>OX387280.1:14521285-15871321 GCA_947562105.1 Shargacucullia verbasci
ATATTTAGTAGTCCATATCTGGTCAAATATTTAAGTTTATAATAGTATGGCAACAAGTATTTTAGTGTGACAATTTGTATTAAAATCTATCTTCCAAGTATTCTTTATTTGACTAAAAGGTTTTTTCAATGAGCCATTTGTTGCATTTATCAGTCATATAATTTACATAATACAATATAGGCTTTACATAACATAACTGTATGGCAAAGAAATCTCAACGTAACACAAACGGATTTTTTGCCCCAGCTATGAACGAAATTCAGGATAAAAAAATGTCGGTTTATATCACAGTGCGACGTCTGCCATTGTCTCGCGCAGAATGATATGTCACCGAGATAAATTCAGAACGGGCGAAATAATTCCATCCATCATTATTGTAGAATACTCATAGATTTAGAATGTGAAAGATGAACAATGACAGCTTGTAGGAGATACCGAAAAATAATAGGCATATGTTTTAGTGAATGATATGTCAGATGAAAATAGGGTTGTGTATTTGCATTGTCAATATAGTATAGTATCGATAGATTAAACCTAGCCCTAATGAATAGAGGTATATACGCTACTAATTAAATCCTTTTATTATAAATTAATAAACGGATAAAATTATTTTATTTATGAAAATACAATGAGTATTACACAATATAATAATAATTATAAGATGATGTTGTATTCAGCATACAGATAAGTATAGTACAAAGATTTAACCTTGTGCTATCCACTAGTCAGTTTTGTGCACTGGTAATGATAAAGTAATGTATGATATTACCATAGCTAGCTCCCTTAGGTCCGATTATTTAATAATCAGATAAAAATCTATCGACTTTTTATCGATATTCGTGAAGTCATTTCTACAGTCAACCCTAGCATAAACATACATTTTAATATTTACACTAAATATTATTTATTTCTTGTTTTATCTACAAAATATTACCACGTACCGGAAGAAAATCTAATATACTATGGTAAAATTTGTTTTCTCGGCGAATTAATACTAGTACGTACACAAAATATGGTTTCAAAACGTACGATGAAAAAATCACATTTACCCGTAAAACGTGTAATTATTTGGATTATTTCTCTATGTCACGTTACAATTGGCAAAAGAATATGACATTATGACTGCCTAAATATCACTTATCGCAAATAATTGTACGATTATTTTATAAATGAATAAAATATATTTGACACTAAAGCAAGGGTAAAGATAGGTAACGATCCTTCAAAAACAATTGTATCATACTGACATTGACATCTGTCTCTTTCTTTCTCGGGTAGTGTTATTGTATATGAAAATGATATCTCTTTTCCACGCTTAGTTGGTCTTTTAGCGTAAGCGAAATTCTAAGTCTATGAGAATACTGAACTGCCATATTGGTTTAGTGGTCATAAACGCGACTGCTAAGAGTGAGGTCATAGGTACGATCGCGTCAGGAAAATTGTTATTGGGTTTTTTGGTATGGAAATTCTCAGTAGCAGCACGGAATCTGGAACTGTGCCCGGTAGGTGGCAATAGGCTCGTTCCCTATTACATGGGACTCAATAACAGCATAGGCGAAATGTGGGTCTACAATAGTACACCTCTGCCTAACCCTTCGGAGAATAAAGACGTGTTGCTATGTTAAACTTGACTTTATTATGCTTAAGAAAGGACTAGTAGTAGTAGACTTAATCATCATCATCATCATTCTCCTGCCCTTATCCCATATTATTTGAGGTCGGCGCAATATGTATTTTTCTTCCATTCATCTCTATCAGACGGCACCTCAGAGTTTACTTTCTTGTACCATCTCACTTTTTTCTTGAGTCACCCTCTTCCCTTGTATCCATCCACATTCATACTGATAACCTTTCTTGTGACATGTTTCTCATCCCTCCTATAGTCCCCGAAGGGTAGAGGTACCTATACTATACACCCATATTGCGCCGACGTAGTTATTCAGACCCATAGAATTGTGATTTACGAGAGAACAAAACGAAGCACAATGATATGACTTGGAGCGTGAAATACGAAAATGAAGCGGTTGACCCACAACGCCACTTGTGTCAGAAAGCGAGTCGAAAATTAGTTATATTATTCTGTATAACAAATTAATAATGTTGAACTGTTTGTGAAAGCCACCATTGTTTTCCTCACGGTTGAATCTGCCATCTGAAGGTAAATACAGGCGGTACGACGCCGCACAAATGCGGTGTTTCCTTCTCGAGATCATTATCTACTTTCTACAGAATAATATTATATACTTAATGTATCTTTGTTATGTATTGTTTCACTGTTATTATCTCGTTTATGTGAGCAGAAAATGGTACACCTACATAAGGCATTAATGTTTTCATTACCTCATTAATATTGAAGTTAATTATATAATTAAAAATATAATAAAGGACTCGCTTGCTGGTCTAGTTGACCAGTCGCAAGGTTGGTTGCTGAGCGTGAGGTTCCTGGTTTTAATACCCGGATGCAGCAAGAGTTTTACTGGTTTTTTATTAAAGAAAATTCTCAGTAACTATGCGGAGTTTGGAATCGTACCTACCCCTTAATAAATGGGACATAATAACAGCATCTACGAAATGTGACTGTACACTTCTGCCTTACCCTTCGAGGAACAATGGCGTTATGCTATGTTATGAGGTGACCACTGGAAGACGAGGGCGAGATCTAATATAAAATGTTAGCTCCAATACAATTCTACATTTTAAACTGTTCGAATCTCAAGATATCATTCGTTTGTCCGTTTGAAACCGAAATGCATAAAAACTTAAAGCACGTAACAATTCCCGATATCCTAAAATAACTATGTATGAGGAAATTGATATGTATTGCCACGACTATGGCAAGCCACGGTTAAACAGACTTTCACTGTAAAACAGATAGAATATATCTTTATTTCATGTAAGCCAAGTTCAGGCACTTACGAAATGTAAAGACTCTAGGCGCACGGTTCCATATACTATGTCCTATGGAGAACAACCGTCAAGAAACTCCATGGAAACTCTTTTAAAATAATACATCTTACAATCTTTGTTTGGTACAAAATGCGAGAATAATGTAATTTAATGTATAAAATAAAATAAGAAATAAAAATAATAAGATTACCTCAGAATAAGATTGACATGGCAGTTAGAAGCTGACCAGTCCCGGCACCTGTACACGAGCATGACGCATGCGGCAGCATCGCTAAGCTCAAACACTATGTAGAGAACTCGGCGACCCGACAGACCACGCCACCATCAGCGAGACATTATTAGCGAGTATGAAAAACTCGTATTACCAGGCAATAACCAGATGTTTAGTAAAAAAACAACTATAACAAACATTAATGATTCATCATCATCATCATCAGCCAGAAGACGTCCACTGCTGAACGAAGGCCTCCCTCAAGGGGGGGTTTGCCATAATCCCCACGCTTGGCAGGCGGCTTGGGGATCGCAGTGGCTCACCGATTAGTGAGAGGACGCTGCTGCCCGTCCTCCGGTGTCTGGCCGCAGTTTAAAGACATACCCGGGTCAAACATTAATGATTACATCATCATAATCCCTACAATATACGCGACGCTGACATATACGTCATACTCGTGAACGGTGCTGATCAGCTCATTGCTGTCATGGCAGTGCAATCAGAAATTTCCGGATATTATAGTTATCAGTTTGTTTAGTCTAGACCTAGTACTACATTTTCCTCACATAACGTTAAGGGAACAATGTATTCATAAGTATGAAATGTTAAAAAATCTGAATTTAAAAGGGTAACCATGAAGTTTCTTGACCGTTCTTCTGCATAGGAAATGAACACTGGAACGTGGCAACTAAAGTCTGACTATTCATAAGTGCCTTTAACTGGTATACATGAATAAAATTATTTTTTAATATTTATTTATGCTCACATTTTCGAATTAATATATTATGCATTCTGATTTTTATACCAACCAAAACATCACGCTATAGCTTCCAATCAGCTAATGTAAAGGATCCATAAAGGTTTATATATCAAGTGCTTGGCTTCAGTAATGACGCACTCACTGCCGATAACAAAAGAAATTGTATTCACGCATAAAGAGATGAACGAGAATCAATACTATCAATAATATACATTTTAGCACGCGTTAAGAAAAATAACATGAAAGTTAAGTGAGTTATCCGTAAAGACACCTCTACGCCATTTTGAGGTTAGATAAATCAGTTTCAAGCTACATTTATGTAAGACAGATAAATTTAAGTTAGATATCAGGGTGTTAATAAGTGAATGAACTAGCAAAAACGAAAGAAAAATTGAGAAGATATTTTAAAATGACTACTACTATTATTATTCTTTAAAGGCTTTGTGTAGAAAAGACACACATCTTTTTCGGAAAGATTGTTTTAATATCTGACCATATCAAACCGCTGCGTGTTGGGATTGGTCAATCAAAATCAATCAATTCGACGACCTATTAGTTAACATAAGATTCGCTTTTCAAACTCTTCTTCTGGTTGTCAAACTCTTTAGCGAGGCTTGTTATCGATGATAAGTAAATTGTAATAGATGGTTCCAGTATCAGGTCAAATACAATATTTTTTAATTATATTGGTAAAAACAAGAAGCTATGAAGTTACAATGTGCATTAATTACAAGAGAAATCCGCAAACAGTTGTAACATGATAATATCTTCTACGAATAAATGCTATTTTGAATATAAAATACATAAAAAATCTTTATGAGATCGTTTGCGGCGTGCGTTGTTGCGTTAATATCATCCACAGACTACCAGTTTTTATTATGAACTACATTTCGGGTTGCAGGACCAAATTTCAACCGCAGTGCAAATTACGAGTGCAATACTTCACGTCTATTCCTGCCTTCCCCGATATACGAGAAGTTTAACAAATATACTAGTTGGAACTAGACTTAAAACGAGACCTAGGTACAGTATGAAAAATTTTGCAGGAGCTTTCAGAAGCCCCGAACCTCACGTATGTTCCCGCTATCCCCGATACAGGAGAAGTTTAACAAATATACTAGACGGCACTAGACGAAAATTGAGACATTGTTTTTTAGTCCAATCTGTCCCTCTACTGGGCAAAGGCCTCCTCCAAATTCTTCCACCAATCTCTATCCTGCGCCACCTCGAACTAATTCATCTGATACGCATCTCGCCACCTCTTTCTAGGCCGGCTCTTTCTGGACTTATTTATCTTCAAAACTTCGGCATTCAAGTCCCAAACTCAAATATTGCGAAGTAATCGAAGCATTCCTCCACTTCTGCATTTAATCCACAGAAATATAAAACTATGCTCCAATCTCATTTCCAATGTATATAACCCACTATAATAATAACGACTGCTCTTATTCAGAGTGCTCGTTGATGGGTGCCTAACTTAATCTATCTCTCATTTCCTCCGTTGATTGAGGATGGCGGATAGCATTATATCTAAAGGTATATACCTTACTTTATCAAATATGAGCTTGTGATGTTATCGGAAACTGATTATTTTTCAATATACAAACAATGTTCAGAGTACTACCATGAATGACTGCTTCATAGGTCCGGTGGCCACAAGCACGACTGCTGAGCCTGAAGTACTGTTTTCGAATCCCGGATTAGGCAAAGTGTTATTGGGTTTTTCTGTATGGAAATTTTTAGTAGCACCACGGCGTCGGGAACTGTGCCCGGTAGATGGCAATAGACTCGCTCCCTTTTACATAGGACTCAATAACTGCATCGGCGAAATGTGGGTGTAAAATAGTACACCTCTGCCTAACCCTTTGGGGAATACAAGCGTGATGCTATGTGTTATGATTAGAGTAAGGCTGCCTTTGTATTTTTCCACTTCGTGCTTTCCCAGTAACACTGCTCTCTATTTCAATTGCCGAGCATTTAAATTTTATTATCAATGAACCCGAGGAGTCTCTCTAACGGTTCCTTGTAATCATCGGATATGAGAAAAAGGCTAGAATGTAAGCACTGGGTGTGTTTGCAGTCCCCAATCTCTACTATTATGTAACAAGGCTTACAAAAGAGTCAAAGCCAAGCTTCAAAATCAATATTTTTCGTTTAACTGGGCCTTTGCAGGCACTTCCAAAACGTCGAGAATCTAGGTTCATGGTTCCAAAATTGGGTTGGTTCTATGAAGAAGAAGCAAGAAACTCCATGTCAGTCCACTCCAGCCATATGGAACTATGTCATTCTTTTACCTCCTAATGTTAATCTTATTACATTTTCCAATACTGCTGTGAGTAAAACATTTTTTACAATACAAGTGTTTTAATAGTTTTCAAAGAGTTCACCCGAAATACGATTCTGAGAGCTATACTAAACTAGAAAGCTTTTCGTGGTTGACTAGAGCTTATAAAAAGCGTTATTTAAACTCTTAATTTCCTCTATCATTAAAAGGGAAGTTGACACTGATATATATTACGGGTGCCACGGATTAATTTCGACCCGAGTTTCAAAGGTCTAATCGTCCCCAAAGGACATCTGAGCTTTGATTTATTAGTGTGATTCCGTTATGGATGGTTACCTCTCGCAGGTCGTTCAGTATTACCAACTTACCTACTTTAATGAAAGTCTTTATAGCAGTGGCGGATTATCCTTAAGGCAAACTAGACACGTGCCTAGGGGCGCTAGATTTCAAGGAGCGCGCGCGGAAATTAGAAAGAAAAAGATATAATATGCATTAACATTACTTAATATATAACATTTTATTTAAATAATCATACATACTCTCTTTAGATAAAGAATACGATAAGGACACAAAGAGGACAAGAAAGAGGAAACTAACAAAAAAAACTACATTAGATATTTTTTCTTCACTATCGGATCGGGAAACATTCAGTGTTAGTGTTTCTAGTCATAACAGACACAGGCTTTTGGCTGAACTTAAAAAAGGACTTTTTTATTATTATTCTTATTATCAGATAATTCGCCTCATGGTGATTCTTGTATGTGGTTCCTTCCTGCTCATATTTACAGTATTTTGCATTAAATTCATATCAGATGGCCGCCAGAGAGGCGCCGATGTGTTGCTAGCCTAGAGCGCCGTCGACTTTTAATCCGCCACTGCTTTATAAGTTAAAATGGAGTCGCTACCCGATCTTCTATTGTTTTCCAGCAACACAGCCGGGTTTTCAAACTCAATCTCGCATTCTTTACTGCATTCATGTGTAGTATAGATGTTATATTTATAAGTAGGTAGCTACTTTAATGATTGCAACATGAAACCCGGTAAGGGCACAGCAGTGTGGGGCCATGTAGGAATGTCGTAGATATAGGTATGTATGTTGCATGTATCTTCATACCCCTTTAGGGAAACCGCGTCTCACATAAAACGCAGACTATAAAACACACGCAGTCTCTTAAGTCCCTCATCGAGTATGTAGGATCGTTATAACCAGTGCGTAAAATGACAAAAATAAAGGTGATTCATTGATATGTAAAGGTCGATATGTAGAAAAAGATATATTAAAAAAAACAACACAAATTTAATAAATCTCTAGCTCCGTCATTTTCCTTTAAATACAGCAGTGTTTTGTTGAGGTATGATAGTGTAGGTTGTAAGGTATAAATCTGACTATTTGAACTCCGTGTCAACAATTAAAAGAATATGCAAGAATTTCCTAATTTATGATGAGATGAAATGGATGAATGCAGCTTTTTTCTCGAATCGAATCGTGATTCCTTAAAACAGTCAATGCATCAATCAAATATACTTATATTTATTTATTTCCATTTCCAGACACTTATAATAGTCAGACTCTAGTTGCCACGTTTCAGTGTTGATTTTTCAACGGAGAAGAACGGGCAAGAGACTCCATGGTTACTCTTTTTAACTCGGAATATTATATAGGTACAATATTAATTTATACATTGATCTCGAACAAAAGTTATTTGAGTACAATATTGCAAAAAAAGAGTCGAACTTATGTAAATCTAAAACTCAAGCCTGATAAGTATGAAAAATGTATGTTTTTTATTACAAAACTAATTTATGTACCGTTATTCAGATTTTCAACAACCCATCCATCAATGAATCACCCAGTGTAATCTCGACAAGCCATCGCGTTATGATATACATCAGTAATGTAACCATCCGTCGGAAATCGATTTTGTTCCGATGCGAATGTTTCCGAGTATTGTGTCAATCTAATTGATGTAACGATATGATTTCCAAGTATTAAAACACGTGTAGAATAAAGAGTGCTTGCAATGAAATATTTAAAGTGAAAATGGAATATCATCAGTTCTATATCTGGAATAAAAGAGTTGAATCGTTGACCCAGTGGCTAAGAGATTAGCTTTCTGCGCTGTATCATGGTTCGATACCCGCTCGGAACAAATATTATTAGATATACGGATAGTTATAAAAAAAAAAAAAATTATAGCAGGCATAACAATAATAAAAAATTGGTTCCATCTGAAACGATGCCATTCTTATTTATGAAGGCAAGGTTTAAAAAACATCTAGTTGCCAGCCATTTGCCAGTCGTAATCTGTCATTTTTCAATCAAAATTGACAGTTTGCGAATGGTACTTTCGCAAGCAATATGTGTTGACATTAACCCTCCTAATCTTAGGTATATATATCACGTCATCTCACGGACGTGTCGAAATAGGTGAGTAATCTAACTTATGAAGGATGGGCATCATATCATCAATCATTCAAGAACGTGATGTCCAAGATGTCGCCTATACAAACACATTTACTGGGTACATAATTAACCTTATATTGAACGTCTCGTTAACGCACATCCACCATTTGACAAAGGATAATCAAGCTAGATATAAAGAAAGTATTTATAAATTTTGTATTTAGAATTTGTAGAAAAAGCTCAAATATGGCTAATTGAAATACATGAAATGAAAACCTATTACAAAAACCGTTATATATGTATGTGTAACATTCTATAATTTGAAAAATTGGAATTGTTAGAGGTATTGTTATAGCTATGGAAACAACAAACCAGAATAATGCAGTTTGCATTATAATGTCTGTAATACGGTAATCAATTGTTTTAACGTAAGCGAAATCGTCTATGGCTTTTGCATGACAGCTACAGTAAGTATTTTTTTGGTATTGGAGTAATAAGAAAAAAAGTATTGACAGACCATAAACAGTCTGGCTTAAATTCAAAATCAATTATTTTTTTAAAGAAATGTGTAGCTGATACTCAAAACGAATTAACTTGTAGTCATTAAATTTGACTGATGTAAATGGATAATCAAAGTTTAGTTACGTTTTTATTTGATCTAACAGAATGCAATCCAATGTGATAGCCAATCGATGCAAGATAACGCACAGTACATCTCAATAGCTAATATCATAACAGAACAAACATAATATCCTATAAGTATATAACAGAACACCTATTAGACATAATGTTGTGGGTATATAACATCAATAATAGTTAACAATTATGTAACCGCAGACCACTCACGATCAAACCGGTGTCTAGGTCATGTGTGGGCGAAGCGTGTACCGATCGCGGGCGCTATGCAGACGTGTGCGCGCGGCAAACGCTGCGGCGCAACTGGCAATCACGAGCCGGGCGAGACTGGGCGGCGCCCCCCTCCTCGCCTCTCCCCACGTCCCGCGCCGCCGCAAAGGTATGTTGGCGCACACCGTGGGGCCTGGCCACTGTTGCGGCTACCCAAATATTTGTATGTTTCCTTTACTTTATGTTAACTTTTAAATGAAAGCATCGCACAGAAATGAATCTTGTCGTTTAGAGCGACATTACGGCGGTTCTTTTTTTAAATTTACTTTGTGTACGACTGAGTAATGACGCTAACAAAGGATTTAAAGGGGGAATGTGTTTTACTATTTATGATATAGGGTGTATTGAAATATTGTTTTTGTAAAACACAAACAAAAGACTGAGCGGGATAAAGTATAATATTATAAATATTTATTTCTCAGAATGGTGGCCAAAGCCATCCGTAACATATTGAATATCAATGTTATGTTTGCTCAACAAAGGTAAATTCACAGGGAACAGAGGCATGAAATAATAGATTACACTCATTTTATTTATCTTGAGTGGGGAGGAACAGGAACACATATAACTTGCCAGTACCTCTCGTGAATAATGCCTTGTATATACCTTCGGAAGACCTGGGACATTTATTTGAGAATAACATATTAACATTTAGTACCCGACAGAAGAACATTCCATCTCTTGTCCCGAATTTCGAAATATGTTCTTTATAACAAAGAGAATTACTTGATGTGGTGGCTTGACGTGCATTTAGAAGCAAAACAACTGCTTTATATTGTTTTCACCTAAACGCTGACCTCATATTATCAGCTAACAAATATTTGTATGATCTACAGATAGTTGTTTCGGGTCTGGTTGTGTGTGTATGTGACATTTATGTTTGTAAACTGTACCCACGACACAGGAGAAATACTAGAGTGGGGAAATGTTAAAAAAAAAACTAAGTGATGCGAATAGCAATAACATTATTAAATAGAAAATGCAATAACTTTAGAAACGCAGGCAAGATTAAATTATGGACTTATTAAAATCGGGCGAGTAAGAAACAAAAAATATTGTTTGCATAAACATATGTAGATCGTAAACAATTATTTTTACATAGTATCACACCTGTATTCCCTGAAGGGTTAGGCAGAGTTGTACAATTGTATACCGACATATCGGCGATGCCGTTGTTGAGTCTCATGTAATAGGGGGTGAGCTTATTGCCATCTACGGGGCACCGTTTCAGACTCCGTGCTGGAACTAAGAAATTCCATATAGAAAAACCCTATAACACTGCCAGACCAGGGAATCCAATTCAGAACCTCACGCTCAGCAATCACGGTTGCAACCACTAGACGAATGAGGCAGAGAGGAAAATTTTACTGTCTCTACATTTGCAACATTCAACTGATTAAAAATAATAAAATATGTTATACGTTATCTCTATTACTTCTCAACTGAGTTCTCGATAAACAGTCAAACACCACTGCCAACCACTTGCAAGCTTGGCATCTGGCGCGAATAATCTCTCTCGCCGTAATCTTCTCTTTGCTAAGTCCATCCTACCGAAGTAATCACTCACTCGTCTTTGACGCATCTCTTTGATACAAGCCGAGTTATTACTGGATGATCTTGAATATGGAAGCAAAGAGCGGTTTATCTGTAGTCGGGTGTATACAAATATAAAATAACGTTATGAAGTTTGAAGAGATATACTTGAAGTAGTTATAGTACTCTATACGTACTCTATAGAGTATCATATAACATCATAACATAGTTACGTCATAGAACATACCTTGAAACTGGTTGAATAGGTTCGGTAAAGTACAAGACAATCGTAGCTACGGAACGACACAAAATATGGCCCGTCGTCAATCTCCGTTTTCACAGAGACAAGAAAAATTATATCGATAAAAATATTCGAAACATTATAATCAAAATCTTGTGTAAAAAATAAAAAAGTATTGTCTTTGTCTGTTTCGGTAGCGCGTGAGGCGGTAGAACTTTTGGCGCCTCAACTTGTCGTTGGCTAAATGCACAAATAGTGCGAAGCCATAAACACAAAAAAAAAAAAAAAAACTTTTGGCGCGCTGTGATGGTGCTTTCTGATTGGTTGATCAATTTCTACGTATTTAAATTCTGTCAAATACTACTGTACACTTTTTGACACTAACCACACCATCCACGAACTGTTATTAAATCTTCTCTTTCTTTTTAGTAGACTGTTAACAAAATTTACATAAAAAAACATCCTCATATCAAGAGTTTCTTCTTGCTTGACAATTAGTATTCCAACGAGTTGTGGTTTTATATAACAAATAATAACTGTTTTAATGCCTTTTGTAAGCTGGTTTTATAATTGCGACAATACTCTACTACTGTATCTATGGCACGTTCTTGTGTGTGGGTGAACTATAAAAAGAAAAAAAAAAAAACAAATAAGCAAATACATTTATTGTTACCAATTAAATATTGAATCACATAATATTGAGCTTAAAATAAAATAAAAACTAAAATACTTTATCACAATAACTGCACTCTACACTAATAGTGTCAGGTACCATTTCAATAATACAAAATAAAATTATCATAATAAATACTCAAGATTCTTTTATTTGTCAAAAATACAATATAATTTTAATAAACAAATAATCACATTAAAAATTGTTGCGTTTTGGTAAAGGGTAAAATATGGCACTTACAGTATTAGCACTGGCATAATAAGGCATATTCACGGATTTTGTCGAATCTAGAAGACACAGGTATTCTGTTTTTTACATACCAATGAATTGGAAAAGTTCGTAATTAAATGTATTTGGACTGATTGAAGCTGCGCTCAAACTGATACAAAACGGCCTGCCTGTCGTCCACGTGCCTACCGTGGCCTGATTCATCTTGAGCGCAGCTTGAAATCGCTATAAATATTACGTCATCTAATCTCCAAAAGGTGGGCAAATGTCCTGCGCGAGATATGTCTTGTTTGGCTCTGCTAGACCTGCAGTTCGTCTCGTAGGAAGGTGTTAAGTCGAAACTTAAAGGATTGCCCACGATAACATAAAATGTAAGTAATTAGCTCGCACACAATGGTAATTGAACTCATGCTTCATCCGCATAAAGTAGAATTTTATTTGTTTACGAAACGAAGCGATCCTTTCATACCACGGTCGTTGCCTGGACCGTCCCGTGATACGGGCACAAAGCTTAAGGCAAATTTTGTACCAATAGTATGGCCAACAAGATCTACAAGTTAAGAAAACTTTAATGGTATTTACTTATCGCCTCCTTATTAACACGGTGATTAGTCATCTAATTTCATTGCAAAAGCTCTTAAAGAACACACAGCGGAGTCTACACTAGAAGTGGGTACTCGTATAACGTTCGCTTATTACTTATAATCAACGTGTTGACGTCAAAGCCGATATATTAAAGAATGGTATTATAAATATAGCCCTCTATAGATTATGAATTATTTGAAAAACGAGAGAACAATATAAGAGCTTTACGCACTTCCATTTTCGTCTCGGTTGCACCAATTCCCCGCGGGCGAAAGGCGAATAGTGGAGTCTCCATTCATAATCCCATTCTTTAATGGATCGGCGAACACGCAGTATTAAGTAATGAGCGACTTCTGTAAATATTTTAGTAATTTCCGAGTGTAGACACTGTTGTGTGTACAATGGCACTTATAAATAAAATAAGGTCGATCAGAAAATATCTATGTATATGTTTATTGGTTTCTATAGCATGTCTATGTTATGCCTTTGAACTAGTATTATTACAAAGAAAAAAATGCTCGGGTTAATCAATTTTCAATTTCAACAAAAAATAATTATTAATAGTGACGTTAATAATATTTTGAATGATTCGGTACAAAATACGTAATTCAATTATTCATGAAATATAATAATCTGTGTCATAATAATATCAGCACATTTGTGTACATCGTCTAATAAAGTGAGCTTGCGTTGCATTTTTGTGCAATTTGTCAGTTTGTGCTAAACTATTATGTGTATCAAAAATTTTGACATTTTAGCTAACGCTAAGTACGCTGTGTTCTAAATTGATATTTGATACTGACCAGTAATAATACTTTAAAGGGACCACTGAGAACTGAAACAAAAAGAAACAAATAAAATAAAAACAAATTAATAAAAACCATAATTATTTGTTGTCCAGCAGGGTAAAAACCAGGGTAATATAAAACATACTAGGACCACTAACCCTTTTAATCGTGTTAATATTCTACGGCTGCTAAGTATGAAAACAGCCTTACATCAACATTTACAGGGAAATAGTCTTTATTAGGTGCCAGAAGGACTATTGTCCAATTCAATTTTGGTTACCCAACAAAAAGAGATGTTAGTAAAGCTATAAAATGTATATAAATCTACTAGCTGATGGCCACAAGTTCGTCTGCGTGTATTGTTTTCTGGATCCCGAAAATAGCGCCACCTACCGGGTCCAACTATAGCTAAGAACCATACAGATGACCCCATAAGTACAAAAAAACTCATAATCGATCAAGCCGTTAAAGAGAAGAATTACGAACACTCGCACACCGGAATTTCATATATGTAAAGATAGGCCTATCCTAAAAGGAAGGTACATAAGCTGCACTAAAATTTAAACCACACACGCAAAATATTCATATGTAAAAACCGGCCAAGTGCGAGTCGGCCTCGCGCACGAAGGGTTCCGTATGGGAGCCCTCCTTAAATATTTATTTTATTGTGTTTTTAGCTTCTTGCTTCTTGTTTATTTGTTGTTATAGCGGCAACAGAAATACATAATTTGTGAAAATTTCAACTGTCTAGCTAACGCGGTTCTTGAGATACAGCCTGGTGACAGACAGACGGACGGACAGACAGCGAAGTCTTAGTAATAGGGTCCCGTTTCTACCCTTTGGGTACGGAACCTTAAAAACTCACGCCGACACCGCAAAAAACTATGGTTTCTACATTTTTTTTTGTTAGTTTTCCTGTCCCTCTGCTGAGAAACACAGTCATATCTAAGTCCATAGGCTCTTTTCTGTACCAGCTCGAACCTTACTGGTACGCATCTATCTCGTCTTGGCACCTCTTTCTGAGCTAGCCGGGTTAAATTACTTGCACTTACTACATATAATGTGCCATTGATAGACTAATTGAGGTTTTGATTGGATTGCCAACTGAAAATCAGCGCTGGGTGTCAAGCCTAGCTCATGCTCAGTTGGCTACCTGTTCGGTATGGGTATGCCCGACAACACATTTTTCGTTTATGAGTGTATTTATTTTACTTTTTATAATTTTGTACTGTCATGACTGTCTCGTTTGGTATAAATCATTTTTCCTTTAGTCAAATAGACGTTCGTTCGTAAAATGAAACCGTCGAGAGTCCTCTGAAAGTTTTGCATACTAAATTGTCGATAATGTTACGTAGCTGTCGAGGTTCGTAATGTCAATACTGCATTTCCAACCTCCGGTAGCGGACGCCTTTTTCCGACACCGTCCGACAGAGGAAATAATATTGTATAAAATAAACATCATTCAAACTGTTTGAGACGGTACAACAGAGTCTAAAAATATGGGTTTTAGATGCGGATAATGATGTCAAAAAATTGTGAATACTAACAAAATTGATGGAAAACTTATTCCGGTAGTAACTCAAGCATTTTTCAATGATTTTCTTTGCGATCTATGGTTTATCGAAAAATCCGTAATCTACCAAACATAAATGCCTCTTGATGTTGTTGCTTCCAGGCGCAGTCTGAGGTCATAAGGGTCAAAAAACATTCACATATCCGACGAGATAACCCACGCCAACATACGGCAACCCCAAAACTGTTCTAATGGTGTTTGAGCTCAAATCCTACGATACTTGTTTTTTAAAGGTCTTTGGAACTTTACCTGACTCCCCATCTCCCATCCCTCCACTCAAAATTGAGTCGCGACCCCAATACTTTCTTTACCAACTAAAATACCATTCAATATCACCCCGGAGAGTATTTCAAACAAATTGGGTTAACCAAACACGAACTTAGCTATTTATTTCGTCCAAACTTTTAAAACAAACACGTATGAACACAAGGGACTCGCTTGGACGAGGTCATACGTCAGTCCTGTCTTACCTCTGAAGTATAGTCTTCTAACTTGTTGTTTTGCTCTAAAAACATTATTTTGATCTGAACAGAAGGACCAAACCAGACCAACTGTCCGTCTCCTAGCTTGATTATCTAATTGATTTACATACCTAAACCTGGAAACTGAGGTAGGTACACCTACAAAAAAAAACCGCATCGACATAAGGTTCCAAATAGTCACTTGATTCTTATAATTAATCCCATGTAGTTGTGCTGGCTTGTAAAAACTTGTCTGGCGGTCAAAAGAAACCTAAATTAAAGCCAACGAAACGAGATAAAGATTGTAAACACGCTGACTTGTACTAAGTAACTTAACGACAGCGAGCGATTAGTATATTTGTCTTTTTCACTCGCATGCAATAACGTCGGAAGTCGCTGTCGCTATATCACAATGGCACAGGAAAGCAGGTGTTGATAACATTTGGCGCCATCTTGGGACAAAGATCGAAGCTTTATCGCACCCTCAGAACGAAAGTTACATAAGTCAAAAAATTCAATTTGTGGGAAATGAGCAAGAAAGTATTCAAAAAAAGATACTTTTTAAGGTTAGTTTATAGCAAAATCAGAAGTTACAGGAATTTTAAGTTAGATCACTTTCATTCTAAGGATGCGATATATTTGTAGATATTTTCATAATAATTGTTATGAACCTTTGAAAGTTTGTTTACATTCTTTATCTTGTCGCCTTGGCCTTTTGTTAGTGATGTCTGACGTACCTCGGATGTGCAGACTTGCGGTACGGCCTCGCGTTCCGGTACACGTGTCCGCCCTGCGACACGAGCGTGCCGCGCGAGCTGGCGGCGCTCACGGCCGTGTGCAGCGACACCGGGGAGCCCGACGAGCCCGACAGCCGCCGGACGTACTGCTCCTCGTTTTCTTCGTTCGTTGGGGTTCTGTCGCCTAGTGGACAGTGATACTCTAGTGTCACCAAGATTTTTATCATAACATTCTTTATAATTATTTTCAGTGGGCCTAAAAAGGCCACATTGAGTAATTAATATTCAATCTCTTCCCAACTGTCAAATACTATGAACCTTACGCGAATCATATAAGTAGTAAATATAAAAGATCAAATAAAAAAGAGTAAGTAAAATTAAGTACAGCATATTATGTTTCATCTAGAGCGGTCTTTTTAGACGTTTGGTCTTAAGATACAGGTTAAATGTTGCTGTTGAAAAATGCCATAAATTAGAACCTTAGCACACTTGTATTAAAGTACAGAGTATGTTGTTTTCACACAGCAGAAAACTGTTGCTTATCTTGTATTTGACTGTTGCGACACCTAAGGATAGAAAGTGGGTTGTCCATTTTATACTGGAAACGAAAAAGGCTGGTCTTTTTACACTTACCATCAAGGCTACCTATAGGTGTCCGTCGCGTCAGGTCGGGGCTGCTGCCCCAAGGACTTAAAGCGCCCAGTGGGCTGGAGAGTCCGGCTGTTACTAGCGTGTCGTCTTCATCTTCAGAATCTAGTTTAATAACCAGAAAGAATTAAATTTTAATATATTTTCATCTTCACAAACAATAAAGTATTTTTCAGTTCTAAAGGCTCGTAATATTAGTAAAATTGCTCTACAGCCTTTGCAAGTGGTGCTATACAAAAAATAAGCCAGAAATTATTAGACATTTATACCTATTCATTCACTAAATTGGAAGAATTACCTTCAAAAACATCGAAGAAGTTTTCCTTTGAATCGTTCAGTGTTGACGAGGACTTTGATTTTTTCTTTCTTTTACTCTGAAACAAATATTATTTCTGGCTTATCCCTCTATAATCCAACAAATGTGTAGTTTAAAATACATAATAATTATTGTACTGTACCTTAGTAAGTTCCTCTGCTACAGACATCTCTAGCGCGTGATGTGTCCGCGCTAGCGCTGCCAGCGCCTCTTCAAGAACCCGGTTTCGCTCTATCTGTTAAACATAATACATGGTCTTGTACATAATCTGTATAATAGTACCTACTACACATCGACTGTGGAAAGGAAATGTTTACCAAGCGACAATTTGGTCGATATTGAGTTATATATATCATTAGCAGTTAACATAATTGAAATAGGCAGGAATTGGTCAAACAGTCAGAAAGTACTATCATTGCGCGCAAGTTCTGCCGATCTAAGTCATGGACGGAGTGTACGAAATGGATGAAAACCACGAAATCCTTTTTTAAACCTTAGGTGAATTTTTTAAACATGAGGTTGATAATAGATTGCTTTCTTCCATCTTTGTATCGTCCTCGAAATCGGTTTATTTTTTGGGTCTATTACCCCAAGTAAATAAGGTAAGTAGATAATATTACCTCTCTATTGAGCTTGGCTGTGTCGGCGTCTCTCGCTTGCGCGACCAATGCTGCGCAGTGACGTAACGCTGACAACGCTTCGGAGCCCGTACCGCATGCGTGTTGGAACCGCTGCGGTCACAAAAATAATCCGAACTGAGTATTGTGAATATAATAGGTATCCATCATCATAACAAGTAAAAGTCTACTTTTCTATTATAAAAAAAAAAAACTTATCTTACTACTATTATAAATGCGAAAGTTTGGATGGACGGATGTTTGTTAATTACGCCAGAACGGCTGAAAGTATCTGGATGAATAGCACATAGGCTACTTTTTATCCCAGAAAAATGTACGGGTTCGTAAACTACGCGGGCGAAGCCGCGGGCGGAAGCTAGTAATAATATGATAAAGAAGTAAAATTTGTTTGTATGTAGGGGGTAATCTCCGGAACGAATGATTCTGTTTTAAAAATTCTTTCATTGGTAAAAAGCTTCGTTATTCCTGAGTGCTATAGGCTATAAATTATATACTGCACGTAGGTTACGCGGACGAAGTCGCGGGCAAAAGCTAGTGGAAATATAATATTAAAATAGTGTGACAGGCAATAATGCGGCATTTAACCATATGTAGGAATCACGATTTGGATTATCAATCAAAAATCAATAATCACCATACTAAGGGCACTATTCTCGCGCA
Organism: Shargacucullia verbasci; assembly: GCA_947562105.1. Lineage (NCBI taxonomy): Eukaryota > Metazoa > Arthropoda > Insecta > Lepidoptera > Noctuidae > Shargacucullia > Shargacucullia verbasci. The sequence continues at coordinate 14,539,839 of OX387280.1, forward strand.
TTTCAACGTAATAAGTCCCTATTGAGAGGAAATCTATAGAACATTTTTCTCTAAAATCTAAACTGTCATACAGAAATACTTGTCATACTATTGCGAACTTTAATATTTGCATGCACGTCACATTTTTTTAATATTTTTTTTCTGTATTATGTCTACTGAGCCGATGGCGAGTATTCTGCCAGGCCCGTCACATTGTGTTGTGACATGTCAATACACTACTTACTACTACATACTTTTTATTAACTGTCAAAAACGACATTTTGTTCTAAAACGTTTAGATTACAAAAGCGTGACGTCATAGTTTTTCATTGCCATTGCCATACTTATTGTGTGATTTTGATAAATTAAAATTAGAAAACGCCAAAGATAAGCAAGAAATTAGGTTTTACTGAATTTTTTGAAGGAAAGCTTTGTACCAAACAAGATTTCAGAAAATATATTTGATGCAGTCATCTGGCCTATTACATTTAGAGATTTTAAAGTAAAGTTACATGTTTTATTAATCGATATACATGTTGTAAATGTTACGTATAGTATTGGCGGCACGGTTGGCGCAGTGGCTAAGCGATTAGCTTTCTGCGCTACGTGTCGCGGGTTCGAAGCCCGCACGAAACAAATATTTGTATGATCTACAGATAGTTGTTTCGCGTCTGGTTGTATGTGTATATGTGACATGTATGTTTGTAAACTGTACCCACGACACAGGAGAAATCTTAGTGTGTGGCCCCATTATTTTTAAGAAAAAAAAAAAAAAAAAGATTTGACATACAGTTGGTCGATCATCAAAATCAACCAACCTTCATCCAATGAAGAATTAATTTTAAGCTGTGATCGTCTAAACACTTATGGTATCAATTAGAGGCCACAGTGACTATATTCACGTACCATATACGCGGAGTGGTGCAGCGAATTGCCGACGTTGACGCTCTTGTCCAACGCGGCCACGATGGCCGAACACTCGCGCAGCTGTGTGTCTAACAAGGCTAAGCTGTTGGTCGCCGCTGTTAACGCGTCTTGCATTGAACCTTTGAAATACAGATATTATAATTATTTTGGGTTAATTACCGTTTTACTAGGTTCTGTGCTGTTCTGGTTAAGGGTGAAATCACATATATCAGCATAGATTAGCGTTTTATGCACAGAAAATATAAAGATGCGCACGCATCGAATATGAGAATTATTAATGCGTACTCTTCATACAAAATCTCAAAATCTGACGACACGGTTAGCGAAGTGGCTAAGTGATTAGCTTTCTGCGCTAGGTGTCGCGGGTTCGATTCCCGCACGGGACAAATATTTGTATGATCTACATATAGTTGTTTCGGGTTTGGTTGTGTGTGCATGTGACATGTACCCACGGCACGAGAAATCCTAGTGTGGGAAAATGTTTTATTTTTTGTATAGTATTTTGTCCCATTCAAATTGATTTTGATAAAGATCAAGATTTTCTATGATCAAAGGAATTTTATCTGGAGCTATTATACTTTAACGTGAATAATCTAGTTAGGAGTATGGAGGAACGAAGTATGGTGTTTCTCCATTGAAAAGGAAAGATTTTCCGACCAGGCAAGGTGTTTAGCCTGACGGGCCGAACCCCTTTGATATCGGGCATCCATATATGTATTACATATAGTGCGATTCAGGGCATTCTGTTGTCGCTTCACTCCGATAGATGGCGCTGTATTGTTTGCCATGTTTTGAGTAGTCGCTACAAGAGCATTTGTAAATTATATTTGTGATGGCACTTCTCACCTAGTGGTTTGCACTCGTCCTCCAAGTCTTCAGTAGCTTCCCTGGCTGCGTCTGGAGATGCGCCCGCCCACAAGTAGTGGCCGGAGTACGCGATGTGCTCGTTAAATGCAGTTACCCATTGCTGCAACAATAATTAACACCATTTCAGACTTTATTCAATGGTTCCATATATAAGTCAGTGAATAAAATTTTTGTTGTGGAATTATACTGTTAAAGTCAGTTTTTACCAAATTTATTCCGGTAACGTGTATTTTTAAGAAGCGCAGGTGCAAGCTCACTATTTTTTGCAGACTTTTATGGACGCAGACGGAAATTTTTATGTTCAAGTCCAGCTTTATAGCAAATCGCAATTAGGAACATACTTTTCAAATAATTCAAGCGTCGTGAATGGGCTTTTGGCGTTGTTACCGCACATTTAATTAATATTTTCGTAACTAAGCATGAACGAAACATATCGACATAATTTACAATAGTATATGACCCACCTGCCTACGCGCGGCGACGTCTCCGTCTCCGTGCACGGCCAGGCGGTGCGTGTCGCCGTCGCTGAAGTGCAGCACGAGCAGCGCGCGCTCGCTGCCGGGCGGCGCCACGCTGGCCGCGTCCAGGTACTTGCGCCCGCGCCGCTGCGCCCCGCCCCGCGCCGCCTCCGCGCGCGACCCGTAGTACAGCAGCACGCCGCGTTGTAGCACGGCCTTAATTATCATATTCATGGCGTTTTACTAATATCGACTGTATATTTAAGACGTTAAAGTTCATTTTTGTTTTGTAGCTTACGTCATATAGTGAAATGTATTAGGGAATCTTGACAAGTAGATCTCAGCTTAAAACTTCAATTCCTTGAAAACTCTAGCAGAAGAAACAAGAGTGCAACATTTTCTGATTAAGATTTAGAAGCGAAAGCTTAACGGAAAAAAGGCCCCAATGGTTGTCCCAATTTTTGTTGACAATACCAACAGTCCAGAAAATAAAGTACAAAAGAAAAGTATAGAATGAAGAACTTAAACGACAAACATAAAATATAACATACGCTAGAATTTCTAATCTCACCCAAACTGGCCTCCAGCCTAAGAACCGGGACCTCTTCAGCAATGGTCCTTCGAACCTGGCAGCCGTCCTCTGTAACCGCTGTACCGGTCTAACGCTCAACACTTCCCGCATCTCCGTGTCTTTGGCCATGTCGATTGCCAGCTGGCCTATTGGCAAAAAATAAAAATGAGTTATCAGCTTCTGCAGTCAAACGCAATTTTCTTTCGTTTCTTTCTTCTATTTTTAAATAGGTTGCCCCATACTATGAATAATTCCTGTATCGGGGGTGCGTTTACAAACACATACGAGTACGTATATGCACATACACAAAGACCCAGACCCGAAACAACTATCTACTATATGTAGATCATACAAATATTTGTTCCGTGCGGTAATCGAACCCGCGACACGTAGCGCAGTAGTCGATCTCTCAACCACTGCACCAACCGTGCTATCAAACCGTGCCGACATTGTACCATACATTTTCAAGATTAAATGACATAATATAAAATCACGCCTGTATTCTCCGAAGCGTTAAACAGAGCTTATTGCCATCTATCGGACACAATTTAAAACTATGAGTTGCTACTGAGATTCCAACTAAAATCTGCAACTTTAATCTGAAATACGCCTCACCGCTATTATTTCTCAGTGTTGTATCGACTCCATTTTGTAATAATAACACGGCAAGTCTCGTATGTCCTCTGTAAGCGGCACAATGTAGACACGTGTTGCCTTGTGCGTCTACACAGTTGATGTTCGGCGAGTTTGGACTGCTTAGCTGAAATGCAGGCACAAAATTTTTAACTTTACTACTAGAATAAAATAGAATAGAATAAAATTTCAAGTCTCAGATTCATATAGATTAGTAACAGTTAAAAACTAGTAAATAAAATTGCATTGTGATACATGCAACAGGCAACAGTAAACTACGTTTAGGCAAGCCCTATCAGCAATCATATTCAGGAGCGTGTTGGAACTGATCCTTAGGGTCAAGTCACACTGAGCGAGCAGCGGCCTGCAGCGGCTTTTTGTTGCAAAATATTACAAATCATTTTGAATCTTATCTACGCGATTAAAAAGTTTATAGTTATTTGAAGACAAAGGAGGGGCAGCGCGGCGCCGCGAAGCTGCACGAGCCTTCTAGCGCCGCACTGCCCCTTGCGGCGCCGCGCTCAGTCACTTTGCACTTGCACTAGTGCGGCGCGCTTACGCATTCTGGTGTAAAAGCAATCTACTCGCGCCACGTGCATGCCTAAACATGCCTGAAGCACTACAACGCCATAGCACCTCATCAGTCTCCGTAATGCATACATAGTCACAGTAGAAATCAGTTTACAACATCCACACTACAATAAATGCGAAAGTAACACTGTCTGTCTCTTTGTTATCTCGTCACGACTAATATACTGAACCGTTCGTTATAATTTTTTACAAATACATAGCTTGGGTTCTGCAGAAGAATATAAGCTCATTTTTACTATTGCAGCAAAACACTCATTAAATAATAAATACAAAATTACGCAAACGGAGTCGCGGGCAATAGCTAGTATACAATTAAAATACAGACTATGAAATTAAATAACAAATCTATATATATATAATAAAATTATAATAGGTCTATGTCTGTACATTATAGATAGGTATTCGAGAAAAGGGGGGGTCTTTATTAGAACAAAAAAGCCAAAACAACACTTAAAAAAAAACTGTCTTTCTGTGTGTTTGTACACGCATCACGCAAAAACTACTGCAAGGAATTGAATGCAGTTTTCACCGATGTATTGATAGAGGTCTAACTTAAAACATAGGCTCCATTTTACCACAGGAAAATATCAGATTCTAAATTCCACGCGTACAAAGTTGCGGGCAAAAGCTAGTAAATAATATAAATAACTAATAATTAAGGCCTAATCCTTCTCACTCTAAGAGGTCCTTGCTCAATGGTAAGCCCGTAATGGTCTGGATTTTTTAACGTAAATAAATAATGCACAGTTATAAAAAATAAACTGCAATATTTCTAAATCCACACTACGAAACTTAATTATAATAAATTTTATTTGATTCTACTATTTACAATTTTACTTCATATTCGAAATTCCAAATCGAAAAATAGATTAACAAAAGCAGTTCTGAACTCACCAATTCCTGTATATCTTCAATCCTGCCGTCTTTAGCAGCAGTTAGCAGTAGTCTCTCTCTCTCGTGTCTCTCCGCTCTCCCAGCTGCTTCTAACAACCGCTGGACGTCTCGAGTCTTGGACACGTCACACGGCGTTCGACCTTCGCCGTTCATTATGTTAACATCAGCTTTGTATTTGAGGAGAAGAATTACTAAGTCCTGTAAAGAGAGCGAAATGAATTGAACCGTGTGTTCATAACAAGAGTATCTAGCATTTCATGTGCTATTTTTTGAAACTTAAGTGTTTTCGTTCTTGAAGCCTGTGGCACGGTTGGCGCAATAGGTAAGCGATTGCCTTTTTCGTGAGAGGTCGCGGGTGTGATTCCAACTTGGGACAAATATGTGTGACCTCCATCCAGATCATTATTCTGATCCAGATAGTTGATCCAGGTGAATTCCTGGTGCAAGGAAATACTTTTTTTTTTTGGAAAGTATTAAATTGCTATACCCTAAAGACATTTTTCCTGAAGGCTTAAGAAATAAGAAACAGTTTTATCTTTACCCATATCGTGCGATATTTACATAAATCCTTAACAAATAAATTTCTCATTCAATAATCTTACCTCATTTCCAATAAAAGATGCTTTATGCAATGCTGAGTCGCCAGTGTCATTGACTTCATCAACACTAGCTCCTGCTTCTAACAGAGCCTCCACCACATCTACATGACCAAAGTAAGTTGCCAAATGTAGCGGAGTCCAGCCTAGGTTGGTTTTACTTTTGCCTGGAAAATACAGGTAAAACACTATTATAGAGTTCAGGTTAATTAGTTGTAAAAGACTAATTATTAATCTTTAATGGGCTTTAATGTTGATGGGATTTATTAAAACCCATGTAAGATCTACTAAGCACAATTCTAAACTCCATGCTGCTACTGAATATTTCCACACAGAAAAACTAAGAATATAGAACGTTTTTTCAGGTCTGGGTCTTGTGTATGTGTATATATGTGTTTGTAAATGCACCCACGATACAGGGATAATTCGTAGTGTGGGGCAACATTCTTTAAGAGAAAGAAAGAATAAAACTGTTAAGATAACAGTTATCTTTTTTAAAAAGAATTAAAAACTTTGAATCAAAACAACATAAACTCTCTTAATCAAAATTATAATAAATCATATACTAATCATTATAATTAAGTAACCAATAATGATTCAACACATTACTGACCCCTGAAGGGTTAACGCCTTAATAATAGCCATCACTGTATCCAACTTGTAATAACCAATATTATTTTGTTATGACTACAACATACATAAGTCCTTGAATTTGAATTCCAGTCTGAAAATAATGATTAATTTATCATTGGACTGCTTCATTGATCCAGTGAGATTAAGGTCCTCATACCGGGGATGCAGGGTTAAATTCCCAGTCAAGGCACAGTTATAGAGTTTATCTGTATGGAAATTCTCAGTAGCAGCATAAAGTATGTGACTGTGCCCTGTTGATGGCAGTAAGCTCGTCCTCCTATTACATAGGACTAAGTCCCAATAGACAAAACACCCACTATTTACAAATACCACTATTCGGTAGCATGAGTGAAATGTGGGTATTGTCGATGTCTATCATTTATGTCATAGTATATGTATGGTCCTATATGACTCATATAGTTCAAACCTATATGAGTCTAAGACTTGAAATAAAGTTTATTCTATTCTATTCTTTAACCCTATAGCCTAACCCTTAGAGGAATAGAGGTGTATATCTATAACTAGCATCCGCCAGAAGCTTCGCCCGTGTGATTTATGAACCCGTACATTTTTCCAGAATAAAAAGAAGCCTATGTGCTATTCCAGACTATAATCTATCCCTGTGCCAAATTCCATCCAGATCCATTCAGCTGTTCTGGTGTGATTGAGTAACAAATATCCATCCATCCATCCTCACAAACTTTCACATTTATAATATTAGTAGGATAAGTAGGATATTAGTAGGATTAAAATACAATCAAAGTTTATTAGTTCAAACTCAATAATGGTTTATTTTAAAACTATTGAACAGACAATAACAATATTGTCTGTGACTCATTGCTGATAATAAAATAAACACCTGTAGTAATGTTATTTACCTTAAATAAGTGCTGTTCAATATGTGTGGGTGTACAATTGAGTGTACTATAGTAGACACACACACACTAAAGCACTTATTTCTCAGCCAGATCCTTGAGGGAATATAGGTGTGATGCTATATTATGTCATGTATTAAATATGGTTGATTGGTTCATTGAAGTGTAAGAAAAATAATTAATCTCACAAGAATACATTAAGTATTCATACCTATTATGACACAATTTGCATGTATTTTGCATAAATTTCACCATATTTTATATAGCTACTTATGGTGGTAAAATGTTACCAAACAGGTATTCTAAACTTATATGTAATAAAGTTTAAAAGTCAATAGAGAACTGGGTTGGTTTTAGAATGTTAATTAATGCAAAAAACCACACATATTTTAAATACAAGTCCACTAGTGTATTCCAACTTAGGCATGCAAACCGATTTACTTATATGTTTTTACTAAACTTATTGTGGAGCCAGAAAAATGAGGAAAATGTGGAGTGATCCACAAGTTTCTTACACTATAAAAAGACATATCTAGGCCCTGTTAGATCCCAAGATCTGTTATTTTCCAGTGTCTACTATAATTCACACAAGTTACACCCTGTATTATTTATTTCTTTGTTTTGATTAGGTTTTTACTATCAACAAGCATTCCACAGAGTACAGTAATATAATCATACCTTTGCAATTGATATCCAAAGTAAGTTTCCCATCGTTCTTGGCCTCCAGCATCGCCTTTACCACAGATATTTCTCCATGTCTGGCAGAATACAGCAGCGATTCTTGTGCCCCAGCCCCAAAACTATCGTCTTTAGACATCTTGGTGCACTAAGCGGTCAATTTATACACAATTGTAAGCTAAGCAAGGCTTTTTGTCGTCAGTGTTCGCAATAAAGCGTCACTTGTCGCATTCAATAACGTCAAAACACATTTTCTAATAAGATTTTAATTATATTCATAGTCCGGTTTGGTTGATTGGAATTCGATTTCGTCGCGTTTCACGCTTTACATAAGAGAAAGCAGTCACATGAATTATGTGCGCAAAGTAAAATAATCGAAATTCAAGGGCCTACCCACTGACTGAAGAAAAATGCACCCGTCATATCAAGCAAGATCAAGTCCACTGACTGACAAATTACTGTCACTCAGATAGAAGTCAGACATTTGTGTCACACTAGACGGCTGGTCAACCAAATATTACAGATTGGATATAAGGTTCCGTAAGTAATCATGTAGATATTTCATTTAAGTGTAATCAGTGTGTGTCAGAGATTGAAATTGCTAAAATAAGCATATAACTAGTAACCTGAACTGTGATGCATTATGCCTGAATAAAATCTCTTGTATATGTTATTGTATTTAAAACGCAATTCAGTCAACTCGTCCACACCAAGGTACTCGTTATCATATAACTGTAAAATATTATTTAATTACGAACTTTAGCTCACAATACTCACTTCATAAACTAACAAATTATCATATCATTCATAAACTAATAAATGTATGCTTGGGTTTTTTCAATATTATTTACGGATTTCTGATTTCAACGACCTTGACCTCATATTTCTGATTGCAGGTAGTTCGTTCAAAAATTTTGTTCGTTAGTTTTGTTTGGTCCCTATTTTATTTCTGCATATTCTTAGATGATATTTCTATTGATTGTTATTTCTATATATTTATAAATCATGATCTAATTGTGACTCTGTTTACATACGTCTGTACCCATATTTTTTGCAAAATAAAATAATTTGAATTTGAGGAATAAAATGGTATAGGGATGAACAAAAGTTATTTCAAACTATTTCAAAAACATTTTTTATCTCTCACGAACTTAGAGTAAAATATTTGCTTACGAAGAACCCGAAGAACTAATAATTAATTGTGAAGAGTAATCTTTTTGTAATATGGTATACCGAACGAAACACTAAACGTAAACATCAGGACCGGTGTCACTGTCACTTTATTTCAATTTGTATTCAGTGTCGCGGTACCGGCTTTTGTAATTTTATCGAATTTACTTTCGTAAAGTAATATGTGTGACGACGTCCAAAACTGTTGCCGCATATGTTTGGACATCGAGTCCGACCATGTTTCCATCCTCGGAGACCCAACAATTAGCCTACACTTGAAAGCCTGTCTTGCAGTAACTGTTTCTCCAAATGATCATCTTCCTAAAACTGTTTGCTTTTCCTGCGTATCATTATTGAACCAATTTTATAATTTTCAACTAAATGCCCGCTGTTCCCAAGACTGGTTGGAGTCTTCAGTGCAAGAGAAGATGAAGAAAACTGTTGAAAACAAAATGGTTATACAGCCTTTACCCGACTCTGAATACAACTCTGATTCACTCTTAGAGTTTCTAAACAATACTGCGAACATAGAAGAGTACTTGAACAACCTTGGTAAGGAAGATATACCCTGTATTGTAAATATGTTGGACAAAAACGAGCATTCTATTGAAATTGCGAAAATGAACAATAAAACTACGAAAGTGCCCAGTCCTAAGAAAAAAGATGTATCAAAAAAGTTTAAAATGGAAATTGACGTGCTGGATACGGATTTACAAATTGTAAAAGGAATAGTTGTAAAAGAAACTGATGCAATAATTAAGGTTAATCAAACAAAAATAGAAAAAAATGCTTTTATATGTTTCGGATGCAAAACTAAATTCGACAGTGTGTCAAAATTGCTGCAACATATGAGTATATGTGACATAGCATCCAGAACTTGTGTACACTGTGATGTGCTATTTAATTCCAAGCAACAAATGCAACAGCATTCAATTTCTCACAATACATCTCCACCATTTACTTGTAATTGCGGTGAACACTTCCAATCAAAAGAAAGACTAATGCAACATCACAAAACCTGCCACACAGATTACGCAGCTTCCGTAGGTTGTGTGTACCGATGCAAAGAATGTGGAGATACATTTAAAGAGAGGTTTCAGCTGTACAAACATGCTAAGGAGCACATTATAAAGATTGAGGAGAGAGTGTGTGATGTATGTGGTCACACTTTTATAGGCAGTGATGCATTGAATAAACATAGAAAGGAGGCACATGAAAAGCCTGAGAATGTTATGTTCAAGTAAGTTGTATTAAGTTATTTTAGTTCATATTTGCTTATTAAATGACATGCAGTTTGCTTTTGGTGTATCCAGTGAAATGAGAGATAGATATATAGGGTCACCAGAGGGTCTAATATAAGTTTTCCTTGACCTTGATTGTTGTTACTGTTGTGTATTGATTATGTGGGTTACTGTAAAATAATATATAGAGACATGTGTGGGTACTTATAAATCAGCATATTAGAGATTGTCATTGATCTGTCAAATAAATAGTTTTGCTTCTACACTGACAATGGTTTCTTTTAGTTACCGTTAAGCCAAAAACTTATGAAACTTGACCCTGGTGTCAAGATCGAGGAAAACTGATTTTGCAATGTTACTGTAACTGCTTGCTATCAGGGGATGTATACTTATATGCCATCTTATTAGTATAACAAAAAAGAAAACTCACACTAGACCTCCAGATATAAAGTTAATTTCACTAATAATGTACTATTGCAATAATAGACTTCATCCTCTCCACCCTCCTTTAATCCTACTTAAAAATATCTTTGATCAGTACTTTAGAAAACGTCATCCATATGCGGACCCCATATACTAAAACACGGTACACAAATAAAAAGTCGTGGCGCCAAGACACGAAGACGATTGACGAAAACACCTGAAACATTAAATAAATCTTAATCAGTCTTACCGATTCAACTGTTCTAAGATTTTATGTTGCATAATTTTGTTTACAGATGCAAAATCTGCAACATTACTTCATCCGACCGCAAAGAAATGTATATCCATGTAAAAAAGCACACTACTAGACCTGCGCCAATTCTTCACTTATGTGAAACTTGTGGGCGAAGCTTTGCGACAAGAGCTTCTCTGTTGCGTCATTCGTTACTACATGGTATGAAGAAGATTGCCTGCAATATTTGTAGTAAACGGTTTATGGATGTGAAAGTACTAGAGGATCATATGCAAGAGCATATTGAGAAGGTTATCTGTGAGAGGTGTGGGCAAAGTGTGAATAGATATAAGTTGGATAAGCATAGTTGTGTTTAAGATTAAGTATTAAAGTTATACCAAAGAGATTGATGCAAAGATGCACTGTTACAACCAAAGAGGTATGTGCCAATTATTATTAGTTATGGTTTAACTCCATTTAAACTTCGTACTATCAATGTTTTCAGAACAGCACAATTTTTGTTGGTGTGTTGTGCAGCTCTGGTTGTTGTACTGTTATATCTTTTTGATGTTTTACAAAGTTAATGTTAACTGTAGCAGTAAACTGCGATACGGTGGTGATTATAAGTCCATATCTTCAAACAGTAGACATACTGTTAATAAATAAATGTGAGTTTATAAGATGTCTCAGTAAATTGATCTGTATTGCATACAGTAATTACAGTATTTATCCCTTGATGTTTATCGAAAACTAAACTTGTCAAACATATTTTGTTGTTTGAAATAAAAATCTATTTTGAAAGGTATACATGATTTATTCAAATAATACCTAAACGAATCAGCATTGTAAATCTTCTACAAGACAGTCACATCTTTAACAAGTTACAGCTAAATAAACACAAGTATCAAATTGCTCACTAGAATTTAATCTTATTCATTCCAAAATGATTCTCTTCATTTGGGAAAAATAACCCAATTTTAATTTCACAGCATCAGTCTGCATTCAGTTCGGGTGCCCGCCGTTTCGCATAAAGTTATTTCATATAATCAAATATTATTTTTTGATATACCACTCATTTCGTATAATGTATTAATAAATATAATATATTTTCATCTAATTCTAAATTGACATAATGTAACAGAAGATATAATATTGTTAGGTATTAGATTTCTGACCATAACAGAGCATGCGCAGCGAGTGTTACTGCATTATATTATAATTACACCAAGTGTATCATTATGTCAAATGAATATAGATAGATTTCATTTTTGCCATGAGAGCGCTAGTTTGTTTTAAAGTTATATTAAATATTACACACCCATTTAGCTGGGATATTTTTAATACATTCACATTAATTGTATCGCGGATACTATCAGCTGTTATGCGAAACGCGACGGGTATCTATCAAACGGCCTTTTTTCTATTATCAAAATGCTAATTGATGCATGTAAGCGTTTTCTCACGAAAACTGCTTTGAAACAACCTTCGTGTTTCTAAAATGCTTAAAAAAGCTTAAATTATATCTGAAGATATCTAAAATTGGTCTTACGGCTAACTCAGCCGAGATCCATAGATTCTCTCAGCAAAAACAAAACCACCCCCTGTGTCGGATATTAAAGAAATCAGTAAAAATGACCCTTATTCTGTAAGGCATAAGATTGTTGAGATCAATCAGGAACTTCATGAATGACGGTATGCTGATATTTCTATGGTTTTTGCGTACTCCTGAAAATATAAAAGTCCCTGTTTAAAATAGGTTGGTAACTAAAATGGAAATAACCTCTTCTCGTCGTAAGAGTTTTGAGGGGTAAGTGAAGTCTATATTTTGCTGCAAAGTTTATCTTTTAATCCTTTCAGATCAATTTGATTTCCATTCCTTTTTTGCGCACCTGGTAGTTGAAAACAGCCGCGTTTTTCTCGAATTAAAACACGCATGCCACACCAGAAAGAAAACTAACCAAAGGTGCCCTATTTTACATTTCCGAAGTGACATTCAGAAAACTTCTCATTTACCTTCTATGATAGTCTTGGCAGCCTCTTTAGGAGTAATTTCAGAGTACCACGAAGTAAACCTGTGTGATGGTGGAGGGTACATGCCCGTGGCAACAGTTGCTAGGTATACGGATGTGGTGTTGATGTTCTTCGTCCATGTGTCCAGCCGCAGCTCCTCTGTTATCGAGTCCATTAAACCTGAATGCGAAATATCTAATAAGTTAAGAATCTGGACCAAACTATGTCAGAACCGAAAGGTTTTGCAGTTCCTTGTACCGGAAATACTATTATGCAGACTCACCCTCAATATATTTGCATGGATGGTAAATACTTCAGGCTTATTTTTCGTATAATAAATCATGTAAACGTTACCTCTAAGTCCAAATTTAGCTGCGCAGTATGGTATCATGTCAGCACACGGCATTAAACCTGCGCTCGAGTTGATCGCAACGATATGCCCGTGCCGCCTCTCTATCATGCTTGGTAGGAAGGCTTGTATTACCTGAAAGAACGAGTTAATCAAATTTCAGTAAGAAGAAATCAAACAGTCACAATAGAGTTCTGCGGAAGACTACTGATGCGTCCGCACAGATGGACACGTTGCTGGTCAGCTGACGCCGAATGCGTATCAGTAGCAGTAGGTAAACTCTTTCTTCTACAGTAACTCACAGTTCTACTTACCCAAAAGTGTGCAAGCAGGTTGATCTCGATGAGTTTCACGATGGACTCTTGTCGGAGATGGCTGATGGGCGCGCAGGACATCGCTCCCGCGTTGCTCACAACCATGGACACGTCGGTCAGCTGGCGTCGCATGCGCGTCGCTAGTGCTGCTACTTGTTCTCGAGCTGTTACGTCTACTGTGAAGCCGTAACACTGGGGTACAAGAAGAACAGATCATTATTTGCTGTATACGGAGGGAGACCGGCCTCCGTACTGTATCTACCGTAAGAAAATTTTGATAGTTGCTGACGCTCATAAATATAGTATTCCGTAAAGTCCCATAAACAAAAAAAAAATCGGCGAGAAAGAGATGTACCTACTGTTTCTTGGTCTATATTTTCAGATATTTCTTACCTTATCAAGGCGGGGGAGTGTGGAAGTCTTGCCCTCTGAAACCACCACTAACTCTTCAAAATTTATTCAGCACACATGTAGATTAGATTTCCCGACTAACACTGTTCTCCCAGTTTAGTGCAGCAGTTCGTCTCGAGGGGTAAACAGTTAATCGACAACCCCGATACCCTCGTACATCAAACTTTTACAACAGTTCCTTCCAACCTGGCGCATATCAAGCAGTTACTAATAGCTTTACATACCTCTCCTTCTTTAAGCCTTATTTCATCGACGACAGCATTGTTTCGCCGCGTGTCGTTGTCCCAACATATGACGGTGGCGCCGAGCTCCGCGAACTGGATGGCCAGCTCGCGTCCGATGCCGTGACCTGCGCCCGTTACCTGTTCCAAAGTTTCAGTGACTGAAAGGCTTTTAAAACTTTCAAGAAGGAATCTGTATTATTAAAAAAATCCTAGTTGCAATGGTAGCTCAGATCAGAGTCGCTCCGTGAAAAATATACTAGTATTTTTCACGGAGCGACTCTGATCTGATTCAGCCAAATCCGGTTATGAATATAAAGCAAACCTATTATATATAAGATTGTTGAATAAACGCCAGGCAGAATTAATCTTTGCTTCGCGGTAAACATAAGCTATAATTATACGCTACTCCGTTTTGTAACTTTATCTAATACGTAAAATAGACTGAGTACTCGTACTTTAATCTGATTAATAAGAACTCACCAGAACAGTCTCCCCATGCAAACTCTTCATAGCTGGCGGTATCAACATCTTTGCAGCTGCCACAGAGCAAGTGGAAAACAGTTTGACGAGCAGCACCAGAGTATCCAAGGTCCACAGAGGCACCGCAGCCAGTCCTCCACTGCCCCACCACGGGAGGATCCATACTTCTTGCAATACCCTGAACTTCCTAGCCAACCTGCCTATGAGACGCACAAATATATTTTTCCTATGCATAAAGATAAAATAAACCTAAAAATATGTTGACGTCAAGAATGAAGTGTCAGTTAGGTTGCTTTTTTAGGAGTTATGGTAACGGCCAGTTTATATTTAAAGGAGTCCTAACCTAAGTTAGGTTTATAATCTCAATACACACTAGAAGAAACTTGGGATCGAATTGTCATTCTAGCTGAAGCCCATTCTGTTTATGAACCATTCCGCACATATGCACATATGCTCCTTTTTAATAAAACTTTTTACTTAACTCATATCAAACCTACTTTATCCTTAAGTCCAATTTTATCAATTGGAAGTCAAAAACAAAACGTCATAATTTGACCAACTTCACGAGCCCAATACACGAAAAATATAAAATTTCTATTGTATCACCGTAAATAAACCATGGCGAAACCTTTGCAAAAAGAAAGAGAAAATAGGTCTGCAGACAAGAAGGACCTAGTTTTTCATGCGTATACTATATCTCCTGAAAGTGCACATACTTCAATCTTGCTTCTGGAGTCAGCTGAACCGGAGATACTATGCCAGGTAACCACTCATCTGCGATAATTACGGCTATAGTCCAGGATATCCCTTTCTAGTCAAAATAGATTTTGCATCACTTGAGGAAGAATGTCTTTGGTCCTTTGGTATCTGCTTAGCACATAGGTACTAGGCAACCTTAAAGGTCTCTTCCTTTCTACTTTATCTACGTTTACTATTTCAAGCAAGACCCTTTAACTTCATTTTTGTGCCAGACACTCCGAGCAATAACCAAATTCGCTGCGCAAGAGATGCAGAACCGCTACGTCCTCTTCAGCCTGGACGCCATCAAGTTCATCTTACCCCACGTAGAACATCTAGAGCTGAATATTCGAAGGTTTGCACTGAAAGCCTTGGCGCAACTGTGCCAGCTACCGCGGGGACCCGAGCAAGTGCTTGCCAATCCACAGAACTTGAGGAAGATTGCGTTTATGCTTGTCAAGGTTTGTATAGGGGTTCTTATGAAATAAAATGAAATTATTTATTTTGCAATTAGGATTTTTCAATCACTTTTACACGTCGTGTCTCTTTCGTCTTCATTACTCAGCTACATGTGGCACTCACTGCTGATAATTGTCTCTGGGTGCTGCATTGCTCGTGCCGTAATGAAAAGATTAGCTAGTTAGCGATGGTGGTATCGAGGCTAACATACCAGGGAACGCCAGATGATCTCATGAAACGTTATTCGTAGAGGACTTTTTTTGCACTATTTTCTTTGCTTTCTTTCCAAATGGACGATATTGTCCATCCACGCACACGGCCACATGAAATAAATATTTCGACCTCCTTAGTATGTATTAGGGCTTTCAATACCGGTATTCCGGGATCCCGTAATACCGTAATCACGGATATAGATTGGTCTTTTTTAAATCACGGTATTGACGAGCCAATACCGTGATTACGGTATCACAAACATTAATATTATTGCGGTTCGTTGCAATAGTCTCAAAACTCCGATTTCTCATTAGACGAATTTGATTTGATAACTCTAAAAAATATTTACAACAGTCTTTCTGTGGTTAAAGAAACAGTACTGGAACTATGCAAACGTGATGCAAACTTATTGAAAGCTGATGTTGCGTTAAAATTTATGTTAAAAAAATTAGATGGTCAGGCTAATGATTTAAGCAAAAATCTAGCAAAATCACTTCGAAGACGCATAAAGGAGCGACGAATTTTAATATCTGGAGTGTTACAGTATTTGCACGACCCTAAAACTTTCTTCAGTAATGATGACGATGATGACACCTTCAGAAAACCTACAACTGATGAAATAATAGATATTATAGTCAATCTACTTACACGTTTAAAATATAATAATAATGACACACGAAACTCTCAAAGAGACAGCGAGAATATGACTGATATGCAGATAGAAGAACCTTCTACTTCACTATCATCATTGAATACAAGCTGTGAAAATGAAGACACGACCATACAAAAACAATTAGAAAGGGAGATATCTAAATTGCCTAAAAGTAAGAGTGGTAGATTTTATGATTGTTTTTTTCTTATCTTTTATTATAAGAATGTGAGTAAAATGAACACCAAATGATTGCTTGATTACATTTCTAGAAATAATACCTATGTTGATTTTAGTATGATGACATTTAGGTAATATTAAGTGTAGATCTCTTTAACATTGTACTTTGCAAAGTCTGTGTGAAATGCCTACGTGCAAAATGACTAGATTTAATAGTCAATCAATACCAAATTATTACTAATTATAGTTTTGTATTATTATTTCGAGGAAGTAACCATAATAAAGACTGATTCGAAAATAAAAACACGTATTTTAATAGTTTTATTAATGTCCTAATTGAATTTGGGTTCAATACCGTGATCACGTGATCACGGTATTGATCACACTTATACCGGTATTGATACCGGTATTGAAAAAATCCGGTATTTGAAAGCCCTAGTATGTATGTGGTGATAAATTGTATACCCACAGAAAGACAAGGGGTGCTCTTTTCTTATGCTTATTAATTCTCGTAAAACTAAGTTTAATTTTACAGATGGAAGATGTATTTGTACTAGAATTCGCATCCTTAGTGCTATCAGAACTGACAAGAGAACCCCTCGGATGCGAACAATTAGTGTCAGCTAACATATTGAGCAGCTTATTCGCTAGGATGAAGAATAGTTTGGACCCTGATGTACAGAAGAACTGTCTTCAGGTTATAGATTTTATCGTAATACTCATTTGATTTTTGACTGAATCATTGGTTTAGTGGTTGTATGAAAGGCTGCTGTCTTAGGTTCGATTCCTAGGTCGGTTTAAGTGTGTATTCTGAATTCTCAGTAGCTGCTCAAATTTTAAAGTTGTGGCCAATAGATGGCAATAGGCTCGCCTCCTATTACTTATTATCAGCGTCGGCGAAATGGGTGTGTTTCGCTGTGCGTATAGCCCTTCGGAGAATACAGGCGTGCGGTTCCGATGATAGTGATTAATCTTTTGTGTAAAATATTTGAATATTACGGCAAAAGAGAACCGCAATTAAGGTTAAAGCCGAAGTTTATTTATGAATATTTCTTTCTTTCTTTCCTCTAAAGACACTCAGCAACCTCCTAGATGATCCAATATGTGCGTCAGAAGTGACAAAGAACTCTCAGTTCAGCTGGCCGTCGGTCCTGGCTTTGATGCAGAGCAAGTTTTTGGCTATCCAGCACGCGGCACTAAGGACCGTGGACCAGCTGATCTGTAGGTATAAGGACCAGGTTGTCCAGAAGACTTTTCGAGCTTCCACTGGGGTATTGGACCTTTGTGATATATTAGAGGTACGTATGATTCTTGTGAAATTACTAAAAATACGTATAATTAAGACATGCACCTATAAAAGTGTAAACTCATTACTAGGTAAAAAAAAAATAGCTGGGGAAGGGGATTTGGCGACTACTAAGCGTGAGGGTTTGATTACCGGATCGAGCAAAGTGTTATTGACTTTTTCTGTAAGGAAATACTTAATCGCAGTCCGGAGACGGCAATAGGCTCGCCCCATGGCATCAGTGGAATTCGGATGTACATCTTTGCCTAAATCTTCGAGTAATTCAGGCATGATTATGAGGTGTTACATGTACTTTATAGGGTTGTAATTATCTAGCTATATGTATAAATGATATCTCATACGATACGAAGGGTCGCCAGATTTTGTCGGGTGGTTTACATAGTATATTGGGAGTCCCGTCTGGAATGAGCTCGCCAAACAAGAGAACCAGACCAAATCGCAATGTAACACAAAATATTAATGTAATTTACGAAGTGGCTAAGCGATTAGCTTTCTATACTTCATGTTGCGGGATCGATTTCCGCACGGCACAAATGTTTGCATGGTTTACAGATAATTGTTTCGGGTCTCGTTGTGTGTGCAAGTATATTTGTAAACTGTACCCACGATACAGGAGAAATCCTAGTGTGTGGTAACATTAAATGTAATATAATTTCCTTAAAGAAAAGACCTTCAATATATTATAATTTCCTCCTATCCCCCAGTCGTACGAGTTCCGCGACGTCCACACGCTAGTCCTCGGTGTCCTCCGCAACTACGTGGAGACAGAAGAAAACGCCGCCCACCTGTACCAATCTGGCTGTATTCTGCGGCTATTGGCGTATCTGGAGATGGCGTTACCAGCGATGAAGCCGCACTGCCTGGCTGTGCTCACGAAGATGTCTTTCACTGCTAATGGGAGGGATGTAAGTGATGACAGTCTTACTTTATAGTTATCTACATAAGCCAGGGCCGGAATAACCCAAAAAATAAGGCGCGTCGGCAACCTTCGTTTGCGCAGACACGAAAGGACGAACCCCTAAAACACAATAAATTTAAATCAACCTCATGCAATGCGCTTACGGTGCAAAAATACGGTAGATGATTACTAGTCATTTGAGTTACTTTTTATGAACGGTCAAAAACGACATTTTGTTCTAAAAATGTTTGGAATACAAAAGCGTGACGTCATAGTTTTTATTGCCATTGACATATTATGTGATTTTGATAAATTAAAAATTGAATTAAGCAAGAGATTAAGTTTTACTGAGTTTTTCGAATGAAAACTATTTACCAAACAAGATTTCAGAATTTATTTTTGATGCAATCATCTAGCTTATTGATAGACATGCCGTCTTTTTCTATTTCGCTCTATCGTTCGCGTTGATGGTATTTTTGGCGCGCAGATATGGTCCTAGAAAGCTTGGTTAACCGATTCCCGCAAATTTATCGGTACGGCGCTGCGCAAAAACGGTTACTATTGTAACCGTCACAGGGAAAATAGACCTTATTCCCTTGACGAAAGTTCCAATTCCAGGCGTTATACGATACAAGTACTGACCTAGTCTTCTGCCACCAACTGCTGAGTTCAAACGTGGAACTGTTGGCTGATGCGGCGATGGGGGTCGCCAACATGACAAAACTACTGCCCTCAGCTGTGCGCATGTCAGATACCAACATTATAGAAGCATTGTGCGGTAATATGATTTTAAGTCTAAATCTTGCGACTCATACCTTACAAAAATTTTAATCAAAATACGACGTCAAATATTCTACCCTTATGTAGAAACTTATTCTAATATTATATTTTATTAGTTATGTTAATAACTAACTGTCGAGGGGCCCTTGATCTGCTATGGGCTCCTAAAAATATTTAGTGGCTTTTTGTAGAACTTGTGCGTTTACCGTATAAAATTCTGTGTTTTATTTTCGCCAGCAAAATAATCTGTTACCGATTGTCTGACGTGGATTGTCTTAGTCGGAAAACGGGTGTAACGTTTCACGTTTTTGTGACATTAAGTAAATTCAATATACCACCTCTTAATAAGTTTCACACAAAAAATTACGCTCAGTTGGATGTTTGGATACCTTTTGCGCGGGGCCCGTAGCCTTTGCTACTCTTGCTACGTGGTTAATTCGGCGCTGGACAAAAGGCGTTATGTTATGTATGTAATATATTATTCTTTACCCAGCGATCCTGGGCGACGATGCGGCGGTCTGGTTCTACATCAGGATAAACTCCCTGCGCGCGCTAGCTGAGCTCTGTCGGATCATACCTAAAGCTGCCTTCACAATGGTCGAGCCCAAGACATTCGCGGCTCTCAGGAATATTAATAGGAAATGTACGTTCTTTTGTCTATTTACCTATACTTTATTGATTATAACATAACAAAGCTCACGCCTGTATTCCTCGAAGAGGTTGGCAGGGGTGTACTATTAAGTTCCTATATATGGGTGTTTTTGGTTTTCTTATAGAAATGTTGCCCTATATGATTTCTCTTGTATTGTGGGTACAGTTTACAGAAACATACATGTCCCATGCACACACAACCGAACGCGAAAAAATTATCTATATATCATACAAATATTTGTTCCGTGCGAGTGCGCGAAAGCCAATCGTATTATCAAACTTACCAGAAATCTGTTATTCTTTGTAGACAAAGACACTCCAATAGAAGCTCAGAGGCTGGCAGTGCAGTGTTACATCAACTTGGAGAACTACCACGTCAGTAAGAAAGCCATGCTCAACTCAGAGTTCATGTCGGAGTTGCTCAGCATATTGCAGGTGAGGTTTCACTGCCTTTACATCGTTGCTTTGTATACGTTAGTATAACTTCCCAAGAGTTATTGTCGCTTCTAAAATAACGATAAGCAAGGGTGATTATGTCTACCGTACATGTGCCCAGCTCTTGATCTGGCGAAAGGAGAGGAAAGGGAGGGGAAGAACTCGCGAAGTTGCATTTGTAGTTCAAGCCCACGAATTATTGTTAGTACTGCGCATTTAATATCATGGCCGATATATACACCTGAATGCTGGAAGAATTAATGGATGTCACTGATAGCGCAGTCCTAGTAGCTAACTACTAGGCTGGGCCTATCTAGATTGTAATCGACTCGCTAAGAACAAAAAGACTGCGATATTAGTACTTATCAGTACATAATTAAGCAGCTAAAAGCATGCCCCCTCGGAATGCCTATGGTGTTTTCTCGGAGTTGCCAGGTTCGCTTTTGATCTCGGGGTTAAGATGCAAAACAGATGAAGACAAAGCGTTAGGTGCGTTGCACACCCACTCACATTTTGCTGATACCGTAGAGGCAAGAATTGGACGGTAGAAAGCAACATGTACTCAATACTCAATTAAGTATTGACGGCAATTCTCGTCCTTATTTAAACACATAACTAACAGGAAACTCAGATTTTCCATAGAGAATATCCAAATAAAACTTTTCCGACCCGTTAATCAATTGATTGATTGTTTTGACGACACAATTGGATTGGGCACACGATCGACTGCTCCGCTACGTGTCGCAGATTCAATATCCGAAAGGAACAAATATTTGTATGATACTAATGATGATGTTCATACTAATATTTATGTTTGTAAACGCATCCACGATACAGGAAGTATTAATAGAGTGGGGAAAGTTAAAAAAAAAAACGACCCCAATCAGCACAAAGATCAATGAGGCTTGCATGCAGTGGCGTGCGGTTCATAAAGACAAAAAGACACTGCGTACCCTACATAATATTTATTATAAGATATTTGAGGTGGCAAATCACATACATCATTATTTAATCGACAAGACGACGAACCAATACCAACATGCTGTAGGTATTACTTGGTAAGTAAGCTTTTAAAATTTTCTGCCTACACTGTCTAAAAACTGTGCACGCCACTGCTTGCATGAGTCAATGTTTTCTTCATATATGTAGTGTTGTCTAAATATTATTTTTCAGCGTATCGACACCAGTCTGAAGATAATGACTTGCTCGGTTCTTACTGGTCTGATGACCGAGGAGGTCGCAAGTGACCTGTTCACTACGCGCAAAGGAGAAGAGGTACATATGTAGATTTACGTGGAAGAATGAGGTATAGTGTTCCTCCATTGAAAAGGCACAATTCTCTGACCAGGAAAGGTGGTTAGGTTAGATTATATGTGTTAGAATCAATGTAAACTGTCATAGTGCTATTCAGGATATTTTATTGTAGCTTCACTCCGATAGATGGCGCTTTACTTTTTGCCATGTTGCGAGGATTGGTCGCTACATATAGTGAGTGACATAAGAAAATAAACTTTAAGTATAATTACAAGTTACCATCCCACGTGACGAGAGTCGAGAATCTCGTGAAAGCCGACACAGACAAACTTAAAATATCTTGATCTGGCACACGGTGTACCGAACACCTTTAGAGACTTGCGTTAGGGGACTAGATCAAAGGCTTGATACAGAAGGTGGTACTCGTCGGCATTGCTTTGTGAAGAGGTTCCTCTCTCTGGAGCCCTAGCCACTATTTTATGTATTTTTAAATAACAAACATAACATAGCATTACGCCTCCATCTCCGAAGAGTTAGACAGATGTGTACTATTTTGCAACCACATTTCGCCGATGCTGTTATTAAGTCCCATGTAATAGGAGGACAGCCTATTGTCATCAACCGGGAATAGTTCTAGACTCTGTGAGTGCTACTGAGAATAGGGAATATGCATGAAAAAAATATTTCTAATCTAACCAATTAATCGAAAAAAATACATAAATATCATACCATTAGTGAAATCATAATCAAAACTGATCGAAAAATAAACGAGATATAACCAATTTAAACGAATATTGCCTCTTTTGCAAAAAACGCTGTTTTGTATGGCAGTTCTATGGGCGTGATGTCATTTGACGTCAGATAACGTCGGACCTCTCTTTCTAATTCGTCACTTCAATGCTTTATAACTTTATCGCTGATGAAGATATTTAAAAAAATCTTTCACCGTTATTTACTAGAGATTATAAATAATTTATTGACCAAAAAAAAAATACATGCATATTCCCTATTTCAATACAGAAAAATCCAATTGCCAGATTGGAATTAACAGTTTACCAGACAACAATTTGCCAGACCCGGGAATCGAACCAAGCACCTCACGCTTACCAGTTGCGCTTGCGACTATTAGACCAATGATGCAGTTATTTTTAAATATATTTATTTTATTGTACAATGAGGTGGTGTCAAAAAACTTGCACATCGAGCACATTGGACTCCGCACGGCTCTGTGTACCCTGATCGCAGCGAGCGTCAGCGATGAGGGCGCTGATGTCTACCTGGACCTTGGGACCATACACTAGTGAGTTTTGCTCACAATATGCTTTGTGATTGTAGAGATATTTGTCTAGTGGCACTGAAAGATGGCCAGTGACAGCTTACACTATCTAATAATAAATTAAGCCCATTACTGTCCCCCTGCTGGGAAAGGGCCTCTTCTCAGAATGAGAAGGTTTAGGCCTTTAGTCTATCACGCTGGCCCGGTGCGGGTTCGCGAACTACACACACCATCGAGAACATTGTGGGGACCTCTCAGGTGCGGTGAAGGAAAACATCGTGAGGAAACCTGCACACCTGAGAGGGCTCCGTAAAGCCTCTTGGTTATTCAATCTAATACCGTCATACTCAATCTGCGGCCCGCCAAGCTTTTGTGAGTGGCCCATCTGGCATAGTAGCCAAGTTGTTAACCACTTAAAATTTCGCGCAAATCCAGAGGAAGTGTGGGCGCGCGGAGTACAATACGTACCTAGAGACCCGCGCATTGCGTTGCAGTGAGTGATAGAGAGATTCAGAGATCTCATTAAAAGTAAAGTTTTAGATTGTGAAAGCCCTTTCAAAATTTTGTCAAGATCGCATGTGGCTGCATGATCACCTCACATTATAAGACTTATAAGATCATCCAGTCAGATGAATTGTGAACAATTTATTTTTTCATTTCATTGGTTTACGGTATTTAAATATAACGTTTTTTATTAACACTTAAATTTTGTGTTGTGGCCCGCGACACCTTAACTAATTCGTTTTTGTGGCTCTTACGGAAAAAGGACTGAGTATGGCCGGTTTAATATATTGTTTACATAGCGTTGTCGTCTGTCTTGATTTCCCATAATTTGAAGAGTTTCATTCTCAGATAAAGATGTTTGGAGTTTGTGCTCCAAAGTCTGTGGAATTGAGTTTCAGTGTCTTGAATTCGTAATTTTGTAAGTGGTAACCCTTCATTTTTTTATTAACCTCATATACATAATCTGTGTCTCTGATCCTCACAGCCCGCGCTGAGCCCGTAGTAATAAATCAAATGTCCCTAAATAATCGCAATCAGATCCAGCAAGTCCTCTCTTGTCTGCCCCCCAGCAACGCCCTAAGCCGAGGTTCGAGTCCCACTATGGGACACCCTTAGCAGTGTTGCTTAGTATTATTTATATAATTAGCTCGGCTGGAGGCCCTTCTGGTCTCGCCATTTGCCCGGTTAAGCAGTAAAAGCTCCCTGAGCTAACTGCGAGAGAAAACTCAAAAAAAAAACTGATCCTCAGCATGGTGGAGAACAAACAAGCTCGGTACGTAGTGGGTGCGTGGGAGCCGGCCTTGGAAGCTATCTTCAGCCATCACCCATCAGCGAAGCTTGCATATACTGGTAGACTGGATATCAATGACTTTACCCAGGTTAGAACAATTTTCTGATCAAAAAACTGAATTTTCCAGATGATTTTGGAACTAATTACGGGAATATTAGTCGAAATATCGTACCTTCTCGTCTCGGAGAAATATTACAACATCTTTTAGGTCAACAAAATCTTTACCATCCCTATTAGTTACGGAGTCGCATGCGCGGTTGCCGATCTATCGTAAGGTTCAATCATGATTACAAGGCAAGGTTTTTTGTTCGGAAGTTATATTTAAATAGATTTTCCTAAGAAATGGCAAAATGTTCGCTCTTATTAGAGTTTCTTTTTTTACTGCACGTAAAATGTAAAGGCAGAAACATAAAATAAAACGATACTGTACAATGAGCGGTCTCATAGTTTTATAGCAAACTAGCTTCCGCCCGTGGGTTCGCCCGCGTCGTTTACGAACCTGTACATATTTCCAGGAAGAAAATCCTATGCTTATGTGCTATTCCAGGCTATAATCTATCGCTCTGCCAAATTTCATCCAGATCCATTCAGCCGTTCTGGCGTGATTGAGTAACAAACATCCATCTATCTTAACGTTCGCAATTATAATGGCAGTAAGATTTCTATACTAAAAAGGCTATAGGATCTATACGATTTAACACGGGTACTTTAACTTGGTTTATATTTGCAGGAAGGCTTTTACTGCCTCAAGCGCCTAGGGGACCGCTTCCCTACCATCCAAGAAGTGATCGCGGAGAAGCCCCCGCACCGCAACCCAGTGTTCATGACCATGTTCCACCAGCCGGCGAACGACGTGGCCTCCGGACTTGACATCAGGACTCCTCGTGAGTGTTTACAGCAAGATTTTTCATGATTTAAACCAGTTGTTACTAGCAGTGTCTGGACCTGTGCGAGTCCAATGAATTCCTCAAAACCGATTTCGAGTAGGTGTTGAATTTTGGTAAATATTTTCTTAGCGAACGCCTGCATTGAAAAAAGAAATTAAATTTCAATTTGACAACACGGTGGGCGCAGTGGTTGAGCAATCGACTGCTGTGCTATGTGTCACGGGTTCGATTCCAGCACAGAGCAAATATTTGTATGATCTATAGATAGTTGTTTCAGGTCTGGGTGTATGCCCATGTGAATATTTGTATACACACGCACGATACAGGATTTTTTCCTAGTGTGTTAGGCAAAGTTTAAACTAAAAATCTATTTTGTAGGCTTTATTGTTTCTGAGATTTTGTGGTGAATGGTTAGCCCATAAAGCAGAACGACTGTTGGAATTCGGATAGTTGTGACGTCATTTAGTTATGTTACTCTCTGTTAGTTGCTGAGGTAAAACATGATATTACCGTAAGGGGCCGTCCATTAATCGCGTGATGTTTTTTTTACTAGTCACTGTAATTCTAAAGTAACGACTTCGCCCATGTCTATTACCAAGTGAAAAAATAAATACACGTGATATCTTACTACACCCCCCTCTACCTTGTGATATTTCGTGATTTTTGCCAAACCCCCTCCTCCCCTTTCGAGCCTCACGTGATTAATGGATGGCCCCTAATGTGGACGATAGTTTACCACTGTCAGCGTCGCAACCTGCAGTTAGAATAGGGTTAATATATCCCTGGACGAGTTGTCCATGCAGCAGCGTTTAAAATTCTCCATCAGATTTATCCTCTTAAACAGGATCATTATCATCATTTATAATTTTTGATACGCAATAAAATGTACGCGTTTTGCAGAAAATATAGGTATTTGGTACTGGTAACCATCTGGTTAAATACTGGATACTTGAAAATTTTCCCGGAAATACCGGACCTCGAAAGTAGCCGGATATTTGTGGAATCTGTACTAAAAACGTCTAAATCTATCCTTCTAGACCGCCTATCTCAACAATCAAAGGTGGCGATATCCCCCTCTGGGCGCATGCGCTTCCCGCCCGTCCCTGATGACGTCAACTTGCGCTCCTACCTCCTCAAGTTGCGACTGTGGTTTGGAGACCCGTTAGTCTATTGATAAATTTGCTTATGTAGTTAAATAAAAAAAAAAGAATCATTTTAAAAACAAGCTTCTATTTAAATTATTTCTTACTATTAATTTACTTTTTAGTATATTAGTATTCTTCTCAGTAAACCCTTTCATTTGATACCCATATGATGGGAGGGCACAAAAATAACTAGTCCGCCATCTTGGGCCGTCCGCCATATTGAATTTAGAATGACGTCACTTAGCTAATCATGCATTCTAATCTAAACTAAACGTGTATGCAAAATTTCATCTCAATCGGTTGAGGGTAACTGCTTTAAAATTCAGTTGCAAGATTTGAGCCGAAAATACATACATACAAACATTGCAAGTTAAATAAAAGCTTGTAATAAATTAAAGCTTATCATCAAAATTTATAAAGTTTATATTTAATTTATATTTATTATGTCGTGGGACAAGATAGCTTCTAATACTAATAATATCTACGGTTGATGAGTCAATATTCAGCCCCCGAAGTTTCAGCGAAAGAAATGCTTAAATTGATATTTAGAACGCCTAAGCCTAAAGACTCGCCCTGTGCTAATTATCAGTCAGCAAATTAAATATACCATAAACCATACCTACTCCTTCCAGGATTACAAGCGAGTAATACTTACATACGTTTTTTATCTCGTTCTTCTTCTTCTTCTTCTTATTTAAGAGCCTGGCTCTTCTCGGTGTAGCTGATGAAGTTGTTTCCATTTTTCTCTCTCCAGTGCAGACTCCTTTACCTCTTTATACGACATGACGGCAACCTTTTCCTTCATTTGGCTCATGTAACATATCCGTGGTCTTTCTCTCTCGTTCCTTCTATCTTTCCTTCAATTATGTTACTAATAAAACTGTCAAGTCGTATAAGATGGCCTATCATCTTTCCTCCTTATCTCGTTCAGGTACTAATAATAAAATAATTACATTTTCAGAGCCAAGTCTTTGCATTACTTTGAGATAGATGACGCCCATTATGAAGTAAGGTGAGCGAGATTTATTTATGTTACTAATTTAAAGAATAAAATGTTAGTGTGATTGGTGAAGGTGTGGTCCTCAAGCCCTAGTGTAAGTTTCTTTCGACAAATTCGATTTACTACATCGAACGCGTTCGGCGATTCG
The DNA here is from genome assembly GCA_947562105.1 of Shargacucullia verbasci. NCBI lineage: Eukaryota > Metazoa > Arthropoda > Insecta > Lepidoptera > Noctuidae > Shargacucullia > Shargacucullia verbasci. The sequence goes on from OX387280.1 coordinate 14,567,708, forward strand.
ATTGGTGGAGAGCATGAAACAGACCAATCGGAGTGCCGAACGCGTTCGATGTAGTAAATCGAATTTGTCAAAAGAAACTTACACTAGTGCCTCTGAGCTGGATTCGCAAGCACAAAATAGAAAACTGTATCATTGAAACTGTATGTATATAGAATTGAAACTGTGCACGATATATGGCAATGGGCATGGAAAGCATGACTTGGGCCTCATTAACGCCATTGTCGAAACATGTGATCAGTAGATATCAACAGCACCTCCCAATAATAGCATCGTCAAAATGTTGGGTATTCATCACACCAATATATCTAACTAATCGGGGATAGGCGTAATGTATCTGCCTAGCCTTTTCCCATCTACATTGGGGTTGGTTTCCAGTCTAACCGGTTGCAGCTGAATATCACTATTTCTCACGAAGCGACTGCCATCTAACTGGAAGACACTGATACTCTAAGGTAAGACTGATTATCAGACTATTTTGGGGTGCTGACACCCGTAACGACTGTCATGGCATGTCATGTCTTCATATGGCACCCGGGACAAACTGCTTAGTTTGCTCTCTGAGGCGCGGATGGGACTCGATGTATAAAAAAATTGTGATGCATCCAAGGACTGACAGCGTCAAGCGCTGCTTAACCTCGCAGATCGACGGATCAGATCAGATAATGTATCTAGGTAAGTAATTCAATCTTTTTTGTGGTTAGATACCGTGAGAAATGTATAGAAGTATCAAGTTCGTTGAAGGAGCGAGCTCAACTTCTGGCCGAGTTTGTGGCCGAACAGATGAGCGGGCTCTCGCAAGAGAGAGACTGCTCCATGCCCAGTGTTGACTTGCATTTGGCTGACTTGATGGTACGGTTTCAGTATTCTGAATATATTTATAAATAAAAGTTTTCAGAATCAGGCAATACGCTAGATGACTGCATCAAAAATAAATCCTGAAATCATGTTTGGTAAATATTTTTCCTTCTAAAAACTCAGTAAAACTTAATCTCTTGTTTATCTTTGGCGTTTTCAATTTTTTATTTATCAATATCACTTAATAAATATGTCACTGGCAATTATGGCAACTATGGCAACTGGCAACTATGACGTCACGCCTTTGTATTCCAAACATTTATAGAACAACTAGATTTCGCCCGTGATTTCGTACGCGTGGAATTTAGAATCTGATATTTTCCTGCGGTAAAATGGAGACTATATTTTAAGTTAGACCTCTAGCAATACATCAGTGAAAACTGCATTCAATTCCATGCAGTAGTTTTTGAGTGATGCGTGTACAAACATACAGACTGACAAAAATTCTAAAAACTGTTGATTTGGCTACTATTGCTCTAATAAAGACTTCCTCACCCTCATATTAGGTTTTCTCCAATATCTATACAGACATCGGCCTGTTATAATTTTATTATATGTATATATATATGTTGATATGTCGTTTTTGGCAGTTCATAAAAAGTAACTCAGATGACTAGTATCTATATGCTCTATGGTATTGAAGCAGTTATAGTTACGATTCTGATAGCTAATATGTTCCCTAAAGTGAGTGAGGATAGTAGATGGTCATTCTTCAAGCAGGATTCTTTGCGTCATTTTCGTGGCTTTAGTTTTATACTTTGTTTTTAATGAAACCATTTGCATGCGGAACACACTGTACTGCATATTATTATTTTATTAGAACTTGGGAACACACTTCTTGCTTTTCACGCTCATCTAGTAGTAGAAGCTGTGATATTATGGCGAGCTGAGTTTTTTTTTAACGGAATGCATATGTTTTCATTAGATGGACCTCAACTCGCCAGTCATTGGCCTTGGCTACGTGAAATGCGGCGGTCCTCTGGAACGAGCACTACTGTACAAAGTGCTAGCAGATCGGCTTGGGCTACCGTGTGCCCTGTATCGAGCCTCTAGTGCGCATGCGTGGTGTGAGATTGGCGTACCCGAGATGGACCCAGTAAGTACACTTTACTACATATGTACTTGTATTCAAATGGGCCTTTGCAGACACTTAAAAAGTCAAATCTGTAGGTGCACGGTCCCAAGGGTGTTAGTCCGATGGCGAAGAGACCGGCAAGCAACTACTCAGATTGGGTTCTGTAATTGGCAGTTTTTGTTAGAAAATTCTAATTGGACTTTGAAATTTTGCCCGGTTACCGATATTCATCTGTAACCGTGCTTGCTTCCTATTCCATCAAGTCCATTGTGATCATCCGTGAAATATGGTTATACAACGGATTGTATGATTAAAAAGTCCTTTTCTCGGGCAATACATGAGTAATGCTATATTATTACAGAATGAGGACAAAGAGAAAAGCCAGAATTACCCTGCGGGCCTGCTGCGTAGTAACTACGTGGTGGACCTGTGGCTGCGGCCCGGGCGCTTGCTGGCGCGCGGCGGGCGCGACGCGCGCCTCGTGTGCGGCCCGCACTGCGCGCCGCCCTACGTCGCGCGCCACCTGCCCGACGTGTGCCGCTGCGAGAAGTGATACCACCTGCTCCTGTACACAACTACGTGGTGCACCTGTGGCTGCGGCCCGGGCGCTTGCTGGCGCGCGGCGGGCGCGACGCGCGCCTCGTGTGCGGCCCGCACTGCGCGCCGCCCTACGTCGCGCGCCACCTGCCCGACGTGTGCCGCTGCGAGAAGTGATACCACCTGCTCCTGTACACAACTACGTGGTGCACCTGTGGCTGCGGCCCGGGCGCTTGCTGGCGCGCGGCGGGCGCGACGCGCGCCTCGTGTGCGGCCCGCACTGCGCGCCGCCCTACGTCGCGCGCCACCTGCCCGACGTGTGCCGCTGCGAGAAGTGATACCACCTGCTCCTGTACACAACTACGTGGTGCACCTGTGGCTGCGGCCCGGGCGCTTGCTGGCGCGCGGCGGGCGCGACGCGCGCCTCGTGTGCGGCCCGCACTGCGCGCCGCCCTACGTCGCGCGCCACCTGCCCGACGTGTGCCGCTGCGAGAAGTGATACCACCTGCTCCTGTACACAACTACGTGGTGCACCTGTGGCTGCGGCCCGGGCGCTTGCTGGCGCGCGGCGGGCGCGACGCGCGCCTCGTGTGCGGCCCGCACTGCGCGCCGCCCTACGTCGCGCGCCACCTGCCCGACGTGTGCCGCTGCGAGAAGTGATACCACCTGCTCCTGTACACAACTACGTGGTGCACCTGTGGCTGCGGCCCGGGCGCTTGCTGGCGCGCGGCGGGCGCGACGCGCGCCTCGTGTGCGGCCCGCACTGCGCGCCGCCCTACGTCGCGCGCCACCTGCCCGACGTGTGCCGCTGCGAGAAGTGATACCACCTGCTCCTGTACACAACTACGTGGTGCACCTGTGGCTGCGGCCCGGGCGCTTGCTGGCGCGCGGCGGGCGCGACGCGCGCCTCGTGTGCGGCCCGCACTGCGCGCCGCCCTACGTCGCGCGCCACCTGCCCGACGTGTGCCGCTGCGAGAAGTGATACCACCTGCTCCTGTACACAACTACGTGGTGCACCTGTGGCTGCGGCCTGCTCCACTACTATATAATCTACAATCACTACAGAATAGAAACCCTTGCAATTGACATTAGCTCTCTAGCAATTGTAGATCGCAGCTTTTTAAGTGCCCACCTATAAAGCTGCGATCTACAATTGCTAGAGATTGTGGCCTAACGCCTCTCATTCTGAGAAGAGGCCCGTGCCTACCTACACCTACCAACCGTCCCAATACTACTAATACGGTACGTAGTGGTATAATTTATAATATATACATTATACATTTTACACTATACATTTTACAGTTTGAAACACTTAAGTTGTAAATAGTAGATAATTTAAATCGTTTACTGTCATAAATTCTCTTGTAATTCGATTTTTTTTTAATAGTGGTCGTTAAAATGCTTTTTGTATGGCAACACCACAAAAACCACTAAGGCAGTCGCCGGTTGTGCGCATACGCATAAATGTTTCGATTTTACGCGTTTGTCGTGTTTTTCTGCACAAAATATAATAGTACTCATCCGTGGAACTGCGCATTCACACAAATGGGAAGTGCGCACTTTTAGAAAATTGTTTTACTTGAGGTATATTTTGATATTGATTTTTACAAGCATTGTCTTCAGACATCTCTATCAGTGCTTGCTTCAATTCTTTATCATTATGTAAATAAATAAATATTTCAGTGTTCAAATTTGAACGATTTTGTTTTGTTTTATTTACTTTAATAAGTAAAAGTATAGGTATATTTTTAAGTTTAATTTTGCTTGAAAATAGTAAATGAAATTTAATAATAAATCAAATGAAACCTACGTGTATTATATTGACATTTATTGACCTCTGTTACTGTTGTTGCTCACCGGAAATTGCGTGTATGACACAAAAAATAATAAATATGTAGATAATTGTCAAAAATTAAGGAAATGAAATATTTTTTGCCGATCTTTCGACCAGTACATAAAAGGTTTTAAAATAATTATGATACGTTTATTGAACCGGGTTATGCAAATAAATCAGGTTAGTTAAGTGGTTCCATGCATTTGTCATAGATGGAGCTATTCTCAATATTGTATTTAAAAGTTCAGGTTTATAACATAGATGGTGCTATTTTCAACTTTTAAATCAACGAAGCTATCTTAGTTTCGACAGTTTGTCATAGATGGCGCTATTCTCAATATTGGAAGCTTTCGCACGTTCGAAATTCGATCTCTTATGAACTTCTTCTATCCTGGTACTTTGGGCATGGTGAAGCCTAGAATGAGCCTTTATTTCATAGATGGCGCTTTTCTCAATATTGAATTTAGAATATAATTCAAAAGTTTAACATAGATGGCGCTGTTTTAAACAATTGGTTTGCAGTACAACTCTCTTATGAACTTCTGCTCTCCTGGTACTTTGATACCACAAAACGTAAAATTGTACCAAACCAGTGGACTGTTTTTGAACAAGGTTTGTTCGTGTTAAATAAACATGAATCTTTTTCGAGAAATAGAATAAAATGGTCAGCAGAAAACTATATACATATTTTTCTGCTTTCCTTTCATATTTTGAATACGAAATTAAAACAACTAGTTCAGTAATATCTCACATATTATTTCCATGGTAATACCATAGTTGTTTTCTTGTGGCTGCCGCCGTTAAATGCCTTTCCCAGGGGCCCCCCACTTTTCTGCTGATTTTCTCCATTTTGGTTTTCTACACCCTCCATAGTCAGTTCGATGTATTGCTTCCTTAACCTTAGATTAGATCCTACTATATAAACTATATAATATATTATAAATGTGAAAGTTTGTGAGGATGGATGGATGGATTTTTGTTACTCTTTCACGCCAGAACGGCTGAACGTATCTGGATGAAATTTGGCACAGAGATAGATTATAGTTTGGAATAGCACATAGGCTACTTTTTATCCCGGGAAAATGTACGGGTTTGCAAATCACGCGGGCGAAGCCGCGAGCGGAAGCTAGTATATACATAATCTAAGTTCTTAACGTAAAGCGTACACTCTAAAAAAAGGAATATGGTTGCCAAATTCTAAGTCTTTAGGCCTTATAGTATCAGAGACTTTTTGATAAGTTAGCGACGTTAAATTGAATATCTCTCGCTCCTTTCTCATAAAAATGTAAAAATTATAAATAAAACCAATGTCAATATTACAAATAATTCATTTTATTTCGAACAATACACAGCAATATTCGTTCGTTTGCTATGGATTAATAATACATTTAATTAATAAATATAATTTGTATAAAACCTTTCAAGGCACATAAGTATACACATTGCACAAGATGGACGGACAATACAATCACAAACATTATTACTTATTACTAGTGATACTGCAATACCTTACGTTAACTTAAGATTAATAAGAAGGCTTAACGCCTACATACAGGGTAGGCTGAGGTGTACATGTACCTCAACATTTTGCGACGCCGTTATTAAGTCCCATAGAACAGAGATAGATCCTATCGTCATCTACTGGATACAAATAAAATTCCGGACGGCCACTGAGACTTTCTGAAAATCCCAATACCCATTTCCCTTATCCGGGAATCGACCCCACGACCTCATCCTCAGCAGTTCAGACCAATGGGGGGAGAGTTTTTAACGTGAATCCCAGTTATTTAGTTAGTGAATCCCATAAATTACCTAAATACATTCAAAAAGCGGTTTATAAAAGCCCTACCATCGGTATTATCATCATTATCAGCCAGAAGACGTCCACTGCTGAACTGCAACTGAAGACCTCCCTCTTAGACTACCACATCGAACGACATTCCTTCGGGATCAACTATAGTTAACTATTTGTATACGAGATCTGTATAGATAGCGCTACCGAAGTATTGCCCCCTGTTTGTAAACCTTGCTCGGTAGTCACAGATATTCCCTTAAATGTATATTAAAATATAACATAACATAGCATCACGCCTGTATTCCTTGAAGGGATAGGCAGAGGTGTACTATTTGATATATCAACATTTCGCTGCTGCCGTTATTGAGTCCCATGTTATAGGAGGCGAGCCTATTGCCATCTACGGGGCAGAGTTCTAGACTCTGTGCTGCTATTGAGAATTTTCATACAGAAAAACCCAATAACATTTTGCCGATCCGGGAATCGAACCCAGGGCCTCACCCTCAGCAGTTGCGTTTGGACCAATGAGGCAGTCTCATATTAAAATATATTTTACTTGAATATGTCATAAATAAAACTTCTGCGAAAAAGTTACGTTTTTTCTATCGTAGTACAGTATCGTTCTAATATAAATCGCCGATAAAATAAAATAAAAATTAATTAGTCACTTAATGAAATAGATTACGTCAAATAATTTAGGCTACCTTTTAGGTAAACAAAACATGCTGGTGATAAAACTTACCAGCTATTATTAAATTTGTTCGAATTATAATAACGAAATATAGTTTTCGTTGAAAGTAGTGTTGACCAAAATCGGTCTTGGTCTTGCCAGTCTTGGTCTTGTTCATGCTTTTTGCAAGACCAAGACCAAGACCGCGTAATTTTAGCAAGACAAAGACCAAGACTGACCGTGCAAGAGTCTCGCAGGCTTAATCTTGTTCTTGCTCAAATCTTGCACGGTCAGTCTTGGTCTTGGTCTTGCTAAAATTACGCGGTCTTGGTCTTTCAAAAATGCAAGAACAAGACCAAGACCGATTTTGGGCAACACTAGTTGAAAGAATTAAAATAACCTAATTTAATTTTTAATTAGGTACAATTTGTTTGTATGTTGGACAGAATATAGAATACACAACCTATATGATTAAAATAGTAGGTATACTAATTAAAAATAAGTCAGTCTAAATAAAATGTGGTAATGGCATCTTGATAAAAAATGGTTCTGATTCTATTGTTCACCAAATAAACAAATATTGTTCACACTATGTTTCTTTTTAACATAAAACATAAGAAAAAGATTTTATTTTTTGTAATATCAACGTGATCGTAGTCACAATTTTCTCGTTAATGACAAGGGCATAGAGTATGGAGGAATGAGATATGATGTTCCTCCATTGAAAAGGGAGGATCCTCCGACCAGGCAAGGTGGTTAGCCTGGCGGGCCGAAGCCCAACGATCAATGTCGGACATTCGTATATGTGTTAGAATCGTTATAAACTTTCATAGTGCGATTCAGGGTTTGTTGTAGCTTCACTCCGATAGATGGCGCTTTTACTTTTTTGCCATGTTGCGAGTAGTAGTTGCTACAAGAGAATTTTATTTTTGTTCTTTTTAATGTTTGTAAGAAAGAGATATAGCGTGATTAAAATATGTGTGCGATATACAACAGAATCAGTACCAATGATTGCAACAGATAGTGCATTAATATTAAGGTTGGGTTGTCACTAAGTTTGATAGTTAGAACCATGTTTACAGATGGCGCTGAAGCATAGTTCCTGTGGTTTACGAGTTGCTCACGTGATGATGCGGGCAGACGGCTTTTAGCATCATACTCGTGAAGGACCAATGCAATATAAACTGCTGACATTTAGCATCTGGTCACAGACTTTTAGCAAGTAACTGTTTTGTAAAATAAATAAAAAATACTACAAAAAAGCGTCTAGCTGCTGTGAAAAGAGGAAAGCTGCCTCATAACGTCAATATTACGTCTAAAAATTGTCTTGAACATTACGGTGGTAAGGAATGTTATCAAAAATACAACTTAATTTACAAATTACTTACGTACGTTCTATTATATGTATTTCACATACCTCTAACGTCATACAAGTCCTTGTAATCTTACACAACTCCATTTACCTCACCTTTCAAATATTCAAGGCCTTACAAAATATTGAAATCAATCTCAAAATCATACTGAAAAATAGGCTCTTAAACAAAACAAGCAATCGACTGCATTCAAAATCAGAACGCAACAGCCTGGACGTTTTGTCCCAAGTAGCCATAGCCCAACTTGGGACGTACGTTCATGAATATTTTAGAACACATTTATACTGTAGTTTGTGGTACTCCATGAACTATTTGGGTTCTAGACCGTGACCGCGGAAGAGGTTCAGGCACTCGGGAGACGGAGCCTTCTTTGAGCGATAACGCTGACCCGGTGGACGCTGCTGATGGAGGACGGGATGACTGAAGAGTTTGAGGCTGGCTTGTCTGTGAATGAGGAAATTGTGGGTCTGTGAAACTATTTGCGCGGTTAAGCTGCGGTTGCTGCGGTCACTTCTTGCATGTCAGACTTGTGAATCCTTAGATTGGAGCTTATGTTAGTTGCATAATACAGGCAAATAACTTACGGTTCTACTAATAGGTTGTGGCGTATGAGGCTTCTTGATGGGCACGTCTCTATACTCGTAGATATTGTCTCTGGACCGCGTCGTGTTGTCTATGCCGCTCTCCTCCACTTCCGGCACCATAAATATGTCACCGTCGTAGTATCGATCTGTTTCCCTGTAATATGGAGCGACACGTGTTTATGCAAATGAATTGGATACAAGTCGTAACAATGAAAAATGGCCACGCTCGAAATAACTTGGTACTTTCTATTATGATTGGCCAACCATCTTTGCAGCCCAACTGGGCTATATCTACTAAAACGAGATTATGAACAAACAGACAACATTATTAAAAAAACATGCAATGCGTGTACCGTAAACCCTGTCCGACCAGAAAGGGGCGTATACATAGACAAAGGCGCTGGCTTTAATAAAATCCCGTGGGTATTCATGCCCATGCCAAGTGCGGGAAGAAAAATGCGATTTTGTAAAACCGTGAATACAAACTACTTAAGTAGTAGCTGATTACTGGTCAGTTTTTATGCTTCGGGCATGGGTGTTCCGCACCCACTATTTACCTCTCGTGGGTGCTGGAGCCTTCGAGCACCCACGGGGTCGGCGCCGTAGATAGACTAGTTAAAGCTCTTGTTACCGAGGTAGGGGTCAACAAAAACAATTTTTTATAATAAATGCAAGACAGTTACACCCACAGGGCTATATGATAGGTTTCCCTATGTTGTTAATTTCATTCACACAAAAGCAAAAGCTCATGCTTCTTTATGGAGAGTGTTCTGAATAGACAGGATTTGTACGGCAATTTATAATCAGTACCCATTTCCAAACAAAGCTTTCTAATTCTTAGCATTTTATCACGTCACATAATACACGTATTGAGGGGGCTCGGAGCTGCAAAGCTAGCGCGTCGATCGGTCGATCTGCGAGGTAACGCAGCGCTTGCCGCGGTCAGTGCATGGATGGTTGACCATTTTTCGCAAATCGAGACCCCTCCGTGCCTCGGAAAGCACTTTAACAGTGGGTCTCGGGTGTCATATGAAGACCTATCACGTTGTCAGCAGCCCAAAACGTCTGACAACCAGTCTAACCTTCGAGAATTAGTGTCTCCCAGTAAATGGATGGGGGAAGTCAGATCTCAGTCAGATGGCAGTCACTCCGTGTAAAATTATTGAAAATAAACATAATTTCTAGAGCGCAGCATCATAAGTCAATATTGTTGAACGCAGTTTTTTTTTTATGTTTGTTAGTTTATTCTGATTTACCATAAACTACGATGTAATTTATAATTGTCTATTCCTCACCCACCATTTTTTCTTTCTGTATTAAAGTAATAAAGTAATTCTATCGAATCTTATCGGTGTATAATTTCTACAAAAATTCTGATATTCAGCCACAACCAGTTAGACTGGAAGCCGACCCCAATGTAGTTGGGAAAAGGCTAGGCGGATGATGATAAAACACCAATTATTAGTAGTATAAAGTGATTAGCAAAAGCATCTACAAGCAAGTAACGAATGTTAGTTTCACCTACTTCACCGGCACCATTTTCCATTTTGGTGGTATAGCCCTGTTAAAAAGGATTTGAAACACATGGTTAATATTATGGAAATGAGTTATTTAATTAGTAATGGAGTGTTATTTATTGTACCCAAAAAAAAGAACATTTTGACCATATTAGTCGTACAATTTATACGATATGTACCCCAAAGGTGCAAAGGTGGTCGCTGCGCCTGCCAAGTTCCATTTGTGATTTTTGATAAGTTTCGGGGAATAACAAAAAACTAATTATTTTTAAAACAATACATTAAATAAAAAAAGACTGATAAAATAATAATAATAATGAATGCAGTATTGAAGACATTTATTAGATACACAACTCTATAAAACTGTATTAAATTATAAAAACTACTTAAGAAGCGAGATCTTTTTCGTTAAAATATGCACATATGGAACTTGGCAGGCGCAGCGATGACGTATTAACTTGAAACTTAAATAATTTCAATTAAATTATTTATTTATGTAAAATATGGAAGACTTACAGCAAAAAAAAAAACCAAAATTAAACTCATAAAAACGGAAAGCCACTAACAAGTCTTCGCTGTTAGGAAATATATAATGTAATGAATCAGTCAGACACTGGTAGCCGATAATTCTTTTTTATAATTCTGAGTACATTTGATGGGAATATTTTCCAAAGACATAATTGCTTTCAGGATCTGACGATTAAATCGTAACAGTTCAAACGGTCGACTCATTTTTGAGAGACTTTCTTTTTAAGTAGTTCTCTTTATCAATAAATTGGCCTCTTATTTTTCTCCCGGCGTGAATCATCGGCTGACGTTTGAATATTGTTTTTATCACCAGTCGTGTTGGTAGATAGATAGATAGAATTGTTTTTATTTCAAATAAACCTAATACAGGCACTTATGAAACGTTATAGGACTCTAGTTGCACGGTTCCAAAAAGTTGGTCCTATGGAGAAGAACCGGCAAGAAACTCCATGGTAAGCATGATAAGCTATATCAAGTTAGTACATACCTCTTAGCGTTTCTCCAGAGCATACAGCATACCACCAACAGTACAATGAGCACTAAACAAGCGCTCGACACCGACCAGAATGCTATCTGGAGAGGCTGCTTCGGTTCCCACCAGTACTGTAACAATGATCAGTTGATGTTAAGATAAGTACAAAACATTAACTAACTATAAAATAATAATCCTAACTAATATAATAAATGCGAAAGTAAGTTTGTTTGTTTGTTATCTTTTCACGCCTAAACCACTCATTCGATCATCATGAAATTTTGCATATACATTGTCAAGGGTACAGAAAAGGACATAGGGTACCTTTCATCCAAAAAAAAAAGTACTGTTCCTGAGGGAAATTACAATAACTTTCGACGATTACAATTGCTTTAGGACGCTAGATGGCGTGGTACACGAAAAATGCACGGGTTCGTAATCCATGCAGGTGAAGCCGCGGGCGGAAGCTAGTACAAAATAAATTCAGCCAGTTACTGTCCCACTACTGGATAAGCTTAGGCCTTAGTCCACCACGTAGGCCTGAAGCGGGTTGGCGGACTACACACACCATCGAGAACTTTATGAAGCCTTCTTTACTTTGTGATGTTTTCCTTAACAGAAAACGCGAGCGACCATTAAAAATTTCGCTTAAATTCTCCTGCATAGAAGGCAAGTATTGAACCGCCTAAAAATATCAATTTTAAAATTAAAAATTTTATATGATGTTAATAAGACAATATAATATGTATTGGGGTGTGAGGTCTTGTATTAATTATGTTACGCTTTGTATATCTTACTTCAGTGATAGGCGGGTACGTAGGTACAAGTCGTCCTATAACGGTGGGTAGGTACATCGTCCAGAATGCGAGCTCTGTTTGCCGGTAGTTGAGTTGTATGGTGGAGTTGAATGTAGTGTTCAGATTGAGGTACCGCAGTTGTCCAGCCTGGGCTACCTCGAAGTGCAGGCCGAGAACGCGGGAACGAGTTGGGTTGCTAGAAAAAAGAAATGTATTTATGTTACAATTTTTGTAAGAAAGTAGTGTATTACTTGCAAACCTCAAAATGATTGAATGATTGTTATAAGGTTTAGAAAAAATTACAAAAATTCAAGAACCTTTCTTTTACCGAGAATTAAACTGAGTTTCACTATTTGCCTTTAACTCGCAAAACAACGTGTGCAGACGAGAAGAAATGAAATGAAATTTATTTTGCAATTAGAATTTTTCAATCATTTTAACACGTCTTTTTTAAACTAGATGGCGTCAACGATAGAAAAAAGAGAACCACAAGCGATTATTTCTCTTATCCCTTAGTTAAACTGATTAATTTAGAAGAATTCTAATAAGTTATTATTTAAGCACTTAGAGCCACTACATGAATAAAAAAATATCATCTGCCTATCCTCTTCCCAACTGCATTGGGGTCAGCCTTCAGCCTAATCGGTGAAAAATGGTCACCCATCCAAGGACTGACCGCGGCAAGCGCTGCTTAACCTCACAGATCGACTGATCAGCGCGGCAGCAATGAAGCCATGAGACCCTCATGAATAAAAACATCTTCGGAAAAAACATAAAATACTCACCCAAACCGTGCGAAATCCGCATACGTCTTCATAAAAAAGTGGCTCATATTCCGATCATTGTTGGTCCACACTTGGTTGTCAATCCTCTGCTTCACGGGGAAGAACTCTTGGTCCATGAACGGCGCTCCGGTGAGGAAGTAATGTTCGGTGTCGTGCGCGTAGCGGCGCCACTCGGGCCACCTGAAGGCTTCCACCGTGGTGTTGAGCACGTACATGTACACAGGCACGTTTTGTTCTAAAAGGAGTTTCACCATCTTGTCTGTGGGCGCGCGGTACAGGAAGTCTGAGAGAAGCTGTGGATGAAGAAATTGGAATTCAAAATTGGTTGTTTGTTTGTTTGAGTGACAGTAATGAGTTTGAGTGACAGTTTTGACACTTAATTAGTATTGGGATCAAAAATGGAAATAATAATAACATCGTCTACACCAGCGGTTCTCAATTTTTTTTTTTGCGACGGAACGCTTTTAGAAAACAGCCCTAAAATAATCAAAAACTAGTTTTATGTATATCCTTTAAGTATCAATAATCTATTACTTGACATTTGCATCTAATGAGAGGTATGAAATAATTTTTAACTTTTCATATTTTTTTTGATGTCAGGTTTGATAGAAGTGAGTTGACTGTGAAGAGATTGACTAGTATTTTTAAGAAGCCCCCACCAGAGACTTTGAGGAGCCGTAGGGCTGCGCGGAGGACACTTTGAGTATGGCTGGTCTACACTGTTATTCTTGGCTTCGTGTGATCTTAAAATAGAAGGTTAAACACGGATACCATTGTTATGCTCTTGAGCAACTGCTGAGCGTGATGGTTCCATCCCAAAGGCAAAGTATTATTTATATCCTCCTAATGAGGGTGGCGTTGAGTGTTAGATCGCTGGGTTTCCAACTATTGTGGTTGAGCCTAGCTATACCAAATATTATAGTAATACTGTTCTTGTGTAGTTTTGCGCACATTGGCTTGCATTGTACTCGCATAGTCTTTACCGTTAAAAATTGTACCCAGTATAAAACTATCATTTTACAAGAGTATCCATGGAGTTTCTTGCCGGTTTCTTCTCCATAGGACCTACCCTCACTTTGGAACCGTGCACCTAGAATCACAAAGTTTTGAAAGAGACTGTAAAGGCCTACTCGAAATAAAAATATTTGACTTTGATTTTTCTGTATGGAAATTTTTAGTAGCAGTGGAGTTTGGGATATCATCACATGGGCTTCAATAACGGCATCGTCGAAATATAAGTGTGGATTAAACATCTGCCAAAACAATTTTTTTTTTTTAATTTTATGTTATTTCTTTATATAATCTGCCCAGAGAGAAATATTTAAAATGTATCTTTAAGATATTCGGCCTACAGGAAGGCATACTTTTTACATATTACTATTTACTTACATGTATGTACTGGTCTCTGATGGCGCTAACGTTGTGCGGCTCTGGGTGGTAGGTGTACATATAGCGGATAGCTTCGTACACCCCGCGCGGGTTCAGCGTGTAGTTGTACCGGAGGACCAGCTCGGACACCTTCTGGTTGAACCATGCTTCGGTTATCTCGTAGTTGGGGGCTAAGGAGTCGTTTGTGTCTGTAATGCAATGATGTTTCTTTTTATAGTGATTTTTACAAGAGAAATTATGTTGAACGTACTCATATGATTCGATATATCTTACAAGTTTATTCTAGTACATGACTAGAACATTCTTTTATTATTTTATTTTTTATGGCATAGGCGGCAAACGAACATACAGATCGCCTGATGGTAAGCGATTAACGTCGCCCATGGACACCCGCAACAGCGGAGGAGTCACATGTGCGTTGCCGGCCTTATATTCTTGGAATCTCTCAAGATTACAGAGGCTAGGTATCTATTTTAAAATTAAACAAAGCATAGATCTGGTCTAAGAAGAAGAGATAAGAAGAGTTTCTGACTTGCAGAACATACATATAAACGCTAGACTAACGTCTAAACCTCCAATAAACACAGTCACCACTTACATAAAACATAGGCGGCCTCTTGTGTAGTGACTCCCGTCATGTATCTCAGTGAGGGGTTGAACTGCCTCCTCTGTATCAAGTCTTCGGGGACGGTGTTCAAGAAGTGCCAGTCTCTTTCCCTCCAGCCATCGTACCACTCGTCGCCGGGGAACGTGAAGTTGTTCTCAAGGACCGGACCCCAAGGAATGAAGCCTACATGCGGCTGTGAATAGATATAAGATGATTAATAAATAAAATTAAAAGTTATATAATTTTAATATGCCTGAAGATGGGCGACGCCGAGGCCGGCCTAGAAAGAGGTGGCGAAATGACCAAGACGTGTATCAGAGGAGCTGGCTCGAGGTGGCGCAGGATAGAGGTGTGTGGAAGAATTTAGGGGAGGCCTATGCCCAGAAGAGGAACAGTTCGGGCTAATAAAAATAAATGTACTGTAGAGGATTAGAACGGCAACCAATAGCGAGTTCTTACAAAACATGATTAATTTTTAGACCAGCTTTAAGTCTTGTCATTTTTGTATTAAGAATCTTATTGCACTCACAATACCGTTTATTATTACAAAACTCAAAACTTAGTTCGGTACTAAGTCGACAGTTTTGGATTTTGAACTTTACCTTAGTCAGAATAGTCTTAATAAAAAAAACCTAACTTAAAGGTTACAAACTGGTCTAACTATAAACCCTGTTTTTTTATAAAGCCAATATATTTTTGCTTTGTCTGATTTTTTATTTTTTATTCAGAGTACTCTTTCGAATTTTATACATGAAAATAATTCGTTGGTTATAATTCGTTTCACTATTAGTTCGACCAAAAATTGTTCTAAAGGCGAATATTAAAATTTTAAAATGTTTTTCCAGTATATATATTTTTTTGTTAGCTTAGCTAACTAGGTAATCTTAACCCTTACCTGAAACTCGGCATTCCCCAGCTCATAGAAGCTCCGGCCTTGCCTGAGACAGTTCACGAGTTTCCACGACGAATCTATAGGACAGCCGAGCAGCCTCCCAAACACCAGCGAAGTGTTCTGTACCCTGAACTTGTCCGGTATTAACGCCCAGTCTGCTAACGCTGAACCACTCTGTTGAAAAGAAAGGGAAATTAATTAAAAGGCCTGTTTGCCGCGGTATTACCTTTGACGTTTAACAAATCCATACACAGAGAAAGTAGATAACTGTCATCAAAGTGAGAAACGCAAAAGTGTGACAAGTGAAGGTTGATTATGTAAATTTGACAGTCGCAACGAACAACAAACTGTGCATCTCCTTTTCACTCATATATTCTCTCATAAGAGAATACGGTATAGCATGTTTTCTCAGATTTTTCTTACGTATGGGGACCGGTCTCTGTAACCATATAATGTCTCTTATCTATACTGATATTATAAAGAAGTAAAACTTGTTTGTATGTAGGGGGTAATCTCCGGAAATAATGATCCGATTCTAAAAATGCTTTCACTGGTAGAAAGCTACATTATTCCCGGGTGCTATAGGCTATAAATTATATATTGCACGTAGGTTACGCGGACGAAGTCGTGGGCAAAAGCTATTCTGTAATAAGTTAGTTAAGCATGTCAGAGCTCTTTAGATTCAGCCAAATCTAGCTTGACTAGAAGCCAATCCTAACGTAGATTAAAAAAGGCCAGGGTGGCAATTCATAGGCATTATTTTTCTAATCCCGCGAGAATTGTCCCATGGCTGTTGACATATTAAGATTTCCAAACGGCTCGTCAAGATTCACTTGAGCGTTTGCCCAGTAAATATAAACACCTGTTCTTTTATCCCAAGTCCTACCTGAGCTATAACCCTGGTGACCATGTCTCTCGTCTGCGGCGCCACAGCCAGCAGCCCTGCGGACGCGGCTCCGGCTCCCGGACCAAACAGTGTGATGGAAGACCGGTCGCCGTTGAAAGGAGTGATGTTATCGTACACCCATCGGAGAGCCATCGCCTGGTCGAGGATGCCGTAATTACCTGGAGAGTTCTCGTCACCGGTGGAGAGGAACCCTAGGAAGATATGAAAAAGTTTTTTTTTTCAGAATCAGTTGATTTAGGAAGCTTAATGATGTAATATTTTTGGATAAATTAACTGGAAAGTAACAATGATATCCTGGCGGTTGAACACTAGTCTTCCATGCAGAAGGGTCTAAATTCAAAGTGGCGCACACCTTTGACTTGTCGAAATGAAGTGAAGGAAAACATTGTGAGGAAACCTGCACACCTGAGAGGGCTCGATAAAGTTCTCGATGGTGTGTGTAGTTCGCCAACCCGCACCGGACCAGCGGCGTACACTAAGGCCGAACCCTTCTCATTCTGAGAACAGGCTCTTGTCCAGCTGCGCGACATTAATGAGCTGATTGTATTTATTTAACTGAAAAGTCACATAGGTTGTGTTTTTGGATAAAATATGACAGATTGTCCGTCGATTCCTTCATTAGAGTAACTTCAGAATTTCTGATTCAATCAATAAAAAGTAAAATAGTTATTTTTCGTTATAGGTCGGTCGACCGATTACTGAATCTATCTAATATATAAAAAACAATATTTGTTTGTTTGTTCGTATTTTATGCGCTGCCATACCGTTCATCTGATTGTGATAAAACTCGAAGGTTAAAGGCATAGTTTGTACTATGTTAACTTACAGGTGGCGTGTCGTACCGGCAAATGTATTTGAAAGAAAATTTGTGCATTTTCATAATTATTTCTTCTGCGGCAGCAAGGCGCCGGGTACCAGCTAGTACTATGTAAAAAATTAAAATTACAACACTTACCAAGAGCTCCAAGCCTGTAGTTAATGGAGACGACAATGACATTGTAGAATGCAGCCATCATGTGCGCGGGGAACAGGTTCGAAGCTCCGGAGCTGAACTGACCGCCGTGAATGTACACCATCACTGGGTACCGCTGTGCTGTGGAGCCCGCTTCCGTCTGGATACAAAATGGTGTTATAGTGCCATTAGAGTCACTGAACGTTATATGGCGAAGTCTTCGGGAGTAACATAGACCAAAGAATTTGAGCCAAAAGACCGAGTCACATAAGGGTTTCTCAGGTTATAAGGTAAATAGCTGGAATAACTTCGTTTGATGGTGGAGTATCAATCGAAAAAACCGGGGTGCAAGGAAAGAGCCTCCACGAGTTACGAATCATGAGATCGTCAGCCTCGATATCACTATTGCTGACTGGTTAATCGGCATGAGTGCCTTCCATCAGCTCGTGTCGATGTTACAAGAAGAAAAATCGATTAAGCCGTTTTTTAACAGTCCTATTATCTTCAACAGATTTTAAAGTTGACCCGAGTGCCCAGGTATTTCTTTCTACTTTGGAAGACATTAGAAATATGGTTCATATTTATTAATTGACCAGTCCTTTTCATTAGGACTACAGACCAAAAAATTTCGACGCTGCTTCGTTTGGTTATACAACTGTAAGAATACAGTATATATACAATACAATCGTATTTAGCTATATTTTTTATTAAATTTCAGGTACTGAAATAAAAACCTAAAAAAATAAATTGGTAAAAGCACGACACATATTTTATATTTCACAGTTACAACAAACAAGTAGAACTTAATTGTTTGCGGTTTTACAGTATCTATAAAGAATCAAACGAGATGCCAAAATTCTCAACCAAATCATTACGTACTGTTTTATAGCCTATAGTATTCAGAAAGCCTACGTGTTTCCAAATTTTCGTCTGATTGCTGGCATTGAGCTGGCCATAAAGGTGTCTAATGAAGCAATAAGCCAGTTAATCAATTCAGGACAGCCAGCGGGGACATTAATGAGTCAGTTCATTTGCTCATTGGAAGCTAAATACCACAAAGTTGGAGCGCTTTAAAAGGCAGTGCCGAATATCGGCATTTCTAATACAGTAGGTTGCAAACCAGTTCATTTTGGATTCTCTTTGTTTAAACAGAACTAATTATAAGTATTTAGTAATGATCACAATGGTTTGTATAATCACCAGCTTATTAACTACTAACTTCCGCTCGCGGCTTCGCCCGCGTGGTTTACGAACCCGTACATTTTTCCGGGATAAAAATCTTAGACTAGCCGTTCTGGCGTGAAAGAGTAACAAAGATCCATAACATCCATCCATAGTATTAATAAAAATCAATTGCCAAAAATGTTTGTATGCGCCTAACTTCAGAACGGCTGCACCTATTTGGCTAATTCTTTTTTTGTTGTTTGTAATTGTCAGCACAAGGTTTTTATGAAAGTAATTTTTTGGAAAAGTCGGAAATTTGGATGATATTTTTGTATGAAAATCTCAATAAAAAATGAATTTCACCCGTGCGAAGCCGGGGCGCGTCGCGCTAGTTTATAATATTAGTAGGATATTGTTTGGTTAATTGACTGCCTCATTTGTGTAGTGGTTGCAAGCGCGACTGCTGAGCGTGAGGTCCTAGGATAGAGTCCTGGGTTAGGCAAAGTATTATTGGGTTTTCTATAATGGAAATTCTCAGTAGCAGCACAGAATCTGGAACTGTGCCGACGGGACTCAATAACGACATCGGCGAAATGTGGCGGTGTTCGGAGATATTAAGCAGCTACTCTGGACCTTATTTGTGAAAATACAAAGTTAATTTTCGGTTGTGAACAGTACAACAGGACCCAGGACTTGACCAGCATTCAATTGGATAAGGCATCTTTTTCTAATGATAATAAACGGCAGCCCCTTTATCTCTAATTTATTGCTATCATAAAGTTCATTTTTGTTTGGCCATATGTTCGTTTATTACAAAAATACTCTTTGTTGTAAAGATATAGAGTTGATTCTTGGATATAGACTTTAGGGCTTGGAGACAAATCAGTCTAATTAAAACCATTTAGTCTGTAGCTAATGAATCATTGTCGGATGACCTCTGTGATAGCCGCTTGTATTCGGAATGGTAATGGCAGTTGGTTAGGCTCAGTGAATTTAGGATGTATGTGTCATAGAGAGCGTTAGGCCGCCATATTAATTCGCCCACAGTACGTCCGGATTGCCGTAATGAAATTATGGCTTATTGTCCGGAGGTCAAATGGTGTCCAACATATAGCAGTAAGATCGTCGGATAGTAGAGCAGATAGTCGTTTAAATTGAAATGATTTCTTATATATAAACGCTATACATTGTAAATGTGAGTGAGATCTAGGCTGAACCCTCATAATTTCATTAATTCTCACGATGACTGATCCATGCTTGCACTCTGTTGCGACAGGTTAGTTCAAATAGTTATGGCACTTTCTTCAAAAGGCTATTCCACCCTATATTTGTCTCACATAAACCCTTACATCATTACAATCTGTCTGGACTTTAAAATAGACTTTGACCCCTGAGTTTGTTTCGGCGTTTCTTCTCAGGGATAGTCATAGGAAATGCCGACGCCATCTAGTTTAAAAAAGACTAGTGCAAAATAAATAATTTCATCTACCGCCCCAAAGGGTTTGAAAGAGGTTGTATACTCTTGAACACATACATTTCGCCAATACCATTATTAGGTACCATGGATAGGGGGCGAGAATATTGCCATCTACCGAACACAATTTCAAATCCCGTGCTGTTTGAGAGAATTGTATTAACAGAAAAAGTCAAGAACACTGCCCGACACAGGCATCGAATTTCACACTCAACAGCCGCGCTAGAGACCACTAAACAAATGAAGCGGGTACCCGTATATCTTCTTCTTCTATTGTGTCAGTGATTAAACACTATATCATCTGCCTAGCCTTTTTTCCCAAGTACACTGGGGTCGGCTTTCAATCTAACCAGTTGTGGCTGAATATCAGTATTTTACACAGAGCGACTGCCATCTGACCTGCTCCACCCAATTACTAGGTGACACTGATACTCTAAGGTTAGACTGATTGTCAGAATTTTTGGGCTGCTGGCACCCTTAACGACTGTCATAGGTCTTCATATTTCCGGGATCAACCGCTTAACATACTTTCCGAGCCACAGGGGAGTCTGATACTAATTTATTATACGAGAATCTCAAAGTCAATTAAATGGTCCGTAGCTATACTAAAACGATATTATTATAATCTAATGAGCCGGCCGTTTGCGGAAATCCATTGTAATACTTATCATTAGGGAGGGATCGTATTGGCAACCCTTTTATTCTTCTGGGCGTCCCCGAGGTAATTAACATTGGTAACTGAATAAATCGATTTACAATCTGAGGCCTTAGTGTAAGTTTCTTTAAACGATATATAATAGAATAGAATATTATTTATTTGTATGTAACATGGTAAAATTATAGGTGAAAAGTAATATTAACAAAGTTGAGATGTTTCGCGAAAAATAGGCATACAAATCATGAATGATAATGAATGATTCAGTTCAAACTTAAATTATTATAAAGTTAAAAACAGTAACTAAAAGGAATCAGTTAATAAATTAGTACTAAGATAAACTGTAAAAATAAATAACAATAAGTTGACTTGTTACCATAAATCTCATAACTTATTTAAATGTTATAAATAGAATATATAGGATTTATTCAGCAGTCTTTCTTTCTTTCTTACACACGTAAGAAAGAAAGAAAGAAAAATAAAACATGTTTATTTGGCCCAAACTAATTGTGCATAACTTTATTTTAAAATACTTTAGCAGTACTGAAGTTTTAAAGGATTTTGTTAAATATTCGTAATCGTTTTTATTTTGTGGCATTTTTAATCGTATGGCATTACAGAATGGCGTTTTAATTATTGAATTATTCCTAGAGTGAGGCAAAGCTTTTCAAAAAACGAAAAAAAAAAATCTTGTGATCGGGTGGTAGGTAGAGTAGAGTGGAGACTATATAAGTAAGTAGTTTTAACTCATTAAGAAAACACGCGGCGTCCGGCACCAAAAACCAGTAGAATTTCTATTGTCTACTGATATCATCATTTTAATATTCCCCTTAGGAATAACTGATTACAAATAGTTATCACACAAAGTTATAACAATGTTCTATACGTAATATGGGTTCATTCGTAATCAGATGGCCTGGCTATCCACAGGGGACAAAGGCTCAATGTTTAGCAATACCATCATTATATATCTGACACATATCGACCTAGTTTGCGGAGGCCATTTGATGACAAAGTGTTCTCGAATGTTTATGTAAGGATATTTACATACAGAAATATTTAGAAATATTTTTCAGACGTAAATAAGGTAATTTCGACCGCTCCGTTTGGACAGTCTGGTTGGATGTGGTAATAAACGTTTTTTGACTTCAGTTCGGTTCTAAAGTTAATGTTTTTTTTAAGAATTCATATAACCTCGTTGAATGGCGATAGTCTCGGTCAATATTACATATGACAGTATTATGAAAGTACTAGATTTTTTTCAGTTCAGTTACATAATGGTCGCTATTAAGAAAGTTGATACTTATATTCTACTAGCTTCCGGTGGTTTACGAACCCGTACATTTTTCCGGGATAAAAAGCCTATGTGCTATTCCAGCCTATAATCTATATCTGTGCCAAATTTCATCCAGATTCGTTCAGCCGTTCTGGCGTGATTGAGTAACAAATATCCATCCATCCATCCTCACAAACTTTTACTTTATATATTAAAAATATTATAAATGTAAAAGTAAAGTAGGAAGTAGGATAATGTCAATTTCAAAGCTTAGAATATTATATATACTTACATTAGGCGAGAATATATTCAAGTAGAGACAGTCTTCGTCCATATCCCTGATGCCTTTAGTTGCTCCTGTGAACCGGACGGGCTGCGGGCATGCAGGACCCCAGTCAACAGCTTGCATCAACTGCCAGCCTGGATGTTGTCGTGGTGGCTAGAAATTAATTGATTGTATTAGATTTCGTTCCAACAACTTTTATGCAAGTATGGATTTACAAGAATTGTACATTCATGAGAGGTAAAAACAAAGATATTTTAATAATAATAATAATAATTCTTTATTGGTTACTAACGTTTACACTGTTACATAGAAGCTCTGCCTCCTGAACTAGGTTGTTAGCCTGTATCTCAGGAGACAATTCCAGTTTAGATTTGCTTTTTTTTAAAATGCGAAGTCTGTATAGATCAAAAAGTAAAAAATATAACATGTTTTTGTAAAATAGGCCTATGTATAGATGGACAGATATAAATTTGGCTGCTGAATTGGTCTAGTGGTTACAAGCGCGACTAGTGAGCGTGAGGTCCTCGGTTCAATCCCTAGGTCGGTTATGAGAATTTTTCTGGATGCAAATTCTTAGAACAATTGGAACCTGGGACTGTGCCCAGAAGATGGCAATAAACAGGCTCCCTCTTACATAGGACTCAATATGCCCTTTTGGGGACTACAGGCGAGATGCTATGTTATATGAATTGCTTTGAAAAAGATTTAGGTAAAAATTTAAACAGCTTACCTTAAATCTACCTTCTAAAACTGGTGGTCTTGCATATGGTATGCCCAGAAACACTGACACTTCTCCTTGTATCCTTTCTACTGGCGACAACCATGGTCTGTAACCTGAGTCTGGGTCTGGATTGTCATATAAATATACCTGTAGGACAATATACATAATTATTAATTAATAAGGACACGGTTGGCGTAGTGGCTAAGTGATTGGTTTCTGCACTACGTGTTGCGGATTCGATCACCGCACGGAACAAATATTTGTATGATCTACAGATAGTTGTTTCGGGTCTGATTGTTTGTGCATGTGACATGTATGTTTGTAAACTGTACCCACGATACAGGAGAAATCCGAGAGTGGGGCAATGATAAAAAAAAAACTTTATGTGAAAAAAGTAGAAAAAATATCAATCAGAGTAATAATTTGTCATATCGAAATTTTTATATCCACTATCCACAGTATCAATGTGGAGAAAATTAATATTTTATTGCCTTTTATAGAATGTACTACACCCATTAAGCAATTGCATGAAATGTTTGTATCACACGTGATAAATGAAAGCTTTTCACGCATAATACTAGAGAGTTTTACTATAGTTTCGTGTTTCCACTCCAATCCAGCTTCTATTTGTTGAGTTCAAAGTTATTTTTCTATAAAGATAATCTAAAAAAGAACTAAATGATAGACCACACAGATGACACGGTTGGCGTAGTGGCTAAGCGATTAGCTTTCTGCGCTACGTGTCGCGGGTTTGATCCCCGCACGGAACAAATATTTCTATGATCTACAGATAGTTGATTAGGGTCTGGTTGTCTGTGCATGTGACATGTATGTAAACTGTACCCACAATATAGGAGAAATCATAATCGTGTGGAGTAATGTTAAAAAAAATCCTCTTTTAAGTAACCTAGTATCTATAATTATAGTAGTCATATTCGCACAGTGGCTAAGCGATTAGCTTTCTGCGTGTCATTTCGCGGGTTAGATTGCCACATGGAACAAATATTTCTATGATCTACAGATAGTATTTTCAGGTCTGTTTATGTGTGGTGACATGTATGTTTGTAGTTTACATGTACCCACAATTTAGGGGAAATATAAGTGTGGGGCAACATTTACAAAGAAAGGCAAATAAAGCAAGTTATTTAGTATCGATTTTTAGCTAATTAATTTACTATAATAATTATAATGCATATAGGGTACATACTTTTTGGTATGTATCCGTAGATTGCACACTGATGTACACTATATAATGAAAATTTATGATTACTTTAGAGCTCGACCATAAGCATTACAAACAATGTTAATTGTTTTTAAGTGAACAATTGTTCTTATGAGAAATAAATTCTTTAAACCTAATTGTCAGTTTTAATGAGTGTGCTAATATTAATAAGTTACTGACCTTAAATCCTTGAACCTGTCCATAATTGGTAGTAACAAATACATCTCTCTTCAGCTGCCTGGAGTCCCTTCTCTCTCTACCCTGTAGATCCTCCCTCCATCCTCCGAGAACTCCAGGAAATAGTGCATCTGGGTTGTTTGGGTCTCGGTTCTAGGACAAAATGGAAGATTCAGACACCACTTGATGGTGTAAACTTGATACATATTAAAACCGACTGTATAATTGGTTTAGTGGTCCTAAGTGTGGGTGCCTGTTATGCTATTGAGCTTTTAAGTTATAAGATTTATAGCAGCAGCTCAGTTTTCGAAATTGTACCGGTTAGATGGCAATAAGGTGCATCCACACCGAAATTACTGTTTGTGGAGCAAAATTAAGTAAACTTCTATAAAGTTTCTTTACACCATAATATAGAATAAAAAAAAATTACACTTTAAGCATGTAACAGACACAATTTTATTGCAAATAAGGACAATAATCATCAACCATACAAGTAGGTTCTAAGCAATAGAATTGATTTAATGAACACAGTAAGTTTCGAACACAAAGGAATAAAATAAATGCTTGATAAATTATACCTGTCAATGAAAAGAGATGACAACAGATTTTAAAGCAATTTTAGTTATTACAGGTTTATAACATGATTATAAATAAGGGGGTAAAACAAAACTTTTACTGATTTTTTACTTCAGACAGATCTTTTTTTTTTTACTTAGCATTGGGCTTTGCTTAGTGAATATGTATGGTCATGAATAAAAAAAAACATCAGCCTATGGTTTAAAAAAAAGTTATGTACTCATTGTTTACAAAACAAAGACAGTTTTGAAAATAAGTTGACTCATCATTATGTGGTGAAACATGCTTACAATAGTTCCAATGCAGGCACAAAATAAATATTAATTGAAACATACTTACAATATTAAACTTGAACTGATCTTCCAAAGGGTTTGTATTGATTGGATTATATGGAAACCCTCCAGGCTGATTTATATTAGGATTGTATGGGTTATATCGTGAAGGATCCGTCCCATATCTCCTGTTATTATACACATACGTTCTGTAGTCACTATCACCCGGGCTAGGCAATCTTGTACTCCTAGAAATCTGTTCTCGAGAGTTGTAAAATTCATTGTTGGCTTGTCCATTGTACAGGTCTTTATTTGACTGGCACTTTACACTGCCATATAGAAACAACGTTAGTAGATAGTTTTTGTACATCTTCACATCACAAAATACACTATGAAGTTAATAAAGTGCAAGTTTCCGGATGAGTCACCATAATTTATTTGAAAACAAATCTTGGTAGATTAGCGTCAATATATAACAATTTTATGAATTAAAACTCGTTAGTTGTAAGTTAATTGACGAATCGATGAAGTATTATTTACTGTGACGAAGGAATTATGTGGGAAAAATAGCGAGAACAAAGTTTCGTTTCACACGGTTGTTTAGTGGAGATGTATCACACTTTTATCTCTGAGGACCTAATTTCGATTTAGTACAATGTCGCGAAAGTACACGAGGGCTTATCTGTTTGTAATCAGTTAGTTATCGCTATCAGAACGTACGGCAACGCCCATTGATCACAGTTTGTTTATTTCAACTTTTGTTTGAGTGGTCGAGCTCAACTGATTTCGACATATTGGCAGCACTGACATTCTCGGTAATTTACCGACGATGCTAAATACTAGTGTATATTTTTATATAAAAGAATTCTTTCGTTTTTCGATATTAAAATAATCATCATTTAAAAATATAATTTATGTTTAACTTAATTGAAACACAAAACATGGGTTTTCCATTTTTCTTTTGTGACAATATCAAAAGAGTTTTTCACGAGAATGTCAGGTATAAGGTCATTGACACTCGCGTCGTTCGAAATCGTTATTTGAATGTTCACAAGTTCATCTATACATCTATACATATAAATAAAATTGGAGTGTCTATTTGTAATATTGAAATAACCGTTTTTTACTACATGCATATGAATATATATACGGTACATACACAAAAATAACATTTTTTACAATTTTTGTCTGTCTGTCTGTCTGTTTGTATAGGCTAATCTCTGAAATGGCTAGACCGATTTTGACGGGACTTTTATTGGCAGGTAGCTGATGTAATAAGGAGTAACTTAGGCTACTTTTATTTTAGAAAAATTCTTTTATTTTAGAAAAAAATTGGGTTAAGTGCATTTGGTCTCACTAAAAAATACATTGTTAAGTTCCGACATCCACGCGAACGACGTCGCGGGCACAGCTAGTAAAATATCCAGGGGGGGGGGTCATTGGGGTCATGATGTCCCCCCCTGGGCCGGTTCTAGGTCGACCACTGATAATTTTTCGAATCGAATAAGAGTCTGTCCCTACTAGACTTCAAACATGTGACCCCCTCTGACTTGAAAGCTGGATCCGCCTTTTGCCCTAGAGAGCCTAATATATCTAGTTTATCGTATTATAATGCGATTACCATTCTAAATACCCTGCTAGTCTAGTGGTAGCATCCGCATCTCCTGAGCATGAGGTCGTCAGTTAATTATTTTGTCAGGCATAGTGTCGGCGTATGTGTAGGCGTATACTTCATACGCCTGCCGAATTGGTCATAGCAATTTTGTCACAGGATTGCTCGTTTTGCGCCTAGTTCTCTTTGGAATCAATGGTATATAACGTAATTAGGGATTTCCTGACATCAAGAAAGGGACGTAGGGGAAGAAGGGGTAATGGGAGTCACTTAAGCAAGAAATAAAATAAAACATTAAATGTTAGTTAAAACTTTATTAAAATCAACTCGTATGGTAGTTTAATTATTAAACTATCAGTATCAGCCATTTCCATTACCACTGGAAAAACATTATAATAGATAATAAACTTTAAAAAATATTACCTTTGGCCCCCATTGTCCACATATTAAGGTAATTATAGTCACTAAGGGGACAATGGGAGTCACACTAGCCTAAAAATAGTCAACACACATAACCTCGTGGTGAATCCCACCCTGTGCAGTTTGCGTGTGCCCACAACCCGCAAGAATTGCACCTATACCATATTTCATTGTTGTGACCAAATTAACCACATAATAGGCAATTATTCAAGTCGTCACCTTCGTCGTCATCACATATCTTATTCAGACTAATATCTAATTCCGAAAAAGTGTGTTGATCTTGAAGGACGTGCCTTTTTGCCTTATTTGCTACCTTTATCTAAGGTTTCTGGTTCTTGTTTTTTTGCTTTTGGCACTATGTTTTTTCCTTTTACTGCTTTCCTATTTTATTTATTTTTCAACCAGACTATCTTTGACGGGTGTTCATGTCAAAATCTGTGCGTGTTGCTTTATTCGTCCTTTTCTTACTGCTTACAGGCCTTTCAGATGTTATTTTGCTGGGTAGTGGAATCAAATCTTCGATTTTTGAATTTAATATGTCAGATGATGTTGGCAGTATTGGTGCAGATGAGGTCGGTGGTATTGGGTTTCTTGTTGCAGAAGCTGTTGATGGCTTTAGATCTACTGGTGTAGATGATGTAGATGGCATTGGATCTATTAGAATAGATGACGTTGATGGCAATGAGCGTCAACTCTCATTGCCCGCATTGCAGTGACTCTTATTACCCGTTTGTAACTAATATTAAAAAAAAAACAATAACAAAATTATTTATTGTTTATACACCACAAATGTTATCTAAATCGAGAATTTAGCTTATAGTCACTCAATAAACTACTTTAAATACTCAGGTTTCTTGTAATAATTTACTTACCACTTATTTTGTACACTCGTAAAATTACATCGATTGCGTGCGAAAACGCGCGACAGCCTTCTTGCATAAACGATGGGCGCCCACTGCACGGGCAGTCAGGGGGGAGCAAGCTGTCACTTAACGAGTATTTTAGGCCGATATTCGATTGTTTAGATACTTTCATGATGATGTTAGAACGCTGACCACCATTGCCCTCTGACTACCATTACCCTTTTCTCCCCTACTATTTGTTAAGAATTAATTTTTTTTTTGTTGAATGAGTTAAACCAGCGTCACATATCTTGGTAGAAAATGTACTAGCTATCATGTCTATTGACTTGTAGCGATTACTACTAGCAACATGGCAAAAAGTAAAGCGCCATCTATCGGAGTGAAGCGATGACAGAATAACTTGAATCGCACCATGAGAGTTTACGAGTCTAACACATATACGAATATCCGACATCCATCGGGCTTCAGCCCGCTACTCTAACCACCTTGGCTGATCGGAGGATTCCTCCATAGACTTATTATTTATATTTCTGACGTGGCTGTAACAATACAAATAAGATGGCATTGCAACAATAGAGGTATCAAAGGAAAGAAAATGTCTAAAACAACGATGGAAATGATTTTAAGTAAATAATAATAAAAAGTATGTAAATGATGTATGTATGTACAGTATTAATATTAAGAATAATATCACTGTGTGATTCCGACCTTATGTTATAGCTATATATTAGACAGATAATGATATTCATTCCAAATTATAAAAAAATTGAATTCTGAAAGACCCAATCAGCAACATGGCATTACGAAAAAGTCATCCGAAACATTTTCGCTCCAGAGTTTTCACGTGTTATTCTAAATTTCAGTCACGTTTACCTTTGGCCACACTAAACGCAGCCTCCTGTGAAATTTTATCAAAATCGATTGTAAATTGAAGGATTTTGATATTCTGGTTACGACACGGATTTTACCAAAATCATTTTTTGCCGATGTTTCATTGACAAAATGTGAATAAGATTATGATCAGTATTATTTTCGAAATTAATATGTTATACAAGGTAGATACAATACAATACAAATCCACTTTAATGCACATCATAAATTAAGGTTAAAATAAAGAAAAAGGTGACTGTCATTAGTCATCGATACTATCTATCGTATAACATCGAAGATATGTAATTATGTATATTAAAAGCAGAAGAGATAGGCTATTACTTACTAGGACTACTAATTTAAGTGAAATTCAGAGATTTTTTTAATTCAATTTATTTCTTTTCAATTTTCCAACCTACAAAATACCAAAAAAAAACCTTTTTATTTACATACCTAGCTGTGTTAAAAATAGCTCTCAATTACCTAAGTGTGTTTTCCCGCCAAACTCTAAATTCAAATAATAACGTAAAAGCGTGCAAAGGCAAGAGTGTGTTCTGCCTCTAGCCACAGCGCGGGCTGTTCAATCTCCTAATTACTCCCTAGTGATTAGATTATGGATAGTCTCGATGGCCAGCCTCGTTTATCTAATAGTCTTAAGACGCTTTGGGATACGTATTTAAAGTGAAGAATGTTGCCATAAAATGAACCTAGAAATTAAGTTAAAATGTCAATCATTTTTATGAATCACGTTGTATAATTTACTTAAATTAGGATTTTAATGTATTAGAGATTTAAGTTTTTAGTTTATTTTACCTAAAACAACATGCCAAAATAAAAAATAAGCAAAATCTGAAGTGTTCGTCTTTGACGGATATGATACTTGGCAACCCTGAACTGTATTTTATTTTATTAGCCAAAGGGGACTGGACGCGTTTGAACCAGCAGTGTAATATTCATCAGAAAAATAAGCAAGTAGATAAATAACAAGTTAAACTTACAAACAGCT
Source organism: Shargacucullia verbasci (assembly GCA_947562105.1). Taxonomy (NCBI): domain Eukaryota; kingdom Metazoa; phylum Arthropoda; class Insecta; order Lepidoptera; family Noctuidae; genus Shargacucullia; species Shargacucullia verbasci. The sequence continues at coordinate 14,597,871 of OX387280.1, forward strand.
TATATAAGTAAGTAATATAAAACTTCTAAAGGTCCAATATAATAATAATATAATAATAAACATGGATATCATACAATAGGTCAGATCAGAAGTCTCAGTCCTCAACAATAAATGTAATATAATAGATTTCGTATAAAATGGAATGGTTATACAACGGAACTACTTACCTAGTGCCATCGCAGATTACTTGTGGTGCATGCGTTTTAGCTGGCTTCAGTTTGGTTGGAATCTAGTATATCAGGAGTAGCAAATGGGGATTTCAGAGCCTCTCGACGAATTTGGCTCTTCCTTGTAGTACAGGTATGTGAATAAAGTTCTAATAGGAACGCATATAATAACTCTTGCCGTTTATGAGGTACGTGGCGAAACGTTCCCGTTTTTTTAATGGGAACAATTTTGGATGATACCAGATATCCTCAGATGGAGGGTATCTGAGGATATCTGGTATCATCCAAAAGTGTGTATATGCAGATATTTAAAGCATTTCGTTATCACTCTATTTCTTTAATAGTCTCTCTGTGGTATCGCATATCGAATGAACTGAAACTTCTGGGATTTTTATTTCATATCATAATAATTAATCTTAACGAGTTCTTTGTTTGATGTTTATGTCGGTTGAACGTCCATTATTACTTGATCCTTGATTTAAAATAAAATATTGTTGAATGAATGTTTTGGTTGGCTGGATTTTCGTTTCTTCGGAAGCTTTTGAAGAGTAATTAAGGGCACGCTGGATCGCGGAGACATCAAACGACAACCTTAATTATCAATGTGAAATCTGATCTGTTTCAACATCGATCATTCATCGTTCGCCCTTAGAGTTTAATATCTAATCTTTATAATTGATCGTTACTCTTTGTTTTGATTAAGTTACATTTTAATGATAAGTATTATTTGTAGGTATACTAGTTATTGCCCGCGACTTCGTCCGCGGACTTTTGGATCTCGACAACAGCTTGACCTACTGTGTTCAACTATAGTTAAAAACCCTAACGGTGAATCCATAGAAACAAAAAAATAATCATCAAATCAATCAAGGCCTTTAGGAGGCGAAGAATTATGAACACGTACACAGGAATCTTATCCCATTTCCTACTAATATTATAAACGTGAAAGTTTGTGAGGATGGATGGATGGATGCATGGATTTTTGTTACTCTTTCACGCTAGAACGGCTGAATGGATCTGGATGAAATTTGGCATGGATGGATGGATTATATGAGATTATAGTCTGGACGTAAACGTGGGCGGAGCCGCGGAGCCGAAGCTAGTCTTTATATAATTATATAACACTAGCTTTTGGAGCCGTGGGCAGAAGCTAGTGTTATATAATTATATAAAGACTAGCTTCCGCCCGCGGCTCCGCCCGCGTTTTCCCGGGATAAAATGTAGCCTATGTGTTCCAGCACATTTTTGCATGAAAGAGTAACAAACATACATACATCCATCTATCCTCACAAACTTTTGCATTTATATTTAAAGTAAGATAGGATAGGATAGGATTGTAGGATATTGATATAGTTCTGAGAACAAACAATCTTCTTAGATCTAAAATCTATTGGTAAAACCTATCTTATAAAATTTAAGCATAACGTCGATCTAACGACCCATAAGGTAACGCCAGAAAAAACTAAAATGTTCTCACGTGAGGACACTGGGTCACTAGAGCTTCTATTCGCTATATAGACTTGGGCTTTAACCACCTTTAATATTATGTCCTTGAGTGGAGAACAACGGGCCTCAGGAGGATATGAGGGGTCTTAAACATCATCTATATATCGTTCAAGTCTCGATACAAAAAAGTATTTATCTATTTCCTTCTACAAACATACTTGTACGCAGCAACTCTCAAAGGTACATTGAGATAATATTCTTGTGGGATGTGCGACACGAGTTACTAAAGAAGCTTATAAATATGAAATAGGCTAGCGTGCTACTAGTCACTAAGAAGGGTAAATAATTTCAAAGAGAAACCTCGCGAGCTCGAGCTTCGCGGAAAAATACTAATTTTGCAAATGCATACAGAGCAATATCCTCATCTCGGCGAAATATTCAGAAGGGGCAGAAAATGTTTTCATCAGATATTATTTGCCTACGTTTGAGTGACTGTTGAGTAGGCAGAACCGAGGCGTTGTTTGATTGTGTTATCGTTTTTTTTTTGGAAAAATTACTGAATAGATAATTTTGCGTGGGTACAGTTTAAAACCAGACCCGAAACAACTATCTGTACATCATACAAATATTTATTCCGTGCGGCGATCGAAACCATGACACTTAGTGCAAAAAACTAATGGCTTAGCCACTGCTGCTGCTGATAGTTGTTTCGGGTCTGGTTGTGTGTGCATGTGACATATGTATATGTTTGTAAACTGTACCCACGACACATGAGAAATCCTAGGGTGGGGCAACGTTTTATAAAAAAAAAAACAATAAATCTCTTTGATATTAGCCTAAATACTCGATTTTATGTATTAAGTTGTGGTTACCTGTAATTGCGTGTACACTACCCGACATTTAACAACCTAATGTATTTGTAATAAGTTATAAGTGTAACATTCGTTGGTAATCCTTAAATAAATAAAATAAATCACATCATGAGCCACACGTGGAAATCATCTAGGTTGAACACGTTACTTATCGAGATACTTGAAGGTAGAAAACTCTAAAAGTTCTATGATACGCTATCCGTAAAATTCTCGCAGACTCCAGTAATACCGGATTTCATTGCCAAAAACAAGACAATCCCCGAACCTTCTACCAGTAGTCATAGATAATTCATTTCGAATTTCGAACGCTGCCGACTTGGCCGTCATTCCTTGTCACACTACCCACATATCGGGTGAACCGGTAAATTATCAATGTGCCGGGTGCACCAGTCAGCAGTTGGTGCATTCGGTATGTAAGCTATCTGGGTCGGCACGCCGCTTGTATTGAAGCATGCCGAGACAGATTGCGATCCAACATTGTATTGGGACTTGAAGGTATGAAGGTGTGGAGGAGATTAATCTCACTAATAGTACTAGTATTTAAAATAAAATCACAAAGATTTAAAAGAAAATCACCTTTACCATTAAAGGTGATTTTCTTTTAAATCTTTGTTACTCAATTACTCTTAAGAAAAAATAAGTCAATCTTTATTTATGAGAATAGTCATCAAAATATATTACGTTACAGTTTTTCCTCCGTTTGACGTAGATTCGAATTATTGGACATTGCATTGTCACTTCCTAGTAATGATAATATCAGAGCTTTGCGCTCTACGCTTTATAATATTGGATTCGGTTCTAAGAATTGCAATTTGATATAATTTCTTGTGCAGCAGTTACCTCCGTCCTTTGCACTATTAAATTTCTATAAAATAGTATAGACAGTTCTACTTCGATTGTTTTTGTTATTTTTTTAATTTTTCGCTTTGTATTTGACTATTCATTTGTTTATGTGTCAATATTTACTTAATGGTCTAAAAATAAATGTTTATTATTATTATGATAAAAAATGAATCGTGTAAAAACGAAAAAGTATTTAAATCGGGTATAACTGAATTATTTGTGTGGAACAGATGATTTATTTTTTTGGGGTTTCAGCATTGGTCCTATACTAAAAGTTGTTCGTATTGATAAACACAATAATTCCTTAGAGGGATCAGGACTAGAGACCTTAGACTATGCATATCCCGTGTTCGGTTCCTGCAAGGAACAAATAGTTGTATGACTTACAAATTGTTATTTTGGGTCTAGATGTGTGTGTGACTGTACCCCGATACAGGAGAAGAATTAGAGAAGTCCAACGGATTTTGGTAAGAAAATATAGGAAAAAGTAGCTAGGCACTACTTCAGAGTACCTACACTAAAATCTATCTATCTAATAAAGTGCTTTTTCTGTAATAAGGGAAAAAACGCCGCTACTTGTCTGTCAAAGCATTCTACAATTCATTACATTCACGTCTCGTTTGTTGAATTTCAGACAAACGTAATCAACGAAGGGGTTCGAAAAAATCTCAGGGAAAACAAGATTTATGTTATCTTTGAATGGACCGATATCCTTTTCCATAACATCAAAAGCATTGACCTCCGACCTCCTTTCGAAACCGTGAAGAACTTTTGATTTAGAAAAGTGTTTCGAACATTCCATTTTCGCAATCCGACTTTAGAACTTCAACATATTGGAAATCGTTCTTATTGAATTGAGACAGATGAAGCTCATATAGTTTGAGACTAACCATGCAAATTAGTTTTAGTTGAAGTTTACCTTCAATTTCAGATTCATGTGTTTGGTCTTACAGCGTAATCAATTAACTCATTTATTATATAAATATAATATAATATGAATATTGAGATTTAGACGGCAATCTTTAAAACTGAATACGTAGCAGCTACGGCGTAGCCGACATTGCTACGCCGGCTACGCTTTCGTAGCGGAATAACCATCATATCTAATGATCATAGATCATGTTTTTGGTTGATTATTTTACTGTAAAGAAATTGACGCAAGACTTTTAATTGGAGGGCAGTTGTTTTAAAGGGAGTTAGTACGCAGTACAGAAGTGGTCAGAACTTAGTAAGATAATAAATTGACACTTTCTTCGTAGTATTTGGTAGTTTTTACAAATTTTAAATATTAGCACAATGAAGCCATTACTAATATGGTGTGTTTTTTGTTTTATTTATATCAACAGTCACATCTCTGAGTATTAATATCAAACATACGTTGTCTTCATAAAATTTTCTCGGACATAAAAAAAAATTTAATGATATTGCTGGTCCTTTTCCAAAAGACCAAATTTTTGGAACCCTGAAACTAAAATCATATTAAAGTCACAAAAGCGTTTGCGATACGTTTATTTGAAATTATTTATTTCATTTCTTTTTCTATTCTATTCGTATGACATTACCGTGGGCAGTTGAATCCAAAAGCAATGAGTGCCTCCTCAAACCATTCTTACTCGTGGAGATAATGAATGTATAATAGGCCCACATGGCCTCGTCTACAGCCTATTGATATGACTCCTTCAGACATTTGTTTGTTCTAACTAAAGCCTTGCTTACACGAGCAGATATCAGCTGAAATAACACCCGAGGTTATGACCGAAGGTTTGCGACCGAGAACAGTGTAAGATGGCTGTTTTGAATTTGAGTCAGTGTTGACTCGGTGGCAATGAAGTTGGCCGTATCTCTCGATATGATAGATAACTTTACATAGTATACATGATATAGCATTACGGCTTTAAGGGTTAAGCAGAGAAGTAACTAACTAACTAACTTTTCGCCGATGTTGTTATCAAGTGTCATGTAATAAGAGACGAGCCTGTTGCCATCAATAAGCAAGAAAGTCAAACTCCAGACCACTATCGAGAATATCAAACCTGTAAAGTCAAATTCAAAGATTTTTATTTCAAATGGGCCTTTGCAGGCAGTGGGTTGATCCTATGGAGAACAGACGGACAAGAAACTCCATGGATTCTCTTTTCAAAATATTGGTTTACAATGGATAAAATTAAAGTACAATGAAGCTATTAAAAAAAAAAAAAACATTGCAGTATTATATTACATGACACAGTGCAATATTTATATTGCACAAAGACTACTGTATATACCATATAAAATAACTTAACATTTCATAATAAAATGTTCCGGTATATAGATATTTTTTGTGGAACAAAAGTGTATAACAATGTTATAAAAAGACATACAAAGTCATACAATAAAAAATAAACCTCTTTATCACTTTTTCCCACCAAAGGAACCGAAGGACCTCGCGTACATTTATCAGAATTGAGACCGATTCATAATTTGGAAGTCTAAGTAGGCTTTAAGACACTGAAACATACATTGAAGAGTCTGTACTTGAAAGGCTTAGTTTCAAGTCTCTAGTTGATGTTTCAAAAGCGATGATTGATGAACCCGAGTTCGCACTAATGCCGTCAGATGAGATTGTCACTCAAGCCCAATATGTTTTCGTCTATATTAATTTTCACTTAGTAATAAATACATAATTACGCATGATTACACACATAAATCACTTATAATGCTGATAGTCATAAGAAATGCCGATGACATCTAGTTTAAAAAACACGTGTAAAGTGATTGAAAAACCCTAATTGCAAAATAAATAACTTCATTCCATTTCATTTCACACATATAAGACGTTCATGATCTACAAAATTTGCGGTATAATACCTTAATATAAAATTCCAATGAATATTTGCCCGAATTTAGCTAACAAGCGTATTCAGGGGCATAAGTTAGTTGTGAATATTAATATGTCGCTTGCAAATCAGTTCGAAGACATCCCCGAGACAAAAGGGTTCATGATGGATGTACGAACTTTCGGGTGAAGGGTGGATCGGGCACCTATCATTCTATATCCTCATCTTATAATGGGGTATTTAAGTACCGGCTATTGATATTTCACTTATTGAAGAATGTGTGGGCCTTATTACATGACCTCGTTGATTTTCATATGATATAAGCCTCTCTTCTTAGGCTGCTATTATAAATCGACTTACCAGTGTATTTTTAAAGGGTTAGCCAGATATGTACTGATATAGACCAATATTTTGTTGATACTGTTATTGATTGAGAATTCCAAACTCCGGGGTGCTAAGAATTTATGTAACAGAAAAACCTAATATTATTTGCCCGACTCGGGAATCGAACCGATCTCACGCTCAGCAGCTGCGTTTGCGACTACCAGACCAACGAGGCAGTCGAACAAACGGAGGTCAAATAAATGAAATTTTTATGCAAATACTTAACGAATAACAAATCTTATTTTACTACAGTGATTTTGTTGTATCTATGTATCTATGAATATGATGATACATATGGGTGAATATCAATCTTTGTATGTTTTGGTGGCACAATTCATTTATAGTGAATATACACAAAAAAAATGTGCAGCCATATATTAAAAAAACGATATTCACCCATACATACTTTATTATACATCAACGTAAGCAGTTCAAAGAATGACTTGTATACTGGTGTTCGTCATATGTTTTCAGGGCATGAAAAGGATAGCTGTTCAATCTACCAACCTTAAATGAAGGTCAGAAAGGGAAGGGCCAGAATCTAGATTCAGTATCAATTACCTAACGGCGGTGTTACGGTGCGATGGTTAGACGGCATTATCACTGCAGATCATGAAAGAAAGTGAAGCGATGTTTTGCTTATGGCAGCAAGGAGAGAGCAAGGACCCTGATAACAAGAAAGAAAGACTATTCCTATAAGCTCCAGAAACTGGCAATATGTTAAAACTATAATCACTTATCAGCAGTTTGATGTTTCCATATATGACGTTTAGAAACGTCAAATTACTATGGAAACATAGTAACAATTTTTATTTGTTTATATTAATTAATTTAACACTCAGACATAATACACGATCCATTGGACACTGAAAATTAATTTTATGTTAATCGAAAATAGCAGTGCCATTCAACGGGGTAATGCTGCCAGTCTATTGGGCACGCTACTAGTGGACAGCGATGTGGAGGAGTACTTTGACGCTTAAGTATTCGTTTAGGACAGGTTTCCATTTTTGTTTTTATAAGGTTTAATTAATACATTAGCAAGTAGTTAGTAAAATTTTAATCGGAAAAACGGATTTTAAGCCTATCCGATATTGCGTTTGAGTTTACCGAGAATCGTTAAAAACCAGTTTCATAATACAATATTAATTATACCGTATAACAATATGTGAATAACAAAACTAAATCGAGTGCAGCAAAACTTGCACAAACAATAACGAAATTTATAATCACTAGTCGACTTGAGTCGGCAAATTAAAGTTTAAGTCAATAAGCTAAGACTTAAGCAACTTTAAGCAAACCTTGCTTAAGCTATCGTTTATTAAAAGGAAAGATTTTAATGATACTTGTTTATATTTTTTTGTTGATTGCATATTAATTTTTTGACAAAGATTACCATCAAATATTATTATTATTAAAGTTAATTCAAATTCTAACTATAATTTTATACGTGTAGACGAGCAGAGGAAAATTCTGATTTGTTGGAAAATATATACTAGACTAGCTTCCGCTCGCGGCTTCGCTCGCGTGTTTTACGAACCCGTACATTTTCCCGAGACAAAAATGTAATGTAGCCTATGTGCTATTCCAGACTATAATTTATCTCTGTGCCAAATTTCATCCAGATCCGTTCAGCCGTTCTGGCGTGAAAGAGTAACAAAGATCCATCCATCCATCCTCACAAACTTTCACATTTATAAAATTAGTAGGATAGGATAGGATATTAGTAGGATAATATAAACCAATGTTACGTTACCATGTCTGTATAACTTGAAAGGCTGCAGACGTGTATTGTAAACCAAGATTATGCCGATGCCGTTATTAAGTCCCCCCGTTATTAAGTCGATCCTATTGCCATCTTCGAGAACCTCGGTCAACTCGAAACGCTGGGATGTAACTGAAAATATCCTAACAGGACATCCCTAAAACGATAAAATACGATGTAATGTGTAAAGGGGAATTACATGTTGAATGAAGCTTATTGGAATTTGCTATTAATGTGGAAAACCTTGTGAATTTCAAACGAAACAAATAAACATTTGATATTGCTTCGATGATATCGCTAGAGTGGTGTCTGCATAAAAATCGTTTGATCTAAAATTGATCGAATACGGAACCACCTGACAAAGGTTTTTGTTATATATCCATGTCAAATATAATATTATTTATACTCTATTTGTTTTTTTTTTATCTTTTCCCCCTACTAGGATTTCTCCTGTATCGTGGGTACAGTTTACAAATATACATGTCACATGCACAAGCAACCAGACCCGAAACAACTATCTGTAGATCATACAAATATTTGTTTCGTGCGAGGATCGAACCCGCGACACGTAGCGCAGAAAGCTAATCGCTTAGCCACTTAAATGATGATGAAATAAATGTTAATGTCCTCCTGACCGATTTCGATCACGGCGGCCAATCTATAGATATTATAGAGCACAAGTGTGTGCGCAAAACACAGGTGCTCTTTCTATTCCTTCATTCTCATGGTCCAATGGGACGGCAGTCCGACACGACCGAAGAGAGATCAGGCGCAGGACCAACGGCTTTTTACGTGCTTTCCGAGGCAAGGTGTGTATTCACATACACAAAGACCCAGACCCGAAACAAGTATCAGTAGATCATACAAATATTTATTCCGTGCGGGAATCAAACCCTCGACACGTAGCGCAGCAGTCGATCTCTCAACCACTGCGCCAACTGTGCCGAATAAATGTTATTTGCTATATAAATGGCGATGTATTGAGCTGCTTGTCAGTTGTCAGTGTCTTTGAATTAATTGAAATATTGGGTCCCTGTTGCAGTACGGCAAAACAAATGTCAACATGACACATATGGCCAATATGGTCACTCTGAATGGCCATAATACCACACCTATTTAATAAATCTTTAACACGTGAAACACAAAGGTAAGATTGTATATATACATTATTTTTACAGCACGTCTTGTAAACAAGACACCCGTCTACATTCAAAACGTGAAGGGTGCTTGTTTATTATTAAATTAACCCTTCAATGCAGAGAGGGTAATCTTGGAAGTTGGTCGGAGGACCCTCTGTTAATCTGTCACGTTATTGTTTGAGCCCTTCTAAGGGTTGACTGCCTGGCTGCTATATAGTTATAGTAACATCGTCTTTAATGGCGAAGTGACAAAATTTATGGGTATTGCTGTTATTTGTGAGATCTGACCCTTTTTGGGATTTTTCGGAAGGAAACCCTAAAAAGTCATGGTTGCAAAGAGGTTTATGTTATTTTATGTAAAGAGAGCTTTATGGTTTCCAAATAAAATTGACGCATTTAAAGGTCTCTACTGGTTGGGGATAAAAAATATTTTAGTTTTCGTATAATAATATTTGCCTATTTATAATATAATCATAGTTAGTTTACACGATAATATAATCATACTTTTTATTTACTTGAATTATTAAACAGTAATAATATAACATAGCATCAAGCCTGTATTCCCCGAAGGGCTAGGCAGAGGTGTATTATTGTACATCTACATTTCGTCGATGCCGTTATTGAGTTCCATGTAATAGGGGGCGAACCTATCTACCGGGCACAGTTTCCGTACTGCTACCGAGTATTTCCATACAGAAAAGCCCAATAACATTTTGCCTGACCCGGGAATCGAACCCAAGCGAATCACTAGACCAATGAGGCAGTTTAAACAGTAATAATTTTATGTTATAGCATGTAAAAAAAGACAAAAGTTAAAGCGGCAACGTTGGTGCCGTCTCTTTTTAATTTTAAATGATTCTCGATGTGTAGTTGTTTTTGACCTAAAATACCGATAATCATCAATATCGGGGTAACACACAAACTTTGTTACTCTTAAGTTCACGACTCCCGTTGCCCTCTTATATATTTCATGTTCCAATATTTGCGATGGTGTAGTCGTGCAATATGTTCTTCAAGAAATAGGTCAGTACGTCCTGGTATTGACTGGTGCTTCAAAGTTTGTCTAGCTATCTGAGTACATATTGCGATGTATATCTCAAATAATATTTCTTGGAATTTATGGAAGTAGCAACGTTTATTTGGGTCAGTTTGAAATATAATAAGACTAGAAACGACAATTTCAGGAGCATCAACAATCGACGGGGAACTTAAGAGTATTGTTTAGCTGCCGGCTTCTGACAAAATTGTTTTGGAATGCGCAAAATAGGTGTTTGGGGTGTTAACGTTTCCTACGTATTTTATTTTGATCTCTATCGTTTTGTCAGATTATAAACAAAGTCGTCAGGTTATGAATATTTTAAGGTTATAGTTATCTTTTGCATACTTTCATAATACACAATAATTTCATAATACACATAATAAGTATATTAAATTATTCAATTATATTAAATTATTCAAAATGACAAGATAAGTATGCACAAGATAAGTATAGGGACCCGGGTACGTCTTAAAACTGCGGTCAGACACCGGAGGACGGGCAGCAGCGTCCTCTCACTAACCGGTGAGCCACTGCGATCCCCAAGCCGCCTGCCAAGCGTGGGGATTATGGCAAACGCCCCCCTATGGGTGTCGTTCTGGCTGATGACGATGATGAAGTATAGGGATGATTTTTAGTTCAAAAAAACGCATTTGGCGGGTAAATTATATATTATAAATAAATTATATATTATTAATTATATTTTTAGGTGACTTTTGAAGCCACAGTTGGCGTATTAGCTAAGCTATCAGCTTTCGTAGCTATCAAGCTGCACATCGCGGGTTCGATTCACGTATGAAATAAATATTTAATATCGTATTTATTTATAGTTGTTTCGGGTTAGCATGTGAGTGTATGTGAGATGTTTGTATACTGTACCCCAATACAGGAAGATTTATATTCCATGGAAAGTTTTAAAATATTTATATATACTCATTGGTTTAGTTGCTCCTTTAGGTGCTCCTGAGTTCGATTCTCGGGTCGTACTAAGCGTTATTAAGTTTTTCTGTATGGAAATTCTCAGTAGCAGCACGGAGTCTGGAACTGTGCCCGGTAGATGGCAATGATCTCGCTCCCTATTACATGGAACTCAATAACAACATCGGCGAAATGTGGGTGTACAATAGTACACCTCTGTCTAACCCTTAGCGGATTACAGGCGTGATGCTATGTTAAATATATTTATAAAAGACTGTTCTCTAGTGGAAAGCCTTAATTGAACCTTGAAACAAGGATTTAATGAGAATAGCTGGAATGTCTTAGAAGGTTGGCATGTTATTAAAGGTCCAGTTTTCAAGTGAATTTAGACGGGATTTCGTCAGCCTTGAGTATTCGTAAAAATATGTTGAGAGTATACCCATAACATATTTTATTTCGAAATCGTGTCAGCTCTTCAGATTTATTGGCTTCAATATCTTTTCATAACTGAACCTTTATAATGCGTCAAAGGTTCAACGGCGCATATTTTATTTTACTGTGACGAGATAAAATGTAAACATATCGAGGTGATTTTGTAGGGCGTGAGCGTCGCGTTTATCTATGGCATGGGTATACCTGTATGTGCATTGTGTTGTGACTGTAATTATATGTGTGTGAATGTCGACTTGTGCGTGCTGTTGTTTGTTTAATGTCTTGACTGCTGAGGTCCTGGTTTCAATTCCCGGGATCAGGCAAAGTGTTAATGGGTTTTTCTGTATGGAAATTCTCAGTAGTAGCACGGAGTTTGGAACTGTGCCCAGTAGATGGTAATAAGCTGGCTCCCTATTGCATGGGACTCAATAACGGCATCGGCAAAATGTGTGTGTACAATACCTCCGCCTATCCCTTTGGGAAATACAGGCGTGATGCTATGTTATGTTATGAATTTAATTTGCATCAATTTGAGCGTATGTCTCATCATCACCTCATCTCACCTTTGCTACTGAGCAGTCATCACTATATGATGAAAGCAATCTTCCCTTTATGACGTAATCCCCTCTTAAGATAAACAAGTAAATTCATACTGTAAGTCGAGGCGACAACCACTATGATCACCGTTAATTGCTGTTAACCAATTTTATTACTCAACTAGCGGACCCTTTTTGGATCGCAACAACAGCGCCACCTACCGGGTTTAACTATAGCTAAAAAAAATCATTTGAACATATAAGTAAAAAAATCATCAAAGTACATTATATTTACACATCAACCAGATCAGAAAACTAAAAATTATGAAAACTAAAAAAACATCAAAATCGATCAAGCCGTTTAGGAGAAAAATTACGAACACACGCACATCATAACTTTATTTATAAAGATGACACGCGCGGGTCCGCTCGTAAACCAAAACCGTATGTTTCCACCAAGATAATAAAATAAAGCGACCCTTTGAAGGATTATAAAGGTATTTCATAGAAAAGTAGGCGAGTTAAGCCAGTCATGTTGATCTAGCTCTGTCTTGACTTCATTTTTTTTTGTTTTTGATGAAGTTGTAAGAGTGTCTGTAGGTTTCCTTGAGTTCTGTATGTAGTGCTTTCATCATCATCTTCATCTCAGCCGAAAGACGTCCACTGCTGGACATAGGCCTCTGCCAATCATCGCTAGACCACCACATCGAACGACATTCCACCACTTGCATACATCGGTTGCCCGCGACTTTCGGAGGGCTTTAGGAATTTAAGAGGCCTCCCTACGCTGCGTCTTCCGTTTCGTGGTCACCACTCGAGAACCTTTAGCTTCATATTACATAACATAATATAGCATCACGTCTGTATTCCCCGAAGGGTTAGTACACCCACATTTCGCCGATGCCGTTATTGAGTCCCATGTAATAGGGGGCGAGCCTGTTGCCATCTGCCGGATAGTTTCAGACTCCGTGCTGCTACTGAGAACTTCCAAACAGAAAAACCCAATAGCACTTTACCCGACCCGGGAATCGAACCCAGGACCTCACGCTTAGCAGTCGCGCTTGGGACCACTAGACCAATGAGCAATCAGCTCCATATTACGTGGAGCTTAATAATGGCATCAGAGAAATTTGGGTGTTCATTTCTGCCTAACCCTGCGGAATGGAGGTATGATGCTATGTTATAATGTTATCTTCAGAACAAAAATAGGCGAGATAAAATAATGCTTTACACGGTCTACCGCTTTATACGACATAGATATCATCGGTAGATTGATTTAGTAGACACCTTCATTTCAGAATCTTGAACTCTAACTATGTAATGCATATGTTACTTGTTATATAATAGGTATATAGATCTCATACTCCTTCGAATTAAGGTTATGTTTGACTGAACAGGATAAATGCCAAAAAAACATTTTTTCACCACTTGACGAAGCACATAAATCAAGATGAATAGCCAAGCAACAAAAACGTACCAGTAACCTAAGCAAGATACTTTATTTTAAAGCTTTTGCACGTCTCTCAGGATTGTGAACACAGAATTATACGGATTTAAATACGATTGACGTTGAGTTTCGCAGTCCTGCGATGTTAGATAAGACCATTTTACCATAGATCATAGAAAGAAAGGAGATATGTCACCACATAAATTCGTGGATTTCGGACATGAATGTGTACATGCAAATTCTGCACTGGTAGCACAAATGACGAACAGTGCAGCAATCTTCTTTTTTACTTTTGCGTAGTAAGTTTTTATATACAAATGTAGGACCTTAGGAAACACTTTGGAAAATCCTATTTTAGCCCTACATTCGGCTGCCTTATACTCTTTATGTAATCTATCTCGTAAACTTCAAATTGTATACCTAGTGCCTGAGATTTCATGATTAGTTAGTATGAGAGTAATATTTCGCTCTTATTCATGTGCCAATTAAATGGAGTAGAGGATTAAAAAGCAGGTGCTGTATAAAAATATCCGTTGCCTTTGGAAAAATATTTATTTTCCTTAGCCAGGAATAAGTATCATACCTATTACTTTCAGGCGTAAACTCCATAGTTTGTATACTTGAATAGGTATAATTTGAACGTTCACAATAGGCTAGATGACTGCCTCAAAAATAAATTCAGAAATCTTGTTTGGTAAATAGTTTTCCTTTTAAAAACTCAGTAAAACTTAATCTCTTGCTTAACCTTGGCGTTTTCAATTTTTTAATTTATCAAAATCACACATTAAGTATGTCAATGGCAATGAAAAACTATGACGTCACGCTTTTGTATTCCAAACATTTTTACAACAAAATGTAGTTTTTGACAGTTCATAAAAAGTAACTCAGATTTCATCGATTCTCGTGACACATCTTCGTTATTTTTGTGATCTGCGGTCTTCACGGGACGAAGGAAGACGAGAGTGTCGGACTAAATGCATAATCAATGCATAAGGTGTTCCTTTTTTAAATCAATGTTTTTCTTCTTTTTCTTTAGCTGTTTAAGATTCAGGACGCGAAGTGATTATGCACGGCGTTGAGAGAATATATTTGGACGCAAAAAATGATGTAAAATTGTTTACGTGTAGTAAAATTTTCGATGCTTTTGTGGGATGAAGGGAAATTAATTTTACGTCTCGTGTGCCTTAAATGAGGGTAAATAGTTTATAATATCATTGGGTAGCGTAGAAACCTTGCAAGGGTAAATGAATTTATCAGAAAACAGTAGACTTTGATCATTGTCTAGAGCATGCAAGCGGCTGCTACGAGCGATATCCTGGGTTCGATTCCCGGATAGGCCAAAGTGTTAGAAGGATTGTCTGTTAAAAAAAATTCAGCAGCAGCTAGGAGTTTGGGGAAAGGCTCGCTCCCTTTCTTCCTTTTTCCTTTCTACAATAATACTCATCTGCCTAAGCCTTCGGGAAATACAGGCGTGATGTTATGTATGTGTATATTAACTCTCAGGTTCTGAAAGGCTGCCTTATTCCTAATCGGTTAAGTTAAATCACCCTTTGAAAGTATTTCCAACAAGTTGTTAACTTGTCACAAACTATTGAAGTTTAGTAAGTTTTCACCTAAAACTACTCGCCAAGCAATTAGACATACTTAATGCTTTGCCACAAATCATGACTCCTGTAAGCTCGTTAAGAAACAAACTCACATTTTCTCGCCGCCTAATACCTAGACCATTTTATATGACCCCTCAACAGATTCAGGTGAGGTGTAGGACGGTGCCAGGTAAACTGGAAGAGTTAGGGTTTCTCTGAGGATGATAGGTGTATCTGCGGCACACAGACAATGGAGCACCTGCTGTAGTGCCTTGACCGCCCTGTCTCCTACTTTAGGACCTAATGGAGGTCAATCAAAGAGCCGTTAAGCTGGCCATGTCATGGGCTGGAAAAATTTAATATTAGCCATTGACACGAAAAGAAGTAGATGAAAATTAATACAAAATAAATTCAACCCATTACAGTCCCACTGCTGGGCAAGGGTCTCTTCTCAGAATGAGAAGGCTTAGGCCTTAGTCCACCACGCTGGCCCGGTGCGGGTTGGCGGACTACACACACCGTCAAAAACTTTATGGAGCCCTCTCATGGTGTGCAGGTTTCCACACGATGTTTTTCCTTCACCGTAAACTCAAGAGATAATCAAATATTGATCCGCACTTGATTCCGAAAAATTAGAGTTGCGGGCCGGCAGCCTAATTACCGATGCGGCTACAGACGTAGATCGCGCGATATCTTCTGTCAAACGTCATTTTTGTGACATATAATGTATTGGCTGACAGTGAAATTACGGTCGCGTGGCTGTCGCATTGCTATCGCTTTTTTACGTAATTAGGCTGCGGGTTTGGACTCAGACCCTCCTGTATGGAAGGTAAGCGTTCCACCGTTAGGCTATCACTGCTCTTCAGATGAAAATTATATGAGCAAAAATATACGTAAATAAAAACTTTTGTTACCCAATAACAAAGACCTGCAATTCCTTACATAATTCCAAGATCAATACGTCTCCAGAAAATATTTACCCTTCAAGGGCAAAATACAAAGTGTGTGAATGGACAAAAAGTTACATCCACTTCACTGTCAGCCAAACTGAATACTAACGGGCAAAGGGAAAAATCACATATAAAGGCGTTTGCTAACTAGAGCGTAACAAGTGGAGACTTCAAGAAGAAAATTTTGTATAGGCTGTCCTAAAATGATGTGATGATTTTATATGACGCATTTGAAATGAAATAACATACTAACACGCTTGTAAACCCCGAATGGTTAGGCAGAGGTGTACTATTGTACAGCTATATTCCGCCGATGCGGAGGCAAGCCTATTGCCATCTACCGGGCATAGTTCCAGACTACGTGCTGCTACTGAGAATGTTTATACAGGAAAACCTAAAAACACTTTGTACGACCCGGGGATCAAACCCCTCACGCTCAGAAGTCCTATAAGATACCTTTTCAAGTTTTTAGGCTTTATAAAACATGCGATTTCGTGCTTAGTCAGTCAGTGAGTGAGTAGTATTTCGCTTTAAAAAAAGACGTGTAAAAGTGATTGAAAAATCCTAATTGCAAAATAAATAATTTCATTTTATCTTTCTCTTTCACACGGTATTTTCGTATTCGTTTTGGAGTAAATTGCCACACAGTGTTACCACTTTCTGTTACAGCCTATCGTGCACCAACCACTAAAATTTACATTGATTCCCACGGGCTCTTTCTTATATTTAGTATTCAGCTCAAAAGACCGCCGGGCAAAAAAACTTTACAATAGAAGGACCTCCAAAAGAAACCCACGAACGGATTAAAATAAAAATTGGGACAAAAAATATACGAAGACACTATTGTCTTACTGAACAATCGTTTGAAATGAAGTTGTCGAATAAATTGGGCTATTGTTGTTTGAGACCCTTATTTTTGGTTGTATTGCGTAATTGGTGGTTTGTTTCATAGAATTTAGAATCCTATTAAGTTTTATTTGATTGTATTTCCTCTAAAGGTTTAGTTTCTTATTATTTTTTGTTTTATATTTGATGTACTACACTAGGAATTATTCGTGTATTGTGGGTGCTATTACAAACACTAATATTCACTTACATAAACAGAAAATATATCAAAGATTAAAACTGCCGGTTTCGTTGTCTCAAGAGTGACTGTTTAGGGTGACGTCCTGGGTTCGATCTTTTGTTATTATTATATTATACTTAGCCTCCCCCTGAGTCTTCCATTGATCTTTAATTAGCCGCTTTAGTTAGCCGCTTGTCGCCACTCTAAGTTGAAGGCATCAAGTTCGTCTCGCCATCTTCTACGCGGTCTACCTCAGTGTCGTTTTCCACTTGTTGGGTTCGATCCTTAGTTGAGAAAAAATGATTTTTTTTTTGTTAAAATATTTTCAGTAACAGCGCGGAGTTTAGAACTGTGCATATTATATGGCACTTGACATCTTGATCGCTGAAATGTGGCTCTTCAATAATACACATCTGTCTAGCCCTTCAAGGAATTTATGCGTGGTGCTGTTATGTGATAAATGGTATAAATGGCGCAGATAATTGTCCAAAAGCGTCATGTACAAGCGTAAGCCTAGCACATGTACATGACGATGGAATCGGCCCAAGTGTTCAATAATTGAACAGGAAGCGACGACAGCCATTGCAACTCCATTAAGAAAAACCAAGGATGTCGTGTTAATAGAAATGACTATTTCAGGGGGGTAAGTTTTCCATGCTTAGGTATTGTCGGGAGATTTGGTGAAATGGTACAGGGACTGCTGCTTCTTTGCTGGTTCGATTTCACCACAGAACCAAATACGTGTAAGTATATTTCACACGATACAGGAATAATTCCTAATGTGGGACAGCGTTTAAAAAAAAGCATAAATTTATTCAAAATATGGTGGATATGACCATATCTTATTCCCTGTGCTTTTTTTTCCAATGTGTCTCGATTTCGTGCGTTTTATGAGTTTTTGAATCAAAGTACCTATGTTATTTTATTCTCATGAACTGGAATTGACAGTAGACTACATAACATCGATTACAACAATTTAATTGCCTTAAAGCATTTCTTCTATAAAAACCCAGACCAAGTACGCTCAAAAAAGTTATCATCGTTCCCGAAGTCTCTTCTACATTCTATTCATCTTTGTTCATCACTTCCGTCCTGTCCGCGCCAATTAGCCAGGACGACGAGTCGATAAAATAACCAAATTATATCGACGTTCGAGCCATAATAATTTCCTATGCTCCCTAAAATTATGTGATGGAAATCTGGTCGTGGTTGGGGAAAAAAAATACGTATATTTTTACGAAACGTTGGAGAAGGAAAGTGTTCAAACGCTCAGTTATCACGATAGGACGGTTCAAGATTCGAGTCTCATTTGAAATTTGTAAAAAATGACTTTAACATTACAATTAATTAACACGTCACTTGACTATTTGCAAACTTTACTCAACATAATTTAAAGTATCACTTTATAAATCCTGCTAAATGAAATGATTGGACATTTCAGGTTATAATAAGGATATTTCAGTATTTAAATTTTTGTTTACAGATTTATTCGTTACTTGTGGATTTATTTTGCAGAATCACATAGCATCACGCCTGTATAGCTCGAAGGGTTAGGCAGAGGTGTATTATTGTACAGTCAGCATCAAATATATATATGTATACACATAGCGAAATTCAAAAGCGAGTTTTAAAGAAAATGATTTTAACCAATTCCTTTCCAAGAATAAGCGTTTGAATTTCGCTACGTGTATATATCTTTCTGATGCTGACTGTACACTCACATTACCGGCCACAGTTCCACTGCTGGTAGTGAGAATTTCCATACAGAAAATCCCAATAACACTGCACAATCTTGAAATCGAACACAAGACCTCACACTTACCGGTCACTTGCGAACAACGAGGCCGTCCAGTATTTCTGAATATGTCTGTAAAGACACCCTATCATCAACAGATCTTTAGAAATCTTCATGTATATCTTGTAACCTGTGTTGCACCGTATCTTTAAGCTACTTTACCCAATTTCCTCCCCAACGATCAGCAGTAGATACACTGTACCTCCTTCCCGCATCAACGTATATTATCCCCATGCCAATACCTAAAAGGCTGTTTCTATTCAAAACCATGTTTTCGCTTTACAAACTATCGCGATAATAGCGCCGGCTTCACTCGCTGCTCCGATAGCATCGCTGTAAGTGTTTAGCACG
Organism: Shargacucullia verbasci; assembly: GCA_947562105.1. NCBI lineage: Eukaryota > Metazoa > Arthropoda > Insecta > Lepidoptera > Noctuidae > Shargacucullia > Shargacucullia verbasci. The sequence continues at coordinate 14,617,420 of OX387280.1, forward strand.
GTTTATTTATAGCTTATAGTGGGGTTTCACCAATTTATAGTGTGAGATAAGTTGTAGTTCGCGCGATTTTTGTGTTACCTTCGCATGGATTGTACATTAACCTATTTTTTAATATGTACAAAGTAATAATGTACAATTGTTAGTTTCCCTAATAATAAATGAATAAATAAATAATAATGTCCTCTAATCTGCGGCTAATCTCACCGGAGATTAGCCAACTACGCAAGAGATATTATAGAGCACAATTGTGTGCGCAAACACAGGTGCTCTCTCTATTCCTTCACTCTCATAGTCCGATGGGACGGCAATCCAACACGACCAGAGATCAGGCGCAGGACCAACGGCTTTACGTGCTTTCCGAGGCACCGTGTGTATTCACATACACGAAGACATAGACCCGAAACAAATATCTGTAGATCATACAAATGTTTGTTCCGTGCGGGAATCGAACCCGCGACACGTAGCTCAGCAGTCGATCTCTCAACCACTGCGTCAACCGTATCGTCAAAAAAACGACATTTATAAATAATAACTGATAAAGTACTTTTGACTTTTGTTTAGTTTTGGTGTTGTATTCTTTATTTTGTTGGGCATTCTACAATTAAGTTAATGATATTTACGTTATTCAGGATTTGCAAGCTGAAGTGGCAATGGGCAGGCCACATCGCTCGAAGAACGGACAACCGATGGGGAAGAAAGGGTCTCGAGTGGTGACCACGAACTGGAAAACGCAGCGTAGGAAGGCCTCCCACTAGGTGGACCGACGACATTGTGAAAGTCGCGGGCAACCGATGGATGCAAGTGGCGGAATGTCGTTCGATGTGGTGGTCTAAGGGGGAGGCCTTCGTTCAGCAGTGGACGTCTTCTGGCTGATGATGATGATGATGATGATTTACTTTACTAGGATATAGAGATAATTTTGGCAAGTATTTTACAGATATAGTAAGTAATAAAAAATATTGAAGTGGTCCTGGGTTTTTCTTTATGGAAATTCCCAGTAGCAGCACGGTGTTTAAAACTGTGCCCTGTAGATGGCAATAGACTTGCCCCCTATTATACGTGACTCAAAACTCATCGGCGAAATGTGTGTGCACAATAGTACACCTCTGCCTAACCCTTCAAGGAATACAGTCGTGATGCTATGTTATTTTAGAGCATAGGTATTGAATTTTCAAGATTTGTTTCACCGAGTATCGAGATCTTTTATGTGTAGGATATTCTTACGTTACAAAGGGTTAACATACATAATATTGTTAAGAAGGAAATTTTTTTTCTTAAAAATGAAATCGTTGCTCTTGTCGTCATCTCCACACTAGGAATAATTTCTGTATCGTAGGTGCGTTTAAAACACATATATTCACATGGACATACACCCAAACCCGGAATAACTCTTTGCAGATCATACAAATATTTTTCTTGGTTTGGGTCTGGTTGTGTGTGCATGTGACATGTATGTTTGTAAACTGTACCCACGACACAGGAGAAATCCTAGTGTGGAGCAATGTTTTTTTTTTTAAAGAAATAAACAATATAATAAGTTTAATAATCATTTCCTAGCCATCATTCATTAGCTCTTACACAATGGTGGCTTGATCGTAATGTAAACGGCCAAACAATGCCTCGTAAGTCACAGGACATCCTGGTTTAGGAGTCAGGTTATAATAAATTGCTCAAACTTCTTGTGTATCAATGTGTCTGTAATGTTAATGTTAATTTTTTGCGAATAAAAATTTGAACATATTTGTTACGTACGGGAATATAACCCACGACACGTAGCGCAGCAGTCGATCTTTCAACCATTGCGCCAATTGTGTCGTAAATACTATATTTCTTTGCTCCTAGTTTCTCAGGTCAGAATAAGCTTCTCGTACAGTCTGTTACTATCTCGACTTCTCCCGGCGCCTAAGGATTATCAGGTGATAAAAAACAAGATACACAAAAACTTAATAATAATATTGAAACTTAAGAAAAACAATGTATAACAAGAGTTTCGACGGATGATTTAACAGATTGCGACGCGGGTTTGTTTAGTGTTCTGTTCACCCTTTATAGAAAACGAGCGTAAAGATACACCCGATAATAATAGGTCATCCTTATCGATACGATGTCTTCTTTATTCTACAGATTCTATTCGGCCAATTGCCTGGGTCAATAACTGGCCCGTTTGAAATGGGCTGGACAGTTTCTCTGAACAGAAAAAGAGGGAGGCACGTCCGACTGGCCAGATTTTAACGAGAATTCTGTCCATTCGTTCTGGTTGATTTTAGTAGCTAAAGATTTTTGTTACAATATAGTGATGCGTACAGATTTTTTTTAAACCTTTTATTTTTTTATCAAATAAAAACTGTTCAATTGTTTTTTTTCATTGCATTTCTGTATGCCGCTCACTGTACCCCCACGCATACTCTTCGATCATTATAATGAGCAGAATGTGCTTATGGTATGTTTATTTAGAACAAATATGATTAATACAACAGCCGATCACGAGTACAGCTGACATACATCATAGCCGAGTACGGCTGTGATAAGTAATTTTCTCTAGCTCGCCGATCACGAGTTGAACTCGTCACTAGATTTCATATCGTTTATTTTAAAATCACGATACTTTATTCGTCATCTGCGTTATCGGAGAGTGTAATGTAAGTTTGGGCCAAATAAATCAAAAAATATATTTATTTGTTCTTTCTTTCTTCTTTCTAATGGAGTATTTTAGCTACACACACATGCAATGAATTTACATGGGGTGCGGGGTGTAGCCGTCAGTAGGATCCGCGAGAGACGCATGCTCAGTGCGCGACAAACGAGTTGATAGCGCGTACGCATTTTTTTTTCAAATCATACTTTTTATTGTGAATTTTTAAAAAATTAAAAAATAAAAATTGGCGTTTTTTTATTTTTCTCTAAATATATTGATATGTCTAATATATAAAAAAATAACTATGCCCCTATGTATTGTAGTTATTTTTCTGTAATGTTGATAATAATACGAAAAATCGCCGGCGTACCACCAGAAGTTAGTATTAAAATGCACGGCTGTTAAAGTGTTAAGAAACAACATAACGATACAGATCCAAGCAAAAATTAGCACACTGGTAAGATTTATACTACAAGAAGCACTACAATTCTCTAACAAATAAATCTTCAACAAAATTTATACGAACAAGTGAACAAAACCACAACGTGCAATCAAAGTTCCGTCAAAATATAATTGAAATTCCAAATTCAAATCACCAACCGTTTCCAATTGCAAGGCTGGCACGAAAGGGCTGTGCAAAAATAAACAGGGCTGTACAAACACAGGTTCCAATCGACTGTTGTTTAATCTGTGCGGGGCACTTATTGATTTCACTAGCTCGTCCCTACCGCGCGCTTTATCTGTGGCCTTTGATCGGATAGTTCCCGTTTTAGGGGTCCGTGTTTAAACTCGTAATTTGTGATCTATGGATGCGGATAGACTGTGTTTTTCTTGGAAGTTGTAGCCCCCTACAACTTTAATGAAAGCTTTAATACTTAGTCAGGTAGCAACAGCGTATAACATACAAGTAAACTTACAGGTACTATCTACAATTGGCGTAGGTAGGTACATAAGGAATTTTGCTTTAGGATATTCTAAACAAGTCTAACTTTCGTATAAATATCTATGTAGCTAGGTGTGAATATGTTTTTTTAAAACGTTGCCTCACACTAATATTTCTCCTGTGTCGTGAGTAGATTTTTACAAAAATACATGTCACATGCACACACTACCAGACCTGAAACAACTATCTCTAGATCATACAAATATTTATTCGGGAATCGAACTCACGACACTTAGCGCATAAAGCTAGTCACTTAGCCAATGCGCCAACCGTGCCGTCAATATAATATATTATTAATCTCCTAATTAGATATAATAATTAATAGGATTTTCGAAGAACCTTTCACTGTGTGGGGAAGCTGAAATTAAGCCACGAAACAAGAGAAATGTTAGTGTTAGATGTTTAAAAATAAAAACAAACGAGTGCAGTCCGTGTAGTTTGCAGCAAGGAGTAAATAAAAGGAAATTATGGCGGCACAATGGCGGGTCCGATTCTCACACACGATTTCGTAGTGCACTTCCCGGTTTGCTGTTATAGCTTCACTACGATAGATGGCGCTTTACTTTTTGCCATGTTGCGAGTCGTGGTCGTTACAGAACAAATATTTGTATGACATACAGATATTTGTTTTGTGTCTAGGTGTTAGTGAGATTTGTAAAAGCAACCACGATACAAGAGAAAATCTTAGGTGGGGCAACGTTTATCAAAAAAAGGAAATTTTAACTGCGGAACCTTTCTATATTAAAAGTATTCGCTTACCCGCTGTCGTCCGGCTGACCTCATTCCGCGACAGGTAATAAATGTTTGCCGCTGTCCGTCTGTTTGGAAGTCATCAGTTCTTGTTTGTACCACCTCAAATAGTTGAGCTCCGCAAAACATTGCAGTTTTGTAATTTTGAACTTTCCGATGTTCAGTTTTTTATTGACATTTCTACTGTAAATATCTATTGGATTTAATTGGTTTGTTACAGTTATTGACGGTTGATTATTAATTGTTAGTCATGTGAAATGTGAAATAAAGAATGGTCCATAATGGCTCTGGACCGAAAAGGCTGGAAAACATGGGAGGACTTTGCCCAGCAGTGGGACGATGCAGGCTAACAGTAACAGTAATGTGAAACATAGAGGGCGGAAAATCTCCAGCTTGTAGGAGGTTTACTTGTATCGTTATGTTAAGGGTAAAAAATATGCTCGTTGACCTCTATACTCTTTTTTGGGTTAACTAGAAAATATATACATTAAGCTTTGACCCTTGTAATAAATAAATAATTATTTCTGTATATTACAGGGGACGGTAGTGTGTAAAATTACAAGGGCCTCGCGGTAGCGGAAATAGTCTTGAGACTCAGTTTCTTTGCATCGTCTCCTAATTTAAAGAAGCCTATTTATGATGCAATTTATCAGGGAAGTTTTAAGTTTATACTCTGTGTACTATAAATTGAAGCCTGGATCAAGCAAAAAAGATCAATATTGCATTGACATAAGAACTTTGGTGGGCGTCAAGATATGATGAACAGACTATACACTTCTATAACATTTTGAACTACGAACTTCGACACTCCACATTTTTTTTACGACATTATCAAATATGGCCAGTACAAAACTGAATGGTCTTGGTGGGATTTCATTTTACTAGGATATTCTTACCGGTCTTCGTAACAATACATTTATATAATATATGTAACAGATGAAGATAATGATGAAAAAAAAAAAAAAAGATTTTACTATAGAAACATACACTAAAAAAGTTCTCTCTAAATCAAAAACCATTTGCCACGCCTCCCATAAACCTATCACCGTCTATATTAAACCAATTCTTTCCAGATATTAAGCTCTATAACTCAATGGGTATAGAGCCCGGAGCATCGGCCATCTGTCTCTATAATTGCTTTATGTAACCTATGGCTAGCGAGGTAACGGCAACTGAACGAAAACTGGTGCAGTCACCTTAATTGTGTAGTTTGCATCAAAGTGGGTGTTGCTATCAACTCTTCGTAGATACGAGAAGAAGGGATTTAACGTAAAACAATAATATGTGAAACACTCCTATTATCCTATCCTACTAATATTATAAATGCGAAAGTTTGTGAGGATGGATGGATGGATCTTTGTTACTCTTTCACGCCAGAACGGCTGAACGGATCTGGATGAAATTTGGCACAAAGATAAATTATAGTCTGGAATAGCACATAGACTACTTTTTATCTCGAAAAAATGTACGGAAAACAAGGCTCAACCGTTATGTTACCTCTGCTTACAATATAACGCTTAGGCTCGATTTTTCAACGACCAGATAAATGTAATTACGGCCTTTCGGTACGGTTTTGTATGGAATTATCAGATGAATAACTTATCTGAGGTTTTATTGTAAAATCAGTCTTTTAAAATGAAAAGTATAATGTAATAACATATCGACCACATCATTGGTCTAGTGTTCGCAAGTGTGACTGCTGAGGGTGAGGTCCTGGGTTCGATTATCGGTTCGGGCAAAGTAGCATTGAGTTTTTTGTATAGAATTTCTCAGTAGTAGCATGGAGTTTGGAACTATGCCTGGTTAATGGCAATAGGCTCGCTCCCTATTACATGGAACTGAAAAACAGCATCGGCGAAATATGGGTACACAATAGTACCTACGCCTCTGCCTAATCCTTCGTGGTTACAGGCGTGATGCTATATAAACGATTGCTGAGATAATTTTGCCCAAAATCCGGCAACGATCACCAACAGTAAATCGTAAAGTTAGAAAAATTCCAACGGGTCTTATAAAACACGTAACTCACGGATCGTCCGCAATAATAAGGATGGATGGAGGTCTTGGACCTCGACCCGAGCTTGACCAACCCCATATTGAGTTATAGACCATAATATAGGAGAAAGAAGAAATCATTATTAAAAGGAGCGTCTAGGCTTTGATAGTGCCGCGATGGCTTTATAAGTCAAGTTGGGGATATAGGGTGTAAATAAGGCCTGTAGGGCATGATAGTAATTTATTTATTTTTATTTTATTTATTTAAGGATTACCAACGCATGTTACACTTATAACTTATTACAAATACATTAGGTTGTTAAATGTCGCGTAGTGTACACGCAGTTACAGGTAACCACAACTTAATACATAAAATCGAATATTTAGGCTAATCTATACATATAAATAAAATTGGAGTGTCTGTTTGTAATATTGAAATAACCGTTTTTTACTACATGCATATGAATATATATACGGTACATACACCAAATATTTTTTTTTTACAATTTTTGTCTGTCTGTCTGTTTGTATAGGCTAATCTCTGAAATGGCTGGACCGATTTTGACGGGACTTTTATTGGCAGATAGCTGATGTAATAAGGAGTAACTTAGGCTACTTTTATTTTAGAAATTTCTTTTATTTTAGAAAAAAATTGGGTTAAGTGCATTTGGTCTCACTAAAAAATACATTGTTAAGTTCCGACATCCACGCGAAAGAAGTCGCGGGCACAAGTAGTTTAAAAATAAATTAAATCAAACAGTAAATTTAGATTCAAGGTAAAACGGTATTTTGTTGAAATTATAAAATTGCAACAAAATAAATTAAGTACATTGCTCTTGGAATTGAGATAAGTTAACTTAGAATAAATTTATAAAAAAGAGGAAAAAAAATAAGAATTAAAGTAATAACCAGTTTATGGATTAGGATTTTCCAGAAACGCAAGGAATACCTTATAATTTCATACAATATGCAATAGGTATGAAAGTAACTCTGCCTTTTTATATGGCACCAGTAAAAGGATCAAAGAAACTCTGCCTTATTGGATCAAATAACGTCATTTTTATCCCTAAAAATGTATCAGAAATGTTGGTGTATATTCAGCATCAAAAAGATGGATACACTTAATCAAATTCGAAAGCGATTTTTAGAGGAAATAGTGATTGAAATGTTGATCAAATTTCCATATAGTATCTGCGGATACATAAAAATACATAGTCGTTTAAATTTTATGATTTTAACCAATAGTTATCTAAGAATTAACTTTTGAATTTCGCTATGTGTATACATATTATTGATGCTGAGTGTACAGTAGTAAACTTCGACAGGTTCAATATGGAGAGACGTTATAAAGTAACACATTAACTCCAAAATTAAAAAAAACCTCAGTATTTAGCAAGAAGAAACTCTATTTCCTGCATAATAAGTCGTTCTTTATTGCTTTCATTCTTTCATTCATTCACTTTTTCACGAAACAATAAAGTGGGTTAATAAAGTCAATCTTCATTTATAAAAGTAATGAACGGGAGTTTCGTTCGTAATGAACAAAATAAAAACGTCATCCAAATGTTATGAATTCGCAACGCGCTCCTCGAAAAGCGCGATACTTATACTATACGGGATTATATTGTGTGCGTCCACGCTTTAAGACACGGGATCACTGTGTCACTTCTCTACTTCCGAGGAATTGTTCGGACTGATACCTGCCGCCTCTTTCCGCCATCGTTCTACGCGACAGCACTTCCATCACCATCATTTAGATAGTTGGCAGTCCACAACTGTGCGTTTCTCTAGAAACTTTCTGCCTCGCACAACAAAACTGTGGAATGAACTGTCGCCTGCGGTATTTCCGGACCAATACGACTTTCAAACCTTCAAGAAAAGAGCGTACTCTTTTTTAAAAGGCCGGCAACGCACTTGTGACTCCTCTGGTGTTGCGGGTGTCCATTGGCGACGTTAATCGCTTACCATCAGGCGATCCGTCTGTTCGTTTGCCGCCTATAACATTAAAAATAAAAAACTCTGTCTGTGTTCAGAAAACCACACAGCATTTAGCGTTGTAACACGCATAGAGGAGAGAATGATAGTAGTATTGATGCCGATAATAATAATAATAATAATAATAATTTATTCAAAAATCATTACAAGATAAAATTATACAGAGGTGCTTAAATGTTAATTATATTCCTAATTCTTACGTGCCTGAACTAGGTAAATCCTGTGTTTCAGGCAAGAAGAGCTAAAACAGTCTAAAGTAATTAATAAACAATCAAAGAGTTATTACATAATGTTCAAAAAGAAAATAATCCTAAATTATACAGATTATAATTTTAAATAGGCTAATTTTTAGTTCCTAAATTAACTAAATGCTTAGTGTAGGTGAAAATTTGTATACTTAAATATATTTACTTCGGCACAACTAGTAGATTCTCTGTATCTTCGTAGGACATACTTTGAAGAGAATCCTTGAGAATTCTCTTACAATTAGTGTGATTCAGGGAATAAATATTCGCTATAGAGTTTAATCTATTATAGAGGAGAGGACCCAGGAACATGTAAAATTTTGATGTAAAAGCATGTTTTGTTTGATTTTGAGGACAGACTAGATCTTTACGTCTTTTATTAGTATGTTCAGTGCTGTATGGTAGAGCTGCGTGTTGTTTTAATACAATGCCCATTATAAATAGCTGTCTAACTGTTAATACTTCACAATATTTGTATAGGAGGTTAGTGGGAAAAAGGAAAGGTCGGAAAGTAGACACTTTGAGAATCGCCCTCTGAGCTCTCTCAATGGTTAGTAATAGTGTTTTACCCGCTCCTCCCCATGTGGAAATACAGTAAGTTAGTAAAGATTGGCATAGAGCAAAGTAGACTTGTCTAATTATTTTTGGGTCTGCAATATTGCGTAACTTTTTAAAAACAAATATCAACTTCCGAATTTTGTTATTTAAGGCTTCTATATGTTGTTTGAATGAAAGTGTTTGATCAATTATAATACCAAGATATTTTATCGTATTTGACATTTTAATGTTGGGACAAACACATTGGTTATTTGTGGGACCTGTGCAGTGATGAGCAGACAATTTTGACTTAGTGCCACTTGATTTTTGCTTGTGCATCGAAAACTTAATGTAATTTGTTTTGTCACTATTTAGGGTTAGTGAATTTTGATGAAGCCATTCATTAACAACATTGAATCCGTGTTGTGCAAGCCTGTAGACATTATTTTCTGAGTCAGCCGAAAATAAAAGAGCAGTGTCGTCAGCATAACAAACGATTTGGCCCTGATCTAGATTTAGATTACAAAGATCGTTTATGTATATCAAAAATAGTGTAGATGCTAAAATACTTCCTTGAGGCAGGCCGTAAGACGTGTTTTTCTTATCATCGCTGAGAACATTATCAATCCTTACACATTGCGTACGGTCTTCTAAGTAGCTCTTAAATAGTTTCAGCTGGGTGTCTCTAATACCTATGGCTTCAAGCTTGTGCAACAGGATAGGAATCGAAACCGTGTCAAACGCTTTGGCGAGGTCCAGGAAGATTCCCACTGTGTGGTTACCTTTATCAATTTCTTGTGCTATATAGTCAGTCAGATGGTGTACGGCGTCTTCTGTTGACATTTTAGGCCTAAATCCAAACTGCCGTTTAGATAAAATAGATTTATCCTCCAAATATTGATAAAGTCTTTTATTTATAAGTTTTTCTAATATTTTAGACATAGAAGGCAATAAGGAAATAGGTCTATAATTAGTCACTTGATCTTTACTGCCTGATTTATAAACAGGGACAACAACAGCTTTTTTCAGGCACTCGGGAAAAACACCTGTAGATAAACATTTTTGGAAAATATAAGTCAGTGGCGGAACCAAAATATGCCTGAACTGTTTGATAATTTTATTTGATATATTATCCCAGCCAACTGCGCAGTCATCTTTCAAGCTTATAATTATCCGTTCAACCTCAGTCTCGTCAGTATCGAGCAGTGCAAAGGATGATAAGCTAGTGCTACACACAAACGGAGAACTTGTTAGATACCGTGATCGGCCCCGAACTTTTTCAGCCAGACACTTTCCTACATTAATAAAGAAATTATTTGCAATGTTAGCAGATGTTAACTGTGATGAATGTGCTTGTAATAAACCTGAAGATGACTGATTTTGTTTCGAGTTGTATGTTACCTTTTTAATAAAAGTCCAGATTTTTTTACTATTTGTACCAGCCTTTTCTAGAGCAATTTTATCGTAGTTGTTTTTTATTTTTTTAAGAAGACCATTACAAAAGTTACGATATCTCTTATACGATAGTTGCATTATTAAATTATCTGGATAAGATTTAGCTTTCATGTGCAGTTTATCTCTATTTTTCATACAGCGAATGAGGCCAGGCGTAATCCATGGTTTTATGTTGTACTTTTTGTTACTTAGCTGAGATATGACCGAGTTCTTCTGAATTGCATGTTGTACATTTTTTATTAAATGTAGCATACAAAACTGCGGGTCAGCGGATTTGTAGACTGGGTCAAAGTCGATATTGCGTAAGTCATCTTCAAGTTTATGTATATTTAAACGAGAAATTGTGCGAGACATTTCTTTAGGTAATTTACAATTTAGAATAAGTAGGGTAGCATTGTGATCGGTTATTGTTGAGTTAGTTACAAGGGTAAGTGCTGGGAGTTTCGACTTGAGTAAAATATGGTCCAAACAGGAACCGCTTTGATGGGTAGGAAGCATGTGAGCGGGAAGCAAACCATGGAAGGCGCATACGTTCAGATATTCCTCAGTGGTAGCGTCTGCACTTCCTGGAAGAATGTTGATGTTAATATCTCCAGTTAAAATGGTATTTTTAAAGGATGACAGGTTCTGCAAGGTGTCATTTAGCGAATCAGTAAATTTGTTTATATTCCTAAAAGAGGGGGGTCGATATACAGCTACTATCGCAAATTCTGATCCAATTTTAATCAACAATCTGTTACAGTCGTGCATGTTTGGTTCCTCGACAGACACATTGAGATGATTTCTTGCATAAACTATCACACCATCGTTCTGATTGAAGGTTATACTACTTTTATACATACAATATCCCGGGATTAGTGGTATGTTGTATTGTTTAGCAAGCCAACATTCAGTTAAGACAATAATGTCACAGTTGATGTCTAGACGTTGTAGAAAAATGTTAAAATTATCGAAGTTCTTAAAAACACTGCGAATGTTTTGAGTTAGTATGGTTAAAGGGCTAGCGTAAGAGGAAAGATATTGTTTACAGTGTTCAACGTCACAAACCTGCGATTCAGATACAGAGAAATTATCTAAGTCACTAATTATATTATTTATCATAGTTATAAAAAACAAAGGCCAGGAAAATACGTAATTAACGGCGCTCTTAGGCGCCACCATAATCAACAGAGTTTATGTACCTCTTTTCGGCCATTAATTTCGCCGGACAGTCAGCTGCACCTGTCTTGTGATTGCTTGGCTTTTTAAAGTGTAAGCAAGTAGCACATTTTGGTTCCTCTGCCTTTTTAGTGCACTCTTTAATGGAGTGATCCAGTTCCCCACAGTGGCCACAGGTAAAGGTAGATTCCCGACATGATTTGGCTGCATGTCCATACTGCTGACACTTGTAGCAACGTGTAACGAGAGTGAAATCTCTCACAGGGCATGATGACCAATTAACAAAAACTCTGTCTCTAGATATCAGGGCTTTGCGTATATCTGCAGATATTTCTATAACATAGTTACAGGTATCAGCGTCTTTCTTACCTGATTTGTGACTTAGCTTAATGGAGGACAAAAAAGTATCGAGGCTGCAATCCTGAAGTTTCTCGGCTAGATTTTGGTGGAAAACACATGTAAAAACTTCCTTCTCTTGCATGGATGACGGCACTCCGATAATTACGACTCTAGGCTTCCTTTTCTGGGGCTCATCGATTGTAAGGCCTGAATTTGTTAAAAGCATCGATTTTTTCACTTTCTCAATATCGTCCTTTGTTTCCGTACTGATAATGACACCACCATTTTTTGTCTTCCGTAGTCCTCTTACTTGAAGTTTCATCTGCTCAGGGCTTATAATTTTTTGGACAAGTGATTTCGTCTCCTCACTAGACTTCAATTTATCGCTGGGATATATGGCCACTGAGCAGCGATAATTTTATGACAACCCTAATTATTCCTCTATCAGTGATTCTACAGTGACAAATCTATGCATATACAAGGCTTGGAACAACTATCTGTGGCCAGTAGCATGCGGTTCATAAAGACAAAAAGACATTGCCTACCTTACATAGCTCAGATAAATATTTATTATAAGATATTTGAGGTGGCAAATCACATACATCATTATTTAATCGACAAGACGACAAACCGATACCAACATGCAGCAGGTATTTTTGGTAAGTAAGCATTTAAAATTTTCTGCCTACCCTGTCTAAAAACTCTGTACACGCCGCTGTCTGTAGGGTATACAAATATTTGTTCCATGCTGAAATAAAACTGGCGATATGGAGCGTAGCAGTCGTTTACTCAACTATCAGAATAGCATCCACATACCTTGATTTGAGTCACTGGTTGATGATGGCGAATCCTGCAATCTAACCATTATTTTCAAGGTGGTGCCTTCTGTAGCATTATCCATATATATGTCTATTTCTTAATAAAGTTTTTCATCTTTAGGTTTTACTTGGCTTACGAAAATGTTACTTCAAAATTAAAGTTAAATTTAAAGCGTTAAAATTTAAAGTTATGCTATTTCATCATATGTATTATTATAACTAATGATTTTGACGACATGGTTGGCGCAGTGGCTATGTGATTTCACACGGAGCAAATATTTTTATGATCTATAGATAGTTGTTTCGGGTCTGGTTGTGTGTATATGTGACTTGTATGTTTGTAAACTGTACCCACGATACAGGAAAAATCTTAGTGTGGGGGCAAAGATTATTAAAAAATAAGAATGGATCGTTGTCAAACATAAAACAAACCAAACAGAATCTTAAAAAAACGAAACCTATTTTGTCTCTTAGACCTTCAGTGTATACTTAGATCTTTCCGTAATCTAATTTGTACCAGTAAATAGTATTCACCTTTAATGGTTACCGTATGATATTACTATTAGGTATAATGAAGAGATTGAGGAAAGCATGTAATAATATTCACTAGCTACTCTTCCGTGACGCCTAATGCAACATTCAGCGCCTATTAACGTGTTAATTATAGCTCAAAGAACATGTTAATGGAACGGTTTAAATGAAGCCATGCGTTTGCGTTTGATGACTAATGTAGCTATTACACACAATTGCTGACATCCTTTTATGTCAAATCCTATCCTACTAATATTATAAATCTGAAAGTTTGTGAGGATGGATGAATGGATGGATATTTGTTACTCAATCACGCCCAAACGGCTGAACGGATCTGGATGAAATTTGAAATTTCAGATATGGTCTGGAATAGTACTACTAGTGCTACTTTTTATCCGGTAAAATTTACGGGTTCATAAACCACGCGGACAAAGCCGCGGGCGGAAGCTAGTGTCAAATAATATTGCTACATAATAAGGCAATAGAACAAATATATTAGAGAAGTGGATAATTGATTGGCTTTCTTCGCTGTTTTGATTCCCGAGTCTCTTTCTCTTGAATCCTACCAATCACTTTTTGACGGCACGACTAGTGACAACAGTCTAACATAGAGTATCAGTATCTCCCAGGATTTGGTGGCGGATGTCAGATGGCAGTTGTTTAGTGTAAAATACTGATATGCAGCCGCTATTGGTCAAACTGGAAGCCAAGCCTAATGTAGTTGGGAAAAGGCTAGGTAGATCATGATTAGCGTAATGGTTAAACAATAGGCTTTCTACGATACTAGGCGCGGGTTTAGTTCCAGCATGGAACAAATATTTACATAATCTACAGACTATAGGTGTCCAAGTGAGATTTATTCCTGTAAATAATTATACCTACGGAAAAATACAAGTGAAAAAAGTACCATGACCCACATGGTACTTTTTTCGGACAATGGGCGGTTCCTTTTATATCGTCATTCCACATTGTATGCTGATGCACGATGAAGGCTTTTATCCAGATAAATTAAAGCCTCTTTCGTGTCCGTGCATGTTTTAAATGTATGCCTATGCATATCAACTATCCAGCTCGGATTTCGCGGTACCGTGGGACATTGACCTCGTAAATTACAGGTGTTTTCCACTGGAGCTCCAGGAATCACTCCACGTGATGCTCAAATGATTTTATTTGATTAGAATCATTCGCACTCAGGCTGACTTCCAAAAGAACCTTATCAGCAGATGTTTGAAGATTCAAATTGCCATAACGGGCTCCATAATTTCTAGCGGTATATAAAAGCGTTCCCGAACACAATATCTTCCCGTATATCATTCAGGTATTTTATTTCGCGCACCGAGCAACGTTTTACTTCTGTCAAAAGTTGAGACGCGTTCACCATCTGTTGGTAAGTAGGCGTTTGAATTTACGCGTACCCTGTTCTGATTCATACGCAACGGTATAATATGTAGGTGCGTGTAGGTAAATAAGGGCCTTGGAGTTTATTAGGCGAAATCAATGGGGTTGCGGTGTAAAGTAGAAAGAAATGGAGTAGTAAGGATGATTACGAATAAAATATTGAAAATTTTTTTTTAATTGAATGCAGATATAATTCGTTTTTTCTAGGGTTTCATTTGATTACTATTAATCATTTTAAGGGTTTGACTTGCTGTGTTAAGTGTCGATGGTTCAGTTCTCGTACAGAAAAAATATATATATGATCTACGAATAGTTGTTTCGCGTCTGGTATGTGTGCATGTAAGATGTATGTTACAAATCCCTGGCTCAACGTTTTTTAAACAAAAACAGAACAGTTCCATGTCGTTCAGTCCAATTTTCCTATTATTCATGTACTCCATCAATGTTCTGCTTAGTCTTTTCCCAACTACATTGGGGTCGGCTTCCAATCTAACCGGTTGCGGCTATCAGTATTTTACACGGAGCGACTGCCATCTAACCTCCGCCACCCAATTACCTACTGGGAGATACTGGTACTCTAAGGTAAGAGTGGTTGTTAGACTTTTTGGGCTGCTGACACCCGTAACGACTGTCATAGGTCTTCACACTTCAACTGTTTAACTTGCTTTCCTGTTCTCCATCAATATTACATAATAATACCACAGATATCTTTTGTCTCTGCATCACCCTAAGGCCGACTGATAAAAAATGCCTAAGACATTAAGTCCGCCTTTATAAAGCCTTTTTAACTACCGTATAAAGTTTTTGAAATAAATAAATATATACTGGCTTTTTGGTCAAAGAGCTGCAAGCGCGACAGGTGAGCGTGAGATGCTCGATCAGGGTTCGAAAAAAGAACATTTTTAGCAGCTGCTCGAGTTAAGAATTGTGCCCATGGGACTTAATAACGGCTTCGGCGAAATGTTAGCTGGGCACTGGCCTGGCGCGGACTGGCGGATTACACACGCTATCGAGACACTATGAGACTTTCATGTCCAGGTTTCCTCACGATGTTTTCCTGCACCGTTATTGCAAGTGATAATCAAATTCTGATTATTCAGAGAAGTATGTAATATTGATTTCTTCCTAGCAATACACTATTACGAGATTACAATTTTTGCTAAAAATAATATTAGCATCGAATACTTCTTATTTCTTTTCTTTTTAAGCTTTGCCCCTCACATGTATTTATTCCTGTATCGTGGGTGCGTTTACAAACACAAATATTCACATGGACATACACCCCGACCCGAAACAACTACCTAACTATCATACCAATATTTGTTTCGTGCGGGTATCGAACCCGCGACACGTAGCGCAGCAGTCGATCCGTAAACCGTGTCATCAACTTAATTTTGAAGCCAACTGTATTTCACTTTAATGTAAATACTAGATCAGATCATTTGTGCCGAATATTCCAGTTCGGTGCTAACAATTTATTTTGTGAAATATTCTGATGACTCACTAATTCAGCATTTAATAGGTTCGACTTATTAATGTTGATAGCTGAACGAAATATTGCCATTTTGTTATACCTGAAAATACTTGATGTTTCGTAGTTTTTTTATTTATAACAAGTGCCCTTTGATAAAGAAAGGCTCATATCGATTGGGTGTCAAATCTGTATTGTCTTGACAATAGGCTAGATGACTGCATTAAAAATAAATTGTGAAATCTTGTTTAGTAAATATTTTTCCTTCTAAAAACTCAGTAAAACTTAAACTCTTGCTTATCTTTACTGTTTTCAATTTTTAATGTATCAAATTTACATTATAAGTATGTCAATGGCAATAAAAACAATGACGTCACGCCTTAGTATTCCAAAGATTTTTAGAACAAAATGTCGTTTTTGACAGTTCATAAAAAGAAACTCGGATGACTATACTCGTTTTGTTTAGGTATTTAACTAAAGGTAAACAATCTTGATGTATCCTTTTAATATTTTTTGTTTAAAAATTCAGTTTAAAAATAAAACGCCACTAAAAACTAATGTAAAACAACAATAACAATTTTAAGCAGTAGTTTATTTGTTGTAGATTGTTTACCTTTAAATACCTAAACAAATCGAGTATAGTAGCCATCTACCGTATTCTTCTATCGCACGTTTTAAGGAAACCCATACTAAATATTATATAGCATAATAAACCATTACGCCTATGTTCTCTGAGGGATAATACAGAGGTGTTGTAATTATTGTTCACCTAAATTTCATTGATGCTATAATTGAGTCCTATGGTGCGAGCTATTGCCATCTACCAAGCACAGCTACACACTCCATGCTACTTATGAGAATTTCCGTGTAGAAAAACCTAATTACACTTTATCCAAGCTGGGAATAGAACCCAAGACCTGACGCTCGGCACGCCCTTGCTACCAATCAGGCAGTTGATGCACGGTCGGCGCAGTGCCTAAGCGATTAGCTTTCTGCGCTATGTGTCGGGCTTCGATTCCCGCACGGAACTAATATCTGTATATTTTTATGATCTACACATAGTTGTTTCGGGTCTGGTTGTGTGTGCATGTGACATGTATGTTTGTGAACTGAACCCACGATACAGGAGAAATCCTAGTGTGGGCAACGTTTTTTAAAAAAGAAAAGAAAGAAAGAAAAATTTCATATTCTACACATGATACCGGTTTAACATACACATATGTTAGACACGACTAGTAGGTACATCTTTGTAAAAAAAATGTATTCAATCATAACTCACTTTTAATTTAATTAACAGAAATATCAAGTCAGACAGAGAGTAATTACATAAGGAACCTAATGTAAACACATATTTCTTCTAAATATATATGTAGACATCGAAAAATTCATAAAATTTTCCAATATGGAGTTCCATCAGAAAACCTCAATCTACTATCTCTGTCTGACCGATACCGGACACACTCCATCAATAAATGTTGTTTGCCTTCAATCACGATGTTTGTTGTGTCATATAACAGAAATAAATTCCTTTATATAAAAAATAAATCTATAAACTACCTATTAACTTTTTCATTTAATAAAATAACTGTATTTTCGTGTAATTCGCGATATATTCAGCCCTAAAGATTTGGATGGAGGCGTACAGATAGTGCCATCCACGAAGTCGCGCCCCACTCTTTTTCCTAATTGCTTACAGTACAAGTGTGCAACCTTCCGCTAGTGTTTTAGTTCCGTCGATACACACTAATTACCTATGAGTGCACACGCACACTACGAAATATTAATTGATCACGAAAGAGCATTACGGTCAGGTGGAAAGCCTCGGCTAAAAATAGTGGGGCGCGTCTTCGTGGATGGCACTATCTATACTGTTCACCCACTTTTCACAGATGCCGTTAAACCTCGTGTGTGTTGTGTTGAGTTTAAGAGATCGTGAGTGGAGTAACTCCGTACGAAATCCGCGCCGAATGTAGTCGAGTAACTAGTTTTAGAGTAACTTTAAAACAATAATAAAAATAATAAAACGTAGTTCGCGGACTTATAAAATCGCGACTGTTTCCAGTACACTGGTTCTGCAGTACTCCCGGCTTGCCAGTATTTACGATGCTCATTTTTTAGCTGTCGCACACATTCATATCAAACTATTGTCGGTTTAACTCCGCGTGAAAATCGGATCGCTAGTTCTCGAGATATGAGTGAACGGATACAGAGAATCAATTTGTAAATAAAAATGTTGTATGTATGTTGGTTTTGATTTTCTTCAACTGTTTTTAGGAACATATTCTTGTTACACAAAGCTGGTTTTTATACGACTGCACAAAAAAGGACTGTAATGTTTTCAGGGTTCATGTATGTGAGTTTCTTTACTCCACCATAACTTTTAAATGCCTGAACAGAATTTATTGGGTACCGTTAGAATCCTTAGGTACATCATCCCGAATAACACTGGCTAGTTTTTTTTTAATTTCTTTATATCGGAAGGACGGCTCCATTTTCCAACGTGAAAAAAATCTTACGTGTCAAGAGGTAACAGAAAGTGAAAGATTTATTATTTATTCTGTAGGTAAGTAAATCAAAGTCCTGAAACAATAGACAATAATGCCTTTTAAAAATAAACAACCTGTTTGTTTACAGCAGTTCATCAGAGAAAATTGTTTCGAACCTTAACGGTCAATCAAGATGACATAAAACTTTACTTAAAGGAATAGTAATAGTAGGAATTTGACGACACGGTTGGCGCAGTGGCTAAGCGATTAGTTTTCTGCGCTACGTGTCGCGGGTTCGATCCCCGCACGGAACAAATATTTGTATGATCTACAGATAGTTGTTCTAGGTTTGGGTTTCTGGCATGTGAATATTTGTGTTTGTGAACGCACCCACGGTATAGAATCATTCTAGAGAAATCATTCCTAGTAAGGGGTAACGATTTTTAATAAAAAATAAAAAAAGTTTTTGTTAAACTTTTTGTTTCAAAAATTCCAGAAGTTCACTTAGCTAAGTTTACTTGTGTTCAACTATACAGGGTGTAGCACATAATTTAACATTCTTTTCTCCATGTTTACACGTATGGATTTACGTGAAAAACATTACCCTCATTTTAGCTTCGCCGAAGTCAAGCAAAAACTCAGTCGACTTGGAAGATTTATGACTTAGAACCAAGATAAATATGCGGGTAATAGTGTTCCTACATTGTTTCCTTTCCATTCTTGAATACAAACAAATGAAAGAGCTCTTTAGACTTAAAGGCCGTGCTGTTTTATTAGTTAAGGCTTTTTTTATTATAATGATTTACGACTTTCTGCATTAAAAACTCATATTCATATTAATTACTATACAATTTCATCAAATCTAATTAATCGGTAAATATATACAGGGTGGAAAATTAACTACCTGTGGACAATAATAAATATTTAACAGGGATACATCTGGCTTTCGTATATACTAAAAATAAGGTTGTATAAATAAAAATCAATTGCCACATGTATGACTCCCACCCACTACCCGGCTATTGTTAGCCATCGGCCCGACGTCCTCGACATAGCGCTGCTAAAGAACGTAAACCTCGGTATACGGTCTATAGAAACGCTACAAGAGCTAGATTCTGACCATAGACCGGTGACCCTAGAGCTAGGTCCCCGTGTAGGTTCCCCTGCTCCCGGTCAGCCCCCTCCAACCAAGACGGTAACGGATTGGAATAAACTCGAGCAACGCCTCAAGTCTACCTCATCCGCCCATCTTGACGTTATCCCCGATAGCATTTTGTCGGTTGCCGATACGATAGGTGCGATCGACTCCCTCACCAGTCACGTACAATCCGTAGTGAACGAATGTTCACGGCAAGTCCCCGCGATTGATGATCATCGCTGGAAATTGCCGGATGACGTGCGAGGACTGCTGACGGAGAAGAATGCAGCTATCCGTGCCTATGACGCTTTTCCCGATGAAGCTAACCGCGCCCGTATGCGTCGCTTGCAGCGTGCTGTAAAGTCTCGCATAGCGGAGATGCGGAAGGATCGTTGGGACAAGTTATTGAGCACTCTCGAACCCTCCCATCAAGCGTTCTGGCAACTGACCAAAAAGCTCAACTCCGATACAGTAGTATCCATGCCCTCTCTCAATCGTCCCAACCAAAGCCCCGCATTCGAGGACGACGAAAAGTCCGAATGTCTAGCCGACAGCTTGGAAGCCCAATGCTCCCCAAGCACTCTCCCAGTCGACCAGGCTCACCTCTTCAAGGTAGACGCCGAGGTCGAACGTAGATCCTCTCTCCCTCCCTACGAGGACCCTGACGATCCCCTCCCCCCGGTCACACCCGATGAGGTTCTTACTCTCGTTAAGAAACTCAAACCCAAAAAAGCCCCTGGCTCTGACGGGATCACCAACAGAGTGATCAAACTATTCCCCGCCCCGCTCATCGTCTTAATGACTGCCATCTTCAATGCGGCTTTTAGCAACAATCTCTTTCCACAGTCATGGAAAGAAGCTACCGTTATCGGTATTCCGAAACCCGGCAAACCCAAGTCTGAGCCGTCCAGTTACAGACCCATAAGCCTCCTAAACGTCCTTGGGAAGATTTATGAGCGTCTGATCTATGTTCGTTTAATGGATTACGCCGAATCCAACAAACTCATTCCCGACGAGCAGTTTGGTTTTCGAGCCAGACACTGCTGCGTCCGTCAGGTTCACCGCATAGTAGAGCATATCAGTGCTGGTTTCCAAAAAGGCCTCAAGACAGGCGTTCTCTTCTTTGACGTGGCGAAAGCCTTCGACAAGGTCTGGCACAACGGCTTATTATATAAGCTGTATCAGCATAAAGTGCCCGACCGTCTCGTGCTCATCATCCGAGACTTCTTGTCGAACCGCAGTTTTCGCTACCGCATAGAGGGTGCGCTCTCGTCCCCTCATCCGATCCGAGCCGGAGTCCCTCAGGGCTCAGTGCTCTCCCCGCTTCTCTTCACGCTGTACACAAGCGATATCCCGATCAGAGGCAAATGTCGATTAGCCTTATTCGCTGACGACACAGCCATCTTCTACTCCGGCATTAATCCGGACTGCATCTCCCGATCCCTCCAGACCGCAGCCAATGCCCTAGGGAAATGGTTCACGAACTGGAGGTTCGAAGTCAACCCGACTAAGAGCGCCGCCGTGCTCTTTTCGAGACGCGGCGTAGATCCTAGTCTTATAAGTCCCATCTCCATGTTTAGCCAACAGATCCCCTGGGAACTGACGGCCAAATATCTCGGTGTGACCCTCGACGACCGACTCAAATTCACCGAGCACATAAAGACGGTTCGCCACCGCGCCGCCTTTGCTCTCGGTCGCCTCCATTTCATCCTCAATGCGCGGAGTAAATTAGCACTCAAGTCCAAGGTGCGAATTTACACCACATGCATCCGCCCTATCATGACGTACGCTAGCGTCGTGTTTTCACACGTAAAGACGTCCAGACTCCATAGGTTGCAAATCCTTCAAAACCGTTTCTTGCGCAAAGCCACAGGCTCGCCCTGGTACGTTCGCAATAAACAGCTCCACGCTGACCTAAACCTCCCGACCATCAGATGTTTCATGAAGAAAGCGTCTAAACGCTTCTTCGACTCTGCTCCCTCGCACACAAACCCCTTAGTGGTATCTGCCGCCAATTACACCCCCTCCCGCATATCCAAAATTCGCCGTCCTAGGCACACTCTCACGTACCCAGACGACGATATCACCCTCCATCAGGAGGCGCTCCGATTGGTTAGGAAAACTACCAACACTACACACAACCGACCGTCGTACCGTCCTCGCCGGCGAGGCCCGTCGCGAAGACCCGTTCATTCTCCACCCCGACCCTTGCTCGAGCCAGCCCGCGCTGAGCCAGTAGTAATAAATCAAATGTCCCCAAATAATCACAATCAGATCCAGCAAGTCCTCTCTTGTATGCCCCCCAGCAACGCCCTAAGCCGAGGTTCGAGTCCCACTATGGGACACCCTTAGCAGTGTTGCTTAATATTATATAATTTGCTCGGCTGGAGGCCCTTCTGGTCTCGCCATTTGCCCGGTTAAGCAGTAAAAGCTCCCTGAGCTAACTGCGAGAGACAACTCAAAAAAAAAAAAAAAAAAAAAAAACATGTATGACGGAGCATCACTCGAGAACGCTCCGACCGATTTGGCTGATTTTTATTTTTGTTGTATTCGTATTTATCAGTACAAAGTTTAAGTAAGTATTTTTGGTTAATCTACCGGAACATTCGGAAATTTTGATGGTATTTTTGTATGAAAATCCCAATTTTTTCTTCATTAGTAAATTGCACCCGTGCGAAGCCGGGATGGGGGAGGGTCATTAGGGGTCACAAAATAAATGCAAAATAATGCCTAGTAGTTTATACTAGCGTCACTACTACGTGTATTGCCTTCTCTTTGTCAGTATCTATGTCGTACTTAGGGTACAGTATACCAAAAAAAAAACCACACTATGCTAACGTTAACCAGGATTATTTATTTAAAATAAACTTTGCCCACTCTAGGGTTTCTCCTGTGTCGTGGATACAGTTTTACAAACATACATGTCACATGTGCGGGAATCGAACCCGCGACACCTAGCGCAGAAATCTAATCACTTAGCCACTGCGCCAACCGTGTCGTTTAAATATTCGTGTTCGGGGTACGGATTAGTTTTTATTCGTACGTCCGATTCTTTCACTCGCCCTTTCTGGTTCTTTGTTCACACGATTTTCAATCTGTATTGTAAGAAATACAATTTCTATCTAGTCCAATAAGTCCAATAGTTTGTTCAAACAGAAGTCTCGTTCAAATGAGATAGTCTATACGGAATTATTGAACAGTACTGAGTACGTTTCAATTAGTAACGCGACTCGGCGAGTTAAGGGGAATATGACAATCATAAAATTTTAAATATGATTTGATGATAGTTTTTTTTTTCTTTGTTTTTATATGCAAGTTGAAACTTAGGTAATCAAATATTACTATCCAATTGTTTTTGACAGTTTACTGGATTCGCTAAACATGTAAGTGGTAACTAGTCTTGATTAAAGGCTAGGTTTTTTTTTTTTTTAATGAATAGTGTTTTATTTTAAAAACCTAGAGTTATTTAACAAAATAATTGAGCACTGAATGCTATATTATTTAAAAAAATAACATTAATTATAACTTTGTTTTATATACTTTCTTCATTTATTATTATTCTATTATACAACTCTACTATATTTGTAGCAAATCGTAACTCAAAAAATTTATCGAGCATAATTGGAATCAATCGAATACAGGCGCCTTAACAATATGGCAGGCCGTTGGTTCTTAATTCAAATATTGGCTCGTGCATCGCCGAGCTTTGACGGAGTTTCACGATCCTCTTGTACCTGCTAGATAATGGGGCCATCTCTATGCAATGTGTACATAAAAGTCCTGAAATTAATTAATCAAAACTATATTAATTCGTACCTTTGGTATATATATTAATTGTTTATAGCTTAGCTTATCTAATTAAAACAGAACATTGATGAACTTGTATTTAAACAATAATATATCGAATGAAACTAGTGTGTTATTTTTTTGTTTGTTTTGTAATGTTTCATTGCTCCCGATTATGACTACCAGACCTTTTAGACATTTTTAAATACAAATAACAAAGTTTAAAAATGAATTCCAATCTGATCTTTTTAAAAATAGAAATTTCAAAAATTGAATTATGTATTTTCTCCTTTTTTCTCCTCTTATTCTTTTATGTATTTTTTTAATAACGTTTTTCGTTATTTATTTCTTGCCAGAGTTAGAAATAGATCATTCTAGTGCTAATGCTAGCAAAATATTAAGAAGTAAAACAAAGTATGAATCCAGTATACATTATTGCTCCGGGGAAATCACAGCTCACCACACAATAACTAGGTGAAGGTAGTTAGCGTTGTCATAGCAACTAAGTTACTGGGACGGTCTAGAAAGCTTCAATGTGGGCTTGTTAGTGCTGGGTATATTTTACTAACGATCTATATTTTTTTATCATTCGTCACAATATTGTGAAGCATTCAATATGCTTTTACGCATCACTAATGTCTTATTAATACGGATAGAGGGTTAAAAAGCACCAAAGCAGTTTAAAGTAAACATAAAAATAAGATAATGATTGTCTTATTGGTCCAGTAGCAACAAGCGCGACTGCGCGGCTGTGAGGTCCTGGGTTCGGACAAAGTGTTATTGGGTTCTTTGTATGGAAATTCTCAGTAGCAACACGGAGTCTGGAACTGTGCCCGGTAGATGGCAATAGGCTCGCTCCCTATTACATGGGACTCAATAACGGCATCGGCGAAATGTGGGTGTAAAATAGTACACCTCTGCCTAACCCTTCGGGAAATACAGGCGTGATGCTATGTTATGTAATAAGAAAAATACAAAACATTTTCAGTGTTGTAATTTAGAAAAAAACGAATTAAAGAAAGAAATATAGAGGTATTAGGCATCACAATAGCAATAAAAATTAACATGGCTACGCCAAAATGGCTGCCATAATGATGAAAATGATAATATTTCGACGAGCCATTCTCAAGTGATGCTCCGACATATGACAAATGTTTTTGGTTTTTATATATGTAAAGAAAATCACTACGCTCTTGTACGTATACTTACTAGGTAGTCGCTTTTCTTAAGTTTGAATTTGCCGCGTTATCGATATAGTCTACAAACTGACAGCTGACAGGAGTGACATTTTGAGGTTATATGATAATGTGTTAATTATTTGAAGAAATAACAAGATAGGAAATAAAGGCTTTAAATGTTGTTTCTTTTGTTTTTACAGAGAAACGCAATTACGTCTTGTTTTATTATTCCCAAGTTGGAAGAGAAAGATATCATTATATATATAAGATTATTACATAAAAAAATAAATTTGATCATCCAAAGCGCCGGAAAAAGTTACCTATTCAAACAGAACGGAGTATCAATCAATACACATGTATCAAATAGACATACGATCGTGAGATAACAGATTGATTAATGCATTTGACCTGCCCATTCACAGGAAAACAATGGCTTAGATTGAACCGGAGATACAGTCAGTTATAGTATAATATGTAGGTTTAAAATATGTATACGTCTCGACTACACGGTTGGCGCAGTGGTTGAGAGATCGACTGCTGATCTACGTGTCGCGGGTTCGATTCCCGCACGGAACAAATATTTGTATGATCTACAGATATTTGTTTCGGATCTGGGTCTTCGTGTATGTGAATACACACCGTGCCTCGGAAAGCACGTAAAGCCGTTGGTCCTGCGCCTGATCTCTCTTCGGTCGTGTCGGATTGCCGTCCCATCGGACTATGAGAGTGAAGGAATAGAGAGAGCACCTGTGTTTGCGCACACACTTGTTTTCTATAATATCTCCTGCGTAGTTGGCTAATCTCCGGTGAGATTGGCCGCCGTGACCGAAATCGGTCAGGAGGACATTATTATACGTCTCTACTTATGAAAGTTGCAAGCGCGTCTGTTGAGCGTGATAACGTGAAGTTGGTTTTTTTTTATTAGCAGGACGGAGTCTAGTTCTGTGCCCGGTAAATGGCAATAGGCTCGCCCCCTTTTACTTTTGACTGAATAAGGTATCGGGGAAATGTAGGTGTATTATAGTATACCTCTGGATAATACTTACAGGCGTGATTATTTTTGTACATTTCGCCGATGCCATTAATAACTGCTATGTGATAGGCTTTGTATCAAATAACATTTTGCCCAACCCGCGAATCGTACAGGACAGGTCAAACTTGCGATTATTAGACCAATTATGCAGTTCAAATATTTATATTCAAATGAAACTTCAGTTCTGATTTTGTATGAAATAATTATAGCTTTTTCCTTGTAGCGACTACTACTCGCAACATGGCAAAAAGTAAAGCGCCATCTAACGGAGTGAAACGACAACAACAAATCCTGATTTGCACTATGAGAATTTAAAACGATTCTAATACATATACGAATGTCCAACATCAACCGTTGGGCTTCGGCCCGCCAGGATCCTCCCTTTTCAATAGACGAACACCATACCTCGTTCCTTCATAGTGGTAACCCCTAAATATGGACATCTTCGCAAGCATCTTTGTCTGTTTGTCTGTATGTTTGTACACGCATCACGCAAAAATTTCTGCATGGAATTGAATGCCGATGTATTGCTAAAGGTCTAACTTAAAATATAGGCTCCATTTTACCGCAGGAATCTATCATATTCTAAATTTCACGCGTACGAAGTCGGGCAAAAGCTAGTTACCTCATAAAACAATAAATTAAATAGAAGTAACAACTGGCTCAATTGCTAGTTTATTTACATTTTTATTCAGTCCCCAACCCCACATAAAAATTGCGTTTTACGCAAGTTCCGACAACCAAATTGTATTTCGTAGTTCGATATAAAGTTTAGACTGTGTACAGTACGACTTAGGTCATAGAAAATACAGATACGGTATCATTGACATCGATAAATAATTATTTTCATAAGGTGTATTAATATATTTACTTTGACTTTGAATATATTAGAGGAGGTGAAAGTGGAACCGATGACAGAAAAGGTAAGAACTAATCGTTTTGTCGTGGTATGGACATGTGATGAGGAGGGATGAGAAACATGTCACTAGAAGGGTTATCAGTATGAATGTAGATTGATACAAGGGAAGAGGTAGACCCAAGGAAAGTTGGATGGATTGTGTGAAAATTGACATGGTGTACGAAAAATTGAACTCTGAGATGACGTCTGATAGAGAATGGAAGAAAAAGACATATTGCGCCGACCCGAAATAATATGGGATAAGGGCAGTAGAATGGTGATGATGAAGGCGTATTAATATTACTATAAATAAACAAACATGTTTGTTTGTTTGTCTGTGTCATTTTTTTCTAATTGTCCGGTGTTTACCGCGGTTCATTGGAGAAAAATGCTTCTTCTAATCTTGAAGAATCTTGACGGTAACACAAAAGACAGGAGCTTTGACCTAAACGCCAACACAAATGTCCGTTTAGTAGCTAAATATCAATTCTTTTGCCATATCTCCCTATATTCCACGATCCGCGATTCCTCGTCCGATATAAAGTTTAGTTCGCACCGATAAAGGGTCAACGCCGGGCTGACCCTTTTCACGTTGATTGTACCGTGAGGTCCCGAATCGGTATCAGATCCAGTAACAATTGGAAAGATAAATACTTAAATTTTGTTGGGTACGCAGCGTGTATTGTGTGAACTAGATGGGGCTGTAGATTTTTAGGGGGTACTAGAGTGGGTGATAACGTTTGATGTTATTGAAAACTAGAGGCAATGTTCCACGGACTAGCTTGACAACAACTTGAAAAGCAAGTGTAACGAGCATCGTTTGCTCAAAGAAACCCAATGCAGCGATTCTTTAGGGTTCTGGCGAATCGCGAATAAGCTATTTGTTGGTCCAAAACATTATTTTTGTGAGTTAAGGTTTCGCAGCCATAAAATGTTGTGTGACTTAATTATTGTAATCAGTCTAGTTCTATCTATCTATCGACTTAGCACTATCATACACCTAAGACAATGGAGAAGATCGGAACTGACCTGAAATCTAACCCATCAAGTAGTGCAAAGTAGACACAATAGAAAATCCATGGTGCCCGGGCACTATTCCTCTGTATCTTTAAGCGGTAGATGGATGTGATCAAGATCACTCCAACTGCCATAGCCTAGCCTAATGTAATCAAAGATTAAAACCAAGATCTGAGCAAAATAGGTGAACACACATAGCTCTAAACTCACACAGTTCTAAACTTCGCACTTCTATTGAGAATTTTCATATACAATTTACTCATAACAATTTAGCCGATCCGCGAAACGAAACCAAGACCTTACTCTCAGCAGTTGTATTCGCGACCAGACTAATGAAGCAGTCCAAGAGTTCAAGTAGTAATTTCGATTGGTCATCAGATTTGCATAGAAATGGCTTTTGTAAAGCAGTCGAACGTTTTAACGTGGGTTTAGAGTGTGTAGTAATTTGTGGTGACATGCACGCGATGCCCAAGTTACGGCTTTAAGTCACCTGTATTGCGATATTCACGATGGAAAACTTAATTACGGTAGTGCGGAAGAAATATGAATTGTGAATTTTGATTTTTTTGTGTGTTAAGGATCAGTTTTCTGTAGCTATGAGAAGAGATGAATTGTCAAGGGTTAGACGAGTATGTTTTCTTATTGCGCAAACTATAATTTATTTAAAAAAAAAATAACATGTTCAACAAAAGCCAAAAAAAGCCAAAAAAAGGGTTTCTCATATTTGATAGTTTCGTAAATCAATACCAAATTAAATTTAAAAAAATATATGTGTATCTGTAGATATGTCATACAAACATTTCTCCTGCTCTAGGACTGGATCTCGTGACGAAGAACACGTACTTTGAATTTGCGTTTTGATGTCGTCAAATCAATCAAGCCTTGGAAATAGTCAAATTCTTAAAAAAAAGTTTAAATCAATATCATCATCTGCCTAGTTTTTTCCCAACTACATTGGGGTAGGCTTCTAGTCTGACCGGTTGCGACTGAATATCAGTATTTTACACAGAGCGACTGCCATCTGACCTCCGCCACCCAATTACTGGGAGACACTGATACTCTAAGGTTAGATTGGTTGTCAGACTTTTTGGGCTAGTGACACACGTAAGGACTATCATAGATCTTCATATGACACCCGGGCCCAACTGCTTATCATGCTTTCCGAGGCACGGCCCCTCCGTGCCTCGGAAAGCTCGATGTGTGAAAAAAGGTCACCCATTATTATTTATATAAAATATAATATTAGCTTGATTTTATTCGTGAATGAAAAAATAATATATATATATATACAACCTACTTATTATTACTAACTACTAAAACACATATATCATATTAGCTTTAACATACTTCCCTATTCTACCCTTCTCCGTTCTACAGTAATGGCCGCCGGGGTCGTTGACCCTAATATCCCGCTGATCCATTTCTAATCCTTTCATTGACCCTCATTATGCCCTTAAGGATATTATTGCAAACAATAATGTTTCAAAAATGGGCTTTTCTTCGTAAAATTGCTGCCTTGAGGACATTTTGGAGAGAAACAGATAAAATTCGGGGTAAGTATTTTTTATTTATCATATGTAATGTAACTGTGAATCTGACTAAGAAGGTTCTGTTTTCTGATTGTTTATATTGCCTATTCTAGGAAGATTAAGTATGTTTTAAATTAGATAAATTAACTGAAATGTTGAATTAGCGATCTTCCATTAATTTAGGATACAATGTTTGATACAGAGTTTTGATCCTTATGATTGATCCTATCGATTGGTACCGTAAAATACAGGGTGTTATTTTTTGTATTACGGTCGGTTCAGATTCAAGGAACAGCGAGGTACTTTCAAAAAAGGGTTCAATGCAGTTTTTAATTTATAAAAAAAAAAGTTTCGTTTGAGTAAAATTTACTGACTTCAGTATTAAGGGTACTTCCCTTTTAAGACCCGCGTTAACTTTCCACTCTGTCATAGAAACTTTACAACAAAAGCACAAAACGATTAGATCTCTCATAGATTAGAATATCATTCGTGACAGGCAAAATTATGATCTCGTATACAGGTTTCGTTATTATGAAACCATTTAAAGTAAAATAAACTCGCATAAAATTGTCTGAACCAATATGTTTGCGTTTTTGTCGTATATATAAATTCCTCGACACAAACTATTTTACAATCGACCGTCATACCGTCCTCGCTGGCGAGGCCCGTCGCGAAGATCCGTTCATTCTCCACCCCGACCCTTGCCAATACTAATAAATCAAATGTCCCTTAATAATCAAAATCAGATCCAGCAAGTCCTTTCTTGTCTGTCCCCCAGCAACGCCCTAAGCTGAGGTTCGAGTCCCACTATGGGATACCCTTAGCAGTGTTGCTTAATATTATTTAATTTGCTCGGCTGGAGGCCCTTCTGGTCTCGCCATTTGCCCGGTAACCGGCCCGGCTAACTGCGAGAAACAACTAAAAAAAAAACTATTTTCTATTATATCACTGCACACTGAAGATATTTTAATTGCGCAAGATACCTCTCATCAAGATTGACGGTCCCTTTCACGTAACAATAAAATGGGTTAAGTAGCCCAGGGACTTAACCCAATTATGAGCACGCTGGTACATTATACCCACTTGGGGAACGGCTAAATTGTATCGAAGGGATGTCCATGCAAACACTCGTATCTATCTAATGTTATGGCACACCTTTTGGGTGTATGGCGGCATTTTGTTAATACTTATAGATTAGGGCAGCTCTAGAGACACGTGTAGTTGAGTCTGTAGTGGCTTAAGAATTTGGATTGGACAAAGGGAGATAATGAGGTCTAACGATTATCAGTCCTTATGGAGTTATCAGGATTTTATTATTGCTATAACAATACTGAATCTCTTGTTCGGTGTAATATGCAGTGGCGTGCGGTTTATAAAGACAAAAAGACACTGCCTACCCTACATAACTCAGATAAATATTTATTATAAGATATTCGAGGTGGCACATTACATACATCATTATTTAATCGACAAGAAGACGAACTAAAACCAACATGCAGTAGGTATTTTTAAGTAAGTAAGCTTTTAAAATTTTCTACCTACCCTGTCTAAAAACTCTGTACACGCCGCTGGTAATATGAAAAAGAAAGAAAGAAAGAAAGAAAAAGCATTTATTCCGTACAGCGTAACCGCATATGATGGATAGCATAACATAGCATCACGCCTGTATTTTCCGCGAACGGTTAAGCAGAGTCTACTAAGTCGTTAAGTTAAGTCTACTATTGTGCACTCACATTTCGCCGAGGCCGTTACTGGAGTCCCGTGTAATAGGAGGCGGGCCTATTGCCGTCTACCGGGCATAGTTTAAAACTCCATGCAGCTACTAAAAATACTCATACAGAAAAACCCAATAACACTTTGCCCGACTCGAAAATCGAACCCAGAACCTCACGTCTAATCAGGCATTGAGTCTACAGTAAGTGTGAGTAATTTCACACTTATCACAATACTTAGGTATTGGCTTGATTTGGCTGATCTTCTTTGTACAAGGTTTAGTTTCTTTTGTCACAGTCGTCCTAGCGACTATAAAACAGGGTGTTATAATTTTTTTTACTTGGACCTACAGGGTGGTGATAGATTCTATGTTGAGACAACCTAATTGGCCTGTGGTCACAAGCGGGACTGCTGACCGTGAGGTCCTGAGTTCGATTCCCGGGTCGGGCAAAGTGTTATTGGGTCTTTCTGTATTGAAATTCTCAGTAGTAACACGGAGTTTGAAACTGTGCCCGGTAGATGGCAATAGGGTCGCCCCCTTTTACATGGGGCTTAATAATGACATCGGCAAAATGTGGGTATAAAATAGTACACATCTGCCTAACCCTTTGGGGAATTTAGGCGTGATTCTATGTTATGTTACATTCAGTTTTTCGTTCTATTGTATATAAACTTTAACATAATAATAATATAGTGTAAGAAGGATAGTATATTATTTGCGCAGGTCTCGAGGTACGTCAGCTAAGAGGAAATTGAATCAAAATGGTACTCATAGGTAGGTACTTGTTATCTATAGTATATATGTATACCTCCATACGTCACATCCTGAAGTTCGCGTACACTTTTTGTATGGGAGGGATTGCCATTTTTTATGTGTAACTCAAACTGTTTTTCAAATGTAACTCTATTTTGTTTTGTTTTAGATTAAATGGTATTCTTAATTTAATATTAACATGTGAAACGTGGGTAGGATGAGTATGTATGGAACTTGAAAGGAGTGACGTTGATGATAGGACTAATATTAAGACGCATATTGGAAGGGTTCCATTTACCATTTTACCCCTTTATCTGTTCATATATTAGCCACCATATCATGCTCCTTTTCTCCGAAAATATTCAAGCGAATGGATTGCCATAGATCATTTCTGTCAGATAAATTATCGATGAAACGAAACGAAAAAAAAAAAACAAACATGTATGGCGACTATTTCAAACAGTTGTGTGTTGTGTTTCAAAATTTGGACACCATGTTTTTGTAAATTAAATTAAAAAAAAATATTGACGTAAAGAGGCTGCAGGTCGGGCAAAAATTTCCGTTTCCTGCCAGAAAATTCTCAACCGCAGCCCGAAAATTGAAATTATCCTCTGTACCTACTACTAAAAATACGTCTATACTACGAATGAACACCTCTGCGTAAACCTTCGAGATACAGTCGTGATTCAAAGAATAAAAACAGAGCTTGAACAAAAGATCGCATTATGTATGAGCCTCGAAAAATATAAAGCCTGTCAGTCGCCAACAATATCAAAGTCAAGTCATGGTGTCATACAAAAGAATAAAAATGTTATGGCGACGCCTCTCCGTTATAACCGGCCATGGTTCGTTTAGTTGATATGGAGACCCAACGAGCCAAGTGAATAGGTATTTGTTTTATAAACAAGAGCTAGGCAGACGGGAAGTGTGTCAGGATGATAATGTACGTAAAAAAAAAATATGTGTGTGTGTACTTTTGTAGGCACGTAAGAAGTTATACTTCTTATTTATTTTTTTATTTCCACACGATATGAAACAAGTGTTACAGATACACAAATATTCCAATAACTATCTTGAATATAGCTATCAATTCCCAAGAAAATTTAAGAGACATTTACCAGTCAACTTCATGGTTACGCTTTTATCTGTCGGTGTGCGTGCGCATCGTAAGAATTCACTCTCATCAAGCGCGCCAAAAGAAGTATAACTTCAATAAATTTCTTTTTTTTTTAAAGAAGGAACATTAAATCTGCCTGGAATTTATCTTGACTCGTGGGTACAGTTTACAAACATACATGTCACATGCACACATAACCGCACCCGAAACAACTATCTGTAGATAATACAAATATTTGTTCCGTCCGGGAATCGAACCCGCGACACGTTGCGCAGCAGTCGATCTCTCAACTACTGCGCCAATCGTGTCGTCAATATTAGATAATAATAGTTCGCAGTTATGGAACCCTAAAATTTTAATACACGTTTTTTCAAATCCACTTTATTCTTAAGAAATATTTTTCAATTACATACATACATAACGTCATGCCTTTTTCCCATGTGAGTAGGCAGAAACTGCATATTCTTCAATTATAATAATGTAAAGAAAAATTGCTCAATTTGAACCTAAAATATTCTCAAAGGTACAAAATACCGTCGTACATATTCACCGTGTTAAATCAGTTCATGTAAATGACTGTCCGTTTGCATTTAACCCTTCAGCTGCGCATACAAATAAAACGGAAATTCCAAAGTGTGCTTTGATTTGCATGAAAGCTATATAGGGCACTTTTGACCGGCGTAGCGTAGTTTTGCGTCCCTTTGACAAGTCAGCGCTCGTAGGGTTATTTGTGAATGCTGTGTAGTACATACGGTGGAAAATGCTTGAAATAGTGCAATTTCTTTTCGCTTATTGAGGAAAGTTTAGCTTTACAATTCTGCCAGAAGTACCCATCTAGAGTGTCTTTATATATAAAATGTGTGCGTGTGTTCGTAAGCAACTCTTCTTAAACGGCTTGATTGATGTTGAATTTTTTTTTACGTACCCACTTAGCTTTGGGGCCACATAAATGGTTCTTAGCTATAGTTGGATCGGCAATCTAATTACCGATGTAGCAATCAGTTTGCGACAGGCGTAGATCGCGCGATAGCTTCTGTCAAACGTCATTTTTGTGTCATATAATGTATTGGCTGACAATGAGATTTCTGTCGCGTGGCTGTCGCGTTGCTATCGCTTTTTTACGTAGTTAGACTGGGTAGGTGTTGCAGTTGTCGATATTCAGAAAGGGGTCAGCTAGTAATGTCATAAAACGAAATTATTAGAGAAAATACAATATAATTAATGACAAAAGTAAGCATAGCATAGTATTTTGATACTGTGGCAGGCATTGGTAATTTTAATTAAACCACATAAATAACATTGTCACACGTAGCGCCATCTAGGGTCCGAAAGCAATTGTGACCATCAAAGTTATTGTTCTTTCCCTCGGGAACAGTACTTTTTCTGGATGAAAGGTACCCTACGTCCTTTTCTGTACCCCTGACAACGTATATGCAAAATTTCATGATGAACAGTTCAGTGGTTTAGGCGTGAAAAGGTAACAAACAAACAAACTTACTTTCGCATGGTTAGGATTAGGATTTCCATTAATTTGTATCATGGATTGTGAAATAGGTGTTGCTCAAACTGGTGAATTTTACAGTCAATCGCCATCGGAAATTCTCAGTAGCAACCCTGATTGTGGTATATAGCAACAGGCTCGTAAAAACATGGGACTTAACATCGGGATCGAAATGTGGGTGTACAATAGTACACCTCTGCGTAACCATAAAGGGAACACAGACATGATGTTATGTTGTGTTATTAACCCTAGATAAAGTTTTGATTAGTTTATTGATATGTATCTTAAATTTAGAAATAGTTTGCGCGGTATTACGTGTAATACATATACCTAGTTGTTAAGGGTCTGGGAACGCACCTACGATTCAGAAATTATTCCTATTTAGTAACAACGTTAGAAAAATAGATAGATTATATAATTGATTTGAAATAAATTGTAATATTATATTATTTCTAATTCAAATATTTATTTGTGAATATAGGTTTACAGAGGTGATACAAGTAAATCAGAGTACAGCTACATTCCACCAATAAGATATGCAAAGTCTTATTAATCTCGAAATTCTTAATTTACTGCATTACATTACAAAATAAAAAGAAATAATAAAATGTCATAAGTCAAATAAAAAAAATAATACAAATAAGCATTAATTGAATACATTTTCAGATATTTTTTGTGAAACAGTTAGAGTTGTGTCATGCAAAAAGTCATTTACATTATAATAGCATCTTTCAGATAAAATATTTTTTTAAACTTTCTTAAATAAATTGATATTAAGTTGTTTTATGTTCTTTGGAATTTTATTATAAATTAGTGGTTCATTTTACCATGGTATGTGGTGGTGGTATGGTGGTAAATTATGGAATAAGGGCCATATTGTTAATAAACTTAATTAAGTGCCTATATTTGAGCTAATAAAATACTCGATTAAATTTTCTTTTAGGTACACCAAATATAAGTGTGATATATAACACCAAAGTATCAGCGCACACTCACAAAGTCGAGTGAGAAATCCACCAAACGACGTCCCCTGTAGGTCGCTTTGTGCGGAACCCATGAAGCGAAAAGTGCACGCTCCGCTTCCAACTAAGGATAATGTCCCTATAGAGACCCGCTATGCGCAGCCATAGCGATGGTTTGATTTTGTTCAGTGTTTTATTAAGGGTGCGGTTTCATGCGGGACGATTTAGCAACAGTCGTTCAAAAATGAAGTTTTGATTTTTATGGGTAAAAGCAAATATGGCCTTCCTTTAAAATTACACCTTAATTACTTTTTGGATGCCGACAGTAACAATTTGCAAAAAAAAAATGTTGAATTTTTAATGACCCTTCTACTTGTTAAAAAGTACAGCGCCATCTATTGGAGTGGAACGATAACATAACATTCTGAATCGCACTATGTGAGTTGATATCGATTCTAACGAGGGGTTTCGACTCGCCAGGCTTACCTGGTCGGAGATTTTATTTATCTATTAAATTATTAATCATCCTTAACAGCTATCTTTACAGGTCTTAAACTTAATACCTACGGTAGAATGATCTCTTTTCAATGGAGGAACACCATACCTCGTTCCACCATAAATCGTATGGTATTGTTATACTGAAGAATGATAGATGACAAAACAGCAATCGTTTTATAGGTTAGTAACTAAAATGTATTGTAAAAAATACAGATAAACGCCAAAATTTAATGAAAAGAACTAACTAATGAGAAGAACTTTCTTATATGTGACGTCTGTAAGAAGTTCGAACCAGTAGATCCACCGTCGGACCTTTGAATTCCGTAGCTACACCGCAAACATGGACAAGGAATGAGCCTCCACGAGCTATGAAGCCTGAGTTCCTCTGGCACACCCTGGGCAGTCAGCCTCGATACTATTGTAGCGACTACTACTCGCAACATGGCAAAAAGTAAAGCGCCATCTATCGGAGTGAAGCTACAACAACGAACCCTGAATCGCACTATGAAAGTTTACAACGATTCTAACATATATATACGAATGTCCGACATCAATACCATCATACCATTATAGCTGACCGAAAAATCTTTCCTCTACGGCATGAGCGATTCCCATGAGATAGCGCCTTGGCATCTCGACAAGAGACCGCAATCGTAATTCACAATTTTGCATGATTAGCTACGACAAAAATTAAATCTATCCGCATTACATTGCCGAGCCTATAAAACTAGTTAGTCGTAAAGCCGCCTTTTATGTTTGCATGTAAGAAACAAGCTATTTATTGGCGCATGCCACTGATTTCCCATTGGGCTACACTATTCATTGCTCGCTCCAGGTAGCCATTCCACTTTTATTGTTGACGTGTTTCCTATTCAATTGCTTTTTTTTTATTAAACTGCGGTATAGCATAAACATTGGTTATTTATTTATAGCTAGGCGTATGCTAGAGGATCTTGATGGAACTTTAGTTGAGAGAATTTGTTGGTTATGTTTTTGTCTAGATTCTGCGGTCAAGCGCGGGTTGCATTACGGAGTCAAGACTGAAAAAAAAAAACTATAAAATCTAAGAAGAACCGTTTACATTTTATAGCAAATGATTAATTAAAATGGTCTAAATTGATAAAGACTGATTATAAGTTGATTAATAAAGTCCAATTTAAATCGAACTTATAAAATAAATAATAATAAAAAATGAGACGACGCAGTTGGCGCCTTGGATAAGCGATTAGCTTTCTGCGCTACGTGTCGCGGGTTCGATTCGAATAAATACTTATTTGTATGATCTACAGACAGTTGTTTCGGATCTCGTTGTGTGTGCATGTGACATGTATGTTTTAAAACTGTACCCACGATAAGGTGAAATCTTAGTGTTTTAATCCAAGGTTTTTTTAAATAAACAGAATAAAAAATCGTCTTTCTCACAACAAAAGAGAGACTTAATTATAATTATGAGTATTTCGCCACCAAATGTTAAAAATTGGCGCGTTAAGATATATGTTTTTTTTTTTTGCAATTGATACCGCATACAAAGACAAGTATCTAAAAGCTTTTGTCGGCACATAGACATCAATATAAATTCTATCGTTTGCACGCATCAACAGAAAACAAAGAGACGTTTGTATGCCCAAGCAAAAACTCCGTAAGATTCATCCCCTTCATCCCATCTCTTCGGGCAGTAAGTATAATTAATTCACTCGCCCCTCCCCCATAATTACGAGACATTCGTCTTCATTACAGAGCTCGGTGCCGTTTCATTAGTTTCAATACGCAAACACTAGCCGGATTCAACTGTTGCTGGTTCGAGTTTGAGGTTGTTGATTTAGGTCTGAGGAGTTATAGGATTTGTATGAAGTTATTGATCACAGAATTGCGACCAGCAATAATGGGTCTAGTGGTCGCAAGCGAGACTGCTGATCGGCAGCCTTATTACAGATGGAGCGACAGACGTAGATCGCGCGATAGCTTCTGTCAAACATCATTTTTGTGTCATATAATGTATTGGCTGACAGTGAGATTGCTGTCGCGTGGCTGTCGCGTTGCTGTCGCTGTTTTACGTAATTAGGCTGCGGGTTTGTTTGATTTCCAGGTCGGGTAAAGTTTTATTGGGTTTTTCTGTAAGGGAATTCTCATTAACATGGCGGAGATTGGAACTGTGCCCGAAAGATGGCAGCAGACTCGCCCCCTGGGACTCAATGACATCGACAGAATGTGGGTATACAATAGAGTACAACTATGCCTAAACCTTCGGAGAATACAGGCTTAATACTATGTTAATGCAGAAGATCAAATAAGTACATAACCCCTACACCAACTGGATAATCATTTAGTTACTGAGGCCATAACAATGAATCAAATATATTTTTATTCATGTTTATAAACCTTTTCCTGTGTGGGGATATGTTTAAAAAAGCTTGTGTTAAGAGTTTGTGTAACAATAGCAACATGTAAACGTTTTTCACTTCTTAAACATATCTACGTAGGATCAAGGAAAGTTTCTTGGTGAATATGGAGCGACTGTCGGTTAACGCAACCAAAGGGAAATCAAATATTTGCAGTATGTTGATTGCAGGTAAATGCAGTTCATACATTTTTATACTGATAGTTTTTTTAACCTGTTTGTTGCTCAAATGCCTGTGATAAAATGATATCTTTATTCAACTGGCTAGCTTTTTTTACTAATTTAAAAATCGTTGCCCCACTCTAGGATTTACCCCACCCCCACCAGTATCGTGGGTATAGTTTACAAACATACATGTAACAAGCACATACATTCAGACCCGAAACAACTATCTGTAGATCATACAAATATTATCCGTGCGGGGATCGAACCCGCGACACGTAGCGCAGAAAGTTAATCGTTTCCCCAGCGGGTTTAGAGTTGGGTCTCAGGCCAGTTAAATGCGATGATGGCAGTCACTCCTTGTAAAAGTCGGCCTTTTATATACGCTGAGCGACCGCCATGCGCCATTAGACTTCGTCATCATCTGCTTAACCTTTTCCCAAAGAAGTCGGCTGAATATCAGTATTTTACAGGGAGCGACCGCTACCCAATTATTAGGAGACACTGATACTCTAAGTTTAGACTAGTTGTCAGATTTTTTGGGCTACTGATACCCGTAACGACTCTCATGGCTATTCATATGACACCCGGGACCAACAGCATAACGTTCTTTCCGAGGCACGGAGGGGTCTTGATGTGTTAAAACCCTCAGCAAGTGCCTCAAGTTTAACCTCGCAAATCCATTGATCTGCGCAGTAGCTATATAGCTACGACCCCTTCTGCGATGAGACCTCCATCACCCAATTACTTCGTGATACTGAAAACTTAAACTGATTCAGGTTTTCGGACTGCTCACTGCTCGTTACACTGTCTTATGTATTTGCTAAGCAGACGGTCTGCTTAGGTACAAATGGATTTTGATATGTGAGGAACAGTCACCCCTCCCAGGACTGACCGCAATATGCACACCCTACCCTCGCGCCATCACCACGGATCAGCACGGCGAAAACAAACATCACTCAAATTACACTTTTATTTCAAGACAGATAAGATCAATATTTTATTTTCGTGAAATCGCAGCAATTTCCTACAACCGAAGATGAACATACATTTTCCAACATTGTATTATGACGGAGTTGCTTCGTAGGAGACTGGCAGTAAACTATATTTCCGATATAACT
Organism: Shargacucullia verbasci; assembly: GCA_947562105.1. Classification (NCBI taxonomy): domain Eukaryota; kingdom Metazoa; phylum Arthropoda; class Insecta; order Lepidoptera; family Noctuidae; genus Shargacucullia; species Shargacucullia verbasci. The sequence goes on from OX387280.1 coordinate 14,656,981, forward strand.
GGCCGCATGGGAAATCATCAAAGAAACGATGCTCGCTTTATAGTGGCCGATGTCTAACGCAATCATGAGTGTACCTAGGATAGTGGGCTTGAGTTTTATAGGTATATATCATACGTAGAAGTAGCAGTAACTGCCTCTATTGGTCTCGTATCGTGACTGCTGAGCGTGAGGTCCTGGGTTCGATTACCGGGTCGCGCAGTGTTTTAGGGTTTTTATCTTTATATCAATTCTTAGAAGCAACACCCAGCAGAGTTTTGAACTGTGTCCGGTAGATGGCAATAGGCTCGTCTCCTATTACATGGTAGTTAATGACAGCATCGGCGAAATGTGGATTCATAATTTTATCATTCGTAGAAATCTTTATTTACTACATCCACAAATCGACAATGTACGTTACATTGTCGACTTGTGGATGTACAACTGAGATGAACTAGCAAGAAACTTCATGGATACTCATTTACACACCTATGGCCTTCTTTTGTTTTGTCTGGGTATCGTTGCAAAAGCATTATCAAATATCGCTAACCGTTTATTCATTTAAGTTCCTCAAAAGTCGATACAATCTATATTTAGAACTAAAGATTTTATAAAAAAAACAAATTAAACAACATTGACTAAAATTTCTGCACAAAATATATATTACTCGATTGAAATATCTGAGGCCCTAGTGTAAGTTTTTTTCGATAAATTCGATTTACTACATCGAACGCGTTCGGCGCTCCGATTGGTCCGTTTCGTCCTCTCCACCAATCAGAACGCCGAACGCGTTCGATGTAGTAAATCGAATTTGTCAAAAGAAACTTACACTAAGGGTACAGAACCAGTGTGCCAACCTTTTTAAAACGTTTTATACTGTCACTGTCGTTCTTCGAAATTGAAAAATCCCACAGTTATCTATAACAAAGTCACATTTGGACGATATTTTTAAAACGCAAAAGCAACAAAGGGCTGCGAAACGAGCCGTATCTTATTTGAATAAGTCGCGGTATGAAAGCTTGCCCGCGCTCACTATGAAACTGGCATGACATAGTGGAGAAAATGAGCAGTAGGTTTTTTTTATTTTTTATTTAAATAATTTTACGACGTTCAAAATATTTTTTGAAAGGGAAACCTATTTGCGAAGCGCCTCAATATCGTAGTGGTTCCAATTGTAACTGCTGAGCGTGAGATCCTGGGTTCGATACCTGTGTAGAGCAGTGTTGTTGTATTTATCTGTTTAGAAATTCTCAGATTTAAAGTTTGGACCTGTGCCCAGTTGATGGCAATATGTTCGGGCCCTATTATATAGGTCTTAATGAAACTTATATGGAAAATATGGGTACCCCATAGTACACCTCTGCCTAACCCTTCGAGGATACAGGCTGCTATGTTATTGATACCTCTTTAACGAAGTGACTACTCCAGTTTCCGATAAGATATCGGTACGATATGAAACATAACTTAATCCTCTGCGGAAAGTAAAATCGGCTTTTTTGAATTCAAAATGTTCCCATACATAAATTTACTTTTAAAATTTACAATAGCAATCACGATTAGGTACATTTTTTCCAGCCTTCCCCTTCTCAATGCAGACTTGGGTCGAGCTTTATGCGTTTTCTTTTGTTAGCCACCCATAAGATATCGATTTATCAACGTCAAAGTTCACCTTACTCATGTGACGCAAAAATAAAATGATACCGATAAGAACGCCATAGAAAAAGTTTTTATTCAAATACGCGAACTTGACATACTGCTTTTTCTCTTCTATGTTAATTCTACAGTCGTTATTATGAATTTCATTTCACGCTGACCGGCAGGCGTAGCGATGTTTTTACTCTGTGAGAACCGCACAAAACAGTTACAAGATATAACAGCGTGGCGCGTGCATGTTTAATCGAATGTCAAAGGAAAATGAATTTCTTTGAAACATTTTGATAGCAGAATAAATTGCAGTTTGTTCTGTACTTGTTTTGTTTATTTCGTGGTTTGGTTTGATGTCTTTAGGTTTGGCTAGCAGATTGATGTTGATGGAGTTTAGTAGTGGTGATTTTTAATGGATCCAAAATTATTTTTAACTTCTGTTGCCTTCTACATAGATCATAGAAGTTTTAAAAAACGATACTGAAAAAATATAGCTTTATATTTTATATTAAAGTTATGATGTCTTTTTAATGATTTCGATTTTCGATTGATGGTGATTGTACACTTCTTTTATAACTTTTATTTATCTAAATATTACCTTATTTATCTAAATATTTATCATATATTACAAATATTATTAAATAACATTTATATATTTGCCTTCGTCCGGATGTCACTGAAGGGGCGCCAACTGAAAATCAGCGCTGGGTGTTAAGCCTAGCATATGCTGAGTTAGTAACCTATTCGGTATGGGTATACCCGACAGCGCATTTTATTTCAATAAGTGTGTAAGTATTGTTTTTTAAATAATTTTTGTGCTGTCGGTTACGCTGGTACTGAATAAATGCTTTTTCTTTCTTTCTTTATTTCGACACGCTTTTTCCCTCAGACCACGGACTGGAACTAAAGAGTCAGATGCAAAAGATGTACGATGCGAACAAAAAGTTGTAAGTACTCCATCAGAATTCTTTGATGGTCTTCCAATTTTAGTTTTAACGGATCTGGTAATAGAATTTAGGGCCTCAATATGTTCCAAACTCGCTACCAAAACACTAATGAGTTACTGTTTACATTTACTGCCAAAATTAACTTTCTTATTACGTCTACCATCCCATATTTAAACGCTATTAGGGTTAATCCTGCAGAACGCAAAACTCTAACAATCCATTACTTTGTGGTGGCGCAAAACAATTATTTACACGGTAACGACTTAAAATTTTAAATTAAAACAGAGTCTTTCGCAATTAATGTGCCGTTTTCCATGCAAAGTTTAGTTTAGAGGGTAAGGCTGCTGTCGTATTGGCCACTAGTTAATATTTTCTTAAGGCTTTATTTCATTACTAGCTTCCGCTCCGTTCTAGCTTCCGATCCGTTCAACCGTTCTGGCGTGAAAGAGTAACAAAGATCCATCCATCCATCCATCCTCACAAACTTTCACATTTATAATATTAGTAGGATTAGTAGGATATGATCATCATTGGCCCATGTCTGTTACAGATTATGAAGTACAGACTAATCTTCTTCTTTTATAGAGTCGTGACCATATTAATCAGCAATGGTGGTGTCAAGGGTGAGCCAGAATATCTCATGTAACGTTACTCGTAGAGGCTCTTTCTTTGCTAACGAAAAGCGAGTAATGTATTTCACTATGACCTATGTTTTTTGATACTATAGCTTTATCTTCACTCTCGGATTCGGACTGCCTCATTGGTCTAGTGGTGACAAGCGCGAATGCTGAGCGTGAGATCCTGGGTTCGATTCCGGGGTCAGGCAAAGTGTTATTGGTTTTTCTATATGGAAATTCTCAGTAGCAGCACGGAGTCAACTGTGCCCGGTAGATGGAAAGAGGCTTGCCCCCTATTACATGGGACTCAATAACGGCATCGGCGATATGTAGTTGTACAATAGTACAACTTTGCCTAAATCTTCGGGGAATACGGGCGTGATGCTGCGAGCTTTATCTTCACATCTGTAGGCCTCAGAAGGGTTGAGCACACAGCGTTTTTCAGTTGTTTATCCAAATTTTGCCCAAGAAAAAGACCTGTAAGTACGGTCCCGAAACACAACTCAGCTCAAACTGAAAATTAAAGCAAGGACCTCGTGCTCGGTGCTTGCGAAAATTAGTTACAATGTATGCAAACAAATGACTTACATAATACCTCCATTCTAAAATAGTTGCTAGTTAAGTGTCAGCCATCTGCCGGCGCCCTAACAGCGTAATTGATCGCCGACGGTGTGCCGTTTACGCCACAAAGTCTCAAATTAACATAATAATTTGATTTCACTCTTTATAAATTGGTGGTTTTAGGGCTTTTAAGACAAAAATGTGAGTTCCCACGCCAAGAAAGGGTGTTTTTTATGTGTCTTGTCGTTCTTTAATAGCCGCCTTTCTTTTAACGTGTGGAAATGCTTATGCATACCCGCGGACCTGGGGAAGGCGACGGGTGATATCGGTCTTTTACCGACTAAAACCATACGGTGTTCCCGCGGCATACCTGTAGCGCCAGAGATATGGGATTCCCTAGCGCATTCACCACACCCCCGGCAGTGGATGACCTGGCAGGCTCCGTTTCATTGTGCAAGTAATCTATAGCTGCACATCTTCCTAGAGAGGCGCGGGTGGAACACACTCGCGCCACCGTCTTAGGCTTGCTGCTACTCGAGTGACGGAATGCCCCAAATCCGTTACCCGCAGGCCGGCAACTCATGGAGGCCTGAGGTCATTTAACGCCCTCCGACGTCCAGTGCGGGAAGGAAAGAGGTAGCCTCCCTCTCCCTTTCAGCCGCCTCCTTAGCGAACATCACTTCTTCGCAGAAGGCGGCGACGGCTTTTCACGCTCTCTCACCTCCAACCATGTTCAGAACAACAGCCAGAAGCGAAAGGTCACCACCTGCTACCGCAATGAGATCACAGTGCGAGGCTGGGCACTCCTCCAGCGTATGCTGCGCTGTATCCTCGGGGCAGTCTCCGCAGTGGTGCACATACGGACGTCTGCTCCCGGCCTATATGACACAGATAATTCCCGAAGCAGCCGTGTCCCGAAAGTATCTGCGTCAGCCGGAAGGTGAGGGCGCCATGCTGCCTCTTCAGCCACTCTTCCATGACGGGTCTTACCGCCGCTATCGTAGCATGCCCTGTTTAATAGCCGCCTACGCTATATTTTTTGTGCCAGCAGTAAATTTCACAGGTTTTTAATTTTCTACTTACACCGCAGCCAAAATAAGCTTTTTTGCATGCAGATCTTTACACGTATAATAGGCAATTTAGATATTTCCAATCCTTATTTATGATTCGACCTTTCGTAGGATTAAAAGGGTAGGGAATTAAACCTCAAACCAACCATACTCAGGTAAAGATATTTAGCACTTGCGATACGATTACGACCAAATAACCGGAATGCTAGATATTCAAACTTAAGCCTTAAGATTTAGCTAAAAGTTTTCACACAAAATGCGTTAACGTTTTTACACCACTAAACATGATCTCATTTTGCTGTTTTTTTAATATGTTAAGACACAAGTAAAATCTAGGTCGTCACGTTTTTGTTTTGTTGATATTGTATATGGATTGAGAAATAATTATCCCTCAAAATGCGTTTTTTTAACTAAAAATCTTCCTTATACTCATCTCGTAATAATTATTAAATTAGTAAAATTAAAAAAAAAAACTTATCATGTCGACATAGCTTATAATCTGACAAAACGATAGAGGCTAAAATGATATAATATAATATAATAATCATTTCGCCGATGCCGTTATTGAGTCCCATGTATAAGGGGGCGAGCCTATTGCCGTCTACGGGGCACAGTTCCAGACTCCCTGCTGCTACTAAGAATTTCTACACAGGAAAAACTAATAACACTTTGCCTGACCCGGAATCGAACCGAGGACCTCACGCTCAGTCAATCAAGCGAGGCAATCACCTTTATGCCGACGACTTGCAACTGTACACTCAAGCTGGTGTAGATTGTGTTTCTGATGCTATCTTCAAGTTGAACCGTGATCTTGAAGCCATCAAGAACTGGTCTGATAAATTTGGGGTGGCGGTAAACCCTACTAAGTGCCAAGCTATCATCGTAGGGAGCTCTCGCAATACAACAAAACTTTCCAGCAGTACCTTACCACCAGTTAAGTTTAATGGCATTGTCATCCCCCTCAGCTCCACTGTTAAAGATCTTGGTTTGCTCATCGACACCACTCTTAATTGGAGGAGTCAAGTCGCTAGTGTCAGCCAGAGAGTAACAGGGACATTACGGTCTCTATATCGTTTGAGAAACGTACTCCCATCTAATACGAAAGCAATGCTTATGCAAACCTTAATCTTTCCCATAATTGACTATAGCGATGTGTGTTACTACGACCTGAATGCAGACCTCCTCAACCAAATTTACCGTCTTCTTAATAACTGCATTCGATTCGTATTCAATATTCGTAAATATGATCATGTGTCTGACTCGAGATCACTACTGAAGTGGTTGCCGATTCGTCAACGCAGGGTTATGAGAGCATTAACTACTCTATTCACTTTACTAGATTCTCCTACTTCCCCTACTTATCTTACTTCTCACTTTCCATATGTATGTTCCAATCATGACAGACAGCTTCGCTCTTCGACGAATCGGATTCTACAATGTCCATCTCATCGCTCCGACTTTATACATTCGTCTTTCTTCGTCCAGTCCATCCTGCAATGGAATTCTCTCCCTCTGGAAATCAGGATGGCCACCAGTCGTTACTCTTTCAAGCGGAAACTGCGTGAACACCTCCACACTAAGTTGGCAGAATCATCTCAGCTTTCCTATTATTTATAATTTATTTATTATATTATTTATGTAAATATATATATTTATGTATATATATATGTGATATGTAAGTAACTTTATTATTATAGTGTATCCTCATATACTTATTAACGATAACGTTAAAATTGTATCGTGCACCTACCATCCTTCCTCTCTGCATCACCCTAAGGTCGACTGGTAGAAAATGACTAAGGCATTAAGTCCGCCTCTGTACATTGTGCATAAAGAATAAATAAATAAATAAATAAATCAAGGGCCAAAAAATGCAAGTTAAATTATAAAGTATATGATATCGTTGATTGTAAATATGTTTAAATGTTCATCGCGCATAGTAAACGCACGCGTTGCGCATGTTAAGTTTGTTTTACGTACAACTGCGTCGATATTTATTGCCACTTCACGTTTTACAGATTCAGCTGAATTGATTGTTTTATTTTAGGAATTTCACTTTGTTACGAACACGTAGATAAATATTTTTTATATGATTGTGTGCAACTGATGTATCCACAGGCGTTGTTTTAAAGAAATATAGGAGACATTTCTATAGAAACATCGTCTACCTAGCGTTTTCCCAACTACATTGGGGTCGGCTTCCAATCTAACCGGTTGCGGCTGAATATCAGTATTTTACACGGAGCGACTGCACGACACGAGTGACACTCGCGTACAAAGTAGATAAACTTCAAATGATACCAACACGGTGCAACAGCTGCCATGAAGATCAAAATTATATAAGTTGTGTAATTAAAAACCGCTGCTACATTTTATCTTTCCTTTTCGTCTTAGAATATAATTTTAACCAGTTTCATTATTGAAACTGCAACGCTCTTGTTTCATAATCGGCTATTATCTGCGACTTCTAGCAAGCATACATTTTATTAAAGTACTTGTATTTACTCGCTTTGTCGTCGTTTGGAGGTCCTAAGATCTTGTAAGGTAATACAGGTTCAACTGGGAAAGGTACACCAACTATCTGAGGACTTTCCCAAAGAATGGTTTTTGAATTATTAATGGTCATACGATTATTATCCAATCTCATCATCTGGCTAGTCTTTTCCCTACTACATTAGGGTCGGTTTCCAATCTAACTGGTTGCGGCTGAATATCAGTATTTTACACGGAGCGACTGCCTTCTGACCTCCGACACCCAATTACTGGGAGACACTGATACTCTGTACAGACTGGTTATCAGACTTTTTTGGGCTACTGACACCCGTAAAGACTGTCATAGGTCTTCGTATAACACTCGGAACCAACTGCTTTACGTGCTTTCCGAGGCACGGAAGGGTCTCGATATGTGAAAAATGGTCACCCATCCAAAGACTGACCGCATCAAGCGCTGCTTCACCTCGCAGATCGACGGATCTGCGCGATAACTACGTAGCTACGAGCCCCTTTATGTACACGGTAAAGTATTTTTCAAAAGCCGAACTCTACTTTTACGGCTATGTAAATACTGCCGTCTATATCCCTTGCAACGCCATAAATTCCCCGTAATGTAATGTCGAGACTTGATAACGAGATTTACACGTTACATGCGGCCTGACATGAGAGATTCTTGTTCAGGAACATTATTTATGTCCCGTGCCGTGAAACGGCCTTGTATCGACAACGTGTGATTTGTAGACACCTGTATCATCACGCCTATATTCTCCAAAGGGTTCGGCAACGTTAGAGGGTCAGCTTAATGCCATCTACTGGGCTCAACTCCGGCTTGCTGCTAAGAATTTTGCTATCAGAAAAACCCAATAACACTGCCTAATTTGGAGAATTCAGCTGGCACGTTTAGAAATATTTTGTATTTATGTCATCAATTAGGCATAAATACAAAATATATATATATATAAAATTCTATACAATATATTATCTCAGGTAAAATGATTGTAGGTATAATAAAATGGTATACGTATATGGATAGATACTATTTTTTGGCCAATGCTTTCCAGCTTACTCTCTCGTGATTAATAGTGTGCAATCATATTCTTTTTAAACTTTGCCCCGAGGACTTTATGATTTCTTCTGTATCGTGGGTACAGTTTACAAACATACATGTCACATGCACACACAACCAGACCCGAAACAACTATCTGTAGATCATACAAATATTTGTTCCGTGCGGGGATCGAATATGTAATTAGTATGTATCGACAGAACTAAACCACCACTGGAAGGTTACTTACTTGTGTTGTAAGGAATTAGAAAGAAGAGCGGGGCGTGTCTTTGTGGATAGCACTGTCTGTATTAACAGAATAGCTTTGTGATACCATCTGCTTACTGCAAAGGATTTCTATATTTGCTTTGTTCAAATGGTAGTGCTACTGGACACAGTGTTCTACTCAAAGCAAGCCGATATCCGCTGTCGACAAATAAACGCAAGCCACAGTGTAATTTACGAGAAATCTACGCCAGCTACCGTCGTAGCTAGCCCGCTACGACTCGTAGCTGGTGAGCTACGACGTAGCGAATCAGTATTCGATTGTGTAAATTCATAAATCATTATATTTTTTACTTTATTTTGTAAAAGTCAAACGTTTTCTTCTTTTTCCTATTATGTACTTATAAGGATAGGCTTACAAAAGAAAAGATGGACGAGTGACATGATAATTTAAAGAAATCGAATGCAGAAATGACGTTTGATAGGTATTAACAGTATCGTTTAGCTGCCGGCTTCTAACAAAATTGACTTGAAATACGCGATAAATAGGTATATCCGCGTTAACGTTTCTTACATCGAAATCTTAACGAATTAATTTGATTTTGGTTTCTATCGTTTTGTCAGATTATAAATAAAGTAAGCACGTTTAGTTTTTCTGTTTCAAAGTTTTGATTAATTTAATAATTATCACGATCTAAGTATAAGAAAGATTTCTAGCTAAAAAGGCATTTTGAGGCGTAATTATTTCTCAATCTATAAATAATATCAAAAAAACAAAAACGTGACGATCTAGTTTTTACTTGCGTCTATAACATATAAAAATCAGCTCATGTTTAGTGGGGTAAAAACGTTAACGCATTTTGTATGAAAACTTTTAGCTAAACTATAGTCTTAATGAGAGAAAATAACATATTGTGCCGACATCAAATAAAATGGGATGAAGACAGGAGAGTAATGACGATCACACACTGTTGCTTAGGCACCTTGCTTTAGAGATCAATTTTGAGTGGACTGGATATTTGCAGTGAAACAACGCGTGGATGTCACAATATTTTAATGCAGACTAATTTATAAAACAAAATAATACATACTTAATAGCAAACGATTGAACGACTCGAACACACACATATATTTGAACGCTCGACTCTCGCATGAAACAAAAATAGTTTTATGAGTTGCAAATAGAAGATTTGTGTCTTAGTATTGGTGCATGTGAATGTTTTGTAAACGCACCCACGATACAGGAATGGGACCCGAGTACGTCTTAAAACTGCGGCCAGACACCGGAGGACGGGCAGCAGCGTCCTCTCACTAATCGGTCAGCCACTGCGATCCCCAAGCCGCCTGCCAAGCGTGGGGATTATGGCAAACCCCCCCCCTTGAGGCAGGCCTTCGTTCAGCAGTGGAGGTCTTCTGGCTGATGATGATGATGATGTAATATATTGTGTTTGATGGCAAAACTACCATTTTATATTAATTAACGGTTGTGACTGCCTCATTGGTCTAGTGGTCGAAAGCGCGACTGCTAAGCATGAGGCCCTGGGTTTGATTCCCAAGTCGGGAAAAGTGTTATTGGGTTTTTCTGTATGGAAATTCTCAGTGGCAGCACGGCGTCTGGAACTGTGCCCGGTAGATGGCAATAGGCTCGCCACCTATTACATGTGACTCAATAACGGCATCGGCGAAATGTGGGTGTACAATATTACACCTCTGCCTAACACTTCGGAGAGTACAGGCGTGATGATACTATGTTAATCGTTTTCGTTACTAGTCAAAGTTTTGTAACATTATCGAAAGTTTGACGGTACGGTTAGCGCAGTGGTTGAGAGATCGACTGTTGCGCTACGTATCACGGGTTCGATTCCCGTACGGAACAAATATTTGTATGATCTACAAATAGTTGTTTCGGGTCTAGGTCTTTGTGTAGGTATATGAATATATGTGTTTGGAAACGCACCCACGATACAGGAATTATTCCTAGTGAGGGGCGACGTTTTAAAAAGAAAAACAAAGAAAAGTAAATATTTTATAATGAAAACCGCAACATTTTACCATTTTCTACAGACTGAAATCAATCTGCCAAGAAATACGGAAACATATTTTCGGTTGATTTCTGATCAAAGAGAAACACATTGTATTTGCATTCGTTTGATGCCTATCATTCATTTGACCATAGATCATAGAAACGGTAGATATTCTGCTGAAGGCGTAAGGGATTGTCGCGTCGATATGCTCAATATGAACATATTATTATGTATGTGTATGTACTATATAGATGCTGTATGTATAGATATGTATGTATACTATGTCATATTAAAACAGATGATTTTTTTTCCAGGGTGGTGGCCTCATCTGGCCTAAGAGAGCGATCTTATTACCATCTATCGAGAACGATTAGAAACATTAGATAATAGAAATATAAATAATCTTTATTTTGCGTGAAATCGAAGATCTGTAAATCCACCATGGATTTACAGATCTTCGTATTTTATAAAAAAAATAATTAATTCATTACTTAATTCGGCATCCAAAATGTAGATAATTGAAATAGACCGAGAAGAATAGATTGAAAAGAATATCCTAACGGTAAAGTCCAATAACATAGTACCTGGTTTGAAAATTGAATTCAGAACCTCATGCTTAACTGCTGCGCTTACGACAACTAAACCAGTGGCACTAAATCATAGGGGGACAAAACTATTTAACATGCAAACAAAGTCGCGAGCATTAGTTAGCTACCTGATATCTAATAAACCACAAGTCACCTCTTATTTTTCTTCTGTTGAGTTAATACAAGCTATCACATAGGCATCGCAGATTGGCCTGTCAGCAAATACGGCTGATCGTAGCTGACTGCCCAGGGTGCGGCATCTGACTTCAAGTATCGCCACTCAGTAAGGTTTGCACCTCATCTTCTCTCCTCCCCTAAATTTCTATATTTCACGCAGTATTGATAGAACCTTTGTTTCGATAAGAATTGATATTTTTGTGAAACAAAAGGCTATCGTTTCATTGAATTTGTGGGTACATCATTAGCTGTGATATTTCATGTTTTATGAGTTACTAGCTTCCGCCCGCGGCTTCGCCCGCATTGATTACGAACCCGTGCATTTTTTTGGATCACACGTAGCGCTATCTAGCGTTCTTAAGCAATTGTGACCGTCGAAAGTTATTATTCTTTCCTCCGGGAGCAGTACTTTTTTCTGAATGAAAGGTACCCTATGTCCTTTTCTGTAACCGTGACAACGCATATGCAAAATTTCATGATGAACGGTTCAGTGGTTTAGGCGTGAAAAGGTAACAAACAAATAAACTTACTCTCGCATTTAAAATATTAGTTAAAATTAGGATTGTGTGAAAGTTTGAAAGTTTGACGACACGGTTGGCGCAGTGGCTAAGCGATTAGCTTTCTGCGCTAAGTGTCGCGGGTTCGATCCCCGCACGAAACAAATATTTGTATGATCTACAGATAATTGTTTCGGGTCTGGGTGTTTGTGTATGTGAATATATATGTTTGTAAACGCACCCACGATACAGGAATTATTCCTAGTGTGGGGCAAAGTTTCTTTAAAAAAAGAAAAGAAAAAAGTATCATTACAATTTTCGGAAATTCTCAGTAGCAGCTGGATGGTAAAAATATGTTGGTATTATGTCTGGTATATGACAATAGGCTCATCTCCTATTATATGGGACTAAACAATGGCATTGGCGAAGTGTGGGTATAAAGTACATATCTACCTAATACTTTCGTGAATACCTAGAAGTGAACACACTGTACACTCACATTGCACTTCACATTAGAGACCACGATGTATGTAAACACTTTTCTCTGATGAGTCTTGTTTCCCATTTCTCTTATTTAACCTACTTTAGTGTTGCTATGGTAACCTAACTACAGTTAATCGTTACACTCTCTTAAAATATCGGTGTCTTGTACCTCAAATGATATCTTTACATAAGTATGTCACTAATATTACTTTACTATCAACAAACAGTTCACTGTTTTCATTAATTTCCTTCTGTTTCTTATAAAAAAATAATAAATCAACAGAAAATAATATAAAGAAAACTCAATACCTATTTAAATCTAATAAAACGGTATTGATTCAATATGAAAAGCATAACAGAAGGAGAGGATTGGAAGCAAATATTATGGTTGGCAAGTTTATAAAGTTTGAGTTCGGTTGCCGCCCGACGGATCGCTCTGCACACGTTTATCTTAACAATTGATCGACAACCTTAGTTTTAGGGTTGACGACGAAAAGATTTAAGATGTTTTGTGTGGAAAATTGCAGCTGTTATTATTTAAATATTTGCAGATTGCTTAGAGTCTTTTAGTTAAGATTGATTTTAGATTTAGATTAGATTGATACTCATGATGATGGGAAATAAAAATGAAAATATAATTTAATCACTATGCGTACCATGTTATGTATAATAAAAAGGAATTAGTAATTATCGGCAGTTACTAACTAATAACTGCCGATAGCTATTTAGTTTATTATTATTTATTAAACTATGCTATCTCGCAGCAATCAAAATGGTGTTTGTACTCTATTTCTACACAATTTATATCTGAACCAATTTCATTCAAATAAAGAGCAGAGTGAGGATATATAAGATCATTAGGTGCACCCTGGGCAGTCAATCACGATACCACCATTACTGACTGGCTCATCTTTCCCCTACAGCATGAGCGATACCCATTAGATAGCTCCTGCCGACTCGATAGAAGAAAAATAATTTTGAACAATATTTTTCCACGCCATAAACAGACAGCCCTAAAACATAATATCTCTAGGGCTGACGAGTAACGATATCATAAAATTATTTATTACCCCTGATCAAGTTCGCAATGAATGCTCGATAACAGAATAATACGTTCAAAGTAAGATTTAACAATAGATTACTTTTTAACGATAAATCGAATCACCTTTAATATATTTTTTTATTGATGTAATAATTTTAAAGTAGGACGTTATTAAATTGGGTCAATGAATATCATTATCGGGTATTGACTTACTGTCAGTTCATTGTTATTGTGTAAGCTATGAAAATCTGAAATGTAGGTTATTCGATAATTATGGATTTAACCAGTATCTCTATTATGAGTTTGTTACTATTTACTCTCATAGTAAATGTAAATTTTCATGCAAGCGCTTTTAGTTTTTAACTTGGTTACATTAGGGTTAGAGTCGCTAACATGACATCTTTATAATATAGTAAATAGTACACATATGTGTCTCTAGCGACTCTAGTCCCTAATGTAACCAAGTTAAGAACTAAAATCGCTATCATGAAAATTTACTTTACTATGACAGTAAATAGTAATAAAACTCGTGAATGAGACAGGTTAGTTCGTAGTCCACCATTCTGGGCTTGGGGATCTACACACCATCAAATCGACAACGATGCCCTTTTAGTTTTGCAGGTTTTCTGACGATGTTTTCAACGGATTATTTTTGATCTTTACATAGTTTTTCCCTGTCGGGATGTGTGTGTGTGTTTGTGAGATTTATGTGTGAAAGCTGTGTCACGATACAGAAAAAATCCTTGTGAGTCGCAATGTTTAAACAAAAGAAACCGTTTCGATAGCCAAGAGCTTCACTAACAAGGTCTCCTGAGAACCAACATAACAGTTCGACTTTACTTCTGTGTACGGAGTTCCGTATAAACAATATATGCAAATAAATATATGATTGTTAATTCAAACAAATATAATAACCTGATAAGTTATATTTTCGAGTCGTTTGGGGCCGAAACACTTGGGCCATGGGGTCCGAGTGCTTGCCTTTTGTTTAAAGAGATCGTAAAGCGATTAGTCGACTCTACACGTGACCAGAGGGCTGGGCTATTTTTTGGCCAAAGAATCAGCATTGCCATACAGCGTGGCAACGCTGCCAGTCTTCTGGACACACTGCCGGTTGACAGCGATGCGGAGGAGTACTTTGATGCGTAATGTTTTTTATATTTTTTACTTTTCTAATCTGATTAGTGTGTAAATATAGTTTAATGTTTTAGTATTTTCAACTTAAATATATTCCATTTTAATTCATAAATAAAATTGATGTATCTGTTTATAATGTCATTATGGGTAAAACAAAATAAATATAGGAGATGAAATAACGGCGTGCACCAACCGCGTGCACAAATAGTCCAACTATAGATAGTCATGATAAGAATCAAGATTTTTCGTTGATCTGTGTAGGCCGCCAATCTTACAAAAGACATGTTGACACAGCCAGACCCTATTTATTTTTTTGTAAATCAGACTTATATTTGTTTTTAGTCGGATTTGAGACACGTAGTGGAGCAAACTTATCGTTTAGCCACTACACCGTGTCTTCGTATAGGCCTGTTGATTTTGCTAGGTACAGGCAGCATCAAAAATATATATACACGTAGAGAAATTGTAAAGCGACTTTTAGAGGAAATAGTGATTGAAATCTTGACCAATTTCATACATAGTATCTGCGGATACATAAATATACATGGTCATTAAGATTTAATGATTTTACCCAATACCTTGCCAAGAAAAAGCGGTTGGAATTTCGCTACGTGTATACATCTTTTTGATGCTGACTGTACTTCGGAAAGTGTGTTAGTAAATCTTATAATACATACACATGTAGTTATGTATGTATATTGCCATTAATTTCAATCCAGTATTAGCACCTAATTAAATATTAAACATAGAATACGTAAGTGGAAATGTATCTGCTAAATCTTGCAGCACGTTCAGTAAATAATGAAGGATGGAGCATTGTCAGTAGGTACTATTATTTATATACAAAGTAGGTACCGTATGCCTCGCAATTAGGGAACATCCCGCTAAACAAGATCTATTAAAGTTTGATAAATTAATAATAAAGACTGATTTAAAATTTGAATCAGATTTTTTATTTGTCAAACTTCTAAACAGACAGAGTGAAAGATATTTTTTTTTTAAAAGCTCTTAATTCCAAAGCGGCTACCTCACTGCAGTTTGTCAAGCGTGAGGTTTTCAGTTTAAAAAATCCAGCAACTGTTCGGAGTTTTAAATTTTTCCCGGTAGATGGCAATAGGCACGCATTATGTGCTCAGGCATCGGTATTATGAGCTCTTTGGAAAATACAGACGTGATGGAATACTATGTAAAGTCTAGACCAAAATAAGTGAATATATATAAAACTAGCTTCCGCTCGCGGCTTCGCCCACGTAGTTTACGAAACCGTACATTTTCCCGTGAAAAGTAGCCTATGTGTTTTTCCAGACTATAATCTATATATGTACCAAATTTCATCCAGATCTTTTCAGCCGTTCTGATGTGAAAGAGTAACAAAGATCCATCCATCCATCCATCCATCCTCACAAACTTTCACATTTATAATATTAATAAAAACAAATATATATATGTATATAGTAGGAGTAGGATAGGATATACCCAAGCTATACCTAAGACATTCGCTTTGTCTTACCTTCCACTAATCGTTGGTAAACTGGTATTGTATAGATGCATGCTGAATAATCCTAGATTAAGATCTGAAGTGATGGATCATTTTGGTAAAACTAGTTTAATGTTTAAGCTAGGTTGTTAATAGATATATTAACATCAGAAGATGGGAGATTTGTATACAATATATTTTGTAACTGCAATTAAGCTATTTATTAGCTTCAATTATCTAAAAATATTGAATTGAGTTTGAAATTATTATGGTTACTATCATCATCAGCCAGAAGACGTCCACTGCTGAACGAAAGCCTTTATTTATATTTTAAAATAGATACATGTTTTGAAAAATAACTTTGCTCATTTTAAACCAATATTTTGAAAAGAGAATCCATGGAGTTTCTTGCCGGTCTCTTCTCCATAGGACCAACCACTTTGGAACAGAGCACCTAGATTCATGACGTTTAAAAAGTGCCTGCAAAGGCCCATTTGATATAAAATTAAATGCCTATGAGAAGCCATTAAAAAAAACTGTAGCTTTATAACAGCAAATAATTACGTATACAATATGTCAGATTCAAATTAAATTATTTTACGAAACGTTGCCTTAGCATAGCCTCAATGGTCTAGTGATAGCAAAAGCGGCTCCTGAGTGTGAACTCTCGCGTTCATTCCCGAGCACACTAGCACACCTCTGTGACCTTTCGGAGATTATAGGCGTGATGTCGGCCTCATCTATCTAATCGATCATAAATCCACCTCAAGTTCTCTACACCTAATTAGAAATAGGCTTATTAAATGGGCTAGCCTCAGTGTGGTCTTCTAAAAGCACCCGAAGTCCACCATATGGTGTCGAGGCGGACCACTGTAGTGAGTTTAACAAGTAGGAGTCCGGCACACCTCCTCCCCCCAGGTGGAGGACAGCACACGACGGGTTCTCACCCCGCTAATCAAAAAGAAAAAAATGTAGATGGGCTAAAAGCTAACTCACCACTTAACTCTACACCAAATCGATAAACTAATAAAAACAAGAACTAATCCATCTACATTCCAACAAAGAATTAGGCCGCCATTATTTCATTAGCCATCAACATCAGTCAAGCAACTTCCCGTAGGTCGGCAGAATACAAAACAGGCCCAAACAAATACAATTATAGGCGGCCCAAAGGAACCCTTTTATTTGGAAAGATACTTAAGCTAATTTGAGAACATTTCTTTTTCTTTCTGTTTTGTTACTGTTACCTGCGTCTGCTTTGATAGGCCATTGGATGTTGATTAAATCATTATATTATGTAGGTAAGTGTTTTTGGCTAAGCGGCTAGACAGATCGATATAATTGTGAAGATATATATATATATAGGTGCGC
This sequence comes from Shargacucullia verbasci, assembly GCA_947562105.1. Classification (NCBI taxonomy): domain Eukaryota; kingdom Metazoa; phylum Arthropoda; class Insecta; order Lepidoptera; family Noctuidae; genus Shargacucullia; species Shargacucullia verbasci. The sequence continues at coordinate 14,674,354 of OX387280.1, forward strand.
TTGCCGTTGTTTTGGTTTGGATGGTTATTTTTCAGGGTTTTTTAAAGTAATCCTTCTTCTTCTAAACTGACGGCTCAGTTGGCACAATGGCTGAGAGCTCGATTGCTGCGCTATGTGTCGCGGGTTCGATTCCCGCGATCGATCTGCGAGGTTAAGCAGTGCTTGACGCGGTCAGTCCTTATATGGGTGACAATTTTTCACATATCGAGACCGACGTGCTTTCCGAGGCACGGAGGTGCCTCGGAAAGCACGTTAAGCAGTTGGTTCCGAGTGTTATACTAAGACCTATGACAGTCGTTACGGGTGTCAGTAGCCCAACAAGTCTGACAACCAGTCTAACCTTAGAGTATCAGTGTCTCCCAGTAATTGTGTGGCTGAGGTCAGAAGGCAGTCGCTCCGTGTAAAATACTGATATTCAGTCGCAACCGGTTAGATTGGAAGCCGATCCCAATGTAGTTGGGAAAAAGCTAGGCAGATGATAAGATCGGATGATAGTCGTATGACCATTCAAATTTGCGAAAGTCCTTAGATAATTGGTGTACCTTTCCCAGTTGAACCTGTATTACCTTACAAGATTTTATGACCTCCAAACGACGACAAAGCGAGTAAATACAAGTACCTTAATAAAATGTCCTCGCTTGCTAGAAGTCGCAGATAATAGCCGATTATGAAACAAGAGCGTTGCAGTTTCAATAATGAAACTGGTTAAAATTATATTCTAAGACGAAAAGGAAAGATAAAATGTAGCAGCGGCTTTTAATTACTCAACTTTTATAATTTTGATCTTCATGGCAGCTGTTGCACCGAGTGTTGGTATCATTTGAAGTTTATCTACTTTGTACGCGAGTGTTTGTAAAGTATGTAGTAGAGTAATTTTATTACTTCTCAAGTTATTTTGACTTTCGCATATATTTTTCTATGGCTATTTGTAGAGCGACAACTGTCTATTTACAATAGGTATTATGAATAAACATTTAAAAAAGTAACTGAAATAATTACGCTAAGTTCTTTTTTATGAATAAAAACTTGTAAATTTTCTGTGATTTATAATTAAAGAATAGCATATGTTTAGTTAAAAAAAAAATTATCTTCTGTAATAAATTAATTTCAAAATTATAATAATTATAATTCAACCCATTGCTGTCCCACTGCTGGGCAAGGGTCTCTTCTCAGAATGAGAAGGGTTAGGCCTTACTCCACCACGCTGGCCCGATGCAGGTTGGCGGACTACACACACCGTTATGAACTTTATGGAGCCCTCTCAGGTGTGCAGGTTTCATCACGATGTTTTCCTTCACCGTAAACGCAAGAGATAATCAAGTTCTGATCCGCACATGATTCCGAAAAGTCAGAGGTGCGGGCCGGGTTTGTACTCAGACCCTCCTGCATGGAAGGCAAGCGTTCAACCGCTAGGCTATCACTGCCATCAATTATCAAAATTACGAACAATTATTTAATTATGTCGCTGATTTTTCATATATTATTTTGTGAAAAAATTGTCCTGGAACTCTCGTTATGTATCATATGTGTGTGGACATGTAACAAAAAGATTCTGTTAAAATGTTTTATATCCCGAAAGAACATAATCTAAGTCGCGGTGTTCCTATACATTGCACCGTGTACTTTACTTAAACAGTACGCTTAGATTTTTATTTACACAACTGAAACAACGTGGGACGGTAAAAAAAACATTAAGCTTGACTTGTGTCCCACATGGCAGTGGAGTTAACAAACTACAGAGATAGGTAGCTACGGTAAATATATCGGTCACCGCGTTCGTCGCTTGTTTATTTTAGCGATCAACAACCCTGTACGCTCGCGGTGGCAGGGGTGTCAAAGCTTTACCTATATATGTAAAATTAATTTTTATTTTAACTACTGACAAATTAGATAGACAAACCATTTGCAAAACGTCTGTCTGCAAATTATATTTCAATCTTCTTTTGTCCTTGAATTAAGTTTTAAGAATGAAATGAAATTATTTATTTTGCAATTAGGATTTTTCAATCACTTTTACCCGTCTTTTTTAAACTAGATGGGGTCGGCATTTCCTATGACTATCCCTGAGAAGAAACGCCGAAACAAACTCAGGGGTCAAAGTCTATTTTAAAGTCCAGAAAGATTGTAATGATGTAAGGGTTTATGTGAGACAAATATAGGGTGGAATAGCCTTTTGAAGAAAGTGCCATAACTATTTGAGCTAACCTCTCGCAACAGAGTGCAAGCATGCATCAGTTATCGTGAGAATTAATGAAATTAAGAGCGTTCAGCCTAGATCTCACTCACATTTACAATGTATAGCGGTTATATATAAGAAATAATTTCAATTTAAACGACATTACAATATCGAAAAATATTCGTTTGCAATTCTATTGGAAATGTACGAGATAATTTAACGATAACTGCTTTTTATTATTGTACTCGTAAAGCAACCCAAAATATGCGCAAGATGATCCAACATTGTTGGAACATTGAATTACGGTGAGAAGAAGATCGTTTTCTGTGAATTTATGTTTCCTTTTGGTATTCACAACCAAACTTTATGCTGATTTACTTCGTCAAGTAAACTGTAACTCCAGAATAAACCAATACTGTTGATTGAATACCTTGAATAAACTTTGGGTATATATTTGCTTTGTCATGGCAGGGACAGCCTAGACGTTGAACACTTGCCTTCCATGCAAGAGGGTCTGAGTTCGAACTCGGCCCGCATCTATAACTTTTTGGTATCATGTGCAGATCAGAAATATGATTATCATTTGCGTTAACGGTAAAGGAACACATCGCGATGACACGGGCACACCTGAGAGGCTTCCATAAAGTTGTGTGTGTAGTTCGCCAACCCGCACCAAACCAACGTGGTGGACTAAAGCCTAACCCTTCTCATTCTGAGAAGAGACCCTTGCCCAGCAGTGGGACAGTAATTTGTTAAATTTATTATTTATTATTATGGTATACCTACTAAAAATGTCAGTGATCGTAGAATACAATATCACAACAATATTATAAATAACTAGCTTTTGCTCGTGACTTCATCTGCATGTATTTTGTATTTATTACTTAAAAAAAGTGTTTGCTGCTACGCAAAAAATAAGCTTATCTTCTTATCCAAGACCCAGGCTACATCTTTGTAAAATTTCATAAAGATGGGTTTAGTAGCTTAGTCACGATGAGGTAACAAACTGACAGACAGAGTTACTTTCGCTGTTAAATACATATATAAATATAAACAATATTGAAACCAAAAAGCACATATTACAATTATTTCAGGCAAGTTTTACAGATTCTTTTTAAATATTTCACCATAAATAGCTTAGAAATGTTGACATTGTGATGGTACCAACCCTAACACAACGCTACCAACATGGCTGCCACGTTCGGATATTTACACGAATTTTGACAGACGTTTTTTGTGATGTGTTTTTTATTCTGTTTTCTTTCACGCCACAATGGTATTTGGACAATAGATGCTTGAACGGCCTCCGTATTGACTTTATGCCAAATGACGCCTTGTTCGACGTATATATGTATTCGTACGTGCGGTGATAGAAACATGGGTTTAGTTTGAATGGAATACAGTTGTGAATGAAATGATTGCTCCCATGTTAGCTGATATTCAACAATGTTTTACCGGTCAAGTACTTGTAAAGTTTAGGTACTAAAATAATAGTACCTACCTGTGGTCCTGTGTTCATTTCCTGCGCTGTACAAAATTTCATAAGGTTTTTCTGTTAGGTTAAAACTCGTCTTCTGTTTCAGAAGACTTAATAAAAATATCAATTCTCTCTAACTTCTCGAAGAATACAGACGTAAAATAATAAAAAAATAAGAAATTTGTTCGGTTAAAATATGTGTAGTGATCAATTTATTTCAAAGTACCATAGATTAGGAATATGTGATTAAAGAAAAGTGCTAACTTTATTATTTAATTATCAAGAGAGTTCGAGCTTGTTCGTGTGGTTTCACGGGAAGTTCGCTTGAAAGCCGATTTTGCAGAAAATTCTTGGAAAACTATAAAGTTACCTTTTTTAAATCAACTGAAATTAAATTATATGTATATTTTATTACATATGGTTCCGTTGTTTTCTGCAATAGTACTGAGTAAATTTTGGTTAATTTTACATAAGTATTAATATCTTAAATTAATTTCAATAAAAGTGTTATACAAAACAATCGTAAATAAAATTAATTAAATACACCATAGTTATTACCTAACTTCATAAACTCTAGAAAGACTAACATAGCTCTATTATCTTTGAGTTCCATAACATAACATAACATTACACTTGTATTTCACGGAGGGCTAGACAGACATGTAGCATTATACATTTCGCCGGTGGCGTTATTAAGTTCCATGTAATGATAGGCGACCATATTGCCATCTGCCAGGCACAATTCCAAACACCTGGCTGCTACGGAGAATTTTGTAAACAAAAAAAATACCCTGTAACACTTTTCCCAAACCGGGAATCAAGCCTAGAACCTCACACGCTAGCCGCGCCGCGTAGCCGCGCTTGCGACAACTAGACCAATAAATCAGTTTTTGAGATCGATTGTCAACAAATAAACAACAATATCTTTTGAATCGCTCTCAAATATCCAATACCCAATCAAATACACCATTTAAAATCGTATTTTAAAAGAGAATTTTAATTAAAATCTGAAATTTGTCTTTTTTTGAAGCGTAGTCTATCACACCAATGTAAATCCAGCTGTTGAGGATAGTGCGAAATTGGATTTAGAAATGGGAATCGAATGGCGAACCTCGTTCGACTCTGGCAATAATAGAGAGAGGCAGTTGAGTTATTCTATCCCGATGGTAGACCGGGAGCCGGGAATGTGTAACGGGAATGAAGGCAAAGGGAAAAAAACTAAGTACCTTAAAATGGGGCTATTTGGGAAACGCGGGGCAATTTGGGACTAACATTTGTTTTTAGAAATTTTGACATATTTTCTAAACTAAATCAAAATTTCCTTTGTCATTGAAAGTATCCTACACTACCGCTGTTTAAAAGGAGTTACTACTACATGAGAAGCACACATAATGATCCCTTTACTAAATTTCAATTAGCCCCGCGCTTCCGAAATACCCCATTTTACGGTACTCGGAAGGAGCTGTGACTAGAATGAATGCACGTTTTTTTATAAAGACGATACCGATATCAATGCATAATACATTAATCTCATACATTTATTTTAATCACTTCCAGACTACGTGTTGTGTTACAGTTTTGCCAGCGAGTCCTATCACAATTAAACGGCGGCATATACATATACGGAATGTACTCTAAAGTTAACGATTTCATTCTTTTTATTTTTTATTAATTAATTCGAAAATATTAATATATTTTGTGTTAACAAAGCCTAAGCAGTATTTTTATTAATGTATACCAGTTAAAGGCACTTATGAATAGTGAGACTCTAGTTGCCACGTTCCGTTGTTTTCCTATGGAGAAGAACGGGCAAAAAACTCCATGGTTACTCTTTTATATTCTGATTTTATTTAACATTTCATATTTATGAATACACTAGCTTCCGCTCGCGGCTTTGCCCGCGTGGTTTATGAACCCGTGCATTTTTCCGGGATAAAAAGTAGCCTATGTGCTATTCCAGACTATAATCTACCTCTGTGCCAAATTTCATCCAGATCCGTTCAGCTGTTCTGGCATGAAAGAGTAACAAAGATCCATCCATCCATCTATCCTCACAAACTTTCACATTTATAATATTAGTAGGATAGGATTATTTTCTAAACGTTTTGCGAGGAAAATATAGTACTATTAAAACTACTAGAAAATGTAAGTAGTTACATAAAAGACAAAACACATAAATAATGATGCTTTATCAAGAATTTGAATAAATATTTTATGATGTGCCTCGCTGGCTCTATATCTGTATGTGATGGCACGATTAGTGTAGAGGATAAGCGATCGAATGCTCTTTCAAAATATTCTCTGCTATGCTCGTACTGTATGACCTGGACATTATTGTTCTGGGTCTGGGTGTCAAAATCCATCATCAGTTCCTAGAAAACTTCATCTTTATTTGGTGACCTATATATATCCCTTTATTCCACTTTGTTCAACAATTAAATATACCAATTCCGTTATTATCTTTATTATAATTCTTCTGTACGTGTGTGTTACTGAACTCCTCCTAAACGGCTGGACCCATTTTGATGAATTTTGTGTGTTTTTGAGTAGATGGTTTAGATTCACAATTGGACCCGGTAGGTGGCGCTGCGATCGAGTTCTAGGATTTTAATTTTTTTTTTACTTTGCAATGTTCGGCCTGGTCAACGTCTGTCGGGTCCGCTAGTTATTTATATATAGTGAAACAATCGTTATGAAGTACTTATCAAAGAGTACATTGATTGGAATAGAATACGTAACCTTATTTACAGTTTCGTTTCCTTTATTTTATGTTTCCGAAATTTAAACAAAATATTATCCCCAAGGTCCCATCTCCCGGTCTATTTTACAATGTAGAGCTATCACAGGGCAGATAGGCCCGGAGCTGGAGGCACCTATAGAATATTGACCCATTGCATAACCTCTTATCGAAATGCGAGAGCTTTACCTACTCACATTTGAATAATAGCGTGATGATTGAATTTTAATGTTGGTCGCGTTTCTGGATGAAAGCCAAAAGGATTTCTTTGTTAAAGTTATCGTTTTACGTATTTTATCTTGATTATGCAGTACATCTACAGTATACAGAAGCTACCATTTAAGTTTATAAAGTTGTTTGTTTATTTTGTTGGTATTTTTTTTTTAAGTCTGATTGCCTCATTAGTCTAGTGGTCGGAAGCGTGAGGTCCTGGGTTCGGTCCCGGGTTCGGGTCAGGAAAAGTGTTATTGGGATTTCTGCATGGAAGTTTTCAGTAGCCGCACGGAGTCGGAAACTGTGCCCGATAAATGGGAATAGGCTCGCCCCCTATTACACGAATTCAATAACGGCATCGGCGAAATGTGGGTGTACATATTTTTTGCTTTTTCCTTTTTAAAAAATACGTTGCTCCACACTTGGAATAAATTCTGTATCGTGGGTGTGTTTACAAACAGAAATATTCACATACACAAACACCCAGACTCGAAACAACTATCTGTAGATTATACAAATATTTGTTCCGTGCGGGAATCGAACCCTCGGCACGTAATACAGCTGTCAGTCACAGCGTGACGTTTTGATCATAATATATTGTGTTATCAACGTTAACATTGGTTGTCTTCTGAAGTTCGTGGATCCCTATAGCTTGAAGACTCAACCTACAGATTGAAAACTTTTCTTGTATGTTCAATAGAATCATCCCACGTTCTGAGGCCCTAGTGTAAGTTTCTTTCGACAAATTAGATTTACTAAATCGAACGCGTTCGGCGCTCCGATTGGTCCGTTTCGTGCTCTCCACCAATAGGAACGACGAACGCGTTCGATCGAATCGAATTTGTTGAAAGAAACTTACACTAGGGCCTCTGTTTAGTATTCAAGCTTAGGTGTTATACACAGGGAATCTCAAGTCTATGTAAGTAGGTACTAACACAAGATGGTGCGGCATACCGACAGAATTTGCGGTGTTATCGTAACATTCCAACCGGTCTTGTGGTCCAGCACCTGTGCAACTATGTCCAACTATGTTGCACATTTATGTTGGAGAGACGCCTCGTGAAGCCGCAAGCCGAGTTGAGGCTTGTGTGGGTATATAAGGTGCTAAGTTTGAGGTGTCATATAAAGTTGTATTACGCCTCAAACTCAAAATTTATAACGTGTATAATATCCTATCCCATCCTATCCTACTAATATTATAAATGTGAAAGTTTGTGAGGATGGATGGATGGATGGATCTTTGTTACTCTTTCACGCCAGAACGGCTGAACGGAACTGAATGAAATTTGGCACAGAGATAGATTATAGTCTGGAATAGCACATAGGCTACCTTTTATCCCCGAAAAATGTACGAGTTCGTAAACCACGCGGGCAAAGCCGCGGGCGAAAGTTAGTATTATAAATGTGAAAGTTTGTGAAGATGGATGGATGGATGGATATTTGTTACTCAATCACGCCAGAACGGCTGAACGAAACTGAATGAAATTTGGCACAGAGATATATGATAGTCTGGAATAGCAAATAGGCTACTTTTTATCCCGGAAGGTTTGTAAGCCATGCGAGCGAAGCCGCGGGCGGAAGCTAGTATGATAAAAAAATTATGTTTTTGCATATATAAGGTCTTACTAATCCCGCGGCCTAATTACGCAAAATAGCGACAGCAACGCGACAGCCATAGGACAAAAGCCTCACTGTTAGCCAGTACATATGTATGTATATGACACAAAAATAATGTTTGACGGTAGCTATCGCGCGATCTACGCCTGTCGTAAACTGATTGCTATATCGATAAGCTGCCGATTTTTTTAAGGGGTCATTATCGTACTCACCAATACGAATAACATTTAGTACGAGACCAACTTTTAAATCTATACAAATAAATACAATTGAAGTGTCTGTTTGTAAGTCATGTCAAAATAACAGCTTTTTACTAAATGCGTATGAGGGAATTTATAAAAAAAAAAATCAATTTTTAAAATTTTTACCTGTCTATTTGTTCCTATTAATTTCCGAAACGGCTGGACCGATTTTGACGTGACTTTCACTGGTATCACTGTTATTAAAACCCATGTAATAGTCTACCATCAACCAAAGTTCCAAACTCCGTGCTGCCACTAAGAATTTCCATAGAGAAAAAACAATAACATTTTGCCCGACCCGGGAATCGAACTCAGGACCTCAAGCACAGCAGTCGCGCTTGCAACCACTAAACCAATGAGGCAGTTAGCAATTACGACTGATTGGCTAATATTTTCTGCACGGCAGTGCTATGAACAATATTCTTAAATAAAAATAACTTCAGACGAATTTAGCACCTGCAATTTGCTATTCATAATAATTATTAAAAAAAACACAAAGCGAATATTAAAGCAATGTAATTTAATTTGATACGAGTATAATTTCCCTTCACCCGTCTACAGCAATAACATTTTAATAGAACCTTTGTCCAAATTACAACCAGCAGGATGCAAAACTTAATAAAACACACAGAAGAATTTAATAAACGCTACATCTATCTCTCTTTTACAAACACGAAAAGGGAAGGAGTGAAAGAGATGGCAACACAATAGATATCTAAGTGTGTGGCCATTCGCGCAGAGAATTCATATGTGTCGGTGCAAAATACTCGTTATTATCTGTGATTACAAAGGTTCTTGTGTCTGCCCATTCTAAACTTACGCTTGGTTTATGTCAAAAGAGAATCATTTGGGATTATGGATATAACATAATATTACGCCTGTATATCCCTAAGTATATCCCTAGGAGACCCGGGTACGTCTTAAAACTGCGGCCAGACACCGGAGGACGGGCAGCAGCGTCCTCTCACTAATCGGTGAGCCACTGCGATTCCCAAGCCGCCTGCCAAGCGTGGGGATTATGGCAAACCCCCCCTTGGGGGAGGCTTTCGTTCAGCAGTGGACGTCTTCTGGCTGATGATGATGATGATATCCCTAAGGCTTAGGCAGAGGTACTTAAATGATTGTGTAGTCAGCATCAATAAGATGTATACAATTAACGAAATTCAAATGCCATTTTTAGAGGAAATAGTAATCGAAATCTTGATCAAATTTACACATAGAATCTGCGTATACATAAAAATACATAGTCATTAAAATTTGATGATTTCAACCGATAATTCTCCAAAAATAAGCGTTCAAAATTTCGCTACATATATACATATTATTGATGCTGACTTTACACCCACGGTACTGACTCCCATGTAATAGGGAGCGAGCCTATTGCCATCTAACGGCTACAGTTCCAAACTCCGGGCTGCCAGTGAGAATTTCTATATAGGAAAACCTAATAACTCTTCGCCCGACTCAGGAATCGACCGCAGGATCTCATGCTCAGCAGTGGGGCCAGCGACCACAAGACTCAGTAACGCAATTCGCTACGTAAAGGATCCGGGACCAGCTAACAATATACTGGGTCTACTTTACGCTGTTTCTGTTGTAAAGAACGGAATCGGATCTTGTACAGTCGGTGCCCTACATGAGCTGACCCCCCTAGAATTTATCATATAATGTCTAGGGGGATCAGGTAATGTAGGGCACCGACTTACAAGAAATCTATAATATTAAACATCAACCCATCTCCAGATAATAACTGGCATTGGTAAAAAAGTGAATAGGGTAAATCTTAAAAATATCCGTGAAAAAAACGAACGTCGCGTCGTCTAGAAATTATTGGTATGTATGTAGTCTGTCATCATCATTATCTACCTAGCCTTTTTCTTACTGTATTGGGGTTAATTTTCAGTCTAACCAGATGCGGCTGAATATCAGTATTTTGCACGGAGCCCTTTTACTAGGAGACACTAATACTGTCTGATAGGTTAGACCCGCTGTCAGACTTCTGAGCTGCCGTAACGACATCTATGAAAAATTGTCACCCATCCAAGAACAGACCGCATCAAGCGCTGCTTAATCTCGCAGATAGACCGATCTGCATGGTAGGACCACAAGACAAACCTCTTCTCTTTTATACCTTGCACCACTCCATGGACGATACAGAATCTGCCGAGCGTATGTTTAATCAGCACCCTGTGGATATTGCCTAAGCAATAAACCATGCTGTATAAGCCCTTATAGACATCACGCTATACGCAAATGTTTTATTGTATAGTTAAAATTGATCAAATACTTTCATAATCCCGTGTTCGTATAACGAATTATTAGTAAAACTTCGCAAAATATTAATTTGTTTTCACTTTGAAAAAATATTGTTTTCTAATAATATTATTATTTTTAGATTTATGACCATGTTGTATTTTTATTCTTAACATTTTAATTATTATTCATTATTTTTTAATTTTGATTGATTTTATTATTTTGATTTTCAATGGAGATTACTCATTTGTACACCTTTATAGGTAAAACATGTTGGACTATAATTACTTATTTAACATCAAAAATACTGTGTAACATTGTATTATCACCCATGTTTGACACAAATAAAATAATTTGATTTGATTTGATTTATAATTTTTCCGTAGCATAGTCGACACTTGTGCAGTCTAAACTGTTACCTGAAATGAAAACGCAGTGGAGCCAAATGATATCACGACAAACCGTGAAAGAGATAGCGAAACGAACCGAACATATTTAGCAAAATTGGTCACCTTTAGACCATAACAGAACAGCTTAGAAATCAAGGAGTCCTTTGCCCAGAAGTGAAATGTAACAGGGCTATAATAGCAGTTGAAACATGTTAAAATATTATTTGGGCCTTGAAGAGTATTACATGATTACATAAACATAAGGTAGGGTTGTCAACCGTCCTGTTTTCCCAGGACATGTCCTGCTTTTTGGAGTGTCCTGGGTTGTCCTGGATAGTTATTAAGTAGCGTTCTGTGCTTATTAAATAGTCCTCGTAAGGTCTTGTGTTTTATTATTCACACGCCACTACTGCCTCACGTTTAATCATCATCTTACGTTTAATCATCCGAGTTATTTTATAATTTAATCCTTCATTACATTTCTTATGTTATATAATTTAATTGAAGATTATTTCATAAAACATTGTAATTGCTATTTATTGAATTTCATTGATTTTGTTTTTAAACCGAAATATCCTAGCAATTCCACTTCCAAATCCTGGTTTTTAAAGTTTGGGGATGGCGACCCTAATATAAGTTAGTCTAGCTAGATAAGTAAGAACTATTTTCTTTGTATTTTATTAGTTTTTATTGTATTATGTTGTATTGTATTGTTTTTTATTTGTATGTCTCATCTAGAGCGTAAGTTAAGTGCTTTTACTGTTTCATTATTTGTAGCAATGGTACAAAAATATGTCTTGAGCTAGACGCCGTCTTGGCCCATTCTGTTATGTGTATTATGCGTTATTAAAATAAATAAATAAGTCCATTTATCAAAGGTCTTACTTATTACTTCTCCTTGTTAAAATTCAATGGACACCTCTAAAGGCAAAATATAGGTAGACTAGCTTCCGCCCGCGGCTTCACCCGCGTGGTTTACGAACCCGTACATTTTCCGGGATAGCCTATGTGCTATTCCAGACTAAAATCTACCTCTGTGCCAAATTTCACCTAGATCCGTTCGGACATTCTGGTGTGTAAGAGTAATAAAGATCAATCCATCCATCCATCCATCCTCACAAACTTTCACATTTATAATATTAGTAGGAAGTAGGATAGGACAATATCAAGCGTGGTAACGCTGCCAGTCTTCTGGGCACACTACCGGTTGACAGCGATGCTGAGGAGTATTTTGACGCGTAATGTTTTTATTATAATTTCTATTACTTTTCTAATCTAGTTATTGTATAAATGCAGGTAAATAATAAGAAGTTAATGTTATTTTGGAAATAAAACAGTCTGTACGGTAGATGAAGTGGGTATTCAATTCTATTCTCATTCAAACACAACAGAACGGTTCAATAAGCACCCCAAAACATTGAAGCTATAACAACAATCTCTGAAAATGTGAAGATGCTCAGACAAAACTGATTTATTTACCGTCTTATAAGCCCGCAGCCGATAAATAGGCCCCAATGCCTCACGGTCGGGGCTTACTGTCAATTATAACTACAATACGTACCTGTTCCTATTTATTTTAGCTTGACTGAGAGTTATTAATTGGAGAACACGTTCCGTGAATGTTAATAGATAATTTTATAACATATAATTATAAAACAAAATTATAATATATGTAGAATAGGGAAATTACGTGATATCTTCTCGTCCAAAATTCCACAGTGCCTAAAGACAAAGTTCTTCAAGCAGTGTGTGTTGCCAGTGATGACATATGACACTGAGACATGGTCCTTAACTGTTGGAGAGGCTCAGAGTCACACAGCGGGCTATGGAGAGAGCTATGCTCGGAATCTCTTTGCGTGATAAAATCCGGAACGAGGATATTCTCCAAAGAACCAAGGTCACTGACATAGCTCTCAGGATATGCAAGCTGAAGTGGCAATGGGTAGGCCACATCGCTCGCAGAACGGACAACCGATGGGATGAAAGGTTCTCGAGTGGCGACCACGAACCAGAAGACGCAGCGTAGGAAGGCCTCCTACTAGGTGGACCGACGACATTGTGAAAGTCGCGGGCGACCGATGGATGCAAGTGGCGGAACGTCGTTCGATGTGGTGGTCTAAGGGGGAGGCCTTCGTTCAGCAGTAGACGTCTTCTAGCTAATGATGATGATATAGAATAGGCAGAGTTTTGTACACCCGCATTTCCTGGACCGTTGTTGAGTCTAATGTGGTTAAAAGGGGAAATACCTATGGCTATCTACCGGGCTCAGTTCCAGACTCCGGGCTCAGTTCCAGACTCCGTGCTGCTATCAAAAATTTCCATACAAAAACCCCAATAAAACTTTCCCAGGATTAGGAATCGAACCTAGGAACTCATGCTTGCCAGTCGTACTTCCAACCAGTAGACCAATGAGTCAGACAATTTTATATACAATATTTGCCAAAATGCACAATTATGCATAAGCGGTCTTAACGCCGTAGGCATATTCTACCAGACGACCTTTGTGTGAAATTTTGGTTTGGATATTGTGGTACATCGATTTCTGTTTTATTAGTCTCAGTTCATACACAAGTCACCTGTTAAAAACAAATATTTGTATGATCTGCACATAGTTGTTTCGGGTCTGAGTCTTTGTGTATGTGAATATATTTGTAGTATAGTGTAGGTCAAAGAACCTATATTAAAAAAGAACTCCATAAGTCTCTATCTCTGTAAGTAACTGGCAAACAGCTGATCACTGAATCATTTTATGATTCATATGACACAGCCTGAGGTACTTCGTTGAGGTTTATTTATTCAGCTAAGATTTCATACAGTTGAAGCTAGGACATTCTAGAGAAACTTATAAAAAAGTCATTATATTAGTTTTAATATCAGAGATTGCGTTCCGTTCGATTTAATTTAAAATATTATTGATTATTGAATTCTAAAGAGAAAAAAAAAAACGTACTAAAATATTACCTTCAATGGTACAAAAATTAAGTTTCACAGTTTGTGTGTCATTTATATCATACTATGCAAGACTGAATCGACAAAACCTCATTTGTTTCTTAATCTAATCGCTCATTAATACCTTCTGTATTTTGAAAACAGCTCGATGGGATTAAAACATTAACTACTTACCGCTAATTATTTGTCATACATCCGGTGTTTGAGCTGTGTCATCAATAACAAAGAGATTATCAGGTAAACAAGCTTCTAGAACAGTCTTTACACGCGCTTTACTTTCAAAGAGAACAACGAAGAAGAAAAATTGGATACTTACCTCAAACTATTCGTGTTGGCCCTTTGCAGAAAGGAATACTTCGGAGTACTTCAGTTTTATTAGAAGAAAGTACACTCCTGCGCAGCACCACAAAACGTCCTTAGTGGAAAACGTGCATAAGTACGTGCTGCTGCCATACGGGAGAATCTGAAAAAAAATAATAATATGCTAGATATATTCTAAGATAGACATAACATGAATTTACCGGAACGTGATGATGGAGCGGAAACGCTTGACATCCTAGTCTAATAAATTAATATCGAATAAACCTGCCCAAAAGCGGATATGACGAATAATTCTAAATGCGTCTCAACCACCACGATGGTGAGCAGACAAATAATTTAGTATACTTTATAACACAGCAGTTATAGATCACAGCTATAAAAATGCATACTGCAATGCGCTTGAGCAGGTTTAGAATAATCAAAGTATGTAAATACCACAGTTTTTAATCTGAATAATCAAAGAAGGTAACTAGTACTCAGTTCTTAATTTGTTTCCAGAAATTTTCTTCTCAAGGGTTTATCAAGTTCAACAAACCAAATTAATTTGTTTTTAATGACAATTTGAGTCATCAGTCAGATTAAGATTAATAGAATCTAATCTTCAGACAATTTTTATGAAGTGGAGCAAGATATTGATTTATATAAATACCTGAAAATTAATGCAGAGATCATAGTTTGTGCAACAATACAATCCAAAGATCGTGTGAAGAACAAGTGAATCACAGGTAAGCTTTCGAAGCAATTTTATTAAAACAATTATTATTTAGATAGTAATAATATTGAATTCATTGGTTTAAGTGGTCGCAAGCGCGACTGTTAAGCGTAAAATCCTGGGTTCTATTCTCGGGTCTGGCAAAGTGTTATTGATTGTAAGTTAGGGCTAAGTATTTTTCTGAATAAAAACTCACAGTAGTAACGCGGAGTCTGGAACTGTGCCCGGTAGATATCATTGGGCTCACCCCCAATTACATGACACTCAATAATGGCATCGTCAAAACGTGGGTGTACAATAGTAGATCTCTGCCTAACTTTTCGGACACAGGCGTAATGCTATGTTATGTTAATATTGAATATCAGAATAAAAGTATATTTTTGAATTTCAATTGTAATATTATTTTAATTACTGCCGATTTTAATACTAATTTCACAACTCTCTTTATCGAAGTTTAATAAAAAGGTTCTTTCTATATTTACTTTCTTCTTACAATAATCCTGCATATTTTTTTCAGGAAAAATGAAATTCCTGATCGTCATCGCCTCTGTGGTCGTTCTGGCTTCCGCCAGCCCTGCTACCCGCGGCCTTGTCAACCCTAGCCCGGCTCCAGCCCCGGTCCCAGAATTTGAGCCGATCGCTGTAGGCCCAGCCATCTTGGACTACGAGCCTGTTGCCGTTGAGCCTGCCTTTGTTGACCCAGTCGCTGTTGAACCAACTCCGATTGCTCCAGCTCCAGCACCCGTCACCACTCCTTTGGTCCAGATCATCCTGAACATTAACTCAGCTGGTCAGGTTGATGCTCCAGTTGCCGTGGTTCCTGCACCGCCTATCGCTGATGCACCAACTCAACCTGTGCATGTCGTTGAAACTGCTCCGGAACCTGAAGAAGTCGTGGTTCCAGTTGTTCCCGCGCCTGTAGAGATCGGTACCCCAATGCTACCTTCTCCAGAGGTTGTTCCTGAGCCTGTGGAAATAGGCACCCCGATCCTGCCTGTTCCAGTTGTTGTGCTGCCCGATGAACTCAACTAGATAGTCGTATCTTCATAAAAAATATCAATTATAGTTAAGATCTAGTACGTATAAGATAGTAACAATTATGCATTAAAAATCTTTTTTTTTTATTACTATTGCCTTTCTTTACATTCACTGGTAACAAGTTTAAATCTTATGTTAAATCCGTTTTAATAAGGAAAGCCTATTATAAGGTCAATGACTACGTTGATGATAGAAACGTATGGCGTTAATTATCTTCTGCACATGTGGCTTCCCTGGTGACTAGTTGTTTCTAATCCCCACAATCTAGTTGTTGGTGTTTTCTGCATGACTAGACATTTCTTTCTTATGTACTTTATTTTATTTTATTGTATTACATCTTTTTTTTTACATAACATTGTTATACATTTTTGTTTAACAAACAAAGACTTGAACATTTTAGTATGAAAATGTGAAAAATGAATTTTATTATCTTATATAGTAGTCCTTGTATGTCATGTAATGTAATATTGCATTGTAAGAGTATTTTTTATTTTATTTTGTTATTATAAATTGCTTCAACTCATTATAAACCAATATTTTGAAAAGAGTATCCATGGAGTTTCTTGCCGGTCTCTTCTCCATAGGACCTACCCACTTTGGAACCGTGCGCCTAGATTCATAACGTTTTAAAAATGCCTGCAAGGGCCCATTTGAAATAAAAATCTTTGACTCTGACATGCTAAAGACCTTGACAAGTTTTATTTTTATTCCCAAATCAGCATTAAAGGTACAATTTCTATAAAAAATCTTTTCATGAAGTTTATTGCCGGTTTCTTCTCCATAGGACCAACCCACTTTGGAACCGTGCGCCTAGATTCATAACGTTTTAAAAGTGCCTGCAAAGGCCCATTTGAAATAAAAAACTTTGACTTTGACATGAACTTGTTTAATTCATTAGACCACACGCGGTGCCCGACGACGATACACAATCGATTTTCTATTGTGCCTCGTTTCCATCACTTGACGGATACTAACTCTTATTCCTTTCCTAATCCACCATTAAGATAAAAATGTACGAGCTCGCACAAAAAAAAAATATTTGCTCTCAAACGCGCACGCACATTACTACGATCGAGGAAAACTTGAGATAAATACCTATAACTCGAAAAACCTCCATAACTAATTATAAATCCTAACTAATATTATAGATGCGAAAGTAAGTTTGTTTGTTTGTTTGTTACCTTCTCACGCCTAAACTACTGAACTGATCATAATGACATTTTTTATATACGTTGTCAGGTGTACGGAAATGGACACAGGGCACTTTTCATCCCGAAAAAAGTACTGTTCCCGAGGAAAACAACAATAACGTTCTTATGAGAATAGATGGCGCCATGTGTCTTTCGCAAGCAAAGTACAACCCGAATTGATGGTCAAATTCTAAATTACTCTACTAGTCATCTCATAAAAGAAAGTGAAATTACAGTAACCGCCAATTTATCTTTTCCTCAACTAACCAATATCACTAAACATACTTGGCACAGGGAACTCTAACCAGACAGGGTTAGAGGGAGGAGTGTTTGATGTATGCTCCATAAATCATCCTGTATGTATACCCGGGTATTGTGGACGGTTAAGCCGCAAAGTTTCACATAGCGAATTGAAAAATATTGCAGGAAACAGGACAATAATCTTCGGCGGTTTATTGTGATGAATTATTTTTATTTTACGTGTGATAGATATTTCCTCATAATTTCTTTGTACAGCAGTACTCTGCCTAACCCCTCGGTAAATACAGGCGTGATACTATGATGCTCCTTTCTACTAATCTTATCTCCTGATGTAATTATGTCTATCACTGTAAAAACAGCTTAATGTGATAAAAACATTTACTAATTAATACTTATTATTTTCCTCTCTTAAATGAACAGCAAAAAGTAAGACATTATTAAAATGCCTGGCCTATATACAACCTACTTAGAAATTAACTTATTATATGCACCTGGAGAAATGAGAAACTTGGCACCTGACTTGATTCATAGCATGTCCTGTGCATGTTTTATCACGCCATACGACACGCCATAGTGATGGCGGACAGAGGGAGCCACCGGCATGCAGTAGGCCTACAACCAATATTTTGACGTATAGAAACGTAACCGTATCGTTCATGTTTGTGAATTTTGAATAAAAAATACGAATCCTATAAGATTTTGTTTTAATTTTATGCATGACACACAATTTGTATCATACTTAGAAATGAAAAAAGGCTTCAATTAAAAAAAAATACGGTCGAAACGTGTATTTATAATTCAGAGTATGTAATCGACGATACGCTTACGATGCCAAACATCAAAATATGTGTGCTAGGCGGAAAATGTATTACTTCTATTTTATGAATGTGTGTAGGATGGGTAATGATTGATATTCATAATTCAATCAATTTATAATAAATACTTTTATCTAAAGATATAATGGATACGATTGAAGGATTACTATATATAAAACAAAATAGTCTAATCACCCTTTTTTGGTTGAATAAAAATAGTACATACATATATAATAGTATACGTAGCGGCTACGTGGACTGTTTCAATAGGTCATTAATATACTAAATTTTGATCTTATGACATTAAATTGATGAGTATGATGTATATCATGATAATGATAACATGCAAAGATAAATTTAATTACTTAACCGAAATAAACAAAAAAAAAAACTTATTTTCTTTTTTGATAGCAATACTTATATTAAAAATTACAGAAATATGGTAAAACCGAGGCCCTAGTGTAAGTTTCTTTGGGCAAACTCGATTTAACGCATCGAACGCGTTCGGCGCTCCAATTGGTCTATTTCATACTCTCCACCAATCGGACCGCCGAACGCGTTCGATGAGTTAAACCGAGTTTGTCGTAAGAAACTTACACTAGGGCCTGAGAGGATCTTCCGATTAAGATACGTTATGTTGCCTGATGAAACAGATTACTTAAAAGTTACAACGAAACTGACAAGCCGAAACCCGACGGTAGATGATGGAGATTCGTATATAATTGATGTTAAATTCGTTGTAAACTCTGATATTGTCCTGTACGATTTTTGTTGCTTCACTCTGATAGATAGCGCTTTTACTTTTACCCGTGAAGTTAGTAGTCGCTACATTTCTACAAAATAATATTCTACAACAATGAAGGCGACGTCAATCCTTTTATGTCATTTTTATGTCTTCAGTTTTTTTGTAAATATTGTATAAGTTTATAGTTATTTAAATATTTATTACTGTTTGTTAATGTTAAGTGGAAGCAATACGGAAAGTACTGCATGTCGACCGAACATATCGCAGGATACTCTGGTGCGATGTCCCCATTGTCCCCAGGCACGCTTTTTTAAAGGTAAGAGGGGTCTAAATGTGCATTTTGGGAAGGTCCACAAATCCCAAAATGTATGTAGCACCCCCACAACCACACAAATGCAACCATCTCCCGCTATACTTGTTAATTCCCCATTTTGGCTATCATTATCGAAATTAAAAAACTCAGTTCCTGTTTTAAAGCGTGTTCCTCGAGGGGCTAGGCCAGCAGTTGCTCAGGCATTAGCCCACTGTGTCCGCCTTGCCACCCGAGAGAACTCGCAATGTGCTTGGGAACATCTTCTCACCTTCCCATACCGGATTCTACATTTACAGAAGAAATTGGCTAATAAAAAGAAAACCCTAACAGCTCAAATTAAAGATAACTGCTTTTTTTCGACTACACCTTTCGACCCTAAATTATCGGCACTTAGTTACCAACCTCGAGGCATATGCCATCACGTAGAATCCAAATTGAGTGAAGGCGTTATAAGGGGGGCAGCTAGGGTTCTTTTCAGCAGCGATGTGATCGCGCCATGCTCTCCGGATACACTCTCAGCTCTGGAGAGCAAACACCCAGCGCCAGCGGATGACCTTGCTTTTCCTGACCCTCCTGATTTTGATTCGGACACCCTTATTATTACAGCCCAACAATTGGTAGCAGCCATATGCTCCTTTCGAAGCGGCTCAGCCGGAGGCCTCGACGGTTTGACGCCGCAACACCTTAAAGATCTCACGTGCTCAAGCGCCGGGGAAGCTGGTGAGACGCTATTGAAGGAGCTTACGGCTCTGACCAATTTAATGCTCTCCGGCAAGGTACATGAAGCCGTCATTGATATTTTGTATGGGGCAAACTTGTGTGCCCTACGCAAGAAGGATGGCGGCATTCGTCCCATTGCCGTAGGCAGTACGTACCGTCGTATGGCAGCCAAAATTTGCTGTAAATACTATAGTGATGAATTATCACAAAAATTCCAGCCCCTGCAATTAGGTTTTGGTTCGAAAGGGGGCTGTGAGGCTGCCGTACACGCTCTCTCTACCTACCTAAATTCTGGTGAAGGCGAGGTCATCCTCAAGGTTGACATAAAAAATGCCTTCAATTCTGTTAACAGGGACATCTTACTGGCAGAAGTAAAAAAGGAATTACCCAAAATTTATAGTTACCTCTGGCAGTGTTATAGAAATCCTTCCAAATTACTATACCAGGACAATTTATTAGAATCAGCAGTTGGCTGCCAACAAGGTGATCCCCTCGGGCCAGCCATTTTTAGTTTAGCCATCCTCCCCATCATTCAACAATTACATTCAAAATTTAATGTATGGTATTTAGACGACGGAACCCTGGGAGGCGATGTAGAAACAGTTTTAAACGATCTGCAATTTTTGAATAATAAATTTAAATCTATTGGTTTGGATCTTAACCTTTCGAAATGCGAAATTTATATTCCTGAAGATACTGACAGACAATCGACCTTGGAAAAATTTCATACAATAGCACCAGCAATAAAAATGATTGACAAAGATTCTCTCCGTCTCCTGGGATCCCCAATCTTGGAAGAATCATATCCATCCTTCATCGAAGAAAAAATACAAAATTTTAGTGATATTTCGGAAAGACTTTTCAAAATTAACATGCATTCGGCTATAACTTTAATTCGCTACTGCTGTTTTGGCCCTCAACTCACATACTGTCTTCGCTCTTCCCATTTATGGAAGTATTCAACTTTATTGGAAAAAGTTGATAAAATTATTCGGAATACACTAACTTCCATCCTAAATGTGGCTTTAGACGACCGAGCCTGGCTACAAATCACTCTTCCCATTCGTTTGGGAGGCCTCGGCGTCCGCAAAATTTCAAGTATAAGTTTACCGGCTTTCCTGTCCTCGGTCCACAGCACTGAGAAATTAACCAGGAACATCCTAGCATCCGCACTGGTTGATTTCGAGGTATCGTGCCTAACCGAGGCTGTAAACGCCTGGAAAATGGCTTGCCCGGATACAGATCTTCCCGTCAACCCATCCTCCCAAAGGCAGTGGGACGGGCCGCTTTGCAGCATGATACGGAATAATTTAATAAACACGTCAATCAATGCTGCTGAACGTGCTCGTCTCCTGGCTGTGGGTGAATGGGAGTCGGGTATGGTATGGCTTCAGGCACTCCCGTCGTCCAACATAGGAACTATGTTGGATGACACTACTTTCCGTATTGCGACATGCCTCCGCTTGGGTGCTCCTTGTGGTGCTCCACATCGCTGTCACTGCGGTGAAGCAGTCGACTCCCTCGGACATCATGGTCTGTCCTGCAGCAGGAGTGCAGGCCGTATAGAACGACACGCAAACATTAATGACATTATTCGTCGTACTCTTGTTACCGCCGGCGTGCCAGCCGTATTAGAACCAAGTGGTTTGGCACGTGACGATGGGAAGAGACCAGACGGTATGACATTATCGCCATGGAAGTTGGGTAGGCCTCTGGTGTGGGACGCAACATGCGTCGACACCCTTGCGCCATCACATCTTCCCAGCTCGGCGAGCTGTGCCGGTGCTGCTGCTGCATCTGCAGAGACCCTCAAGCGGCGAAAATATAATAACCTACTCAGTGGTTATATTTTCGAGCCGTTTGGGGTCTAAACACTTGGGCCATGGGGTCCGAGTGCTCGCATCTTATTTAAACATATCGCAAAGCGATTAGCCGACTCTACGCGTGACCAGAAGTCTGGATTATTCTTTGGTCAAAGAATCAGCATTGCCATACAGCGTGGCAATGCTGCCAGTCTTCTGGGAACAATGCCGGTTGACAGCGATGCGGAGGAGTATTTTGACGCGTAGATAATTTTTTTTTTTTTTTTTTTATATATTTTTTTTTACATCTTTAATCTGTTTAGTGTTTTAGTAGTTAGTGATAATAAGTAGGTTGTATAAATAAATAATACAGTAACTAGTTATTAAATAATATTTAAAATGAATCTCAAGTTGTGGTAGCCCTTATTATGATTGACATACATTGTCCATTAAATCGGCTGTGATTACCATTAATCAAAGTCTTATCAATCTATTAAATTATTTTGGCGTGGCCTAAGATATTGATTTATATAAATACGGGGATTCACAATATGAAATCACAGTTTGTGCATCGAAACAACTAACGACTAAGTGTAAAAATAAGTTAATTATGTATATCATTGGTAAGCATACATATTTATTATAGCATGTGTAAAATATTAATTTATATTAACCCCAGCACGAACGTGATAGTAAATGTAACGTTTACGTAACGTGTTAACGTAGGACTGAAATGTTCGTGCATTCATTTACGTACGTTAACGAACATTTCAATCCTACGGAACGTCATCGTAACGTGTTCACATAGGATTTAAATAATCGAGCTCGAGGTTTCTAATTGTACTGTACAATCAGAAAATGTAAATTTCGTCGTTTTAGTAGCTTCTATTATTTCATAAAAATATCAATTTTAATTCTATTTGTTTTAATTACCATGGTCAATACTAAAACTAATCTTGTATTTATTTCAGGAAAAATGCAATTCCTGCTTATCATCGCTTCTGTGGTTTCCCTGGCCTTCACCAGCCCTATAAACCCAAACTCGGCTCCTGTCGTGGCTAATTTGGATTTCGAGCCCATCGGCGGCGGCCAAAATGGTTTGGATTTTGAGCCCATCGGCGGAGGCCAAAACGGTTTGGACTTCGAGCCCATCGGCGGAGGCCAAAACGGTTTGGACTTCGAGCCCATCGGCGAAGGCCAAAATGGTTTGGACTTCGAGCCCATCGGCGGAGGCCAAAATGGTTTGGACTTCGAGCCCATCGGTCAAGGCCAAAATGGTTTGGATTTCGAGCCTATCGGTCATGGGCAAAATGTTTTGGACTTTGAGCCTCGTTACCTATTTAATTTGGACTAAAAGTCCATCGCTGTTGTACCTGCCTCAGTGGACTGTCATGGGCCCATCAAGAAATAACTACTATCCAGAGGCTAGATAAGAACTCTTCACCGATCGGAAAATCGTAATTAATAGATTATTATTACTAATCATCTATTATAATAATAACAGATTAAAATAAACTTGTACTAAGGTCTCAGTGTTATTAAGGTTAGTTTTCAATAGGTTGTACTGTATGCTTCCAATATAGGTTAAAGTTAAGATCTAGGATAAGAAATGTTTGTAGTTCATTTGTAAATAAAATAAATATTTTATATTTTTAGTGTTTGCCATCTAGAGCAGTCACGTGAACGGGAAAATCTTAAAACTTAAAACACGGTGAAGATAGAAAATTTTGTACTAAGATCAATTTCAACACCAATACTCAATAACAATACTAGATTTAATATTCGGGAAACACGGAGTATAACAACAAATTGTTCTGCAAATTCTATTAAAATTTAATAGAATTAATAATCTTCCGGTTTCAATAATGTACATAATTAAAATACATAAATAAAATACATAAACAGTATATGCAATTAATTAAATTGCACCCAATCTGGTTTTATATAATACTAGCTTCCGCCCGCGGATTCGCCCGCGTGGATAAAAAGCGAGCCCATGTGCTATTCCAGACTATAATCTATCTCTGTGCCAAATTTCATCCAGATCTGTTCAGCCGTTCTGGCGTGAAAGAGTAACAAAGATCCATCCATCCATCCTCACAAACTTTCACATTTATAATATTAGTAGGATAGGAAGTAGGATAGGATTAGTGGGATTAGTAGGAGTAGGATGATACTACCTAGTATTATGAAGTAATAGTTATGTATTACTTAGAACCTGCCACACATAGCCAGACTTTACAAAGAACGGTACTGAGAATCAATGTTTGGTGGATAGCTGAAACTCCTTTGACAGCTGTTTAATTTAGCATATGGTACCGGAGGAGGCAACTATCCACATAGATATCTTTAATACAACAACCTTGTTTGAATACAAACAGTACGACGCTTACTACAGTCAGTCTCAAAGATGTATTTATTTCAAGAAATTTAAAAACGATTTTGTAAGTTATAAAAAAGGCTTTTTTATTTTATAATTCCATACACTATTTTCCAAATTAAAATATCGAATTTCGAAGTACCTATATATTGTATTTTTATAACTGATTCTACCTATCAATTTTTTTTCAGAATAGGAGGTCCCATGTTATAGTGGGCGAGAAAAGCCATAACTAAACACAGTAGATATATTTATTGGGTTTTCTCGCTCTATATTATACGGGACTCAATAATGCCATCGGTGAAATTTGGGTACACAGTAATACACCTCAGCCTAACCCTTCGGAGAATACAGGCGTGATAGATGATATAATATGATAGATGTCGCTACCGTCTCAAAAGAGGATAATTAAAGAGGTATAACTTACTTAATTTGGCTAATAATATAGTAAATTAATGGTTAATATTAAACGCTAGGCTCAGTTAGTTAGATGGATCATAGTGGAAAAAAACGTTGCCCCACACTAGGAATTTACAAACATACATGTCACATGCACACACAACCAGACCCGAAAATAACATCTATAGATCATACAAATATTTGTTCCGTACGTGAATCCGTACGAGCCTGTGTAGCGCAAAAAGCTAATCGCTTAGCCACTGCGCCAATCGCGTCATCTTATTTTTTTATTACCATCGTGTGTTAGGAATGATTTCTTCTATACCTTGTCCCCTATTGATTTTCTAGTATTCCGACATGTTTTAAAGTTTTCATAATAATTTCAACCACAATTGTGAATCATGAAACAGCTCAGCATATGCTGTTGTTTAATCCAATGGATGGATAAAATGGATTTGATTAGGTTGGAAAAATCCACAGATAATATTAATACTTTAGATAGGTTTAAAAAATAATTATGTTATCAGTAAAATTGGATTTAGGTTACAAAGTATTTGCAATGTTTTATTAAAAGTATAAAATTGCCTCATTGGTCTATTCAATGCAATTGCAATGCAATTGCAAGTGCGACTGTTGAACATGAACTTCTGAGTTCAATTCCTGGCTTGGGCAATGTGTTATTACTGTACGGAAAATCTCTGTAGCAAGCTGGAATTTAGGTAGTAGGTTAGTAGCCTGCAGAACGGGAGGTCCTGGGAGCGATTCCCGGGTCGGGCAAAGTGTTATTGGGTTTTTCTGTACGGAAATTCTCAGTAGCACGGGGTCTGGAACTGTGCCCGGTAAATGGCAATAGGCTCGCCCCCTAGTACATTGGACTCAATAATAGCATCGGCGAAATGTGGGTGTACAATAGTACGCCTCTGCCTAACCCTTCGGGGAATACAAGCGTGATGCTATGTTATGTTATGTAGTTTGACCGCTTATTTCATGAGCCCAAAAACGGCATGCGTGGAATGTGGATGTCCCAGCAACAACAGTGCTCCTTGACCTAACCGTTCAAGCTTAAAGGTGATGATATGTTATGTTAATTAATTTAATTAGGGTTGAAAAGACATTATTCCATTATGTATGTAGGTAGTTATGCATAAATAAAAAACTGCATATAAATGGGAACCGATATGTTATATTTTCCAATATCAAATAGCAAGCGGTTGTGTAGATGGTAACTCAAATACTCAGTTCCTGTAGGTTCTTCTAATTTCCACTTTAGTTGAGTTCTTCGGGTAAGACGACAGCGGGGCTGGGAAGCACGGGGGTGCCGATCTGGACAGGGGTAGTGTCAATAATCTGGATGGGCTCAGGGGCAGAGTCAACAATCTGCACGGGCACAGGGGCAGATTCAATAACCTGCACGGGCGCAGGGGATATGTCGATGACCTGGATGGGCTCAGGGGCAGAATCTACGATCTGCACGGGCACAGGGGATACTTCGATGACCTGGATGGGCTCAGGGGCAGAATCTACGACCTGCACGGGCACAGGGGAAACCGGAGCGGGGGTCGCGATCGGGGCATCAATGACGTGGGTGACACCGTTGATGTTCAGGATGATCTGAACGAGGGGAGTGTCAGCAGGAACGTTCACGGGCTCCTCCACGATAACGGGGCCAACAGCGATGGGCTCGTAATCTTCGACTACTGCGGGTCCAACTGAGATGGGTGCGAAGTCCAGGATAGCGGGGCCTACTGCGATGGGGCTGCCTTCGATTACTGGGGCGGGGCCAGCGCCTCCTGGGGTAACCAGGCCGCGGTGGGTGGGGCCGGCGACGGCCAGCGCAATGACGGAGGCAATGATGAGTAGGGAATTCATATTAGCTAGAAAATAATAATAATATTAGAACAAGTTCAAAATTTCTGTTCGTTGGTATCGGTAATTATTGGGTTGATAGGGGTTAATGGAAAATGAAGAATGGTGTGTGTAGTCCGCGAGTCCACACTAAGCCAGACTGGTGGACTTAGAAAATTGATAATGTACATTACAAAGTAGAAACTTAAGAAATTGTTATAACTCAAATGTTTTGCTCACCTGATTTTGTTTGTTAAACTATGCTTAACGAAACATTAGACAAGGTTTATATACAAAACTGTATCTATAGTGCGGTTGCTTCGATAACTAGAAGATATAATTTTATTGTTGTTAATCCCCATATTAAGATACAATAATGATAAACTTAAGATGGATTAGTAATGTGTGATTGATCGTTTTATCGCGTGGTGACCATGAACATATCATTGTTAAACTAGCGTGACAAAATGGATATATTCCTTGAAGTAGAATAATGGAAGAATGGTGCGGTTCTTCGAGAAATGGACAGAGGACTTTGACCAAGAGTGGAGCAGCATAGGAAAAATAATAATAGATACAAGAGCCTCTACCAAGACCTAATGAGGCTCTCGTTGCGCTGAATACTGAAGGCGGTACTTCCCGACAACGTTTGAATGTTGAAAAACTTCCCATTCCTGGAGCCCTAGTTAGCGATAGTTTGGATCCTGCTCCCGATGTTTACATTGTAAATGTGAGTGAGATCTAGGCTGAACGCTCTCAATTTCATTAATTCTCACGATAACTGATGCATGCTTGCCCTCTGTGGCGACAGGTCAGCTCAAATAGTTATGGCACTTTCTTCAAAAGGCTATTCCACCCTATATTTGTCTCACATAAATCCTTACATCATTACAATCTGTCTGGACTTTAAAATAGACCTTGACCCCTGAGTTGTTTTCGGCGTTTCTTCTCAGGTATAGTCATAGGAAATGCCGACGACATCTAGTTTAAAAAAGACATGTAAAAGTGATTGAAAAATCGTAATTGCAAAATAAATAATTTCATGATGCCAGTAGATTACTTTTATATATTTCTGAAAGAATTTTATACCTATTTAAATAGAGGAAATAACAAAACTAAACGAATAATATTCAAGGGTGGTACGGGTCTTTAAAAATGAAGGACATCTGCATTTGGAGTTCAAGAAGCGTGATGGTCGTGGCTTCTTTTGCCGTGCCTCTCTAGTTGTCGTTGAATAAGTAAAAAGAAGATTCATAGCCCTATACTTTCTCCAAAAGGTAAAATGCACGAGTAGAAAAGTTCAGATACAAGACTATGTTTCTTTGTCTTTGTCTGCTCCATCAAGGACGTGGCGTGATGAAAGTATATCAATGAAATCTTGTTGTTGATAATAATCAACTTGTATATACGCGTCGCGGGTTCGATTCCCGCACGGAACAAATATTTGTATGATCTACAGATAGTTGTTTCGGGTCTGGGTCTTTGTGTATGTGAATACACACCGTGCCTCAGAAAGCACGTAAAGCCGTTGGTCCTGCGCCGGATCTCTCTCCGGTCGTGTCGGTTTGTCGTCCCATCGGACTATGAGAGTGAAGGAATAGAGAGAGCACCTGTGTTTGCGCACACACTTGTGCTCTATAATATTCCTGCGTAGTTGGCTAATCTACGATGAGATTGGTCGCTGTGACCGAAATTTGATCAGGAGGACATTATTCTAAATCTTCCGTCATGTTGTGGTACCCCAGTAAACGATGATTTCTCGAAGTTTTCTAATTTCCCTGCGACTGTATGTGGCTCCATCCTATTTTGGATTTTTTTTTACGAATTACCTATATAGACTGGTTTGTGCACCTGTTGTCACGCAATCTTTTTGTTGCAGTTTTCTTCAGTTGGAGTATTTTCTGTAGGTGTGCAATGAATGATGCAAACGCTTTGCATGTTGCCTCAGCGTGCGTAAGCAGTTTTTGGAACAAAAGTTTTATTATTATAAAAAACAAACGATGACAATTTTATTACTCAACTATGGATTATGGAGACTTATGTGTATCATTTATTTATGACATTAGATTAAATTATAAAGAAATTATAGAATCAATTTGGTAGGTACTACATTAATGTTATCAGTATAAAACCTCTTTGTTATATTTTCAATTTTCATATTAATTATAGCTTTATATATCATAACATAGCATCACGCTTATATTCCCTGAAAGGTTAAGCAGAGGGGTCTATTGTACTCTCACATTTCGCCGACAATAGGGGGCGAGCCTATTGCCATCTACCGGGCACGGCTCCAGATTCCGCGCTATTAGTAAGAATATTCATACAGAAAATGTCAGGGTCAGCACTGTTGAGTCTCGGTATTGATATACATATGTGTAAGGAGGGAAACAGCAGAGTTAGGTGTACTCAGCGGCGCGCATAGTTTTTAAACAGGGTAGGCAGAAAATTTTAAAAGCTAAACCAATAATACCTTCTGCATGTTAATATTGGTTCGTCGTCTTGTCGATTAAATAATGATGTATGTGATTTGCCACCTCAAATATCTTATAATAAATATTTATCTGAATTATGTAGGGTAGGCAGTGCCTTTTTGTCTTTATGAACCGCATGCCACTGGGTTTGCTATACAGATCACTGTACCTACATAAAATAGGTGTTACCGTTAAAGGAGCTAAACCAAGGCTGGCGGTGCAAATGCCGCGTAAACGCTTTCTCGCTGACTCTATGAAATACAGTATGTTACTATCTTTCCCGCAACTCCAATAACACTTTGCCCGACCCGCAAATCGAAACCAGAACCTCAAGCTCAGCCCTTGCGCTTGCGACCACTTCACCAATAAGGCAGTCAAATTGACATGTGACAATTATTACCATTTTAATTACTTTGTCGTTGCAGTTACCCAGTCTGGTAAAAGTAAATACATAGGCACAATAACGGCGCAATATAGCAAGCAGTGCAAGCTGGTGCTAGCCGCGTCTGCACGCTTCGCCCGAACCGTCAAAGATCAATGATAAAACATTAATTAATACAGATGTGAAAATAGGTGACAAAGATTTATTATGATTTGTTAACATAACACAGCATCACGACTGTATTCCTCGAAGGGTTAGGCAGAGGTGAACTATTGTACACCCACACTCAGTAATATTATAAATGTGAAAGTTTGTCAGGATGGATGGATGGATGGATCTTTGTTACTCTTTCACGCCAGAACGGCTGACCGGATCTGGATGAAATTTGGCACAGAGATAGATTATAGTCTGGAATAGCACATAGACTTTTTATCCCGGAAAAATGTACGGGTTAGTAAACCACGCGGGCGAAGCCGCGGGCGGAAGCTTGTATGGTATAAATGTTAGGAACAATTTTCTACAGCGTTATCTTGAAGTGTTCCCTTCCATTCAGGGTTGACTGAATTTCTTGTCCCACATTGTGTGGAGGCTTCCGGGCTGCTGCACAACCAACAAGTCGTGCGAGAATTTCGTGAGGATTTTACTGATGTTTTGGATCTGTTAAGTGTTCATCGAAGAGGAATGGTTTCGGCGGTCATTGGTGACTGAAATTAATAAATATATGCAATACGGTTTCTGTGAAACGTGTGGGATTTCTAAAGTCTTTCGTGTACCATCGTAGGTAAAATACTCAAATCACGATGCTTAAAATGATAAACGGATTGGGAATATATGAGAATGAATAAAAATAAAACAAATCTCGTTTATTTCCAATATAATACTTTTTTGTTGATTTTTTATTAAGCATGTTTGATAGTAACTGTGTGTTTTTGATAGTGACTGCCTCTTTGGTCTAGTGGTCGTAAGCGCGACTGCTGAGCGTGAGGTCCTGGGTTCGATTCTCGGGTCGGACAAAATGTTATTGGGGTTTTCTGTGTGGAAATTCTCAGTAGCTGCACGGAGTCTGGAACTGTGCCTGGTAGATGTCAATAGGCTCGCCCCCTAACACATGGGACTCAATAACAGCAACGGCGAAATGTGGGTGTACAATAGTACACCTCTGCCTAACCCTTCTGGGAATACAGGCGTGATGCTATGTTATATTTGATAGTAAGGATTGATAATTGGCTCCATCGAAGCTCTAAACATACCAATTTATCAATGGACGGTAAAAGTGTTTCAGAAACTATTTGAAATGAGTATTTCATCTGTAGTTGCATAATCTTTGGACCGTTGCGGCAAGTCGTAGCGTGGATTAAATCGCACGCAAGCGAATGCACCGATAGGCTAATTGCTCACACAGACACATTGACAAACGTTTGGATTCATTTAGTGGATTTACTGTCAAAGTGACAGATGTTCGGGTATGTTAATTTATTTAAAAGGGTGCATTATATAATTGCCTCATTGATCTACTTGTTCAAAGCGTGGCTGTTGAGAGGTCATCAGTTGGTGGTCTGAGTCGGGTAAAGTATCGAGTTTTGTTAGAAATCACTTTGCCCGTCTCTGGAATCGAACCTAGGAAACGCTTAGCAGTCGCTCTTGTGACCAATAAGGCAGTACGAAACCACGCAAGTTGAAGAAAAAATAACACGAAGATTATTACAGTGACTGTATTATGGAGGCTAGGTTCAATGAACGGCCTAATTACTCATCGTGTAAATTGAGTGTGTAATGCGTCTAAATACATCTCAAAGCCTTTATTAGGGCTTAAGGTTCTCAATTTAATACCTAATATATCATCACAATTTTGCCTCCCACAGCTTCAAATTTAGGACCTCAGAACTGTTACGCCCAAAACCGCCTTCGTAACAAATAAACTACGATTGCAACCAATAAATCTAGCAGCTTGAAACTCCGGAAATTCGTATTCGAAAATACCAAAATCTTTCTTCGAAACCCACTAGTTCTATCACCGAATAAATTGCCACATTTCCAGATATAAATCTGGTTTGGACCCGACTGGAAACTAAACGGAAATGCTTAAAGGCATCCCTCCCTGATTGATGTTTATAGCAACTCGAGAACAACCATAACCGGTTTGCAGGACAGTTGCAAACTCACCAAGTTTCATCATTTGAACAACTTCGGTCGGGGTCGCCGTTTATTTTTGTTGTTCGTTTCGACTTGGTAATGGGAACGCTCTTGGTGGATTGAAATGGTTGGAGTAAGGAGTAACTGGTAGTTTGCGTCGTTTTTAAGACATATTTTTTATAAGATCTTCATTTTTTATGATCGTAAATACCAGTTTGGTGGGTTAGTAATGATACTCAGTTTTATTCAGATTCATTTATTGATAATATATAAGCTTACAGTATATACATCCAAATCGCTTATATATATACTACACATACAAAATAAAAAACATATAATCACCGATAGTTAATTATTAACATACACAATATAGATTACAAAAAAAAGATGGTTGAGAGATCGACTGCTGGTCTACGTGTCGCGGGTTCGATTCCCGCACGAAACAAATATTTGTATGATCTACAGATAGTTGTTTCGGGTCTGGGTCTTTGTGTATTTGAATACATACTGTGCCTCGGAAAGCACGTAAAGCCGTTGGTCCTGCGCTTGATCTCTCTCCGGTCGTGTCGGATTGCCCTCCGATCGGACTATGAGCGTGAAGGAATAGAGAGAGCACCTGTGTTTGCAAACACTTGTGCACTATAATATCTCCTGCGTAGTTGGCTAATCTCCGGTGAGATTGGCCGCCGTGACCGAAATTCGGTCAGGAGGACATTATTATAGATTACAAACACACAATTTTATAATGAGATCTTTTTAGTTTTTTACTTTATCATAAACTAAACATAATTATATACCTATACTATTCATTTATCTTACTAAGTTATTTAAGAAAAGTAACACATTTTTATACATTATGCTAGGCTTGTCAAAAAATATATCTGCTTCTGGATTGGCCTTATTTATGTACTTACTTATACGTAACCAATGAGGGTTACACTATTACGTGTGTTCTTGTTCATCCGTAAAACAATGTAAGCAGTATAAAAATACTGATTCCGACTGATTCGAATTCATGACCACATACTAGTCTGAAACCTAGTTTAGCTAATGCCACTTTTTGTAAAAGATGAAGATTAAACACTGGTCAGTTTGAGAATCATCTTACATTATTAATAACGCGTCAAGAATTCCATAGCATCGCTTGTATATCCCGGGGTTAGACTAGGTTTGCCAACCGTCCTGTTTTCCCAGGACATGTCCTGCTTTTTGGAATGTCCTGGGTTGTCCTGGATAGTTATTTAGTAGCGTCGTGAGTTTTTTAAAGAGTCCTCGTAAGGTCTTGTGTTTTATTATTCGCGTGCCACTACTGCCTCGAACTTTACGTTTAATCATCGGCGTTATTTTATAATTTAATCCTTCATTTCATTTCTTATATTATACAATTTAATTGACACTGTTTTCTTATACTTTTGTTATACTGCGTCCTGTTTTTAAACCGAAATGTCCTGGCATTTTCACTTTCAAATCCTGGTTTTCAGAATTTGGGGATGGCAACCCCAGGTTAGACGGAGGTGTGCTGTAGACCCATGTTTCGCTGATGTCGTTATTAAGTTCTATGTAATATATTGCTAGCTTATTGCCATCTTGGGCACTGTTCCAAACTCCGAGCTGTCACTGCGAATTTTCTAAAAGAAAAACCGAATGAGGGTCAATTCACACTATGCAAGCAGCGGCCGGCAGCGGCTTTTTGATGCAAAACATTACAAATCATTTTGAATCTTATCTACGTGATTAAAAAGTCCATAGTTATTTGAAAACAAAGGACCGCGGCGCCGCGAAGCTGCACGAACCTTCAAGCGCACTACCCTTAGCGGCGCCGCGCTCTTACAGCCGTTGCCTGCCGCTGCTCTTTCAGTGGGAATTGACCCTAACACTTTTTCCAACCCGAGGATCGAGATAGTCCAACCCAAGATCTCACACCCGGTACCCGCGTTTGCCATCACTAGACATATAAGACATTTCCCTTCAACAACATACAAAATTTGACGGTACCTGTGGCGCCGTTACGCAATTAGCTGTCTGTGCTAAGTGTCCTAGTCTATTGCCGCACGAAACAAATATTTGTATGATCTGCAGATAGGCGTTTCGGGTCTGATTGTGTATGCATGTGACTTGCAAACTGTACACACGATACAGGAGTAATCGTAATGTAGGGCAATTTTACTATAAATAGACTATATAGACTATTTCGAGATAATATTTTTATGCGGCTCGTGGTATTTTTCCACGTTATATCTTTGCACATAACAATCAACAAAGTAGTATCAAAACAAGTCGTAAAGCGCAGGACGTGTGGCATGGCGGTGTGGCGAGCATATCGTTTGCCGCAGCTGCGTCGCGTCACAAACTTCTAAAGTCGGTGCTCCGCGCACGAGGCACGACTCACACCTACGAGGTACAATGGGGAACGACTGCGAAATTATTTATTCTGTGTTCAAGTTAATGAGTTTTTAGTTGAGAGTGGAGCTCAAAATATTGAAAGTTTGTGAGGATGGATGGATGGATGGATGGATGGATCTTTGTTACTCTTTCACGCCAGAACGGCTGAACGGATCCGGATGAAATTTGGCAGAGAGATAGATTATAGTCTGGCATAGCACATATCCTACATTTTATCCTGGAAATATTTACGGGTTCGTAAACCACGCGGGCGAAGCCACGGGCGGAAGCTAGTCGTAAATAAAATTAATTAAGCATTGTAAAAATAGTCATAACTCAAAATCTCAAAATGATATAATAAAGAAAGCTTTATTGTAAAGCACAATAGCTTAGTTAGGAGAGCAATGGTTTACCAGAGGTGGATTCCCGCGTCGAGGGTTTGATTCCCGCTTCGATATTATTCAACCAAGTTTAAACATATGTTTTAAAGATCCATGTTATATAACTTATGCATTCAAGATAGCAATCATCGTCGGAATATCTACTTTTGTTCATTATTCAATGTAAACTATGATATTTATAGATATCTTCAAATAGCCTTATTGATCTAGTGATCCCAAGCGCGACTGCTAAGCATGAGGTCCTGGGAACGCTTCCCGGGTCGGACAAAGTGTTTTGGGTTGGGTTTTTCTGTTTGGAAATCCTCGGTAGCAGCACGGAGTCTGGAGCTGTGCCCGGTAAATGGCAGTAGGCTCTCCCCTATTACATAGGACTCAATAACTGCATCGGCGAAATGTGGGTGTAAAATAGCACACCTCTGCCTAACCCTTCGGGGAATACAGGCGTCTGTATCTTCAAATATTTATAGATCATTTCCTCTACAATAACATTTTCAATGGAATTCGTAACAACAGGCAGCTGCGAGTTCAAGTGTAGGAATAGCGTCTAATTTTGTAAGGCGCCCGCAGCCTTATTGGCCCCACTTCACGCTCCTACAGAAATGCTAACATTTTCAACTAGCTTAAGAATTAATATACTTGTACAGTTTTATTTTGCAGAATTTCTGAGAATTTCTAGACTCGCTGTGTGAGGGTTTTGAAGATAGAGAAATGAAGTTGGAATTATTTGGTTTGGAGTTTTTAAATTAAGCCGAGGGGCTCGTAGCCTAGTTACTGCGCAGATCGGTCGATCTGCGAGGTTAAGCAGCGCTTGACGCGGTCAGTCCTTGGATGGGTGACCATTTTTCATATATCGAAACCCCTCCGGGCCTCGGAAAGCACGTTAAGCAGTTGGTCCCGGGTGTCATATGAAGATCTTATGACAGTCGTTACGGGTGTCAGTAGCCCACATTTCGCCGATGCCGTTATTCAGTCCCATGTAATAGGGGGCGAGCCTATTGCCATCTACCAGGCACAGTTCCAGACTTATAGAAAAACCCAATAACAGTTTGCCCGGCCCGGGAATCGAACTCAGGATCTCATGCTCAGCCATCGCGCTTGCGGCCACTAGATAAATGAGGCAGTCTCGTACAAGATAGGAATAAATACATTTAACAAAGAAAGGTCTTCTCGTGCAGTACGGTAAAATTTAACAATCGTCACAAGAATTATTATTAAAAATCTGCTCCACTTCATCACAACCCAAAACGCCAAACAGATTGATAAAAAAGACAAAAAAGAACTACCGAAAAAGAGCTACCAAATTCATTCAAATACTTCTTTTAAAACAATACATAAGAAACGTAAATAGTTTGGTGCATCTAACTAATGAAATAACTAACTATGCAATGTTTGTATTTACAGGCTGGTTTATTCCCATGGTTAATTGTAAGCGAAACTCCAACAGTGGAGTTGATTAAGCCCCCACTGTAACCGTAACGCTTCGGCTTTGGATTCGTTAGCCAGGATTTTAGGGGCCATGGATGAATGCACTATAATTCTGTGTTTATTCTAAGTTCGTACGATATAGAGAATGAACATTATAGATTCAACGTAATCCCAAGTGTGTGAATCTCGCCGTAATCTAAAGGTAACCGTCGATGTATCAATATTAACCCAAACGGCACGATTGGCGCAGTGGTTGACAGATCGACTGCAGCGCTACGTGTCGCGGGTTCGATTCCCGCACGGAACAAATATTTGTATGATCTACAGATAGTTGTTTCGGGTCTGGGTCTTTGTGTATGTGAATACACACCGTGCCTCGGAAAGCATGTAAAGCCGTTAGCCCTGCGCCTGATCTCTCTCCGGTCGTGTCGGATTGCCGTCCCATTAGACTATGAGAGTGAAGGAATAGAGAGAGCACCTTTGTTTGAGCACACACTTGAGCTCTATAATATCTCCTGCGTAATTGGCTAATCTCCGGTGAGATTGGCCGCCAATAACCAAAATATTGTATTAACATACTTTTTACGTGGTAAACATCTGGAGTCTCCGTCTGGAGTGAGCGGGTATCTGAAGCGATGTGTCAGACTCTTACCGGCTAATTTCAACTCCGAGGTTCATTTCGTTACCTGATGGAGGGCCTCGAGAACTCTTAGGACACCACGCCGAAGCATATTAATATACCTACGTTTTGCTAAACGTACGTACGTTTTACCGGGATAAAAAGTAGCCTATGTACTATTCCAGACTATAATCTATCCCTGTGCCAAATTTCAACCAGATACGTTCAGGTTCAGCCGTTCTGGCGTGAAAGAGTAACAAAGATCCATCCATCCATCCATCCATCCTCATAAACTTTCACATTAATAATATTAAAGTAGAAAGTAGGATTAATTAATATATACAAGTATGTTATGTAGATATAAGTATCAATCAATATCATACAGGGTGAGATTTTTAAGGGTTTATGGCATCTATGCCATTCGGAGAGCCAATGACTGAGCTCAGTAATGCTTACTGGGCTCTCCCAGTGCCCATTAGTGGACGAATGTGGAGTGATGATAATATGATTATGCTAGCCCTTAGAGATAAGAAAATACTTAGAAATCGTTCTAGAGATTTTCAAAAGTAGTTGAAGTGATATTTTAGTATTAGACAAAACAAGGCGCCTATTATGGCGTATTCTCACGGTGTACACTTTCTACGCATAAAACTTCAAACATCAAACATTATATAGGGTCGCCTAAAACAAAAGAAAACGCGTAACGGTTTGGTGCAGACCAGTTT
Organism: Shargacucullia verbasci; assembly: GCA_947562105.1. Lineage (NCBI taxonomy): Eukaryota > Metazoa > Arthropoda > Insecta > Lepidoptera > Noctuidae > Shargacucullia > Shargacucullia verbasci. The sequence goes on from OX387280.1 coordinate 14,711,489, forward strand.
TGTAATTTGAAAGCTTTCCGGTTATATTTCAAACGCACCGAGTTTATTTTCCTTGTTTTCTGAAAATCTTTTTAATGGCAAACAGTTTTTGCTTATCTTTTATTGGATGGAAGTTATCTGGTTTTCGTTTTTTGTTTCCGCCAATAAATGTCCTTTTCGAATCCTTAGAGGTTATTCTTTGTTATGAAATCCGCGATTTCATTGCTCGACTTTTGAATTTTTACGGTTAAATACGATTTTTGATAAACCTGGGAAAATCAAAAATAGTGGTTTAATTTTATTTAAACATTTTCACTGTAATTAACAATATACAGGGTGGTTTAGTTTGCCATATGTCATTACTTCCCAGAAAAAGATCCAATAAGGCTCAAGTGACACTATCGGCAGGTGTAATATACAACGTGTGTTTTATTATTTCAAAAATCCAATAATGCAGTTTTAGTTTGCATCAAAATTAGGCTCGACACCCTTTTGAGTATTTTTCGCCGTTCCTTATAATTTCTGATTTGGTTACTTGAAACATTCACTCTGTACCTTAACAACAAGACAGTTCCGAGTTGCAGCTTATCACTCCTAAATTAAAAGTCTTACAGCCCTTAATTGAATGTCTTAAATATTTCAGCCCATTAAGGCTTCACCGCTGGCCACAGACCTATTATTAGTCCACCACACTGGTCTGTGTGAGTCGGTGTGCTGCACACACAGACCAGTCAAGAATCAAGAACTTTATGGAGCCCTCTCAGAGGTGAAATTTCCTTACCATGATTTCCTTCACCGTTAACGTAGATAAATGTTTTTATTTTATTTTATTTATTTAAGGATTACCAACGAATGTTACACTCATAATTTATTACAAAAACATTAGGTTGTTAAATGTCGCGTAGTGTACACGCAGTTACAGGTAACCACAACTTAATACATAAAATCGAGTATTTAGGCTAATTTTAAAATAAATTAAATCAAACAGTAAATTTAGATTCAAGGTAGAACAGTATTTATTTGAAATTATAAAATTGCAACAAATTAAATTAAGTACATTGCTCTTGGAATTGAGATAAGTTAACTTAGAATGAATTTATAAAAAATGTTAATCAAATTCTGATCGGCACATGAATTAGAACAGTGCTACATCTTCGACCACATCATCGCTTACCATCAGGTGAGACGGTGGCCAAACGCGTGCCTATCAAGAGCAAAAAGCAAGAATAAAATTATAAGCGCTGGATTCTTACTCGGACCTTGCTGCATGCAAGGCAATCGCTCAACCGCTAGGCTATCATTGCTTCAAAAAATACATAATGAATTTTAATTTCAGATTATTTTATCGACTTTACTTGGATATTATTTTATCTGTTTCAGTCCCGCATCATCCTTGAATTATTACTCGAGAAAATTTGGTATATTTTTGTTCTTACTTCTTAAATCATTGCCCAAGAATTATTTTACTGTGGCGACAAAGTTAAATTACTCACGTTGCTGCCTATCTAACTTTTTGAAGATATTTATATAATTGGGGTCCTATTTAAACATTGATTTATTTATCTTTTGTTTTAAAATGCTTTGCCCCACACTAGGAATAATTCCTGTAGTGTAATTAGGTGCTTTTACAATGACTCAAACCCGGTATAACTATTTATAGGTCATACAAATATTGGTTCCGTGTGGGAATAGAACCAGGCGCTCAACCAACGCACCAACCGTGCCGTTTAAATGCGAAATTAGTGCGTGGATTTACTAAAGTACTGATTTTAATTATACAAAACAAATGCTTGCCAGTATAACTATCAAGCAATAGGTTAAAGTGCACAATCGATTTAGGCGTGCGTCAAATTTTTTTGTATCTTTGGTAAACGATAAAAACGAGCCAGTGCGTCATAGACTAAAAAAATATGTAGGTACAACCTACACACTGTTTGTACATTTTAACATATTTTAAATTTAAAAATACTTCTACTTTAATCCCCAAAATTTAACAACGACAAATAAAAAGTCCCTTGTCATTCCATGAATAAATAGTATTCTTTATTTTCTCCAGTTTCCACATTTTTGCCGTAATAAATCTGTGAATCTTAAGTTTTTTTCGTGAAAAAGTGCCTCAAAGCAAATGAGCGGATTAAGTGCCTAAACAAAGTCATTTAGTATCAAACAAAGTCGAGTATACACGTAATCCCAGGCTATATAAATTTGGCCTATGAATTATTTACTTTAGCCGGATAAATTGAAAACTTTATGCCACTTTTTGTGTGGCCAATGTGGGAAATAAGTAAAGTTCTTGTGTTAATTTGTTTTGTTTATGAGGTGACATTTAAAAAATGAGAGAAAATTAAGTTTGCCCAATACTAAGGGTAATGTAAGGAAAAAATAAGCCAACATTTTCATAATAAATTGTAGTACTTTGTGAGGTGAGATGAGGTACTTAATTGAACGTCATCTAATGTTAATGGCACTTGAGGGTTAATTTAGTCTGTTAAGGGTGTATTTTGAAATAAATATTTCATTTTCTTTGCGCAATCATCGCGAAGAGAGCTGGTATTCGTGATGGTACACTTCAGGTTCCGACAGCTGGAAAAAAAATTGGTTTAGACCTACATTTTTTTTAATAAAAATCCTGCCTCCCTAAAAGGATTAAAAGAAACTTGTATGCATATCTGATATTTAAGTAAAGCAGCAAGATAGCTCACTATAACAACCGAAATACATTTATCTAGTTTCAAATGGGAAACAACTCTGTCTTTCACAAAGCTTAGCTTTTCTCAGCAAAGCTAGAGCCTGACTTCCAAGCCATCATTACTCTTGGATCCCAGTTTTTGTACATTGAAACTCTGAGTTAGACTTGAAGATAAATGGTGTAGGTCCTCGATTTTTGCCTTATAAAATCTTTGTGCAAGAACTCAATGTAAGAGCTTTGGTTTTTGATTTTGCATCGAAGGAGAGGCGAGTACGTTATTGATGGGCCTTTTATTCTGAGTATTAGATTTTGTTTTCATAGAAGGTTTAAAGCGGATCACGTAAGATACACTGGTGAAGTTTTATGTAGCGCTAGCTTGCACTCAGAAATATTACAGAGAGCTGCCTAATTATTTTTTTTGGAAATGAATTAATAAATGTTTTTATTTGTCTATAAAAAATTAAGTATCGGTCTGAAATTTACAGTCCTATATAAAGTAATCCCAAGCTTATGCGTAATAAAATGTATGTTTTAAATCACGTGGCTAAGCGATTAGATTTCTGCGCTACGTGTTGCGAGTTCGATCCCCACACGGAACAAATATTTGTATGATCTACAGATAGTTGTTTTGGGTCTGGTTGTGTGTGCATGTGACATGTATACATATTTGTAAACCGTACCCAGGATACAGGAGAAATCCTAGTGTGAGGCAACGTTTTTTTTTTAAAACGAAACGACGCTTAACGAAAAGAAACCGTTACCTATACTACCATACTCATACATAACATCACGCCCATTTCCCATAGGAGTAGGCAAGTACTCTTTACCATACATGCGGTTGCGGGTATTGCGTACATTTTTGAATGTCGTCTCCAATGAGACCGTCTTCTAACGTCAAATAAATAACTTTTTTCTTTCTATTTAATTTCATAACATATTATAGTGGCAATATTTAAATGCGTCTGATAGAAAATATCCCGCTACGTGTACAAGGATACAGACATGGGACAAACGACTATGCGGCGACCGCTGGATATTTACCGCGATGCTAACACGATCTGACGTGAAGCTGTTCAGCTAGGACATAGCCTAAAATCCGACGGGCCGCGATACGCCCCATGTCGAATAGCCTGTAACAGGATTTCTGCTTAGCGAACTGCTTAATTATATGGGACATGACAAAGCAAGCACAGCAGCCAGTCAAGTTGGGAATTAACTAGACAATGTGTGCCGGAGTGTTTATCGGTGAAACATTGGTTTTAAACTGGAGAATAACCGCCCCGCCCGAGTAGTATTGTTAAATAAAATATCCATGACGAAAAAAATGGTGAAAAATTTCAAAGTGTCCGTTTAGGAGTGCCACACTTGAATTAACCAGAAGCCAATAATACGGAAGAGATTACTGATATGGATAAGTAAATACCGTATAACGTGCCGATTTTTCAATAACTGTTTAAACCTCAGATAAGTATTTTATTGTACATAGATAAATCTAAAATTTATTGGTTACAATAAACAGTATTTTAATCTAAATCTAATCTAAATTATGCTCTCATACAATAACTAATTCGATTTCAAATATTGCATATTTTATGTTTTGCGCGGCTGCTGAGCGAGATTTTCGGGTCGGGTAAAGTGTTATTGGGTTTTTCTGTATAGAAATTATCAGTAGCAGCACGGAATTTGGAACTGTGTTCAGTTGATGGCGATAGGCTCGCCTCCTATTACTTGGATAAATGCAATATGTTATATTGCATTTATTTGGCACCGTTGTCGAGTCGGAACATGTAACTTTCTCGCGTTTAATATCAAAAGTAAGTGAGCGCGGACTTTGGGAGGGATCACCTCCATAATTGTACAAGTTGCTGCGTGAAAACATACGGGTAGATGGAAAGGAGAGCCTGTTATTAAAAAATGGGTGTCGATGTGCAATACATAAGTACATTAGTACACTTTGACTCACTGGTGTAGTGGTCGCAAACGCGAATGCAGAGCGTGAGGTCCTGGGGTATTGAGTTTTTTTTTATGTATAAAAATACTCAATACTCAATACCTAGCAGCACGGAATCTGGAACTATGCCGGGTAGATGGCAATAGGCTCCCTGCCTATTACATGGGATTAAATAACGGCTTCGGTGAAATGTGGGAGTAAAATTGTTCACCTCCGCCTCACCCTTCGGGGAATATAGGTGTTATGTTGTGTGTTGTGTTGTGTTGGGTTGTGTAGTATTGTGTTGTGTTGTGTTGTGTTGTGTTGAGTTGTGTTGAGTTGAGTTGAGTTGAGTTGAGTTGTGTTGTGTTGTGTTGTGTTGTGTTGTGTTGTGTTGTGTTGTGTTGTGTTGTATTATGTTATCTAATGCAGTACCATTTTGTATAGTCACAGTTTGCCAATGTGGTGGCATAATTTCCCATGGAATTGATTATAGCAAACCCAACTTCTAACGACTTCTACTGACTATGGAATCTAACACTTTTCCAGACATGAGATTGAAACAAGAAATGGAGTTAATTTTTTTTCATTATCATTATGATATGTAGGCGTGTTTCACGACTATCACTATCACGCTTCAACGATTATTATTTCTCAAAGATAACGGTGGATTAACTCGTATCGTTAAAAAGCAGACCATGCTAATAAGATAAAATTATGTTTCCTTTGATAACATATTTTAAATTGACATTCACGGAGTATATTCATGGTAGTAACACACACATTTTTAATAGAAAAAATAACTTAAATATATTGTGCAATGGAAGGTTTGAAGTGAGTAATAGTATTTTTGTAGGCAATGTCTAATGTAGGCAATAGGTTTACAGGCGATTCGAGTAGCCATCGTGCCGTTGTAACATTTTAGAAATCCGTACATTGCGTTCATATGCACTTGGGCAATTTGTCTTCGAGAATTTACATGAAACTTGTGACTGGCTGGCAGTGATGCATATTATAACTTTCAACGTTCTTAATCAACCAGTATTAAATGTGTTTGAAAAGTATTAGAATCTAAATAAATATATATTATGGTTTCTTAAGATTAAACTAGTTCCAATTATTGTCTAAGATGCAAATTATAATATCGAATTTTTACTACTGTTTTGTGAAAAAATATTATGAGGATTTATTGAATAAAAATTACATGCTCCAGAAATAATCGATTTAATATATATATATATTATGTATTCAGAGTCTTTTGGGGAATAAGTTTTTAATTTTTTTACAAAATCCACTTAAATTTTCATGTAAGGGGAATCATTAAAGATTTAACTTAATTAAAGAAAACTGTGTGTATATTAATAAATATCTGGGGAACTAAGTGCTCTGGATAAAAACTGTTTTAAACTGAATACGAATTTTTCTAGAGATGACACCTAGCTAGATCGAATTTTCGCCCCTGAAAAGCTACGTATACTTAATCTATACTATAAATTTCGTCGAAATCGTTAGAGCCGTTATCTATAAATGTGTGTATGTAGGTGTGTTCCCTATGAACTCCAAAACGGCTGGAGCGATTTGAATGAAATTTTTAGGTAGGATCTTCAAATTAGCTCAGCGGGTGATCCTGTGAAGTCTGGTAGCGATCGGAACAAAATTTTTTTTTGCCTTTTTTTACTTTTGTCTGCTACCCGTGCGAAGCGGGGGCGGGTTGCTAGTTACAAATAAATAAATATAAAAATTTCTCGTTTAATAGTATAGTATATTATTTATATACATTTATATGTACATATATCAGCGCGTAGAATTTAATATTTGGTGAATAGGTAAAAAAGACGGGCAGACTCTTAAAAATTAATTTGTCAAGTGGGCGTGATGGCCACAACAAATATGAATCTACTAGCTTCTGCCCGCGGCTTCGCCTGCATGGTTTACGAACCTGTGTGTGTGGGATAAAAGTAGTGATATTCCAGACTATAGTTTATCTCTGTGCCAAATTTCATCCAGATTCATCTATCCATCCTCACAAACTTTCACGTTTATAATATTAGTAGTTTACTACTAGTTTACTTCCCAGAATTTAATCCTTATTAACGACACTATCAGTTGTTATACCAATACAGTGTGTTTTTATTTTCCAAATTCAGGTCAGGTCTGGTTAAAAAATCCAATGATTCAATATTAGTTTTCATCAAAATCGGACTCGAGACTCCTTTGAGTATTATACGCAATTCTTTATAGTTTCGGATTTGGCCATTCCTTTAATAAATAATAAAATCGGGACCGCACACTTTATTGACCCGTATATTCTCACCGCAGTTGTACCGCCCTTGTTTCGTGGGTTGCTTACAAGGAAAATGCCTCTGTGAGCCCCAAGTATTGAGTATTATATAGATTTATTGTTCAGTACGGCTTATTTCTTTTGCTTTGGTACAAGCTACTTAAAAGAAATACCTCGTTAGGTCTCGTAACGTTATTAATTGACTATTACACCATCTCTGATTATGACCTTCTAGCAGTTCATTAGTTGTTAAAGAGAACATGGTTTGTGTTTTAGATGCGGTAAATTTATTTTTCTATTCTATTTTGCGGCGATATAAACGGCTACTGCTTGAAATTATAGATCCATCAGGTTAAGCTGCACTAGCCGCGGTCAGGACTTATATGGGTGATATTTTTTACACACTGAAATCACTTAGTGTCGTGGAGGGTAGGTTAGGCTGTCTGAGCGCGCAGAGTGGGGACTCTGCGCGCTCACTTAGCGACCCCCGAGAAGACGGCGACACGCTGTGGTCCGTGTCGCCGTGCACACAGCACCAGCGAGGGTAACGGGGGGACCTCTTTACAGTCTCCCCCGGGACGTGCACGAGGGGGTGGCCTCTTTACAGTCACCCCCTCCGGGAAGTGCCGTTCGGCATGACACCATGGTGGGCTTCGGTGCGGTCTTCTAAGAGTTCCCGACGCCCACCATATGGTGTCGAGGCGGATCACCGTGGTGAGTTTAGCCGGTAGGAGTCCGACACACCCCTCCGCCCTCAAAAAAAAAAAAAAGGTTAGGCTGTCTGTTCCGGTTGTAACACTAAATTCGACCCCACGGTAGGCCAATAACGGATTGCGTTGTTTCAAGTAACTGATGATTTAATTAAGTCAAGCTATGATAATTTTATTGTATTTATTCTACTGCCTCATTGGTCTGGTAGTCGCAAGGGCGACTGTAAAGCGTGAGGTCCTGGGTTCGATTCCCGAGTCGGGCAAAGTGTTATTGGGTTTTTCTGTATGAAAATTCTCTGTAGCAGCACGGAGTCTGGAACTCAATAACGGCATCGGCAAAATGTGGAAGTTCAATAGTACACCTCTGCCTAACCCTTCGGGGAATACAGGCGTGATGGTATTTTGATTATATGAAGCAATAACGCCTGCGAAGCGAATTCTTAAATTGTGGAAAGAAAAATTCAACCCGCAGGAATCGAACCTGTGACCATAAGACGATTAAATACATGAACTAGTACGGCATAGCGAACAGATATCGAGATAGCTAAGAGACTAGAGCGACTATACTGAACCAGAAGGAAGCAAGTTCTATTCCTACGAGTTGAATTATTCTTTCCACAATTTACAACTATGTAGATAAGTACCTACCTACTTAGCCACAGATACTGTAACATTTTTTGTCAGACAGTCAGTCATAAAAATCTTTGTCAGTATCACTTGTTTATGTGTCACTATGGACTTCATCATCAGCCTGAAGACGTCCACTGCTGAACGAAGGCCTCCCCCAAGAGGGGGGGGGGGGGGTTGCTATAATCCCCACGCTTGGCAGGCGGCTTGGGGATCGCAGTGGCTCACCGATTAGTGAGAGGACGCTGCTGCCCGTCCTCCGGTGTCTGGCCGCAGTTTTAAGACGTACCCGGGTCGGACTATATAAAAATAAACTATTATTTCCTTTATTTATTTATAAATATTATTACCAATAGTAAAAAATACATTTATAAATATTAAAAAAAAATAAGGACCAACCGGTATCGGGAATAGGGTCCAAGTTACCGGTGGTTAGGGCTCTAGAGAGAGGAACCTCCTCACAATACGTGCCGTATCAAGGAGTACCGCTTTATTATTATTATTATTAATGCTTAGTCATGTAGAGGTTTCATGTAAAAGGCTTTGGTACAAAGATTGGTGAGTGATTACAGAACAAGGGTTTGATAGTATGTCAATATGTGACACAATGTAGTGAAGAGTTATTAGAATTGTTGTTATGGAGAATTTGGTTCAGGTTTGCTCGTGCGAACAATACAAAGAATATAATTAAAATTGCAGTTTAATTGTAGAATTATTCCCGTGTCCTATAAATGGTGTAGGCGCCGAGTATCGATCCCAGCAACTCTCGCATTTATCCTATGGATAATGTTGATGACATTGACGATTGCGCGTGTTAACCAATTGAACAAAGAAACGCGGCGCCGACGTCACTCAAACGAAACAGCTCCAAAATACTTGTGATTCTTAGGCGTGTTACAAAGCGAATATTATTACAAGATAGACGATGAATTCCAAGATCAATTGCTATTCAAATGTATGCAGATAAATGTTTCTGTAGTAACTGTTTCACAAGCTCAAAGTCTCTCTCACATTTCTCGCTTAGCTTACGAACAAGATTTAAACTAATGGATGTTAGATTTTACGTTGAAGCTGTAGGTATAATCTTACATCAACGCCTAGCCTTTTCCTAACTACATTGGGGTCGGCTTCCAGTCTAACCAGTTGCAGCTGAATATCAGTATTTTACACAGAGCGACTGCCATCTGATCTCTGCCACCCAATTACTGGGAGACACTGATACTTTAAGGTTAGACTGTGGTAATCGGGCTTTTTTGTGCTGCTGACACCTGTGACGTCTGTCATAAGTCTCCATTTGACATCTGAGACCAACTGCTTAGTAGCAACTCTATTGTCAGGAATGTTTTGAAATTCAAAAATCAGCTCACGTCATAAAGTCTGCAGAAAGAATGAAATGTCAGATGAAGCAAAGCGCTTCATACGGATGAAGCGCGTGTTCTATAGTTTCCGCATACCCCCATGGGACAAAGGAATGATGTTATATATGTGTGTATTTCGAAATTCAGTCTTTTTGACAAGATCGAGTGGATATTTGAAGAGAACGTCGCTAATGAATAAAAACACATTTTGAACCATCGTCATTAGAATCAGTCAACTCAAAAGTCAGATATCTTTAAAATATTAATCTGCAAATCATCATCATCATCATCATCATCAGCCAGAAGACGTCCACTGCTGAACGGAGGCCTTCCCCTTAGACCACCACATCGAACGACATTCCGCCACTGTAAATACTAGAGCAAAAGGATCAAAAATGAAGCTCTCTCGCTTACCTCGCTCATTCCTCGCTTATTATTCAGTAGATGTACACCATTAATATGCAAATCGGCTCGTTAACCGTCTAGCATGGTGAAACAAAAGATCCAGTGAATTCCTATTATGTAGGAGTTCCGTCTTTTATTATAAGAATAATGTATCAGTTGAGGTTATAGGACTGCTTTCGAGACGTGGGAAGGAAATCGGTTTAAAGATTTTTTAATTCTCAAAAAAGATACAAAGTCACTTACTTGAGAACAATGTTTACCTTATGCTAAACTAATTATAACATCGATTTCGTCACCGCATGTTAAGTTATGAATCAATGATTAACCCATCCAATGCATTCTTATGTTATTTGTTATTCGTGATTAAATATTGGGCTAACTGTTTCTTGAATACATTGAAAGAGTGTACATTTTTTATACATGAGGGTATTTTGTTGTATAACTGTGCTCCTTCAAATGTTACATTTTTTTTGCCGAACTTAGTTCTCATCTTTGGTAAGATCAGAAAACTAGCTCGGCGACTACTACGTTGGGTTACTTGTTTTACTTTAGTAAACGATAAGTTAGTTTGCATACTTTTGTTAAGAGCCTTACGGATAAAAATACATGTGTTGTAAATATATAGCTGCCTAATGTTCATTATTTTTGTTTCTTCATAAATTCTGTTTGTTGATGTTAAATATGGGTAGTTGAAGATCATTTTTACTATTTTGTTTTGCGCAACTTGGAGATTTGCTAGCTTCGTCTTGGCCGCACTGCCCCAAACTTCAACCAAATATAGTAGGTGTGGTTTTACTAGGGCGTTATAGATAGTGCGACGCAATCTATGCGGGATACATCGGACTATGTTTCGGAGTGATCCAAGTAGTGACGTTAGTTTTGTTTTTATATGATCTAAGTGAGCATTCCACGACAGAGAATTATCTAGTCTTAATCCGAGATATATTTCACAAGCTTTTTGCTGTAAAGGTATATTGTTGATATTTAATTGTTCATGTGGAGGTATTATTTTATTTTTTGTTTTGAATAAGATATAGCATGTTTTAGAAATATTTATCGTTAATAAGTTATGTTGGAACCATGAAAAAATGTTGTTTAAATCATCTTGAGCTTGAAAAACCAAATCGTGAATGGAAGATCCAAAATAAAATAAGCAAGTGTCATCTGCATATAAAGTAAGATGACCATGTAGTTTAATTTCTTGTATGTTATTTATATAAATTAAAAACAGCAGGGGACCTAAAATAGATCCCTGGGGAACTCCACACGTTATAGGTAAAGCGTTACTTTGATAATTATTACCCATTTTTACTAGTTGTGACCTATTATTTAAATAAGATTTGAACATATTTAATGCACTACCGGTAATGTTGATCGTTTCTAACTTTTTAAGTAGGAGTTCGTGACTTACGGTGTCAAAGGCTTTTTTAAGGTCAATAAAGATACCAAGAACTATGTTTTTGTTATCTAAATTTTGCTTGATTTTGGTAACGAGGTCGACTGTGGCTGTAAGTGTGCTGCTTTTTGATCTAAACCCGTATTGTCGATCTGAAATAAAGTTGAACGAAATTAAATGTTTGTCTAATCGGCTATGTAAGATTTTTTCCAATACTTTAGACAGTACAGATAACACTGATATAGGCCGGTAGTTGCCTGGGTCCGTTTTCGATCCTGATTTATGAATAGGGGTTACCTTCGCCATTTTTAGAGTATCAGGAAAGTAACCATCAATCAGAAGTTTGTTGAAGCATTTGGTGAGATTGTTTGCGATTATACTTTGTATGCATTTTATTGTTTTAGTGCTAATTCCATCTAATCCTGTACTACAGTTAGGATCGAGATTGGATATAATTTTTGTAATTTCAGTTGCAGAACAAGGATCAAGAGTAGATAAGACTGGAGTATCGTCGGAAGGAGTTTTTGGTAAAGCACGTGTATGATCATCATGAAAAGATCTAGGTATCTCGTTTGCTAGACGGGGTCCTATCGTGGCAAAGTACTCGTTAAAAATCTGACAAATTTCTTTTGGGTCTGTAATATGTTTTGAATCGATCAATAGTTTTGAAGGAGCACAATTTTGTTTCATTTTATTGTTAGCTAATATGTTTACTAAATTCCACATTTTCTTTGGTTTATTAATACAATCGCTAAACTTTTTATAGTAATAATTATTTTTCGTATCTTGGATGTGTTTGGCTACACGTTTTCTTTTTATTATAAATTCTGCTTTCAGGTTGGTATTGTTTAGGTTCTTCTTAAGTTCTGTCCACAATTCGTTTCTTTCGTTGATGTCATCAATTAGGTTTTTATTTATCCAGTCGTTTCGGGGTAGGTTTAGAATTTTGATATTTGTTTTTTTACTTTTGTCGATTACTGATTTTATTTTCTTTTCTAGTAGTGAGTAGCTATCGTCTATTTCTTCAAAATTTGTTGCTTCCATCATATTATGTAGTTTTGTAAAATCAATTGCTTCGTAATGGGTTCTTATTTTTCGAGGAGATTTTGATTTTTTAAGTTCTACATATATATGTTTGTGGTCAGACATTGAACTGTTCGCTATTGCTATGTGGAAGTGGTCGTCCTTCAGGTTGGAGCTGACATGATCCAGAATAGACTTTCTTGAAATGAAGATTTATGTACTCGTAAAAAGGTTTTTTTTTAAAACAGATGTAGATTATGTGTAGTATGCAAACCTGCCTCAGGTCAGTGTGGACTAGGGCCTATTTCTAATCGAATTATTCGCTTTCCAAGCTCAATGGTATTTGAAATCAGTGATAGTGTTGCAACGCTTATACCCCATTTATTTTATTAAGTTTACCTAGAATGGCTACAGGCTAATACTAATTTGACGACACATTTGGCGCAGTGGCTAAGCGATTAGCTTTCTACGCTACGTCTCACGGGTTCGATCCCCGCACGGAACAAATATTTGTATGATATACTAATAGTTGTTGCGGGTTTCGTTGTGTGTATATGTGACATGGATGTTTGTAAACTGTACCCACGATACAGGAGAAATGCAAGTGTGGGGATGTTTTCTCACACAAACATAGAAGAGGGACGGAGTTGTACATTTGTTGTGAGAGCTCCAAAATGTTCTTGATAGTGTGGGTAGGTCACCAAGTTGCCTGGCCAGTGTGGGTAAACATTTTTTGTTTTTAGAAACTGATTAGATTTTCTTTTCAGGACCAAAATGTTAATGACATTGAAATTACACATTACAATCTATACTAATATACTTGAGCTGAAGATTTTTTTTTGTTTCTTTGTTTGTGCACGCTAATCTCTGGAACAACCAGTCGGATTAAAAAAAATATTTTTGCATGTTATAGCCTTTTTATATATTGAAGAAGATTGTAAGCTACTTTTTATTCCGATAAAATGCACGGATTCGTAATGCACGGGCGAAACTGCGGGCGGAAGCTAGTAAAATATAAAAAGATAAATTAGACAGTTTACGCTAATAAACAATGATAAAGTTTCGGCACTAATCTTTTTAATTACCTTAACATTTTGATAGTAAATATAGGCGAATAATATTGTTGCATATTGCAACAAGTTACTATAAGATTTTATCTACACGATGACAAATGAAATAGCTTTATCATGAAGTCAGTTTGAATCCTACCAAACCTTAGCCTTTAAAGAAAGAAAAGAAAAATTATTTATTCCATACCGTATACCATACAAATATTATAAAAACAAAACAAACAACGACAAATAAATATCTACACACTTAATAAATTAAAATTTGATGTTGGGCATACCCATACCGAACAAAGAAAACAAAAACCGACTCAAAAAAACTCAAAAACATAACAAACTAAAAAGCAAAAAATAAATGTTTAATTATACAATATAGTAGTTGAAGAATATTGAAATCGGTGGTGAAGTAAAACATGCAATGGTAAACCGACACGATTGGCGAAGTGCATTTGTCGTGTCCGACGCACAATTCGCTTCGCACTCGTCAATTTTTAGGTGATCTCATTGTTTCAATGTCGCTTTTATAGCAGTAAGGTATATTACTTTTATGTTTTACTTGGCACCGACTTAAATATTCTTCAACTACTATATTGTATAATTAAATTTTTTTTTTTTTGCTTTTTACTTAGTTTTGTTTTTGGGTTTTTTGGAGTCGGTTTTTATTTTCTTTCTTCCTAATCCCTGAAGTAAGCACTACTCGGCGCCTATATTCGTACACCAGTAAGGCCATATACACACACACATTTATATCTATATTTGACTAATCATTATCATGCTAGGTTCCAGAGATATTTAGCAATAAATATTGCAAACCTGTACATAAATTAAACAAGCTGCAGACACTGAGTAAGCTTCAAGCCATTATTCGTGCAACCCGCTCTCAAGTCTGATATTAAATTGTCGATTGATTGATAGTTTCCTGAAACCTGCCATAAAATTGACGTTGGAGTATGTTATGAGGTGTGCCTGTATAATGTGGTTAAAATTCATCCGGCTCAACAATAATTTCCATACACATGTAAATTTGATTATCAAAACATCGTGAGGAAACCTGCACACCTGAGAGGGCTCCATAAAGTTCTTGACGGTGTGTGTAGTCCGCCAACCCGCACTGGGCCAGCGTGGTGGACTAAAGCCTAACCCTTCTCGTTCTGAGAAGAGACCCTTGCCCAGCAGTGGGACAGTAGTGGGTTGAATTTATATGTATATTGGTACAGACAAATTTTACACAAAGTAAATTGAAAGGAAATTTGCACCACTTTATTACACTGTGTATTACTTAACTGTTTGATATGAAATGATTTTCCTATATTCAATATCGCAATCGAAATTTAAAGCACTTAAAAGCTATTTTTGAAACTGCATTATACCGAAATTTTAGAAAAAGCTACTTTAAATATTCCGAACATCAGGGCATAGTTATAAGCAAACACTTTCGTTGCAAAATGGAGCGATATACCAACTTTATTAACTTCAAATGACTATACACCGAAAAATAATATCTGAAAACCGGAGCAACTGGGCGCAGTTGAAATTCCTGGAAATATTCAAATTTGGAAGCGCGTCAGTTCTCCTTGTTAGTTGCGCAGTTTGGCACTTTTTTGCCAGCCGTCCACACAAGTACGGTTAGTCTCGCTGATATAAATTTCAGCGGAATCTGAAATATTAAAGGGATTTGTGTGACGCCCTCAAAAGTTTCTCCACTAGTTCCAAGAAGTAATAATTTTTGAAAATGTCTTTTGAGAAATGGAATGCTTGAGCGTTGCCAAATAATCAAAAAGATACTTTTTATTATATTTTCTGACTAAATTGTCAACTAATTAGTAACAGCTAAGACACAGGTATTTTGTTTAAAAAAACGTCTTACGTCACTCTTTCATAACCCTGAAATAACCTAAAAAACCAAAAACTATAAATATTGCTATACCTATTATTATTTTTTGGGTTTCGAATGAAATTCGATTTTTCAGACCTGTACCTAAACTCTACGAGAAACGATTACACATTATTAAAATAATTTCCACCACATCTTGTCTTCAGTCAATGCATATTTTACATATTCACATTACAGCAGGCAATCAATCATTATCGTAGCAAACTTTAGAGCTGTTTTCAATACAAAATAATAAATATTGGTAAATTGAGAATACTGAGTTTATGGAACATATGCCCCGAAAGTCTTTAGCTATCAAATTAAACAAAAAACACAACACTCTTTGTGGCTGAGTTTACAGGTGAAATATGTCAAAAATTCGCTTTTAATACACCTAACTTTTGTGTATTTATCTATTTATGTAATCACCAGGAAAGAAGATGATATAAATGTAAAGAGAAAGAGTGAGAAATATTAATGACGACATGGTCGGCTTAGTGATTAGCTTTTTGTGCTACGTGTCGCGGGTTCGATCCCCGTACGGAACAAATATTTGTACGATCTACAGATAGTTGTTTTGGGTCTGGTTGTGTGTGCATGTGACATGTAAGTTTGTAAACTGTACTCACGATACAGGAGAAATCCTAATGTGGGGAAAATTTAAAAAATAATAATATTAACGTTACAGAGTTAGGTCTCTTTCAAAGTATTCTTTCTAAACCATGCAGCGATAACGCTATTAAAATTTATGAATTTGCGGGAAATTTAAATAGTACGTAGTATTTCTCTCTACATCTCAATATAGTTACTTAGGGTACGATGAGGCTGGCTTAATCTTGTAAGACTAAAATACTCGAAATTACAATAAAGAGAAAAAATATATACATATGTATGTAAAAATGAAACCACAAAGGAAGTAATTATTTCTTAACAAATGTCAAGTAGCCACGCAGCCTAATTACCGAAGTAGCAATCAGTTTGCGACAACCGTGGATCGCGTGATATCTCCTGTCAAACGTAATTTTTGTGTCATATATGTATGGCCAAACACTGAGGCTGCTGTCGCGTGGCTGTCACGTTACTATCACTATTTTTTCGTAATTAGGCTGCCGGTACTAATAATCAAGATGCTGTTAATACGTTGACGTCATCTGAACTTCATACATTCTACTAATTGCTTCAAAATTAAATCAAGTGTCGTAATGTCGACACAGTAGAAAATCTATTGTGCCTTGGCGCCGGCGGCCGTCTGTGTCTTTATTCAAATTGGCACCACGAATTGTCAGAATACCTATTATTATGATCGCTTTATTAATTACGCAAGTAAAATCTAATAGCCATAACGGTATACCTTTCACGCTTTTATATTTTTTTATGATCAGATTTTTCTTCAGTCGTGTTGCGACTGTCGGACGACATTGTCGTTTCTCTATATACGTATAACTAAAATATAATTGTGCATGGGCAGCCAATATTTCAGTTGTTTTTTTTTTTTAATAAAATGTCATTCGTGATTCAATCGTATTCATTTTTACTAAGCAAATAGAGCCGTAAACAGCCAGTTTTGAACTATTTCACAATAAATCGCATACATACCCAATTCTGACAGCGCAATCGTTCTGAACCAATAAACCAGTTACAAAATTGTTCACAACTGGTACGGTACACCGGTGCACACTGGTGCCTAGTCATTGGGTACAGTCGCGTACACAGAGCTATCAACAAATGGAGCGCCAATACGCAAATCTTCCTAGATACACATTGACCGTATAGTAAATTTTCCTCGTGTCTACTAAAAATCTCTTTATACATATAAAGAATAAAATTCGGGTGTGCATGTGTTCGTAATTTTTATCCTCCTAAACGGCCAAATCGATTTTGATGAACTTTTTTTTAGCTATAGTTAGACCCGGTAGGTGGCGTTGTTGACGACATCCAGAAAACAAAATACACGGAGACTAAGTTGAAGGCAACAAAATTATATGTTATAAAATATCTATGTACCGTAGACTATCACCTCTATCATATTTGTTAGGTAAAACGATAAATGTTTGGTTGATCTCCATAGAACGAACGTAGTCAAATAAACCACATAAAAAAATTGTCACTCCATCCGCTTACTACTCTCTTCTCGCTCGAAACGTTAACATTATAATGAGAAATTCGTGAACAATTGGAGCAAAAGTACATTCGTGCACAGTACCTATTCCTAAGGTGGTACAATCGCGTGCATCGGTGTATCGCCGCGCTCACGGCAACGACGAGTTTCTCTGATTTATCACTGGTTCTCGTGGCTCAATGTAATTTCGTACATTTTCGAATTTCACACGAGCAACCATATTATGCTGTTAGAGCGATGAAAAAGATTGAAAATTGTATGGACATTGGAATGAAACTTGAATTAAATTAGAAAATATATGAGATGGAGCGTTCACATACATAATATGGCGCTAAACATATGATAAGGTTTAAATTACTACAAAACGCATACTAATTATCTCTTTATCCTTTAATCAAAGTACAACTTTCACATGAGATGAGAAGCGCCGATACTCTCTCTATTTATTTTACATTTTTATTTAACTCGTAGCAAAAGAAAACACAAAATTTCTGAAAGTTTACAACGTAATTACATTTACATTTCAGTGTAAAAGTAAACAAAATCTAGTTAAAAATCTTATACACGCGTACAGCTAAACAGAGCCATGTCGACATAGCGAGCGATTTAAAAACGTCAGTGTAAAACTTCTAAGTTGACGCTTAAATGAAATTCTGCGGCAACTGTTCAAGCGAGAGCTTGAAAAAATAATTAACGTTTTTGCTGACATCCTTCTTTTTACTTAAGTATTAAAGAAAATTGTTGGGAAAATGGAATATTATTTAAATGCATATTGGTTAGCCTGTCCAATTGTGTGGTTAGTGGTGAAGTCTGGCAACCTTCAGTCTTTCCCTGGGTGTATTTGGCAACTTTGAGAGCAAGTCCGAAGTATGAACAGTCTTCTTCTGTCTTGTCTGCACAAGCATGGAAATCGGTCATGCCTTAATGAAAAGATTAGCCAGTCAACATTATTGGTATCGTGGTTGACTGCTGTAATGTCTGGTAGTGTGCCCGACGATATCAAGGTTCGTCAATAGTGGAGGATTTTTCCTTGAACAGTTTTCCCTTGTTCTTCTTTTCTGCAACAAGGGCGGATCCAGCTTTCAAATCGGGGGGGTCACATGTTTGAAGTCTAGTCGGGACAGGCTCCTATTCGATTATAATAATAAATACTGTACGATCAATGCGATTAGAAAAATTATCAGTGGTCGACCTAGAACCAGCCCAGGGGGGTCATGACCCCAATAACCCCCCCTGTCGCTGACCGCGCATTTTTTTTCTTGCCTGGAACCCCAAATAATCCAAACCCATTCCAATCCATCACAATAATGGATTAATCCCGAGATTTATATAAGATTTAAAAAATCTCAAACTTTTTTATAATGAAGATAATCTTACTTATCATGAATTTTAGAAAATCTGTGATTTAAAGCCATATTTTGAGGGCCGAATAATTTATGCCATGACTAAAATTAAGCCGTCAATCTCATCCGATGTTGCAAGATGGCGCCTACAATTAAGTCATGTCAAAGGTTTTTACTGCGATTTGGAAACTTTGAGACGGCGAACGTTGAGAGAATTTAGTGTGGAGACGGCAGCTTTTAGCTCGGATAAAATATATTTTAGCCCCTGTTGCTCATGCTTTCATATAACATATATTATGTAGGTACAGTTAATATCAAAAAGCACATAGATATTTCGCAAAACTTTAGAGTAAGAGCTGGATTATTTACGTATGAATTCTCACAGGAGGCGCCCGGCCTTATTGTGTCTACTTTACATCACTTGAATGTATTAAAGCTAAGAATTTCCTAATTAAATTTCTTGTGTTTGAGACTGCCACACACTTTAGATACGAACTGATTTATTGAGGCAGGAGGCCTCAATAAATCAGTTCGTATCTAAAGTAAAAGCAAAAAAAGAAAACACCTGTCTTTTCGCATTTCTCCTCTCCCCTTTCCTATCAGTTTACAACCTTATAATTTGGTTTGAGCCCTCGGGGATATTCGTATTTCCGAATTTTCCCGATCTCACTCCACAATTAAGTCGAATTACGTCAGGTTTTTATTCCTTTAAACTAGATTTTAATTCAGCGTTCGAAATGTGAATTACAAATTGAAAACCGACAGTTTAAATCCCAGACTCCATTTTATATCCATTCTGGGTAGAATTAAAATAATAGGTGGATTCATGAGAATGGATTTTATTTACGTTACGCTATCTGTACGAACTTTCAGACATTAAAAATGTTTTTGAGACTGACCGTACAAAATTACACTAATTGAAGTAAACACTAAAGTAAAAATGTAAAAGCAAATAAAAAAAAGAATGATGACATCATAACATTTAAAAAAATATACTCTTTGTCTTTTTGGTTCACTTTTGAATTGAATGAAGTCTTCATAATCCTCATTTTGGCCTCAACAGCATGCAACTACACATGAGTGAGTAGTAAGAATACTGTTATCAAACAACTTTATTATTTTAGGTACGTACCTACCTACTTAGTTTTAAAGAGGAATCAAAATCTGTAAGTGTATAGTAATTAGTACATCGCAAACTGTCTTCTTCTATTTCTTCTAGTCCATGTCCATTCAAAAATTGACCGGCAGACTTCACTTTTACCGATTAAGACGGTCATTACATATGTTTTTTATCACAATGTATTTCTAGTATACGATAACGATATTGTATCATTTTATATCGTCTCAACTTGCAACTAATTGTAAATGAAACAAATGAATTCTACTCCTGTTTATTACTCCGCGCCTTAATGAAATCTCAAAGGAACAGAGAAAGAACTGCATTCATCATAAAATAAAAATGCAAGCACAAACGTTATATAAAATTACTGGACAGTCTGTAGACATGGAACAAGTAATTTTAGTTAAGTAATAAAGTAGTTCGCTAGTATTTCTTGGTATTTAAAAATATTGTTAAGGTTGAAACGAGGATTTTATCTATCGGTGTAGGATAACATGTGTGTGTGTGTGTGTGTGTGTGTGTGTGTAAATGTTTGACCTAATAGCTAGGCCGCGCATACAATTTGTTAGAAAAACATGTTAGTTAGATATTTCTTATAAATATCTAAAATGTGGTCGCAGCAGACTAGACTCCAGATGTATCCAGGATGCAAAGATATTTTTTTTTTACCTGTTTACAATCTGGCTAAACTCGTCACGGTACCTGATCGTGGGCTTATGAAACTCTAAAGCCGAAGCTCACCACGGTACCATAACTAAGCGGTAACAGACATATCTACAAGTAGTAAAACCTTTTTAATATGGAACGAATGAGGTTCTGTGATATTTGACAAAATTTAGAGCAGGAAAACGATTTAGATCATAGATCATAATCATTCTGATTGCGAAAATACTAATTGCGCAATTCTAAATAACATCAGCACACCTCACATTTCGATGCCGCTACCAAGATCCATGTAATTGTGGGCGAACCTATTGCCATCTACCGGGCACAGTTTGTCATGATCAGCGGTCACGCTTGCGACCTCTAAACCGATGAGACATTTAAAAATTGCACTTCAATATTAAGCCTGTGCTAATACATTTTGCTGATCGAGGCCAATCAACTTGAACTTTTGGGTATAAATATCTAATTTTAAAAATCCAGTATTAGACTAAATTTGTAGTTTAAGAAGTCCATTACTTACGTAGCTACTATCGACTATATAGACAATTGTGCAATACCATAGTATTGCACAATTGTCTACAAAAAATTATATTCCGAATGAATGAAGATGAAGATCGATTCAATGTCCGTGCGTCTTCTGGGCCCCAAGTTGAAAAACAGCGCTGTAACACTGCTTAATAAGCCGTATTGCAGCATACAGCTGAACAAGGGGTCCCATTGCTGGCACCAAACACATATATAATATATGTTATAATATAATAATATTATAACTCTGTGTGTACTAGTATTATGTTTATTTTCTTGTACTGTATTTTTATTTTTTGTTTTTTATTGTTATGCGTGCCTGCAATAAATACTTTTTCTTTCTTTCTTTCAAAATTCCCATTTTCCGTGGGACTTCTTTCGTAAAAAGATTCTACATTAACAAAGCACCATGGTTTTAACAAATTGAATTTGATATAGCGTAGCAAATCACGCAATATAAAATGAGAATCCCATATTCCAGAACGAGATATCATGTTCCCAGTTAAAAATACCAGAATACAGATTAAAAAGGGTAATAACTAGTAGATTGTTTAGCTCATAAAATTTAATAACATCGAATGTGCGTTCATATTTTTCTTTTGATAAAAGGGTAATTTCATTTTTCCGACATAATCGAGTCTTGCTTCGAGGATGTTGCGGTTAAAATAAAAAATAAAGAGCCATTTTCCTCCCCCATCATATTATGGGCTAGTGTTCCTTAACGCTGTTATGCTGCAGTAAATCAAATTTTATGTTACTCTTTTTTGTAGTCATTTCCTGTTCGCCATTTCTATAATTATCGTGTATTCTCTTTGTGATTTTTATGCGGTTTTGGGGAAGTAAATGAAAATAGAGGATTGTCTTTGTTTTCTTGATGTTCTGCTTTGTGAGTTTTCAAAGGAGTAATAATCAGTATTACTGTTTATTACAACAGCCAGTGACAAAGGCGCAGTGGAAAAAGTTAATAAATTTATTAAAAAAAAATACAGTGCCCTACAGAAGTGGGGCAGATGAATGTGCCTACTAAAATAAAGGGACGCGAATAGGCTAGATAACTGCATCAAAAATAAATTCTGAAATCTTGTTTGGTAAGTAGTTTTCCTTCAAAAAACTCAGTAAAACTTAATCTCTTGCTTATCTTTGGGGGTTTCAATTTTTAATTAGTCAAAATCACACAATAATTATTTAAATGGCAACGAAAAACTATGACGTCACGCTTTTGTATTCCAATCATTTTTACAAAAAAATGACGTTTTTGACAGTTCATAAAAAATAACTCAGATGACTGTCCTACTCATAGATTTAGAATGTTAAGCGAAGTTCTAAGTCTATGGTCCTACTTGTCATCTACCGTATTTGTGTTTTTTTTTTTTTTATAAACCTTACATCACCCTTTGAATAATTCCCGTGGGTGTGCGTAAACACAAATATTCACATGCTACACCCAGACATAGAACAACTATGTTCAGATCATACAAATATTTGATCCGAGTGGGAATCGGGAAAGATCTAATTACAAGCTGCTAGTTCGACAAACAAATTGAAATTCTATTAAAAATAAAATTGTGGTCACATCTGTGTTGTGGTTGTAGTTCTAATCTAAACGACTCTAAACACGGTTGGCGTAGTGGCCTAAGCGATTAGCTTTCTGCGCTAAGTGTCGCGGGTTCGATCCCCGCACGGAACAAATATTTGTATGATCTACAGATAATTGTTTCGGTTCTGGGTGTTTGTGTGTATGTGAATATATGTGTTTGTAAACGCACCCACGATACAGGAATTATTCCTAGTGTGGGGCAACGTTTTAAAAAAAAGACAAAACCAAAAAAATAATCGAATCGTCCCGTCCGACTGTAAACGATGTTCTTCTTTACTATTCTTGATAGGCACGCGTTTGACCACTATCTCACCTGATGGTAAGCGATGATGTGGTCGAAGATGTAGCACGCTTGCCTAGAAGTAACCTATTCACTGTTGACTTAAAGACTCCCAGGTTGTAGCTATCAGGAAACACAGACTCTGGCAGGAAATTCCACTCCTTAGCTGTACGCACAATGAATGTGTTCCCAAAACGTTTTGTGCGTGTGGGTGGGATGTCCACCATGTACCGGTGGCGCATCGCAGTACGTCTTGTGGTCCGATGATGTTATTGCACTACATCGATTTTAACCTGTAGTTTATTGCGCTACCCTGTATGACAGGTTTCATGATTCACGCTACTCCCTTCTGTTGCTTTTTCGTGGGACACAAGAAATATTTGATGGCATAATTGGCGCAGAGATTAAGGGATCGACTGTTGCGCTACGGGTCGCGGATTCGATTCTTGCACGGAACAAATATATGTATGATCTACAGATAGTTTCGGGTTTGAGTGTATGTCCATGTGGATATTTGTGTTTGTAAACGCACCCACGATACAGGAATGAATTCCAGTGAGGCAAAGTTATTTAAAACGTCACAGGCTTTTTACAGGTTCTTAAAGAAAAATTTGAATGTTACTCTCTCCGAAAATTATAATTATAAAATTATAAGTAACACAGTTTCAAGGTCTCCAGTCGATGAGCAAGTTCACTCCAGCCGTTCAAAGTTCACTACCCTCGTACGTCGTAAAAACTTGTGCCTGCTGTATGCCAGTCTTTATCGTTCTTTTTAATGTGTTTAATTTTAATTATGACTGTAATAAATGTTATATTGAAAAACACAAGCTAGTGCTTTGTTAAGGGCTTCATATGTAAGCTATATGCACTATAATATCGAGAAGAATTTCAACAGAAATATTGACTCATTGATCTAGTTGGCAAAGGCGTGAGGTCCTGGGTTTCCCGGGTCGGGCAAAGTGTTATTGGGTTTTTCTATATGGAAATTCTCAGTAGCATCACGGAGTTTGGAACTATGTCCGGTAGATGGCAATAAGCTCGCCCCCTATTACATGAGACTTAATAAAAGCATCGGCGAAATGTGGGTGTACAATAATACACCTTTCGGGAAATATAGGCATGATGCGATATTATTATATGAATTTCAACAGAACAATGAGCTTGCCGTTTAGTATTACTCTCACTGGCAGTCAGTCGAAGCTGTATTTTTCCGCGACAGGTAATTGTGTCACAAAAAAGGAACAAAGTTTTATTTTGTTTTTAGTATTTCTTGTTATAGCGGCAACAGAAATACATAATTTGTGAAAATTTCAACTGTCTAGCTATCGCGGTTCTTGAGATACAGCCTGGTGACAGACAGACGGACGGACAGACAGACGGACGGACAGACAGCGAAGTCTTAGTAATAGGGTCCCGTTTGTACCCTTTGGGTACGGAACCCTAAAAAACATTATTTTTTCTTACTTGAAATAAATTAAAGACGTTAAATCAAAGCCGATAGCTGTGTACAATATCCCATTTTATTTTCCATGAGTAATATATAATCACGTTGTTTTAATAAATCCATCACCAAGTTAAAAATGACACCAGCCGAGTTACCGACAACTTGTTAAACTACTTCATTAATTATTTCGGCTACTTTTAATACTCGACAAATGGATGTGTGCTTAATATTAATAAATTAGCTAACGTTTCAGCAAGTTGTTGGTACCATATTTTGTACTACTTTGTTGCGAATCGTTCTCACATTATCATTATATTAATACGTGAAGCAAAAACTTTGTACCCCTTTTTACGAAAATCACGCGGACGGAGGAGTATGAAATTTGGCACAGTTAAAGTTTATATGGGGAAGGAGTGCAAAAAGTTAATATTTTTATATAATATGCATAAGAAATACATTTAATCAATAAAAAAAAAACATTACACACACTATCATGCGTTTGACACACACACACACACACACATATATATATCTATACATATAAATAAAATTGGAGTGTCTGTTTGTAATATTGACATAACCGTTTTTTACTACATGCATATGAATATACATATATACGGTACATACACCAAAATAACATTTTTTACAATTTTTTTCTGTCTGTCTGTCTCTTTGTATAGGCTAATCTCTGAAATGGCTGGACCGATTTTGACGGGACTTGGCAGGTAGCTGATGTAATAAGGAGTAACTTAGGCTACTTTTATTTTAGAAAAAATCTTTTATTTTAGAAAAAAATAGGGTTAAATGCATTTGGTCTCACTAAAAAATACATTGTTAAGTTCCGACATCCACGCGAACGAAGTCGCGGGCACAGCTACTTTAATATATAAATTAAATTAGCGTAAGCGAAATTCTAAGTCTATGAAATTAAATAAAACGTTCATATTGCTAATGTCAAATGTCAACTGACGTAATAGAACAAAATTAAAAATAAAATATATGCAATGACTACAGAGGTATATACTCTTTGACAAAATAACCTCAATAATAATCAAAATTAAAAATTGATACTGTCGAATTTCGTCCACTAGACAACAACTGACTCTGACCGAGTTGAATCAGACTACAATATTAGATTTTTCTAGTACCTTACTTTTTCATCTATATATCGATTTTATTTTCTAAACGCAGTGGTTGAGAGATCGACTGCTGCAGTAGGGGTCTGGGTGTTTGTGTATGTGAATATATGTGTTTGTAAACGCACCCACGATACAGGAATTATTCCTAGAGTGGGGCAACGTTTCTTAAAAAATATATTATTATTGTTATTGCTCATAATTACGTATTAATATTGAAGTTTATTTATTTTAACTATATTGAACACTAACCGTTCACACGCAACGAATTATCTGTTCAAGTACCAGGAGAATATAAACGTGAAGAGTTCCTTGCTACTTAAGTTTTAAACTGAAAGCGCAATTTCAGTAGAAGTTAGTAGGAAGTTTGTGCAAGCTGACGATCAAACGTTCTGACGTCGAGTATTATATTAAAGTGTTCATTTTGCTTGTCTGTTTGTATATTAGACGTAAGGGGTAAGCTTAGCTTGCATACTCACTCTTTTTTACTCGTATATACTGAGTAATGTCTTTATTTCGTTAGTTTATGTGTAGGTGCATAACTTGATATAACATTCTTCATCCTAATCCTAACTTTTAATATTATAAATGCGAAAGTAAGTTTGTTTGTTACCTTTTCACGCCTAAACCACTGAACCGACCATCATAAAATTTTGCATAAACGTTGTCAGGAGTACGAAAAAGGACATAGTGTACTGTTCATCCAGAAAAAAGGTACTGTTCCTGCGGAAAAGAACATTAACTTTCGACGTTTACAATTGATTTAGGACGCTAGATGGGGCTACGTGTGACTCGAAAAAATGTACGGGTCCGTAATAAATGCGGGCGGAAGCTAGTTGCCCCACACTAGGAATAATTCCTGTATCGTGGGTGCATTTACAAACACGTATATTCACATATACAAAGACTCAGACCCGAAACAACTATCTGTAGATCATACAAATATTTGTTCCGTGCGGGAATCGAACCCGCGACACCTAGCGCAGTAGTTGATCTCTCAACCACTGCGCCAACCGTGCTGTCAATATTATTAATTATACACAAGCTTTTAAAAAACTTTTGCTTGAGAATATTTATGTTTCTATGTACTGACACAACCCGATCTGGGTGTCGAATAACGTTTAGTAGCCGCGCTTGCAGCCACTGGGCCAATGGGGCTATATTCATGTTTAAGATATTTATTATTTAAAAAAAAAACATTACTTAACTTGCCTAATTATGAATGTAAACTAAACAGCGGAACAACTAATATTTAAAGAATCACAGATTTATCTTTTAAAATATGAAAGGCATAGGATTATTTGGCTATAGACAAGTTTCCAAACTTGGCATAAACTGGTGCTGGACAAATCTCTGTCAGTACGGGCACATGCTGAGAAATACTGAAAGACTACTTTCTACCAATCCTATCCTACTAATATTATAAATGTGAAAGTTTGTGAGGATGGATGGATGGATGGATCTTTGTTACTCTTTCGGATTCTGAACGGATCTGGATGAAAATTGGCACAGAGACAGATTATAGTCTGGAATAGTACATAGGCTACTTTTTATCCCGGCAAAATGTACGGGTTTGTAAACCACGGAAGCTAGTTATCTTATAACCAACAAAGTTTACTGTGAAATCATTTAAGATCATCTTCACAAACGAAGTTGCTAGCGCACATCACGTACAAACATTTCACATTATCATGTACATATAAAATCCTATCAATACTTAAAAACTGCAAAGATCTTTAGCAGGCTGAAGACTTAAGCCTACAAAGCTACGTGCTCTTTAAGGGGCCGTTTCCAATAATGAGCTGCAAGCTGCTAACAAGAGGTGGCGCCATCCAAATATTAATTAGACGCCTTTGTCGAAATACCGTTGGGACGGCAGAATAACACTGCCAGACTCGGGGATCGAATCCAGGACTTCACGCTCGGCAGCCGTGCATGCGATTACTAGGTCCACGAGTACACTTATCGACATATTTTTACTAATAAACTTTAACACGCCTAACAATTACGATAACTATAATATTCTCTGTTCTTATACCAATTACACAATATTGTCACATTCTCTATACATATTACTTATTACTAAATAAATAAATAAAAAAAAAAAAAAAAAACTATATTCAAATTAAAATGTTACAATTAATACTAAGGTACATAAAATCTTAATTCATACAGCCTACGTTACATGTGTGCCTGAACTAGGTAATCCTGTGTTTCAGGCGTTCAGTGCTAGCTAAATCTAAAATAAACAGAAACTTTTTTATTACAATATAATTGTTAGATACATAGTATAAATTAGTCTATAATACGGATACAGGTAAGTTGATTATTTTGCAAAGTAGACAAAATAACAAAATCGCTTACATAACATAAAAAATCTTAATCCATTACCTTTACTAACTATTAACTATTCTAAATAACAGATCAACAATATTTACCTTAACACAATTAATAGCTTCTCTGTATCTTCGTAGGACATGCTTTGGAGGGTGTCCTTGAGGGTTAATTTACAATTACGATAATTGAGGGAATATATGCTTTTTATCGCATTTAGTCTATTATATAGAAGCGGTCCTAGGAACACATAAAATTTAGTCGTGCATATAGAAGGAACAAAGAAGAGAGTGTTATTAAAGTGGACATCTACTCGAGAGGAATACAGGAACCATACAGAGTCGTTAAAATTCAAAAGGAACATCTCTTCAAGCCATTCGGTATAAAGACTATCCACACGATATAGCGCGAGTTAGCATCTAGTTCACTATCAGTGGCGGTCCGAGGGAGCGGAAAGGTCGTAGGGGTCATGAATACCCTCAAAATCGTACAAAAATTGGCAAAACTTGTTAAAACGTCTAAACGATGAAATTAAAAATAGTTTGGTTTTGTTTATTTATAATATTATAGTTATTTTTTTCCGAAATAAATTTTAATTTGCTCAACTTTAATATGACCCCTCCCCTCATAGTCTTTTGCTGCGATCACGCCTGCTCACTATCCCACTGTTGGACACGGGTTATACAAAGAATGAGAAGGGTTAATTAAACCTTAGTCAACTACGCTGAATTCGTATAGGTTAGCTAAATACCCCCTCCGGGAAGTGCCGTTAATGGCGTGGCAATGTGGATTTCGGTGTGGTCTTCTACGAATTTCCAAGGTCCTCCATATGGTGTCGAGGCGGACCAACATGGTGAGCTTAGCCGGCAGGAGTCCGACACACCCCTCCAAGCGCTGGCGCTCATGATGGGTTCTTATCACACTCAATCAAAAAAGTTAACGGACTTCGCATACCATCAAGAATCGTATCTCATGGTCGCATTCAGTTATTATAAAAGACAAAAAAGAAATCATACAAGGTGGGACAAAGCTTAAAAATTGTTTATTTTTAAATGGCCTATGCTTAGTCTCTATTACGTATAAAATACTATGTATAAAAATAAACCAAGGATCCTTTACTGTTAACACCTCCCACGGTTCAATACGGTTCGGTAGATGCTGATCGATTCTGGTATGCTTTCCGCTCCAACCATTTTGTTTGGGACCCAAACGGTGCTTGATTATTCCTTTTTTAGCTCTCGTACAAAATACTGTGTAATTTTATGTTGATTTTAAAATACATCGGATTTATTTTCAGTGAATATTTTCTTCTTGTATCAAATAAGATGGGGATCTCTCATGCCCTCGTGGAAATATTAGCCTTCCAGCAAAGGTGGTGTTGAGACCCAAATTATCTGAATTTTATTATCAAGTGATAATCAAATTCAGATGCCTTTCTCACGAAGAAAATCTTCGTGCAGAAACCTGCACAACTGAGCAGGAGTCATGAGGATTCTGATGGTGTGCGGAATCTATTAACCCTCACCAAACCAGCGTGGTGAACTAAGGCCTAACCTTTGAACTGTAAGACTGTAGGCTGAATTAATTATTAATATAAATGCAAAAGACATAGACATCTTTTATAATACTTTGAATAAATTTAAAAATTTAATCATTTAACAACTTAAAATCGCTCTTTTGGATCTTTTTTTTTTATTCATAGTTATCTCTTTTTAGTTAGTTTCTCCGTTTATTTTTTTTTTCTATTTCATCTATAACAACTTTGTTATATTGAGACGAATAAATTGTTTTTATTATTATATTAACTCTAAGTGCCAATTGTAAATTTTATATTTTATTGTTTGTCGCAACTGCTTTTGTAAAATGCATGCTGTGATCTCTTGTAACTGGTACAGGCAAAATACTGCAAGCTATAAGTATATGAGATGTGTTTTTCTTGTCGGATATCCTAATAAATTAAATAAATAACGAAAATCTCTATCTATTTATACATATATAATTACTTGTCCTCACTGATTCATCAACGCAAAACTTAACCGCTAGAGCTATAAACTTGAAATTTTGGCAGTTGATGCCTTTTATGTTATATATATCCACAATAGAAGGATTTTTGGAAATTTCACCCCTAAGGAGGTAAAATAAGGGATGAACGGTTGTATGGAAGTCCGTCATTTTCAAAGTAAAAACCACGGAATTTCATATACCTGCATCTGGTTAGAAATAAATGTACACGTATATTATATTTTCCAAACGAGCCGTAATATAATATATATATGTATATCCACGCGAGTGAAGCCGCGGCCAACAGTGCATCCCATATAATGACAGGAATGTAACCACAGTACAATCCTTCCATTCTTCTTTCGCACCTTTAGGTACACGACAATGCACCTTAACTCAATGCGCTAAGTCCGACTCGCTAGTTTGAAACTACAATTGAAAACTGCTTCAAGTACAACACCTGCGCTACTTACTTCAACAGAATCTTGTTTAACAAAAAGGAAAGCTCGTGTGAGGAGTTTGGAATTCTTTAAATGGAGTAAAGTGTTATTCCGACATGTTTTGAGTAGTGTTTGAATAATCATACAATGCTTGTTGACAAGTAATTAATTTTACTAAGTAATTAAGATTACCATACATATTAATGGCAAACCATGAAAATAAATGTTTTTTGCCGGTTTTTCTAAACAGGTACAATTATGTTAGTAACGTTATAAAAGTGCCTATTTTTGGGCCAGATAATTAAACACGTAACGTAATCAGATTTTTTTACAAAAAGCCTCTTAAAAATGGCGGACGAAATAATCATAGATTTTATAATTAAATTAATTAAATTGACAGCACGGTTAACGCAGTTGCTAAGCGATTAGCTTTCTGCTACTCATGTTGTGGGTTCGATTCCCACACGAAACAATTATTTGTTTGATCTAGAGATATATGTTTCGGATCTGGTTGTGTGTGCATGTGACATGTATGTTTGTAAACTGTACCCACGATACAGGAGAAATTCTGGTGTGGGGTTTTTAAAACGAAGTTTTTAAAAAAATAAGAATAAGAAAATTTACCATAGATAAAATAATAATTCAATAAAATATAATAAAGAAAATAATTAAATCAGTGAACGAGTCCTTAACACATCAATTAATTGAGTACTATCATTCAACTTAAAACTATAAAATACTATACTTTATAAAATAAGAACCTAACACCGCAATAAGTTAATTTGATTTGAAACCTATTTCATTTAAATCTTGTCATTCAAGAGTGCATGTGGTTTTTGGAACGAATAGCTGCAATCCTTGCTGGTATGTCTATTAATTGACTATCTCTGTACCAAAACTATTCTGCGATCACTAGGACTGTAAGATCAATGTGCACCTTTATAAGTGTCTGTTGGAGATATTGTCTTTGAGCTTGGTGGCTATACAACATTATTTTTAGTATAATTATACGAAAGCCGCAACACGTGTCCAATATTATCATATTTTATAGTCTCTATAAAAAATGTCAAATTCCAAATTCAAATTCAAAATTCAAATATATTTTTATTCATGTAAACCATTTAGAGGCACTTATGAATAGTCAGGCTCTAGTTGCCACGTTTCAAAGTGTTGATTTCCAGTGGAGAAGAACGGGCAAGAAACTCCATGATCCAATATATAATGAGAACTCTCAAAGTTACAACCTTTTTGTGTTGCCTCGTTGTCCTCCCATCAACATGGTCATCCCTGGTTTCCGAGCGACTAGGGAGGCGTGTGTTAGCGGGGTGAATGCGCTGGCGCATTCCGTTGTGTCCATGCGTCGATAACACGCGCGGATTAAAGTTCAGTCAGCCGGACAAAATATAATATCATAAAAAAAATACTGTACGTTCTGTTACTGATTCTGAAGAAATTACTTTCAGGTTTAGTACGATACATACTAAAATAATCTTGTATATACTAATATATTTAAAAAAAAATCAAAATATCAATATTCTAACATCGAACGAAATCTACAAACACGTAAACAGCCAATCAATTTACCGCCAAAATCTTATCGCGTCGCTTTCAGTGCACAAACCAGCCAAGCGCAGATCCGCCAACAGATTTATATTTCTGCCTGGCATTGGTCCAGCAAATAGCAACAAGTTAGTGTATTTTAATGCCTACATGAATGCTAAACGCCTCTTAAACACTACCACAATTGCTTTACAACGGTTTATGATGCTGTTCGGCTTTAACTTCAGTTTTGATGATCGGTGTTAACAATATTAATGGGAGCAAAGAGGTTTTGTAAAATGAGGATGAAGTTGGAATGCCGTGTCTGGGTAAATAAGTTAGTCCTAATATACCCAGGAGTCATTCTAATGACCAATACGTTTGTGGTATTGATGCCCAAAGTTATTTAGATGGCGAGATTATGATTATTAGAATTCCCTTATATTGTTTCATGTCGTATTAGAATAGTACAATGTTATTATTAATTTAACTGGTAATAAACACTACTATAAAAAAACGAAAATTCATTTCCCTGTCATCCAACTATAAACCACAGCGACAACCCGATAATGAAAATTTTGCAAAATTCCATTTATTTTGCCCCGCACTATAATTTACTTACGCGCTCTTTCTGTCACTAAACAAACAGTATTTCCATCTCTTTCCTCCACAACTGTTTCGAAGACATTACAAGAATAGTCCCACCCTATCCAATATTTAAATTGAGTATGATAAAATACAAAAAGGTTTTAATATCTGAGCCAGTGCACCTGAGCATTAATAAAAGCTAGGGAGACGCAATATTGTGCTCTAACGGCACCTTTAATATCTCTTCAGTCAGCTAGATATTATCATTCTTTGAATTTTGAGCGTCTACGTATATTTTCTTTTCAATAATGACACTTCGGTGGGGTGTTCTTGATGAGAAATTGCTTTTTTGGGTGTCGTAAAGGATTTAGGAAGGTATAACAGTTGTTGTTTTGGGGTATACGGGATAATCCTCCGGGAATGTTAATAATAATGTCCTCCTGATCGAATTTCGGACACGGTGGCCAATCTCACCGGAGATTAGCCAACTACGCAGGAGATATTATAGAGCAAAAGTGTGTGCGCAAACACAGGTGCTCTCTCTATTCCCTCACTCTCATAGTCCGATGGGACGGCAATCCGACACGACCGGAGAGAGATCAGACGCAGGACCAACGGCTTTACGTGCTTTCCGAGACACGGTGTGTATCACGAAACAACTATCTGTAGATCATACAAATATTTGGTCCGTGCGGGAATCGAACCCGCACACGTAGCGCAGCAGTCGATCTCTCAACCACTGCGCCAACCGTGCCGTCAATCCGTACGGGAATGTTAGACTGTGTAGGTCAGACGCATAGTGAGTAATCAGTTCCGTTAGGAACCTTCATATATCATTGTCCCGTAGCATCACTACGAGAGGAAGATAAATAAAATTTATAAAACGACAAGCGGAGACATATAACGATCTATTGACTATTATATTTTAATATCCATGACATACCATCATGCCATTCCCCGAAGGGTTACGCAGGGGTCTACTATTAAACACCCACAATTCATCATGCCGTTATTGAGCTTATTATAATAGGGGGCGCGCTTAATACCCTAGGGGCTAAAGTTCATTGCTGGATTTCGGGCAATCCATCACCATGTCATTAGCAGGCCTGAAGGCCCAAGACTAGGAGAATGTGTGGCTACAGATTAGCTGCACATTGGGACGGAGCCTGCCAAAGCATTCACCGGCGGGACTTGCCAGAGGTGCAGTGAATACACGAACAGACCTACGTTACAAGCATTACAGATGCCTTGAGAACACCGTGTGGTTGTAGTCGGTAAGAGACTGACATCACACGTCATCCAAGGCTAAGGAGTCTATGTATAAACATTTCCACATGTAAAAAAAGGGGAAAGATCGTTGAGATTATCATAATCATTATGTAACATAGGTTTTTTGTTTCAATGGTCTCCAAAAAAACAAATTACATATGTTAATCTCATGTAGACTCAAAACTTCAACAGTAAATTAAGCGAACAGATAATATATCGTTTAATTATAATAATAACTCGTTTGCATAAACCACCCTTTACATAAATCGGATATATTCAAAAGGTTTCGGGTGAACATAAATAGTAGCGATTCACATTACGTAGATTAAATGCGCGATAGCTGTGCAAGAATTTATCATTTCAATTAGGTATAATATGCGTCCCATATTATCTGGCTGCGTATCAATATTCAGTTGCCGGGCAGTTTTGAATGGACAAATATTTAATATTTCCTTTAAACATATAATCATCACGCCTGTATTCACCAAAGGGTTAAGCAGACACCCATATTTCTATTGAATACCAGGCCTATCACTATCCACTGGAGATGATTCCAAAATCTAGGTGCCACTGGACTGAATTCAAATAAAATACCATATAAGTCCCAAACAGAGAATTCCATGCAAGAAACACTTAATTTACTCATTAAACACTATCTTCCACCCGCGCCTTCGCCCGTGTGGTTTACGAACCCGTACATTTTTCCGGGATAAAAAGTCTTCCAGACTATAATCTATCTCTGTGCCAAATTTCATCCAGACCAGTTCAGCCGTTCTGGCGTAATTGAGTATCAAACATCCAAACTTTCGTAAGATAAGATTTTAGGAAATTGAATATACGTATATAGTTGAACTAAATTAAGCTAAGATGATTGATTAACAACATCAAACGAAATATAATATAAAGAGAATATATTTATTTCATGTAATCATTTTCTTTTTTAAATAACACGGTTTTAGCTTACGAACGCCTATTATTCTGTTTACCTTTTAAATTTTGATGTTGTTGTTATTGTAATGTTGAATTTACTTAACGCATAACGTAAAGTATAATTTAACATCACACAACATTTAATTCTCTGTCTACTAAGCAGACACAGTTTACTGTTAAACATTGGCCGTAATTAAATTCACTGAAAGGGTTAAGAATGGTTTTATAAATTACGTCTCCAATTTCACCTTTCCCTTACAGTCAATGTGTGTAAGCGAGAGGCAAATAACAAAACAATTGCAAACCTGTCATTTCTAATTCTATTCTAAAATCAAACGTTAAAATTTCCATGTGAAAACTGGTCACTAAAATAATGTTATATTATGAAGCAAAACGTATTATTTTCAAAATTCTGACCAGTGAATATCTCGCTATATCGGAATAACCCTCTCGGTCCCATAGACTTAGAATTTCGCTTACGCTAAAAGACCAACAAAGCGTGGAAAAGAGATATCATTTTAATATGAACACTACCCGAGAAAGAAAGAGACAGATGTTAATGTCAGTATGATACAATTTTTTTTGAAGGATCGGTTTCTATCCTTTCCCTTGCTTTAGTGTCAAATATATCTTATTAATTTATAAAATAATCGTGCAATTATTGGCGATTAGTGAAATTTAGGCAGTCATAATGTCATGTTTTTTTGCCTATTGTAACGTGACAAAGAAAAATAATCCAAATAATTACACGTTTCACAGGTAAATGTGATTTTTTCATCGTACGTTTTGAAACCATATTTTGTGTACGTACTAGTATTAATTCGCCGAGAAAACAAATTTTACCATAGTATATTAGGTTTTCTTCCGATACGTAGTAATATTTTGGAGATAAAACAAGATATAAATAATATTTAGTGTAAATATTAAAATGTATGCTTACGCTAGGGTTGACTGCAGAAATGAATTAACGAATATCGATAAAAAGTCGATAGATTTTTATCAGATTATTGAATAATCGGGCCTAAGGGAACTAGCTATGGTAATATTATACCTTATCATTATCAGTGCACAAAACAAGTAACTAGTGGATAGCACAAGGATAAATCTTTGTATCATACTTATCTGTCCATAATATTATAAAATATTAGCTGAAGCATGTCAATTTCACCATCAGCTTAATTCGGCTTCACCAACTATTTCTTAACTTGTTAATGCATGAAGCATGGCATCTCCAGCACTTTGGCTATTTTAGGCTTCCATTGAATAGTGAATTACGTGGAAAATGGATACGGATCATAAATAGACCAGAATGGACTCGGATTGTACCAATTGTACCAACGGATTACAATGAAACTATACAGTTTTATTGATATTAGTCTAACTTAAGAACTAAGGCATGTTTCATCTCAATCCGTTGATACATCTTGAGAAGTTAAGACACAGCTTGGGAGGATACTATTGTTTGGTTATTTGACTGTCTGTAGCCGATCTAAAGAG
Source organism: Shargacucullia verbasci (assembly GCA_947562105.1). Classification (NCBI taxonomy): domain Eukaryota; kingdom Metazoa; phylum Arthropoda; class Insecta; order Lepidoptera; family Noctuidae; genus Shargacucullia; species Shargacucullia verbasci. Next base: position 14,747,655 of record OX387280.1, read on the forward strand.
ATCTCATTGAAAGTAAATTGTATAATAATGTTTAGAAATGTTGTATATCTGTCGGTACCTGTATTATCAAAAACCAAAATTCGAGCATCCGGACACAGTCACAGGCACGTGCATGAGCAAGAGCGTGGATGCTTGCTGCATACAACATCATCTTAAAAACCCATTATATTTTCACAAATAAAATTATTTTATCTGTTTATTATTTTTTTATAAGAGGATTAATTTAATAGCATATATAACTCTCTTCATTAGGGCAAGATTTAATCTATCGATACTATTCTAAATTGACAAAGCAAATACACAACCCTATTTTCATCTGACATATCAGTCACTAACACATATGCATATTATTTTTCGGTATCTCCTACAAGCTGTCATTGTTCATCTTTACATTCTAAATCTATGCTCGGTCCAATAACTCGAGTATTCTTGTCACGGCGCCGTCCATGACGTCACTAATGAACCCTCCTTCCACGCTTTTTAATAGCACCCTTCACCGTGTGAAATATATTTTTTTTAGGTATATTGGAAGAACAAAGTTGAAAGTTCTACGCTTGGGGTAACGGACGAAGTTTCATACTGGAACGTGAGTTTCAACCGATTTTACAGACTGATATAAAGGTATAAATTACAAAGAGAATTATAGTGAAAATCAGCAGTGTTAAAAATTCCGTTGCGCACGCAATTGCATCGGGCGAATGACATTTGATTAGGCAGGTGATCTCTTTCCATTCGTGCTTTAAACCGTCTAGGATTGGCACTATCACCAATGATATACCTATGTTAATGTGATAATTATTTGAAATTTTGAAACGAGAATCGAATACTGATCATCCTTTAATATGTCCGTCATTAAAACCAGTGGTCCTGTAGTGTGTGTAGTTCGTTCATTAACAAAATTATTATTCAAAAGCCTTCAAGATTACGTCGTAAGGCACCGCGATGTCGAGTCTAAGGAGGCATTTATTGAACTCGCTACACCAGCGTCTAATACCGGACATAAACTTTTTCATAAATCCAGAACACTTCATAAGCTGTCTGCAGCTTATTAACTACAGCTGCCTTCTTCAGGTCATCGTTTCAGCCGGCTGATGAAGATTGCACTTAGACTAGCAAAGTACTATAAGGACCGTGAATAAAACTGCTGTTAGAATATTAAACACTTTAATGCATGCTACGAGTTCTGAAATACGATTAAATCAAATCACAAGTCCCATCTTTTCATTGTAACACACATTGACATCTTTTTTCAAATATTTGTTCTTTTGTTGCTCATCAGCATCCATACCAACGATTGTATCTTATTACATAAAACCTCTACAGTACCTACCCATACATACACATAAACATTAGGTATCTATTATAGTTATGTCTGTATACCGATATTATCTCAAATTTTCCGTTAGCAACAGAATCCGAAGATTAATTAAGGTACAGCTTCCAACTTTATCGTACTGCTCCAGATCATTAACCGGTAGTCTTTACAACAAGGAAAATGTACCGAACAACATTAGGGATTCTGCTTTTCTTTTATTATTCTTGTAAAAATGCAATTATTTTACTTTTTAATAGGTCGTTCTTCGTATAGGACTTTTTACGTCATTTCGGTGGCAATTTTTTTTTTTGTAGTTTTAAGAAACCTACTTCACTACATATTATTGAACAAAGTCCTCCGCCGCGTCTGTCTGTCTGTTCGCGATAAACCCAAAAACTACTGAACGGATTTTCATGCGGTTTTCACCAATAGACAGAGTGATTCATAGGAGGTTGAGGTGTATAATTCGTTAAGGTTTTCTGTAAATTGGCTGAAATATGAAGATGATAATTGAAGATGTCGGAAAAAATCATACCGACTGGGAGCTTTACTGGCGTGCGCCCAGTAAATGCTCGATTTAACAGGCTGATACGACACTACGACAGAAAAAAAATGTAGGCGTATATGCTCTGCTACCCGTGCGAAGCTGGGGCGGGTCGCTAGTAGAATACAAGTTCATTCATGTAAAATATAACATATATTAAAAAAAATTGCCATGAAAATGAAGCAAAGAATCCTGCTCAAAGAACGACGCTAATAACGGTTGCGGTTTTAATTTTGTAACGGCAGAGTTTTAGGTAATTAGCGCTGGCAGGCGGAGTTAATTTTAGTATTTTATATTTATATGTTTTTGTTTTTGTTTTTAGTTCTTATTCATTTATGAAGAAGCTTTGTTTAGATGAGCAAAATAACGGACGGATATGATTTAAAAAAATAAGTGGCCATCTGATAAAATTCGACAACCGTTTTTAAAACTTTACTGCTAAGGAAATGGGTTTATTTTTTAGAAAACTGTTTTTTCTTAACTGTTAATTCGAGCTCATTTCAAAATTTTCTTTAAATAAAACTAATTTAAGTAATAAATCTCCCAAACGGGCGACATCTGGCGACGTGTTGTGGAACTTTCTGGTTTTTTAGCGTTTCGCCAAAACAAACTCGTAAATCAATACGTGGCCTTGAACTAAGACCGGCTTTACCGATTATTGCTGTTACTAGCTGAAACTTATATTGTCTGACCTTTTGTATGAAAACAAACAACATTTCCATCTTCTTCATTATCTGTGACATGGCTCAACTTGTTCTGCTTGTTCACGAATCAATTTATTAAGGCTTTACAAAAATATCAGAACATAAAAATACTTTTTTTTGACTACTAATTTGAGTGCCTCTGGCAGCACTTCATTAGGATACAAATGTTGTGTGGTATCAACTAGAAATCTAGACTTCGACCCTCGGGTGAAACAGTGTAGCAGGATTTTCCAGTTAGAAATTTTTCAGTAGCAGACCGTAGTTTGTAATCGTGTAATATAGATGTCAATAGATTCGCCACCTATTTTATGAGACTTAAAAATTATGAGTGTAAAGTATTCACACCTCTGCTCAGGTTATAGCCGTGATGCTATGCGATATGTGTAAAAAAATCTGTCTGTGCGAGTAATACGACCGAGTATTGAAACGTAGGTTTCAACAATAAAATCGTGATTGCAATTGATGCCGCTGTTCTACGTGATATGCAAGCAAATAGAAATGTAAAACATTTTCAAAAAAATATGCATGATACAAAATGCGCTAACGGGATGGAAGCTGGTATTTTTGTGGCCAATTGTATAATACTAGTGGGTGCTTATTGGCCGAAATATGACATTATTGAGGTTCTTTTGTCAAAGAGTATATACCTCTGTATGTATCTATATATTTTATTTTTTATTTTGTTCTATTATGTCAGTCGCGAGTGAAATTGATTTGACATTTGACATTGGTAGTAGGCATAGATTTAGAATGTAAAGATGAACAATGACAGCTTGTAGGAGATACCGAAAAATAAAATGCATATGGGTTAGTGACTGATATGTCAGATGAAAATAGGGTTGTTTATTTGCATTGTCAATATAGTATAGTATCGATAGATTAAATCTTGCCCTAAAGTATAGAGTTATATACGCTATTAATTAAATCCTCTTATTATAAATTAATAAACACATAAAATCATTTTATTTGTGAAAATACAATGGGTATTACAAAATATAATAATAATTTTAAGATGATGTTGTACAGATAATTACGGTACAAAGATTTAACCTTGTGCTATCCACTAGTCACAGTTTTGGATAATGATAAAGTAATGTATGATATTACCATAGCTAGTTTAATAATTAATTAGCACGGGCGGTGAAGCGAAATCAATTCATACAAATAAATAAAATTGAAGTGTCTGTTTGTTTTGTCAAAATAACAGCTTTTTACTAAACGCATATGAAAATATATATGGTAGGCACTTAACACAAAACACACGTCATACGTTTTGTCGACACGGTTAGCATAGTGGCTAAGCGAATAGCTTTCTGAGCTAAGTGTCGCGGGTTCGATCCCCGCACGGTACAAATATTTGTATGATCTACAGATAATTGTTTCGGGTCTGGGTGTTTGTGTGCATGTGAATATATGTGTTTGTAAACGCACCCACGATACAGGAATTATTTCTAATGTGGGGCAACGTTTTTTAAAAAACAAAACAACAAACAAACAAACAACAAAAAAAAAAAACGATTTTTTTTAATTTTTGTCTGTTTGATCTGGCTAATCTCCGAAACGGCTAGACCGATGTCGACGAGGCTTTCACTGCCAGATAGCTGATGTTATAAAAATTGTACGAGTTCGTAATACAAGCAGACGAAGCAGCGGGCGGAAGCTAGTTAGTTAATAATCAGATATAAATCTATCGACTTTTTATCGATATTCGTGAAGTCATTTCTAGAGTCAACCCTAGCGTAAACATATATTTTAATATTTAGACTAAATATTATTTATTTCTTGTTTTATCTACAAAATATTACCACGTATCGGAAGAAAATCTAATATACTATGGTAAAATTTGTTATCTCGGCGAATTAATACTAGTACGTATACAAAATATGGTTTCAAAACGGACGATGAAAAAATTACATTTACCTGTGAAACGTGTAATTATTTGGATTATTTCTCTATGTCACGTTACAATTGGCAAAAGAACATGACATTATGACTGCCTAAATATCACTTATCGCCAATAATTGCACGATTATTTTATAAATTAATAAAATATATTTGACACTAAAGCAAGGGCACCGATAGAAACCGATCCTTCAAAAAAAATTGTATCACACTGACATTAACATCTGTCTCTTTCTTTCTCGGGTAGTGTTCATATTAAAATGATATCTCTTTTCCACGCTTTGTTGGTCTTTTAGCGTAAGCGAAATTCTAAGTCTATGGTAGTAGGAATGTAAGCAATGAATGTTTTATTTAATTTATATAGATAAGTGTGTGTGTGTCAAACGCATGGTAGTATGTGTAATGTTTTTTTTAAATTAATTTAATGCATTTCTAAAGCATATTATATGAAAATATTAGCTTCCTGCACTCCTTCTCCATATAAACTTTAACTGTACCAAATTTCATACTCCTCCGTCCGCGTAATTTTCGTAAAAAGGGGTACAAAGTTTTTGCTTCACATATTTATATAATGATGATATATGATATTTATATACATAATATATCCAATATTTCCCGAGGAATATTTATGATATTTGTTGGTTTATGATAGCGATCTCGAAAACGGCTCTAACAATTTCGATGTCATTTACAATATAAGAGTTTGTCCGGAGCTGAAAAATTGATCTATGTAGCTAGATATCATTTCTGGGAAAATTCGTTATCCTTCACGTTCTTCTGTCGTTGGCATGACCTGTCAAATGGGAATCCCTCGTGCCACAGTGGAAAAATTCGTCAGTCCGAAATGGTGGTATCGAGGCTGACTGTCAGGGATGCTCCAGACGAACTCAGGTTCTGTCACTCGTGGAGACCTTCACTGCCTTGAGACACTAATTGATACATAATTGATAACAAAAGCTAGATCATATTATGGTCATGAGCGGATTGACGTTTGAAAATATACACTTCTACCAAGCACCCTGTATTAGAAAATATCACCCATGCAACCTATGCAATGTTTGTATGTATGTATGTTCGGGTCAAATCTTGCAACTGAATTTTAAAGCATTATTCTCAACCGATTAAGATGAAATTTTGCATACACGTTTAGTTTGGAGGACAATGCATGGTTACCTAAGTGACGTCATTCTAAATCCAATATGGCGGACGGCCCAAGATGGCGGACTGGTTATTTTTTCTGCACTTCCATGATATGAGTATCAAATGAAAGGGTTTATTGAGAAAAATACGAATATATAATAACATAGCGATAAAAAAATAAAAAAAATGCTCTAAGAAGAAGAATAAATAAATAAAATAAATTCAACCCATTACTGTACCACTGCTGGGCAAGGGTCTCTTCTCAGAATGAGAAGGGGTAGGCCTTAGTTCACCACGCTGGCCCGGTGCGGGTTGGCGGACTACACACACCGTCGAGAACTTTATGAAGCCCTCTCAGGTGTGCAGGTTTCCTCACGATGTTTTTTCTTCACCGTAAATGCAGGTGATAATCAAATTCTGATCCGCACATGATTCCGAAAAGTCAGAGGTGCGGGCTGGGTTTGAACGCGGACCCTCCTGCATGGAAGGCAAGCGTTCAACCGCTAGGCTATCACTGCTTAAAAGAAGAAAATAAACGTTAAATTGAAACCCAAACCCATCAATTTATTACATTACAGAGTTTATATGATATAAAAGCTTGTTGTGAGATTTACTTGTCTAGATAAACAATAATACAACTCGCGACAAGCTTTTATATCATATAAATTGTGTAGAGCATTGAAATAAAAGCTTGTTTTTAAAAATGTTTTTGTTTTATTAATAATAATAAGTTCATTGTTGTTATATATGACTGCCCCATTGGTATAATGGTGGCAAACGCAACTGCTGAGCGTGAGGTTTTGTGTTCAATTCCCAGATCGGGCAAACTACTATTTGGTTCTGTATGGAAATTCTCGGTAGCAGCATGTAGTGTGGAATTGTGCCCAGTAGATGGCAATAAGCTCCCCCCCTATTTCATGGGATTCAATAATGGCAACGGCCAAATATGGATGTACAATAGTACACCTTTGCTTTGCTTTGCTTAACCCTTCAGGGAATACTGGCGTGATGCGGTGTTATGTTGTAAAAAAAATAATTCTAATTTGGTTTCCAAAACGTGTGGACATCATTACCTTCATTAAGCCTCATTGCCATCAGCCAATAAATCAAACAGGCGAACAAATAACTTCATTACCCAAACATGGATACGCCATTAAACAAACGCGTTATCACAAACTGACATTAATACCAATATGGCCGCGATTTATCTGAAATTTTCATTTTCTGTCCTATCCTAAGGGATCTGTAGGTATAATTTTATTTTGTGGTGACAAAAGGATGAATTATGTTATGGAAATGTAATTTTGTTGGTACAGTCGGCGTCAAAAGTGATGATTGTACAGTCTAACATAGAAATAAGTAACCAGGTACAACCGTACGTATTCCAGTTAATCATCATCATCATCAGTCAGAAGACGTCCACTGCTGAACGAAGGTCTCCCCCGGGGGGGGGGGGGGTTGCCATAGTCCCCACGCTTGGCAGGCGGCTTGAGGATCGCAGTGGCTCACCGATTAGTGAGAGGACGCTGCTGCCCATCCTCCGGTGTCTGGCCGCAGGTTTAAGACGTACCCGGGTCGTTCGAGTAAATACATACATATAATTCAAAAAGTAAAGTCAGCAATCTTCGTCTATATCTCGTGAAGTCGTGATCTTTGTACAGTTATATGCAGTGATAGGTAAGGTATAAAAATTCCTTGTATCTGTACATTTATGAGTACAAAATGTCATATTTAGTACGTTTTATTTAAATAAACTAGCGAATTATATATTTTTTGTGTAATATGATATCCTGTCGTAATAACACTTACGATTCGTGATGGTAGGGAAGTTAATATTAAAAAGTATATTCTAAAATGATTTGAGTTTTCTAAAAGACTATCAGTCAGAAACGTACAACTAAAGTCCTATAAACGTTTTAAAAGTGCCTGTAATAGGTTTATTTGAAACTAGCTTCCGCCCGCGGCTTCGCCCGCGTGGATTACGAATCCGTGCATTTTCCCGAGATAAAAAGTAGCCTATGTTCTATTCCAGACTATAATCTATCTGTGTGCCAAATTTCATCCAGATCCGTTCAGCCGTTCTGGCGTGAAAGAGTAACAAAGATCCATCCATACATCCTCACAAACTTTCGCATTTATAATATTAGTAGGATTAGTAGGATAGGATAGGATAAGATAAAAACAATTATATTCTTATTCTATTAGAATCCGTTCCTTTCGAACTAAAAAATAATTGAAATCATTTATCCCATCTAACATCTTGAACCCCTTGAACTACACGTAAAGCTAAGTAAGTACTTACGAGAACGACTCACAACTTTACCTGTCACCGTACTATGACAAAGTGCAGCCATATCTTAAGTGTACCCGTAACTAGGCCAAACTAATTCGGGAATCACCTCACAAACAAATCTTTGGGAACAAGAAGTGTTTATAAATGGCGTATTCGTTTCCACTTACGAACGGAAACTTTGTCGATTGGTAAAAGGAAAACATACTATATCACGCATGTTAATAATAGCTTGTTGATCTAGCGGTTCGCAGTACGATTGCAGTGGGTGAGGATTAAAAAAAAATAGCCCCGCACTAGGATTTCTTGGGTATCGTGGGTACTGTTTACAAACATACATGTCACATGCACACACAACCAGACCCGAAACAACTATCTGTAGATCATACAAATATTTGATCCGTATGAAAATCGAACCCAACAGTGCCGTCAAAAGGTTGTTGGTTTGATGTTTGTGGTATACACAGATTAGGTCTAGATCAGAGGTTCCCAGACTTTTTTCTCACTTTCAAAATTTTGCTGGTTCTGGTGGACCCCTTGCAGCTACATTTCTACCATATTGTAAATTGAATTGTAAACCCCCATTTTTTTTTTGTCGCGCCAACGCAGGCCCCGTCGAGTCTCCCGTGGACCCCTGGGGGTCCACCTGGACACTTTGGGAACAAATGGTCTAGGTAAATAACAACTCAAAGTAATGGTATTTAGGTACACACAGCACTTGGTAACAACGTACACACTCCACGAGGAATCAGATGGTAATGAATCTGTGAGGAGTGGGGAATCATCCCCACCAGTCACCGTACATACATTTAATGACAATCATTAGAACAACGTTAATATTATTCAGAACACAGATACAATTAAGTAAATACAATAATTATGAGGGCTCCATAAAATTCTTGATGGTGTGTGTAGTTCGCCAACCCGCACCGGGCTAGCGTGGTGGACTATGGCTTATGACTATGCCTTTTGATGCGAGAAGAGACCCTTGCCCAGCAGTGGGACAGTAATGGGTTGAATTTATTTTTTATTATAATAATTAATATTATACAGGATTACTAAATATGACAATATTTATTACGTCGCAGTATCTTATATCATCATAACCATGAGAACAGTGAACGCGACTCTAGACATTCAGCGTCCCCAAAGGATCAGACAGAGGTGTACTATGTTACACCCACATTTCATCGATACCGTCATTGCCATCTACCCCTATTCCAACTGCGGGCTGGTAAAGATTTTTCGAACATAAACCCTCAAAAAAACTTTGTCTGACACGTGGATCGAACCCGAAACCTCACTGAACCAATGTCGGCAGTCTGATCAATCAGGGAATTCCATAATAGTTCCGTTCAAAATCTTGCGGATTACCTACCCGCACCTTACCCACGAACTCATATAGACACGACTGACGACGAAGACATAGCATCACGCCTGTATTCCCCGAAGGGTTAGGCAGAGGTGTACTATACACCTACATTTCACCGATGCCGTTTTTCAATCCCATGTAATAGGGGGCGAGCCTATTGCCATCTACCGGGCACAGTTCCGGACTCCGTGCTACTGAGAATTTCCATACAGATAAACCCAATAACACTTTGCCCGACCATTAGACCACTGAGACAGACTGGCGATGAAGATATCTGAAGGAATATGTGTAAGACCACTCTGATGAGTTCTGGTGACCCTTTATGCATATCTTTTTGTTCGAGTACATAGACCTACCTACGTTTGTTATATGTAGCTACCTACGGGTTTATATGAACACAATTTCCGCATTAGCTCCACTGTGCTATGAATTACTGAGAGAATTATTAATGACTTTAAGCTTAGCTAGTCTGTTTATTTCCTTTTCTCGACCTACATTAGGCGTAGTATGAAGAACTGTGTAGGCAACTCAGTTTATGTTATATATTTCGCGAGACCCCACCGTCGGCGCCGTACAACGGCTGGGCCGAGCGAGACGAGCGGCGGCGACCCGCACCCCGCGCCCCCGCACCTCTGTAAGCCGCGCGCGATGCGCGAGCGGCGAGTCACGTAAACAAATAGTCGGCATTTTACCTCGGTACGGTGCGCGCGTGCTGCTCGCCGCCGAAGAATTTCTATAATTACGATTCCCTGTGCCTAAATATCTACAAACTGGCTCATTCTTTTCTTTCTTTTTCTTTTTAAAAAAAACATTGCCCCACACTAGGATTTCTCCTGTGTCGTGGGTACAGTTTACAAACATACATGTCACATACACACACAACCAGACCCGAAACAACTATCTGTAGATCATACAAATATTTGTTCCGTGCGGGAATCGAGCCCGCGACACCTAGCGCAGAAAGCTAATCACTTAGCCTCTACGCCAACCGTGTCGTCGTTGATTGATCTGGTCTTCGCGTGTATTTGCTGAGTCTAAAGTCACGGATTTGATCCCCGGTTGTTCCAAGTTTTATTTGGTACATACAACTTAACATAGGGGCTCGGTCGATTTGTTAAGGAGCGCTTGATGTGGTTAGTCATTGGATGGGTGACCATTTTTCACATATCGTGACCCCTCCGTGCCTCGGAAAGCAGGTTAAGAAGTTGGTTCCTGGTTGGTTGTCCTCTATCGGGCACAGTTCCAGACTCCGTGCTGTTACTGAGTATTTCCATACAGGAAGACCCGCACACTTTACCCGGGAATCGAACCCAAAACCGCACGCTCAGCAGTCGCGCTTCCGACCACTACACCAATGAGGCACCCTTACAACATGAGACTTAATAATGTCATCAGTGAAATTTAAGTGTACTCCTGAATCGCCAAGTGTGAACCGTATCTTTTTCTCTCGTTCTCTACTTTATGAGGATGGCGACAGAGTGTCTCTATGGTTATAACCCCCCATGATGGTAAGTAGTGCCGTAAAATGACGTAACATATTGTTACAACCGGTTATGCGTTAACCGTGCCATTGTCGAAAAGATGTTGCCTCGTATGATTGGATATATGACGCGTATCCGCCATTAAAAAGAAGACGTGTTGATATTGTGTTTTCGTTAAAGCGATACATTTATACATATGACTTCTTTTTTTAATTCAGCAGGAATTGTATAATACTTATGACGACACGGTTGGCGCAGTAGTTGAGCGATCGACTGCTGTGCTACGTGTCGCGGGTTCGATTCTCGCACAGAAACAAATATTTGTATGATCTACAGGTAGTGGTTTCGGGTCTGGGTGTATGTCCATGTAAATATTTGTATTTGTAAACGCACTCACGATACAGAAATAATGCCTAGGGTGGGGCAAAGTTTAAAAAAAAAAAAACGATAAAATAAAGATGAAGAAAATAATACTACATGGAACTTAGAATATCCCACAACCTAGTACAGTTCTACCAATATCTTTAAAGAAACGAAAGTTTGTATATTATGATATGCAAGAATTTCTCATGTTTATATTAATCTATAGAAGTATTTAGATGCTTTGTTCGTTAGGATCAAAACATTAAACAATACACTATGGCAAAAAATTACATGAGCAATTATTTAGGTATTCTTATAGCTGCGCTTAAAATGACGCTACTCACGGGCAAAGTCGCATCAATTTGACCACAGTTTCATCATAATGCATCCCATTTTTTTTAATTCGATCTTTTTATAAATCTCTTTTTCAGTAAGTACATTGGAAGTGGCCAGTTACAAGTACAGAAGAGCAGCCCCTAATGATTCTGCAAAACATTAAACCATCCTTCGGCATACAAAACACCGATCTTTGCCATAAAACCGTAAAATTTCAAACACAACGGATTTTTTGTTAAAACCTTTAATAGCATTAAATTCGATCAATCATCACCCTTCGCTGGGACTGACACCACTGCGTTTTTATCTCGTTTAGGATTCAACAAACTCGAACGAAAATCACTCTTTACATTCACTTAAAATCGTTACATTTTTGAACGCTTTTAAAGCCGCAAATGGTTCCTGTATTACGCATGAGAATGAAAAAGTCACGGATATATTAGGGGTTAATCCATTTATTATTTAGTTTGTAACAATTCTGCGGTCGGTTGCGTTTGTTTTGTTTATGGTATGTACATTCAGCGTGATTCAGTGTCATATAAACTGTCTCATCTAATGGTAATAGAGCAAACTATGGTACACATAATCAAGTATACGCGTAAAGCTCTAGCCGTTCTGAGAGTCCAGTAAAATATTGGTTTCAGGATCATTTAAATTGAATAGTTCTAACCAATAGTTTTCCAAGAATAAACATTTGAATTTCGCTACGTGTATACATATTTTTGATGCTGACTGTACGTATTAAGCATTTAAATAAATCATCAAAGAAGTTGGTAAAAAATAATAGTGTCCTTAGATTAATAGTAGTGTAAAGTATTTCATTGGCATATTATTGCTTGCGCTGACCATTCAAAATTTTTGTAAATACTAATGTAAATTGATGAAAGAATTTTAGAAAAACTTTATATAACTTTATACAGTAATCAGATGCTTACTTTTCTCGCTAACTGTACCAGCTAGCAATTACTAATTTTCCCACTATATAAAAACGAGCCCTAAGAGCTAATTAAGACATCTTCGGCGTAGGTATAATTTACGGTAGACACAGAATTTCTTTACTACAAGTTGATGAAGTCAATAGGCTCGTCCCCTATTACATGGGCCGTAATAACGGCATCGGAACAAATATTTGTATAGTTGTTTCGGGTCTGGTTGTGTGTGCATGTGACATGATTCGCACGCAAAATTGACTGATTTCGCTATCTACAATTTCTCTTCCAATAAAATCCATGAATGTGTGATACGGACATACATTTTCATGTAAAAAAAAAGCTAAGAATAAATTTTAATAAAGTAATATTTTTCCTGTTTTTTAGTAAGTACTGAAAAGGGCCTTAATCTCTATATTTTATTACACTTATATTACACTTATATTTTAGACACGGTTGGCGCAGTGGTTGAGAGGTCGACTGCTGAGCTACGTGTCGCGGGTTCGATTCCCGCACGGAACAAATATTTGTATGATCTACAGATATTTGTTTCGGGTCTGGGTCTTCGTGTATGTGAATACACACCGTGCCTCGGAAAGCAAGTAAAGACGTTGGTTCTGCGCCTGATCTCTCTCCGGTCGTGTCGGATTGCCGTCCCATCGGACTATGAGAGTGAAGGAAATCTCCGGTGAGATTGACCGCCGTGACCGAAATCGGTCAGGAGGACATTATTATAATTATAGAGATACAAAATAATTTTACATTTAATTACAACAGCAATAAATTTCATTTCGCGGTTTTGTTTCATCGTTCGGCACAATTACGCTTGACAATTACGAATATATACGTTAGGGTGTCCCAAAATTGACCTAAAAAAAATTTTTTTCGAATTTTGAAATGCATACCCTCTATATCTTTTATAAATGCAAAACCATACTCAAATATGAAATTTTATCATTCTAGCATGATTGCAACCCGTGCCGACCGAGCCACAAAGTTTATCAAATCTCATGTTTAATGTTAATATTTGGTTCTCCTATAAAATTAATAAAAATGCAATAAATGAAGTAAATAAAAGACAAAATCAAATTAGAGAAATATTTACCTTTATTTAAACACATAAAATAACAACAATCAGCCAGGGTAATTTCTCTTTAGGGCATGTTTTTTACAGTCTGTATAAAAATTTCTATGTTCCTGGATACAACGCAACAGGAATTATTTTTGCTCTTCTTTAGCCGTGATAAGTCCGTAAAATCTTGCATTAATTTGACAGTTCTTTCAGCAGTGTCATTTAAAATCTTCAAACGAGTTATTCTTCTTTTAGTTTCCAGAAAAGCAGTATTATCTTCCCAAGGCACATATTCCTGAAGAAAAATGTCGTCGATTTTCAGTCGAGATTTTTATTTTTCTTCTTTTCTATCTGAATTTCCCCCTCAAAAACACTACGCATAATTCGACCGATTCGTGATAATCGTCTTTTATTAAAGCTTTGTTCAGTTGTGCTATAAAAACATTAACAAAGATATCAAGGCATTTTTCAATGTTATTTGAATCGATGTTTTTCCAATTGTATCTGAACTTTTTAAAGATCGGAATATCTGGACTGCTAGTAATTTGCTTTATCTTGTTAGTTTTATGAACCAACTCATACACATGATGACGACAAGCGAAAAGTAACAATTCTCTTTCTAAAGTCTGCTCCAAAAGAGCATAAGCTCCATTGAAACGTCCAATATTCGAAGATGTTGTGTCGCAACACATTATTTGTCATTAACATTCCAGTTATAGAGGGCAGTTGAGATGGTTTTAGCAAATTGGCGAATTTGCTGAATCGAGGATTTGTTAATGGAGATGTAATCGATGTTCAGAGCAAGCGCTTCTACGAGCGCATGAAGAATGTAAACGGAGTCTCATATGCTTAGCTGGCATCGATCTAAAGCTACGACGAGTTTAGGTGTTATCAGATTCTTTCCGCTGGCAATCTGACTTCGTCTGAATCATGTGGATATTCCAAGTTATGTGTAGTATAAGTCCATGCAAGAGCCAGTAACTCTTTTTGTCTTAGTTTTCTTTCCTTCTCCTCTAATCGTCTTAGTCTAGCTCTTTTGTGTTTGTCCGCCAAGTTTTTGTGTACATCAGGTAAGCATCCCGGTCGACCTGGCTCTCTCTGATTCTTCAAAAATACTTTGTCTTCCTCTATTTTCATTCTTTCAAAGGCATCAGCATGTGCAATATCAAATAAGTTATCAAGGTGTCTTTCACAATTATTTTCTGAGTTCTTTTACAATTTTTTGCAGCTCTCTCCAGACGTGGTTTTTGTAGGAATTCTTATGTTTTTCCAAAATATAATGCACTTCCTAATCACAAGATTAGCACTTTCACTAAAAGTCGTTTGACTTCGCGAATATTGTCAAACAAGACAGCGAGAACTTGTCGATTAGATGGTAATTTTACACCATTTATTAAATGGTTTTGGAAGTCTGGTAAGAAAAATACTTTGTTTATCACTCCGTAATTCAACTAACATCTTTATGCAAGAAATAACAGCGTACTGATATTGTAAAAAATCACGTATGAAATGACAAATAAAACACGTAGTTACAGGTCGCAGTGCAGTACCCGCGAAATTTGTATGGGCGAGTTTAAATCGCAAGTCGGCACGGGTTATCGTTCATAAAATGGACTAATCTTTTGTTTTTAGACTATATTGGGTTATTACGAAAGTTTTTAGAAGGTATGCGTAAAAAAAAATCGCACTTGAAATTTATGGGACACCCTAATATACGTATTGTCATTTCGCGCCGAAGTTGGGATCGCTACTAGTGAATACTGTACTGTATCCCTGACATTATCTGTATTGAAATCAAACAGCTGAATGTAGGCGTCATATGGGCTGGCAGGGTTGCTAACATTCGGGCGAAATTATTTTGAATTTTCGCTGTCATCAAACAATTTATCAGTAACTTAATTAGGGCAAACTGGATGTGGCTCGTTTCCACAGTTATGGACTATATTAATACATTAATTCTTTCTTCTGTTGTCTAGAACCAATCTTTTAAGCAGAGGAAGAGCAATCTTTTCCTCTACCTAGAAGATACACATACAGGGTACAGAGTAAAATATGAAGACAAAAGAAACAGTATACAGAACATAATACGAAATACGTGGTTTCATTTTAATGTCGTACCACCCTGTATAGACTGACTGAAAGAGTAGGCAAAAGTCGTATTGCACTGTGAATTGGCTCTAGACAATTCTAAGCAGCTTTAATGATTGTCGGCATGGGCCAACCCTATGCCGCATCAATTAAAATGTCTATCGCATCGCGTCACAGTTTTGAACGCATGAATGTTAGAGGCTGAGTATAATTGTCGGTCAGAGAGGACGGCGGGCGGTTTTGTCACACCTCAGTTTTGCATTATGCATTGTGCATATCATATGGAGGTGGCACGTCAACTATTGCATAGTAATTTATGCGTAAACATTTCGGTGATTTGCTCTAGGGAGGTAATTTAACAGGAGGTAATTTAACAGTGTTAATTATGTATTGGATGACGCAAGGCATTTTATTTTAGTTTAGATCTAATATTGTTTTACTTTGATAATAATATCAGTGAGTTTGTTACCTAACGACACGGTTGGCGCAGTGGTTGCCGGGTTCGATCCCCGCACGGAACAAATATTTGTATGATCTACAGATAATTGTTTCGGGTCTGGGTGTTTGTTTATGGGAATATATGTGTTTGTAAACGCACCCACGATACAGGAATTATTCATAGTGTGAGGCAATGTTTTTTTTAAAAAAAAAAAAAAAAAAGAAATTGTAAAGAATGAATGTTAGTTACCAGGAACACATAGGTACAACGTATCTACGGTACCAGTTACGGGAAACCGGTTGCCACTTGGCAGACTTTGAAACGACTTCGTATACAAAAAAAATTATCATCACAATTACATCAGTATATCAACTACTAGTTACACGACAAAACGGTACTCTGAGAGTTTATAGTGATTCTCATATATATACGAATGTCTGACATCAACCGTCGGTCTTCGTCCCTCCAGGATATCCACCTTGCCTGGTGGTACTATCCTCTCTTTTCAATAGATACCATAAATTTTGCCTCCATATCAGCTTTTCGAAGTACACTGCTGAGATGATACAAACCTAAGCATCATTAATCAAACGGAACAAGGGTGCACCTACATTCTCATGCTAAAAAAAAAACTCTTTTCACGCATAGTGAGAAAATCAAATAATTCTCAAAAGTCAAAAGTCAAAGCTTTTTATTTCAGGCACTTTTAAAAAGTCGAGACTCTAGGCGCACGGTTCCAAAGGGGGTAGGTCCTATGGAGAAGAGACCGGCCAGAAACTCCATGGATACTCTTTTCAAAAACAACTATTTCTGGTTGACTAGTCTCATTGAATGAAGACATTGGCATTGAAACCAAATGGTCTACCTAATGTTTCCGGTCCCGACCGCGTCGGTCTGATGGATCGTTCAGATTTTTAAGCCACGATTAATGTACTGGTCATGGGGGAACATTAATCTTTTGTGCCATTTAGGGTGCATCGACAGTGAGGAAGCGACAACGGAATGTATATTCTTTAATCATGTTCTACTGGAATCTTTTTATAGTGGCCAGAAGGATAAGAGGACCGAGAAGGAAGTACCTAGACAAACTAAAGGAGAAGACAGAAGTTGAAACGTATAGGGAAGTGAAGGAATTGGCTCTAGGTAGAATAAAATAGAAATTGCTACGAGGGTCTACTTCTTTTTCTGTTCTTATTAAAAAACTTTGCCCCACAGTAGGAAAAATTCCGGTATCGTGGGCGTTTACAACGTAAATATTCACATTGACATACACCCAGCACCGAAGCAACTATCTGTAGATCATACAAATATTTTTTTGCGTGCGAGAATCTATCCCGCGACACGTATCACAGCAGTCGATCTCTCAACCACTGCGCCAACCGTGCCGTCAAATCGTGCCTACTGACGACTGGAACACCAGAGGAATCGCCCAATAGTTTTCGACATTTTAAAGAAACATAAACTCTTTCCATTTCATGTGTTACGACTTTAAGAGTCATACTGACAGTATTTTTCTCCTCTTTCTATATTCATAGTTTCTTTTCACTAATTTACAAGGTTCTGCGCTGTTTAAAGTCTTAGGGTGGAAAACTTTTTGATTTAATGAGCTGTCTTGAAAGATGGACATTATGGGTTGATGTCTTCTATTGAGGTCCAAAAAAACTAATAATTATTACTTTCTAAATAATTATTCATCATCACCATCATCATCATCATCATCAGCCAGAAGACGTCCACTGCTGAACGAAGGCCTCCCCCAGGGGGGGGGTGCCATAATCCCCACGCTTGGCAGGCGGCTTGGAGATCGCAGTGGCTCACCGATTAGTGAGAGGACGCTGCTGCCCGTCCTCCGGTGTTTGGCCGCAGTTTTAGGATGTACCCGGGTCCAAATAATTATTACTAGTCTATTTTAAATAAAAGTTATTTTTCTTTGATAATTATCACACTGCAATCCACGACAAGCGCGTTAAAATTTATAATACTTTCCCAAGCGGACGCTGTTGCCCATGCAAGTTAAAATAAATTAAAATAATTCAAAAGTAATTCCGCAAAACCACTTCAACTATTTAATTCATAAACTGAAAAAGCTTGATTGCATTACCGAACTGCATAATGAGTGCGGCACACCGCTCACTCTCCGCTCGCCACACAAACCGCAATGTACGCCGTACATTACATTTTTAAAACGCACTAAAGCCTGAAAACACCTTTTAACAACGCAGTGGAAGTTGTAAATCACAACTTTGTCATCATTATTAGCCTTTTTTTTCCCCCAAGCATTTTGGGCCTTACAGTAAATATTAATTATCATTTTAGCCTTTTTTGAACTATGTTAGTCGTCATACAATCTCTCCACTCCTGAAATACTTGACGACGCGGTTGGCGCAATGACTAAGCGATTAGCTTTCTGTGCTACGTGTCGCGGGTTCGATCCCCGCACGGAGCAAATATTTGTATGATATACAGATAGTTGTTTCGGGTCTGGTTGTGTGTGCATGTAACATGTATGTTTGTAAACTGTACCCACGATACAGAAGAAATCCAAGTATGTGGCAACATTTTTTTAAAAACAAAAAAAATATTATTCTTTTCGTTAGGGGTGGTGCCGTGGTGGGTTTCTCTGTGGTCTCCTAAGAGTTCCCAAAGCCTCCATCAAATTTCAAATCCGTTCATGCCGTGGCCTAGCCGTAAAAGTCCGACAAACCCCTCCGACGAGGATTTTCGTGTGAGTTGCCATCAAATAGAAGAAATAAATTCAATAGTAAAACAAACGTGCTTGGAGCAACCGATATTCTCAGGTGTCTAATAGTGGTCAGACTTTTATTAACGCGTTATTAGGACTGTTTATCAGAATCAGAGGTCTGATACTATGTAAACATGGCTTAATACGTACTTCAAAGTACAGAAGGATTCCGAATATCATTAGAACGGTCACCCATCCAAAACCGTAACCCGGTAATCATTGCTCTTTCCTTGATATTTCTTTCTACATACATATGTATATAGCATCTTAATAAGCACAGATACCATTGTGCACACACATTTCGCTGATACAGTTATTGATATGTAATAAGGGGCGGGCCTATTGCCATCAACCGGGCACAGTTCCAAACATAATTTCTATATAGAACCCAATAACACTTTGTCCATCTAGTATACCAATGAAGTTTCTTCTAATTGCCGACTATGGGCCGCGCGGCCCACATAACATCATCCTTAAATAACTCTTATTGTCTGATGCTTAAGGTTCACAGGATCTGTCATTGTTGCTGACTTTGGAGCCAAAATGTTAAGCCATGAAGCCCCTATAATCACGACTTATTTTTAATCACCTATTCTGCAATATTAAAGGATTTTGGTAGATGTCGACCCATGGGATTAGTGCGATTTACATTACTATATGAGGGTCGCTTTGTTTATGAATAGTGGTGCAGGTAAAGCGGTATTTATGTAGGTCAGTAATTGGATGGGTTTCATGCATATCCACTATAGAGATAATTAAGCCTAGATAAATGATAAGATAAGCGTAATTGCCGAGGTAAATGTGTTTCAACTTTAAGCTCTCAGTTGTATCCGATGATGATTTAAAAATCGTTTTCTTTTTATGTATTGATTATAGAAAACACTAAGTGTAATTCTTGCATCGTGGATGCGTTTGCAAACACAAATATTCACATGGACATACACCCAGACCCGAATCAAATATCATAAGGTGAACACGATGCAAAGATTATAAGAAACACTGCAACTAAACAAGAATTTCTGTGTGTTGTAAAATAAACCTACATTTTTTTATTCTTCTTAAAAAAACGTTGCCCCACACTAGGATTTCTTCTATATCGTGGGTACAGTTTACAAACATACATGTCACATGCACACACAACCGGACCCGAAACTGTCTGAAATCTGCTGATAATAAACATATTTGTTCCGAGCGGGAAACAAACCCGTGACACGTAGCGCAGCACTCGATTGCTGAACCACTAGGCCGACCGTGACAATCAATCAGTTATTCCTATATTTTTTTTTTACTTTTTTTTTCTAATTAATTTATTGAATAATATTTATATATTTATAATTATAATACTTTACTAACTAGTAGAATTATTTATTACTTTTTTTATTTTATTACCTCAAACTGTAAATCACAATAGGTTATATTTTTCAATCAAAATAAAACAATAACAAAATCCCAGCTGTTGTTTGCCCTCGTCTATTTTTGTCGCGACGTTGACAAATACATTAAATTTGCCACTCAGAGGCGCTTAGGATTTAATACTCTCAATGATCAATCATATTTTTAAAGGGCGGAAAATGGTTTGTTTGTTTCGTCTCCAGAATCAATTTACTGTGAAAGGGAAATTAATTTCACGTTTATTTTTTACTGCTACAATAAGTAAAATCAATATAATTCGGTCTCAATGCTCAAGGCGGATAAATGAAGGGGGAAGCCTATCTTTGTAGCCGGTTTTAGGCTGAGTAGAATTAATTGATTCATAGTTTGGTTATATTAACATGCTTAACGTCGCATGGTTCTTAAGGTGGCTGCCAAAAACCCTTAGTGGATATCAGTCTCCTTTTCTGAGACAACAATCTCGTCTCACGACAAGCAAATATTCGGCCTAAAGTCCACGTCACATCCACAAGCATTCTTAACACATTGACTGCCGACAGAAGGTTCAATAGCTTATCTTTAATTTTCCATTACGGGTTTCTGACATTGCACTCAAAAGGTTAAAAAGCCTATCCACTTCGGGCTTACAGTCTTCAGTATTTCAGCATTTTCAGAACATAGAAACGTGCAAACACTGAAACTAAAATATTTCCCAGTAAGTACTAAACTACAGCAAGTAAATTCTGTAATGTACTTAAGTACTTATTCAGGTAAAGTAGAGTACTTAACAAATAACAAATAGAGCGCAACTTATCAGGTACAACGGCCCTGAATATACTCGAATAATTCAACTGTAGTATAGTGGGATTTGCCGCGCTGAATATATTGTTCCACCATTAAGGTAGAGATATATTTTGGGAAGAAGAACCGTTGGCAGGTCTGTAACAGGTGCAGCTAAGACGAGCCAAATGAAGCGGTTGGATACCTGAATGTGTGGATGTGGTAATAACACAGAAACATATGTTTAAACAGGTCGTTAGCAAAGGAACAAAGTCAACCAAATTTCAAGTAAAGTCAATTATGCTTAAATATAAATAAACCTTAGTATTCCAAATACATAATAGTCAAGGGTGGATTTTTTAGTCATCAAATCTTTTATCTGAGCATACAATATTGGTATTTGACAGCTATTGTATACTCAAATATGTATGTCACATAACATAGCATCACGCCCGTATTCCCCGAAGGGTTAGACAGATGTGTACTGTACACCCACATTCCGTCGATGCTGTTATTGAGTCCCATGTAATAGGACGATCGGCCACAGTTTCAAATTCCGTGCTGTTACTGAGAATTTCCATACAGAAAAATCCAATAACACTTTGAATCCAGGACCAGGACCAGGAACAGGACCAGACCAGACCAGTGGACTAGACCAATGAGGCAGTCAAAGTCAAGTCAGAAAATATGTCAAACCACCTTATTTATTCTTCACATATAGGTATGTTATTGGATGATTGAAAAACTGACCCTATTTTAGCATTATCACTCAAAAATATAGCGACTCATCCAAAAAGAAAACGTAATGGTAAATTTTCCTTCACTAACCTATGGCTTAGAAACAAAAAAATGTCTTTGTTCCTTGGAGTTTCTTGCCGGTCTCTTCTCCATAGGACCAACACCCTTTGGAACCGTGCGCCTAGAGTCTCGACTTTTTAAAAGTGCCTGAAAAGGCCTACTTGTAATAAAAAACTTTGACTTTGACTTTGCCTTTACATATTTTACGTACTTGCATTTGTAATTATGTTCTGCATCTGTGACAGTTTTTTTATACTATACTTACGCATTTGGATTCTAGTGAGATGCCTTCGGTTCTTAAGCGCGTCTGGCATGTGCTGACGCAAGGGTGAAAGCTTCTTTGATGAGTCGGGTTCGATTTCGAACCAACGAAATCCTAAAGATGATTTCTGAGATGCCGGAGTCCATAATGACACTCATGTCACAAGATAAAATTATGAATATTGTTGTCTTTACAAATAAATGAAATTTTAATTGAATGTTAAAATACTAACAAACAATTTTAAGACCTTTAACTAATAAGGTATGGAAAAATTCGAATATTGAAATAAATGAATTATTATTTTTCTTATAACTCGGTTTGAGACACTGCACATATTATTATTTCGTTTTATTATGGACACGCTAGCAAATTTCAGATGCCACTGAGTTTAATTAAACAGTGTCAATAAGAGATTATTATATTTTATCAGAAATGCACATTAAAGAAAATCTTTCCACGCCACTAACATCACGCCTGTATACCCAAAAGGTTAGGTAGAGGTGTTTTATTGTGCACCCGCATTTCGCCGATGCTATTATGAAGACCCGTGTAAAAGAGAGCAAGCCTATTGCCATCAACTGGGCACAGTTCCAAACTCAATGCAGCTACTGAGAATTTCTGTACAGAAGAACCCAATAACACTCCGCCAAACCCGGGAATCGAACCAAAGACTTTACGCTCAGCGTCATAATAAGACGTAAAATATATATTCAGTTTTCTCACCACGTCTTATATGTACTGTCTTCTCCATTTTCTTTCATTACATCCTCTGTGTATTGTTAGCGCTCAATTCAAAGCGGTAATGAGACTGCTCGAAATCACAAAAAAACGTGTTTGGCATAAAGATTTTGATAATAATACAGTATTATTTGAGGGTCCTATGAACATACTTCTTAATAAAATGTTTGTAGAATATGATATGGGGAAGTGACACGGTTCAGTATGAAGAGCAGAGACACGGTACGTCCGAGGCCGCGGGTTCAAACCGCTCATGTTAACCATTTTATAAGATTTTTTTTGTAGTATTTCTACTACTTATTTCTGTGCCCGGTATATAGCAATAGGCTTCCTCCCTATTACATAAAACTCAATAATGACATCGGAGAAATGTGGGTGTACATTAATACACCTCTGTGTAACCCTTCGGGGAATACAGGCGTGATGCTATGTTATACTATGTTCTACAAGATTAGGGTTGCCATCCCCAAATTCGAAAACCAGGATTTGAAAGTGGAAATGCCAGGACATTTCGGTTTAAAAAAAGGACGCAGTACTCGTATAAGAAAATAGTGTCAATGAAAATCAATGAATAGCAATTAGAATGTTTTATGAAATTATATTCCATTAAATTATATAATACCTATAAGAAATGAAGTGAAGGAAAAAATTATAAAAATAAAAAATAACGCCGATGATTAAACGTAAGGTTTGAGGCAGTAGTGGCGCGCGTATAATAAAACACAGGACATTACGAGGACTCTTTAAAAAACCCAGGACGCTACTTAATAACTATTCAGGACGACCCAGGACACTCCAAAAAGCAGGACATGTCCTTGGAAAACAGGACAGTCGGCAACCCTACACAATATAAAAGTCATAACATGGCCACAAATACACAGAACCAACATAAAAATACTAGCATTATATTAATGATAATACCAAAACTGAACATGCCTCCTCCATTACCAGGGTGAACATCCCAGTTGTCGGCAAAGACTAATGACTCAAGTTTTCCGTCGTGTGTAACAAGGATTTGTCAAGGTCTGTCTACACTTAATCTCGGCTTCAAATACCGTACAGTTGGAATGAGCAAACATAAACAGTGCCTGAAATTAACAAGGAGGAGGGATGACTTTATATTAAAATATTTGTGTGTTGATAATCAAGTGAGTAAGTGCAAAATTTTATGTGAGTGCAGAGTGAACCAGTGACAAGGAGAAATGTGTAAGTGCTTAATCAGTACCTCTATTATGAGTTTATTACTATTTACTCTCATAGTAAATGTAAATTTTCATGCAAGCGATTTTAGTTCTTAATTTGGTAACATTAGGGATTAGAGTCGTTAACATGACATGTCTATAATATAGTAAATAGTAAATCAAAACTACTATGACTAGATATCACATAAGCGATTCTAATCTCTAATGTTGGTTACATTAGAGATTAGAATCGCTTATGTGATATCTAGTCATAGTAGTTTTGATTTACTATTTACTATATTATAGACATGTCATGTTAACGACTTAAAAGTTAAGAACTTAAGAACTAAAATCGCTATCATGAAAATTTACTTTACTTTGATAGTAAATAGTAAGAAAACTCGTGATAGCGGTACAGTATAAATCTTAGTATTCTTAATCCTATATTCTCCTCGTCCTAATCTTAGGTAAGCTGTGTAGTTCACAGCCTGGTAGAGTGCTAGAAACGTCAATCCTTCTGATATTGAAAAGTAACCCGTGCCCAGCAGTGGGACAGTGTTGGACTGAATTTACTTATTTCGTATAAATATATTTGGGTAAGCAAGTAATTTGAAAGATTTCACGTCCTTGCTAAGCATAGTATAGGTTTTTTAAAACAAAACACAAAATAACGAAATAGGTATGAAGTTGCCTCAAAGTTCAAAATGTCTTCACATAAAAAATCTCATCTTATTATTTTAAATTAAAAAAAATATATTTAAAAGAAATTCAAATATTCTAGAGCTAAGCATTAACAAAGACCAGATTCTTTTACTTTATTCTATGCTCGACTAGGGTAGTTCATTTTGAACACGAAAATCGCTAGAGCTATGCACTCCGGTCGAAGAATTTTTATAGCACAATGCACTTTCAACAATTCGTTTTAAGCCTCGTAGTATGTACCGAGGTATGCGCGGCTCTGTTTTGTGTCAGAATCTGTCTGACAGTTGGAACGTTCACTCTATTTTTATAGCAAATATTACAACACAAAGCCTTGTCATAAAATTCTGATATTAGAGATCCTTTTTTCCCCCTTTATTTAAAATACTTATGACGGCTGCTGAGCGTGATATCTTAGGATCGATTCCCATTTTAGTTTTTCTATGGATATATAATTGGATATTTGAACATTTTTTTATACATTGCTTACTGCCATTGGCTGAATAATTTTTTATTTTATTAATTTTAAATTTTCCCTTAATAGCGATAAGATCGTCCCTTAATAATTATAGGGACTATTTTTTTTCTTTTTATAAATATTGCCCTACACTAGGTTTCTCCTGTATCGTGGGCACAGTTTACAAACATACATGTCACGTACACACACAACCAGACCCGAAACAACAATTTGTAGATCATACAAATATTTGTTCCGTGCGGATATCGAGACCGAGCACCTGGCGCAGAAAGCTAATCATTTAGCCACTGCGCCAACCGTGTCGTCGATGTCATTAATGGCTTTATTAAAAAGTGAGTGTGCAGAAACCGAACCGAACCATAGGAAATTAATCCGAAGGTTTCTTCGAGGTACCTACACATGGATGACACATGAATACACATGAATGTATAGGTACATCAAGAGGCAACGATAGCTTCAAGCACCTAATTCTCTGGTGGACGGAACAAGGCGTCCGCACATAACTCTCACACTTTACGACAGAGCCGTCGTTTGTCACCTCGCACTCCTCACAGGTAACCGCCATGTTGTGGTTTATGTACCTAAATATAACTTATATTGCGTAGTTGTAACTTATTCATTCTCTTGCCTATATCTCATTTCATTTCATTTGGGGTCATGCTATATATCATGTCTTTTTTTTCCAATAAACTATCAAAGTCAAATGTTTCTTTCAACTACGCCTTTACAGGGTCTTTCAAAACATTGTGATTATACGTTTCAAAATAGGGGTAGGTCCTATGGTGATGACACCAGCGAGAAACACCATGGATACTCTTTTTAACTGACTTCGAAAAAAGGAGGAGGTACGCCGATATTTCCGTCAATCTTCTTCTTAGCGAGTCAATTATGGACCGTTTGGTAAAAATCTTCAATATTCTTCAACTACCATATAGGAACATAAAACATTTATTTTTTACTTTTTAGTTAGTGTTGCTTATGAGTTTTTTTTTTTTTTTTTGTTATCCACTTTATTATAATATTATAAATGTGAAAGTTTGTGAGGATGGATGAATGGATGGATGTTTGTTACTCTTTCACGCAAAAACTACTGAAGGGATTTGGATGAAATTTGGCACAGAGATAGATTATAGTCTAGAATAGCACATAGACTACATTTTACCCCGGGAAAACGCGGGCGGAGCTGCGGGCAGAAGCTAGTAAATAATATTTTCATTATACAATATTTAACAGAAAAACATGTTCAAGAAGAATGCAAACCAATGTGCAAAGCAAATCCACCCAAGAGCAGTATTAATATATTTGATAATAAGCTCAACCACAATAGTTAGGAACCCAGCGAACTAGTACTCAACGCCACCATCATCAGGAGAATAAACCATCTGAGTGAGTACCTTCCAGTCTAAGCAACTGACTACATAATAAACGTCTTCTCATAGTTCACTTTCTTATCCGCCATGTCTCCTTTCATACAATTCATCCACCCTTTCTTGGGTCTTCGTTTTATATTCTTCCACATTCATATTTAAAATTCTTCTTGTAACATGTTTTTCATTCCTCTTCGTCAAGATATAAAAATTTAAATTTAACCTATTTCTGTCCTACTGATGAGCAAAGGTCTCTTCTCAGAATGAAAAGGGTTAGGCTTTAGTCGACCACGCTGGCCCGGTGCGGGTTGGCGGACTATACACACCATCAAGAACTTTATGGAGCCCTCTTAAGTGTGCAGGTTTCCTCACGATGTTTTCCTTCACCGTAAATGCAAGTGATAATCAAATTCTGATCCGCACATGAACCGAAAAGACAGAGGTGCGGGCCGTGTTTGAACTCAGACTCTCCTGCATCGAAGGCAAAAGTTCAACCGCTAGGCTATCACTGCTATCTATATAAATTAAATTAAATTGACTAGAAGCGAAATATCTCACATTTTAAGAGTAACATATTCATAGGTATATATTATTTGGTATTCATTATATACGACACAAAGTTCGTTAGTGATTTGATTGATGCCGTCGATTGGTACTCAAAAATGATTCCTAGGTGCAGGTAATTTTTCATTACAAATCTGTAGATACCATTTTTCTCATTTAACGAAATAGCGTAGTGTTTCTTTCAAATTTTAAATTTAATACTTATCTATAATATATATAAGGTACTTTACCCTGCATATCTCGTTCGTTTTTTCACCTATGTGTGTATATGTGTATCCCAACTAAGATTTCAAGTAAAGTTGTGGAGTAAGCGGCGCGTCCGCACATTAGTCTCACACTTACACTGAGCCGTAATTTGTCACCTCGCATTGTTCGCAGGTAAGCATCATGTTGTTGGCTACGATAATTTTGTTAACGGGGTCTACGCCGTAGCCCTTATCTCTACGTCGTAGCGAGAGTCCAGTAAAAATGTACAATGCCTTCAAAAACCATTTGGTATCTAATCGTGATGTTTTTATGTTATAGATTCGGCGTTCCTGATCGAGATTAACCACTTTATTCATAAAAAACTTCATAAATTATATCTATCATTGTTATTTATATATAAATGAACAGAGATGACCGATTTTAAAGCCATTTTACTATCGAGACATAGTTATATTGATAATTCAGAAAATTTGTCCGTCGCGACCTTGTGTATGTTATTTTTGAATATATTAATGAATTCTGGATGAAATTAATCATTTTTATAAGATATAAAATAATAACGACTACCCAACCAAAGGTTCATATTAATTCGGCTACTACTTTGCTTTTCCTATACTAACCATCCCGCAGCCTAATTACGTAAAAAAGCGGCCGCAACGCGACAGCCACGCGACAGCAATCTCACTGTCAGCCAATACATTATATGACACAAAAATGACGCTTGACAGAAGCTATTGCGCGATCTAGGCCTATCACAAACTGATTGCTTCATCGTTAATTAGGCTGCGGGTTATAGTTTATTTGTAGGTTTATTGTGCATAAATAGGTTACATAGCGATACTGTCCGAAAGTTTTATTCAGATTTAATACATAAATACCAAGTTCAATGTTACTACTGATACGACTCAGAAGGGAAAGGGGTAAAATAAAACGAGAATTCCTATCCAATCAATTATATTGCCATATACACCACAGTACACATTAATATTTAGGAAATCCGCTACTTACGTTATTGCGCGTTCCACGACGGGTGGGCGACTGACTCATGTATTTTTCGATGACATCTCACTGACATTCAATGACAGCATTATACCATAGACTAATGGTTGTAAAGTTAAATTTAACAATCGATTAAGTAATTTATTGTAGTTAATATTTATAAAGTACTGACGCATGTTACAGTCGGCCATCCTTCGCAGTCGAACGAGTCCCTTCGTTTGATAGATAGTTTTTAATTTAAAGATTGACAATATAGCGTTAGTAGATAATGACGTTGATTTATTCCTGCCTAATATGTTACGTGTGTATAAAATACAATAATATACTATAGTGGTGTAGGGTGTGGGTTACTTCCTTCACCCCTACCCTGTCACCCACTGCGATGTTACGTAACACTCCTGGGCGACAAGATCATATGCCTCTCTAGCCCGCTACGTAACATCCTCACTTTCTGCTATCTCCATGGTGTGCTTCTCATTTGGGCGGCAAGTTCATATGCCAATCATGCCCAACACACCACTTTGACCATCTATTTCCTTAATGTTTGGGCGGCAAGTTCGTATGCCTCTCATGCCCAATACATTATAGGAATTTCGCTAATTAATTCACAAAATCACTTCAGACATTAGTCACTTCCTTGATTTCAATCATTGTATAGATAGTATCAGATCGTTAATCTCATAATTCAACAATATCCTGAATTTTAACAATAAATAAGATATAATAGCAATTACCAATCAGTCAACAACTAACCTCGATTAGTTTGGCACATCTTAGACATTAAGGATTGTCACTACTGTCACTAGATTCATTCGAAGAGCAAGCAAGGTCATTGAAGTTCAACCACGGAAATATTTTATCGACTGAAATAACGCTCTCATAACGTTTCCCTTTTCTAGTTAGAGGAGTATCCTCCACAAGATACCGGTCATTTGGTAAAGCCCTTTTAATCCTATAGGGCCCTTGACATTTGGGCTCTAGTTTTTTTGACTGACCAGGACCAGTAACTATCGCCCTAGCTATTCGCACTAAATCACCCTCTCTGTATATCCTACTTTTCTTCCTACGTCTATCGTACCTAATTTTGTTCTCTTCCTGATTTTTCCGAATCAGTTTACCCGCATCGGATCTTATATCTTCTATTGTCCTATCTATCACTCTTTCTCCTACATCATCAACTAAGTCATTTAATACGCCCTGTGCTGGATTAGTAATTTTTCTGCCTATTAGAAGCTCAGTTGGGGTTTTCTTAGTCACGTCATGTACAGTAGTATTTATGCCTAACTGTACGTTTGGTAGTAACTCGTCCCACGTGTTATTATTTTTGCCATGGACCATTGAGCCAAGAGAAGCTAGTATCGTACGGTTATAGCGTTCGACTTGGCCGTTAGCTCGGGCAGTTGCCACCGAGTTTAAGATATGCTTAGTACCAATTGAGTTAATAAATGATTTGAACTTTTTACTAGTGAAGCTAGTTCCCCTGTCAGTAATAAGACGGGTAGGACTGCCGAAGTAACTGAATACATTTTCAAAGGCCTTAATACTTTCTTTTGATTTGGTACTACGCACTGGTGTTAGACAAACGTATTTGGTGAACGAATCAACGATTACTAATATATATGTATTTCTGCGTTTGCTTCGAGGAAATGGACCAAGGTGATCCGCGTGCAATGTGTGGAATGGAATTTCAGTCTTTGGGATCGGGTGAAGAAACCCTTCTTTTGTACCTGATGGGAGCTTGTGATGGGCGCAATCAAGACACGCATCCACGTATTTTTTTATGAACTTGCGCATCTTTGCGAACCAAAAGAGAGACCGAACACGTTGCAGGGTCTTCTCGAAACCAAAATGTCCGACGTCATCATGGTTGCGTTTAAGTACCTGCCAACGAACAGCACGCGGTACTAGCCATCTTAGTGTACCATCCTCGAGGACGCGAAATACTCGACCATTCTTAATTTTATATTCTTTGTGGACCTCTGCAATTTTAGGAGTCTCAGGATCTTCAAGAATTTCTTTAATGCGTTTCACCTCCTCGTCAGATGACTGTACCGTGGAAATCCAATCCTCAGAGTTCACTGTTAAAATATCAAGCGTATGCACATTTTCTGGGTACGCAGCTTCAAGTGGGCCCCTGCTAAGTGCATCCACGTGAGACATTCTTTCACCTGGGCGATACTCAATATCGCAGTCGAACTCTAAGAATTGAATCCACCATCGCGATATCCGAGGGACCAAGTCTCTTTTGGTGAACGTTGATCGAAGGGCACTACAGTCCGTGACAATGGTAAATTTAATTCCAATAAGGTAAATACGGAACTTATTTAACGTGCTAACAACGGCCAGAGTCTCCAGTTCAAACGAATGTAGTTTCATTTCATCTAGAGTGGTTTGACGACTGAAGTAAGCAACTGGGCGCCAAGGATCGACTCCTAACCGTTGTAACAATATTCCTGCAACACCAAATTTGCTTGCGTCTGTATGTACCTGTGTTTGTGCGCTATGATCATATAACGCTAAAATCGGTCTACACACAAGCTGCTTTTTAATGGTTTCGAAAGCGTTGCCTTCTGCCTTGCCCCATTGCCAGGGTACATTCTTCCTTAAAAGAGCCGTTAAGGGTCTTGCAATCGTTGCAAATCCCCTAACAAATCTTCTAAAGAAGCTGGCCAGCCCAATAAACCTTCTGACTTCGTGTTGATTTTGGGGTACGGGGAATTTGGATACCGCTTCGACCTTCTGGCTTCCAGGCCCAATACCGTCTTTGTTTATTTCAAAGCCTAGAAAATCAATTTGCTCTTGGAAGAAGTTACACTTCTCCATTTTTAACGTAAGTCCAGCATTCTGAAGAAGTTCCAGTACTCCCCTTAGACGTTCTAGCCCCTCATCGAAAGTTCTAGATGGAATTAAGATATCATCCATATAGATGATGACGTATCCAGCCTTGGACTTGCTCAGGACTTTATGAATTACTCGCTGGAAGACCGCTGGAGCATTAGCCAGTCCGAAGGGCATACGATTATACTCGTATTGCCCATCGGGCGTGACGAAAGCCGTCTTCTCACGAGAATCTTCCGCTATCGGAATCTGATAATATCCTGAGGCCAAATCCAAGGACGTAAATAATGATTGTCCCGATAATTGATCTAACAAGTCCTCTATTCTAGGCAGAGGGTAGTGGTCCCGCTTTGTACGACGATTTAAAGCACGATAATCGACGCAGAGTCGTTTTTCTCCAGACTTCTTTTGCACCAGTACAATTGGACTGGCATAAGGAGAATTCGACTCGCGTACTATGCCATGCGCTATCATCTCGTCGACCATATTCTGGACTAATTTTCGTTCGGATAAGGGTAGACGATAAGGCCTGTATACCACAGGGTTTGTATCTTTAAGGCAAATGTCCATCTCTGTGACGGTCGTAAAGCCTAGATCATGCATACCATTAGAGAAGCAGCTTTTATATTTAGTTAGTAATTCTTCGAGTTGGCGTTTTTGATGGTCGGCTAATTGCTGACCACATTTTATTTTCCGGTTTCCGGTAATATCTACACTGTCTTGTTCAGAGACTCTATGAATTAACTTAGTCGGAGGACTAACCCCAAGGTAGCGTGCTCGTGTAATTAAAGTATCCTTTTTCACCGTTATAAGATTAGTACCTACATTTTGTATTAATAAAGAACAACCTCCATTAGTAATTTGGTACTCCCCTGGCAGAAGATAGTACTCGTGGCCCGAATTGCCTCTGACTGAACCGTCAATATAAATGTTTCCACTTAGATCACTTACGGAGTTAACTGGAACGCATTCCATTTTGCCTACGTCTATGACCGTTTCTTTTAAAGATACTAGAGGCAGTTTTATTTGTCTAATTGGATTAACGCGTTCAAACTTTAGGTCAGTTGTTGTTTTAATAATCTGTAAATCTGGGCGTTCAGTGAAACTGTGTCCGAGTAGAAGATTGTAACTGATAAGTGGGTCATCCACTACAAATACTTCTACGTCTGTTTCTAGAACACCTTGGACCTCTATATTTACTTTGGTGCTACCTATGGGCAAATATGGTACATTTCCTAATCCTCTTAAAAAAGGACCTTCAATACTACTCCATTTCAGTCCCAGTTTCTTAGCGTCACTTTCACGTATCACGGTTGCTTCACTTCCCAAGTCCACTAAGCAGGGTATCAAAGTACCATTCACTCTTATAACTATTTTATATTTATCACTTGTATCGTCACGAAATGAAACCTTAAGGACGCTCTTATCCTTTTGGTTAATAACAGAATCTTTGGGTTTAGTACAGTTGGTGGATAAGTGTCCCATACGGTTGCATTTAGTACACTTGACAAGTGGTTTCGGGCATTTAAAGCTTGGGTGGCCAACTTCTTGGCAGTTAAAGCAGGTAATTGGGCCTGTTTTGCTTTTGGTCGAAAAATTAGGTGTCGAAGTGTTATTTGGCATGCGTCTATCACGGCTGTTGCGTATTTTAGAGTCAAATTGTTCTCGTGAGTAATTTTTAACGGTTTTGAAAAATTCATGTAAATCTTCAGGCTTTTCAAACATAGCTGCCTGAGCGCCTACCCGAACACCCCT
Source organism: Shargacucullia verbasci (assembly GCA_947562105.1). Lineage (NCBI taxonomy): Eukaryota > Metazoa > Arthropoda > Insecta > Lepidoptera > Noctuidae > Shargacucullia > Shargacucullia verbasci. The sequence goes on from OX387280.1 coordinate 14,780,410, forward strand.
ATCGTCTATTCCGTGTACCAAACAATCGACTGCTTGCTTTCCGAAAATTTTACAACGATTCAAAAGATTAATCTTAGCAAAATAATAAATTTCCAAGGACTCTCCCAGGCGCCCTCTTCTATTAAGCATCTCTGTCAAAAGCTCTGCATAATTTTCGGTCGCAGGGAAAGATTCTTTAAGCATTGACTTCCATTCACTCCACGAGTGCTTAATAGAAGGTAACCCCTGGTACCAGGTTTTAGCGTGTTTAGGCAGGGCATAGTGAATCGTTTGTTTTTCATTCCAACCATATATATCTGTACACTCGTCTACCTTATCTAGCCAAACATTAATTGTTTGCTCTTTCGACAGTGGATTATATTCGGGTACGACATTATGAAGTGAAGGAATAAATTCACGATCCCCTGACCTATTCTTAAGCACGTTTAAAAACTCTTCGAAGAACTCGGAGGGTTCGACCCTTGATTTCTTAGTAGTAGGCTCATCACCCGACCCGACGTTCAAAGAGTCAGGGATAATATGTGTATCCGACGTACCTTGCTGTCTCAATTTTGATGCTGAACCTGATACTTGACTCGCTGGATTCGGAGTACAATGCAGCTTCTCTTCTAAGGTCCTCAGCCGCTTCCTCATATCCACTAGTTCCCATTCCTGATCACGTAGTCTGCGGCTTGGGCTGCGATGATAGCCACGGTGATGACGGTCACGCGGGGTACTGCGGCTGCGGCTTCGCGTTGCTTGACATCGAGAATTGTGGCGGGTATCGTGGCTTCGACTACGGCTGTGACGACGCCTAGTACGGCTTCGTGACGTCCGATGGCTCTGCCGATAACGATGTGAATCACGAGGCGGGGTAGTCAGTTGTCTTGACTTGTTTCTATTAGATCCGTCTTTATCACTCATTGTCTGAAACTCGAAGATAATTAGTTGAATATGTGCAAAATCCACTAGACTGTTTAAGGCTCAAATAGGAACAATTTATTTGTATGTAAATTCAACACAGCTAAATATTTTATTTTATTTTAATGTAATCGTTGTAAAAATAAAGTAATACTGATGATAAGTGTCCATATGATGCTCGGTCGCCTTTATTTTAGCAACTCGAAGTCAAGCAATAATGGATACGGCCAACCAGTAATAAATATAGCAGATTATTTAACAGCAATTTGGCATTTAGATAGCAATAATAAACTAAAGCTGTAACAGAACTGGATATTTAATGTTACAAATATTATCACTAGTTCATATGAAATGTTATATTATTAAGAAAAAAAAAAACTGTACGAGAAAAAAAAAAGGAAAAATAAAACTGATACCTTCAATGACACGTTGAATAAAATATGAATAAAATCTAAATCGTGTTTCATCCACCAAATCTTTCGTTGCAATATGTAAATTTATGTCTTAGTGTTTACATAATAATGCATTGTGTTGGTTTTTGTTATTATTTAGGAAATGGCAATCATATTTTGCATGTAATAAGAGTAAGACTGAATCTGATTTTATCTGTTGAATTAATACTTGGAACGTGTTACATTATTCCATAAAACTTGCTCAATCATGTATTCTATTGGATCATGCTACTATTTTAGTGGAATAAATGATTTTATTGACTATTTTCATTTTATACAATATGGAGCGCGTAGGTTAGTAATGTAAAAACTAATTGTTTTCACACCGATCCCACTTCTGAGCTGATACGACTCAGAAGGGAAAGGGGTAAAATAAAACGAGAATTCCTATCCAATCAATTATATTGCCATATACACCACAGTACACATTAATATTTAGGAAATCCGCTACTTACGTTATTGCGCGTTCCACGACGGGTGGGCGACTGACTCATGTATTTTTCGATGACATCTCACTGACATTCAATGACAGCATTATACCATAGACTAATGGTTGTAAAGTTAAATTTAACAATCGATTAAGTAATTTATTGTAGTTAATATTTATAAAGTACTGACGCATGTTACACTACCATTTTGTATTCAAAACAACAACAATACATTTCTGATATTCGAACTGAAGTACCGAAACGATACTTAAACAACGCTGGACAATTTATCATTGAATTATTTTCAACGAAAGCGATTCGCCATCTTGGGCGACATCCAAAACTTTTGTTTGTTCCGACCGGATTTATTGGCGGAACTACAATCACTATACACATTAAGTATTAAGGTGCAGAAGGCTAAAGTGGGTCTAGGGTTCCCAACCATACTGGTAAAAACAGTATCATACTTATTACAGTTCTATAAAAAAAGTATTCATAATACTGTTTTTATGACCGTTGGTATTCGGAGTCGGAGCCATAAAACATAAAAAAGTAATATTAAATATTACTTTTAAATTCAAAAAAAATATAATTAATTGTTAAATTGTGCAAGAACCACCAAAATATATGTTTTTGAAACGTCAAAAAAATTAAATACTGTTTACTTTTCTAAAATACTGTTCATTTTAGTTCTGCGACCTTAATATACTTTATTTCTCATACAAAGAGTTAGAAACCCTAGGTGGGTCATACTGGAACGCACACCGGCAGCCTAATTACGTAAAAAAGCAACGCCATAACCACGCAATAGCAATTTCGCTGTCAGCCAATACATTATATGATACAAAAATGACGTTTGACAGTAGATATCGCGCGATCTACGCCTGTCGCCAACTGATTGCTACATCGGTAATAAGGGTGCGAATCATGATGCGTAGCTGCGGCTTTAATGTTGCTTGCTACCTACTAAAGTTTATGTGAAAGCATGCATTGTGTAAAACACTGACAACAAGTCCCTGATGTTTTCCAGTGTGTGAGTGATATCCACTTACCTCCTAGTAGTCCGCGCGTTACAACGTTACCGTAATGTACCAACTCGGACGTACATGCCAGCGCAGATAGTATAACACTATACTAGTAACGCCAGGCAGGCTTAGCAATAAGTTGCTCAAAATAGAGAAAAGTTGAAGAAAAAAAGAGAGACCTTTGCCCAGCTGTGGGACACAATATAGGCTATTAAAAAAACCCAGTAATACAATAGCAAAAATATTACTGTGAAATCATGTGATGCAATATTTTAAATCCATATTCATAGACTATTAAGACAGTTATATGGGGATAGCCTATTGCTATCCTGAGACTGCGATTTTTCTGACATAAAACAACAATTATTGTACGATCCGTAGCCTAATTACCGATGTAGCAATCAGTTTGCGAAAAGGCGTAGATCGCGCGACAACTACTGTCAGACGTCATTTTTGTGTCATATACATATGTATTGGCCAACAATGAGGCTGCCGTCGTGTGGCTGTCGCGTTACTGTCGCTATTTTTACGTAATTAGACTGTCGATATTACTATTTTCGGGAGTAACCTACCCGTAGCCTAATTACGTAAAAAAGCGACAGCAACGCGACAGCCACGCGACAGCAATCTCACTGTCAGCCAATACATTATATGACACAAAAATGACGTTTGATAGAAGTTATCGCGCGATTTACGCCTGTCGCTACATCGGTAATTAGGCTGCAGTGAACATGCTTGGGAACGGAGTTATATACAGATTGTCGAAGGAACGCCAAATGTGTACACAAGTTACGTGCAGACATGGATTAGGCGTATTACAATACTCTACTGATTAGCGTGCACTGACACGACTCGTTAAAGACTCGTGTGCTGCTCGTTTGCATCGAGATAACAGCCGTTCATTGAACTGAAGACATTATGATAAGGAATAAACACATACATTGTTGTCAGGGTGAATTAACAAAGATAAAACATTGTCATATTCACAAATGTCTTCTTAAATGCCATATAGAGTAGGTCACGTATAGTTTAGAGGAGAAAAAATGAAGCTTTTAAAATAGGAATCAGTTGAGGACGGATAAATTAGTAAAAAAAAGTGTTCTTTAAATAAAAGCTTGTAAAAAAGGTTTAATCTGTCAAATGATGCAAATCCTAACTAATATTATAAATGCGAAAGTAAGTTTGCTTGTTTGTTTGTTACCTTTTCACGCCTAAACCACTAAACCGATTATCCTGAAATTTTGCGTATACCTTGTCAGGTGTACAGAAATGGACATAGGGTACCTTTCATGCCGAAAAAAGTACTATTCCCTAGGAAAACAGCAATAACGTTCTTATGATAAAAAGATGGCGCCACGTGTCTTTAGCAAGCAGAGTATAACCCGAATAGATTGTCAAATTCTGAATTAATTCGAGCGAAAGCCGCGAGCAAAAGCTAGTAAGATATAATGGATAGTCTAGTGTTTCTTCTTGTGTCGTAATGAGTTAAAGAATTCCATTTTAAAGCTTAATAAAATATGAAGTTGTTTTGAATTGAATTTGTGTAATGGATCTTCTTAACCTTGCATATCTTGTGGTCTACAAATCACGTGGTGACGGATCGTTGTAAAATATAGCCTATTTGTGGTTAGATAATTATTGTGGTCTTGGAATAAACGCTGCTATGCTCCCCACTGTTCTGAGAGGTGATTAGGAAGTTGCAATAGACATTAGAGCAAGTCTCGTAGTATTATTGAGGTTAACTCAGAGGCAGAAATATAATTGACTAGCTTCCGCCCGCGGCTTCGCCCGCGTGGTTTACGAACCCGTACATTTTTCCAGGATAAAAGTAGCCTATGTGCTAGTCCAGAATATAATCTATATCTGTGCCAATTTTCATACAGATCCGTTTAGCCGTTCTGGCGTGAAAGAGTAACAAACATCCATCCATCCATTCTCACAAACTTTCACATTTATAAGATTAAATGTAGGATATTGTTAAAACTCCATTTCTTATAACAAGACAAACTAAAGCACATTTTAGCACAGGCATTTGTAGATATAAATAACGTATTTTCTTTAAGCAAGGGTTCAAAACGGTTCCTACAATGTTTTTATGAAACATAATGATCAATCAAGATGAACTGAAATTCTACTTGAAGAAATGCTTTAAACGATGGTGGTCCGTGCGCTTTGGTCTATTATTATATTAAGTGGTATATAACAAGAAGATTGCCTCAGTGCTCTAGTAGTCGCAAGCGCAACGGTTAACTGTAAGATTCTGGGTTCAATTCCCGGGTCGGGGATGTCGGGTTTTTCTGTAAGTATACAAATTCTCAGTAACAGCACGGAGTTTGGAACTGTGCTCGCCAAACAAGTTCTCCCCTTTTACATGGGACTCAATAATATTACTACTATGTACACCTCTGCCTATCCCTTTGCTATAAAGCCGTGATTCTATGTTATGTTTATGTTATAACCAGCGGTTTCTAAAACCTATCTCCATAATTACGATTAATCTTCATCATCATCAGCTCACTGTTAGGACTGAATCTTCTCTGTGAGAGAGGGATGAAACTGTATTCGATTGTATGGACCCAGTATGGCTTGCTGGATGTCACAAGTCTTCATATTTTTGGTACGAGAACCTTCGCATATTATCTCATCCACTTATCAGTTTTCATCCACCTGGATACGAAGCCACGGCCTGTCAATCGTAAATCGTTACCGCAACTACTGCGCCACGACTTCTCTCTTACCTTTAAATTTAATATCGCCCAATTTATACAAAAAGGGAGCGCTAATGAGATCTTTTTATAAGTCAGTAAATCCTCGCAAGCGCTTTTATAAAAGGCTTGAAAATGCCGAAAAATAAGACTCAATCACTAAACGCTAAGTAATCCGAAAATTGCGTTTTATTTCCAAGAAAGTACGTAGATGATTTTTTCCATCTTCTTAGCATTTTTTCCGGCGGAACTCCTCAGAAATTCGGTGTTTATATTTTATGCGGATTTGGTTATAAAATGGGTTATAAACAGTTTAAGCTGATGGTGCTCGGTGTTTTACTTTTCCTGTGTGTTTTTAAGCTATTGACAAGGTTAATTTTGCTTAGCATTTAATTTAGTTTTTAAGATAGATCGAGGAGGTGGAATGCCTAGGAAAGGTAAAACGGAAAGTAAAATGAGATGAAACCGAAAACGATTGTTAATATAAATAAATTGCACAGGTTTATAAAACCTGTACGATTTAAATATTTTATTTATTATAATATATCTTTGCAGCTAAGACGGGTCCTTTAGAGGATAAGTCAAAGACAAAGTTTTTCTTTATTCCAAATAGGCCCTTTTCTGGCAGTTTTAAAATCTCGAGACTCTATGCGCACGGTTCGAAAGGGGGGTAGCCCCGCGCATAGAGTCTGTGTGTCCTGTGGAGAAGAGACTGGCAAGAAAGCAGCTCAAGTCGTCGAGTTACTAACAACATTCTTAATGAACGAAAAAATGGCAGACAATTGTGACATATCTACGTATAATAAAGCTACAATACTAACTTGAACGGCAACTGTTGCAATGTGTTTCACAAATCTGGTAATTTTAGTCACTTTCAAAAATTGTTTGAAGTGTTTTCTTTCTTTAATGAAACGCATTTTAGTACAGTAACAATGAATTCTCGACGGACAATCGATGATATTTTTATGAAATAAACCCCTGTCTGACACACACGCGGTCTCGTGCATACATTCCACAAATAGTAGGGTGGCCATTATGGTGACCGCTACAATTGTTCTGTTCACTACATATTATTAAAAAAGGTTGACAATTCAAAATAACTGTAGCCAATACTACTCTTTACCGCTTCAGATACAAAATCAAAAATATCGGCGTTCGCGATTCAGCTCGCGAGGTATGCGAGTTATAAAAATTCAATTTTTATTTTATAGCTATAACAATATCCGTAAAATTTAACTGCTCCGCTCGTATATCGGTGTGAGCGGCGCCGGAGCAAGCTACGTATGTAAATTAAAGCAGGAGTATTATTGGTTGAAGGATTGGAATGTAATGACAGCTGGAGTCGCAAGTTTCAGTTCAAATTATCTGCTTATTTTCCGGTTTTGTAAATGGCTGATGATAAATATCATAGGGTTAATTAATTTATTTGTAAAAAATCATACAAACATTTGAAATAAAATGGATATGTACACATTATTTAGTACAAATGTCATGCTATCTCCTAGAAAATAAAAAGTAAAAAAAAGGATTTTATTTTGACCAAACATCCCACAAAATAATAGAAATCAAAATATTACAATATTTGTCTTTATACTTAATTAAGATTTTAATCGAATTATCAAGGGAAATATTATTAAGTAACCGATAAATAATATATTAGATTCAGTTTATAAAATAAAAATAAAAGCCAACTATTAAAAAAAGAAGAAAAGAGCGTATGTATTTTTAATTAAGATAAAATATCAGATCTAGCCACTAAAATCTATCAATTTTTTTACAAAAAAACCTTGGATTTTCACTCACTGTGTCGTGAGTACGTTTTTACAAATATACGAGTCACATGCACACACAACCAGACCCGAAACAACTATCTGTAGATCATACAAATATTTGTTCCGTATGGGACTCCAACCAGCGCCACTTAGCGCAATCACTTAGCCACGACGCAAACTGTGCCGTCAACTCTCATTGTACCAGTATTATCATAACTTAATTCAATATAATCCTACGTTTACTGGGGATGTTATAGCAATATTGTCAACCAGTGTGCGTTGCCATTACTAACGGTTCACGATTAGACTAGAACATCTCATCGGTTCATTGGCTCCGTTCTCGTTGTCTGCGGTGTGAATAATCAAAGTGAAGTGGCGGTATATTGATAATGATACTAATCCGGTGTACATACCTGCTTGTTTGCTTGCTGTGAACTCTCACGATTATCGTAGGGGTGTTACTTACCTGAAAAGAAAAATAATGAACATTTAATTCTATTGTAAACAAGATATATGTATATAAGAGACCCGGGTACGTCATAAAACTGCGGTCAGACACCGGAGGACGGGCAGCAGCGTCCTCTCACTAATCGGTGAGCCACTGCGATCCCCAAGCCGCCTGCCAAGCGAAGATATTATGGCAAACCGCTACCGTCGTGGAGGTGATGCGAATATTTAGTTTCTGAAGTAAGTAACGAAACAGCCAAGCCATACATTTTTACTGATATGTAGAATTTGTGAAGTTAGGGTCGTTAGAGTTAGGCCGTGTAGATTCAGAAGCTTGGCTCTACATGAGATCTGATATCTTTTTCATAGGGCAAACCTTATGTGGTCGTCTTGGCAACATTTTACATGAAATGTTTTTGGTGGGATTTCAGTTCTTTTTGTAAGTTGCTAAGGTATTATTAATAAAATTATTTTAATTATATACCTAACTTTAGTATTACATATATCTTATCGTATTAATTAAGTACTTGCAGTCGATTTGCTCACCTCGTCGTCAAAGGGCGTAAATAACTGAGACCTACCATGAGACTCTTGATTAAGGCGGAGGTTCTTGTAAGTACTTATTAATCGTGTAAACTTTCATGTCCTAATTCATAAAATTGGGGAAAGTCTCATTCAAACTCCCCCCCCCCCCCCCCCCCCCAATTTTATCTGGGGGCACGGTAGTGTTTTGTTGTATATTAGATATCAATAAAATCTAAAGTATTCGAGCTACCTATTTAATTGAGACTTTGTATGTTTAATTTGTCTATTATTGACATCATATACTGAGAATGATTTTCTTACTCCGGGCAAAAGGACAGTTTCATGTCGGAGAAGTATATCCGTTCGATGCTCGCACAAGACCGCGCTTCTTCACAATCACCTCCCTTAACTCGACTCTGTCCACACGCAGCCATCTTGCAATGACGTCACGTAGTTTACCCTCACCTTAGTACTACGGTAATCAATTGAGAGACTAAAATTCGTTCTCCACGACATACATTATATTAAAAAAAAAAAAAAACTTTATGTATCTAGCTTATTATCTAATGACTTTCAAGAACCTGACGTTTGAAAATTAGGTACTTTTGCAAACGAATTGAGAACCTCCTCTTTTCTGAACTTGGTTAAAAGGCGCCTAAAACTTTTACATTAAAATTTATAATACCTTTGAATTCAGAATCATATTAAAACTTTAAGAGCGGCCACAGCAAAATATTGTAGTTTCAACAATTAAAGTTTTTCCTTTCAAAAACTTAGTAGGCACCTAAGACTTTAAAACACGTATTTTAAAACGAAGTCCCGGACAATCTCCGTTATTGGCCAGCACCTGTGTCCCGCTGATTTTAACGTTGACTTGTTCAACTTGTTTATAAAGTACCCAAACGAATAAAGCCGTACTTAACTACTGCAAAGTCGGGAGCGACTTACATTGTCAAAATTTGTATCTTAAAATGCTTATTGCTAATGAAATCTTAGAAATTTTCAAGATATTTTCTAATTCTGTTTATAACATTGTTGAAAATTCAACAATGTATTCAACAAAACAGTCAAAATAATATTTCGAAATTAAACAGCAATGAAGGCAACATTTGCATGGCCTTGAGTTTTAATTGCAAACAGTAGGTACCGCTATCACGAGTTTTCTTACTATTTACTATCATAGTAAATTAAATTTTCATGATAGCGATAGTTCTTAACTTGTTTACATTAGAGATTAGAGTCGCTTATGTGACATGTAGTCATAGTAAAGTTTTGATTTACTATTTACTATAGTATAGAGATGTCATGTTAGCGACTCTAATCCCTAATGTAAACAAGTTAAGAACTAAAATCGCTTGCATGAAAATTTACATTTACTATGATAGTAAATAGTAAGAAAACTCATAATAGAGGTACAGAATATAAAAGTAATAATACTAAGTTCCATGGAAAAGAGACCCAGTCTATTAGCACCTACCGGGCATTATTCCAAACTCCACGCTGTTATTGAGAATTTCTGACGCGCTTGAGACTATTAGAAGTCCAATGAGGCAGTTGTGTATAGTCCTTTATAATTTACTGTTACCAGCTGAGACAAGATTTCCTTCCACAATGAAATGAGCCAGAAAACCCAACTCCAAGTGGAAATAACAATGTCTCAGGTAATAACACTGTCTTCTCAGACCGACTCTAATTTAATAAAGAAAATAATTAACAAAGGGTCTCTGCTTAAAATAACATTAAAACATGGTTAAATTTTCAACTGGTTAAGTGCTTGCGGTTTTCGCGTTTAGGCAAGAGATTCGATGCTGTGTAGTATAGTGGTTTGGTGGAAATATACCAAGTTTCTTCCAACTTATGATTAGCCTACTGATCGTCAAAATGCGGCCGTCATCGTGCATTCTTCAATTCTATTATCCTAACTAATTTTATAAAGGCGAAAGGTACTTTGTTTGTTACCTTTTCACGCCTAAACCACTGAACCGATCATTATGAAATTTTGCTTATACGTGGTACAGAAAAGGAGATAGGGTACCTTTCATCCAGAGAACAATAACTTTCGACGCTCACAATTGCTTTAGGACGCTAGATGGCACTATGTGTGACCCGAATAAATGCACGAGTTCGTAATCAATGCGGGCGAAGCCGCGGGCGGAAGCTAGTTTACTATAAATGATCGCTTACTGGGAAAGAGTTTGGGGAACAAGGAAAGAGTCTCCACGTGCGATGATACCAGAGATCGTCCGGCACACCTTGAACAGCCAGCCTCGATACTACCATTGCTGACAGGCTAATCTTTCTACTATGGCGTGTGCAATTCCCTTTAATAGCTCGTCTCGACAGAAGAAGAAAAAATAGCATGCAATGGGTTCTTGTTGCGAAGACAATACTTGCAAGCGTTAAGATGCTAAAATTTGGGATGGCCTTTTAAAAACAAAGCAAGTACATCACTCAAAAGCGCAGTCAGTATTTTCATGGTAAGTGTCATGGCAGTGATTATGTCGCTTTGGTAATAGACTACGATCTACTGCGCACCTACCACTGCATAGAAAAATCAGGATTCGGCACCTAGGACTTCACACTTAACAGCCGCGTTTGCGACAATTACACCAATGAGGCACCCCTTAAAAACATTAACCTAAATAACCTAAATTCTTAACTATAATAACGTGCCATTTGTTTATTTAATAGCCAATACGAAGATCCGAACGTTCATAATTGCCGAGTAAAATTACAAAACACTGAATATTTATGGCGTAATAATTCTAAATGTGAACCGGACTTGTATTGTGGTAGTGGGCAAATTATTTGTTTTAGTAAGGAAACTATTCAAATGAATCTCTTGGTCGTTTATCAGGGCGGTTAACTGTGTCCCGAGAGCCGGTAATAGGATTATACTTTGATATATCTACGGGTATTGAAAGCGTTTCAACTGCTTAAAGATCAAACTGTAAATTTGGGTATTTTGTAATAGTGGACAGATAGATAGATATAAAGATAAGTCAGGTAAAGTGGTATTTGATTTTTCTGTTAGAACATTGTCAGTAGCAGCCTGAAGTTTGGGTTTATAGGTATTCGGTAGATGGCAAAAGGATGGCCCCGTATTTCATGGAACTTACCAACGGCATTGGCAAAAGTCTTCGGGGAATAAAGGTGTGATGTAATAGGATAAGGGGATGGACTTGTCAGCACTGAAAGTCTAAGAATTGGTTTACTCTATGTATGCAGAAATGGACTTTAGTGGACTGGAGAAAGTAGAGGAGGAGTAGAGCGGAGGAGGCCTATGTGCCTCAGTGGAGCACAATGTGGGCTTAAATATTATATATAATCTAACTGTGTGCCAAATTTCATCCAGATCCGTTCAGCCGTTCTGGCGTAAAAGAGTTACAAAGATCCATCCATCCATCCATCCATCCATCCTCACAAACTTTCACATTTATAATATTAAGTAGGAAGTAGCATATAGTAGGAAATAGAATTATATATACTACTAATACTAATTAGACGGCTCTCTGGTTTAACATCAATTATTATCATTGTGGCTTATCAAAGCGGTTACTCAAACAATTTCTAGGAATTCCTCTCAATTTAAACCATCCATAAGGGCGCTAATTACCTCAAGGCTGTGGTTATGACGTAACGTAGCTATGTATTATGCAACAGGCCTTAATTACTGTTGTCTGGTAACTGCATCATTGCGCGAGGTCCTAAGTTCGATTCATGGGTCGGTCGAAGTATTATTGGTAGGTATTCTGCACAGAAATTCTCAGTAGCAGCACGGAGTTTGGAACTGGGCGTTAATGGCAAAAAGCTCGCCTCCTATTACATGGGACTTAATTACAGCGTCGGCGAAATATGGGTGCACTATAGTACACCTCTACCTAACCCTATGGGGATACAGGCGTGATGCTATGTTATGTTATGTATGTCTGGTTAAGTCTAATGTATTCGGGCCAAAACAATATTGATTGACTAGTACGATCATTCAACAACTGCCTAGCCTTTTCTTAACTACGTTGTAGTCAGTCCACTCTAACCAGAAACGAATTAATATCCGTATTTTATACGGAACCACTGCCATCTGGTCCTTACCACCCAATTAATGGGAGATGATGATACTCTAAGGTTAGACCAGTTCTCAGACTTTTTGGGCTGCTGACACCCATAACAGCTATGTATTTGTATGACACCCAGAACCGACCCAGAGCCGGATTGCCTAGATCATCCATCCAATAACTGACCACAGCACGCGTTGCTTAACCTCACAGATTGACTGATTTACACTGTAACTATGTAGCTATGCAGTAATCCCCTCTCAATGTATCCTTGGTGTTGTAGAAACTTGTTGTATAGAGAAGAGAGAATGACTGGTAGCACTGTCACTATAAAAGCCAGAAGATTATTTTGATCTGATGTAAGTAATTTTTTTCAAATAGATAATGGAACGTGAACATTTTGTGCGACCTGGAATCGAAAACAGAACCTCATTCTCACCAGTCTCACTTTCAAAATAACATGCTGATTTTTAAAATTAAAAGCTGTACAGACAGACCTCACAAAAATTACAAATCTACTTAATACCTGTGAAATTTCCTATCTGTCCACAATAAAAATAAACAGAAAATAATTACTGGTATCAAATTCAATTTACAAATCGCGAATGTAACGCGAAATCGTCCATGAAGGGCTTAATTTCAGCGAAATTGAATTTCAGTTCGCTGAAAATTTTTCATGTTCCACATGTTATTGAAAATCGCTCGATTTTTATGCCGCAAAATAAAAATAATGGCTAGTTTCATAGCAACTACGCGTAATGGCTGGTGTAACTGGGTAATCGGTTTCGGTAAACGCTGATGTTATCCTATCCTATCCTACTAATATTATAAATGTGAAAGTTTGTGAGGATGGATGGATGGATGGATATTTATTACTCAATTACGTCAGAACGGTTGAAAGGATCTGGATGAAATTTGGCACAGAGATAGATTATAGTCTGGAATAGCAAACAGACTTTTTATCTCGGAAAAATATACGGGTTCGTAAAGCACGCGGGCGAAGACGCGAGCTTCCGCTCGCTAGTCCAAAATATATACGTTTTATGATGATGGTTTTATAACTAGTATTCTATTCGCCAAATGTGAGACTACCTAGCTACCTATTTTTGAACGAAAATCACTTAAATGCGCGCGCACGATATTATCGTATATTTGACTTTTCGGTAACTATGGTCAAAAGAAAGAAGAAACTTCTATAAGAAAAAAACTGTTTTTACATATAACAGTTTGCTTTATATTAAAACGTATCAGATAATAATTTCATATAAAGATATGCACACACGCGCCGCCTCTACGTAAACAAGAAATCTCTAAAACAAATACCAATTGCAACATGATTCAATATTACAAATGTATTTGCATCATGATGTGTTGGACACCGAGTGTTGAAATGAAACTTGGAAAAGGTGTCTAATAGGTATATCACCACAGCCCGAGTTGTATAGATCATAAAAATATTTGTACCGTCCGGGAATTGAACCCGCATCACGAAGCGTAGAAAACAATTCGCTTAGCTACTGCACGTTGTGCTTAGTTCACTATCTCTGAAGCTGTGGTTGAAGATAGTTGACTGCCTCACAGTTCTAGTTATCGCAAGCGTCACTGCTTAGCGTGACGTCCTAGTTTCGATTTTCTGTATGGAAATTATCTGGAACTGTGCCCGGTAGATGGCAATAGGCTCACCCCCTATTGCATGGGACTCGATAATAGCATCGGTGAAATGTGGGTGTACAACTATACACTTCTGCCTAACCCCTCAGAGAAAACAGGCGCGATGCTATGTTATGTTATACGACGTTTGTGTGACGACACGGTTAGCGCTGTGGCTAAGCGATTAGATTTCTACGCTAAGTGTCGCGGGTTCGATCCCCGCACGGAACAAATATGTATTTGTATGATCTACAGATAATTGTTTCGGGTCTGGGTGTTTGTGTATGTGAATATATGTGTTTGTAAACGCACCCACGACACAGGAATTATACATAGTGTGGGGCAAAAAAAAAAGATAGTGAAGTTCAATAGCAGCAAAAAATGTACACTCAAAAATAAAGTTAAGAATCACTACAAATTAACGTTGACTCAAAGTACAATCATCCACTCTGTTCAATCTAAAATATATAAAAAAAGCAATTTACACGAACACAGTACCACAAGATTCCTAGATTTCTCCTTAAAGAAACCTAGCCGGATATTGGAACATCCTTACGGGCTGACAATTGCAGGAATCACGTAGAGTTGTATGATCCCGCTCACTTCGCCGCCCCCACATACCAAGCTCCGTTATTACTCAATTCCGTAGCCGTATTCCAATAAAAATTCTAATAAATTGTCTATGTCCTTCCATGTTCGCCGAGTAATATGAAAGAAAATGTATCTTGTTATTATCATGAACGCGTCGTGAAAATTGACTGAGGGAAAGGATTTGTTTTGTCAGTATTACAGAGGTAAGATTTAATGTAATAGTAATAGTTTGTAATAAACGTAAATAAAATTTTCTCGACGCGGGAATCGAACCCAGTACCTCACGCTCAGCAGCTTCGCTTGCGACTATTAGACTTATTATTCAGTTCTTAACAGAAGCCTGGAGTCTGGAATTGTGATTGGTAAGAGACAATAGACTTGTGGCATGTCGACACCCAATCTAACCAGAGCAAATATCTGACCTCCGCCACCCAATTACTGGAAGACACTGATATTCTGAGTTTAGACCGGCTATCAGATTTTTTTTGGTCCAACAGCTTAACCTGCTCTCTGAGGCACGGAGCAGTTTATGTATGTAAATAACGATCACCCATCTAAGGAGTGAACGCAACATGCGTTGCTCAACCTCGCAGACTTAAATATATACAATCCTTCGGAACATGGCATCGGCGAAATATAAGTACCTACACATCTTCTTAACCCTTCGGGGAATACACAGATGGTGTTATGCCATATTATGTTATGTAGGTATAAGAAGCTCACATCCACTTTACCTCTTGACCACCCCAATAGGGTGGAGAAGACATTCTCAGTCAGAATAGCGCCGCAAGACGTGCCGCGAGTACAGACAAGACTTAAAACTACACGTGCTACTGACATTTCGTTATTTGGTTTCAATAAATAGATTGCATTGAACACGTATGGAGCTGGGTGGTTACTCTGGGTGGTTTTACTCTGGGATTTTGATCCTTATGTAGAACATTGATGAATTAATTTTGCTTAAGATATTACAATTCATATTAATTGGGATAGTATGAGTAGATTTTCTACTGGAGTAGAGAAGTGTGCAGGTGCTGAGTGTGAGGTCTTGTTCAAAATTCTTACTAGTGACTTAGTTTCGTATTTTGCCCGTTAGATGGCAATAGGCTGGCTCCCTCTTGCATGGGACTTAATAATAATATAGGCAAAAAATGGGTAGAAATAGTATGTCTCTGCCTAACCGTTGAGGAATGTAGGCGTGATGCTATGTTGAGTTATTATGTACAAAGGAGTATATCAGATGTAGGTACTTGAATCCGTAAGGGTCCAAACATGAGGTGGAAATTCATTTACTGAGTAAATACGTCATTAGCGAAATGTGGGAGTTAAATTGTACACCTCTGCCTAACCCTTCGGGGAATACAAGCGTGATGCTATTTCATGTTATAAGAAAATCTATACTATAGTTGTGTATCAGTAATTTTAAATTTAGCTTACTGTTAGTGACGTTTCAGCCTATATATCGTTTGGTCGGTCTTTATATGAAGATGGACAAAATCTCTATATTTCTCTCAGACATCGTGGGTTCGAGTTTCACTCTTGTCAATAATTTTACAAGTTTACTTTGAAGTACCTATTTTTATAGAGAATTGTCTTCCAATATAAAACTTATATTGGTAAACACATTCAATCCCTCTTAAACAAAACACGTAAAAGAAAAAAACATAATCCAGACACCCAAGAATAAGAAACAACCCAAAGAAAACTGTATAGACAAATCCTTTAACGGCATTTCATATCCTTTCCAATATGAAACGGATCCACTAGTATGTACCTACTTGGTAAAAACAAAGTCGGTTAATACTCGCAAGTTTCTGAAGGGTCTGTTACGGATAAGGGAGATCCCTGTTGGCCCGTATCAATAAAATGATAAGTTTTTTCAAGTTGTACACTATTTTCTATATGTGAAGTATTTTATATGGTTTAGGGCAGTTTTTGTTACGAGGAGGATTGGTTAGCAGTGGCGTGCGGTTCATAAAGACAAAAAGACACTGCCTACCTTACATAACTCAGATAAATATTTATTATAAGATATTTGAGATGGCGAATCACATCCATCATTATATAATCGATAAGACGACGAACTAATACCAACATGCAGTAGGTTTTTTTTTTTGGTAAGTAAGCTTTTAAAATTTTCTGCCTACCCTGTATAAAAACTCTGTGCACGCCGCTGTTGGTTAGGCATAGCCATGATGTGAGGAAGTAGGAATTGATAGCCCGAACCTATTGTTACTTAAAACATTAAATAGCATCACGCAAGCATTCTTCGAATGGTTTAGGCAGCGGTGTACTATCTACCCCTTCGGGGGATAGAGCCGTGTTGATGATGATAAGTTATAGGTAAAAGTTTCATGGTGTTGATGATGCTTTACTTGCAGGGTGCATGTTAATAACATTATTAAAATATATAGTAAATAAATAATTTCATTGAAAACATCACCAAAGGGTTTAAAAGTAAAAATCTATATTATCATTATAAACATGAATGACTGAAAAAATGCCGATCGGCATTTCAAAAACCAAACTTGCAATAAATATAAAATGCCTATAAACTAAGCCTTTTAAAAAAATCACATCAGTTCGGGCCGTTGAGCTTAATAGTTCAAATCAATTTCGCATGACCCATCCCTTGTGTCAAACTTAATCGATACCAATGTTGGAAGACACAGAGTAGTAAGCAACGTGGAGTTCTAATGCAGGTGTATATGTCTTCACTTAAACTCAAACAATTTCTGACGTAAGAGGATCAGAAGCAGCTCCTGTTAAAAACACTACTAATAACTGGATTACCGATCCGCTCGCCACGTGTGGTTGTTTCATTAGGAGGCTCAGGTAAACCTCTTATCAGTGGGCAAGCGCCATCTTGGATATCCTCATCTATGGTACCAAATAACGTTCATAGAAGCGACATCTTGACAATCAAAGTTTATAGGCTGTTGTGGGTGAAAAAAAAAAAACATTTACCACTGAATGATAAGAAATCATTAGTTAAACGTCGAGGTAGAAACACGAGCGTGCATTATCACTCCATTTATTTATGACTCTGTGCCTTTAGACTTCTCTTTTGTGTGACATGACATTCAAAAGTTGTTCTGACATAATCACATTGTTTGTTCGCGAGGTAGGCAGACAAGTTAACTGTTATTATATTGTTTACCTGCCAGATGAGTTATATGGTTTTATTGCAAACTCACGTAGAAGTTTATTGGTATGTATTATATTTATCTCTGGGTTGAATGCGAAATTTCGACTCAGCGAAAGTTATTTTGCTTGGTCTTTTCAACCTTCACACTCTATATTCCTTTAATTCCATAAATTCATTTGTGTGCATGATAGTCTTATTGGTCACAATTTGTTTTTATTTTTTGATGTGTTGTTTCGTGCAGTGGCTTATCGTTTCGCGCAGCTAAAATCCCTCCTCGAAACAACTATTGCAATGTTTTTTAAATAGGCTATTTTAATTTTATGTGTGTAAATATAAATAGTAAGACAGCAAATGCAGGAGAATTTCTAGAGTAATATTGGACATAAATACAAAAAGGAAACTCGACCACTCCAAAATAAAATTGACTGCCAATCTTCACAAAAATTCTTCTCAACATAAAATAAATCCTTCAATGCAAACAAAGTATCTGTTGACTGTTTCTTCTCAAAATAAACTCCAATTCAGATACTTCACGGATTTGCATCGGGGGCGGGTCTGTAAACAATATTGCTGCTTGCAAGCTTGCGGAATGGAAATCGTGCTTTCAGTATATTTTGAGAAAAAAGGTTTTTTATTTATTTATTTATTATGTATCGCTCATAGAGTTTTGGGTTCGTTCAGGATCCAAGTGAGGCATCGCTGAAATATTTTACACAAGCGTTTTCTGGGTATTGTTTTTTTAATAATTAGATGTGCTTGAATAAATATTTCCATATCAACACTATTATATGAGAAAGTAACTCTGTTTGACTGTTTGTTACCCCATCACGACTGCACCACTGAACCGATAGTTATGAAATTTTACAAAAAGGCAGCCTGAGTCCTGGAGAAGATTAATAGGCCTATTTTTACGACTACATTATAAGCAAACCAAGTCGCTTACAACAGCTTGTTTTAAATGAACCAACTGGAATTTGAATTTTTATTGGCGAGACCAGATAACAGAATTTCGAACGTCTGACATAGATATACGTACACATATAGCCGAGGCGGTTAACTTGCACCCCGAGGCACGGAAGGGTCTCGATATGTAAAGATCGGATACTCATTCGATATTGGGACAACATCAGTGCTGTTCGGATCAAGATATAAGGTGAAATATGGTCAACCACGCTACATATGCACGGTGGCAATTTTACGCTATTTTTTTCTATCCTTTTCTGTCCCACTGCTGGACAAAATATCTGCCGCATATCTCGCACTTATAGCTCACCCTATAATTAATCTTTTTATTTATTTATATAAATAAAAATGAAACGCCAAATATGTTGCTAAACGCATAACTTCCGAACGGCTGCACTTATTTGGCTAATTCTTTTTTTGGTGTGTAATTGTAAGGAGACGGTTTATATGTAAGAATTTTTTTGGAAAATCCACTGGAAACGTCGGAAATTTGAATGATATTTTTGTATGAAAATTTTGATTTCGATCATTAGTAAATTGCACCCGTGCGAAGCCGGGGCGGGTCGCTAGTTTATAATAAACAAAATAACTTGTTACCGAACGTAAAGACAACAAGGCTTTTCTAATTGACTTTACAACAAACTATTGAGTGGCATTTCCAATCACACAACTTGATCCAGCCAAGATCCAGCCAATCACAACGCCAGACAACTGACATGCAATTTCTTTACTTCAAACGTCTTTCTGCAAATCAAATGCAGATATGTAGATTGTGCGCCCCTAAAATGCTGCTTTACATTCGAATCCTATTTGCAATATAAAATAGGACGACGTGTAATGTTTTCGACGAAATGTAACTAAATATCTAAAGGTTCGATCTACGAGACGGAAAACTATTTGTAGGGTGGATAAGTAGGGGTGTTGGGTTGGGATATTATCTTTTATTGTATTCGTACTATGATCGTGAAGAGTTTAGTATTTTTTTTACATTTAATTTGTTTTTGACCGCCTCTTTGGTCTAGAGTCCTGGGTTCGATTCCTGAGTCGGGCAAAGTGTTATTGTACTTTTCTGTAAGAAAATTTCCAGTATCAGCACGGAGTCTGGAACTGCGCCCGGTAGATGGCAATAGGCTCGCCCCCATTACATGAGAGTTAATAACGACAACGGCGAAATATGGGTGTACAATTATAGCTTCTACATAGCCCTTCGATGAATATAGGCGTGATGCTAAGTTATGTTAAATTATATAATATTGTTTTAATATTGATAATGAATAAATGTCTCCACATGTTCTGCAATAGTCCTACAAATACAGGGATTGTCCTTGGGTACATTTTTATAGTGCATACAGGGATAACCTCTGGGTATGTCACTATAATATTTCATTAAAGCTGTGTTAAAGGGCCTTTACGTGTTGGATTCATCCCCAAGTACGCCTTCCAAACGTCTGCAGTCCCGTGCAAGGAGAAGACATAAATAAATATTACATCTTCTATTGCTATTGTGTAATTTACAACTGTTTGTATGTAAAAGGTAATGTGATAAGAGTTTATTTTATAATTAATAATTTTCAATAATATTTAATATCCTACTAATATTATATATGTGAAGGTTTGTAAGGATGGAGTGATGGATGGATGGATCTTTGTTACTCTTTCACGCAAAAACTACTGAACGAATCTGGATGAAATTTGGCACAGAAATAGATTATAGCCTAGAATAGCACATAGGCTACTTTTATCCCGGAAAAATATACGGTTTTGTAAACCAACGCGAGCGAAGCCGCGGGCGGAAGCTAGTAATTCATATATGAGTGTTTTATTATTAGGAACCAGATATTTTCAGAAATGTACCTACTTCAAACGACTAATAATTCAGTTTTCATCATGTTTTAATATTTTTAAATACAAACAGTACATTTTCATCAGTCTCCACAAGCATCAAACTGTATACCACTGACACTGTGCCCAACATAAAAACCTAACATAAATTATAAAAAATATCCCGTAAAATACTAAAAAACTTGTGCCTGTATCTCGCTAACTACCGCTACATAAAACAAACCGCTACTAAACACGTGCAGGTATGACCGTGACGTTTTACAAATTTTCCGCACGCATGGACACCCTACATTCGCATCGTGTAGCGAAACACTGAGATGTGTCCCGTTTTCCATAAATCACGAGGGCATCCTGTATAACGACTCTGCGAGTTGGGGCACCTAAAATGTTTGTTATATGTATATATTTTAATATTTTATAATTTAATTAATTTATTAACAATGATACTAATGCTACTCCGTCTAGAATGATTTTTCACACAAACAATACAGGGTGTACTGTTTAGGAATTAATGTTTTTAAATCTTTTTTAGTGGACGCATATACCATAACTACTTGACAAATTTAAAGTTTGTAGGCTTTATAGATTATTTAGTGGATGAGTGGTATGTCTTAAAAATAATAAGATACTAAACACTAAGTATTTTATGCTCCACTCTGAAAATATACTACTTTAGATAAAGGCTTACAATGTACTATACATTGTAAGCCTTTATCTAAATTAGATATTATCATAAATCTTTATTACTTAATATATCCCAGATATAATGAAGCCACGTTAAGTTATAAGTAGCACGATTAAGCTAAGCCTCGCTAAGCCAAGCTGTATGTCTAGCCTATTCTAAGATACGTTCTACTAGGTTAATTTAGTGCATAACCCCAAGAAGCACTAATGGCCCCCCACATTGGGTCGAAAATGTTTAAACTTGCCATCGAACCGATATAAGACGAAAAATCGTTCTAATATGCATGGTAGAACAAGTTAACGCAACACGGAGGAAAAGTAATAATATGGAATAAGTAAATTTTACTACAACTACAAATATTTTGAAGAAAAACTGGTTACCTACTGCAAGGAATTGAAGGAGCAACAGATGGATGTCGAATCTGACTCGTCATCGTTCCATTCGTTAATAAGCGCCATCTTAAAACCCCAGAACTCCTGTGACTTTATTTGAATTTCCACTGTACATAAATTTCCCCAGACATTTTGAGAATTAAAAAGGTTAATTTAAGTGGTCCACCAGTTTTTGCATTAACGCCCCTTTTCTTCTCCTGTGGTGTCAGCACAAGCTACCACATGGGAGTTGCTCATACTGTAGAGGGAAGATTAGCCAGTCAGCAATGGTGGTACGGACTCTGATTGCCCAGTGTGCGCCAGACGATTTCAGGGTTCATCATTCGTGGGGGCTCTTTACTTACACCACTTTGGAAAGCTACTAATAAGTCAGCCTAATTCTGCTTAGTCTTCTTGATCACGTACTATGTACCCCCACATTTCGACGATGCTGTTATTGAGTTCCATGTAATAGCGAGAGTATTGCCATCTACCGGGCACAGTTCCAGACTTGGTGTTGCTACTAAGGATTTCCATGCAGAAAAAGCCAATAACACTTTGTTACTGCTGACATTGTTTTGTGGCAAATTATCTACTACTTTGCCACATAACAGTGTCAGCCAATGTTTAAAAACAAAAATTCATATCCATCTAGTGACGTGTCCTAAGTAATATTGTAAATGCGAAAGTAAGTTTGTTTGTTTGTTTGTTACCTTTTCACACCTAAACCACTGAACCGATCATCATGAAATTTTGCAGATACGTTGCCAGGGGTACAGAAAAGAACATAGGGTACATTTCATCCAGAAAAAGTACTGTTCCCGAGGGAAAGAACAATAACTTTCGACGATCACAATGGCTTTAGGACGCAAGATGGCGCTACGTGTGACCAGAAAATTTGCACGGGTTCGTAATCAATGCGGGCGAAGCCGCGGGCGGAAGCTAGTAATGTAATAATAAAAGCTATATCTTCGCATGACTGTAATAATCTGCATAAATTAAAATTTTCACCAATAAATCAAGTCAAACAAAAAGGAAACTTCCTTTTTCGTATCTCGAGAAAGAATTCAGTGCCATATTTATATGGTACTTAAATTCTCATTTCTTCACTCTTTGGCAGTAAACGTACCGATTTGGGCACCATAGCCCGATGTGTTCGACTGAATATTTCATGTGTTATAGACACAGTGTCGCTCCCGTGTCGTTATGGTCTCGTTGAGGCGTGATTTAGATAAATACTTATTGTTTATAGTGTGGGAAATGCGTGGAAGTTCATGAGGGTACGTATAAAGGCAAGTTTACGGTCTAATACCTTTTCTTCCTAATGTTTCCCTGGACAAAACTTGATCATTATCTAGAAAGATCTCATTTCTCTTGATACCTTTGTAATCCTTTGTTTTTCAACGCTAAGCTCCTTTAAAATATAACGATCAATATTATCATAATCTATTATCTTTAAAGCGCCTTTTGTTAGAAATCGGGTATTCAAAAAGAAAAGAAAATATGTCATGGTCTCATTTTTCAGCTAGAATTGAAGCCTGCCTGAAGTCCTGGGTTTGATTTTCACATTACTGAAACTTTTTTAGATATGTTCAAAATAGGCATAACAAATATCGTAAATAACGATATGCTTGCAAATGTAACATATAGTATGCGCTTTAACTGTCAAAATAAAGTGGGATTACATAACATCACGCCTGTATTCCCCGAATAGTTAGGCAGAGGTGTACTATTGTACACCCACATTTCGCCGATGCTGTTATTGCGTCCCATGTAATAGGGGGCGAGCTTATTGCCATCTACCGGGCACAGTTCCAGACTCCGTGCTGCTACTAAGAATTTCCATACAAAAAACCTAATAACACTTTGCCCGACCCGGGAATCGAACCCAGGACCTCACGCTCAGCAGTCACGCTTACGACTACTAGACCAATGAGGCAATCAAATTATATATAATAAATAAAAAGTACCCTCAGTACAATGTTTATTTCTTAAACAGGTTCTCAGAAATAAAGGTACTCTGTTAAGATTTATTTAACGTTATCGCAGTTTTCAAAGAGTCGTTAAGTTTATCTTTTGTAAAAGTTTGTGCAAAATAAATACTTAATAATTTTCTTTTGATAAACAACACAGTAAAGTATATCTACAGAGGTGAATAGCCCTGGTACGTAAGGACATATTTTCTTGGTATATATATTTTCTTTAATCTTAAGAACTTCTTAGAAAAATATAAAGTCATAGCAGACAACCAGTTCGGCTTTCGAACTGGTGTCTCAACAGAAGATGCTGTGCTAGCGTTAACACAAGAGGTAGCTAAAAATCTGGATACCAAGACTAAATGTCTAGGTATGTTCCTGGATCTTTCTAAGGCATTTGACACAGTTTCTGTTCCCATCCTTGTCTCAAAATTAGAACACTTAGGTGTACGTGGCGTATCACTCGAAATCTTTAAAGATTATCTCAATAACAGGACCCAAAAAGTTAAAATTGATACCCACCTCAGTGAGGAAGAGACTGTTACCTGCGGCGTCCCTCAAGGCAGCATACTGGGCCCCACCCTATTTCTAATTTACGTCAATGACCTTTGCCAAATGCACCTCCCAAACACTCAGATATATACTTACGCTGATGATACCGCGATCCTAGTTCACGGACCTTCATGGGATTTTGTCAAATCAAGAGCAGAGTTGGCAGTGGCAGAGATTATGAAATGGCTCAACCTAAATCTCTTGACCCTAAACATAAACAAAACCTGCTACATCCCGTTCGCAATTAGACGTCAGACCGCACCACCACTCAGTTTTTCAATTACTGCCCACTCATGCACTAATCGCCAGACTCCATGCTCTTGCCCAACTCTCACTAGAAGTGACAGCGTAAAGTACCTTGGATTACACATAGATGACGGACTTACATGGAAAAAACAACTTGACGCTGTCACGATTAGAACTTTGCGCTTGATACATATTTTCAAATCTCTCCGTAACTCTGCAGATGCACATACACATTGAAAATGGTATATTATGCGCTATGTCAATCGGTCTTGGGATATTGCATCTCTGCATGGGGTGCTGCAATAAAAAGCCACATCTTGAGGGCTGAGAGAGCACAAAGAGCTGTACTTAAAGTAATGACAAGGAAGCCACTAAGATACCCAACAACACAACTGTACATCGACTGCAAGGTTCTCACAGTTCGGCAGCTCTTTGTGCTTCAATCTGTCCACAGGAAACATAGCAGCCTTCCCCCGTCTAACCCTAATAAACGTACAAACCTCCCTTTTGGCTCACAACACCGGACCACGTTCGCTAAGCATCAATATTATGTAATTAGCACTTACATTTACAAAAAGATTCATAAAAAGCTAAATATCTTAGACCTCAGTAAACACAAAGTAAAATTAAAAGTGACAGAATGGTTACTCAAACAGGACTATGCCGCTACGGAGTCTCTACTTACCTACATTGCCTAATTAGGTGCACACTCATCGCCATACTAACAAATATACTCTTATATCCGCATCCATACACACTCGCACATACAACCTCCCTTTTTCTCACACACCAACACCACACCACTTACATAACTACACCCACACGCAAACATCTACATTCCCACACTCACCCACCCTCACCACTACACTCGCACTTACTCATGTATAATTTAAAAAATAATCTTACTACTATATACACCTATTACTTCTTTCCCATTATATAAACAGAAACAGACCAAAACTGACACAGTCCACTCATACATTATACTGGGCCCTCACTGCGCGAAACACTGTCTCTTAAGATACAGGTTACCCTAGTTTAAGAGGCAGAGTTTAACTAATAGTGTACAGATTCATCCAGCAAATAATGTTATTTTGATTCTATCTGCGAAACTATTAACTTTTTGTTTAAATATTAGTGCCACTATCTGTATTTTTGGATAATAAAGATATTTTATTATTATTTATTTATTTAATCGCGCTGTGAAAGTTCAACAAGTCCTAATATTACAAATGCGAAAGTAAGTTTGTTTGTTTGTTTGTTACCTTTTCACGCCTAAACCACTGAACCGATCATCCTAAAATTTTGTTTATACGTTGTCAGGTGTACAGATATGGACATAGGATACCTTTCATGCCGAAAAAAGTATTGTTCCCGAGGAAAAAAACAATAATGTTCCTATGATAAAAGCGCCACGTGTCTTTGGCAAGCAGAGTACAACCCGAAATGATTAAACTAAATTAACGCGAGCGAAAGCCGCGAGCAAAAGCTAGTAGATTATATACATTCAACCCATTACTGTCCCACTGCTGGGCAAAGGCCCTTTCTCTCATTTCTCATGATCCCGTTAATTATACGCCGATATACGTGTACATTTATTTCTAATCAGAAGCAGGTATACGAAATTTCGTGTTTCTTACTATGAAAATAACGGACTTCCATACAACCGTTCATCCCTTATTTTACACGTTTAGGGGTGAAATTTCCAAAAATCGTTCCGTAGTGGATGTTTACAACGTAAAAGGCATCAACTGCCAAAATTTCAAGTTTATACCCTCACCGGTTTAGGCTTTAGTTTAGTTTTAATGATAACATTTTAGTTACTCTCGTCACACTTAAAACATCTCTCCAACCCAAAACACAATTGAAAAACATTTCAATTAGATTAGCCAACCTTGGTTTGTCCGCCAAGGTTACGGGTGGGCCGTCGACCGGGCTACGAGACCCGCCGGTTGCCATGGCAACGCCCGGGGAGGCTGTCAGCCTCCCTTGTCTCTCGAAGCCTTCAAAATATTCTCAAAAGTGATAAGATTTGATTTTTTTAGTAAGCGCTTGAGGACCCATTGAGGGTCGTGCAGAAATTAAGGGTCATTGGTTTTAATTTATGTTGCGTTATTTTTGTTATTATTTACTGAAAATAAAGAAAGAAAGAAGAAAGAAAGAAAATCTGTATATCTCCGCCATGATGTGACACATTAAATAAAAGCAACAAAAAAAAATAAGAAAAATACATGAGGAAAATATGCGCCACATCCGCGCAAAAACGGCCGTCACTCAGCATATTGCTGTGACAGGACGCCACAGCGCTGATTTTCAGCCATAGCCGGCGTTGACATATTGACGCCAATCGGTGGAGCATACATTTAAATATATAAGATTTTAAATAATACATAAAATAGTTTAAATAAAAAATAAAAACAAAAATTAATTAGAGTGGTAACATCGGTCGCCATCAACGCTCGCGCAGGAAAGTTATCTGTGCGCACAGCTGTTTGTATCTAGAAGTGTTTGTTATATTAGGTACACAGCACATAAAAATAGTCGTTAAAAAATATAGCAATAGCAGCCTGCTATATAATTTTACCACAGTCTGCTATCTGCGCTTAACGCAGCGTTGTCAACTCTACATCGTTTTGTTTCCCACAAACCTAGGAAATGAATTCGCCAAATCTACGCAATTTCTATCAAATATTCAAATTGGCAAAATAACATCGTCACGTTTTCTAAACAATTATGATTATTTGAAAAAAATATAAAATTATTGCACGTATACATATATATCTACTATCAATGTGTTAGATACAACATACAACGATGCTACGAAATCGCATATTTATTACTATAATAATATATCACACAGCGTTTTGTTACGGAATACGGAATACGGAACGCGTACCGCGATCTACGCTGCGGAATGCGAGCAATATTTATCAAACGCAGTTGCAATGCTGTAATACTATATTATAGCATAAAAAA
Source organism: Shargacucullia verbasci (assembly GCA_947562105.1). Lineage (NCBI taxonomy): Eukaryota > Metazoa > Arthropoda > Insecta > Lepidoptera > Noctuidae > Shargacucullia > Shargacucullia verbasci. Next base: position 14,807,719 of record OX387280.1, read on the forward strand.
TATTCTGCGCTTTATTTATAGCATTTCGTTATAACGCGTTTATATTTTGAAGCCGTTGTGAACACACCTATCAGTATCTAGTGCTATCTAGTGCGACTGTGGCAGAGACAAATTACCATTATGTAATCAGTAATGTCATTGCATCAAATTACGCAATTGGTTATGTGATGTTATTTCAACATTATCTAATATATTATAGGAATAGTATTATAGTGTATCGGAATAGTTTTTTTTTGTTATTGTAGTAAGTGTTAGTGAGTGAGTTTCGTGCTAGGTGTTAATAGCAAGTCCAGTACCCTAGTGTAAGTTTCTTTTGACAAATTCGATTTACTCCATCGAAAGCGTTCGGCGCTCCGATTGGTGGAGAGCACGAAACGGACCAATCGGAGCGCCGAACGCGTTCGATAATGTAAATCGAATTTGTCAAAACAAACTTACACTAGGGGTACAGATGACAAACTCAAAGAGCGGAAACTTATGTTGTGAAAAAGAATGTATGTCACCATAACAATTCATTAAAATTGTCTTAATGAGTCTCTACGTGTAGCCTTCGGCCCCACGCACGCCTTCCAAAAGTACAAGACTGTAGTTCCGTGCAAGGAAAGGACATACAAATAATAATTATATCACATTTCTATAACTATCTAATAATTATACCTTCACGCCGGCTCTCCCCAAGGGTTAGGCAGAGATGTACACCTTTTTTTTTTTTTTTTTTTTTTTTTTTTTTTTTTATTATCGTGGTGAGAACCCATCATGGGCTATCCTCCGCCTGGGGGGGGCGGAGGGGTGTGCCGGACTCCTACCGGCTAAACTCACCACGGTGATCCGCCTCGACACCATATGGTGGGCCTCGGGAACTCTTACAAGACCGCACCGAACCCCACCACAGTGTCCTGCCGTGAGGCACTTCCCGGAGGGGGTGACTGTAAAGAGGCCACCCCCTCGTGCACGTCCCGGGGGAGACTGTAGAGAGGTCCCCCCGTTACCCTCGCTGGGTGCTGTGTGCACGGCGACACGGGACCACACCGTATCGCCGTCTTCTCGGGGGTCGCTAGACGAGAGCGCTAGCAGAGTCCCCACTCTGCGCGCTCGCGGCCCCTAAGGCCCCCCCCCTAAGGTGTTAGGCAGGGGGTTGCGGCATGTTGCGCGCCGGGGCGGTTGCTCCCCGGCGCCTCCTCCTACGTCGAGCGGGATCGGCCCTCTCCCGATCCCGCTCAGCGGCCTCCTTCTGGAGCATGACTGCTTCACAGAAGGAGACCACTGCCCTCCAGTTTTCCGATTCTGCCAGCATAGCCGATACTATGGCTGGCAGAGAGAGATCTTGCCCGATCTGGTCGACCAGAATCTGCCGCTCCGCGGCCCACGCAGGGCACGCCTCAAGCGTGTGCTGTGCAGTATCCTGGTCAGCTCCTCCACAATGGTGGCAATTTGCCGTGGCCTCGCGGCCGATCCTATTCAGGTATTCACCGAAGCAACCGTGCCCGGTGAACACCTGCGTCAATCGGTACGTGACGCGCTCGCTCCTCTTGAGCCAGGCTCCGAAGTGCGGCAGTATCGCTTCGAGAGATGTACACCTACTGTGTACCCATATTTCGGCAATGCTGTTATTCAGTCCCATGTACAAGTGCCTATCTATAGCTTCGTGGATTACAGCTATACTATGTAGCAATTAATTTAGTCTGGTCTTATTATATTTTAATTTAATCGCTTACATTATTTTAGGCAACTAATTTCAATATATTTTTGTTTGCCAATGAGCCATTAATTTTTATTTTTAAAGCTATTAACGTCTTAAATTAGTCCAAAGATTTTTATGTCAAATAAATATAAGAAAATATTTTTTTACTTCAATAAACGCCAAATTTGTTGCCACTTGGCAACAAATATGTTGAATGCTGCTATGAAAAAGACTTAATACTATGTACTTAATCATTTGGATGGCAAGGTTGGCGCAGTGATTAAGCAATCGATTGCTGCACTACGCGTCGCGGGTTCAAGTCCCGCACAGGACAAATATTTATAAGACCTACAGATGTTCCGGCAGCCTAATTACCGATGTAGCAATCAGTTTGCGACAGGCGTAGATCGCGCGGTAGCTATTGTCAAACGTCATTTTAGTGTCATATATGTATTGAATGACAGTGAGACTGCTGTCGTGTGACTCTCGCCTTTTTTACGTAATTAGGCTGCGGGTCTAGATGTTTATGCAAGTGAATATTTGTGTTTGTAAACGCACTTAAGATACAGGAATCATTCATAGTGTGGGGCAACTTTTTTTTTTTTGAATAATCATAATAACGAAAAACTTAACTAACTGGTAATCTTTAGACTACTTTCTTTTGTCGCATCTTGAAACATTACATCAATAAAGGTATCTATTCATCGTGTTCATACGTCTCATATTTAAAAAGGGATGTATGGTATAGTAGTGTAACATCCTCGAGTTTGTAAAGAGACCATTACATTATTAATATTACTTCGCCGTCACCATAATAGCGGCTTAATTTCCTTTTCAATTTACATTTTATTTGCGCTGACGTGAATGTAATACGTGAAGTTATTCATGTATAAAATGAAAGGAATATTTATTGTGTACGGCAGGTTTGTCTTTATTTGTTGCGTTTGGACAAGCTTTTTTTTTAAACCTTCCCTCTCCATAAATTTAAACCTTGTATCGTGAGAGCGTTAACAAATATTCACATCGACCACTCGACCACTTAACAATGCGCCATGCCGTCACAAAATAGGACATAATAATTATTATTATAGTGAATTTGTTGGTGCTTTAATAATAATTAAAATTCATAATCGTGTTAAAAATCTTGTTATAAAATTAAATGGCTTTAAAATTTGTTGTCATCTCTTTTCATTTATATGAAAATGACAGGTATACATTTATAAAGTGATTTTATAACATACGTTTTTTAAGACAAAGGTGTATTCTATTCTCAGAAATCTTTGCTCTGATTGTGTTACTATCGTCAGAAAAACCATTTTATGAAGTTGTAGGTACTGAGATTGAAATTCACCATTGAATGATTGAGATGTATAGAACGAGCCTCCCAAGGTGTGGACTCCTAAATCCTATCGTATCCTATCCTATCCTATCCTACTAATCCTACTTAATATTATATATGTGAAAGTTTGTGAGGATGGATATTTGTTTCTCTATCACGCCAGAACGGCTGAACGGATCTGGAGAAATTTGGCACAGAGATAGATTATAGTCTGGAATAGCACATAGGCTACTTTTTATCTCGGAAAAATGTACGGGTTCGTAAACCATGCGGGTGAAGCTGCAGGCGGAAGCTAGTAAAAAATACAATTTGGTGAATAATTTAAAAGATTATCCAATTTCTTTTTATACTAATACAAACTTTATTAGTTAAGGAACAAAATAGTAGTCTTGTGTTGTGAATAGTAAACATTTTGGCCGTTAGCTGTTATATATGATGTTTGTATATAAAACGGGACCTGTCGCGCCCATCTCAAGATTACAACACGTGATATCAGAAGACGTGTATACAGACAGGCTGTTCCTACATATATGTATACATATATATTTGTAGAATATTTGTTGTATTGAGATTTTCCTTGATTTGCATTTAGTATTTATTTGACGAAACCTACATTGTTTTCTCATACTATTTTATACTTCTACCATAAACAAGATTGTTAAAAGAGACTTTAAAAGAGTATCCATGGAGTTTCTTGCCGGTACTTTTCCATAGGACCAACTTTTTGGAACCGTGCAACTAGAGTCCTATAACGTTTCATAAGTGCCTGTATTAGGTTTATTTGAAATAAAAACAATTCTATCTATCTACCTATCTATCCTCCCATTGGTCTTAAAGCTATTAAAGAAATCAGTAAAGAGTTAAGCCGATATATATGTAGGTACTATTGCTATTATACACATAATTATAATTACAAAATAGCGGAGATATCTCATATAATATAGCACTGACCAAGGCATGAACCCGCGAACTCTGTTAGCGAAACTTGGCAAACTCGACATGGCAGCAACAAGTTATAACGTTACATGATCCTGGTTAAGTTATGTAGGGTCAACGTTAATTTACTCCGGAATTATATTAAGCCTTGTTGCAGATACGCAGAGTTTTGAAATGTGAAAGAAATATGGATTCTGTTTTCTCATCTCATACAAAACATTTAATTTTTTTTTTTATAAATATCTTTGCCCCTCAATAGGAATAATTCCTGTATCGTGGGTGCGTTTACAAACACATATTCACATACACAAACACCCAGACCCGAAACAATTATCTGTAGATCATACAAATATTTGTTCCGTGCGGGGATTGAATCCGCGACACTTAGCGCAGGAAGCTAATCGCTTAGCCACTGCGCCAACCGTGTCGTCTAATACGGTTACGTTTAAATATAATTTACCAGCGGTTCTTGCGGCGCCATCTGCATTGAACGATTTTTTATACAAACTTTTATCTCTCATTTCACCCCCTTAAGGGTTGAATTTTTGAAATTCCTTTCCTAGCCCTAACATTGTACACATTCGTACTATTTTACACCCATATTTCGCCGATGCCGTTATTGAGTCCCATGTTATAGGGGACGAGACTATTGCCATCAATCGGACACAGTTCCAAACTCCTTGCTGCAATATCCATACAGAAATACCCAATAACACTTTGCCCGACCCGGGAATCAAACCCAGACACCTCACGAGTAGCAATCGTGCTTGCGACCACTGGACTAATCAGGCAGTCTTGACGTTAGCCCTAATAAAACCCTATAAGGAACCTAACTACCAAATTTCAAGTTTATATGGTTTATAGTTTCCAAGAGCGAGGTATCTCGCTTTTGTAACAGATTTTTTTATTCCAACAAATTATTGGATTATAAATCCATATATCTCAAATCTCAATCAGTGGTGTTGTTTGGCATCGAACCAGCGACCTACTCACAAGTCCCACATAGCAACTACTTAAACCTATAACGAATGATATTGTCCTATTTCTCAGAAATCCTCAATAAGCTAATCTTCCTCGCTATCCTTTCTAAAAAATGTTTATCGTATTCATACCATCAGCCCCAAGAGACAGATAACAACAGACACGTGTTCAAGTTAAGTTATGAGTGTTTCAATATTCGTAAGGGCTAAGAAAGTTATAACATAATATTACACTTGTATTCCCTGAAGTGTTCAGCAGAGGTGTACTATTTTACAGCCATAATTTACTGGTGCCTTTATTGAGTCCGAAATAATAATAATAATGTCCTCCTGACCGAATTTCGGTCACGGCGGCCAATCTCACCGGAGATTAGCCAACTACGCAGGAAATATTGTGCGCGCAAACACAGGTGCACTGTCTTTTCCTTCACTCTCATAGTCCGATGGGACGGCAATCCGACACGACCGGAGAAAGATCAGGTGCAGGACCAACGGCTTTACGTGCTTTCCGAGGCACGGTGTGTATTCACATACACAAAGACCCAGGCCCGAAACAACTATCTGTAGATCATACAAATATTTGTTCCGTGCGGGAATCGAACCCGCGATACGTAGACCAGCAGTCGGTCTCTCAACCACTGTGCCAACCGTGCCGCCGAAATAATAAGGGGTGAGCGTATTGCCATACTATCATCTATACCAAGAATTATATAAGAACACCAGGCTACTGAAAATAAAATCAACAGACAAACTGACAAAAAAATTACATCTATAAGTTGTATTATATTGTACATGTTGGTATAGATTAGAATGCTTTAAACAAATATCCATTTAAGATTTAAATAATGCCCTTTTTACTAAATCAAATTACCTTATACATAAACATAACTTAAAATAGTGTACAATCGTTCACCAACACGAACTTAGTAGCACTCGCGATCGTTAAGCGAAGGGTGAAATAAATAACACACTAGACATGTGTCCGATATCACAAAACGTAACTGAAAACGCTTGCCAATCCAATGACTAACGTATCGATATTTAAAAAATTACCAACTGCTATCACTATATTCACAATAACAGTCGCGAACGATAATTGGAGGCGATGGCTTCTAATAACTAACATAGTTATGGCTTCCTTCTCTAACTAGATATGTACTTAGGCGCGTAAAAGAGACGAAGCGAATATTGTCGCGGGTTTGGTTGGCGCCAAGCTACCTTTATGCGAGTTGAGTTTTGTAAGATAGACTTTAAATGTATGATCATAAGGTGTTAGTTATATTTATTTCAGTTATATATCGATACAATAGCTTTTTTTTGTTATGGCATAGGCGGCAAATAAACAGACGGATCGCCTGATGGTAAGCGATTAACGTCGCCGATGGACACTCGCAACACGGGGGGAGTCACAAGTGCATTGCCGGCCTTTGAAAAAGGAGTACGCTCTTTTCTTGAAGGTTTGAAGGTCGTATTGGTCCGGAAATACCGCAGGCGACAGTTCATTCCACAGTTTTATTGTGCGAGGCAGAAAGTTTCTAGAGAAACGCACAGTTGTGGACTGCTAACCATCTAAATGATGGTGATAGAACTGCTGTCGCGTAGAACGATGGCGGAAAGAGGCGGCAGGGATCAGTCCGAACAATTCCTCGGAGCACTCCCCATAGTAGTAGCTTTATATCTGTACGTTATTACGCAACCAACACACCAAGGCACTGATACCGATATTAAGCGACGGATATTGGTCTCGATATTTAAGCTAAATATCGGTCATCCAACTGATATACACATACACTGGTACAACACTACATTAGTAGATTTTTAGACGTTTTCGTTCATTTCGTTCATTACAATGTCATTAGCCTAAATAAATCTTAACATCGCCATTCAGAAAAAGGTTCTAACAGCGACATCTATTGGTAAAAAATAAGAAACAAAATTTCATAAATCTATGTCAAACAATAGCATCACGCTTGTATTCCCCGAAGAGTTAGGCAGAGGTGTACTATAATGCAGCCACATTTCTCCGATGCCGTTTAGATTACCTTACATAATCTTATAATCGAACCCAGAACCTGGGTTATCTTACTATCTTAAGACCATTCATATAACAGACAGATAACCCATTAAGATAATTTCGTTAAGTTCCCCTTTTCCCAATTCTTTAGGAAACGCTAAAAATGACAGATTCAAATGAGAAAAGCTATTAAACTTAAAAAGTAAGGGGAAAACAAAAAGTAATATCTCTTACAAGTTATTTCCCTGAAGATTTCAAATATTAGGTATCTATATCACAATAAAATAAATACAGAAAGCCATATCTGAACAACGCTCGATATGTGATGCAATTTGTCAAAAAATCATGTTTTATAATAGAAAAAAATAACGCAACGGTCCCTTGTGTTTAATTAAACAACATACTGTGAATCCGCTTTACGAGGAACCCATGTTCAGTATGGGTATCTTTATGATAATGATGCCATTATTAAATAAAAATTAACACGTTGCTTTAGTTAGAAATCCTTCTGTATCGTGAGTGAATCTCACATAAACGCACATCCAGACTCGGAATACCTATTTATAAATCATATAAATATTTTTTGTTTGTGGTAATCTAACCCTCAGAAACCACAAACCCTGAAACTCAATTGTTTAATAACTGTCCCAATAGTGATGTTTTGCGTGTTCATACCTCAAAAAATATTTTTTATATAACTTGTTTCATGGTTTTCGCATCCTGAAAGTATACAAAACCACGTCTGATAAAGTGTTATTATTTTTTGTTGCCTTCACTACTTATTTTCGTTCGAAATCATTGTCACTTGAGTATATGGAGTTGACCTTCTGCACTATAACTTTACGTTGCCATATCTTATATCTTGGCTTAGTGTTGGGTGAACGACCTAAACGATTAGTTCCTTGATCTTATTAAAGGAAAGTTTGTGAAGTGAAACATTTTGTAACAGTACTTATAATTTTGTTAATTAATTACTCAAGCTTAATTGATTTGTAGTTGAAGAATAATGAATATTAGAAAGTTTGAAAACCTATTATTATTTCTGGAGATTTAAGAGAGATAGATAATAGAGATATATAATTTATTTATTGAAAGACATAAATGTGTTTTGTCCACTTTAAACTATTTATGCCGTTTTTATTTATTACTAGCTTCCGCCCGCGTCTTCGCCCGCGTGGTTTATGAACCCGTACATTTTCCCGGGATAGATAGATAGATAGATTTGTTTTTATTTCAAATAAACCTAATACAGGCACTTATGAAACGTTATAGGACTCTAGTTGCACGGTTCCAAAAAGTTGGTCCTATGGAGAAGAACCGGCAAGAAACTCCATGGATACTCTTTTAAAGTCTCTTTTAACAATCTTGCCATGAACATAATGTGGAAAAAGTATGGGAGAACAATGTAGGTTTCGTCAAATAAATACTAAATGCAACTTTAACATAAAGTCTGTTAATAAAAATAAAAGTAAAAAGAATACCCCTACACTGTGCTCACATTTACAATGGATAGCCATCAGTAACAAGCGTAAGATTACATTATACATGTATATAAAGAAATTAATTATCAAAGATTAGCTTACAATGGCAACTAGCTTACGGATACATTAAACAAAATAATAAAATAATTTAGGATCATTGTTGATAACACAAAATACAAAAATCTAATATTTCATTAACAAGATGTCTTAGCAACCTATGAAAAAGAGAGAATAAAATAAAATAAATAGAAAACATGATAAGACATGTAATAAAAAGTAGCCTATGTGCTATTCCAGACTATAATCTATTTTTGTGCCAAATTTCATTCAGAACAGTTCAGTAGTTTTTAAAAGTGCCTGAAAAGACCGTGTCGTAATAAAAAACGTTGTCTTTGATTGTAACATTCATAGTCCCAAAAAATCGTGCAATCGGTTTGACGTTCGATCGTAGTCTCTAAATAATTCGGTTAATTCGGTCCCCCTGTTGGGCACGAGTCTTTTCTCACGACGAAAATGGTATGATCTTAGCACACAACACTGTTTTTTTAACGCAAAATTGATACCTCGGTGCTAAGAAAGTTTAGTATAAAAGAATGGATATAGGATTATTACAAAGTTCTTTGGGTGACACTCTATCAGAAATAGCGCTAGCGTTCTACCGATTGATACCGCAGACTGAGCACTGACACCCTCAGTAGCTAGTTCAGAGTAGAAAAAGTAAATAACTCTAATTTCCGTTTCGTGTGACTATGTAGTTTAAGTTTCGAGGGGTTTGATATGTTATTGTAAACGAAAAACCTAAATAAAACTAAAAAAAAAAACAAATGATACCTCTTCTAGTCTCTTATTATTGACGGCTCGGTTCGCGCAATTGTTCAGGTTGCGATTGCTACGCTATGTATCGCGAGATCGATTCCCGCATAACACAATTATTGTATGACCGGTAGTTGATCCGAGTATTTATGTATGTTACGCACTTTCAATGTGTATATAGAAATCGTTTGAATAGACGATGAAGGATACTTTTCTCGCCACGTCTGTAATGACTTCTCAAGGACTCAGCTGCTTGGTGATCGGTTTTTCGACACACATGGCTGGCCTGCAATTCAGCTCAATAATTCTACAAACTAAATTAGAATCTCCAATAGTTCTCTAGATCAGCCATACTCAAAGTGTGCTCCGCGGAGCCCTAGGGGTCCGCAAAGTCTCTGTGGGGGCTCCGCGAAAATACTGATCACTCTTTTCACAATCGACTCTCTTCTATCAAGCCTTACATCAAACAATTGATGAAATGTAAAAAAACAATTTCATACCTCCCATTAGATGCAAATGTTAATGTCAAGTAATATGATTATTAATAAAGTATACAAATAAACTATTTTACTTATGGCTCCGTCAAATATTTCGGTTCCATCGCTAAAAATGTTTGAGAACCGCTGCTCTAGATCGTCTCTTTTCCAACCAATGACCTCACACAAAAAGTTGGGTAGACTAATTGCAAGAACAAATTGATTATTCAAATTAAGATTACAGCAATCGTTACTGATTCGCGACGCTGGATAAGAAATGGCACAAGAAATCTACATTCAGTTAGATAATCATTTATATGGCATTAATGTCACGTCTATTCATTAGCTGTACATGAAGGTACAGTCAGCAACATAAGTTGTTGAAACTCTCGTAATTTTGATATTGATTTATCGAAGAAGATAGTTATTGTGCTTTATTTATTTATTTGGGCAAATAGACGGTTACACATTATAGTTTTACAAAAAAATATAAGTTACAGGGTTATTAATAATTCTAAGTACATTATACAAAATATGGTTATTATAATAAAATAAATAAGCATTTGAAATACACCATTATTACAAATTTAAATCTGTGATTGTCTTGTGAACCTGTTCTTTAAATTTTCCAGAAGATACAGCAAAAATGACAATATTTTGGAAGATCATATTGTATTGACTAGTAAGGCGCCTTAGGGGTGCTCGCAAGCCTGCTTACTAACCAAGGGGGTGCAAAGAAAGAGCCCCCACGAGTGATGAACCCTGAGATCAGCTGGCGCACCCTGGGCGGTCAGCCTCGACCACCATTGCTGATTGCTAATCTTTCCACTACAGCATGAACGACTCAAGTGTAGTACCTTGTGCCGACATTACAATAGTCAATAACAATAAGATATTCTATAATAAATTAATTAATTACAAAAAGGAATCAAATTTGCAAAGTTTTCATTCATAAAAAATCTTTTAAAACTTTATCGGCTACTTTTGTCACTGACTGTACGTATGTATATAAAAACGAATGTTTAGAAGTGGCACGAATCGATCCAAGCGTTTTAGATTAATTAGAAAGTTTTCTTCGAATGTCTACAAGAAGTATGTCTAGTTAATTGATTTCCTTTTATGGGGAACGGATGTAAGAGAAAAGTTTTGCACTGATCTGCTCACTGTACTTGGCAATAGAGAGAATTCTTAAAAAAAAAAGTTGAAAAGCCAGAAATAATATACATTATTTAATGCGAACAGGTTATATGTAATATAAATCTCTATTATTTGTAATAATTAAAAAAGCAAACGAAAGCGAATTAAAAAGAGATGGAAACAAGATGAACACTTTGTATTTTTTTTTCATTTGGTTTCTGAATAATATCACCTAATCAAATATGATAAATAATAGCAGACATTGCGTTAGAAACTTCAATGAAACAACAAAATTTAATAAGCCGTTGGGATGCATCGAGGGTATAAAGAATACCTAGATACGCCTGAAACCAACCATGTCTGCTAAAACCTTGAAAAGGTTTATTTGTATGTAGGGGGTAATTTCCGAAACTACTGAGCCGATTATGAAAATTATTTCAGTGATAGATAGCTACGTTATCCATCAGTGCCGAGACTATAAATTATGTATGTAGGTCACTCGGACGAAGTCGCGGGGAAAAGCTATGTAAAATAAAGATTTACTTAAGTATAACCGACATACTCCCTCATCCTAATAACCGGTAATTTCGTGACTTTGATAATTAAGGTAATTGAATATGAAATATTAATAACGCCTCCAAAGGATTCAACTTTCAATTCTATATTTTGTTTACTCGCAGTAAGGGCGCTGTCAGAATGCGCTAGGTATAATATTATAAGTATTTTATTTATTTATTATTAGGGAAACTGACAATTCTACATTTTTACTTACATCTAGATACGTATTAATGAATAGGTAAATGACCCGGGTACGTCTTAAAACTGCGGCCAGACACCGGAGGACGGGCAGCAGCGTCCTCTCACTAATCGGTGAGCCACTGCGATCCCCAAGCCGCCTGCCAAGCGTAGGGATAATGGCAAACCCCCCCTTGAGGGAGGCCATCGTCCAGCAGTGGACGTCTTCTGGCTGATTATGATGATGATGATGAATAGGTAAATGTACAATCCACCACGTTTCCACAGATTAAATATTGTAAAAAAAATATGAGTACATACAGTGAAGACGAAATCTAAGACTTATTCTAGTATTATATGACTAAATGTAATATTAGGTATAATTTAAGATTTCAGAGTGTTTACAATTTCTTTCTGAAACATGTTGCGAGTTAAGGCAAATACATCAACATTAACAAAATATTTATTGTAAATTTTGACTAGTCTATCGGGCGCCCGTTTACAGTATTTGTACGATTTGTAGTTGTGGCAAAAAGCGGGTAAACGCACGCCTCGCATCTTATTACAGTTCGCTATTTTCTAGTTGTTAAAGTAACAGCACCCTAAGCTTGAGCAACAAGTTACGGATATAGGTTAATTAGTATTAAAAGTTTGTCTGAATATTTTCCGTTGAGAGCTTTTACGTTCAGGCCTGAGTTCGAATATTGATTGGTGACCGGGTTTCAGAGATTGGGACTAACTTCGTAGATTTTTATGTTTAAGGCGATTTTCTTGTAAAATATTACCTTACTTTTGACGGCTCGATTGGCGCTGTGGCTAAGCGATTTGCTTTCTGGACTACTGAACGTGGACTCTATTCCAGTTTGGAACCTATAGATCGATTTTTCCGGTCGCAGTGTTTGTCCATAAGATCTTTTTTTTTTTAATAAAATCTTTTTTTATTTATGTAGACCAGTTAAAGGCACTTATGAATAGTCAGACTCTAGTTGCCACGTTCCAAAGTGTTGTTTTCCTTTGGAGAAGAACGGGCAAGAAACTCCATGGTTACTCTTTTAGATTCTGATTATTCAACATTCAATATACTGATGAATACATTATTTCCTCAAAAAAATCTCTATATTAGTGTTTGCTCCAAAAAAGGAAAGCACACAGCCTACAGACATTAGTTTTTTTTTTTAATATTCTCCATGACTTCTGTTGTATCTTCTGATTTATCTTTATATTAATCAATTCAAACATCATTAGTGTCACTATCTAGGTACCTATACAATTATCTGTAGGCAGTGGCGTGCGGTTGATAAAGACAAAAAGACACTGCCTACCCAACATAACTCAGATACATATTTATTATAAGATATTTTAAAATTTTCTGCCTACCCTGTCTAAAAACTCTGTGCACGCCGCTGTCTGTAGATTATACAAATATTTGATCCGTGCGGGACTCGAACTCGCAACACTTAGCGCAGCAGTCGATCGATCAATCACTGCGCCAACCGTGCCATCAAAAAACATCGTTATAGTTAACGTATGTATCTACCGCCGTCTAAAAAGCGCAAGCCCCAGTATCTTGACCTGCACATAATGTGAGTCACAAGGCAACATATATTCCGTCGCGACACCCTCGACCTGATTACTTACCCCTGGCTTACCGTCGCTTGCAAGTGATGGGGATTAGATGATATTCTGACTTACTTCGCGCTTTTTGCCTGTGAAATGGTTGTAGCGTATTTACAGGTTGCTACTTGTTTAAACCAGTTTTTAATCACTCCAGAATAATTATAACTATGGTTGAATGCCGGGAGGACTACCTTGAATTAGCCACACAATTTAAAATAACTAAATTGCTTACACAAAATCTTTGCATTGCGGATGGCTAAGTGCTACGAGATCGTAGCTGGCGTAGCGACGCCATGTCGTTATCTACGTCATAGGTCGTAGCAGCCGCTCATTTATTAGCCATAGACTATGCACAGAACCTATAAGTTTCCAAAATGATCTAGTTTAATTGGTATATTATTTAGAACACTTAAGAAACCTCTCGATATCAGTTTCAAGAATTAAATGTATACAATGGCTAGTTGTACACAATACAGTACCGCTATCACGAGTTTTCTTACTATTTACTATCATAGTAAAGTAAATTTCCACGTTAGCGATTTTAGTTCTTAACTTGGTTACATTAGGGATTAGAATCGCTTATGTGACATATGTGTCATAGTTAAGTTTTGATTTACTATTAACTATATTATAGAGATGTCATGTTAGCGACTCTAATCCCTATTGTAACCAAGTTAAGAACTAAAATCGCTTGCATGAAAATTTACATTTACTATGAAAGTAAATAGTAAAAACTCGTAATAGAGGTACAGTTTATTCAACCGACCGTATTCGTGTCAAACGTGATTTTAATTACCCGCACGCCTGTTTGCCACGTTGATCACATTATCAACACAATCGCGGGCCATATTTCGCCGAGATCGGACACATCTCGGTAATACGGCACATTAGGCCACATTAGCGTCGCGAGATCGTTACTGCGCCAGACGATTTGCTCGCTGACTGTTTGCTGTTTATCTGTATGGAATACGTTTATAAATGCCTGTTTTATGGTAAACGTGTGTTAATAATGAACGTTAAATTAACTCATTAGTAAATTTTTCGCCAATGTGACTGCTGAGCGTGAGGTTTTGAGTTCAATTTCCAGTTCGGGCAATATAATTGGGGATTTCTCCGTGGAAATTCTCAGTAGCGGCACGGAGTCTGGGACAGTACCCGGTAAATGGCAATAGGCTCGCCCCTTTATTACATGGAACTCAATAATAGTATCAGAAAAAGGTAGGTGTGCAATAGTACACCATGTTATATAAAAACTTCGTGCGCGCGCAATTGACTCAACTGATATCGTAAACGCGTACAGATTAGACTCGGATGTCGAATTACCTACTTACCAAAAGGACTAGTACGATTTTTTCTTGATCCTTAACCATTTAACGTACGATAGAAATGTATGAAAATAATTAATTTTCAAAATTAAGCACTACATAAAGAAATAATTAGACGATAAATGATTATCTTTTAACATAGGTAAGATTCGGCTCCGAGTCTAACCAGATGAGGTTGGATATATTACACGGAGGGTCTGCCAGCAGACCTCAACCACAATCTTATTTTTAAAATGCAGTGAGTAATATTAGAACATTTTTTTTGGTTATTGTAATATCATTGACTCAATACTCTTATTAGAATGTACGAGGTCTTGTATTGATTTGCTTAGGTTGCATATCAAATATTATTTCATACAAATCTTTAGCAAACGTACTACATACTGGCGACACGGTTGGCGCAGTAGGTAAGTGATTAGTTTTCTGTGCTAGGTGTCGCGGCTTCTATTCCTGCACGCAACAAATATTTGTATGATCTACAGATCTGTTTCGGGTCTGGTTGTGTGTGCATGTGACATGTATGTTTGTAAACTGTACTCATGACACAGGAGAAATCCTAGCATGGGACAAAGTTATTTAAAAACAAATTAAAAGCTGTGTGAACAGGATCTAAGTCAGCAAATTTGCAGCTACAAACAGACGGTGGAACTACCTTCCAACCCATTTATATAATCACGACTCTCATATAAAACCAACACTGATACGTGGCCACCTCTCTAACCAAGAGCTAGTTGAGATGAAACGTGTGAATCGAGTGGGTTGACGTCATTTACGTTTATTTGCGCCTTCAAAGACACCATTATATTCATCGCGTTGTCTTCTTAGGGTCGACAGTAGATCGTATTATAAGGATAGCGGCATTTGGGTCCTTTTAAAGAAATCACTTTGGTTGCTACTACTAAAAAGATTTAATAAATTTCACAGCACAAAATTTAGATAAGACAAAAAGATGGTTATCGGACACAAGTCGTAGGTTGACTAATTTACTTAACATGAATTGACAGTTTTATAATACTCATCATCATCATCATCAGCCAAAAGACGTCCACTGCTGAACGGAGGCCTCCCCCATGGGGGGGCGGGGTTGACATAATCCCCACGCTTGGCAGGCGGCTTGGGGATCGCAGTGGCTCACCGATTAAGGGGACGCTGCTGCCCGTCCTCCGGTGTCTGGCCGTAATTTTAAGACGTACCCGGGTCTTTGATAATACTTATATTTTGTTAAATCAGCAGTAATAAAATTGTACATAACAGTATGAAGAAATTATATCATAGTGGAAAGATTAACCAGCCAACAAGGTTATATGTGTGCTATAATACATCCACTATGATTTGTATAAACTGATTCGACAGTGACGACGGTGTAGTGGTTGAATCTTCGACCGCTGTACTACGCGTAGCAGGTTGGATGCGCCGTACGGTACAAATATTCGTATATCTTATTGATTGTTAACGGACCTATCACGTGGTACAAGAATACTAGAGTGGGGTAACGTTTTTTGTAAAAAAATTTTTTTCGTAATAGAATTCCTCCTTTATCGTGTAACAGTTTACAAATCTAAATCTTCAATATACACAGACTTGGAACAAATCTGTAGATCATTCAAATATTTCTTCCGTGTGAGAATTGAACCTACACCACCAACCATTTTCTTTCATCTATACTATGCAGCGAATCTTGGCAGCCTTTTCATTTTACTTGCAAATGTCATCACAAATGTGCGCTCCCTCTTCACGCAATATGAACACAACACATAATCTACATTTGAGTTCCTGCTTCAGACACTTTAACTAAATAAGGTTTTATAGCACACTTAACTGTTACTACTTGGGCGTGTAACGAAGCTTCTGAATCATAAATCTAGCATATTTTGCTGTTAGTTTTCCTAAGTATCGCAATTTTTTTATTTAAGACTGGTCCTTTGGCATACAATAAAATAGTTTGGAAATTACCGGGGCCTTTGCCCGTAACATAAATTATTTTTAGGCAATTTCTTACTACTGGTAATCTAGCTGAAGTTTCACAAAAAGTCAGGTAAATAGCCACGTTTTCTCATTTCGTCATTTTCGTTTATTCAAGCGAACTTTTTTTACTTGCAAACGAGCGGAATCAGCGTGAAACTGATTTCAGCGTAATGACTGTGCGCTCAAGTATTCAGTCAATTTCACAAATCGGACCCACCCTAATTGGAGTGAGGTCATAGTGAGAAAATTTTCGAGCTAGAAAATGAGCGGGAAGATGGAAATGAGTTTTAAAACCGGGTTTTAATAGTGGAGAGTTATCTAAAGGCTGAAATCAGGCTGAATTCCTACGCCAGCCAATCACCGGGAGACACCAATACCCTAAGATTAGACTGGTTGTCAGCCTATTTGGGCTGCTGATTCCCGTAACGATTGTCATAGGTATTCGTATGAGTCCCGGGACCCTCTGCTTAACATGATCTCCAAGGCACGGAGGGTTCTCGATGTGTGAAAAACGGTCACCTAACCGAGGACTGACCGCAGCAAGCGTTACTTACCTATGTGGTAGCTATGAGTTCTGCGAATATTTTTTAATGTTGAACTATATTTATTATATATACTAGCAGACCCGACCACGCGTTGCTGTAGCTGAGTTATAATACGTTAAATGAATATTAAATTAAATTGACATTGAAGGAGACTTATTAGTACAAAAATTATCCATCTCTCGAGTTGGGCCAAACAATACATTTACAAAATTTCATGAAAATCGGTTTAGCGGTTTCGGAGATAAGAGTAAACGAACATCGTGACATGTAATTTCACCTACCTATTATAAAACAAAGTGCCCGCCGCGTCTGTCTGTTCGCGATAAATTCAAAAAATACTGAACGGAATTTCATGCGGTATTAACCAATAGACAGAATGGTTCATGAGGAAGGTTTAGGTGTATGATTCGTTAAGGTTTTGTGTAAATTGGTTGAAATAGACGATGATAGATGAAAATGTCGAAAAAAATCATGCCGACTGGGAGCTTTACTGGCGTGTACCGAGTAATGCTCGACGTTACAGGCAGATACGACACTACGACAGAAAAAAAAATGAAGGCGTATATGCTCTGCTACCCGTGCGAAGCCGGAGCGGGTCGCTAGTTTATATATAAAGATAATCCGATGATTCTGTGCACTTTGATAATAGTATGTGCAACCTAGTTCATGGGACATAGCTCTAACCATACCGCTACCTAATCCTTTCGGGAATACAGGCGTGAAGTAATACTATAGCGGAACTAATACCCCAAATTACCTGATACGAACATAATACGTATAGATACAAAATCTGTTGCTCCCAATTCTGGTAGCAAACCGAGTTTCAGTTACGTGTTTGGTTACAAGCTTTTGTGAAAGAGAATCCTTGGCAGATTGCCAGCTCGTGAAATATCTAGAAGGCTTCGAAACGAAGTCTGCTATTGCAGTTGTCGCAGGCAATGAGGTGGCAACTTGACAACTTTGAACCCAGACGATATACTTTTTTGTTTGCGACATAATCTTACTATTCTGTCAGTTAGCGTTCTGTCTCTTTCTATCGACAAAAAGGGGTAATGGAAAAAGGATATTACAATGCAGCTAGCTATACAGATTACAGATTGTGTGTTAAATTCCACAACATATTGTTCGTCGCTTTCATTCTTTTATGTATTTTTGAGTACTATGTATCATTATACAATAATTATCTTTAGTAATGAATATTCACTTAATATCCTACTAATATTATAAAAGTTTGTCAGGACGGATGGATGGATGGATGGATATTTGTTACTCAATCACGCCAGAACGGCTGAACGAATTTGGATGAAATTTACACAGAGATAGATTATAGTCACGAATAGCACATAGGCTACTTTTTATCCGGGAAAAATGTATAGGTTCGTAAACCACGCGGGCGAAGCCGCGGGCGGAAGCTAGTATTTTATAATTAAGTAATAAACAACCGATTTTATGTTACTTGTGTACTCTTGTGCAACAAAGAACAAAATCGCTGGTTTCGACGCCCACAATAAAAATCAGAAAGGCCCGGACAATCCGATTGGTACGGGGAAAAATAAAGGAGCTAAGCCAAGTCCCAAGGTTCAATCAATTAACAAATAAATAAATATCATTCAGCTAATGCAAATAAGTTTGGCTATTAGTTTGTTTTTCTAAAAGTTTCCCACAGTTTTTATGTGTAGTGTTTGTGCCAAAAAGTATGGGAGTTGTTTTCTGTGCGACGTTTTTCTATACAGGGTGTGGCTTATACATGAAGCTAAAAGCTGGACTGCCTTATTGGTATAGTGGTCACGACCGTGGCTGCTGAGCGTGATGTCCTTAGTTCGATTCCCGGGTTCGAACCCAACTGGGTTTTTTGTTCTCAGTAGCCCGGCTAGCCCCCGTATATAGGATCGTAAACCTGTGCCTTACCTAAAGGGAATACAAGGGTGATATTATGGTAACTTATATAAGTTGTTATAATACCTGATTCTGATGCCGCAAACCAATCACGTGTTGTCTGATGATGACCACATTTTAAGAGCTATAGCAAAACAAAAAAAAGCATTGCACCACACTATGAATAATTCCTGTATCGTGAGTGCGTTTACAAACAAATATGAACATAAACGTACACCCAAACCCAAATATTTGTTCCATGCGGGAAACGAACTCGCGACCCGCAGCGCAACAATCGATCTCTCAACCGCTGCGCCAACCGTCGTCTAACAGTATTCAATAACAGCCAGTAATTCCGCGAGCCAACAACATGTACTAGTCATTTTAAATGAAGGAATCTTAAATTGGAGCAAACGAGAGGGTTACTCTAACCCTTTCGCTATAGACCCATAATAGACCCGCCAAATTAAATTCCTTCGCCGCATTATGTTGATATATGTTTTAGAGCTATCTATTTTAGCTGTCTGCTTGTTAAATGATGGTTTGGATTTTTTTTTTTATTCTTGATAGGCATGCGTTTGACCACTATCTCACCTAATGGTAAGCGATGATGTGGTCGAAGATATAGCACGCTTGCCTAGAAGTAACCTATTCACTCTTGACTTAAAGACTCCCAGGTTGTAGCTATCAGGAAACACAGACTCTGGCAGGGAATTCCACTCCTTAGCTGTACGCACAATGAATGTGTTCCCAAAACGTTTTGTGCGTGTGGGTGGGATTTCCACCATGTACCGGATTAAAAGTATAGAGAGACCTTATTCATTATCAAGTGCCTACAGATTACAGAATTAAAAGATTTTGTGAGGAATTAGAACCTATATGATTGATCTTTCTTTTTGACTGCCTCATTGGTCTAGTGGTCGCACGCGTGAGGTCCTGGGTTCGACTCCCGAGTCGGGCAGTGTTATCGGGTTTTTCGGTGTGGAAATTCTCCGTAGCAGCAGGTTCGCAGTCTATTAAATAGAACTGAATAACGGCATCGGCGAAATGTGGTTGTGCAAAAGTACACGTCTGTCTATCCCATTCGGGGAAAACAGGCGTGATGAAGAACATGTAAATTAATCATGCTGTAGAGGAAAGATTGGCTAGTCAATAGTGGTAACGTGGCTCAGAGTGCGATGGTTGATTTCAAGTATCAACGATGACACGATTGGCGCAGTGGCCAAACGATTAGCTTTCTGCGCTTAGTGTCGCGGGTTCGATCCTCGCACGCAAGAAATATTTGTATGATCTACAGATAATTGTTTCGGGTCTGGGTGTTTGTATACGCACGGGTGTGAATATATGTGTTTGTATACGCACCCACGATACAGGAATTATTACTAGTGTGGGGCAACGTTTTTAAAAAAAGAATTAAGAAAAAAAGAACCAACCTGGAGACTCTTTCTTTGGACTCAGGTTTAAATAGAAATATAATCATGATTATTACTATGATGGTGGTATACAAAAAAGTGAACGCAGAACCCGGTCAACTGGATATAATGACTAAATTTCGTCGCCCCAAACTAAGATTTATCTTGTATCGTGGGTACAGTTTTACAAACATACATGTCACATGAACATACGCCCAGATCCGAAACAACTATTTGTGGATCATACAAATATTTGTTCCGTGCGGGAATCCAACTCGCGACACGTAGCACAGAAAGCTAATGGCTTAGCCACTGCGCCAACAGTGTCGTCAAAAAGCCATTATAGTTGGCGAGAAATAAAAACTGAATCACATTAAAATGTCTATTGTGCACTCGTCCGAACAGTTTTAATTACAACCCTACATAAAATGTATGTCAATTTTCCAAAATATCATTCAACCGCAGACATTAAAGTCTCCTCGTTTACATTATCTGTGCGAACAAATGAATGAATTGAGAACGAATGGAAGTGTACACACGATCGTTCAGTTATATAATTAAAATGTAATCCTTTATAATCCGTGGATATCATTCTCGTGAATAATTTCGTCGCTTAAAACGATATTTCGGTTTTAAAATTATTATCCATTATAATTTTCGACACATGCAAAAACAGGCCGTGTTGTTGAGCGTAAGAGTTGCATTTCGAGAATTATGTTATGCAGATTTTTAAAATCTTTGTCCTACTTTTCATTTCTCCCATAATAATAATAATATTGTCCTCCTGACCGAATTCACGACGGCCAATCTCACCGGAGATTAACCAACTACGCAGGAGATATTTTAGAGCTAAAGTGTGTGCACAAACACAGGTGCTCTCTCTATTCCTTCAGTCTCATAATCCGATGGGACGGCAATTCGACACGACCGGAGAGAGATCAGGCGCAGGACCAACGGCTTTACGTACTTTCCGAGACACGATGTGTATTCACATACACAAAGACCCAGACCAGAAACAACTGTCTGTAGATCATACAAATATTTGTTCCGTGCGGAAATTGAACCCGCAACACGTAGCGCAGCAGTCAATCTCTCAACCACTACGCCAAACATGCCATGTGGGTGTAAAATGACTTTGCCTACCTCTTCGGGGTATACAGGCGTGATTCTATGTTCAAATAGGTTTATTTATATAACTATTTTGAAATGCATAATTTCATTGCCAAGTATTATATTGCATCTAGCTAGCTTGCACCCACAGCCTTCTTTGTAAAGGCTGCGTATGTAGAATATTAATTGCGCCATTGCTGCTATTGATTATTCAGTTTGCAGGACTTACAGAAAATTCAAAGGTATCATAGTAAAGGACTGATTAAACTAATGCGAATCCCGGGTAGGTTCCGCGACGTAATTTCTTTAGTCAATTGATCGTCTCTATCAAACTATTTTAATCATGAACATAGGTCTCAGACCAATACATACTATATGTATGAGACCCAAGTTTACAAATAAATTAACAAGTGATTAAAATAAATTTCGTATTTAACCGCTTTTTTAGTCTTAATTGTTATTACTTTTTTAAGCAAAATAAAATGTTATAATGAAAGTCGCGGGCAACCGATGGATGCAAATGGCGGAATGTCGTTCGATGTGGTGGTCTTAGGGGGAGGCCTTTGTTCAGCAGTGGACGTCTTCTGGCTGATGATTAAAGATGTTATAGCTCGCTCTAAGATAGTAATAAACCAAGTTGCTACACCTACACGTTGCTCACTATCTGTGTTTCGGTTAGCTTATTTTTTTTCTGTGACAACATATTGCAATAAATAAATTTTAAAAATATTAAGAAATCTTGTATTATTTAGACATAAAAAAGTCAAATACGTTACTTTCATTAATTCTTAACTTTCATCATACTCGTTTGCCGGTACAACCGGCACTATAAAATACCCGGGATCCGCTGTAGTGGGAGCAGTCCTTTAAACATTTAATTAATATTCACCAAACTGTTTTGCCTTTCCTGGTAATATTCCATATCGAGTCAGACAATGTTCATAACACACAAAACACACTTGGTGAATGTGATGTTGTCATATTTGCTCACATGAAAATGCTGCTATTTCTATAAGAAAATTCTCTGCAGCACGAGTTTGGAATTGTACCTGGTAGATGGAAATAGCTCGTCCCCTATTACGTGGAGCTTAATAACAGCATCGGGTAAATATGGGTATAAAAAACCAAAAACTCTGTTCACTGTTATAAATATTTTTTTAAAACATGCTAATAATAATTGATTTCCATCATCACTCATTCACTTCATTCTCTAGACCCTATCTATGAACACACACACACCTACAGCGAATTGCCATGCAGCGTTAATTTCAAACCCGTCAGGTGCGAAATATACGACCGATGACCTGTCACTTTGATATAAAACTATTTTGTAGTCATAGGACTGAATGTGTAAGTCCATGCCTACAGTGAGTTATAATACCACCTGACAGGATTTGTCAAAATAAAAAGTCGCAGCGTAGGGTTAGTATGAAAGAAGTGAAAAAATAAGGACGACAAGTACGTACTCGCCGTAATATTTATGGAAACCTAAATTGGGTGCGTTGGGGTAAGATCAGCAATGGGGTAAGATAGTACCGATCGAATTTCCGGCTGATTCGAGCACCTTTTTATTGACCTTGTACTCCAAGCAATACAAGCTAATAAGACTGCTTCTATTGACTGGAGAACAACATATGAAAAATGGTCGAATCAGCCGGGAATTCGATCAGTGCGATCTTACCCCATTGCCGATCTTACCGCAGCCGGTAGATGGCGCTGTCAAACAAAAGCTAGGTGACCCAATAAGATCAAGCCGTTTAGCAGGAGAAGAATTACGAACACACGGTATCACATAATATTTAAAATGTGTTGTGCAGCGTGGCGAAATTAAATAATATTTATTTTTGCAATATTATAGAATTTGATTAATGTTTTTACAGGTCATTTCTTTACACACTAGATGGCGCCGCCATTTCTGGCAAAATTAACTTGTAGTTTGTCTTTGTCTTTGATAACAAAAATAAAAATTTTGTTATCAAAGACAAAGACAATATTTTACCCAACTGTCCATTTTTAACGAACCATACTTATAAATTTACTTTTTACGATTGTTAATGGCCTTCAACCAAGTTAAAAGTGCAAAGACCATAAGCGAAATTCTAAGTCTATGGCTAAGACGGAATTTGTGGCTGAGACTACGCATTAAAGAAGGTTCTATTTAAGCGCGTTAACCAAAATCTTCAATCTCCTTCAAATGATACGCAAGCTCCAGCAACTGTCAACGTTCACATTAAAGATTTGTTGACAACGCTTAACATATGTGCATAAATTAATCAAGCTTTTACATAACATATTAGATTTAGGAGATGTATGTAATTACAGTTACGTAGAAAACTAAAGCAAATGACGACTATCGTAATGTTATGAGGGTATGAGGCCTATTTAAATAAGCATTAGTGTTAACTAACGCCTCATATATAGTGATAAATATAACAAAAGATGAGAGCAAGGAGCGTTAACGCCTTACGTAGTGATATCGATAGCAAAATATGAGATTGGGCGTTCAGACTTGAACTCTTAAGGAGATATTGTTGCTTATTCTTTTGATCTCACTGTGACCATCAGCACAGAGAAAGAAGCAGAAGCTTTCAAATCACTTGGAAGCTTAAAGAGAACATTGAACAACATTATTAAAATCAATCAAGTGTTGAACTTCATGATGACTGATGCATGTGTGCCGTCAGTTGGGACAGGTCTACTGAAAACTGTATGGCTTTCTCCTCATAAGGCTATTCCAGACCCTAGATGTTCTCACATAATCTTAAATACATATGTACATGTCTGAAATTTAAAAATAAAATCTGAGTTTGTCTTTGCGTTTCTTCTCAGAGGCAGTCATTAGGAAACGCCGGCACTATCTAGGTCTAAATAAAACTTGCGAAAGCTTCGAAAGGAATTATTAGTATTCGTAAGGAATTATTTACAGAAAATAAATTTCGTTATTATTTCACGTTACATTGATATTAGCAATAATATCTTACAATGGATTTGCTTGCCATAATAAAGGCTATTAATTGCATAACTGTCAACTCTATCGTTCCTCTATCAAACATGAGCCTCATAAAGCAACCGATTGCACATGTGCAACTGCGTTAGGTCCGACTGGTAACCCAAACCCACTTGGGAAGGCTTGGTAGATTCTGATTGATTATGTTAGCCTCGTTTCAATTTTGAATGCTGGATTACTTAACGTAAATATGAATCTGTTGAATACCAATGCAGCAATGGAAGATGATTTTTTTTTAGTCTCAATATAATATAGTATTAGTCTTGAATTTTATATCCAAAATTTAGACATTTTGGGTTAAATAATATACAGCTTCTCAAGATTTGTACCTATAAATTATTATTTTCATCCCACCATCTCGGAAAGAGTATTTTTGCTCTTCGATATCTGAGTGCAAAAGCCGTTTTTATCCGCTAGAGGATAAAGTAAAATTGAATTTGGAACATCGTGTGCACTAAGTTTGTGAATTCAAAACATCATTAAACCTATTTACTTCTACCTCCATGGTGCCGAATTTATCATATAACCTTTTTTAATTTGTTAAAAACTCAGACTCGGAACCTTCTTGGTGTACTTTTTTTTTTAAACTGCTTTGCGCGCGCCCTTTTCTTTTCACGTCATATTGTTAAAACCTATTAAAAACAAGAAACTTGAAAACAAGTGAAAAACCTAAAATGAGTGATTCTAGCGACGAGGAAGTTTATTTGACGCCAACAGAATTGACTGAAACTGTTAATAATGCGCAAATGAGCTTTCTCCCTCAACAATCACGCGAAAAGTATTTGAAACAGTACGATATATTTAACACGTGGCGACTAGGTAAAGGAGCAAAAACTTTCTCAGAAAACGTTTTGCTGGCATATTTTATTGAATTATCCGAGACCAAGAAATCAAGCACTCTATGGAGTATGTATTCAATGCTAAAAGCAACAATTAAGATGAAAAAAGACATACATATCGACACCTATCCTAAATTAGTGGCATTTTTAAAAAGAGCCTCATCTGGTCATCAACCAAAAAAATCTAAGGTTTTAACAGCATCTGAAATTGAAAAGTTTCTTAACGAAGCACCTGATTCCGTATATTTGGCGGCAAAAGTAAGTCAGTTGCACATTCAGTATCTACTTAAGTATATTAATCAACTAATTAACATAATCTAATACGTACTTAGTAGATGTTGATAGGCATAATTATGCATGCATATCATCATCTGCCTAGCCTTTTCCCAACTACATTGGGGTCGGTTTCCAGTCTAACCGGTTGCGGCTGAATATCAGTATTTTACATGAAGCGACTGCCATCAGACCTCCACCACCCAATTACTGGGAGACACTGATACTCGAAGGTTAGACTGGTTATCAGATTTTTTGGGCTTCTGACACCCGTAACGACTGTCATAGGTATTCGTATGACACCCGGGACCAACTGCTTAATGTGCTTTCCGAGTCACGGAGGGGTCTCGATGTGTAAATAACGGTCACCCATCCAAGGAATGACCTTAGCTAGCGCTGCTTAATCTCGCAGATCAATTACTATTCTACGCAGCAGCTATGCAAAGATTTTTCACCTCGTGCTCTTTTGATTCCCTCGCTAACGCTCAGGATTCTAAGTTTTGAATCACTCGCTGCGCTCGTGATTCAATTTTAGAATCCTTCGCTTGCTCGGTCATCAAAATTGAGCACGCGGTTAAAAAGCAACTTTGCACTCTTGTATAACAAATAACTATTTTTGTTTTTCAAAAGACATTGTAAGCTTTTTCACTGAAGAAAAATATTGTCTAACTTCATTATGTGGTACTTTTATAACTTAATATATAAGCTCTGAAGAAGCTGCTATTTTTTCCTTTTATTCCTAAACCGATTCGAAATTATTCAATCCAGAAATGAGAATGCTAAAGTACGAGATGGGAATCGTTTTATTTTTCTTGACGCATATTAATAACGGCACAGCTGTTATATCTGGCCAGCTGAGGCTTATATCAAGGCAAAATGCCAGTTATCTGAGGAAATAAGTGGACATATTAATTAATGCAAATGCAGAATACTTATTTGAATATTTTAAGGAGCGAAATTATGTAGATTTATGATTTTCAAACATTAGACAAGTCGTCCGTTGATAAGCTATGAAATTGAACAATTTTTGAAAGTTTCATCAATGTTAATAAAGCAGATTGGTGAAGTAATTATGACAAAGAACTGTTAGACTTCAGTTAGATTCAGAGAGTAGATATAGAGAAAATAAAGGTACTGGTTTTTTATGTTAAGCCTTGTCATTACGATGAGGCAGATCGTAAATACTTACTTGCAACTATACCTACTAAGAGTAAACTAAGATATACTTTTGTTATTTGTAGTACTTATTATGTTTGATAATAAGTACTAGAAATAATAGTTGTTTCGGGTCTGGGTCTTTGTGTATGTGAATTTACACCGTACCTCGGAAAGCACGTAAAACCGTTGTTCTTGCGCCTGATCTCTCTCCGGTCGTGTCGGATTGCCATCCCATCAGACTATGAGAGTGAAGAAATAGAGAGACCACCTGTGTTTGCGCACACACTTGTGCTCTATAATATCTCCTGCGTAGTTGGCTAATCTCCGGTGAGATTGGCTGCTGTGACCGAAATCGGTCAGGAGGACATTATTTATTATTATTTAATTCTTATGTCGCCTTTGAAGGCACTCAAAGGGTGTTTAGGGTGTTAGTGTTACCCAAGGCCAGAGTAAAGTTTAAATTACTGCCATAAATCACAATATTTGTCAACCTATAATTTACAGTGCACGAGTAAACCGATTATAGAGCCAACTATCAAAATCAAAACAATTTAAACTTATAAATCATGGTAACCCTACTCACATAGCGTCACACACCTTATCCAATACACTCATATTTATTAAAATTGAACCTTATTACCTTGTAATAAGAGTTCTGATACCTGCATATATAACTTTGCTATTCCATACATGACACGAAAACTCATGAATAGATATTGCGATGACAAAACCGCGGAAAATTGGACTTTGGTATGACGTAGAATTATTGTTTTATTCGCTTTCAGAGGTGCGTTTAGAACAAACGGCCGCCCGGGGAACGGCAATGTGTAAATACGATCATGTGTTAGAGCCCTTAAATTGTACGTAAAGTCGTAAAGGGAGAGAAGGTAAAAATCCAACTATATTCACGGTATTCTTATGACTGTTGACAAGAGCTTAAAAGGAAACGGTAACTGGTAAAATGGAGCTGACAGTTTTTGTTGTATCTGGACGTAACAAGCCAGTCGGTAATTTGTAAAAAAATGATACAATATAATCAAATCAAGATTTTCAAAATAAACAAATCATTACTTAAAAATAAACGCTATTATTAATTACTAGATTCCGCCCGCGGTTTCGCCCGCATTAATTACGAATCAGTGCATTTTTTCGGGTCACACGTAGCGCCATCTAGCGTCCTAAAGCAATTGTAACCGAATCAAGATTTTCAAAATAAACAAATCATTACTTAAAAAAACGCTATTATTAATTACTAGCTTCCGCCCGCGGTTTCGCCCGCATTAATTACGAATCAGTGCATTTTTTCGGGTCACACGTAGCGCCATCTAGCGTCCTAAAGCAATTGTAACCGTTGAAAGTTATTGCTCTTTCCCTCGGGAACAGTACTTTTTTGTGGATGAAAGGTACCCTATATCATTTTACTCGTATGTACCCCTGACAATGTTTATGCAAAATTTCACGATGATCGGTTCAGTGGTTTAGGCGTGAAAAGGTAACAAACAAACTTACTTTCGCATTTATAATATTAAATTAGGATATCACACAATTTATAGATTTTTAACTAGATAAAAATTACTGCCTCCTTGGTCTAATTGTCGCAAGTATGACAGTTGAACGCGAGGACCTGTGTCCGATTCCCGGTTCCAGCAAATTAGGGTTTAATTTTTTGCTGTACCGGTTATTTAGACGCCCTATTCAGCAATGAACGTTTACGGACTAGTACGGAGAAAAGTACGGAACATTTGGCATGCCATAACGGTTAAAACTATACGTTTTAATTAACGATAGCTTGGGAAACAGGAGTGTTATGAAATGCAATTACATTGTTCATTCATTCAAATTCATCCCAGGAGTTAAACCCGAAGATGTTCCTTAATAGTCTATGATGTTGTAAGTAGACAGAACATAATATAACATGGCATTACGCCTGTATTCCCCGAAGGATTAGGCTGAGGTACACCCACAAACTCAAACTAAAATTCAAAACTTTTTTATTCGTGTAGGCCATAAAAGACACTTACAGATCGTTTTGTAAATTTGTATAGTAAATTTCACATTTCGCCGATGCCGTTATTGAATCCGTTAGGTGGCAAGCCTATTGCCATCTACCGGGCACAGTTCCAGACTCCGTGCTGCTACTGAGAATTTCCATACATAAAAAATCCAATGACACTGAGCGAACTGGGAATCTGGAACTCGACCAATGAGGCAGACTTGAACTTATATCTAAATATTACAGGTGTATCTTGGGAATATGTGTAAGTACTAGAAATATGAATTTTAACAACTTGAAGAAGACCTCTTCCTTCACACACACATATCTATAATATTAACTGACAGCTGTCAAATCAACTGGGACATTATATAGTTCCGACCCCTTTTTGAAGTTATTGTATTCATCAATACAAACAACTATTAGTATGGCACCAAAGCTGAAATCGTGTAACTATAAATGCAGGACCTTATATAATTTGAGTGAGCTCGACAGCACCTCATCTGATGCCAAGTATTGATGCCGCCAAGGATAGATCACGCAAAGAATGCCTATTCACTCTCGCCTCTAAGATTCCTAGATTATACGAATCGGGGAACACAGACCGGCAGAGAATTCCACTTCTTCGCCGCTCGAATGAGAAATGATGAAGTAAAACTCTTATCCACAGATTTAAAACTTTCACGGTTGCCAATTACACTGGTTTTGTCGAGACATCTTTTTGGGTAACTGACGTCGCCGTCACCGCGATATTGGCGCTTGTAAAAGCTTCAAAATATCAGGAGCACTATCAAAAAATCGGAAGTATCCGTTAATGGATTTTAATTTTCTACATTATATGGCTATATCGTAAACAATGAGCACATCCAAAATATTCTGTAAAATATGTACTAAAAACTTACCATGTGCCACGCACAAGTGCATTTTAAATATGGAAAGTCTATGGTTATACGGGTTTTGTGCCATCCACCACTAGTTGATCACCTGGATTCACCACTACATATCACTGAACACAACACGTAACTATTGTTCTAATTAACTAAAAACGAATATCTCCATTTAAACCGCTTTATTACCGAAACACATTAAAATGGTGCAACAAACAATGCGTGCGCAACCGAATTTGAAAACTGAAAGACACAAATTTATTCCAAAACCAATAGCGAAATCTAGTAATACGTCCTTCCAATTTTGAATTACTGCAAGAGATGGACCCCAGTTTATACACTAAAACACTTCAAAGCCAGTTTTTGGGGTGCTAGCTTCTGTTGACATCAAAAATAACTAAATCTTTTAGTATTATTACTAATTTGAATAAACCTTAGTTCAAATTGGCTATATACAAAGCCATTTAAGCTATTCAAGTAAATGCAGGTTTACAGATAACATTTCACAACATCAGAATAGGCGTCGTACAACACACCATAAATTTAACAGCAGGCGGTAGAATGAATTCTTGGAAACACCCATGCACCTTAAATAAAAGCAAAATGTATCAAAACATAAAATACTGCGCATATTTATTTCTTTTATCAATCTCCAGCCGTATTTAAGTTACAAATAAACTTTTAATAGCGTAGATTGCCATTGTGGCTCTCGATCGAATTCCAGATTCAGAGCAAAGTAAGTTATATATCAAGTCAGATAAGTCTGGTGGCTCTAGCAGGGTAATGATGATACACGCTAGTAGTCGGAATCGTAATTGACAGTTGGAATAACGCAACGAACATTGCTGAACTGTCCAAATTGAATCAATTACAATTCCGCATGTAAGCTATATGAAAAATGCTTCGAGTCCCCATACTACAGCTCTACAACCTCTTTCCCCTGTACTAGTAACTTACTGCAAAGGACTTGCAAGTCAAGTCAAGCAAACAAAACATCCTGCTATAATGCGCTCGTGAATAAAGCGCTCAAGATTTATCTAACTCAACTCGACCGTGTTAAATTGTATGCACGTTTTAAGCTAAAGCAGCAGAAATTGCCTGTGAGGGATGACGTCATAACTCATAAATTCTCAAAATGCGGGCTGGGTTCATCAAGTTGGGCTGAATTAGTTATAACTACCTCCAGCGAAGGTCCGGTGTCGTGTGAATACATTAACACGACGACTGCTGTATGTGGTTGAAGAGACTAGATTTAATTACAAATAACAGTTTTGAATGTTCTTGAAACAAAATAATAATTATATGGCAAGTTTTTTTTATTGCTTATGGTGGTAAGATTACAACTAGCTGCCTAAAGTACATCGAACATGAAAAATTATCTATATAGGTAAACTATCCGTCTGGTCTTTTTAGGCGCAAAGATTAAATAAATTCTCCGCAGCATTGGAGTGTTAAGCCAAAAGTCGCTATAAAGTGGGAAAAAAATGTACCTTAGCAAACTTTTCTTGGAGATTTTTCGGAGACTGTAAACAAAGTATGGGTTAAAAAGAGATTACGTAAGAGTGTTAAGGTTTTAGGGTCCTATTCTGGGATAAATTTAGGGAAAAGGACCAAAGGGAAAAATGTGTGACAAAGATCACTTTCTAAAATATCTTTTGATATTTATAGAGGTTCTGCCGTTCATTGAGTTCAAAATTTATCAGATTTCAAAATGGTCATTGAATTTTAGCCTACCTACATAAATAATTTTACTTTCACTCTTTATATAAGAATCCTTAATATCTTTTACAAAATCATAAATATTATTAACTTATAGATGGCAAAAAGATATAATAAAGTCAACATCATTATCATCTCACATTTTTTGTGGTAGCATTCCAAATATTTTTAAGGCATTACTTACCTAATGCCATGCTATGCCAAGACTAACATAAAACATAATACGTCTATGGACAAGACACCGTGGAAACACAAGTAGTGCAAAACTAGGTTCATATTTCAAACAAAAGCCACACAAAGAAAAATCCGCCCGTCCATATAATTCGCTTTCGCATTTGAAGCAGATAAGCAACATTTCAATCAGATTACACAATACAAAAGGTTCGACCAGGGACCCTCTTTTCTTAAGGCAAGTACCTACTGTGTTATCAACAAGTACGGCAAAATCTTTTATTCACTACAACTCTATTTTTTCTTCAAACGTATTGAATTCTTGTAGCTGTGTATTGTTTGGTCTTTGGGTCAGTTTAAAATTAGTCCTTAGGTACTTTAGTAATTTTGTATGAATATTTCAACTATTCTGCCTCACGTGTTCTGTTAATATCGATAGTGTCAAAATGTGAGCGTTACAATAAACTTCAGTATAACACTTCAGAGAAAATCGGCGCGATGCTATTTATTACTACTAACAAAAATGTTTATTATATCTCTTAATTTCTACAGTTTACAGCATGCCAGACTATGATTAAAATAGACTTACAGTGTTTTATAAATATTATTTTCTTTCACTTTGACTTAAATTTCCGAATATCGTGATTTTAGGTATTTCGGCTATTGGTAAAGATGAGAAATGCCTGCATGCACTAGCGCTGTTCTACCAGTAACACGCTAAATGCATATATCACGATAACGCATAATACAAAGTGACAGGCTGCGAACGCCTTGCCATAGCAACAAACTACCTCAATAGGATCTTATATAGGTAGGTACTAGATCCTTTACTAGTACGGAGAGCGACAGACTTAGAAGACATGGAAGTACTAAGAAGGTCTGTGTTGCTAAATCGGTATTTTGATATTAAGGGTATCTTTATTGAAAATCAGCTAGATCACCAACGACCTAAAGATAGCTTCAGTAAAATTTATGAGGAGAGCAGACCAAGTATTGTGGCATAACCTGTATATAAAAAGCATACTGAAGGACGGTGGCAGTTGTAATTTCAACTTAGTCTTCTTAAGGGTGAAGGTTTCAGATATTTATTTTCTACGTCTTAACGGTAAGCTTGTTCCCAGAGTTCGGTTTACCAAGTATATGAGATATTTATGAAGAAACGAACAGTACACCTAAATAATATGAAAGTTCAGTGAGCGATAAAGCATTAATATTCCACGCCGGTTCTTCGATATTTCACTGAGTTTAGGAGAACCACGAGAAAATATTATATTCCAGAAAATTCCCGTTTTATAATGTTCCCGCGAATTGTATAGATTTTTTTTATTGCTACCTTTACGTGATGTTGCCATTCAGGATGTTATTATGGTGTGTATAAGGATATGGTAACAAGATTTGTAAGTATTGTAGTATATGGGTTATATTATGATTGTTAACAATACATGATTACGGTTTTATTTTTTATATTAGTTCAAGTAGAAGGAGACAAAGAAACACACAAAATAAAAATGGTGTGCTAAAAGCGTCTCAAAAATCGTTAGCTAAAAGTTATGGAAAATCAAATAAACTGTGTACGTTCAAACACTACAGATAGTTGTTTCAGGTCTGGTTGTGTGTGTATGTGACATGTATGTTTGTAAACTGTACCCACGACACAGGAGAAATCCTAATGTGGGGCAACGCTTTTCGTTCAAAAAAAAAACACCACAGTTTCAGAAAACAACCAAATAACCTGAGTCAATTGAATAACTGACATTTGTTTTGTTGACGATACATTTTCACAACAACTAAAATCCCGCATGTTTCTAAAATTACGATAAAATCCGCGACCGCAAAACTACACTCCACATATCGGAAAAAAAAATTACACAGATAAAAACCAGATTCTATACTAATAACCTTAACATATTCACTACGGCGCGCCGCGTACCATCCGAAAACTAAATTAAACAAAAACATTTTTTTCATTTTTATTACGCAAACATTTTAGCTCGGCATTCACAAAATACTTTTAGGGGTGATGACATTCGGAATTCGAGAACAACTGAATTTTGTATTTCGTGCGAGTCCAGCAAAATTCCGCAGACATGGTGTCACTAAACATTTGCTGTTATATTTGTTGTGGAGCCATTAATATGGTCCCGTTGCCAGTTCAATGAATCGAAATTAAATATAAAAAGTTTTATGGCCAGTTTTGAACTCAATAACACGTTAAACCCCAAAAGTGTCATAACCTACTTATTTCTATGATTGTCACTATGAAACAGAATAACAGGCCAGTTTATTTTTTATTTTATGTAAGAAAGTCATAAAAATCACAAACGTACTAGAAAAATTTTACAAATAAAAAAGTTGTATTAATATTATCAATGTTGCGGACCTTCTAATAAAATCAAATTATTGTGATTTTATGGTGTTGATGACTTTGTGTACATCATGTCATTTTACTAGTATAACCATTATATCGAATCCAAAGTAATTTGTTTTAATTTTTCCCAACTTATTTTTTAAGCAATTTTCTTAACACCATTTAATAAAAATAACTTGTTTATTATTTAAGTCTGATAAAAACAAATCTGATTCCAAATCACTAAATAAGACAATATTTACATCTGCAAGTACCTCTTTAAGGAGGGTAGGTGCTTAAATTAATTGAGTTAGCCGGATGGACGCCCTCAATTCAAGGGCTTGTCATCTCCAGATATAGCGTTGGACGTTTGGACGTGACAATCCGACGTTAAGTTCAGACACTTACTGCAATTTCTTGTCCGGACTTCCTCATTACTGATTATATCCGGAGTTTCGGAGCCCCTTTCTTGAAGGTTTAGATTTAAGTAATACGCGCCAAGATTTAAAGTTTTCCACTCATTTAGGAGATTTATGAAAGTGCAAGACAGAAAGACCAGTTTTGAACAGACTATTTTATAATAACATAGCAGCACGCCTGTATTCCCCGAAGGATTAGACAGAGGACCACACTTATATTTTGCCGGCGGCGCCGTTATTAAGTCCTATAAAGAAGGAGCTTATTACCATCTACTGCGCATAGTTCCTAACTCCAGGCTACTACTGAGAATTTTCTGAGACGAAATTCCAATAACACTTTTCCAGAAGCCGAGATTGAAGTCAGAAGCTCACTGAAAAACTGGGCAGTTCTTTAATAATGAGCCAAAATGATGTATAAAAACAGAATGACTCTCAATATGGTCCTAGTAGTCGCTAGCACAACTGATGAACATGAGGTCCTTGTATCCGACAACTCTCATTAGGATTGACATATCGCTATAGATAGGATAGTGGCTTACATCTAGTTGTTTAAGTCCGAGTACGTCTTAGTAAGTAGTACTTAAGAAAACACTTTCAATCAATGACTGTAGAGGCGTGAGTAGTTTGTTTTAAAAAGTTTTATTACGTTCGTAAAACTTGGGGAAAGATCGAAGTTAGTTTCTTAATAAACTTTAGACTCTTTTTCTCAGCAGCTGTCGAAACGTAAAGCTGAGACAGCTTCTTTCAATTTATTGCCATGGTAGATTTGGATTTCGATGTTATTTGATAATACGGTTTATTAAATAATATAATTTCAGGTGTTAAGTAACCGCTAGAGACATCGTGCTTACTTTCATATACTTGGATAGTTGCTACTTTTTGGCAGGACCTCGCCATGGAAAGTGACTGCTGCCAAGGCTGGATCACACATGCTCAAATAATATAGGCCATAGAAAAATTTGAAGAAAACAAAGAAAACTTATTTATTTCCATACAAAATACCAACGCTGTATCTTGAAATTCTTTAAAGGTAGTTATTTAAATACCATGTGTGTGTTCAATTTGCTAAACGTCACATTAGTTAGAAAAATCTTGGCACATATTATACTAAACATAAATGTACATCTTAAAATATGTAACCGTCTCATGAAGTCTTGGTCACTTCATATTTGGCAGGCCAGACACATAAAATTGTCACGTTACAAAGGGACGTCGTAAAAAAGAAAAAATACACCCGTTGACATTTAAGTCAACTTGTTGCTGTCACCGCTGTCGTCACGTCGCATCGCGTCATGATTGTCAATGTCAGTTTGGGTTGAAATTTTTTGTTCGAAATTCGAAATTTTCTTGAATTTTGTTGAATGATGCTGCATTATAGTGTGAATAGAATTTCTCATCTATATAGGTATGTAACAATCGTACAATTGATAGAAAATAATCTTCTTATACTAATTTAAAGTTTGGATGAACGAAATCAAATAAAAAGTTGAATTCTAACAAAACAGAACAAATAAAGGTAATACTCGGTTTAGTATTTTATTCAAAAGGTAAGCGTAGTTTTTAAATATGAATATTTAGTAACTGCGCGTTCAGTTTCCTAGAATAAGGTTCTCAGTTAATTGGGAAGTTCTTGTTAGTCCGAACTCCGTAGTTGAAATTCTAGGAATTATTATTATTATTTGGTGGAATTGTTTCTAGAGACTGCATTGCAACAAAATTAAAATGGAATGTTTTTCATGAATTTAATAATCCTCTCGACGAATACTTTCTCATTTCATTTGCAAAGGATGTGCATTTTATGCGTGGAATTCATCCGTGTTGTGTGTAAAAAATGACGTTTGAAATATCAAATGATTAGGAGAATACCGATCATTCAGGCTTTGATGACGCGCGATAGTAGAATGCCGTTATAGCGCTTGTGTGACGCGAAGGTATGTGACAGCGATCGCCGAAGGAAAGTGAATACGAAAAGGGGCGCTTTGGTCGAAACTTCACTGCAACTGCACGTCAACCGATCGTGTTGTTATACGAATTAGTGATGGGAAAACTAAGTGGTCTGGCCGAAAATAATAGGATCTTATTTTAAATAAATTAGTTTAGTTTCAAAGGTTTTCTTTTTGCTACTCATGAACATTGTCTCTGTTAAAGCGTCCGTCTCGCACAGAGAATGGAATGAAATTATTATTATATTTTTTAGATAGACAATCAAATCAATTAAATTGTCAAGTTGTATCATGTATCATGTAGACCCTCGTATTACGTTAGTATTCTTTGTGCTTCTCAAATCGAACACTGAATAAGCCTGTTATGAAGATGTAGTCCACTACTGCCAACATCGCCGAGAAAGTTATCATGCTCGAGAGGAAAACTATACTTTTATTATCATCTATCATGCCCCACAGTAAATTGGTTAACCAGCTCGAAGAAAACCAATTGGTCGTCTATTAAATCGGAAACTTATTTATTGAAGCATTAATTTCGTTCGGTCACATTCAGTCTGCTAGCTATTATAAATGAGAAACGGGCTATGAATAATTTGTTGTCCACAACCATCGGAGTAGAAATCAGAGACGTCTTTTCGCTATCAAGCACCTTTTAGAATAATTTCAGGGTAAATTTTTCTGAGGTCTTTGATAAATATGAAAAATGGTATATACCTTTTTTCGATTTAATACCATTATTTAACAAGCACCACTGGTATAATGACAAGCGCTTCTGATCATAAGATGTATTCGATTCCCCAGTCGGGGAAAGCGTTACTATGTTTTTCAGTTAAAACAGTCTCAATAGCAGCCCTGAATTTGCAATTGTGAAAATATGGCATCGACAAAATGAGGGTGAACAATAATACTTCTGCCTAACACTGTGTAACACAGGTGTGATAATATGTAGGTATTAATTACTGAGCCTTCGTTTAACAATGACGTCTTCTGGCTGATGATGATAATGAATCATTGAGCCGTAGTATCCTGTCATATATTGTAAAAGCTTATAACCTCCAGGTAACCTACAACTAACCAGGTAGTATCAGGGAGATGGTACGACAACGCGGATTGTACTATGGTGAAGCATGTAAATCTATGCCGGATAACATTGCATAGCACGAGACATTGAATTAAATATACGAAATAATCTAAAATGGTCTGTTATTCCATCAACATTTGCATCAGAGGCTTTAGTGCGGGGAACTGGGAAACAAGCACGTTGCACAGCGGTACAGTGCAAGACATGACCGTAGACATTAGCAACACTTTATTCTACTATAGATACCTATAACAGCTACCGTCCTAACTCTTGTATCCATGACGTGTGGCTAACTCGATATTACTTGGCTTTCAGTGGAATACTAGACGGTAGAGTCCAATCTGCATTGTGAAGGTGATCCTTTATACCATAGAAGCTGGATGTGAAAATAAGATTACGTTAGACACTCGAATGTCGAGCTTTCACTAACAATATTGATGATTCAACTATGTGTTTATTACTAAACTGAGTTAGAATGTAGACTATTGATTTAGATTATATGCAAGCATTCAGCTTATATCCTATGGTAAAACTCGTCATAGGATGGAGCCAGTAAAGTCTCACCTTGGTATAACTAGGTGAAATCCGCACATGAAATCATTCTTGTTTTATTTCTGAGATTATGCTGATTTACTATAACTAAGGTAGCACGAATCTAAATGATGCAAAAATACTTAGAATGCGGAACCTAGCAACCAGGTCAAAATATCAGTAGCTATCTCTTAATCTACATAAAATAATACCTTCACACCCAGTCCCCCGTCTATTTGAATCCCATTTTTGAGTTGGTATGACGTATTGAACGGAAATCACTCGAGCCTTAGTGGAAAGATCAGTCAGTCAGCAATGGTGTTATCGAGGCTGATTATATTTATCCAAGGAGCGCCAGATTATCTCAAGTTTTGGCACTCATACGAACGCTTTAGTTACACCCCATAATTACACTCATTGTCCCTGGTAAAGAGTTATTCATACATCTAATTCTCCCACCCAGGGAAAGAGAAGAGGTGACCTATAATTTGAAGTGTACCTCATACATCAGTCCTTAGAATTTCACTCTCTAAGTAAAATCAAACGTTATTCCGACACAAAGGATCAACCAAACAACTAACAATATCCGCTCGTAGTTCCGAGTAATCCTTACTTACAGAACAAAGTATTTCTAACAAAACCCCCAATTTGTCGACAAAAAACCTTTCGTTGTGTGATTTACAAACAAATTGTGGGCATTTGATAAATCGGTGCTAACGACCATCGTCAGGAAAAATGGTGGTATTATAATAATTTGGGAACTTGACTCCACTTTTATGTTACTTGATTTTTATTATGTTTTAATGATGTGTAATTTGCACGCTTTTTGTTGGATATTACAGCGTATTAATAAGTAGATGTCTGATGTGCTAATTGTATAGCCATGCTAAGCTAAGCAGCCATACCAGAATAAGTTGTTCGTCTGCAAATCACGTAAATATATAAAAACTACATTTCAGTAATTTTATGAAAATTATAAAATGTTTCACCTTGCTAGGTTGATATATGCTTCATGATATTATAATAGAAGCTGCCATAATTACAGCTGGAAGTCATTCATGGTCAGAATATAAATTATTTTTGCAAAACACCAACAAAACAACACCCTTAAAAAAATGTAACACTAATTTACCCTTCCAAAGTGAGTCTGGGAATCCGTACTTTTTTTAACTCTGGTAATTATCTAAAATACTGACTCATTCAGAAATGCAATAAAATTGCGCTGTATCACGATGGCTGGTATCCATTAGGCCTGCTCTTGTTGAAAGCAATGTATTGCCCCGAATTATACTAATTAGATATTGAAACTTTACTTCAGTTTCAAAATATAAATTAATTTCCATCATTAACATCAGCCTCAACCCTCCCTTTCAGATGGATTTTCGTACGAAGGTTGATATTTTAGACTAATAAATATTATTCTTATTCTTCTTCTAAAAATCACTACTAAAAAGGCAAGGAATTTGATCATCATCAGCCAGAAGACGTCCACTGCTGAATGAAGGCCTCCCTCAAGGGAGGGTTTGCCATAATCCCCACGCTTGGCAGGCGGTTTGGGGATCACAGTGGCTCACCGATTAGTGAGAGAACGCTGCTGCCCGTCCTCCGGTGTCTGGCCGCAGTTTTAAGACGTACCCGGGTCATGGTCAGGAATTTGATCCCACCTAGGCAAATACTGCTATGGGCTATATTTTTTTTTTTTAATTTAAACTCTTTTGATTTATATTTCGACATATTATAATGTTGGGAATATACGTTAAAAATGGGTGAAAGTTAAAAGTTCAGGAAATAGTCATCATAGGGAACCTTAGCGCAAAAATAAGCTGCTTATTTTTATTTCATAGATCATAACTTTTTGGTCCTAACATTCCCGCTTCCCGTACAAAAAGACCAAAACACTCTAACGCAAACGTTCAAGAAAAACCAGAAAAATGGCAAACATTTGCGTTATACCCACCAGATACAAAACGTTATCTGTTATAATAAATCTTCGCGCATAACTCATTCGCAGGTGCACTGGACTCGACTATAAAGGTTATGTCTCAGGGGATGGGCAGCACAATATTTTACGTGACTACGCTATTTGTTGCTTGCTTCATTTACTCTTGGAGTTATTGTCATATTTTGTGAGGTGCTTATGCGTGAAGTTGACGTTTCGCTTTAATTAATTTGCGTTCGTGTGAATAATGTTTTCTTTATTTCAGTGATGGCTTTCCTCGGTGCGACAAAATTTATGTAACAGCGTACTTGACTGTTTTCTATTTATCGTTCATAAAATAGGTAATTTGCCTATGGCTCTCTCGTAACTTTGAATTTTACACTTGAAATCTGTAACTAATAACCGCTGTCCTCAGCCGTGCAGCAGTGCCACTTCACATTTCGTATGGCTTAACATAGTTGAAGTCACTAAGTGATATCGATATGTATGAAGAATGTTCAATAAAAGATAAAATATCTGTAGTTAATTAATTATGCACCAATTAATTGTGCACCAAATATTAATAATACTTCAGCCCTCGCAAAATAATAAGCATCATTTTGATATGATTAGTGTGGTTGAACTCATCATTGAACTCATTAAAATTAGTTTAATGCCCATATCATTAACTGGTATACATACACGGTTAAATAATTTCACTCTGAAACGATTTGTGTTTGAAATAATGATTGCCAAATTAATTAAGTACCAAGCGTATAATTGTATTAGCACCAATATGTATTTTACTGACAAGAGGAACTAAAGACCAAAATAGTAATAATTTGGTCTGTTTATTCATATAATTATATCTTTAATTGTTAAATTACCACACCTGGGCTGGAGCAGCCAGCGGTCCTAATCTCTTGCCTCACTTACATACCTGGATAATTTTGTATAATTCCTGATTTGCCTGGGTCAAATATCAAAAGAAAAAAATATGGCAAAAGCTGTTTGTGGTGACAATGTATGAAAGACCATTGACATTCAAAATTTTACGAATAAACTTACAAAACAAGGCTTTTTTCCTCTTCCAAAGTAATCATCTTTCCTGTCACATAATCTTTCGTTGGAAGTACTTTCTAAGTACTTACTGACGTCATGAATTTCACACGTTACGACCCGATCGCAAAGTTACCGGAGAGGGGAACCTTGCAAACGACTTTAGGTTCACAGTCTGTGAACAAAACGGCTCGTAAATATGTCTAAGGACTTAATTGTACTTCTTTTATAAGGTCTCTTTTTTTACTGGAAATTTTGGAGTTTTATATTATCAAATATATGTAGATCTTTAATATCATGAGCAGCTTGTCACTATCTACTACATCATGTGCTCTTAATTGCGTCCGATATGTAGGACAATTAATGGTGCCACTTAATCTTTGGTCAGCTCGAGTTATTAGATGCAAATTTAATTTTTTAATACTGACTCTTCATTCAATACTCACGGGAATCGTCACGCGTGGGGGCTCTTTTCATGTACCCCAGCGATGTCACTTCACGGAGCAGCAAGCGAAACCACTCAAAAGTATGGCATGACATCGGGATTTCTCGGGTGTTCTAATTATAAGATGGTGGTGAGTAACCACCTTTGTAAATAGTTGGACATTAAATCCTCACCCGCCGCATGTGTGAACAAACGAATTAAAAAAATACAACAACATTCTTTTTTCACGCACTAAACTAAATCCCGCATCTAAAGTTACAAATTGATCGATCCCTAATACGGAAAAGCGTAACAAATGTCAGGCGATCCAGGGAGGGATTTAGGAAAAAAACCCGCATGATACCACCGATAGACGTGTAGGAACATTTTCAATTTCCGGCCAAAGCTTGTGATGTCCTGACGCAATCATTACGTCATCGAAGGGACGAATCGACGAATATTTTGATGTTGTTTGTGACCAACATTCTTTAGCAAATGTCTTCCTGTTTGTGGATGGAAATTGTTATTTCGTTATGACATCAGCTGTGGGTTGGTCGATGTTGTAAATAAAGGGAAGAGGAAATATTTTATTTTTATTTTCTTGGCAAGTACGACACAACACGTTACGGTTTATTCTTCATGTTTCAACTTATTCTTTTGTGATATTGCTTTCGGAAACAGCGTCCCAGGGGACAAATCTGAGTATATCCGACTCAACCTGGCAGCCACCCTGACTTTGTTGACTAGCTTATCCTTCCACCACATGGCAGACGAAAAAGTATAAAAATTTTCCTTATTCCTATAATCAACTTCAAAAAATCTTTCACAATCTCTTTCTTTTTGTATCCGAAAAACTTTACTTAATAGAATTCCGTGTTCCAGTCCACATAAACATTTTTCTTTTCATCCGTATGCTTAGAATCTTAAAATGCACGTGTTTATTCGTCTCCCACGCCTGTCCTTGTTAGGTTAGGACTTCTACATCATAGCTTCAGACTGAAGGTCGCTCCATAAAGTTCTAGTAACCCTCTCAAGTGTACAGATTTCCTCATCACCAGGTATATTTCGATTATTAAATTTGGTAAAAAATAATTAATCAGAACTTTTTTTAAATTTATGGTCGGTTTTCCAGCCTACGACTTATAGGAAGTGAAGGAACACGGGTTAAAATTATATGGTGATTGCTACACCGATAAATGCCTGGCACTCACTTACGTAAAGTAGTATCTAGTCAACATTACAAATCTTTAATGTTACTGGGTAATAAGTTACATTACACTAAAAGAAACCTCAAATTCTCAAAGTAGCTTGAGTTTTGAGTAATCCAGGTAAATCCTACACAATTGTCTTTACAAAGAAATCCAATCATATGCCTTACTCGTCGTAGCAGCTTCAGTTTCACAACAATCTTATAAAGTACTTACAAGTTTTTATATTGTAAGGATTTTTATGGAGTCTCAGATTCTCGGGGTTAAGTTACTTGGCTTAGTCTTATTAACCCGTTTCTTGAGTTAATTATTATCAGTACAGCAAAGCAGAGTGCTGAAGAAGAACTTAATAATCGTTTGAGTTTATAACTTTAACTTATAATCTTCAGTACCTGACATGACTAATGAAATATTTATCAAGTGACGCAGAGAAGACATACTCTAAAACCTATTGTTACTATCCCGCCTGGCGCCTTCTGTGAAATTTTGGAATTGTGCCCGGTAGATGGCAATAAGCTCGACCACATTACTTGTAACATTACTCTATCTAAGCCTTCGGAGAATAGAGACAGGTTGCAAGGTATGTAAAGTTAAGTTTAACAACACAAAATCCAGATTTATGTGATGCATTTCACTACACAATAACCAGGAACAATGGACTAAACATAAATCAACTAAAGAAGAAAAATATAGCATCAAAAATAAATTCTGAAGTCTTGTTTGGTAAATAATATTCCTTCTAAAAACTCAGTAAAACTTAATCTCTTGCTTATCTTTGGAGCTTTCAACTTAAAATTTATCAAAATCACACAATAAGTATGTCAATGGCAATGAAAAACTATGACGTCACGCTTTTGTACTCCAAACATTTTTAAAACAAAATGTCGTTTTTGACAGTTCATAAAAAGTAACTCAAATGACTAGTAGTCATCTACCGTATTTTCTTAGTGTCGCCGATTAAGGTGGAAAACCATAAAAATTCTGTTTAAAATAGAATTTTCAACGAAAAAACACTTTGGAAAACGAATTAATCTTAATAAGTGTGATGCGAAAAAACTTGGGAGACGAAACTTATGTTCTAGCTAA
The DNA here is from genome assembly GCA_947562105.1 of Shargacucullia verbasci. NCBI lineage: Eukaryota > Metazoa > Arthropoda > Insecta > Lepidoptera > Noctuidae > Shargacucullia > Shargacucullia verbasci. Next base: position 14,851,223 of record OX387280.1, read on the forward strand.
GCGGAAAACTTTGAATCGGTTATGGACGCGAATCTATTAAGATGGAACGTTGAATTTCAGTTTTCTATCTGATCACAACTTTGTCTGCCAAGTTTTTGAGAGAATATGCAAATATGCTATTGAGCACACCGGGTTCGGTATATAGCGTTTGCATACATGCATGGATTTCCATTCTGATCGCATGAAAGGAAAGATGATTACACTAAGTCAACCGGCATTTTTAGGTGTTTATGTGACTGCATGGTATATGGCAAAAGGCTTGCCCCCTTTCGCTTTTCGCTACTTAATATATTTTTATATAAATAATTCTTCGGTACGTGTGTATGTCAGTGACCTAAACGGCTGGACCGATATTAATGAAATTTTTGTGTATGTTTGAGTGGTTTAGAATTTAGTGGTTTAGATTCACTATATTATTATATTGGACCCGGTAGGCGCAGTGATCGAGTTCTAGGACGAGTTCAACTGTACCCCTAGTGTAAGTTTCTTTTGACAAATTCGATTTACGAACGCGTTCGGCGCGCCAATTGGTCCGTTTCGTGCTGTCCACCAATCGGAGCGCCGAACGCGTTCGATGTAGTAAATCGAATTTGTCAAAACAAACCTACGCTAGGGGTACAGGTTCAGAGCAAGACAACGTCTGTCGAGTTCGGTAGTAGGTATTTTATAAATTATATACAGGTTATTTTTAAACATAACTACGATCGACGTCAAAAACATCTCTTATAGGGTATAATGTGGTATTATTGCAATTGAGGGTATATTTATAATAACATTTATATAACAGTATATATATATACATATGTGTATTTACTATATCTATTCATAACAACGGTTTGCTGTAGCAAGATAAGTGTTTTGATATACAGTAAAATCTACAAAAACACGATGCATCATCAATAATCCAAAAACAATACTTATTACTTCATTATTTACACAGTTTAATTAAAAACTAAACCAGCTTGGGCGTACGCGCAACGCATTCAAATGAGGGCAAACAAAATTGTACACAATTAGTGAACCAAATGAACTGCCGCCGAGTGAAATGCTAATGTGTCACGAAACTCATACTGTCATACTGGTTGCTACTAGTTCTGCCAGTAAATGTTGTCTAGTTTCCGGGAAGATTCTGGTGAAAGAAAGGTAAATATGCTTCGGAGTCTATATTGTATGAGAAATACTAAATACTAGCTGTACGCGAGTAAAAAGATTTTCATATAAATTTGAATCCCCATGCTACGAGTCGAATTTTGGAATAAGCATTCCAGGAACCATCCTGCATTTTCTGTAGGCTTTCTAGTTTTTTTTTTTTTTTTTGATAAGGCTATGTGCATTGTATTTCGCTCATGAAGAAGAAGGCGCGCGTAGGTCGGGCGTATTAGTTCTGTCCATAATATGTTTGACGTTAAAAAAGCACTAGCAGTAGTCTATTTTGAATAAATAAATTTTGAATTTGAATTTGAATTTTATTAAAAAAGTACAGTCTCCCGCTAGAATAGGCAGAGGTGTACAATTTTATTCCTACATAATTATCTCTGATGCCGTTCTTCTTGTAATTTTAACATAGAACGAAATAATCGTTCGAAATTCCAAACTCCAAGCTGCAGAGAAATTTTCCATCAGAAAAACTTAACACTGCCCGACCGGGAGATTGAACCCTAGATCTCTCTACATCAATGAGTACACAAAAAACTACACATGAAAAGAGACTCCCTTTTGTAGTCGATTAAAAGGAAATCAAAAAAGTTTAACGCTTCAGAAATTCACCGCCACACCTCTAGAAAGCCCTCCAGACAAATCGATGTAAATAAAAGAGTTTATTGAGAGCTCTCCACATCAAAGGTGGGTGGGCACTCGTCGACGAAAATTCACCGAATCATCTGTACAATTGCCGAATGCTACCTACTGCTGAGATAAAAAAATAGTTTTCGTTTGCTTATCGTCCAAAGAATCATCTAGTCTATCAATTTTCCGTTTTCCCTTGACTAGATTCGGCTGAATATCAATATTGTACACGAACGAAAACGCGACTACCATCTGACCTCCTCCAACCAATTACTCGTACTGTGAGACACAGGTTCTTGACAATAATTGGGTTTTAATTGTCTACCTTTCATTTTTAGGGTTCCGTACCCAAAGGGTAAAAACGGGATCCTATTACTAAGACTTCGCTGTCTGTCCGTCCGTCTGTCTGTCACAGGCTGTATCTCAAGAATCGCGATAGCTAGACAGTTGAAATTTTCACAAATTATGTATTTCTGTTGTCGCTATAACAAAAAATACTAAAAACAAAATAAAATAAATATTTAAGGGGGGCTCCCATACAACAAACGCGATTTTTTTGCCCTTTTTTGCTCGATATCAATAATGGCAACGGGTAGGCACTTGAAATATTCACAAAATACTCAGTTGTATTTTTACTTTAATAACAAATACCTACTGTTGTTTACCTAGTCAATGGTACAGAACCCTTCGAGCGCGACTCCGACTAGCACTTGGCCGGTTTTTAAATATACATTTCATAACGTTCATCTTTCATCTCAGTAACTGGCTGCAAAGACTCAAATTGAATTTATTAAAATTTAAAACCTACATTTTAATAAAGTATAAAAATGATTAATGACAATACTAAGTTCACACTAAGTACGTCCTACAATTAGTGGTCAATTAATTGGCCGTAAAAATCACTTAATACTCATTAAATGTTAAATTCTTCATTTTCTTTAATAAGTTTGAAAAGCTTGCCAGCCTTTTTGCTTTTCAACCTTTCGTTGTGCTACCTCGAAAGTTTTAAGTGGCTGTTCTTAAATGAATGTTCCCTAAAGACATGTTGTACCAGTACTCTTAAGCAAAACTTTTATCTTTCTACATGACCTGAAACTGTTCTAACTGTGTAATGCATATTACTAATGTCCCTGTTAACCTCTCCAACTAAACAGAAAGTTAACCTCGGAACTACAAACCTCAGAACTGCAAACTCGAGCTCTAATTTAACTAAAGCTCTTGTACTTGTACTGTCGTTATGTAGTACTGTTAACAAGATCAGATGCAAACCCACGACTTTTGCAATTAAGAAGGTTCTTACATTTAATGAAATGTAAGAACCTTCCTTAGATTTTTCGATTGCTTTATTGGTCTAAGCATAAAGACGACTGCTGAGCGAGAGGTCCTCGGTTCGATTCCCGGGTCGAGCAAAAGGATTTTCCATATGAAAAATTCTAACTAATGTGTAATTTATAGCGTAACAAATAAACAGCGCTATTTTTCACTCGAAAACATGGCATCATGGTAAATTCAGTAAGACACACGCGGCGCCCCGCAACGTGTAACAATATATATTCTATTGTGACTCATTTGTATTCACTTGACGAGCTAATTGTATCTAAAATAACTGACATCCTATTATAAAAGAAAATTTGCTATAATATAGCCTCCAAGTAATAACTGAACTGAATAACATCTATATATATAATAAAATTATAACAGGCCGATGTCTGTACATTATAGATATTGAAGAAAATCTAATATGGGGGGCCTTTATTAGAGCATCAGAAGCCAAAACAACAGTTTTCAGAATTTTTGTCAGTCTGTCTATCTGTATATTTGTACACGCATCACGCAAAAACTGCTGCATGGAACTGAATGCAATTTTCACCGATGTATTGCTAGACGTCTAACTTAAAATATAGGCTCCATTTTATCGCAGGAAAATATCAGATTCTAAATTCCACGCGTACGAAGTCACGGGAAAAGCTAGTTTATCAATAAGTACATAACTAGTAAAACCTACACAGTTCATATGAGCAAACTTTATCCTTTCAAATTACCTATATAAAGCGGAGAAAACTATAAGACGAAGAAGAAAATTAATTACAAAATGAAAAGACGTTGAAAGTAACATGTTTTGGAAATCATTCAAAACTTCATAAAGACCTTTCTCAACGTAGTGAAGTTCCCAGAGACGTGGATTGTGAGCAACTTCAGTTTGATTTGACGTCGGAAAGTTTACTGAATTACACGACACGGGCTGTCTGGAATAGGATATAACGGAACGTGTTTTAGTTTAAACTAATCTGGAAATTGCATAAGTAAGTTACGTTGGAAAATCAACATCGGAACTAAGATATGGATATACAAAATTAAAAATATATTTTATTTTGATTTCCATCAACCCGCACCGACCTCCAGCCAGTATGGTGGACTGAGGCCTAACCCTTTTCATTCTGAGAAGCGATTCGTGCCCAACAATCGAACCCACTGATTTCAAACTGCCTCATTGGTGTAATGATCGCAAGTGCAACTGCTGACCGCAAGGTCTTAGGCTCGATTCCCGGGTCGGACAAAGTGTCACTGGGTTTTCCTGTATTCTCAATAGCAGCCCAGAGTTTGGAACTGTGTCCGGTACATGGCAATAGGCTCGCCCCCTATTACATGGTACTCAATAACAGCATGAGCAAAATGTGGGTGTACAATAGTATACCTCGGCCTAATTCTTCAGGGAATACAGGCGTAAAGCTATGTTATGTTATAACCCTATTCCATGACAAAGTGTCTAGAGAGTCTAGAGAGACACTCTATTCTGAACAAAACACTTCGACGAAGAAGATCACGTTTTTATTCACTTCTGTTTATTAACTTTAAATAAACACAAGTTAGTCTTATCGTCTAATTTTATGATAATTATATCGAATATTTGAAAACCTTCCTCATGTAAACCAGGCCATCCAAAAATAATTTCGTGTTATCACACATGAGCTTGCTCACAAAATCGTTCAAACTGAACGCAGGGCCCTATTTGAACACTTTTCTATTTTTACGATCATCGGCCGAATGTCATTTTCAGGGGGAAACAGACATTACGCCGTTGAATTCCCATCAAGCGCAATCAAATTGCGAATATAAAACGATTTGTGACAAGTTTATAGCATTTTGATATGTGTCTAAACGTCCATATGTAGAGAGAACACCAGAAATCTATAACATTAAGAGCAGATGCATGTAGGAATGGAAATTAGAGAATAATGACGTGTTATTAGACGTCAAGACCCTGATTTGTGAATCTTAAAAATTAAACAGTGCATAGATTTTACGGAGCACAGTCTGACAAAAATATCGGGTCAATCCTACTAATCCTACTAATATTATATATGTGAAAGTTTGTGAGGATGGATGGATAGATGAATCTTTGTTACTCTTTCACGCCCAAATGGCTGAACGGATCTGGATGAAATTTGGCACAGAGATAGATTATAGTCTGAAATAGCTCATAGGCTACTTTTTATTCCGGGAAAATGCACGGATTCGTAATCCACGTGGGCGAAGCCGCGCGCGGAAGCTAATCCTAACTAAGTTTGTGAGGATGGATGGATGGATGTTTGTTACTCTTTCACGAAAAAACTACTGAACGGATCTGGCCAGCAATTTTCAGTCCAGCAAATTTCCTCGGGTATACAGGCGTGATGCTTTGTTAAGTTTTGTGTACTACAAAATTTTTGTACATCGCAGTCTCGAAAAATTCACAGAAGAATATTTAGTACCTTCCATTCAGCCCTACCACTGAACTAATACGAAAGCTCTCCGCTTTCTAGTGTAACGAGAACAGTGAAGTCTAAAAACTCGAGTGCCCGTTTATTCATAAACTAGTTTGCAGAAAGTAAATTTTCATCAGAATGTTGAACAAAACATGATCAAATTTCATAAACTGTCAACAACTTTAAACAACAATTTTAAGTAGAGTATGCAAACCACAGGGCTGACCCGCACAGGTGTTATGTTTTATTTTTATTTAAATTCAATGGTTTCTTTGTTAAGTTGCAAATTGAAGGCAAGAAATTTTCTAAAAGATTAAAAGAAAAACTTATATTGTTGCTTTATTGATCCTGACTGTCAAATTGTCATAAATATTAAATCGTGGCTAATTATTATAATCATCTTTATAAATATTAAAAAGGTCAAATTTTAACACGAATAAAAGGTGGGTTTAGATTCAAATTGTCATTTATGTACTGTAAATCTTAGCTAATTAGTATCGTATGATACCCATATCGACTGTGAACTGGCAACTGGTACTATCTCATTTTTCACAACATGAAGAAGAAACCATAGACCACGTTGTGCAACGACGTGACAACGCGGTCGAAAATTACTTTTTTTAAATATATATTGTCGTCTAATTTTGATTGAAGTAAAATATGCTTTTTGCAGCGCTGCCGGGTATGAAATAATTTAGAATGGTATAACCAAGTAAAATCCTCATAAAATCGAGATAAGAGTGTTGCCAGTTCACAGTCGATATATTATTTATTAAAAAGGTATTTGTAATACAAAAAAAATCCTTGAAATATATTATAAGTAGTTTGAGAACTTAATTACATTTTCAAAAATAATTACATTGTCATATGAAAAAAAATGGTCTTAATTATTTCTTCAAAATAGCTCCAAACTTCAATACTGCTCCAAAATCAATCAAAATACTTAATTATTTTATCTTTCTGTGAATAATATAGCTTATCCGTTTGATACGAAATGTTTAAAACCGCACAGTAGCAAAATTGGCTCCGAGAGTATTACACTTACGGGTACGGGATCCCAGAATCTCACATTTATGAATGAAAAATTTAAATTTCATCTGAATTTGAAGTCGAATATGCGACAGGGTTGACATACAGATATGATTTTATTATGTAAATCGGTTCTTTCTCAAGCTAGTGTGAAAATGAAATTGACGTTAAATATCGTAGATGTCAGTTTCAGCGCTTTAGGAATTGTACAGACTGATTATGACCCAGAAAGACGAGAATATTTACGAACAATCTCGTCGTTTTTTTTACAAACACCTATTTTCACATGGACATACACCTAAGCCCGGGATAACTATCTGTAGATACTCATACAAATATTTTTTCCGTGCGGGAATCGAACCTGCGACCCGTAGCGCAGCACGGCTGGCGCATTGGTTGGGAGATCGACATCTCAACCACTGCGCCAACTGTATCTTCAAGCAGCGTTAGCGTGTTAGGGTCATTATATCAGCCTATTGGTACAGTAGCAGTACTAAATATATAACTGCTATCATATCGAACAGAAAAATCGCGATTATTAGACTTCGACTGAGTTTATAAAAGCGGTTAGGACCGATCTGCTATTACTTGTAATTAGTATGGCCTCGGAAGGAGACACACATCGTTTAGTCCAGTACCGAAACCCATGGGAAGCGATGGGGTGGCCCCATCATGGACGGGATGTTGGTGCAATCAAGTGCAATACCAAACTGTTTTTATAATTTTTCATACGGTTACTCTCAGTAACTAATCTATCAACTGATTGTACTACAAATCACACAATATTAAGCGATGTCACATCTCTATGTATATTTAATAAATCGTTTGTGAAAATCCTTTTGGCCAGCCCTGTTACCTACACGTTGACATCAATTACATAACACGGAAGGATTGTTAATTGAGTAGCAACGGCGACACGACGCCTGCGCCGTGTGACGTCATCACTCGTTTGGACCGAATCACGTCACACTTGTTTTTTTGCCGGCCAAGCGACAATTTCAGGTACGAGATACGATTTTTCGTGTGTCCAATTTCTAGTACTACCTATAATATTTAAGTACTAGAAATTCCCAGTGTTCAGATGTTTCAGAAGAGATAGAAAGAGGAAGGACAGAAAGTGAAATGGAACTGTAACGTCACCACTTCTTAAGATAAAAAGTTATATGTGTGTTTCGACCATTAGACCAATATCGCAGTCTAGCAGAAAAATCAAATTCATATCCGTGCTGTACTTTTAATTTAACAATAAATAAAAAACCCAAACTTATCCTAACCAGTCCCCAAAGCCATCACAAAAGCAGGGTTAACTCCAAAATCTAAGCCTAATAGAATAAAATCTCTTTAAAACACCATAAATCCAAGGAACCTATTGATAGGGGGGACGCTCCTCAATTGCTTATAAATCCACCCAAATGGTTATTGGGTGAAAAATGGTCGAAATTGTTAGATACCTCGGTTAATTTAACATTTGGGTTATGGTACGATATCTGTGCGGATTATATCAGGATCGTATATTTGCGGGAAGGGGTGGTGTAATGAAAAATGTCACGTTTTTGTTTCAAATTGTTTTATATTACGTTTTTTTCGGATGCCGGGAATTTAATCGGTTGTGTCTATAGGGACGCGGTTCTTTTGTTTTGTGAGCTTTGTGATTGTATACACTGTGGATTTTAGGATAGAGGGTGTTTTAACTGAAGCAAGGTTGAACGTCTGTGTTTTCCGGCATGGAATAGATCTCCTCCTGTAAATCTGTTGGTAAGAGCTACTTTGTAATGGTTTTTGTTGGATGATGAGCAGAATGGGAGTGTAAGGAGTGTAAGGAGTGAAAATCTCACCGCGGAGGGTGTCACACACAGGGTGTCACATACAGTATTATACTGACAACGTGCGGCGCGGTGCACCATAGGGCACCCACAGTTTTACGGTACGGCGGATGTCCTAAATTACTCGAAGAATAAGCACATGACACGAACATAAGTTTTATTATTTATAGAAATTTAAAGAGGTTATGTACAGGCTATATTTTTCAAAAATAGTACAACAGTACTTCATTAAAAATGCTATCTACTCCTGTGACTTGTTTGAGAAATACACGCTGCAACATTAAAGTCAAAAGTCAAAGTCAAAGATTTTTATTTCAAATGGGCCTTTGCAGGCACTTTTAAAACGTTATGAATATAGGTGCCAAAGTGGGTTGGTTAAGAAATGGAGAAGAGAACGGCAAGAAACTCCATGGATACTCTTTAACGTATCGTTTAACTTAACAGATATACATACCATCGACTGCTGCTTATGACATAGTCACACCGTCATAAACAAAGATTTACTAAAAGCGATCACGCATGTAACCTACACTTTATATAGTCAGTGTGCACAAGCTTAGATATCCAATTAATTGAAATCACAGTGTACGCTAGCGTTATTCACTGAAGCTCCCAATTAGCCCATCGATGTACCAGGAGAGTATATAAGTGATTAATTTTAATTACCTATCGAGCTTAACAAATTACCTATCCGAGCCATTGGACGTCCCCTGCCATAACATAACATAGCATCACGCCTGTATTCCCGAGGGATTAGGCAGAGGTGTACTATTGTGCCCCCACATAATAAGTCCCATGTAATAGGGGCGAGCCTATTGCCATTAACCGAGCATAATTCCAATCTTTCTACACAGAAAAACTTAATAACACTGCCCGACCCGGGAATCAAACCCAAGACCTTACGCTAGGCAGTCGTGTTTCCGACTACTGCACCAATAAGGCAGTTTTACGTCCCCTGCCAAACAAGAAATAATAATTACCAAGCAGTGATGGCCTAGGGGTGGAACGCTTGCCTTCCATGCAGGAGCAAAATTGAGAGAAGACAAAGCCCACACTTTCACATTTCGAATTCATGTGCAGATTGGAACTCGATTATTATTTCCGTTAATTCATTAAGATGCAGCAGGCACTACTTTATGTCATATGATGGGTAAACATCATGAGAAAAACTGCAGACATCAGAAGGCTCTATAGAGCTGATAATTTTGTGCGTGGTAAACCAACTCGCACCCGGCTAGTCAACGCAATAGCCTCAATGGTTTAATGGTTGCAAGCGCGACTGCTGAGCGTGAGGTCCTGGGTTCGATTCCCGGGTCGGGCAAAGTGTTATTGATTGTTTTTTTCTGTATGAAAATTCTCAGTAGCAGCACGGAGTCTGAAACTGTCCCCGTTAGATGGCAATAGGCTCGCCCCCTTTAACATGAAACTGAATAAAGCCATCGGCGAAATGTACATTAGTACGCCTTCAGCTAAACTCTTCGGGGAAAAAAGGCGTGATGCTACGATCCAATGCTTAAAATTCACATAAACGCAGTCAACTACGCGAAGTTAATTCATACAATACACACAAGAGAATTAACGCTTATAAAGCGTGTGACCAGCTCTTTACAATAGCCAACAAAGTGTCAACAAGAATGCCGTATAAAGATCTCAGCTCCTACGCCGAATAGAATTACGTAGTTCATTGTCTGAACACAATGTAACAGTTCTACGTGATTGTACACCTACATGAACGCACTTTTATCTTGATCCGGTTTTACTGTATTGTAAAGAATTTTGCCTACGACTTGGGCTACATGAAAAGGGGCGAATTATTTGTTAAGATTGAATTGTGTTTTTGGGTTCAACGAAAAAAGCCCTTTGACTGATGATATAGAATGTATTTAATATATGTATAAATAAATTAGGAATATTTTTAGTAAGGAAATGTCCAGAAATAAATAATATACATATCGCTTCTAGTCCAGATTCAACACATTACAATGCAAACCTTAACAGGCCATTAAAATGACCTAAATCCTACTTGAAGAAGTTATTTTCGTTAATTTTATCTATTGTTATAATAAATACAGTGTATAGTTTATAATATAGGTATTTTAAATTGATGTTTAATTATTTTCTCATTTTATTTTACGTTATTTAGTAATTTCATAGCATTAGTTTAAATATTAATTAGATTTTAAGACTGGTAAAACTTTTCTGTCTACTCCAACCAACATTTGCATGCCGAATTATATAGACGAAACAATGTTAAACAAATAAAAAATACGAAGATCTGTAAATCTATTATTACAATAAACAGTCAGGATCGCTAATGAGGGCCTCGTAGCTACATAGCTACCGCGCAGATCGGTCGATCTGCGAGATTAAGCAGCGCTTGACGCGGTCAGTCCCTGGATGGGTGACCATTTTTCACATATCGAAACCCCTCCGTGTCTCGGAAAGCATGTTAAGCAGTTTGTCCCGGGTGTCATAGAAAGAAGGAAAGAAAGAAAAGACCTATGACAATCATTACGGGTGTCAGTAGCCCAAAAAATCGAACACCCAGTCTAACCTTATTAGAGTATCAGTGTCTCCCAGTTACTGGGTGGCGGAGGTCAGAAGGCAGTCGCTCCGTGTAAAATACTGATATTCAGCCGCCACCGGTTAAATTAGAAGCCGACCCCAATGTAGTCGGGAAAAGGCTAGGCAGATAAGTCAGGGCTGGTCATCTTTTCACAATAATTTCCTAACCCAATTATTTGAAAGTTGTTCGATAAATATTGAATCCATCCATCCGCGCAATTTAAGTACCTACATATTCCTGTTTTGAATACCTCTTTAATATTCCCTTGAGACAATATTGTGAATTTTACTGAATATCTATAAAATATCGAATTTATAAAATTGTTTCAGTTTGAATTTCAATATAGTGTTTATATTGTTACAGTTCTATTAGGTTACATTTGCATTGTCAAGTGATTCCACGAAACGTTTCGTTTATTATTCAACTCCATACAAATAGGTACGTGAAACAGTGAATGATATTTAATTTGAATTTCTCCTGTATCATAAGTACTTCAGTTCACAAAGATACATCTCATATACACACACCCACGCATCCAGACTCGGAACAACTAGCTATCAAATATTAATTCCGAGCGACAACGAACTCGCTACACTTGATATAGAAAGCCAATTGCTTACCCACTGGACAAATAATGTAGTACATATTTTAACACCACAACAGAAATACTAATCGTCCACGTTGCTTTGAAAAAAACGCCCAAATAGTTTAATTCATCTTGAGTTACTGAGCTGTCTATTTACTTATATATTTATATTTTCCTGCACCATTCCAAATTCAAATACCAAGTCACAGATGCTAACACTACAAATTATTTCACCTGTCAAACAAGCCAGCGGAACATGTGCCCCGCATTCGTCCCGAAACGTGACTCTGGTACCAATTTTGCGCGAACCCGTGACGAACGCGGCGCGAATTGAATAGCAGCTAGTACTGTGACACCTGGCTTTACCGGCCCACTGGGCTGGGGAACGTGATGTTTTTATAATAAAACTATTTTAGTGACTCTCCCGCCTAATGCGGGGGTGTATTAGATTTATGCCTTGCTAGGGGTAAAGTGTGGTAATGAGTTGTTAGATGCGTTTTCTGAAAGAAATTTTGACGAAACGGTTGGCGCAATGGCTAAACCATTATCTTTCTGTGCTACATGTCGCGGGAACGATTCCCGCACGACACAAATAGTTACATAACCTACAAATAATTGTTTCGGTTCTAGATGTGTGTTCATATTTTTAAATTGTACAGATACAGAAGAAATACATATGTCAAAATTTTAAAAAAAAGATGAGCCGCCGATAGCGCCGATGCCGTTACTGAGTCCCACGTAAGGAAGCAAAAAAAACTACGAGAAAACAATTAACATTCCAAAATTAAATGCCACAATGAAATATCAAACACAATAAATTCAACAATAATATCCTTTCACATAAAAAAGCTAAGTTTCACACACAATATAACGTTAAAACGCGTGAATATTTTCAAATAAAACCTTTATGAAGTACGTTCAGTGTGAACGTATACGTTCAGTGTGAACCTTTACATGCCTCAACAAATCTCCGAGGACCGTTGTAACTTTGAACACGAAGGTTCGTCAGGATGTTTATTAGTTACGCATGCATAGTTACGAGTTATCTATGTCATGAAATGGCTAAGATCAGAGAACCTTTGTTGATCGTGTTATAGCGTAAAAATACTTAGGTATATTTAGGGATATTCACACTACTTCATCATCAGCCATAAGACGTCCACTGCTGAACGAAGGCCTCCCACAAGGGGGGGTTTGCCATAATCCCCACGCTTGGCAGGCGGCTTGGGGATCGCAGTGTCTCACCGATTAGTGAGAGGACGCTGCTGCCCGTCCTCCGGTGTCTGGCCGCAGTTTTAAGACGTACCCGGGTCTAGACGTACCCGGGTCTTTTTTTTACACTACTTGCTGATTGCCTAATAATTGAGAAGAGAGAGGAAAGAATAGCCAATGTAATACAAAAGGATATATTATATTAAAATCATTTTTCCGTAAATTGGTCTTGTGATCACAAGCGCCACTGCTAAGCGTGAGGTTCTGGGTTAGATTCTTGTGTCAAGCAGCGTTATTGGGTCTATATAAAAATTCTCAGTAGCCGTACGGGGACTATAATTGTGCCCGGTTGATGGCAATAAGCTCGCCCCCTATTACATGGGATTTCATAACACACACAATAGTACACCCCTGTCTAAACCATCGGGGATACAGGCATGATGGTATGTTATGTTTTTTTGATTTCTTCAAGAGAGGACACGGCATGTCATGACGTCACAGGTGTCACATAGAAGGCAGCCAGTACCATGTATATCCACAACGTATCTGAGCATTCAACTGTTTTTTGTAGAGACAACTTCTTATAACCTAAAGTAACTACTAACTAAAAAAAACTATTGATGATAATGACTCTTACAAGTCTCCAAAAACCTGGACTCCTGCATCTTCAATTAAACAGAAGTTTTATAGCAATTACTGTACAACGTAATCACGCGTGGCACGTATAGTAAAAAGTAAAAGGGACGCTTTATCGCCCGTAAACATGTGCTGTGGGCTTGCTCGGCTTAGGACCAAGTGATAGCAGCCTAATTCGGATTTTGACGGCACGGTTGGCGCAGTGGTTCAGCGATCAACTGTTGCGACGTGTTGCGGGTTCGAGTCCCGCACGGAACAAATATTTGTATGACCTACAAATAGTTCCAATTTTAATTTAGTGGTTGCATTGTGGTGTGACTATGATTCTGCCAGTGTGAAGGTTTAATAAAACAACTAAATGTTGAGAATGGACGGTGAAATGAAGTGGGCTGTATTGTCCAGATACTCTATAGCTGTTCTAGGTCTGGGTATTTGTGCATGTGAATATTTGTGTTTGTAAATGTACCCACGATACAGAAATTATTTCTAGTAATACCAAGGTTTAAAAATCATCATCAACAAATGTTGATTGCTTAACGTTTTTGATAGGAATAGTTTTCTGATTGATGTAACAAAATAACATTTCGAGATTTAAAGCAAAAGATAGAAATTTCCTATTATGGTGACTGGGTACTGCTAGATCCACCTAAGTACTTCGTTACGTTTAATCAACCGAATATTGCTTCTTAAAATAGCCATAACAAAAACAGTGGCAGATACTAGAATTGTCTGCCTCGCTTTCGTATATCACAAGCATGTTCACCGCAATCTAAAAAACAAAACATTTATTTTACTTTATCATACTTTTATTTTATAAGCAGGGAAGTTGTAGCCTTGTTATTCAAAGTTAAAGTCAACGTTTTTTATTTCAAATGGGCCTTTGCAGGCACTTTTAAAAAGTTATGAATCTATGCGCGCGGTTCCAAACTGGGTGGGTCCTATGGAGAAGAGACCGGCAAGAAACTCCATGGATACTCTTTTCAAAATATTGGTTTACAATGAGTTGAAGCAATTTATAATAACAAAATAAAATAAAAAATACTAATATAAATATTTGTACTCAAGCACCAACATTAAACTTCGTTTATCCTAATACCGTTAAAAAGTCTGGTAATACAAAAGATAGAGCCGTTAGCACGTAGGTGGAATACAAATTTACGAGCGAGGGACGACGGCGATCCAAACTTTGACTTTCTGATGAATACAGCCCTTGAATTTATGGCACAGACATGTCCATTAGCTGAGAGGGTTTACATACGAAAACATTACACTTTTAAACATTTCGTTTTCTCTTTTTAATAAAACATTGCCGCACACTAGGAATAATTCCTGTATCATGATTGCGTTTCCAAAGGACAACTATCTGTAAGTCATATAAATATTCGGCCCGTGGGGGAATCGAACCCGCGACATGTAGCCACTGTATCAACCGGTGCCGTCAATCAATTTCTGGTGATATCATTTTTTTGTATAGCGTAGACAAATCGGAGACATGCGAAATTATATTCTGTACGAACCGATATTTTATTATGTGGCAAATGAAACTCTCAAATGTCAAAAACATGACTCTGTTACCCACTTCAAACAAATTGTACTTAATTATTACGGATTCGTACTCCTATGATTTATGTACCGAAAGACCAAAATTGTTTGAATTTTTTTGCCTTCTGGCTTCAAGTTGAAATTCCTGATCATATACTTTCCGGTTTATTTGGTACGTATAATCAGGCGTGTAGGCAGAGAGGTTTGGCCTTAGGGCTTGTTACGCTGGTTGTTGATAAATCTTTTTACAACAACGTACGCGCATATTTGTGTGAACTTTTATCGCATTTTTTACACTACGAATACTTATTTTAAAAAAAAAAATGGGTGACCGAGCGCTTTTTTTTACCATTATATTGTTAATTACATTGAAATCGAAAGAGCCGTTTTCAGGAACGTTATTACAAATAAATATATATAAAAATATTGTTCGTTATAAGAAAAGTATAATTTTTGTTTTTTACCGTCAAAGCTTACACTTGATGTTCTGCTTGCCCATAGACGTTTGAACCCTCACAGAAGGTTCTGTGAGTCAAACGATAGGAGCTGCGGTGGTCTGAATGATCGGCACGAGTAGTACGAGTTTTCTACGACCACAATTGTAGTTACCGTTAAGCCAAACATGTATGAAGAATTCATGCGCACGCATTTTAGTGAACTCGAAGAAAAACTCAGTCTTGACTCCCAGCTAAACTGCCGCATGTATGAAAGATCGTCACTTGAGATCGGCTCGACCGATTTGAGAGTATTTTTTTGGTTGCTTTCGTTCGGGACAAGGTTTGTATGACAGAAATTTGTTGAAAATCCACCGAAAATTACGGGAATTTGGATGGTATTTTGTGATATTTATAATTTGTGATATTTATAGATTTTGTATGAAAATCTCAATATTTTCTTCATTAATCAATTGCACCCGTGCGTCGTAACATAATAAAAAAAATTTTTTTTACTCTTGGACCCAATAGAACAAACCATGTCAAGACCAACGAAGGGTCTGCGACGCGTCTTGTTTCAACTAGTTTGACTTTTACGCGACAATTACTCCGAACACGCCTCTTGTTCCGTAAAATAAGGACCAAGTAGATTCAACAAATTACCATTTTACTTTATATGGAACACAAGTTCCTTAGAAAATAGATACCTTTTAAGTTTACTATCTCTTTGGTTGCATTTAAACTATATTATAGTATAGCTGTTTTAACTAGAGCGTTGTGTTTATCATTTATTATGAATATAAATCCGAACTTTTCACACCAATTGAAACGATACTGTGCTCTCATTTTATTGTTCATAGCAAATTATAAATATGCCATACTGGTCTTGTGGTCTCAAGCGCGACAGCTGAGCGTGAGGTCCTGGGTGCTATTTCCGGGTCGGGCAAAGGATTACTGGGTTTTTCTGTACTGAAATTCTCAGTAGCAGTACGGAGTTTGGAACTGTGCCCGGTAGATGGCGATAGGCTCACCCACTATTGCATGGGACTCAATAATGGCATCGGCGATATGTGGCTGTACAACAGTACACCTCTACTTTCCCTTCGGGGAATACAGGTGTGATGCTATGTTATGTTAATCTATAAACAAAAACATACGTATTTTATATATCATCTAATGTTGGCGTTCCCAGTGAGAAATCTTAAACGTCTATTTACATTTCTGTTGATAAGAAAAGCGAATATGAACGACTCGAAACAGCACTTAAACATTTAACCACTATACATTATGAGTTCTTTAGTCCCAGCTGGTATGAGCGCGGCGATAATATCCAGCATAGTGTCTGGTCCCAGCTCACAGCCAGCATCTAACATGTGCTAACTAAGTTTGTACCACGGTCCCGGAGCAACTGAAATCGGTTTACTGGATACGAGGGGACTGAGGGTAAAGAGACAGCGGACAACACCTATGTTAGCTTACTTCGCTTGATAGCAAAGGCACCTTTCAACGGTCACAAATATGCGGCCAATGATATGGTATATCTCTTGACAATTAATGTAGGCTAAGCGATAAGCTTTCTGAGCTACGTGTCCCAGGTTTGACGGAAGAAATATTTGTACCTATGATCTACAAAAATATTAGTTTCGGTTTTAGAGATGTTACGTTTATATCTTTTCGAACCTTACCCACGATACAGGAAATTCTATTGCGGAACAAAGTTAAAAAAATAGTTACTGGTTCTCAGTTGGAATCACCTATAATTCAGTCATAAGGGTCAATTAAATTCGCAAAACAAGGTCGCAAACATAAAAAGCCTACAAGGAAAGAGCCTACACGAATGACGATTCTTGAGATTGTCTGGCGCACCCTGGGCAATCTATGCCATGAACGATTCCAGTGTGATAATTCGTCGCGATATGACAGAAGAAAAAACATCAAAAGCGTGATGCCAATATCCTCATAGAAAAGTGCTCTGAAGAGTTGTTCAACCTCATCCCACCTTCGCTTTTCTACCATAGATCGTCCCGGCGTTGCGAGGAAGTCCACCCACACATTGTAGATACGTGGTCGTCTCACATAATCCGTGTCCAACGATTGTTTCTACCGCGTACCTGCAAGATGTGGAATGGGCGAACCTGAGATCTTCCCACTGAACGGACGACGAATATACGACAGCTTCAAACAAAAATTTAAGAGAGTCCTCTTCGAAAAGGGTAGGCAACGCACCTGTAGTACCGCTGGTATTGCAGATGGCCATAGGCGGCAGTGACCAATTACCATCAGGTGGGCCGCCAGCCAGTTTGCCACTTTATGGTATAAAAAAATATACTAATTAAATGTTCAAAAACTGCTGGAGCTTATGACTTATAACTGATACAGTATGTGTCAGGCGTACGACTTTGCACTCAACTTTGCTTATTAGATTGTTTTGTTTCGTGCCTTGTTAATTAAAACACACACCTAGTTTCGGTAATGCCGTCTTAATTTCACAACTTTATTACCGAACTGCTGCATTTGCGATCCAATCGAGTTCGGATAAGTTATTCTTTATGAGAGTAAGGAGTTGGCTCTGTAGTTACTTACGTAGAGTTTGTCAGCACACACTCTACGTAAAACTCTTGCAAACTAACTACCAGCTTCATAACTCACTTGACGAGCCAAACTCATGTCGCACGCAAACCTAGGAAGTACCTTTGTACAGTAGAACAAGAAGATTTGCCTATACAATCTTGAGTAGCAAATATGGAGCCACCAGATATGGAGTTGTCTCAGGAAAATATACAATATTTAATCAGTACACATTTAAAAAATATAGAGTATATTTAACTACCTTTAATTTTATAGCATTACTTTGAGTTTTTGGCAATACGAACGTAATGTATGGCTTATACTATTTGTTACCTCCGACTTCGTTTGCATGTATTTTAGATTTATAATCTCAAATGTTTGGCAGCTACGAGTAATCAAAACATTCTGACCAATCGAAAAACTACATCAAAATAATTATATGATTTTTAAACAATCTTACGTGTAAAGTATTAGAGTTTGTCTGGAAAAATCTTTACCACCAATTTTATGATAAAAGCGGTACAGTTCCCACTAGCACTCACCTAAGTGCTCCCGGGCTAAGCTGCTGAAGCGACTAATCGCAAGCTTAAAGCTGTTAGTACAGTGTCGACACAATTAAATGTACAGGATGTGTGTAAATACATTGCGGTGTGAGTACTCTTTGGTACTGTTGTGCGACATGACATACGTACTCATGGCACTTTGGTACTCGGTTAGATTATGCGAATGGTGTTTGAATCATTTAGCTCTGTATATTGCCCAGGAATATAACTTGTGTGGTTTTATATTCCTTGCTTTATTTTATTGCGTGATGTGTGTGAATAAATGATGTGGATGCTCTTTAGTTCTGTGTTATGATATAGTAGGTGTTGAGTGATTGCGTGCACCGTTTTATCTATTGCTGAGAATCTATATTTATATAATTCTTCTGTACGTTTGTATGTCACTGAACCTCCTAAACGGCTGGACCGATTTTGATAAATTTTTTGTATGTGTTTGAGTGGCACTGGGAGATTTAGATTCACATTGGATCGGGTAAGCGGCGCTGCGATCAAGTTCTAGGATTTATTTTTATTTTTGCAGGACAGGACAACCTCTTTCGGGTCCGCTAGTTTAATATAATATTGTCTTATGAGATGTATGACAATGACCTTGGAAACATGGCAGGAGGAGACCTATACACAAAGCTACTCATACAAAAAGGCTGCTGATTTTGTGGATATTCAGCCCGAGGTGGATCCAGATCATTTTCTAGTGCTTGAAACAAAGAAATAGATAGACATTAAGGTTCTCTTAGATAAATACACTACATAAAAGCAACAGATTAGATGGCAGAGATAGCTTTATTCAGTAATTCGGCACCATCTGTCACAAAAACTGAAACGACATCGTCTAAGTTTTTGCCTAGGCAGACGAGCTATCAACTGCATGAGAAAATTATATTATTAATGTTTTATTTTGGCTGTCAATTAATAAATATGGCGCATATGACATTGAATCTAATTATGGTTTTTAATTAGGTTACCACCATATTGGTTTAGTGTTTATGTGCGACTGCAAAACGAGAAGTCTCGAGAGCCTGGATCGGGCAAAGTGATAATGAGATTTTCTATTAGAAATTTCTCATTAACCGCCACAATTTTGGAACTGTACCCGATTTTTGCTAATTGGGCTTAATAATGGCATCAGTATAACGTGGGTGTACAATAGTAAACCTCACCTCAGCCTAAGCCTTGCTGACCTTCGGGGAATACAGCTATGTTGTTTTATTTAACTGATTGCACAAACATCTAAAGACATCTCAGACCACAAAACCTAACCTTTTTGGAAATCGTGGGGACTAAATCTTCTTTTTCTTCTTTAGAGTCGGCACGTGCTACCACATGGGAATGCCTTAGTGGAAAGATTAGCGAGTTAGCAATGGAGGTATCGAGGCTGACTGCCCAGGGTGGGCCAGACGATCTCACGTTCCGTCACACGTGGAGACTCTTTTCTTGCGGAACTAAATTTTTTTACAGTAGAAAAATAGACACAGTTTAGAGTAAAGAATAATATGATTTAATGCTTTAGTTTTGATTTGGTTTTTCTGTATGGAAATTCTGAGTACCAGCACGAAATCTGGAACTGTGCCTGGTAGATGGCAATAGTCTAGCCCTCTGTTACATGGGACTCAATAACGACATTGGCGAAATGTGGGTGTACAATAGTACACCTTTGCCTAATCCTTCAGGAAATACAGGTGTGATACTATGGTATATTATGGCGAAAATTGAAAATTAAATAGCTCCAAGTTTCCCCAAATATCTTCTCTGTAAAACCCATTTATTAGAAAATAAACATGTAAGTAGAATAAGGGAGTACATTAGCTGAATAATGTAAATAATGTCCGGCATTAATACGCAATGGCCGGTCGCATTAAGTATTGATGGCGATAGCCGGCTGAAGCTGTCACCTGTTGGACATTACTGTGGAAGTCATTATATATTTGTGTTATGTATCTAATGTCGCAGTATCGGGGATTGCAATTTAAAAGTATTGTTTTGTTTCCATATATATATAATTATATCGTACTCCTCATAGATTTCGAAGGCGGCGACCCTAAGGGTCAATTCCCACTGAGCTAGTAGCGGCCGGCAGCGGCTTTTTTAGGCAAAATATTACAAATCATTTTGAATCTTATCTACTTGATTAAAAAGTTCATAGTTATTTGAAGACAAAGGAGGGGGGGGGGGGGGGGGGGCAGCGCGGCGCCGCGCGAGCCTTCTAGCGCCGCACTGCCAGTTGCGGCGCCGCGCTCAGTCACTTGCTCTTACAGCCTCTGCGCGCCGCTGGTCTTTCAGTGGAAATTGACCCTAAAATTATCTTCTAGTGTGGGCCCTAATATGGCTCGCTAAACCGAACTTGGTTTAAAATACCTAAGTGATGCAGTTGGCTCGCAGAGTTGTACGTGTATGAATGTTACGAGTCGATTTTATCGTCGTATGGATGGCGCCAAGAAGACCTTTGTGAGGTGAGCTCTTCCCAACATGTAGTGTCAATAGCGCAAGCGTTCAAGTGTCTTTAGAAAACATCCTTATCCGTATCCATATACGGAGATGCAACGCCGATCGCCGAAAGCCTCAAAGCCGATTTAAATGTTTGAAATATCGAAACGTATGTCTCTTTCTTCTTAACTTAGCATCACATCGTATTATACCAAGAGTTTGGAAGATGTACTATTGTTTCTTCATATTTCGCCGGTCCAATGAACCCACAAGTCTCATGTAAGAGGGTGGCCTTTTACCATCTACCGGCCACATTTCTGAATCCCGAGTTTTTGTGCTCTTTTTTTATAGAAAATACCAATATATTTCTGCCCGCCGAGGGGAACCGATGACTTCACGCTCAGCAGCCACATTTAAGACGACCAGACCATAGCACTTCTTCACGCAAATCATTTTCATCCTGATTCTGAAACCTTCATAGCTTTTCGTATTAACTTATGTAATGTGTGACACTTTTTTTTTTTTCAAAGTAATTAATAAGCACTTATTCTATTTACTATGTGTGACGTACCCAGTAGCGATACCAAGGTCAGTACAAATAATGGCCAATACGGTACGTTTCTGAGTGGTTTATGAGAAGCAATAGATTGCCATAGACCTAGCATAATATCGTTTATACCATCGTTGAAATTGATTCCCATTTACGACCGTAGTTCCGTATAGAACTAACTCGTCACCCAGAGGTGCACTAAAGAGATTAATAGATACTCGCAACGAGATGGGACGCGGTAAATGGCCCAGCATCCATTTGTGAATCAATAACATTATACGCAATATGGGAATGCTTTAAACCTCTTAATGATATTGGTACTTATTATTGTATTTTGTAAAAAATTCATATAAAGAGACTTGTTCTGGCTGAATGATCTATCAACGCCCAATCTAAACCGCTGCAGCTAGAAACTTGAATATTTGATAGTAGGTTCCTTTTGTAAGAAGGGATTATGATACACCCAAGAGGGTAAAATAAGGGATGAACGTGTATATAACAATTCCTCATTTTTTTTTTAAATTAAGTCTTTAAATATTTGTATTTCTGGGCTTCTAGTCTTTTGGGCTTTCAAATTAAAACGAAGAAACACGTTTTTCAGTACTTTAGAACATATCACCCCTAAAAGGGTAAAATAGAGTACCGAAAGTGTGTTTGTAAAAGCAATAAAAATTTCATCAATAGTTTCACACATGTATTAAAAACGATCTCACGCGGGCAAAGCCGATAATAAGTATATAAAAATCTTCTACATAATCCTACTAATATCCTACTATATAATATTATAAATGTGAAAGTTTGTGAGGATGAATGGAGGGATGGACGGATATTTGTTACTGAATCACGCCAGAACGGCTGAACGGATCTGGATGAAATTTGGCACAGAGATAGATTATAGTTTGAAATAGCACATAGACACTTTTTATCCCGAAAAAATGTACGGGTTTGTAATCCACGCGGGCGAAGCCGCGAGCGGAAGCTAGTAATCTATAATCCTACTAGAGGCAGCCTATTTTTGACACTTATATGACAGGTGTGTGTTCAAACCTCTTTCTCCCATCGCTCCTGTCTTCAACACGAGCATTGTGCTTTACAGCACCGTAAGAGAACGTAATGCGTTATTTGGACCTGATTAAACCTAAAAGTTTAACCCTCTTTCAACCTTGTCACCATTCTTCAAAGTGCCCAATAGTAACGTAAGGGTTAAGATACCTTTTCAATCCAGGACCCTCAACAGATGGTACGTGTGTTATCAAATGTAACCATCCCCAATTATTTTGGAACAGCCGTCCGCCCGGGGCGTTCCGGTACATTGGGGAACGTGACTTCGTGCCCGGGCCACTCCGTTTTGGCCCAACTATAAAATTGAGATAAACTGGACGAAAGTAAATGTTTGTATGGTCATTGAAAACACATGTTACTGATGCTTGAATGTTTAAATCAATAGGTTTGTGTAGGCTTGTTTGAACATCAGAAGTATCAAAGCTTATCTAAGATTATTCCTTGACGCCTTGATGAATGTTGAGCAAGTACGCTGATGCACGCGTTATACTCGTATACGGGTGTCGTCTATTGGGACTGGTCAGCTCATAGCTGCCATGGCAATTTTATCACAAGTAAATATATTCTTCATAACTATCAGGCTTGAGTTTCAGACTTACATAAGTTAGACTCTTTTAAGCTACATTGTACTCACATAATTGTTGTTCGAGATCAATGTATAAATTAATATTGTAGAGTTAATTCCGAGTTTAAAAGAGTAACCATGGAGTTTCTTGCCCGTTCTTATCCATTGGAAATCAACACTTTGGAACGTGGCAACTAGAGCCTGACTATTCATAAGTGCCTGTAAATGGTTTACATGAATAAAAATATATTTGAATTTGAAATTTGAGTACTCTCGAGCATAACGAAGCTCTAATTTAATAATGATATATTAATTTATGGCAACATAGCTATTTGTTCGTCATTCAGTCTAGTCTCTCTTGAACGTTAAAACATTGAGCAATAACGAACGTGTTGGTGTAGATGTGAGAAATAGGAAGATGCGGTTGAACGATTGACTGCTACGCTATGTGACGCGGGTTTGATTCCCGCACGGAACAATTATTTGTATGATCTACAGATAGTTGTATCGGGTCTGGGTCCATGTGAATATTTGTGTTTGTAAGCGCAATGTTTTAAAAAAACTTAGGTACTAGATTTTGTCTGCGACTTCTTCCGCGTGACCTACATATGTATATAATTTATAGCCTATATATATAGTCCTAGGGCATAATGTCAGTAAATTTTCAGAATCGAATCATTCGTTCCGGAGATTACCCCTTACATACAAACAAACTTTACCTCCTGTTAGTATTAGTATAGATGGAATCTGTCACAGAATAATAAACAGGCTAAGTCTAAGTTAAAAAGGCTCAATTTTTATGCCTTACCCACACAGTTTCCTGCAACAACATTTGATAATACTCTTCACCACAATATGGATGAAGATATGTCCAATATCCGACAACAGTTCGTGCATTACATAACATCTCTATAAGTCTGTCAGGACCATGCAACCTGTAATGCTATTGAGTAATCCGCTCACGTGGCTATCCGACACAGTTAAATGAAATAGAATGGACTATTGTTAACATTTTCCAGGGATAAAATTGTATACCTATTGGGTATTCTAACTGAAATATTTTTATAAAATTCGTGCATATAAAATATAAATTATATTATATACTAATAAAAATATAATATTATACTTTTATAAAGCGTGTATCATCTCTACATATTATAAAACAAAGTCCCCCGCCGCGTCTGTCTGTCTGTTCGCGTTAAACTCAAAAACTACTGAACGGATTTTCATGCGGTTTTCACCAATAGACAAAGTTATTCAAGTGTATAATTCGTTAAGGTTTTGTGTAAATTGGCTGAAATATGACGATGATAGTTGAAGATGTCGAGAAAATCATGCTGACTGGGAGCTTTACTGGCGTGCGCCGAGTAAATGCTCGATGTACCAGGCTGATACGACACTACGACAGAAAAAAAATGAAGACGTATATGCTCTGCTACCCGTGCAAAACCGGGCGGATCGATAGTATTACTATATAATATAATATAGCATCACTACTTTACACCTAAATTTCTCCGATGCCGTTATTCAATTCCATGTAATAAGGGGCGAGCATCTTGCCATCTACCGGGCACAGTTCCAGACTTGGTGCTGCTACTGAGAATTTGAATACAGAAAAAACCCAATAACACTTTGCCTGACTCGGCAGTCGAACCAGTCGCAGTTGCGACCACTTGACCAAAGAGGCAGTCAATTATTTTATTTCCTACTAAACACCAATAAGAAAATTACAGGCATTTATCAAAAGATCAGTTTGTAATTTGCTCGTATTCCATTCAGAGTTTATTCATTACTTTTAATCCTGCAAAAAGTAGCTTTACAGTTGATTTTTAATGGGAAAAGTTTTGCCGTTAGCATGAGCGGCGCGTCGAGGAATACGTAACATGCTAATAAGAAAAAAAATATGTTTGTAAATTACGTTTACTTTAATAGTGTCTTTAGTAGATAAAAAATATATTCGACTTAGAAAGAAAGAAAGAAATATTTATTTGCACAGAATACAGGTGGTACCAGATTTAACAATGGTGCATAGTTCAAACTATATTCTGCCTGTATTAGGCATGCAAATATTTATAATTATATAAAACAATTAAAATACTATTATATCTTTTACAAAATGTTAAGTTATATAATTATTTTGCATTTTTATTATTATATTACATTATATTAAATTTTACAAATAATCAGATACATTAGTTTTATGTCGTATAAACTCTTCTATCGTATAAAAACACTTATCTACTATCCATTTTCTCAGGTTAATTTTAAAATATTTAAATGGAAGTTCCCTTAGACTCTTAGGCAGTTTATTAAAAACTGCCTTAGTCTATAACTGTCCCACAAGTACCTAACAAGGTAAGAACTTCTTAAAATTAGAAGGGTTAGATCTCAGTCTACCACGTGCGGGTTGACAGACTTCACACACCATCAAGAACTTTATACACCTCCTTCAGATGGACAGGTTTCCTCACAATGTTTTCTTTCAGTCATAAAATCAATTCAGACTTTTCGAAAGCATTGGTCTTCAGCAAAAATCTGAATTATTTTTTAAAACTAACTACATTTCCATGATTTCAATGACGAATTCAAATTAATAATGTCCACCACATACTACTAGAACTTTTCCAATATCCATAGGTATAAATAGTGAGACAGGAGTAGAGCCATTTCATTACAACATTACACACATTAAATATTCTTGACTGTGACAAAAAATCTCAACACTAAAAAAGAAAGATTATATAAAAAGCTTGAATAAACACCCTCTGCAACACATTTCGAAGAAATCTAAATTGGCTTTAGCTCAACACAACTGAAAACTTTATAAAAAATACAATCGAATTTTCTTTCCTTAATTAAGAGTTCTTTTCATGCGTTGTAACGGAATATTTCTGTTTTTCTTGCTAATGCCTTGTTGCGTGCTCTCGAGAATATAAACAAAAGAAATAATATTCAATAGCGTTCTCTGTTTGTGTTTTGTTTTGTTGAATGGGAGACCAAAAGAAGGTTCTAAAATTATTAAATAGGAAAAAGTTCAAATATATAAACGTTTCATGCTTAGGAAATTCAAAATGTTGTAAAATTTTACGTGTTTATATAGGTATTTTTGAGTATATCTGAGGATTTTTGAAGGGTTTTTCAAACAAACTACTTAGTTTGTCAAACAAACTCGTGAAGTACGTGTATTACGGATTTCGTGAGATAGTGTTAGACCAGAATTGTTAAAAATTACATAAAAATAATCAATAATACGAGTAACTTTTCTGAAAAATGTAATGTTAAGTGTTGAAAATAAATATCCTTAAAACGAACTGTTTTATAACAAACTAGCTTCCGCCTGCGGCTTCGCCCGCATTGATTACGAACCCATGCATTTTTTCGGGGTACACGTAGCGCCATCTTGCGTCCTAAAACAATTATGACCGTTATAAAAGTTATTGTTCTTTCTCTCGAGAATAGTACTTTTTTTAGATGAAAGGTACCTTATGTCCGTTTCTGTACACCTAACAACGTCTATGCAAAATTTCATGATGATCGGTTCAGTGGTTTAGGCGTGAAAAGGTTACAAACAAACAAACAAATTTACTTTGCATTTATAATATAAGTTAGGATTCTAAAGATGGAAAGAGTGATTTATACTACTATGCGTCCGGAAATCTGCCAGAGGGTGGCCCAATTAAAGAATATATAGCGGTCGCGTAATCTGGGACCTTTCGAGGCGCAGATTGATTCAGTGAGGTTGAATTCGTGAATATTTTAGACAACCCAAGCCCCAGCTGAATTGAAAGGCTCCTTCGCCAGGCGGCTAAATAAAAAATACATGCGCATTGTCTTTGGCTGTACGTTTTGTTTGGTTAGCGGGAAAACATTTGTCACTGATGTTTTATTTTTCGGACACATTTCATGTTTGATTTTTATGGATTCGTTTATTTATTTTTTTGTACATTTTTTATGCAAAGGGATGGTGATTCTGTTGACAAGCCACCGTAAACATTTTCAACATATGATCATCATCTGCCTAGCTTTTTCCCAACTGCATCGGGATCGGCTCCCAGTCTAGCCGGTCGTAACTGAATATCAGTATTTTACACGGAACGACTCTGATACTCTAAGGTTAGACTGGTTGTTAGACTTATTAGGCTGCTGACGCCCTGACGTGTTTTCCAAGGCAAGGAGGGTCTAGGTTGCTGAAAATGGTCACCCATCCAAGGACTGTCCTCAGTAAACGCTGCTTAACCTCGCATGTATGATGTAAAAAAATTCCAAAAAACCTGTAATGGTCTTATACGTACCCAGATAAATGTTGTTGCCTAGGCAACCATCTCAGTCAGACCCACCACAAGAGATATCCACTATTTGCTGCAGATAAATATTCTAAAGATTCTGTTTAGAGTTAAGATGGTTGGATTTTCTTATCGTTTATTTTTCTTCGAAGCGCAAAATTATCGCAAGAATGAATCTTTTGCCATTCACAGAGGTCACTTACCCATTTTAAAGAAAATACCCGAACGAATACATAGTTTGTTATTCAATTTTATAGGGTGCATATTGTCACCATATTTTAGTATCACTATCGTTTGGTAAGATCAGATAGGACAACTATATAGTTACCAATATACTGAATATGATAATGTGGTTTTTTTTTCTGTTATCTTGTAGTCGACTACTAAATGAACTGAAGTAGTACCTACGATTGAGAGTTAGGGTCTGATTCTCGCGTCAAGAAAAGTGTAAAATGGTGTATAAGTTGATTTTACTACATGAATTTTAGAAATTTCTAATATCAGCCGGAGTTTGATATTATCACTGGTGTATGACAATAGCCTTGCCCCCTATTACATGGAACTCAGTTACAGTATCGGCGAAAAGTGGGTGATACTAGACCAGTGAAGAAGTGATAATTTATTCGTCCACATAAAAAAATCAGGGACCAAACATTATTTTTCTTAAACGTTGCTCTGCACTAGAACTGCTCCTGTGTCGTAGGCACAGTTTTACAAACATACATACATGTTACATGCACACACGCCCAAATCCGAAACACTGTTTCTAAATCATACAAATACTTGTTCCGTACGGGTTTCGAACCCGCGACACATAGCGCAGAAAGCTAATTGCTTAGCCACTACGCCAAACATATCATTTCGATTCGTCAAATCATTTTATGTTTCGATTTTCTAACACAAAACTAAAAACCAGACGAAACATATAAAACCTTCCTATAATCAATAACACAAGATATTTTACGACCGTCGTCACAAAGAGAAACTTTAACGTGGAATGGAGTAAAAAGCCCCGTCCAAAATATCGGGGTAATGGAACCTCTTTAATGGATGCTTAGGAGACTCCAATATCAGCGAAAGGATACGATTATATTTTTAAGAAGCGTAAAGAACCCACCGTTGGGCAAGGGTCTCTTCTCCTCGTGAGAATGGTTAGGCCTTAGTCCACCACGCTAGCCCAGTGCAGGTTGGCGGACTACACACACCATCATGAACTTTTTAGAGCCCTTTCAGGTGTGCAGATTTCCTCTCGATGTTTTCCTTCGCCGTAAACGCAAGTGATAATCAAATTTTGGTCCGCACATGATTCCGAAAAGTCAGAGGTGTGGGTCAAGTTTGATCTCAGACCCTCCTCCGTGGAAGGCAAGCGTTCAACCGCTAGGCTATCACTATTGTTTGTGTTACTAATATTTAAATATAAGTAAAATAAGATGTTATAGCTAGCTTCTAAGATAGCAATAAAACAAGTTACTACACCCTTACACGGTCTATGTGTGTTTAAGTTAGTTCAATTGTTTTCTGTAATAACGTAGGGCAATAAATAAATAAATAGCTATTTCTATTTTGACGATATTGTAGAAATGCTAGTGTTTAGTCTAGTACCAGTTGGTACTTTAAGAGTATCGTTTAGCCGCCGGCTTCTGACAAAATTGCCTTGAAAAAAAAATAAGTTTAAGGTCGTTAACATTTCTTACATCGCAATCTTTTCGAATTAATTTGATATTGGTCTCTATCGTTTTATCAAATTATGAACTAGGTCGACACGTTTTGTTTTAATATTTCGAAATTTTGATTAATTTAATAATTATCACGAGATAAGTATAAGGAAGATTATTACTTAAAAAAAAATCGCATTTTGACGGTTAATTATTTCTCAAGCTATAAACAATATCAAAGAAACAAAAACGTGACGACCTAGTTTTCACTTGTGTCTATAACATATAAAAAATCACCAAAATCTGTTTATGTTTAGTGGGGTAAAAACGTTAACGAATTTTGTATGAAAACTTTTAGCTAAACTAGTCTTAAGCGCTATGCGCGATAAGACCGCCCGTTTTACATTGAATCTATACACTCTGTTTACTGGTTTGTTTTTTCCATTTTATATGTTATTTATCCACTACTAATACACTTTATATATTTAAACACATAGCTAATATACGTATATAGGTACTAACCGAACTACCACTAATGAGGGTAGTCTCAGTAACTATCAAGTTTTAGTATTTGAGTATCTAGTTATATCTCCAACAAGCCCAAGGTCTCACGTAGGACAGTCCTAATTAAAAGTAAATATCATCATACATATATATGTCCCGGGTACGTCTTAAAACTGCGGCCAGACACCGGAGGACGGGCAGCAGCGTCCTCTGACTAATCGGTGAGCCACTGCGATCCCAAAGCCGCCTGCCAAGCGTGGGGATTATGGCAAAACTTGAGGGAGGCATTCGTTCAGCAGTGGACGTTTTCTGGCTGATGATGATCATCATACCATCACGCCTGAATTCCCCGAAGGGTTAGGCAGAGTTGAACTTTTGTACACCCACATTTTTCCGATGCCGTTTTTAAGTCCCATGTAATGGAGGACGAGCCTATTGCCATCTACCGGGCAGTTCTATACTCCATGCTGTTACTGAGAATTTCCGTGCAGAAAAACCCAATAACACTTTGCCCCGCAAAGGAACATAGGACCTCATGCTCAGCAGTCGCGTCTGCAACCACTAGACTGATAACGCAGTCTCATCATCAGGTTATTTTAAAGGAGTTTAAAGGAAAATTGTCCATTTATCAAACAGAGTCAATTGCAAGATTCGCACGAAAGGAAAAATGGAAGCCACTTAATGAAGAAAAATTGTGAACGAGAATTTGTTAGACGTTGCAACGTGATTGCAAACTCTTTTTACACAGATATTGCAATCTTGAAAGTTTCTAGCTAAGTATGTATATAGGTACTGACTTAATAAGAATAAAATGTGAATAGAATAAATCTTTATTTCATGTAAACCAAGTTCAGGCACTTACGAAATATTGAGACTCTAGGCGCACGGTTTCAAATAGCAAGTCCTATGGAGAAGAACCGGCAAGATAAGTGAAAAAGAAAAGTGTGCTTCTAACCATAGCGGAATAAATTCTAATAAAAAATGGAACCCAATCCAAATGTGAACGATTTATTAAGGACATTGCGTTGCGCCACAATCTCTCTCCAGTCAAATGTTATTGCAATCTTTAAATGCAGTTAGTCCTTTGCTTGCGACAGTAAAGTTGTGACTTCATTGTATATTCGTATTAGTTTCCGCCCGCGGCTTCACCCGCGTGGTTTACGAACCGGTACAATTTTCCGGGATAAAAGTAGTCTATGTGCTATTCCAGACTATAATCTACCTCTGTGCCAAATTTTATGCAGATCTATTAAGCCGTCCTCGCGTGAAAGACTAACAAAGATCCATCCATCCATCCATCCTCACAAACTTTCACATTTATAATATTAGTAGGAAGTAGGATATTAGTAGGAAGTAGGATTATATTTGCACTGTTGACCTGATATTTGTCGCCATGGTCACTGCACAGATTAAGTGATAAGCTTTTTGTGCTCTGTCTCATAGGTTCGATTCTCTTACGAAACCAATATTTGTATGACCTATGTTTGAGTCTTCTCACGGTGTGCCAGATTATGTTAGGTTATGTGATAAATGGAGACTTCTTTGTTGCAATCAAATAAATGGCCAATTTCATCAAATAATTGGCCAAAATTTTAAGGAGGCATCCTTTTTTGACGATTTATATTCGGTGTATTAGTTTGGCAAGTCGTGTTCATAGTTACCCTTAAAGGCATCACACCGTAAAGATAACACATGTCAAATTCATAATTGAAAATCCGATCAAACTATCACCCAATCAAATCCATTCAAACCCTCAGTTTCACACAGACGCGTTACAAAGGCGAAATTGACAAGATAACATTATCATCGCAAATTAATATCGAAGGGTAGGAATGCAACGAAACGATCGATACCACCTTGCCCTGGGCAAAAGGACCTTGTCAATATTAATACAGGGTTGAAATACGTCGAATTCCATCGGAGAGATCGTAAACCTCAAAGAAAATTATAATACTTAGGACCGAATATTTTTTGACCCGGGTACGTCTTAAAACTGCGGGCAGACACCGGAGGACGGGCAGCAGCGTCCTCTCACTAATCGGTGAGCCACTGCGATCCCCAAGCCGCCTGCCAAGCGTGGGGATTATGGCAAACCCCCCCTTGAGGGAGGCCTTCGTCCAGCAGTGGACGTCTTCTGGCCGATGATGATGATGATAGGACCGAATAAAATATAAAATGCCTTTTTAATCTAGTGAATGGAATCACGGCTGATGAACCTAAGGTTTTGGGTTTGGATCCGGGTAGTGCAAAGTGTTTTCGGTTTACAAAGGCCATTCTTGTTAGAATAGAGTTTGAATTTCAAAGTCAACTTCACAGAAGTTGTCACCTGCTAGGTGAAATGAGGGGAGCTTTATTCTGTTTAGACCTTCGGAGACATGGCAGACGTGGCTTGTTATATATACGTACTATTATTTAAAGCGTGGTTCAACTTCAAAGTTATGGGTATCTGGCAATATTTTTCATAAATCTATGTGCTTTTATTTCGTATCTAATTATATTATGTAATACTTTGCTTTGAAAATTTACTGTAGTGGTTGCAAGCGCGACTGCTGAGTGTGAGGTTCTGGGTTCGATTCTCGGGTAGGGCAAACTGTTATTGGGTTTTGTATGAAAATTCTTAGTAGTAGCCAACAGGCCCCTATTATATGGGACTCAATAACAGCATCGACGAAATGTGGGTGTACAATAGTAAACCTCTGCCTAACCCTTCGGGGAATACAGGCGTGATGCTATGTTGAACATCTTTCTCAAACAAAGAAAACAATGTCGTACCAGTTTCTTGCTATCCTTTCCACCTAAATAGGTACATACATGATAAGTTATCCTACACTTAAATCTAAGCTTAAGTCCTGCTAGCTAGCCTGATGAAACTACATTTAATAAACCCTTTCATTCGCTCCAATACGCAATAACATTGTATTGTACGTACGATGTCCTTTGATTAGTGTTAGACATGTGTTTGTGGGTCTTTCTCGTACAATAATAACCTCAGCACTGTTTAATCTTAATACCAATGCCCTCCATCTTTACCCCTCTATTCATTTAGATGGCTGCAAAAGGTCACTAATGTATTCAATCAGGATAAGTAGCATCCACTGGTAGACTGAACATGTAATTTCTCTGAACGATAAAGGTCCAAGGAATATCCTTCAAAATATTATTACTTAAAAAAATACAGTTGATGACAAAAGTAGGTATTTATTGTACAAAATGTAAATTTATTTGGTCTTATTAATGATTCGGTGAGCCACTGCGATCCCCAAGCCGCCTGCCAAGCGTGGGGATTATGGCAAACCCCCCCCTTGAGGGAGGCCTTCGTTCAGCAGTGGACGTCTTTTGGCTGATGATGATGATGATGATGAATGATCCAAATTCAAATTCAAATTCAAATTCAAATTCAAATTCAAATTCAAATTCAAATTCAAATTCAAATTCAAATTCAAATTCAAATTCAAATTCAAATTCAAATTCAAATTCAAATTCAAATTCAAATTCAAATTCAAATTCAAATTCAAATTCAAATTCAAATTCAAATTCAAATTCAAATTCAAATATATTTTTATTCATGTAAACCATTTACAGGCACTTATGAATAGTCAGGCTCTAGTTGCCACGTTCCAAAGTGTTGATTTCTAATGGAGAAGAACGGGCAAGAAACTCCATAGAAGAACGGGCAAGAAACTCCATTATTATACTCCACGATTATTTCATAGCGTTACGTTATCGACTAGTGTTGTGGTGAGATAAAACTATATCTTCTTTGACAAATTAATCTTAAAATTACGATTTGTTCATGTGATTATGTCACTGCCTGTACTTAAAGGTCAACGCACACTTGTAACAGGATATCTATAGAATAACAACTAAATTCGTATTTAAAATGGTGGCTGCATCAAAATCTCCCTCCTCCGCGGCAATGATATAATTATTGTAATTATTAGATTAGGTTACTATGAGGCTGACATACCTTTATAAGGTAAAAGCCTCGAAGTAAATATGAATAAATGTACTATGTCTTACATTCATGCAAAACTGTCTCAAGTTTGCGGTATTTGGAAAAACAGACTTTATATATATTGTGATTACAATTCGTTTCAATTGATTTTAATAATAATAATTACAAATTCGTTTGCTCTTCAATAACGAGGCGTGGCAGCACAAACAACTTTGTATTATCAAGTCGTTTTTGCTGTCGCGTTGCTTTACCAATCTATGGATTGCGTGTTTTCAGACAGCAAATAAGGTTGGTAATCGTTATTAAATTTAATCGAAACGCTGAGTGCCTCATTTGTTTAGTGGTCATAAACGCGACTACTGAGCGTGAGGTCCTGGGTTCGGTTCCCGGGTCGGGCAAAGTGTTATTAAGTTTTTCTGTATGGAAAATTCTCATTAGCAGCACGGAGTCTGGAACTGTGCCCGATAGATGGTAAAACGCTTGCCCCCTATTACATGCGATACAATAGAATACCTCTGCCTAACTCTTAAGGGAATACAGGCGTGATACTATGTTATACTTTTGTAGGATTAGTTGACGAGATTCAAACTACAATGTGGACTATATTGAGTGCAAACTGGTATAACAAGGCATAGAATGCAATCGTATACATCAATACGAGTACCTACACGCGTCTATCCACGGCTGTCAGCCACCGCCAGTGAACACAGGGACGGACTGCCGTGTTCATACAGAATTATATAAGTAAATAATACTTCTTACTTTTATTATTCAACCAAGAAATAAGATTTATAATGTTGTTTAACGTACCAAAACATCACGTCTATATTCCTCCAATGTTTAGGCAGAGTCGTACCTGTACTGTAACACTCTCATTTTCCTGATGGCGTTATGAGTCTATGTAGGAGGTGACCCTATTGCCATCTACTAGGCACAATTACAAACTCTGAGGCGGAGAATTACCATAAGGGTCAATTCACACTGAGCGAGCAGCGGCCGCCAGCGGCTTTTTGAGGCAAAATATTACAAATCATTTAGAATCTTATCTACGTGATTAAAAAGTCCATAGTTATTTGAAGACAAATGACAGCGCGGCGCCACGAAGCTGCACGAGCCTTCTAGCGCCGCACTGCTCCTTGCGGCGCCGCGCTCTTACGGCCGCTGCCGGCCGCTGCTCTTTCAGTGGGAATTGACCCTAAAGGTAGTAGAATTATAAATAAAACTTTTTACGATCCGAGTATCGTACCCGGGATACTATAATCAGTAGTCGAGCTTGACTACAGTAGACTATTGAGGCGGTGAGTACTACTTTTGGATATCAAAAACCATAGAGGCAGCGAGTAAAACAAAAATGTTTACGCCACCAATGTCCATGTCTCCTTCGCGTGTGAATTACATATTAACATTCTAAATGACAGACTAAGCATGCCTATAAAACGAAAAATCCTAGAATTATGGATAATTATGTTTTTTTTTTCTTATGCACACACAGAGATAAACTAACGTGCAAGGAAAGAGCACACCCTGGGCAGTCAGGCTCGTTACCACCATTGCTAACTGGCTATCCTTTTCACTACGGTTCGAGAAATTCCCATGTGAACTCATGCCGACACAACAGAAGAAGACCTAAGAATATTTCACAGTATTTGTGCCAATTCACTCGCAAAGCATAGTTCAAAAATTTTACACGATTTTTGTTGGTACTTGTCCTGCCTGCGAAAGTAATCCAATTCAACTGTATAAAAGTTCGCATTGTTGGCACAAATGCGACTTTAATTGCGAAATAATTTATCTTTGTGCAAGTTTTAATATCGCTTGGGAACTATATCAAAAGAATGATGCAACTTTTTTATCCAGCTAGGTACTGCGACCGGCAGCCTAATTACGACAGCATCGCGACAGCCACACGACACCAGCCTTACTGTTGGGCAATACATATATGACACAAAAATGACGTTTAACAGTACTTGTCGCGTGATATACGCCTGTCGCAAACCTGCTGCTACATTGGTAATTAAGCTACAGGTCACCTTAACCAGATAATAATAATAATTCATCAAACTTTATCGTCCCACTACTGGACACAAGCCTCTTCTTACAATGAGAAGGGTTAGGCCTTTATTTACAATGCTCGACCGCTGCGGGTTAGAGGACTAGAAACACCATCGAAAATTATAAAGCCCTCTCAGATGTGGAAATATTCTCAGGATATTTTATTTCACCGTTAACGCAAGTGATAATCAAATTCTGATTCGCACATGAATGAAAAAGAGCCGAACTGGCAGCCTAATTATACAATAAAAGCGACAGCCGCACCAGGCGGCGGCCGAATTAGCGGCAGACGTGGTTGCCACAGTCGTGGAGAGGATCCGGCAGCTGGGCCTCGAGGTGGCGCTGCACAAAACCGAGGCCATGGTGTTCCACGGCCCTCGGAACGCGCCACCTCCGGGATCCGCGATAATGGTGGGAGGGGTTCGCATCGGCGTCGAGTCGACGATGAAGTACCTGGGACTCGTCCTCGACAGCCGGTGGAACTTTCGGGAGCACTTCCGACGTCTGGCTCCCAAGCTGGTGACGGCCGCGGCCGCGCTCAAGCGGCTGCTGCCCAACATTGGGGGGCCAGACGCCTCCTGCCGGAGGCTCTACGCGGGGATCGTGCGGTCCATGGCGCTGTATGGGGCGCCGGTGTGGTGCGGCGAGCGGGGCCTGGCGGCCGTCAACGCTACGTGTCTGCGTAAAGCGCAGCGCGTGATGGCCGTCAGGATCATCCGCGGGTACCGCACGGTCTCCTTTGAGGCGGCGAGCCTCCTTGCCGGAACGCCGCCGTGGGATCTTGAGGCGGAGGTCCTCGCGGTGCTGTATGTCTGGCGCCGCGAGGAATTGAGCCGGGGCTCGAGTCCAATGCCGCGACAAGTTGTTGCGATGAGGACGGAGCTCCGGCGCGATCTCATGGCGGCATGGGAGCGGCGGCTGTGGCAACCGCGCGCAGGGCACGCCTCGATCGAGGCGGTAAGACCCGTCTTTAGAGAGTGGCTGGAGAGGCGCCATGGCGTCCTCACCTTCCGCCTGACGCAGGTCCTCACCAAGCACGGCTGCTTCGGGAGGTACCTGCACAGAATCAGGCGGATCGACACACCGGGGTGTCTACACTGCGAGGACGCCCCGGAGGACACGGTGCAGCACACGGTGGAGGTGTGCCCGGCATGGGAGCCGATGCGCCGTGTCCTCGTAGAGGAGATCGGCAGCGACCTCTCGCTCCCGACCTTGGTGAGATCCATGGTTCGGAGCGAGAGCGCATGGGCGGCCGTAGCCTCCTTCTGTGAGGCGGTCATGGCCGCCAAGGAGGAGGTAGACTGGCGACGCCCAGGAGGCCGCCGAAGGGGACGCCCGGCTCGTCGACGCCGCGAGGCGCGCGACGATCTCCAGCCACCATAGAGGAGGGCCTGCGGGCGGCGGACTTGGGCCGTCCGTCGCCCGACCAGAGAAAGGCCCGAGACGGGGGGGGGCAGCGTAGTGTTCCACGCGCCCCCCCGTTAACAAAGTGAAGTCAGCAACAGTCGTGGGGCCCGCCTGGGCTAAGGGCGGGCCAACGCCTGCCGGGGCTGCGAGCCAATATAACAGATATCGCGGCCCCGGTACACCAAGGGCGATCATGGGGACACGGGTGGGTTTTAGTCAGTAAGAGTCTGACACATCCCTTCGCTCTTGCCCAGGGCGGAGGGGGGTCATTGGATGATTTCCCACCCAAAAAAAAAAAAAAAAAAAAAAAAAAAAAAAAAAAAAAAAAAAAAAAAAAAAAAAAGCCACGCGATAACAACGCGACAGCAACGGGACAGCCGCCTCACCACTTTCGGCCTATATATAACACAAAAACTAAGTTTGACAGTAGCTGTCGCGCGATCTATACCTGTCGTAAACTGATACCTGTGTCGGTAATTAGGCTGCGGATTAATATATACAACATGAAAGGCAAGCGTTAAACCGCTCACACATACTCGCACACACTCGCACAGTAAATATACCAGGACACCATTGAGAAAACAAAATAAAATTGCTAAATCATACGAACTCTGAGGTAAACAGTAGCACGACATAACAGATAATACACGATATGCCCCGCAGGGAGGACCCTGTCAGAATGAAAAGGGGACCAAATAAGGGGCCAGGATGTTTCTGACGTAATGATTAGGGATGTCGAGCAAGCGTTTCTTAAGCCTGCCGTATATCTACCAATCTAGAGTGACGATTTCGAAAACCTGTGAAGAATTGGTGTGTGCTTTGGAATTTGCATTGTTATTGACGTGTTGGGTATATGCAATTTGTATGATGAGATTCATAACCCTAAGAAAAAAATATGTGAAGAAAAAATATAACAAATAAAAACTGGTTTTATTCCAATATGTTTGATTTCTTTTTGGGGAAACGAGGTATGGTGATCCTCCATTGAAAAGGGAGGATCCTCCGATCAGGCAAGGTGGTCAGGCTGGTGGGCCGAAGCCCGGCGTTTGATACGGCACGGCACGCATAAGGTAAAAGCTATTGGGATATAAACGTATCAACAGCGAATTCATTAAGCATAATTTAACACCTGTATTTCCGAAAGAGTCAGGCAGAGGTGTATTATTGTCCACCCATATTTCGTCGTGGCCTTCCTACATAATATATTGCCATCTAGGCACAAATCTATCCACTATGATCCCTTATTTTATAAAGGAAAAGCCAAAATCGATTTTCAAAATAATACTATAGTAATTATTATCTTGTTTCATAACAATAATGAAGTATCGCAAACTCACAAAGCCACGAGTAACAAAATCCGTCTCTGCCACAGGTTCCCAATTCATTGATTTACACAAATTTAGAACGGAGCCACCCGTACACCCATGGCAGGATCAATAGATAGCTATCGTAGCTATACAGGTGTACATTTCACACAATGCCTCGCGAATATAATGGTATAATGTAGCATAATTTATGTGTAACATTATCACAAACACATTTTGTCGATGTAGGTCTAAAGCTATCAAGCTTTTTGTCATTTACTGAACATAACCAGACTTTAGATTGCTAAAAATTTCCTAATAGAAAACCCCAATAAGACTGCCCAATTTGGTAATACAACCCAAAAGGTGTCCTGACACAGTAGTCTAAGTTAAGAGTTTCGGCTATTATAAGAAAATAAAATCATATACTCCCCGGTAAAAACCAAGAATAGTCGAACTTCCGTTGTTGAGAGGCTTAGGCTTCGGTGGGTAACCAAAACTGTGTTCAAGTGTAAATATTTGGTTGAAAACAATCTTCCTGAATATTTATATATACACACTAATATCACGTAAATAATTTAAAATATTAATTTATAATACGGATAAAATATTTGATGTCACTCGACCAGTGTTGCCGACAGCCTAATTATCGATGTCGCGACAGGCCTAGATCACGCGATAGCTTCTGTCAAACGTCATTTTTGTGTCATATAATGTACTAGTTTCCGCTCGCGGCTTCGCCCGCTTGGTTAAGGAACTCGTACATTTTCCCGGAATAAAAAGTTTCCAGACTATAATCTATCTCTATGCCAAATTTCATCCAGATCCCTTCAGCCGTTCTGGCGTGAAAGAATAACAAACATCTATCCATCCATCCTCACAAACTTTCACATTTATAATATTATATAGTAGGATAGGATAGGATAGGATTGGCTGTCAGTGAGATTGCTATCGCGTGGTTGTCGCGTGGCTGTCGCATGGCTGTCGCGTGGCTGTCGCGTTTCTGTCGCTTTTTTACGTAATTTGCAGGCTGCAAGTTGTCTTACAATATTTGTATTTGACTTGACTTGATATTTGATTTGACTTACAATATTTGTATGTATTTTCATTTCATTACAGTTTTTCTTTTCAAGGAATATCAAATATAATCAATATCCAAGAAGACGATGTTTAACATTTTCTAGAACCGATACTATAATTTAAATATCAGTTCTGAGAAAAAGCTTTCAAGTCTTATTATTTTATTAATATAGTCTGAATAGTATCGGTAAAGCCACATTCGTATAACAATTTAGAATGACGCTTATAATCACGGATGTTTTCCCCAAATGTACGGTACATTATAGTACATTATTTTCCATCCAAACCACTGTCTACATTTCCAAATTCAAGACTGCTCAATATTTCCAAACAGAAAAGCCACATATCAATTTATACAATCGGAGAATTCAAATTACATATTAAGATACAAAGCAACAACTTATGCGCAAAAAATACAAAAAGGAATAATTCGAATATTGAATAAATGTACACTCAGCCTCAATCATACATCTGTATGACATTATACCTAATTTCAACCCCTACTTTTCCAACAATAAGCATTTGAATTGTTTTAAGTGTATACAATTTTTAAAGCTTATTTTACCTACATGCAAACCAACGCAAAATGACGACACGATTGGCGAAGTAGCTAACGCGCTGCGCCACGTATTGCGGGTTCGATCCCCGCACGGAACAAATATTTGTATGATCTACAGACAGGTCTGGTAGTGTGTGCATATAATATGTATATTTGTAAACTGTACCCATAAAACAGGAGAAATCCTCAAAAATAAAAAATAATTATACCTAGTATTCAAACAAAAATTGGAACAAAACAAAATGCATAAACTGCCTCAAACTCCACTCACTGCATAGATGAATCATAATGCAATTTAGTAAAAAGCGGAAACCGTCTAATGTATTCTATGCGAGGTTTAACGGATGTACAGCACTAATGCCGTAACCCTCACTGCGGACGTGGATGTATTGCCGATTAGCTTTAAACTGGAGCACAGGATGCATGGCTTTACACAGATCTTACTTTTTTTTAAAGAAACGATTTTATGGTCGAGTATGTGAACGATATTTTTAACCGACTTCAAAAAAGAAGAAGGTTCTGAAGTCGGTGCCAAGTACAACATGCAATGATAAACCGACACAATTAGCGAAGTGCATTTGTCGTGTCCGACGCACAATTCGCCTCGCACTCGACAATTTTTACGTGAACTCGTTGTTTCAATGACGCTATTATAGCAGCAAGGTATATTAGGTAGGTAGTTATGTTTTACTTGGCACCGACTTCAATATTCTTCAACTACTATATTGTATAATAAAACATTTATTTTTTTTGCTTTTTAGTTTTTTGAAGTAGGTTTTTTTTTTTTTTTTAAATTGATATTTGTTTTCTTTTCTACATTTCGAAGAACATCATAACCTATATTTTCTTTGGTTGTGGAATTTTAATTATTCAGTACATAGACAAGAATTCTATCCTAGCCTTAAGGAGGTTGTAGAAGTTAAGGCAAGGGCGGATCCAGCTTTCAAGTCAGGGGGGGTCTCATGTTTGAAGCCTAGTCGGGACAGGCTCCTATTCGATTACAATAATAAATGCTGTAGGATGAATGCGATTAGAAAAATTATCAGTGGTCGACCGAAACAGCCCAGGGGGGGTCATGACCCCAAAGGACCCCCTGGATCCGCCCTTGAGTTTAGGTTCTCTTTATTAAACTCACATAGTTGTAGCTATAAATTGCTCGTATAAATAATTTGATCTAGATCGTTTTATTAGAAATGTAAAAAACAGGATAATTAAGACATAATTATTTACAAGACATATTTGATACATTGACACTACTGCCTACCCGATTAGAGAATTTTATATAAATTTCTCTGATTAGGAATTGAATTGCGTATATTTACGAGCCACCTACCTAGCGTAAAAACATTTTCGAGCATTTTGTAGAACTCTTTTTTGAGCTTACCTTAGAAAACGCCAAAATCTGAGTCATTGTTAACTAGGATTTATGACGTAAATATCTAACGGTAAATACTTTTACACAGCTAACGTAATTATATCAAAGGAGACAATTTCTATGCAAGTAATAATAACAAAGAAAATGTTTTCATTAGCGTCGTAATGTAATACTATAAAAGGCTCCCATTGTCATTGTACCAGGCACCCATAAAACACAAAGGAGCTTTTCTTCCTGGATAGCATTACGGGAACGGATCACTAATCCAGGTGCCTGTCTGTATTGTAACACTATGCAGTCTTTTATCTCCTTGCCTGTGCTGCTAACTTAATTGATTTACACTGGTGATGCTGTTAATTATGGTAAGTCATTTTTATGCAGTATTTAGAGGCATCTTCTTTTAGTTTCTTACTTATTTCTTTCGATGTTGTAATGTATATCTAATGTAAATGTGAAATGTAAATGGTATATCTAATCTAAGAAAGACACTCAGCTCGAAGGATTTTTAATATATAAATCATTTGCATACATATAGCATAAGTCTGCTATGTACAGGCCGTGAACCTACATCATCTCTAAAACCCACTCCGCCAGTCGGGCCGTCAAATCATAACACTCTCCGAATATTGAACTGCCCCCACCAAATCGTAAAAACAAAAGACAATAACTCCATATACACTTAAGTTTATCTTCGGCCTGTATTCCACCAGGAGTTAGTTACTATTTGACATCCACCTTTCTCTGAAGGCGAATATTTCCATGTTGTAAGAGACAAGCCTATTGCCATCTATGGGACACCATTACAAACCAAATTTCAGAAAGGAAAATCAATAACAGTTTAGCAACGTCTACTAGGCCGAACCAGCAAAAGCATCCATATTTTCATAAATCCATTGAATTTTAAACAAAAGACACTTCATATATTCAAATCACTTGAACGCTGGATGATTCAGTGATTTTATTGCTAGCTTGCTGATAACCGCATGAATACATTACAAGGACAAACATCCCAGGAATTAATCATGTCACAACAACTATCTATCTATTCCATATCACATCGAAACAGTCCAGATTCCACGTAGTTTTAGATAAAGGAATCATTCCAATTAGTCAGAGCAAATACCTAGAATTGAACACAGATTTACGCGTCGTGTTTCCAGCAATAGACAGATATAGACAGAAGGTTTAAAGCATGCTCTCACTACACGTCTACGCTGAAGTTAGACGGCTAATTTAATTTAGCCAGACACGACAAGTATGTCGTCTAACAATAAACATGTGTTAGATATCTTATGATTGGGAGAAGGAATGTCGGTCGTCCGGTTGCGAGATGGGACGACGACTTTGTTGCCATCGGATGTCGAACCGGGATGAGATTGGCGCAGGAGTGCCGAGACTGGCACTTGACCCTTTCAAAGAGAAGCCTATGACCAGCAGTGAACAAAATTGGGCTGTGGATGATGATGAGCATGTTTAGCATAGACATAAAGAAATTAAAACGGTGGTGTACAATCTTGGCCTAGCTCGCAACGACTCTCAGAGACTCGTCAGTCAGCGGTGATCAGTTGCAGCCAATGCTAGTGGATTACTCATACTCCTTCTTTCTCCAGATATGCAAGAATTATGACTCTCCAACCTTTGCAAAGAAGATGAAGACTCCGCCAATGCACCATTCCAGCCGTCTTGTTCGCAGTACCTGAGCTTCTCAAAACATTTTTTGGAGTTGACCTATTATACTGAACTACCTGAATTGTGGCTTCTATCAAATCTTCAACGTGGAGCTCGTGGAATTGTACTGACCTCCAATTATAATCGTAGGTTACAACTATCTATTGTTCGGAGGAACTGAGGTGAATAGTAAACGGATAGATTGAAGATACGACTTAGCTATAAACGAAACAAGTAGGCAATAAACAATTCACAAGATTTAATTTGGGTCTACGCGGTTGCTACGATGTAGCAAACGTCTACGCGGTTACGCTTTCGTAGCTAATTACAGATTTATAGACACAAAAGACACGTGCTTTTCAATAGATTTTATGCAGAGACTTTTTGTTCTAAAAATGTAATAACGATCCCGATACTAACCAGTGTTTATTATTAAATCAGTTCCTTTTTACAGGAAAAACAATACCACTTCGAAATGAATAGTTTAACTTTTGACGTATGCCTACGTGATTTCTTTGAATCGATACTAACAAAGCAAAATTTGACGAGACGTTTAGCGTAGTGGCTAAGCGATTAGCTTTCTGCGCTACGTGTCGTGGGTT
The DNA here is from genome assembly GCA_947562105.1 of Shargacucullia verbasci. Lineage (NCBI taxonomy): Eukaryota > Metazoa > Arthropoda > Insecta > Lepidoptera > Noctuidae > Shargacucullia > Shargacucullia verbasci. Next base: position 14,894,755 of record OX387280.1, read on the forward strand.
CGATCCCCGCACGGAACAAATATTTGTATGATCTACAGATAGTTGTTTCGGGTCTGGTTGTGTGTGCATGTGACATGTTTGTTTGTAAACTGTACCCATGATACAGGAGAAATCACAGAGTGGGGCAGATTTAAAAAAAAAAACAATACATAGTTTCTTGTTACACAACGTCCATTCTTGAATTTAAAACATCTTGTTATGCTTTCCAGCCGAACTCAACGTGAAATGTACCTGAACTAACTATCCGTTTTGGACGAAATTTTGATTCCTACGCAAAATAACAATTTTAAAAAACTGCATAATTGAAATCAATCACAATGTAGTCGTTTGCATCAAAATATGCGAATTTTGTTGTAAAACAAAATATTGAATCGATACTATCACTACACGAAGAATCAACAAGCCAGCCGATATCCAGCGAAATTGTTATTACCAATTTTCCAAAAATAACAGATTCCTATTCAATATTGAAAACAGTTTTTCCTACCAAAGTTGTTTTAGGTAAAAAGTCAAAGAGATTTCTTTTTTTTTATTTATTGCTATGTTATTGCGAGGTTATTGCAATACCAACTCATGGGATGGCGATTTGTGACAAATATAATGACCAATAAGTTTGTTCAATAGATATAACCTCCTTTTGAAGATGAAAGAGATCCAACGCATCCTCTGTATAGCCTATTCCCAACTACATTGGGGTTGTCTTCCAGTCGAACCGATTGCGGCTAAATATCAGTATTTTACACGGAATGACTGCCATCTGACCTCCGCCACCGAGTAGACTGGTTATCAGACGTTTTGAGCTGCTGACACGAGTAACGACTGTCATAGGTCTTCGTATGACAACCGGGACCAACTGCTTAAAGTGCTTTCCGGGGTACGGACGGGTCTCGATGTGTGAAATGGTCACCCATCCAAGGACTGACCGCGTCTAGCGCTGCTTAACCTCGCAGATCCACCGATCTGAGCCAAAGAAAATTAAAAATCAAACAACTTTTCTACGTCTGCTTTTACAATGTAACGTCATTAAAATACTAGGCATCTACATACGAAATCCTAGTATTTCTCTTGTATCATGGGTACAGTTTACAAACATACATGTCACATCACACAACCAGACCCCAAACAACTATTTGTAGATCATATAAATATCTCTTCGGTACGGGTATCCGATCCGTGACACCTAGCACAAAAAGCTAATCACTTAACCATTGCGTCAACCGTGCCGTCCAACATTGCAACTGACGCGAATCTCAATATGTCACAGCGTCACGATATCTGGTATTCATCAAGGATATGGTTTCCCCACTGAAATCTAAATAAACCACAATCCGTACGTAGCCTATATAAATAGGTACGTATAGCACAGCCATTGTACCAGGACTCCAGCAAGGCGAGTTGATGTATTATTCCAAATTTCAATAGAGACAAAGTTCGGCACGTGACCAGTGTCCACAGGGAGCCTCTTGTGTTCTCCTCGTTAGTAAAGATGTGCACACTGTCCGTGACAGCGATTCAATGTATATTTTTAGAATACTAGGAAAACCAGAAACATGATATATTTTTTCTGCAGTTTATAGCAATAATTTATCTTTATGATAAATAAAAACTGTCTCATTGGTTCAGCGGCTGCTGAGGGTGAAATCCTGAGTTAAATTCTCAGAAATTTTCAGTAGTAGCACGGAGTCTGGAACTGTGCCCGGTAAATGGCAATAGGCTCGCCCCCTATTACAAGGGACTTAACGGCATTGGCAAAACACGTGTAGGTAGTACAACAGTGTACCTGTGCCAACCTTAATGCCATGTTTCGGAAAACAAGTGATAAATATTATATATCAATAATTTTCATTATGATAAATAAATAAACCCATCCAACAAAGTACTCTTTCTAGAATTTAGGATTAAAAAGGACCTTAAGCTTACTAGACCTGTTGCATCGTTCCCTCTGTCCTACTTTTTCGTCTTTTCGTGTCAAACTAATAAACACTGATATTATACTTGACCGGCAGCCTAATTACAAAAATGACGTTTGACAGAAGCTATCGCGCGATCTACGCCTGTCGCAAACTGATTGCTACATCGGTAATTAGGCTGCCGTATGTAGCAACCTCGATAGCCCTGACAGTTGCATTATTAAAACTGGGTGCCACATGTCATAATACCCGCTCCACACTTGCATTATACTTGAGAAAAATTAATGGTACTAAATTTAGCCAAATTACTTGTTCTGTGGCGGCCAACTTGGGCCCAAAGTCGGTTGATCCAGCTGCATGCACTTATGTGCTTTTTGCCAGATAATCTCAGATGTAGCAATTTTGTCACGTTTTTCTATACCGTTTTCGCAAATGCCCAGAGGCATAGTAATAACTTGATATTTGTTTTAATTAATTAGATATAATTACGAGTGGGTTTTAGCGTTAACACAGTTACTTGTTGTTTACTGTTCCAAATTCAATATTTGTGTTTGCTGCATATTGTATTAAAGTAAACCCTAAATTCATGGAAAATGCAAATAATCCGAATATATGTAAATACCTACAGAATTTCTAGGAAATCCTGCTTCATTCATCGAGTGGTTTAGTCCGGCTTTTGAGCGTGATATCCTGGGTTTGATACCCGGATTCGGCAAAGTGTAATTAGATGTTTTATGTATATTTTACCTTGTTTGGAATTGTGCACGGTGAAGGCGACAGGCTCGCCCCCTAATACATGGAATTTAACAACAGCATCACCTAGCAATGATCTATACTAATATTATAAAGAGGAAAGATTTGATTCTTTGTTTGCATTGAATAGGCTCCGAAACTACTAGACCGATTAAAATAATTCTTTCACCGTTGGAAAGCTACACTATCTCCGAGTAACATAGGCTATATTATATTTTCAAAAAAACTAGGGTTCCTTACTAAAACTCCAATAATGTAACCCAAGGTGTAAAAAAATGACCTAAAAAATTCCTTATATCGCGTGCGCGTTCTGGATTAATATCCTACTTCCTACTTCCTACTAATATTATAAATGTGAAAGTTTGTGAGGATGAATGGTTGGATGGATGGATCTTTGTTACTCTTTCACGCCAGAACGGCTGAACGGATCTGGATGAAATTTGACACAGGGACAGATTATAGTCTGGTATAGCACATAGGCTACTTTTTATCTCGGAAAAATGTACGGGTTCGTAAACCACGCGGGCGAAGCCGCGGGCGGAAGCTAGTATAATATATGTAGGCATACTCTCTCTGTCTAAACCTTTGAACTTGACGTGACGTGTATTCACACGTGCGGTATGTCTCTAGGAAATCTGAATACCGGTAATAGCTCAGCATATGAATTTGTATTAGATAAATACTTTCGGTAATTTCCAATACTGGAATGCTTTAAGCGTTTCACAGCTCCAATTCATATGCAGTGTAAAATTTACACTAAAATGTTCTATTAACAGATAGCTTTTTCTAATAAGGTGAATCACAGTGTATATTTTACATCATACTTTAATGATTTTAAATATTGTTTATTTAAGATATCTATACATATAAATAAAATTGGAGTGTCTGTTTGTAATATTGAAATAACTGTTTTTTACTACATGCATATGATTATATATACGGTACATACACCAAAATAACATTTTTTACAATTTTTGTCTTTCTGTCTGTCTGTCTGTTTGTATAGGCTAATCTCTGAAATGGCTGGACCGATTTTGACGGGACTTTTATTGGCAGGTAGCTGATGTAATAAGGAGTAACGTAGGCTATTTTTATTTTAGAAAAATTCTTTTATTTTAGAAAAAAAATAGGGTTAAGTGCACTCAATTGGTCTCACTAAAAAATACATTGTTAAGTTCCGACATCCACACGAACGAAGTCGCGGGCACAGCTAGTTAGTTATATACATTATGGGCGAATAGTGTGTACCCATTAAAAATCTACGCATGCGTGAGAAAAGCGAGCCCGACTCCCAATGGCGAAAAGAGCCGACATTACATTGTTGTTTTGACTGATACTAACTGTAATTTACTTTATTTTAATTATTTTTAAGTTATAAAAATACCTATATTAAAAATGACTAAAATCTGTATCCGATTCTCAACAAACTGCTTTCAAAGTGTAGGTTAATTATATTAGGTACAAATATGCTATATACATCGAATCGCAATTAATGGAATCCGACGTTACTTTGCGGAAATCCATGATATATAAGATATACAATTAGAATATTTAGTTTTAATTCCGCCAAACTACTGCAAGCTTGGGTGCATGCGCAGCACCGCCCTCCCGCCCGCAAATATATGCACATGCAGAAGGTGCGATGGAAATAATGTAACATGCAACCAAACCGCTCCTCTCGAGGATCCTCGATATCGAATCGTATGTACCTAAGTATATATAAATATGTGCCTATATTTCAGTTTACCAATCCGCTAAAACTTACAATACTGTGGTTGCAACCTTAAAATATCTAGTCGCAAAACGCGCCGTGGATTAGGGACTTAAGCACAAGATTACCGCTCAGGCAGGTGATCGGGTGATTAGAACCATTGGACTACCGTTTAGTTAACGGTGAAGCGACTTTGAATAGTTATACTACCTACACCGGCGAAAATATGTTGCCTTGTGACTCAAATTATGTGCAGGTCAAGATACTGGGGCTTGCGCTTTTTAGACAGCGGTAGATTCATAACTATAACGATGTTTTTTGATGGCACGGTTGGCGCAGTGGTTGACCGATCGACTGCTGTACTAAGTGTCGCGGGTTCGAGTCACGGAACAATTATTTGTAAGACCTACAGACAGCGGCGTGCACAGAGTTTTTAGACAAGATAGACAGAAAATTTTAAAAGCTTACTTACCAAAAATACGTACTGCATGTTGGTATGGGGTCGTCGTCTTGTCGATTAAATGATGTATGTGATTTGCCACCTCAAATATCTTATAATAAATATTAATCTGAGTTATGTAGGGTAGGCAGTGTCTTTTTGTCTTTATGAACCGCACGCCACTGCATACCTATATACCGTTTTGGTTTACTGGGTGCATATGCATTGATTCTGAAGTCAGGTAAAGTGAAATTGATTTTTTTTAACATAACATAACATAGCATCACGCCTGTATTCCCCGAAGGGTTAGGTGGAGGTGTGCTGTTGTACACCCGTACTTCGCCGATGCCGTTAAGTCCCAAGTAATAGAGGGCGAGCCTACCGGGCACAGTACCAGACTCCGTGCTGCTACTGAGAATTCCCAAACAGAAAAACCCAATTATACTTTACCTGATCTGAAAACTGAACCCAGGACCTCACGCTCATCAGTCACCCTTGTGACCTTGACCTTGACATCGGCTTAACATGGACATATATTTCGTTCCGTAGAGTAGTAATATTACTTGTAGTAAAACTTCTAATGCGGCCTACTAAAAGGACCCTTTTAAAATTCGTCGACACGGTTGGCGCAGTGGTTGAGCGATCGACTGCTGTGCTACGTGTTGCGGGTTCGAGTCCCACACGGATCAAATATTTGTATGATGTACAAATAGTTGTTTCGGGTCTGGGTGTATGTCCATGTGAATATTTGTATTTGTAAACGCACCCACGGTACACGAATTAGGCCAAGTGTGGGACCAAGATTTTTTATTAAAAAAAAATAGATTATATTTAAAATATGATTATTATTATAGACTTTTTTCACTAATACTGACCATTTTTCTTAGGTATTTATATCTGCAAATAACAGTCGACGCGATTACTATTTTTTGTATTTCAATAAAACATTATACATTTTAAAATACTGTCACGAATATACTCTATCACTCTGCGACATACGATGTGATAATAATTTGCTGGGTCATTTCAATGAAAACATTCTGCGGCAGTAACGGCAAGCATAGCCCTGCTTTAAGTGGGGCCCTTCATTTACAAACAATTGTTTTTTTTTAATGCGACATGAATGTAAAAGCACACGTTTCAATTTCCCGCTCCAATGCTTTCACGGGCGGGCCGCATTTCATTACAAAAATGTAATCCTTTTCACGGGTTTCATAATTAGTTTTTGGTGGTTTTTGATGAAACACATCAAAGGATCTGAAAAGTTTAATTGTAAGAAATTGTGCCAACTTTGAACCTTTACTTTTGATGAATGAATTTCCTTCTTAATGAACAATATTATTATTAACTTTAATGAATAATTGAAGTTTGAATTCGTCTTTTTGAATTTTGAGATGAAGAGAGTTGTCTCGTTGCCGATGTTTTTTTAACTCGCTATTTGGAATTAATAAATGAAAAACAACTTGAGTGAGCAGCAACTCAAATTGACTGGGTATCCTACTTCCTATTCTACTTTCTACTAATATTATAAATGTGAAAGTTTGTGAGGATGGATGGATGGATGGATCTTTGTTACTCTTTGACGCCAAAACGGCTGAACGGATCTGGATGAAATTTGGTACAGAGATAGATTATAGTCTGGAATAGCATATAGGCTACTTTTTGTCCCGGAAAAATGTACGGGTTCGTAAACAACGCGGGCGAAGCCGTGGGCAGAAGCTAGTATTTATATATGTGGGACGATGGCAAATAAGCTAGTGAATGAGAAAAAAACCTGTCACAAACATACACGACATACGTATATACAGTGATCAGAATTTAATTATCACTTGCATTAATAGTGTAGAAGAAAATACTCCACGTTAATACTAAGTAAGGAATTTCTCCAAGGAAACCAGCACATCTGACAGGAGGCCATAAGATTCTTAATGGTGTACATAATCCGGATACTCGCAATAGCTGTTAATGATGGAGTAAGGCCTTTTTCATTCTAAGATAAGGCCACTGAATTACTAGAAGTAACTATCAAACGATAATATTATACTTAAATTACTAATAAAGACAAGTTCTGCTGTACATATTTTATGAAGCACAAAATTATAGTTAATTATTATTATTAATGCCATAACTTTTACGATTTCATGGCTCGTAAAGTATTACGATAGAATCCATAATTCGCCTGGTGACGGATGATAAGTGGATCTGTAATATTTTGTTTTATTGCCAGATCAGCTCTAATATATAAATCCTGCTAAACACCGTTACTGTTGTTTTTCCAAGGAGAAAGTAGACTCCCTGGACAAAGAACCATAAATAATTGCTAATAATAATAATAAAATAAATTTTTATTCATATAGACCAGTTAAAGACACTTATGAATAGTCAGACTAGTTGCCACGTTCCAAAGTGTTGTTTTCCTATGGAGAAGAACGGGCAAGAAACTCCATGGTTACTCTTTTAAATTCTGGTTATTTAACATTCAATATATTGATGAATACATTATTTCCTCAAAATTATGTGAAGAAAATGTAGTGTTAGGTCTAGACTAAACAAACTGATAACTGAAAATTTCTGACAGTACTGCCATGACGGCTATGAGCTGATCAGTCCCAGCAGACAGCACCCGTTCACGAGTATGACCTATGTGTCAGCGTCACTGAGCTCAAAAGCTAGCGCAGCTAAGAATAGCAAACTTGGTACATTCCCTGAAAACATAACATCACGCCTGAATTCCCCGAAGGGTTAGACAGAGGTGTTCTATTGTATGTGGTGTATACTGGTGTCAACCCAAGTTCAAACCCAAGACATCTCGCTCAGCAGCCGAATATTATATCGATTGGGTTTCCAGTATTTCCTTATGTCATAATATTTATTTAACAACCATGATGCTTAGCTATCAACGGAGTTCGCAGTGAGTCCACACTCTTACAAAGCGTACAAAATAAGACAGAGACAAGACACAGTATAAAACGAAGTCTGTAATTTACAGCGTAAAATTAAATTACAGCATAATCAATTGCACGTAATAAACAAACGCTTGGACGCTAAAATCTCAACAATAAAAAAGCATTAAGGTGAATTTAAACTTACCAGGGTGGGAGGGATGAGTTATACAGGGTTGGCAAGAAAAATCCCCGCAAACCCGGCAAAACTTTGTCAACCCACTTAAAAAGTTTAACAATTTTTTTCTCTTTTTTTTTTCGTAAATCTGTAATAAGTCCCTTAAGGTTGTATATGAATTTTTTATACATCATCTAGTATAAAATGGACTGGAAGGTGTCAAAGCTTTAAATTTTGTTCAAATATTCATGTGAAGACGCAAAGATTCGACGGTCTCCGTAAAGTGGTGGCTCTTGAGGAGATTTTTGAGTTAACAATCTCGTAAAATAATTATCTACTTATATTTTGAAACTGCGGAGACGCGCGTAAATGTATTGTGTTGAAAAATAAAATTACAACAAAGTCCCTTTTGTCTTTTTATTATCAATTATAGCTTTTGCAGTAGGCTTGGTAGCTCTTTTGATTGCGTGTGGGTGAGTCATTATCATCAATAACGTGAATAGATACAGCAGAAAAAACGTAGTCAATGAAAAAAAATCTGTTTGCTAAACATTACTGTCCCCCCCCCCCCCCCCACACGGGAATCAAACCCCCAATCTTTACAACAAGTCCAATACAATCTACCACATTTCTCTCCCACCAGCATTAATGTTGTCATAGACAAAATAATGTTATTAAATTCTTCTTGAAGCCTTGTCATAGTCGCAATATATTTTTAAATTTCATTTCACCAATATTGAAGGATTTCACTATTTGACGTTCAATTTTCCAATAATCCTGTCAACATGAATATCAAAATTTCTGGTGCACTCAAAAGATTTTACACAGTCTGGTAAGCGATATGTATTTTTGGAATACATTTTGTTTAATATTCTATTTAATATATTTATATTTTATTTTACCGATTCGCCTGCGAAGCGCGGTGCGCAAAAATGTTTATTGTTTATAAAGCATGTCACCTTGTGTGTGTGTTTATTATTTTGATCGTGAATAGGTATATTATTTTGCTAGGATGATCAGATATGTAATACGACACACATAATTGTATTGGAATCTGGCAAATAGTATGTAACCTATAACTTATATGTGTGGAATTATCTGTTAATGAAAGTTGGTTGAAAATAAATAAATAAAATAAAAAATAAATAAATTTACACTCTAAACTCATATAGATAAGGTTGAAGTTATATTTTCTTTTTTCTTCTCGCCTCATCATTCTCCGATTACCAATTTTCGTATCATCGGAAAAAGAACTGAATATTCGACTGATAAGATTCATTTGACTTTAGCGAATGCTAGCTTATTGATTGCAAAAAATTGGTGGCGTGTGTGTCGGGTCGTTGAGTTCCCTGCAATGTGGTTGAGTTGAGCGATGCCGGTACGCGCGTCATACTCGTGAACGGGTGCCGTCTGTTGGGACTGGTCAGCTCATAGCTGCCATGTCAATCTTATCAGAATATTTGTTATTAATTTAAAAATCAGGCTTGTTTAGTTTAGACTTTTTTTTTACATTGTCCTCACATAAGTTTTCGAGAACAATGTATTTTAACAACATATTGTAAGAAATTCTGAATTTAAAAGAGTAACCATGGAGTTTCTTGCCCGTTCTTCTCCATTGGAAGTCAACATTTTGGAACGTGGCACCTAGAGTCGTAACTATTCTTAAGTACCTGTATATGGTCTACATGAATAAAAACATATCTTATCTTAAAAAAGATCATACGGAGTAATATGAGAGCGACATTATTTTGTCATAAAATTATTTTGTGGCATCTCATCTGTATTCCCCGAAGAGCAAAGGTGTACTATTGTACACCCACATTTCGCCGATGCAATTATTGAGTCCCATGTAATAGGGGCCGAATCTATTGCCATCTACCGGGCACAGTTCCAGACTCCGTAATGCTAATGATTGCCATACAAAAATACCCAATAACACTTTGCCCGGAAATCGAACTCAGGACCTCACACTCAGCAGTAGCGCTTGCGACCACTAGACAAATGAGGCAGTCAAAAGTTTGTGGGGAAATACATTTGTAAAATTAATTATATATTTATATTATTATACTTCTGTGTTCACGAATGAAGAAACACGAGATAGTCTGGCGCACCTCGATCGTTTAGCCTCAGTATCACTGCTGACAGGCTAATCTTGAGTTTGTTGCCGGTTCTTCTCCATAGGACTAACTTTTTGGAACCGTGCAACTAGAGTCCTATAACGTTTCATAAGTGCCCGTATTAGGTTTATTTGAAATAAAAACAATTCTATCTATCTAATCATTTCGCTACGGCAGAGGGATTCCACGTTATAGCTTATGCCGAATCAACTGAGGAAAAAGGCATTACCTCATCTGGTCTCAACAATTTCTGTACCGGTTACCCTAACTAATTTGACCACGTTCAAAATCACGCCATAAAAGATCCTTTTCAGTTTCAGAGGCAGCCAATTCTGCCATAAAAAATGCCAGGACCCGGTGCCACGGATCGCGACGTACCCGAACCAGGATACCATCAAGCTGGCGACGGTCCGCATCACCCCGACCCTGAAGCTCCTCTCCTTTAGAGTCTCCAAGAACTACCTGTACTTCAGCTTCGCGAGACCTGATACGGATCTACTGGAGTTCAATGAACTCTGTAATGATGAACGCTAAGCTTGGAGAAAGAGAAAAGTGGTTGATAATGTTATAGTGGCAAGGATTTTTGAAGAATTTGAAGAGCGTTTTGTGAATTTATGGGGATTTTATACACAGTAGACAATTGTAGTTTTAGAGGTTTCAAAAATTTAAATTCCATATGTCGTATTCAGTCGTATAGAGAGTAATTTCCGACGCTCATGGACACCAGAGTGTTGATATCAGGCATTTAGATACATCAGAAATTAGGAATTCTAAATATGTATACGATTGAGTATTAAATTATTGACATATTGTTTGATATGTCCATTTGTAATATCTTCTGTTCTCAATATTATCATTTTTCATTTAAATATATTCAAGAGTCCGTTTCTATATCTAACTAGTTACATATACCTAGAGTTTAAAAGACATTTTTGTAAACATCAACATACTGTTTATTTTCCTCACTCCTCAAGATCGTGACCACTTCGTTGAGTCTCTCCCCTTGTTATCTATAACATTATTACTTTTTCGTTACGTTACTTACTATTAAGATTAACTTGTGTGTCAATGTATAAAGTACATGTGCTTGTCTCGTATGTATTTAAGAATTAATTAACAAAATAATTGGTATTCCCAATTAAAGAAAAATATGTGTTCGTGTAATGTTTTGTCCATGTGTAATCGTCATCGTTATTGTTTACGTAAGTGTATTGTAATGTCAGAAATAAAATATTAGAAACCATTTTTCGTGTTATGTTACTGATGTCTGACAACGCGGGTCGTGAAATGCAGGTCGCGGATTGAATTCCCACACGGAACCAATATAGCTTGGCCTACAGAGCTATCGGTAGGCCAAGCTATTCCGGGTCTGGGTGTATTGTATACATGTGAGAAGTGATTCTTATATGTACATGTCTGTCACATCCATGATGAAATAGAAACCAAAGGTATTGTTTAAAATCGAATCTTTGGATAAGCTTGTTTTGTTGCCCGTGATGTCCTTTATATTTTGAGAGACACCTCCTCACCCTGCAGTGGAAGAGAGACGTCCGCACCCGGCAGTGGAAGAGTAATGTGCTAAAATAGCTTTTTCTAAGGTAGCCATATATTTTTAGGAAAAAAAAAAGATACACAATACGTATGTGGACGTACTAATCCCTGATACAATACAAGTACTTATTTCATATTCGTAAGTATTATAACGTACTCAAATACAACAAACTTCTGCTCTGAACAGCTATACACTAATCACATAATTCCAACACACAATATCCACATTCCACCAACATTTGCACAAAACAATTGCACCCAGTCCATTCGTACATACGAATGTTAAATTCAAAGTTCGGTCGCTAGAGCTGCCGGTGCAAATAATGTCTACACTACGCATACAAATCTTAGTGCTTTGTCGGCACTTATAGCGGTCCTCGGGGCTTAAGCCCTATGGTATACATAGAACTGCGTATGGAGCTTAGGTTGACAGTCTACCGGAGCAGAGCGATAAGAGGTGCGAGTAAGCGGAGCGGAAAATTAGGCAAATATACACTAATGGAAATGTATAGTATTCATGTCTGGTGCGTCCAACTCAGGTGGGCACTGCTTCAGCGGTGGAGAGATTAGTATCATACATTTCAACCGCATAATTTATGAAGAATAGGGTTGCAGAGCGAGGCTCTGGGACGAAAAAGCGAGTCCAACCATGGCGGCGCACGGTGGTGTACTCCTAGGTTTTCACTCAAAATCTACATTGCAAATAGGATATGGAAATCAATATATGTAGTTTCTTCTGTTTGAGTCTTCTTACTCAAGCAATGCGGAACATATTTGCCTACATTTTTTAACGTTACAAAATCACTTAAGTGGTATGTTTTATTGGGTGTACACCTCTGCTGAACCCTTCGGAGAATACGGGTGTGATACTATGTTATGGCAGCTGCGTCTGATTGGTCAATACAATAAACGTTCACTCCAACAAAAACTAGTTGCGTGCACGCTGCACGCGACAATGCACCCTCAAAACAACTCCTGAACGCCCCGCTGCACGCTCTGTTCGTTCCGTTACAGGGGAAATGTTGCAAGGATTTTGTTTTAGAGCCCTGTACTTTTGTTGCTTTTAACTTTCAGTTTTTGCGATTGTATTCCTCTTTGAATGTGAAAAATTGTATTCGTTAAACTTTTGGTCTTTCTACTCTAACTCTTCTTACTCAAGTTGTAAATAAGCCCCGAATGAAATGAAATGAAATTATTTATTTTGCAATTAGGATTTTTCAATCACTTTTACACGTCTTTTTTAAACTAGATGGCGATGTTGCTGAAATAAAATGTAAATTTAATGTCTTACGAACCTAACTTAATGGCAGAATATGTATCTTCCCATGCTACCGGCATTTATAGAAATAAACAGCAAGCAAATTGGACAGCTGTCATGTTTCAAAGACAGAGTCAGAATTTCAATAAAATTATCTAAATTACCAGTTCAAATGATTAAGGATTCAGAAAAATGAAATATAACAAAATATATTAAAATGGTTGTGAAATAAACACAAAAACTATGGGAAAATGCAAAGTACTTTGTAAAAGAAGTCGCAGAAGATTGAAACGATGCTGTATTAACTTTAAAAGATGTATCAAGAAAGTGTTCACTTGTGGCGGACGGATGCCAAGATGTTGTAGGAAATGCCGAAGGAAGTGTGCAAGGTTATCGTGTTGGGCTCCCTGCTGCAAGAGGTGCTACATTCGTGATGCATTTAAAAAATGTGGCAAAAGGATGAAACGCTGCTGTTGCAAGCCCAGACAAATAGTAAGGAGGGAACCACTAGTAGAATACTATAAAGTAAAAAAGAAGAGGCGAATGGACATTGCTGCAACTTCTTCTTCAGATTCCAAAAAAATGTATTTTTGTACTGTTTGTAAAAAATCAAATGAAAATACTATCGCAGAAGAAAATAGTAAATCAGATAAAGGAACTGAACCAATTAAGAATGATGAAATGATTGAAGAAAAAACGATTCCAAATGTGTAAAATGATGTGTGATTTGCAAATTAATGGAGTTTATTATATTTTTGAAATTATATGAATTGGATTAAATTGTGTTGTGAACTGTGAGGCATGCGTTGGTTTGCATTGGTTTTCTTGATAAGTAGACAATCATCAACAACAAAAATATGTCATGTACAAACAACAAGTAAAAATATGTCTAAAGAATAGTGAAACATATGTTTATGTAGTTGGGTTAATTCGTATGCATGTTACAAAACGAAAAGTATAGATTACTCCATGACAGTACAATATCACAGTAAAAATGTATCGCATTTAGAATCTAAATACTGTTTTACTTTCTAGTTTTTTAGTCGATATAGTAAATGCATCGTAGATTAAATTATTACATATCATCTACTGTGAGTCTATTATTATTATTCTGCAACAATATTATCAATTCATTAAGCTGCAAATGCACGCCGTCAGTGTACGCAAACAAAAGATTCTATCGTGTCTATTTTGCCTCGCTTGACGAGTTTAAATAGGACATCGTATTATAAATACTAAATATAGGTTGTAGAAATTTACTTTGCTTCAGATATTTTTATGAATTTTGTTTAAATCCACTTTTCAATTCGTTGCGAAAGGAATATCTGTACTGTGATTTTGTACTGGATGGATACTCGGTGTAAATACTTATTTATATGCAAATATATATCAACGAATATATTATATTACATACCAATCAGTTTTGCCTATTTATTAACTTCATAACTTATTATACGATATTACGATAGGGCTTCCAACATAATTTTCTGCTAATTAATCTTTACATCGATGTGGCTGACCATAAGAAGACGTTTCGTTTAAGTCCGGTTGGATTCGGTTTTATAGAGCTTACAACTATGTATAGTTGATGTCGTCCATAAGAACAACCTTCCATAAGAACGCCTTACTGGGAGAGGCCTATGTCCAGCAGTGGACGAATATGGGCAGATGATAATGATGATAAGAACAACATAACGTGAGCTACACAACCCCCTTACGCCAAAAATGTTTAAATCAAATAGTTCGAAGTTTTAAAAGGTAGCCCTTTCAAATTCAATTCAAAATCCATTTACCCATAAAAACCGAGTCCAAAAAACTCAAAAACAAAACTAATAACTAAAAAGCAAAAAATAAATCTTTTATTATACAATATAGTAGTTGAAGAATATTGAAATCGGTGCCAAGTAAAACATAAAAGTAATATACCTTGCTGCTATAATAGCGACATTGAAACAACGAGTTCACGTAGAAATTGTCGAGTGCGGAGCGAATTATGCGTCGGACACGACAAATGCACTTCGCCAATCGTGTCGGTTTATCATTGCATGTTTTACTTGGCACCGACTTCAATATTCTTCAACTACTATATTGTATAATAAAAGATTTATTTTTTGCTTTTTAGTTATTAGTTTTGTTTTTGAGTTTTTTGGAGTCGGTTTTTATTTTTTGTTAAAAAATTTAATTATTTTACAATTTTGAGTGATGGGTAGACCTAGTAAAGACGATTCTCTTGAAAATCTTTACAAAGGTCAAATGTATGTTGCCCCAAGTCGAGTGAAAACCTTAGACGGTATTGCACTATGTGATTTTAAAATCAAATAAATTACTTAGCCGATCACATGATGAAAACGCATTACGAGAAATGAAAAGATTAAGACGACTATTGTAACTAATACTGTGATAGTTTTGACTTTTAGAGGTTTAAAATGAGCCCAAACTCGAGGGGTTTACTAGTAGCTACTGAAGAGTTCCACCATCTATCTCCTGGCTTCATCATCAGACCCTCTATACCAAATGTTTTATACGGGATTCATCAAAATATATCGAGTGATCCCAAAGTCGGAAGTTTTATTTCCTAACTCTTTACCGTTGAGGAGTACTATGACATCCATCATCAGCTCAGCATCATTAAATGATGATTTTCAGACGTCAATACCTAACTTATTAAGAAAAAAAGCTCAAACGGGCTATTTGTCTTACAATATTTGAGGGTATCCCTCGATTTCCCTAGGATCCCATCATCAGATCTTGACTTGGTGATAATGGAACCAAATGGGAAGCATTCTCTTTCAAACAAAACAAGAATTTTCAAAATCGGTCCGTAATTGACGGAATAATCGCCCAAACACTATGTAGCTGCTATCAACCATTAAGGAGTTCCCTAAACTATACTGCACCTGCATCACGGACCTTGCAGTGGCAGTCATTACCCATCTCGGTGTAAAGATCTTGTCAACACGAATAAAATAATCCCAAACACGAGGTAGTTAAGATGTACCGTTGAGGAGTTCCCTCGATCCTCTGTCGTCTCCATCATCAGATCTGCCCTAAACCTCCATAGTATTGTAGTCTCATCAGATATACACATAAATATCAAGTTTTTACCCGATGCTCGCCTACAATTTTCAAGAGATGCCCTCGATTTCTCAGGGTTTCCACCATCAGGTCCTGACCTGATGACAATGGGACCAAATGACAAGCATACCCTTTCAAATAAAAAAAGAATTTTTGAAATCGGTCCAGGCGTCTTCGAGAAATCGAGTAACAAACATAAAAAAAAAAAAAAAAAAAATACAGCCGAATTGAGAACCTCCTCCTTTTTTTTGAAGTCGGTTGAAAATAGACTACCACTAGTGCTTTTCGAGCATATTATGAACTGAACTAATACGCCCGCCCTTGACCGCTTCCTATGTGTTTTAGCTTGGGGCGAAGAAACGGCTCAACAAACTCCCCAGCAACACTCCCATGTCTGTCATTATAAAATAATGAAGAAAGAATATAATTAAAGAATTCTATTACAATAATTAAAACTTAGCAGAAACGTTTCCACATGTGCGCTAGTACACACCATTTCACCAAAAGATATAAGATAATGTGGCCTCCATTGAGGAATTTTCTTTTTAAGGAATTATTAGCTACCCAAAATTGAGGTAGATTGAATATAAATGGTGACCGAAAGTTGTGCTCCAAATTGGAAGAGTCCTATGTTCAGCAGTGGTCGATAACAGACAGAGTTGTTTTATTTATTGGTTAACCCAAAGCAAGGCAAGCTCTGGGGAGGCCTATGCGGGAAAGCAAGACAATCTCCACATACCAGTGTCAGACAATTAAACTTGTAATAAATGTTAATTAATTTGTTAAATGACGACACGGTCGGCGCAGTGGCTAAGTTATTAGCTTTCTGCTCTAGGTGTCGCGGGTTCGATTCCCGCATGGAACAAATATTTGTATGATCTACAGATAGTTGTTTCGGATGTGGTTGTGTGTGTATGTGGCATATATGTTTGTAAACTGTACCCACGATACAGGAGAAATCCGAGTGCGGGGCAGTTTTCTACAAAAAAAAACATGTAAGATTGTTAAATAAAGGCTATTATTATTATAAATCCAAGGCACAGAAAACAGTTATGACATCAATGGATCACCGAACAGTCATTATAACTAGGGATGTTACGGTGGTGGATTTATCGGAGGCGGAATCGGAGTCGGAGGTTCTCGTAGTGACCTCCGCGGAGTCGGAGGTGAGTCGGAGTCGGAGTCGGAGCAAAGCTACGAATGTAAAATGTAAATAAATAAGAAAGAAGAAACTTGTCGCAACTCGTTCACTCTTCGTTCATCAGTTGCAAAGAACACATGTACTCCGTCAGTTGTCAGTGTCACGTAGAAAGCGCTCAGTAGCGCTGCAGCGATAGCAAGTCATAACTTGTAACTCCGATATATACCTCCGTTTTGATATATCGGAACCGGAGCCGGATTCGGAGGTGTAATTTTAATCGGAGGTTCCGACATATCGGAATCGGAGTCGAAGCTCCGTAACATCCCTAATTATAACAGACTAGTACTAAAACTCGACTAATTTCCAGGAAACTAGGTTCTTTTATATATTTTTTTTAACATTAATTGCTTTTGAATTATGCAAAAATTTAAGTGCGACGACAAAGTTTGGCGCTTTCAATAATGAAAGTTTCTACTGGTATGTCACTTTATAGCCGGCGTGTTGATGTCGGATGACGCTATGTGGATAAGCTGCATAATCAAGGAACTAATTTGCCTAATCTTCTTTAAAATTTTAGCGTTTTAATACTGAACTTTTCTTTGTTTCAAGGTGAGTGATTGAAAAATGAAACATGCACACTAGAGAGAGTTTCATTACGCTCTCAATGGTGAATAACATCCGTCAACCCCCAGCACGCGTTGATGATTAAGACCTAACCATTTTCATTCTGAGAAGAGGCCTATGACTAGCAAAGGGACAAACAAACTCATAATGTAATGTTTGGGCCGATAGTCAGTGGCGTGCGATTCATAAAGACAAAAAGACACTGCCTACCCTACATAACTCAGATAAATATTTATTATAATATATTTGAGGTGGCAAATCACATATATCATTATTTAACCGACAAAACGACGAACCAATACCAACATGCAGTAGGTATTACTGGTAAGTAAGCTTTTAAAATTTTCTGCTTACCCTGTCTAAAAAATCTGTGCACGCCGCTGCTGATAGTAGTTGGTGCCTACATTGCCTGACCCCCTAGACATTATATGATCAGATAATGTAGGGCACTAACTGTACGTAATACCCCATAAGGATTAAATCATGTTTTTTTTTTCTTGGTACTACATACAACCTCGGACACCTCGGACCCGGGTACGTCCTAAAACTGCGGCCAGACACCGGAGGACGGGCAGCAGCGTCCTCTCACTAATCGGTGAGACACTGCGATCCCCAAGCCGTCTGCCAAGCGTGGGGATTATGGCTAACCTCCCCTTGGGGGAGGCCTTCGTTCAGCAGTGGACGTCTTCTGGCCGATGATGATGATGACATAGACCTATGGTACATGTCACCAAATAGTAAATAGTAACCTATTTAACAAAAGTCTCAAGTTGCAAGCATTGCTTGCTCAGAGACAATTTCATAATTAAACTTGTGTTTGGTAATACCCCGAGCATAGTACAAACTAGGGGCGTTATTTGTTTTGAGTTTATATTATATGCTTTGTTTTCCAGTTTAGTATTTCGTCAGTCTAGTGGTTGCTGAATATGTTCCATATTAGTAGGATTTTGAAAAAGTCTTAGCCACAGCGGTATTGTGGTGAAGCGTGGGTGTTAATTAGTACACCACTGCTTATGAAAACCATTAACACCTACTTCAAGAACATATTTTAGGAGACTTTGGATGTAAGAATCTCATCATATATATATTATTATATTTGTTTGTAATCGCGTTCTCGAAAATAACATTAATGATTTCGATTAAATTAAAAAATCGATCTAACTAGGTCTAAATGGGAAAAATTCGTTAATCGGTAAAAAAAAATAGATTTGGTCCAGTGGGTGCTCGGTTACCCAGATATTATTATTTTTTTAAATATTGCCCCACTCTAGATTTCTTCCTGTATCGTGGGTACAGTTTACAAACAAGCATGTCACATACACACACAACCAGACCCGAAACAATCATCTGTAGATCATACAAATATTTGTTCTGTGCGGGGATCGAACCAGCGACAGGTAGCGCAGAAAGATAACCGTGTCGTCAAATAATAATAAAAGTCTGTAAAACATGTGGTATGAATTTGAATGAACAAAAATGGGTTCAATGATGTGCCACATAAATATTTTACAGCATCAGCACCTAGCAGCCATAGCTATTCTTGAACACTGCCATGACGTCGGAATCTCACCCTTAATAAAATTAATTTTGAGTCCTATATCCAGATTCGGCATAAGCATCAAACTTTCTGCATCAAACCGGATTTCGGAATCAATTTATCAAAACTGACATAGTCGAAGTGTACACCCGGTTGACTTCCCGGTTGAATAATAAACCCGGTTAACCGCGCCCCCGGGTGCGTTCCGTTTATCACCGTTCACCACTTACAAGTTATGGCGGGTTTCAAAATTTCTACTTTATAGCACCTTACCGAGGATCATGGAAACAAGGAAGATGTGCCTCTGGAAAGTAAGACCAGTTCTAAAGTTGGCATTTTTATGACAGCGTTTGAAAGGGTGTCAGCTTAAAAACTTTACTGTACAACTTTGCACGAAGAAAATGGCGTTTCGGTGGCTTACATTTTAAAATAGCTCTGATATTTAAACTTGATGTATGTCGATATAAAAAACTGCGCTTATATGAACTGCTTCATCATTCTATTGGACGCAGGCAAGGCTACAGAGCGTGAGGTCCTGGATTCGTTTCCATCAGACCCCAATATTTCTGAGTATATTCCTACTGAATAATAATAGTTCAATGAGCCAATCTTGACCACTACTGAAGCTCTGTTCGCGATGAAGAACTGTCTTCAATGCCTCGAAGAACACCCCACGTTAGGGTTAGGCAGAGGTGTAGTATCCTACACCCACATTTTACCGATGCAGTTATTAAATTCCATGTAATAGGGGTGACCCTATAGCCATCTACCGGGTACATTTCCAAACTCCGTGCTGCTACTGAGAATTTCCGTACAGAAAAACTCGATAACACTTTGCCCGACCCAAAAACTGAACCCAGATCCTCACGCTCAGCAGTCGCGTTTACAACCACTAGACTAATAAGCAATTTTGTGTAAGCGAGAAATATACCCTTTGGCGTATCTGTCTTGGTTCTATGATCTGTGCTCCTTAAAGTAATAAGTCAATATCCTTAAAACGGTTAATGTTACGCCATAACTGTGTATTACGCTACGCTTATAATGTCAGGCAATTAGAAATATCTTTACGATAATCTGAAAATTATTTTAGTTGTAAAAGTAGAGAGTATGAATAAAATTTTAATGTTGCCAGGAATAAAGAAACGAAAGAAATGATCTTACTTCATTACTAGGGAATGCAGTTTCGACTCGACATCGCAAATTCGAGATCTCGAGAGATTAGAAGGTACAGTTTCGCGAGATCCCGGAATTTTTGAGATCTCGGATAGTTTTCAAAAAAAAAAATGTAAAATTCGGATGACTAAAAAGCGATGAAAACTGCTTGGTTGTGAACTTGTGATTATAGGGTTAATTAAGATAAAATATTAATCGAAAGAAAAAACCTTTATTCTTTAATATAACATAACTAATATAATATAATATATCGCGCACTAAGTGAACGTGTGTAGCGTTGCTGACTACTGCCGCCCAATCCCGTCAATCTCGAGCGAGATCTCGTCATATTATGCTTCAGGATTGATCTTGAAAAATGACACGAGATCTCGCGAGATTGAGATCCCGCGAGATCGGGATTGCGTTCCCTATTCATTAAACTGTGAGTAAACTGGATAAAATAATAATTAAAACATTGTATTACAGGTTTTATTTAAATATTAGGTACCTATGTCCTTCTTACAAAATAATTATACATGTATGTCATGGCGTCTGGCCACGTAGAACTGATCGTCTCATAAAGTCGACCATTTCGTGAAATGGTAGCATTTCATGAAGTATTACATTGTTTCTTGACCATATCATGATATGGCTTGGTCAAATTAATTAATATAGATCGTTGCAAGATATAAGCAACTAAACACACGGCTATTTCATGATATGGTCAAACATTGTGTGATGATATTGAATCTACGAAAATTGTGCAATTCCAACAATATTACATATTTACGGGTCGAATTGTTAACCTCTTTTTTTTTAAATCGGTTAGAAATAGTTTCATTGTTCACATAGCGTTATTTACATATTGACGTATTATTTATTTTTAATATTTAGAAAAATAAGTTTCTAAGAAATGCCTTATTTGTTAAAAAGTTCTTGATTTTATATTGGTATGAACATTAAATAAGCTCCTAATAACTAGATTTCGAAGTACCTACCTATTAAAATATTCATAATTTTTCTTGAATCATTGTGAAAAAAATAAATTTGGACGCCATTTTCTTAACTCAATATTTGCAATTATATCCACAAACAACCTGTCATTAAACAAGACAGTTACAGACCAAAAAATTCTTACAAAAGTAAAGCCATGACAAAGTCGTGGCTTGGAACGATGCCCAATGCACTTAGTATCAATACCACTCCAACTGAGAACCCTCCTAATGAAATTGAGCGTGAGGATGCAGCTTAAAGACTACAAAGGCTATTAAGTATTAAGTGGGAACTGTTTAATGTCTTAGCTTCGATTTCGGGATCCGACAAAAATTGGTTTTTGGCAAAATGTAATGCGGATTTTCTTAGTCTCATTTGTAGCCAGAATTCAAATTCAAATTCAAATTCTTTATTGGCATTCCATATGTTAACAGAAAGGTGGTGGTACATTTTAGGGATTAGTCTCAATATGGACCCAGTAGGGCACAGCTTAAAGAAATTATGCAGTAGTGGCATAACTTATAAATTATTATAAATGTACTTTACGATTTAACAATTTAAAATTCTTTTTATAAATATATATATTTAGAACAATTTAGTATATGTATTTGTGTGTGGGTGTGCATGTTTATGTGAGCGTGAGCGCGCGCGCGTGTGTGTGTGTGTGTGTGTTTGCGTGCGTGCTTGCGTGTGTGTGTGTGTGTGCTAGGGCATGCATTTCGAAATTTCATACATTTCGAATTTTACCCAGTAGATAGGCTTGCTTTAATGCTAGACTTAATTACAACATCAGCAAAAGGTGGGTGTATTTGACGGCACAGCTGGCGCAGTAGCTAAGTGATTAACTTTCTGCGCGGGTACGATACGAGGGTACGATTCCCGCACGGAACAAATATTTGTATGATCTACAGATAGTTGTTTCGGGTCTGGTTGTGTATGTGACATGTATGTCTGTAAACTGTGCCCACGATAAAGGAGAAATACCACTGCGGGGTAAGGTTCCTTAAGAAAAATAACACCTCTGCCCGCCACCGAGGTATCCAATAAGTTAAAGTATCGATCACAAACAAGTGAAGGAAATAAACTATACGTTAAAGCACATCAGTATTTAACCAAACTAAACGAATAACTCTACGTGATTACTAACAGTTCGTTTAGAGTATAAATTAGTTAAGTTAACGTTTGAACTAAATGCATTTACCACAACAAAATGCACCGAACGTTTGACCCATATGACTCTCCCAAAGAACTATAAGATACTTGTCCATTCTGTAGGTGTCAATTTTATATCAAATATAGCACCACGCCTTTATTCCCCGAAGGGTAGGCAGAGACGCACATTTCGCCCATCCTATTATTGAGTCCCATGTTATATCGAGCAAGCCTATTGCCATCTACCGGGCACAGTTTACCGGAATTTTCATACAGAAAAATCAAATAACACTTTGCCCGACCCGGGAAATAAACCCAAGACTTCACGCTCAGCAGTACCGCTTACGACCACTAGACGAATGAGGCAGTAAATTGCAATATGTATATGTTATATTGTTAACTAATAGTTACCGTGTTTAGAAGATGATGAAGGTACTTTTGTCCAATAGAGTTAATAAGAGGACTTAAGCAAAATGGACGCGCAGCTGTATGCAGCGCTAAAAGTTATCAAAATTCTGCATAAACAATAAAACCACATTGTATATAATAATGTTCTGACGCTAAATGCTCAGAAGAAGCAGGAATTACTGAATTTGAAACGATGTTGCAAGTTTTAATGTGTCTCCAGAGAGGTTATGAAGTTGCCAGATATTTTCGACAGTTGGAAACTTGGGTAAACTTTTTTGTACCATTTTTTGTCTAGGCTATCATTTACGGCAGTGATAGCCTAGCGGTTGAACGCTTGCCTTCCATGCAGGAGGTCTGAGTTCAAACCCGGCCCGCACCTCTGACTTTCCGGAATCATGTGCGGATAACAAATTGATTATCTCTTGCGTTTAAGATGAAGGAAAACATCGTGAGGAAACCTATACACCTGAGAGGGCTCCATAAGGTTCTTAACGGTGTGTGTAGTCCGCCAACCCGCACGGGACCAGCGTGGTGGAATAAGGCCTAACCCTTCTCATTCTCAGAAGATACCCTTTCCCAGCAGTGGGACAGTAATGGGTTAAAATATTATTTTATCAAAATTAATATTTTGAACGCCTCATTGGTCTAGTGACTACTCAGCGTGACGTCCTGGGTTCGATTCCCGGGTCGGGCAAAGTGTTAATGGGTTTTTCTGTATGGAAATTCTCAGTAGCAGCACGGAGTCTGGTACTGTGCCCGGTAGTTGGCAATAGGCTCGCCCCTATTACATGGAACTTAATAACAGTATAGGCGAAATGTGAGTGTACAATAGCACACCTCTGCTGAACCCTTCGTGCAATACAGGCGAGATATTATGTTATGTTTTTATTATTCGTGTGTTATAAAGGAAATTTCGAAGGCCGATACTTATTTTGGTTTATTACTCTCAGTCCTTCTCATTATTGTATCTTTGATGGACTTCTTGCCACGAGAAGAGATAGGGTAAGTAAATTCACCTTTTTTTATTGGCGTGGTGGGAACCCATCATGGGCTATCCTCCGCCTGGGGGGCCGCCTCGACACCATATGGTGGAAATAAATTCACCTACACTTGCCTGACGATAAGTTTATTAAACCCCACATTGATCGAGTGGTGGCAAGTATTTGTGCTGAGCGTGAAGTCAAACAGTCCTAGGTTCAATCAAATCATTCGGCTTTTCTGTTGTAACATTCTCAGCAGCAGCCTGGTTTGGAATCGTGCCCAGTACATACCGTCCATAGACTTAATAACGACATTATTGAAATATGAGTGAACAGTACTCTCTGCCTTCAGTTCGTACATGCGTGAATCTCATCATCAGCCATAAGACGTCCCTCTTGAACGAAGGCCTCCGTCAGGGGGGGGGGGGGGTTGCCATAATTCCCACGCTTGGCAGGCGGCTTGGGGATCGCAGTGGCTCACCGATTAGTGAGAGGACGCTGCTGCCCGTCCTCCGGTGTCTGGCCGCAGTTTTAGGACGTACCCGGGTCACGTGCGTGAATCTATATTAATTTAATTTAATTTTAAATCTGATACCTTAGCCACGAAACCATAAAAATTTCAATACGTAGCGTGATATGAAAATAAATTGATGCAAACTCTTAAACCATTCTTGCAAAATATACCAAAAAATATCAAACCCTCGACCCGTCGAATCTGGCACCACAAATAATAAAATACATTGTAAGAACAATATACGAGCTAACACGACGCCATAATGTTTCAATTTGCCGGCACATTTCCTAAATATTCCGCGGCGGTGAATTTATATTAAACAGAGTATCGTATGTATGCACGAACAGCTGCGCTTGAACGATTTTGTATGAGACGCTGTGAAGCCTTGTTACTGATATTTGCTTTTTCAATATGTTGGATGAAGTAATAATATTTTGTAAAGTTTATATTCATCATCATCATCATCAGCCAGAAGACGTCCACTGCTGAACGAAGGCCTCCTCCAAGGGAGTGATTTGCCATAATCCCCACGCTTGGCAGGCGGATTGGGGATCGCAGTGGCTCACCGATTAGTGAGAGGACGCTGCTGCCCATCCTCCGGTGTCTGGCCGCAGTTTTAGGACGTACCCGGGTCACTTAAGTAAGTTTATGTTAGAGTCGGTTAATTGGATGTATGTTCGAAGGGTGCTTGAAGATAATTTTATATGAGACGCATTACCTTTTTGCTCTCAAGGTCACAAATCCTGGAAAATCCTGTAAACTTTTAGTGAACCTTAAGCATCCGGATAATAGTAATAATAGAGTTATTTCTGAATGACGTCATATGGGCCGCGCGGCCCATACGCGAGACATTCGGCGCCTTGTTACTGATATCTGTTTTTGTTGGATCGTGTGACGACACGGTTGGAGCAGTGGTTGACAGATCGACTGCTGAGCTACGTGCGCGGGTTCGATTCCCGCACGGAACAAATATTTGTATGATCTACAGATATTTGTTTCGGGTCTGGGTCTTCGAGTATGTGAATGCACACCGTGCCTCGGAAAGCACGTAAAGCCGTTGGTCCTGCGCCTGATCTCTCTCCGGTCGTGTCGGATTGCCGTCCCATCGGACTATGAGACTGAAGGAATAGAGAGAGCACCTGTGTTTGCGCACACACTTGTGCTCTATAGTATCTCCTGCGTAGTTGGCTAATCTCCGGTGAGATTGGCCGTCGTGACTGAAATCGGTCAGGTGGACATTATTATTATTTTTTGGATAAAGTAATAGGTAGCAAATAGTGTTTTAATATTTGAGATTTTCGTATATAAAATTAGCGATTTTTTTACTTGCGTTTGAACGCTAATTCAGCTATGTATAAGCGTATATTATATAAGTTGCTGAGTGATTGTGTACAGATTATTTATACCTATATACAACATTATTTTTAGTACATACGATAGCCGAAACACGTATCAAATATATTCATTTAAAGAGTCTTAAAAAAAATCGTGTATACACAATACATAAAAAAAATGTGAGTGCGCTGGCGCATGCCGCTGTCTCACGTGTTTCGACATGCGCCGACAGCCCGCGCGGCTGAAAGTTCAGCCAGTTAAAGATTTTTCAAATGTTTTTGGACAAAATATAACATGGTATAAAAATTATATACAGTCGGTTCTGTTTCTGATTCTGAACAAACTACTTTCAAGTTAAGTATATATTACAAATTCGTACAAATGAAAAATATTTAAATACTTCATTTTTCTTTCTTTTTGTTTGTTTTCTTTTTCTTATTTTTTATGAGATATTACGTGCATCCCGACTCGCATGACGTAGTTTTTTAGTATTTATATGTCTAACATATCCTGTGAATAACGTAGTTGGTTATGCAATTCTATCATAGCTTAAGTAATCTTGTATATAAAACATGGTGTATAACTGTTTCTTATTCCTATATATATATTATATATATAGTATATATACTACATATACTATAATTATAGTATATATACTACATATATATACTATAATTATAGTAAAAATGTCTTAACGGTAAGGCATGGAAGAGCGGAGTCTCCTACTACAGAGATTATTTGCTTAAAAGGAGGCTCTTATTGTAAACGATTAATTGCTTATGAAATAAACATTTTTGTATTTTTGTATCTATTCCTAATAAATAAAATAAAATACTAAAAATTCTGTTGTAGGTATTTCAGTGTTCAGGCAGCAACCAATTCTATATCAAAAATGGCTTAAGTACAAAGTAAAGCTAGTGTGAACTCAAGTTATTGTTCTGCGATATAAAATAAATTCCCAACACAATGGCACCAGTTCAGAGCTTTTAAACTCCGCTTTCAGTTTGTTGTAGTATCACGCTTATATTCCCCTAAAGGTTAGGCAGAGGTGTACCATTGTACGCCCACATTATGCCGTTATTAAACCCCATGTGGGGCGTACTTATATGCCATCAGGTCCTAATCCAAACTTCAACCTGCAACTGATATTTGGTTAGTAAAGCCGAATAACATGTTGACTGAACCGGGGATCGAACCCGTGATCTCACGATAAGCAGCCGTTCATCCGACCACTAGGCCAATGAGGTCCCAAACAGCCCCATGTCTCCCAAATTACCAAATTCTGTTGCAGCTTTTCACTTACCTCGAATAAAAAAATAACATGGTTTCACACAAACTAAGTTTACTCGCCTAGAATGTATAGCAGAAGAAATCCCAATACAATAGTATCAGCAGACCTTTGAAACTTCTTTCAGTTTGTTGTAAGTGAGATAAATATCTTTGTGTCGCCATGTTACTACGTCACACTTTGTTGTGAAACTCTTAAGCTGTTAAGAATTACTCTTTGAGGCACTGAATGTAACTGTGATTAAATTATATTGTATTTTAAACCTAAATAGAATACCTTGATTGCCTCTTTGGTCTAGTGGTCGCAAGCGCGACTGCTGAGCGTGAGGTCCTAGGTTCGATTCCCGGGTCGTGTAACGTGGAATTGGATTTTTCTGTATGAAACGTTTCAGTGGCAGCACGGAGTTTGGAACTGTGCCCGGGGGATGGCAATAGGCTCGCCTTCTATTACATAGGACTTAAATTTGGGTGTACAATACACCTCTGCCTAATTCTTCGGGGAAAACAGACGTGACGCTATGGTGTCTACAATTTTTCTGCCCTATTTTCGCATATGGTGATCTAAACTCTCTCCTCACCGACCTTTGTTTGAGCCAGCCCACTCTGTGCCTCTTAAACACAAATAATCAAAATCTCATCCAGCTCCCTAACTGTTCCCCCAGCAATGCCAAGCCAAAGCCCGAGTCCCACTAGGGAACGCCCGTTACTGCTGGTCCTAAGCTTATTGCTTAAACTGCTCGGCTAGAGACCCTTTTCACTCTCTAGTTGTTAATCCGGTTAAGCAGTAAATACTTCTTAAAACAACTGCAAGACACGATTTCCAAGAAAAAATATCTAAACTTGATAAACAAGTACATATATAAAGTAGTGTCCAATATTATGAAACCAACCACATTTATCGAACTTTAGGCACAAAAGTGTTCTCTGCATTATTTCGACCTATTTGCACAACTGAATGATTTAAGACTAAGCGGTCCAAGCTTATCTAAACTTGATAAATACAGTCGCCGCACGCGACGCTTTGTCCTACACCGCTGCGATCTATCAACTGTTCTTGGGCGTTTGTTCGGCGGTCTTTGTACTGTTCGTTCTGTTGGAAGGCTGTTGTTTTTTTAGGCTTTCATTACTTGAAGTTAGATGTGACTAGTTTGAAAACAGTTTTCTTTTTCTGCTTTTATTCGATTATAATATAAGAAGATTAGCCTCATTTTTTTGCGCACTAAGCTTACATTGTGAGAACAGGTTTCTGTAATGTATGTATGTCTCGAACAAAAATACCTGTATCTATACATCTATATATATAATAAAAATTATAACAGGCCGATGTCTGTACATTATAGATATTGGAGAAAAATATCTATAATCGGTCTGTCTGTATGTTTCTAAACGCATCACGCAAAAACTATTGCATGGAATTAAATGCAGTTTTCACCGATGTATTGCTAGACGTCTAACTTAAAATATAGGCTCAATTTTACCGCACGAAAATATCAGATTCTAAATTCCACGCGAACGAATTCGCGGGCAAAAGCTAGTATATAATGACATTCAAAAGAAAATTTTCAATAACTAAAGCTTTCCTTCAACAGGAAAGAAAAATTATTAAAAATAAAGATGATTAATAAAACGTGGGAGAAGGGTGCCGCATAGCGAGCAGAGATCACAGCAGCTCAAAAGCTCGCTGACCGGTATACTGATCCAGAAAGTCGCAGATTCAATTCACAAAAAAATCTTCACACCCACTGAATCACTTAAAGAAGAATACTGAGATTTCCATTAAAGAGATGTACTTACAAACTCTTTTAGAGCCCCGCTGGTACCTCTGGGAACATCTTTCTTGAGTGTATGTACTAACCTTAGCAAATACTAATTAGATCTCTAACTACTTACACGAACAGTTTAGTACCTAGCGTTGCTATATTGAAATTCTTAATGTACAGAGATCGTGTACATTAAGAATTTCAATATAGCAACACTCAGAGATCGTAACATAAACTTCAACGTTATAACAAGATGTTATACACAACGCTTAATTTAAAATCTTGTGAAAGTGCTCAAGATCCAACAAAAATAATTATACTTTATGTCTACCGAACATTCAAACCCAGACCCTTTCTTTACTTTGTTTTATTGTTTATAATAAATATATCATAGTATCACACCTGTATTCCCCAAAGGATTAAGCGAACATATATGTACTTGTAAGTGTATTATACAAACATATTTCGCCGATGCCGTTATGAAGTATTATTTAATTCGGATAGCTACAAATTTAATTATATTTCAACATATAAAAGTAAAATTTCAGAGATAGACTGAATGTTTTAATTGGGGTGTTTGAGTATGTGCATTGTTTCTGTTACATGTTGTATAAACGTCATCTGCGTAGCCTTTTCCCAACTTCATTGGGATAGGCTTCCAATCTAACGGGTTGCGGCTGAATATCAGTACCTATTTCACACAGAATTACCTATTTCCCACCCAAATATTTGAAGACACTGATACTCTAAGTTTAGCCTGGTTATCAGACTTTTTGGGCTGATAACACCCGTAATGACTTTCATAGGTCTGCATATGACACCCGGGACCAACTGCTTAACGTACTTTCTGAGGCACGAAGGGGTCTCGATGTGTGAAAAATGGTCACCCATCCAAGGACTGACCGCGTCAAGCGCTGCTTAACCTCGCAGATCGACCTATCTGCGCGGTAGCTATGTAGCCCCTTATAAATGCTGTATAAACATAAGATAAATAAAAGTCATTCCATATTGTTAAACAAATAAAAAATAATCTCAAAGATACCAACAGAACAAAAAAGCATCGTACACGCTTTTCATCTTCGATGTGAAAGGCTATTAATAGGCTATTACTTGTGTACCCTCTTCCCGCTAACGTGAAAGGATCCTAATGAAAAAGTAATTGAGCTTAGTGCGGACCAGGACACATCCTAGTAAAGACCGACGTCACAGCAACTCCGGGTAATAGCTGTTTATTGTGCAAGAATACCTCTACAAATGATTATTCGGATATTATGGGTTTAATTTTTTATAAACGATTTACGTTGGACCTCTCCTGCAATTTTAAGGATTGCAGATACCATTTTGCATGGATTTCACTATAACAAAAAATTGCCTTGTAAGGCTTATTTTCGGTATATTTTGTCCCCTTGACCCTAGTAGAGCCAAATGCTCAGCTAGTGCTCATCATCTGCCTAGCCTTTTTCCCAACTACATTGGGGTCGCATTCCAATCTAACCGGTTGCGGTTGAATATCAGTATTTTATATGGAGCGACTGCCTTCTGACCTCCGCCACCCAGAAACTGGGAGACACTGATACTCTAAGGTTAGACTGGTTGTCAGTTCTTTTTGGGCTACTGACACCCGTAACGACTATCATAGATCTTCGTATGCCACCCCGGAACCAACTGCTTAACGTGCTTTCCGAGGCACGGAGGGGTCTCGATATGTGAAAAATGGTCACCCATCCAAGGGCTGACCGCGTCAAGCGCTGCTTAACCATGCCGATCGGCCGTTCTATGCGGTAGCTATGTAGCTACGAGCCCCGCAGCCACTCAGCTAGTGCTCCGCACCAAAAATCGTTTGGATGCGTTAATTTTACAGTTGCACCAATTTCAAACTCTTGATTAAGATTGAAAATTATACTAACACTATCTTAGGGATCTTGTGTCCGAAATAAATGATTTGATTTGATAACATTATGATATTAAATACAATGAATTGTGTCATTCTATTTTTAATTATAGTTGTCGAAATAAAAAAATAATTAAATATCACCAGGGCACGCTGTAGGATCTGGTTGATTGAACTGACTTATCATCATCATCAGCCAGAAGACGTCCACTGCTGAAGGAAGGCCTCCCTTAAGGGGGGTTTGCCATAATCCCCACGCTTGGCACGCGGCTTGGGGATCGCAGTGGCTCACCGATTAGTGAGAGGACGCTGCTGCCCGTTCTCCGTTGTCTGGCTGCAGTTTTAAGACGTACCCGGGTCATCACTCACCCGGGTCAACTGACTTATAGAAAGAAAGAAAGAAAGAAAATTGAATTTATTGTCACAAAAAAAAAAAAAACAAAACGTGCGATCAATATGCTATACACAAAAAAAAAAAACTTAATTAAAAGATACCTTCTATAATTTACAACATTTATATGATAACATATTGACAGTACACGCCGCATCTGTGACAACGAGGTTCCCAATCAGCATTATGCTGTGTTGCGCGCGGCATGCGCCACAACACAGCGCTGGTTTTCGTTGTTAACCCCAAGTGACGAACAAACGCGAAACCAGCAAGAATATCAGTAGGTATTATTATACTTATACTAAATAAATACCCAATATAATAACATAAAACCAATGGTTCCGTTAAACATCAAATAAAATATTCAATATACATACATAAACTACATATACATACATAAACTACATATACATACATAAACTACATATACCTATGTACATTTTGTTTTAATATCACTCGGGCTCACCACACGCGCCATCGCCCTAGCGACTGAGCGTGCCGACCACTTGCTTCCAGTCCGAGAAGCGCACGATTTCAGTGTAGTCGCGTGATAAAGACATTGCGTAATTACTTTTTAAAATCAGAAACGAATGGACTCATATACCTACATTTGTATCCTTGTCCATTTATCACCTTCCCACAACTCTTTATTTTATTTTATTTTAAAATATATCAACCCATAGAATAGTTATGTATACCAATAGCCGCCAGAAATATCTGTCTGTGATGTTACTAAATGCGGCCCCTCGCCAGTTTGACTGACGTACCTATCTTGCCAATAGATGATGAGAACAAATGAATAAATAGGTAAGTACTGTTTTATACATATACCGGCTGTTTGCTTTTCTGTTCAAGTAGTAGATATTTTTTTAAATTGTATTTAAAACTTGCATTTGTTTTCAGGGATTTTATCGGCGGTGGTATATCATTCCAGCAGCGAGTGGCGGCATACTTAAAACATCCCCTGAAGGCTGCTGTTTTATATTTTGGTATCGAGAGTGGGGTTGACGAGGATCGAATGGAATAACTGAAGTGATCCTGTCGCCAACTAAGCTTTTGAAATAGGTATTCTGGTTGTTTTGTATGAATGACTCCAAATAATAAATTTGATATGTGTAGCCTTCTCCTTGCTGCCATTTTTAACATATTATTCTGATTTAAATATGGTGTAACGTGACTCCTTCGGGGTATGCTGAAACAATATCGGGCGCACGCGTTTTGTACACGTTGTATTAAACTATCTGTACGGGACAGTAAGCATGGACCATATACAGCGTCACAATAATTCATTTTAGATAGCACAAGGCTATCAATTAGTCTCTTTCTGATTGCGACGTTGACAAAATCTCTTATTCTGTACAGAACCTTTAACCTGTAGAAGCAGTTCTTGACCAAATTTCTTATGTGACCCTCAAAACGAAGTTCAGGATCTGTGAGTAAGCCAAGATTATTTGCCACTTCGACTCGTTCTATGTTCATTCCCATGATCTGAATCTCGGGCTTTGCAGATAAAATTGACTTGATTTGATTTTTGCTACCCATAACCATAAATTTCGATTTTTTGGGATTTAGTACCAGTGAGTTTCTCATGGACCAAACAACAATCCTATCAAGTTCCGTGTTTATTGTTTGTACCGCGGATGCTGTGTTTTTAGCATTGAATGAATAATACAGCTGAGTGTCATCCGCGTATATATGATATTTGCAGTCACGGAAACATGTGGTTATGTCAGCAGTATACAATATATAAAGAAGCGGGCCCAGCAGAGATCCCTGTGGAATTCCTCTAGGCACCAGTCGCGGGGAGGATGACAGCGTTGAACCGTCCTTCTTAAGTATCTCAACCTTCTGTATCCTATTTGTGAGATAGCTCTCAAACCATTTTATCGTATCGCACCCAAAACCGTAGTATGAAAGTTTTGATAATAATAAGGATATGTTGATACAATCAAATGCACGAGAAAAATCAAGCAGTGTCAGTATCGACCCCTCCCCACGATCCCTGGCCCTGAGGATATTGTCCACAACATCCGCCAAGGCTGTAGTAGTTCCTCGACTTTTTCTGAAACCTGACTGCCGGTCCGGAAGAATCCCGTTAGTTTCCAAAAAATCTAACACCTGCATGTACACCACTCTCTCCAACACTTTAGACAGGCATGGCAATATACTTATGGGCCTTAGATCCTTGTAATTTTGCGGGTTGTTATTTTTAGGCAGTGGCCGCACAATTGCACTACGCCACAGATCCGGAAACTTATTTGTGTTTATGGATTTATTCACAATGTATGTTATTGCTGTCAGTGATTGAGGAAGAGTAAGCGTTATCATCTCTTTCGATATACCATCAATTCCTTGAGCATTTGTGGATATATTTTTGATAATTTTGAAAACAGTTTCCGGATCCGTTGGCTTAAGTGAAAATTTTGCGGGGCCGTATCGATTGAATTCAAAAAAGGTTAACTCGGAGATGCCAACATTTGGATGCCCGGGAACATCGAGAAACGCTGCATTTATTCCATCTGGGTCATCGAACTGTTCCGAAAGTATATTGTCATTCCTACTCTCTGGTAGCACATGTTTTTTTAAATTGTACCATAGCGCTTTTGAGTCGTTCGCATTGTCGTTAATATACTTTGCGAAAAACGCCTTTTTCTCACTGTACAATGCTGTTGTTGCTTGGTGTTTTAAATCTAGGTAGTAACGTATGTGCACTTCATTTTTTGTATCGCGGGCACGGTAACGAGCCTTGTCACGAAGCCTAAACATTAACTTTATATTGTCTGTTATCCAAGGGGTTGGTTGGTTTCGGAACGACGAGTCTTGATCGGTGCGTGAGCATTAAAAAGGTATATCACATATGAGTTAAATAAGTGCACCATGTCATTTACATCCTCTAGGCTACATACTGCATCCCATGGGATCACATCCAAATCTTTAGCAAAGTGATCAAATAAAATTTCCTTAATTGGACGATATGTGACCACTTTACCAACCGGTTTTTCTTTTTTGATAATAAGTTCACATGTGACTAACGAATGATTACCCAGTTCATCTATATGGTCCACAATTACACACCGATACTTAGCATCTGTACAGACCAAGTCAATTAATGTAGCACTATCACCCACGTAATGAGTGGGCATGGAAACAATTTGGTCAATATTGCTGTAGTTTAGGAACTCCGCGAGTTTCTTTGTTTTGGAGTTATTACTGTCGAGCATATTGACGTTAAAATCACCCAGTAGTATCACATTGTCATATGGTGCCAGAGCACACATACTATCTGTGACTGCATCGAGAAAAGTGTCTAATTCTAACCATGGGGGACGATAAGCAGTTCCGATTAACAATTTTTTTGTTTTAATTGATAAACTCATCCACATTTGTTCCACCGAAGGATGATGCGGATGGGTAATTACTCTTGTGCTTAATTCTGTTTTAATGTAAAATGCGACACCCCCCCCGCGTCCCCCACGTATTGTCACCGGGCGAGGAATGTGGCGCAGCTTATAACCAGGGACTACTGGTGCGCGACCCTCTTCCCCCCTGCGAAGCCATGTCTCGTTAATAGCCATAACATCTACTGAATGGTGGTTCATAGCTATAAGGAACTCATCATGGTTCGTTGCCAGAGAACCAGCATTCAGCAGTCCAAACTTTATTTGCTTCCCGCGCGGCATTTATGCAGGTTTTTTTTTGTACACACTTGTAAGTTGGGCCAAAATAATCACAGGGATTTTAATATTATAACTGTAAAAATGAAGTGATGTGTAAATAGTTACTAAAAGGGTATATAAATGCGATAGGATATATAAATAATTAATTATTACTCTGGTAAATATTTGTGAAGCAATAAATACTGCCAATGCGGCTGCTGTAATCCCGGTAACATACCTACCATTTTCACATTTGCGCCGTGCAGTGCCAATCTGTAGCCCTATACTAATTCCTATTACGATAAAGTTTATTGTAACTAAATTAAAAAATGATTCGCCAAAAGAATATTTAATTCTGGGAGATATTTTGATCGTTTGGATCAAAAACACGCAGTAAATCTGCCTCAGTGCGAATAAGGCTAGTTCGGTCGCCAGGCTTACAACGTGCAAGGATTCGGCCATGTTTTGTCCACACAAATTTCCAACCGAAGCGTTGTCCAGCGTCACGTGCACGTCGAAATAACTGCCGGTTCACCTTGGTTAGGCGTTCATTTACGTAGAAACGCCTCGGCGGACCAGACATGTCGAGATCCGCTGTAGTTGCTCCTCGTCGAACTCGCGCACTGCTTATTAATTGGTCGCGCAGGCTGCGGCGCGCCAGTCGCACGACCACAGGACGCGGTCGGCTCTCCACAGCGCCCGCCGAGCTCGTCGCGTCTACATGTCTGCCACCGGTACGGTCCGCGCTCACGATATCTCGCTCTTCAACTTGTACGCCCAACTTATTGGCAATTAATTTCATTGTATGAACTAAATTTTCGCCATTTGATTCCGGTAGATTAGAAATCTCTATATCGTTTTCTAATAATTGCTGGTCTCGATCATTCAGCTCCAGCCTCAGCCGAGCAACCTCCTCTGCCACTTCGAAAGACACAGCCATTTTCTGCTCCAAATCGCCAACTCTAACGCTTATGCTATCGAACTTCTCATCGCAAGCTGTCACAGCATCTTTTAGCTTGTCTTTGTCCGCTTGTAGGTGAACAATGTCGGCACGCAGCTTCTGAAATTCACTTTGAAACTCCCTGCGCATCGTAAGCAGCTCCTCCTTAAACATGTCACGTAACTCAGAATGTAACTCCTCCTTGAAATTTTTCAGTAAAACAGCCACATCCGTGTTACATTTCCCTGTATTGTCCATCGAATCGTTTAATAGACTTGTGTCCATGAGTTCTGCAGAGACGTGTTCCTCGGTGTATACATGATCCTCCCTACCCTTCTTTAGTTTTTTCCTGCACTCCGGGCAGCTCCAGGACGGGGTAATAGCACCCGTAAGTGGCAAAGCTCCGCAGGCCCGGTGATAATGAGCAGTACAAATGTTGCACTTCGCGGCCTCTAGCGGCGAAAGAAACTTAGCGCAGCTACCGCATCTAACTGACGGCATGTTGATCAAACTATGCGCTGCGGTATCGATGTAATGTTAAAAATACCTCAAAGGTTCAATAGATGGCGCTTTCTTGAGATTAATGTGAAAACAGTTTAAGGGGAGTCCTATGGTATAACTACACCATTAGTCATAACACCGTTTTCACAATGGGTTAACGCACTCCGTGGATGCACTTCACAATATGTTTTTGTATATTTGTAAATACTGATATTGCTTTTTTTTTTTTTATATAAATTAAGGTAGATGTAAGTTCACTGTTCTCTTTAAGATTTTTTTTTTTTTTTTTGGTATTATTATGTGTTTAAAACTTCACCAATTCACTGTTTATCGTTTTGTCTGTACTGATCGCACTGGGGTCACTGTGTATGCAATAAATACTTGCAAGGACAACTTATTTTAATTTTAAATACTAAAACAACAAACAGTAGTCGGACACAGCTTCTACCAGCTTCGCGCTCGTGACGTCACTCCTTATCACGTTCTATTTACTGGGAAAATACATCCAAACCATAATGCCTGTAGTCCCTTAAGGGTTAAACAGATTATTATAAAGTCAATTCTCACTTCAAGTAAACAACTGAGAATTTTTAAAATGAAATCTCGGTGATCGAATCCAAGACCTCACGCTCAGATGCTTTATTCGCGATCACTAGACTTCTAAGGCAGTTAGTGGGGAGACTAAGAGATTATAATAAGAAGATGTGCCGCAGCGCAGCTCTGCCTGCACGTCTCCGAGTTTTTGTTTATACCTAATGTCGGTCAAGGTGTAGACGCTTTTCCGGAGATTGCGCTCTAGCAAGGTCGATGTGGCATGATTTCGAGACGCATCAACAGATACAAACGCATTTCTATGCAAATAAATAAAATTGAAGTTTCTGTTTTTAATGTCAAAATAACAGCTTTTTACTAAATGCATATGAAAGCATATATACATAAAATAAAACATAAAACAAAAAAAATGTTTCTCTGTCTGTTTATTCCGGCTAATCTCCGAAACGGCTGGACCGATTTTGACTAGACTTTCACTGGCAGATAGCTGATGGTAAAAGGAGTAACTTAAGTACTATTGTACACCCACTTTTCGCTGATGTCTTAATGACCCATGGGCGAGCCTTATGCGAATTTGATATATTTAAATATAATTTAATCGCACGAATTGGCCTAAATGGGAATAAATGATTCAGTCTTTGTTCTTTTTTCTAAGACCTATCTTTACCTATACTCTCATAACCGTGGATCATACCGGATTAAAACTTCCTCATCTCAGCCAATCTTATTTGCTTTATCCTACACAACCGGCCTTAATTAACCTCTTCCAATTTTCATCACACACTCGCCCAAACTTTAGTCCAAACACACGTCTAGTTCTGACAATGACAGGCTACATACAACTACTCCAGTAACCCTCAACCAGTTTGCTTACAATTTGGCAAGATAATGGACAGCCACGCCATGTCAGCTGGTGAACGTCCCCCGTTGAACAAGCAAGAGATTTGCATAACTACCAGACGGATTTGTTACGCCGGAATGATAGCACATTTACTCGTGAATTTCGACTGATAAATGTAGCTCTCCCTTAATTGCCTAGTACGAACTGTTCTTAACTTGGTTTAAGATTTTGAATCTCGGTATGAATAGATTTGTTCGATGGCTAGAGGTCTGAGGTCTAATAGGTAACGATAGCTTTAACGGTCGCTTGAAAATATTGCTTGATAACCTGAATACAATTTCAAGAGCCAAGTAGAGCTGTACTTAACAGAAGCAGAATATCTCAGGATGTCCTATTTAAGGATTGGAGTAAAAGGACATGCACACAGGTTATTACATTTCAATGCAAATTCTAAACGAAGCAATAACAAAGAATTTCCGAACCAAAAAAAAAACCATCCACACTTTTATTTAACCTAGAAATTAAACCCAAATCCTACTTTATAAATCAGTTATTTTATGATACGCATATGTAGTGAATTACAATTTGTACCATGTAACAATATGGGTCAAAGTCTTTACTCTATAGCTATAAAATACATCGGTAGTAGCCCATATAGTTGGACCTTCATATCAAGATCAACCTAAAACATATTCCAACATAATACCGTTTTATTTAGGTCTGTGTGCGATAAGATAATGAAAAACAATACTTTTGCCCGGCAGTAAAACAGAGGGCAGAACTCGGGTGTTTATCATGGCAAGTAACACAGGCGCACGACGGCATAAATTGAACGTAAAAGGCCGGTATCAAAATGGATTTTGATTTTTCTGTTTGTGCCTTTATGGAAATGGTTTTTGTCTTTGTCTTATCCTATCTTATCTTACTAATCCTACTAATATTATAAATGTGAAAGTTTGTGAGGATGGATGGATGGATGGATCTTTGTTACTCTTTCACGCAAAAACCACTGAAAGGATCTGCATGGAATTTGGCACAAAGATAGATTATAGTCTGGAATAGCACATAGGCTACTTTTTATGCCGGAAAAATGTACGGGTTCGTAAACCACGCGGTTCAAGCCGCGGGCGGAAGCTAGTAGAAAATATAATGTACTGTTATGAGCCCCTAAATGTCCATTGTTGGAGATGAGCATGGATTACGTTGCATTTAAAGGTGATAACGATATTGTAGTCGCCACACGTTGGTTGGTTTGGTGATCGGACTACGTTGATATGATCATAACATAACGCCCAATGAAGAGACGGCACGAAAAAATATTATTTTTTGTAACAACTTAATATAATGTTATGAAATGGACTTGGTGGACAAAAGTGAACTTCTATCGTAAACGCGCGACCACTGTTTTTATATACTTTTAGCTTGACGATAACTGCAGTCTAGGAAATTTTGCATTAGAGTACCTTATTGAGTGCCCAAGATTTTTTTTTGTTTGGTGTTACAACAGCTAGAGGCGCTACATTTAGTTTCATACTTAGTATTTTTCGATAGACGCTATACAACTTTTAAATTCATACTATAGATCATTAGTTCCCATAATGGTCCCCCAGGGGTCCACGGGAGACTCGACGGAGGTCTACGTTGGCGTGACAAAAAAATGGGGGTTTACAAATCAATTTACAGTATGGTAGAAATGTAGCTGCAGGGGGTCCACCGGAACCAGCTAAATTTTGAAAGTGGTCGATGAGAAAAAAGTCTGGGATCCTCTGCTATAGATGCAGCCTCACTGGTCTAGTGGCCGTTAACGCGACTGCTAAGTACCTCACACTTAGCAGTCGCTAACTAGGTTCGCTTCGCGGGTTGGACAAAGTGTAATAATGTTTTTCTGTTTGGAAATTCTCAGTAACAGCACGGAGTCTAGAACGGTGCCCAGTAGATGGCAATAGGTTCGCCCCCTATTACACAGGATCAATAACGGTATCGGCGAATGAGTTCTAGCTTGAAAAACAAGTCTATACGCAGCATAGTTATTAAAGTATCAATAACCACTGGATGCCAGTATCGATAGCGCTTAAACTTAAATTACCCCTTAAAGTTTCCGTTGAGCTACCGCTCGGGGTGAACAAAACAAAAATAAAGATAAAAAATATACACCAACTTTCTGGGCAGAGTAGTTGGAAGCTGTTGCTACTAACAACTGTCTTTTGCCTGTGGTTTTGCCTGTATTGAATATATTCTCTATCATCTCCAGCAAAACTAAACCAGCATACAGTCCATTTTTTTACTCTTCTTCTTTCTGTGTGGGTCTGGATAGACGTCCAGCCAGAGGCGGAACAACTACCTATACCATATTCATTCCGTACGGTATACAAACCAGTGACCCGAAGTCCAGAAAGCGAAGTAAGGCACTTCATCCAGCCAGTACATCCAATCCTCTTTGTCTATAGACATAACCTGATTACCTACCTATGGAGATCAGTTCAGTAGCCTAACCTGTACATTATAGCAAGTGAACTAATAATCCAGACTGTTCCAACTGCTAGGCACGGCCTCCTGTCGGTTTTATGGCCTTAGTGCACCACTCTTGACTGGGTTAACGAACTACACACATCCAAATCTTTATGCGGATCTCTCAGGTGTGCATGTTTCCACATAATGTTCTCCTTCAGCGGTAACGCAAGTGATAATCTAATCTAATCCGCATATAAATTCCTGAAAAGTGTAAAGTGAGAGGAGACCCAACTTCATACTTTTGCATTAATTCATTACGACGCACGCGGCGCCCGGTAACGAGACGCATTAGATTCTTTACTGTCTCTTTTGCATCACTTAACAAGTACACTTAAATGTTAGTGTTCAATGCGTTGGCCTGGCAAGTTCTAGTAGAATCAGAATTTCGAATAAAATTAAACTCGACAATATCATAAAAAAAGCCTTGAAAAGCTACTAATTTCAGGAATATAAAATTCCTCCCGTGCCAACCAGATGCGGCTTAATATCAGTATAAATTTTTACGAGTTCAAAATATTCAACATAATTTCATCTACTTACACGCAAAAGATAAAATAAGCCTTTTAACTAATAAAAGCCAGTAACGAGCTGGAACGACCGCATAATAATATGTCAGTAACGGTCTGCATCGAGAACCACACACCATGAAGTTTTGAACCAGAGCAAGAGAGAGATGGCGCTTTCTGTTTTATATAACTATCCTTTTCTACCTACAGAATGGTTGTGGCTTTGAATACTTTACAGTGTGAGCTTGACATTACATTGCGTGAAACATTTTAGTGCTCTGGATTCAAATATATGCTTATTATATAACCGGTTATTTGGGCCTTTTGCCTTCTAAAGCAGGATGTTACTAATTATTAATTACTAATAATACTATCTGATCCATCGATAACCTGACTATATATTTTTTCTATTTTTTAAAGTAATTTTATTAAAACAAAAGTAACGATCATGTAACCAAGGGCGGATCCACGGGGGGGTCATTGGGGTCATGACCCCCCTGGGCCTTCTAGGTCGACCACTGATAATTTTTCTATAGTACAGTATTTATTATTGTAATCGAATAGGAGCCTGTCCCGACTAGACTTTAAACATGTGACCCCCCCTGACTTGAAAGCTGGATCCGCCCTTGCATGTAACACAGTATAGGGCACATTATAGATTTTTTTTATATTCAACTTTTATATTTCTTTAATGTGCCCTACTGGGCAAAGGCTGCCCGTTTTTCTTCCTATCTTCTCTATTTTGACTTACTGGTTGCCCATATCTGCCCCATGCATATACGTCCAGTTTACATGATTGTATTTTTGTCACATATGTAATGTAAACCAATTCCTACTATATTAAGATTTAAGGTGCTCATGAGGCTGCCACGTCACTAGCGCATCAGGTATGTTTGCAGAGACTTCGACAGCCGGTTTTCACGCCGTTTTGCTTCTCTGATGAAGCGGGTACGTGATAGACCCAACCTCATACTGGGTGTATTAGTTGATAGCCCCGACTGCCCTATATGGAAACACTGGAAATGCACCTATGTAAGTCGCTCTGGAAAATCATGTTAGAATTACATCGTTTTCGTCCGTGTCGTGATAGATTTATAATTTAAAAATGCTTTGTGTATAAACACCTATTTATATATAAGTTTACTAACATATTATTGATTAATGAAAAATAAATGATTATTATTATTATTAAAACCTTTTTACTTATAGGTCGCACATATAATTATGAATGATTGCCCATTCTAGGAATGACCGCAACTAGAATCCATACTATACCAATGTAACAGTTAAATAAGCAATGCGCGTAATAATTAAGTGCCAATCGCGGTAAACGTGTTCTCGTTGCATCTGGTTTGCGATTGACAACCCGCCGCCTATCACTTCACCGCGGTAAATCCAATTAATTTAACATATAACACTGATTGGATTCGCACGCGAATTGATTAACCAAACTCCACCGCAAAAAGTAAGTAGAGTAGTCGTGAAAACGGACCAAAATGTACTCAGCCCTTTTATTTCATCATCATCATCATCACACACATTCGTCCACTGCTGGATATAAGCATCTCCCAGTAAGTAGGTACTGAACCCGGTCTTCGGCTCTTCACATTCTTTTATTTATTTATTGTTAATTTTCTTTTGCTGTGACTTCGTACACGTAGAATTTAGAATCTGATATTTTCCTGGGGTAAAATGGAGCCTATATTTTAAGTTAGACTTCTAGCAATACATCCGTGAAAACTGCATTCAATTCCATGCAGTAGTTTTTGCGTGATATGTGTACAAACATACAGACAGACAGATAAAAATTCTAAAAACTGTTGTTTTAGCTTCCGTTCCTCTAACCCCCCCATATTAGTTTTCCTCCAATATCTATAATGTACAGACATCGGCCTGTTATAATTTTATTATATGTATTTAAGGGTGCCATAAAATATGACACATAAACAATCCTGTGATGTACTTCTGTGAACTCCCTTATTAAGTAAAAATATTCAAACGTGTGTGACATAAGATGCAATGTCCTTTGGTGGAGGACTTGAAACCAGCCAGTGACATGTAATGACTTAATAATACTGGCTAGCTTGGTACTCAGTGACAGTAACTCCTAATAACCGGTTCAGCTATATTTTACTGGCCAAGAGTGATGACTGCCTCATTGTTCTGAACGTAATGACATCGGCGAAATGTGGGTGTACAATAGTACACCTCTGCCTAACCCTTCGGGGAATATAAGCGAGATGCTATGGTACTTCAGAAAAAAAAGATAACCTTGTTCGATTTTTAAATACAGTTCCTCGATGATGAATTTATAATCGGCTCACTCATTTTTTATTCGTCACCAAAGAAAAGGAAGACATTCTAACACTATACTATCGATTCAAATCGATTATTTATTCGAGTCGCGCTCGCTGCTCGGAATTATTTACGCGAAGTCAGCTTCTTGTAGGCTTACGTATTTAAATAATGCCGCCGGCTCTGTTCGAGTAATATAATATTAAGTATCGACGCGTCCATATTTATGAACAAGTTTGATGGCAATATCTCGCGGGTTTTCTTTTTGTGTTGCCTGATATGAAAATGTGTTTGTTGGATATTGTTGTTTATTTTTAAGTGTTTAAGGATTAAAGGAGTGTTAAATAAACAACAATATCCAACGCATAACACTTAAAAATAAACAAATTAATAATTATAGAGGATGTGTTAAAGGATTTTCAAAATTCTGGCAGCGGACGAATGTGTCCCACTTCAAACATTTATTAAGTCCCAATTTGAGAAAGCGTGAGTCTGTCCTAAAATAATAGGTTACTGTTATGAGTACCTCTTTTGCAGAAACATTTTATTTCACAACCAAGTAGCATCTCAAAAATATCTAACTTTACGCACTGTGGTGTTTATCTTCATAAAATCGAGGGGTGCAACGAATGAGGCTCCACGAGTGACGACGTCTGGCGCTCTCTGGGCTTTCAGCCTCGCTACCACAACACTGTTACTGTCCGTCTTATCATTCCACTACAGTATGAACAATACCCATCAGCTAAAACGAAAGAAACGCGAATTACCACAGAGAATCGAACCTGATGAATGATCAAAGAAAATCCCGCGAGCTCAACAAATTTTAAATTAAACATTTTTTTCAACCATCTAACACCTAGGTGTCGGCTTTACAACGCAATCAAAACAACATATTGGTCGTTATTTCCATAACAATGTTATACAAAAAACTCAATCATAACTCGAGTACTCTTGTGGGGGCACAATAAAACGGTATATATATACTCACTTGGAAAATTCTTCGCACCACCTTCGCTGAAAAGTCTACTTAATCTATATGGTAATAAGATTAAAATTTGGAAGGCAAGCAGGCGACTCTTGAGAGATCTCGCGGCGTTATTAACAAAATACAAGCAGGTCGGTATGCTTAATAAAAAAATATATTCCTTTGTCTACGCTTTTTGGTGTACTAGTGAGATTGTGAGGCTTCGCTCGCCTTTTAACATTGTTTTAAAATAAATACTTTAGTATAGGTTTTTGTTATTAAAAACAAACTTATATGGTAACACCATGCCTGGCCCATCAGGCCTAGATATCTGAGGAATTATATCATCATAATGAGTATTTTGTTGAAGTATGGAGACTCCCGGATGATAGGCCCCAGTATTTCACCTGTCAGTAATAATATAGTATAGTAAGTAATAACTAAAGCTGCTTGCAGACGATGTGAAGTAGCTTGTGCAAGTATTAATAATGTACATCAAATTTTATCATGTAATCACTTTTTGCTTAGTGGTCAGATAAGTTTGAAAATTTTAGAGTACTAATTATTAGAACTTGTGAAACTAATTATAAAAAAAAAACGCATCTACAACGGCCACAATAAGGGTTGTGGAGTTTTTTTTCTTCTACTACCAAACAAAAATTGGAACTTAATTTATTAAGCCACATGAGGCTCCCAGCGGTGAGAATCCATAGATCTTCCATTGTACTGTGCGTTTGAAAGATTTTGGCTTCCTTAAATAAAAACGCA
The DNA here is from genome assembly GCA_947562105.1 of Shargacucullia verbasci. Classification (NCBI taxonomy): domain Eukaryota; kingdom Metazoa; phylum Arthropoda; class Insecta; order Lepidoptera; family Noctuidae; genus Shargacucullia; species Shargacucullia verbasci. The sequence continues at coordinate 14,939,328 of OX387280.1, forward strand.
CAGAACAAATATTTGTATGATCTAGAGCTAGTTGTTTCGGATCTTGTTGAGTGTGCACGTGACATGTATGTTTGTAAACTATACCCAAAAGAAGAAATAATAGTAAGAGGCAACGTTTTAATTAAAAAATACACTTAACTAACGTCTCAGTTTTCCGCTATTTCGAACAGACAAACGTAATCTTACAATTGTTAGTCTCCCGGCTCATATTATGTATTCTACGAATAAATGTAAATGTTGCCTACATACTGGCAAGTGTTACATGTAAACGGCTCTCTTTAATCCCGCCGCCTCCTTTCTCTGTACCATAAAAATTTCATATCCTAAAATTGAAAATAGTGCGTACGAGACTGTAATTTGCGCAATGGTAAAGGAAAAAAGGAGAAGAGATTTAAGAAATCAAATCAAGTTTTAGTAAAAATTGGAACTTTTGGGTTCAGACGGGTTTGGATACATAGCGTACGCTTTATTTTACACCGAAGGAAATAGTATAAAGTAAAATCATATTATACACATAGGGTACAAATGGCGATGCTGTTATTGAGTCCCATGTAATAGCGGACGAGTCTATTGCCAACTATCGGGCACAGTTCCAGACTCCGTGCTGCTACTGAGAATTTCCATACAGAAACCCCCAATAACGCTTTGCCCGACCCGCGAATCGAACCCAGGACCTCACGCTTAGCAGTCGCAAAATTTACATGACTCCGTTAAACCCTACATAAACATAATACTTGGGTTTGAGCATTAAGTTAGCTAAGTAAGGGCGGAAGTAACTTCGCAACTGTGTGCTTACGGTAAGTACGCCCTCTGGGGAACAACGCCGAACTACACGTGATTGTTGGAACAAAGACGAAAGGATTTGAACACTTACTTATACAACATCACCCTTATTACCACTTACGGGGTAAACAGAGTTTGAACTTAAAATATTTTGCTTGTTAGCCGACAGTTTGGCAGTGGGCTTTAATGGAATTAAACAATTTAAGAATGTCGACCATTCGAGTTTCATTTTGTTAAGTTAAAATAATCTTTATAAATTACATTTATAAGACAAACTAAAGCGTAGACACGCTATGAAATAACAAACCTATAGCGTAGACGTGCTACGCCGTAGACATGCTACGGCGTAGACTTAATATGTCGCAGACACAATATGAAATAGACAAAATATTGTAAATACTTTTTTAGGTCAGATGGCTACAGTATTTAGCTTTAACAATGAATATTCTGGAATATTAGTAATAATAATGATGTCCTCCTGACCGATTTCGGTCATGGCGGCCAACCTCACCGGAGATTAGCCAACTACGCAGGAGATATTATAGAGCACAAGTGTGTGCGCAAACACAGGTGCTCTCTCTGTTCCTTCACTCTCATAGTCCGATGGGGCGGCAATTCGACACGACCGGAGAGAGATCAGGCACAGGACCAACGGCTTTACGTGCTTTCCGAGGCACGGTGTGTATACACATACACGAAGACCCAGACCCGAAACAACTATCTGTAGATCATACAAATATTTGTTCCGTGCGGGAATCGAACCCGCGACACGTAGCGCAGCAGTCGATCTCTCAACCACTGCGCCAACCATGCCGTCTGGAATATTAACACTTCAAAGACAACTAAGTAGATAGATAGTCACGTTGTTAACCTGTAGGCAGTGTCGGATTAACCACGTAGCAAGAGTAGCAATCGCTACGGGCCCCGCGCAAAAGGGGGCCCCGCGTATCCAAACCTCAACGTAATTTTTGGGTGAAACTTATTAAGAAAATCTAACAGAGAATTTCATACGGTAAACGCACAAGTTCTACAAAAAATCACTATATACTTAAGAGGCTATAGCAGATCAAGGGCCACTCGATAAAATTTGCTACGGGCCCCGCACTTACTAAATACGGCACTGCCTGTAGGTAATACTTTCAGATCCTCAATACATTCCACACAAAGAAATTACAGGCCGCGTTCATTGGCCGCAAATTTTACGACTTCTCCGATTTAATAAATCATATTTATGGCGCAAGCTATCGGATACCTACTTAATAAATTATATGACTTGTTACTCCTCGAAAAACATGAATTAAGATGAAGACGAATAAAACCTAATTTATGTTTCTTATAAATAAAATATTTGAGATTTTAAACGCACCCTTAATACAGAAATAAATACTAATGTGGAGGAACGAGGTATGGTGTTCCTCCATTGAAAAGGGAGGATCCTCCGACCAGGCAAGGTGGTTAGCCTGACGGGCCGAAGCCCGACAGTTGATGTCGGATATTCGTATATGTGTTAGAATCGTTGTAAACTTTCATAGTGCGATTCAGGGTTTGTTGTTGTAGCTTCACTCCCATAGATGGCGCTTTACTTTTTGCCATGTTGCGAGTAGTAATCGCTACACTAAAATTATATATATAAAAAGTCAGTGGACTGCCTCAATGGTCTAGTGGTCGCAAGCCCGACTGCTGAGCATGAGGTACTGAGTTCGATTCCTAGTTAGGGCAAAATGTTATTGGGTTTTGCTATAAGGAAATTCTCAATAACAGCACGGAGTTTGGAACTGTTCCCGGTAGATGCCAATAGGCTTGCCCCCTATATGTTATGTTATGTAAAAAGGCGGTGTATCCTCAAAAAAACAGTGCCATAAATAAACAATATTTCCAACAAAACATGACAAAAAAATTATGTTTCTCGCTCGATATTAAAAAGTTTTTACTTGTCGTGTCGTTCTTTCACGAGCCCCAGGAGCGTGCTATGTGGAGTTCAGCTCTTTATATCAACATTACACGTCACTATGTACTATAAAAAGAGCAAAAAAATCGCAAAGTAATTACGTAAAAACCGCTTGTAATCCCCTGTTTAGTATTCCGCGGGAGTCGGAAAGATTGCTAATTATTCCACTAGTATAGTTTTAGTTATAAGTTCAGAAAATATTATCTTTCTTTTAAAACTACTTGCAAGATATATTATACTAGCTTTCGCGCTAATTTAGAATTTGACAGTCAATTCGGGTTGGACTCTGCTTGCGAAAGACACGTGGCGCCATCTATTATCATAAGAACGTTATTGTTGTTTTCCTCGGGAACAGTAGTTTTTTTCGAGATGAAAAGTACCCTGTGTCCATTTCTGTACCCCTGACAACGTATATGCAAAATTTCATGATGATCGGTTCAGTGGTTTAGGTGTGAAAATGTAACAAACAAACAAACTTACTTTCGAATTTACAATACTAGCTTCCACCCGCGGCTTCGCCCGCGTGGATTACGAATCCGTGCATTTACCGGGATAAAAAGTAGCCTATGTGCTATTCTAGACTATAATCTATTTTTGTGCCAAATTTGATCTAGATCCGTTCAGCCGTTCTGGCCCGAAAGAGTAACAAAGATCCATCCATCCATCCATCCTTACAAACTTTCGCATTTATAATATTAGTAGGATTAATTAAAGTTAGGATTAGCGGCATATTTTGTTAGCGTTAAATTGTCAACATAGTCCTCTCCCTTTTTGTTCAGGCTCTTTGCTACAAACGGTGTGGTCACGTTTTTCTTGTTCAGCTACTGTATCACATTTATAAATATTAAAAATATATTTTGTCAGCCCACTAAATGTTTGTCAGAGAAAATAAAGTGATTTTAAATTAAGCTCAACCAACACACTCCTGACGGCCTGGCGTACTAATGTTCTGGCACCAGATTACTAGCACCAAAAAAACTACTAGGAATGAGCCTGAGAAATGGATGGGTTGCATATTCAAATAATGAGATATTGTTTTGTATGTAACCCCTCGGTACAATAGTAGACTTATGTACATATTCACGTACTTTTACTGAGACTTAGACATTCTTTCTTTCCACTGAAAGGGAAAAACAGAGTATAAAATATAACATAACACATAACATAGCATCACGCCTGTATTCCCCGAAGGGTTAGGCAGAGAAGTACTATTGCACACCCACATTTCGCTGATGCCGTTATTGAGTCCCATGTAATAGGGGGCGAGCCTATTGCCATCTTCTGGACTCCGTGCTGCTATTGAGAATTTCCATACAGAAAAAACTCAATAACGCTTTGCCTGACCGGCAGCCTAATTACGTAAAAAAGCGACAGCAACGCGACAGCCACGCGACAGCAATCTCACTGTCAGCCAGTACATTATATGACACAAAAATGACGTTTGACAGAAGCTATCGCGCGATCTACGCCTGTCGCTACATCGGTAATCAGGCTGCCGGGAATCTAACCGGCAGCCTAATTACCGTCATATAATATATTGGCTGACTGAGATTGCTGTCGCGTGGCTATCGCGTTGCTGTCGCTATTTTTACGTAATTAGGCTGCCGCACTTACGACCACTAGACCAATATGGCAGTCAAAATTATGTTTGCTGAAAACTCTTTCTAATAAACGCTATGTTAGAAATTAAAATATCAGCATTGTAAGCATACATTTGTAACATATAAGCTTGGTATAATGTTTATTAAAAAAGAGGCTATAGTCTCCAATATTCGTTCAAAAATTGTTTTAAACGGACCGTAAAGTCAACATTCTTAAAATAAAATGAGCAAAAACTTAAAACTGCAACGTATCATTTGCCCATTACGTTAGACGTTTCTTAATACAAAATCAATAAGCTCTCAATATTGCGGAGTGAACAAACACAATCCACTTAGCTAGGAATTACTTTATAATATCTATGTTTACAGCTAACCAATTAGTGAACATTCAATATTTTAGAGTACTTAGTGTAATTAAATAGCAAATTACAGTTCATTGACGGTATGTCTAGCGTAGTGGCTAAGCATTTAGGTCGTTACGTCTTGTAAGTCCTGTTCCCGTACACACATATTTAGTCAAAGTCAAAGTCAAAGGTTTTTATTTCAACTTCGCTTTTAAAACGTTATGATTCTAGTTGCGCGGTTTCAAAAGTAGGTTGGTACTATGGAGAAGAGACCGGCAAGAAATTCCATTTACATATGTACTACACGTAGTTGTCTTAAAACTGAGTTTTTATGTACCCATACAGACGAAATTTTTGTGTGGGATAAACCGGTTGGTCGGGCTCAGCCGACGAGGTCACGGGTTCGTTAACTCCATAATATAAATGCCCTGTGTTCAACCCTTTTTAGTACTGTGCCCGGTAAATGGCAATAGGCTTGCCACTTAGACTGGAACTTAATTGTAGAATCAGCGAAATATAAGGGTACAAAAGTACACCATATATGAACGTTCACAGCGAACCAATTAGTGAACGTTCAATATTTTAGAGTACCTCACTATAATTTGAAAGCTTACAGTTTAAATCAATGTTTTATCTGTTCATTTGTGGTTTGCTTCGATCATTGGGATTGTTGTAAAATGAGATTCGTATCTAAAGCATATTTGCTATCAAACGAAGATTAATTTGATGATTTATTATTACAGGCTCATTTTTTAAACTTTAGTCTATTTAACCCCGCTCATACAGAAAAGAAGCGCATGCCCAACAGTGAGACAGAAATATAGTTCATTATTATTACACATATTTGGATATTCTAAGTCCACTTAGGTGGTCTTTTTGCTCATTCAAAGCCTTGTGTGTTGTATTAAAATTGGTAAGAGTACAAACTCTCTCCTCCCAATTCAGATTTATTTTTCTTTTGATGTGAATAAAAGATAATTTTATTCGTTACTAGTTGTTTCCCACGACTACGTCTGTGTATATTGTATATTTATTGTATTATCTAATAAGTGTTTTGCTACGATAGTAAAAATAAGCCTTTGTTCTTTCAGACGCGATCGCAGCCCAAACTTTGGGGGGGGGGGTTATATTAACAGTAAAATGACTGATGGTGGGGGCGTTGTTGGAGTTGAGCTAATTAAATTTTATTTCACAAAAATATAATAATAATAATATAAATATTAAAAAAACCTATCTATTTTTGATTTTATTGTAGTGTCAAATTTTCGTAAATCGTCTATTTTTAGGTTTCTCAATTTGGCATTTACGATTTGGAGGGGTCATGACCCCCACGACACAAATAATTTCATTTCACTTCATTCCATAGCAAAGTTAAATATATCAAATGTCACTTTGCTCTGTAAAATAAATAGGAACTTGACATTAAAACGTCCAAATCCACATACATTACTACATTTTATATAGCGTAAGAAATACAAACATGTTTATATGTACGTACTAAGAAATGCAAATAGGTATTGCCTACTTGATGACATTTGACTTCCAAAGGTCGCCGCCCACGTAACGTGGCCCGCCACTGAGCAAAGTATATTAAAACGAACTTATTAAGAAGAAAGTGTTATAAATATGCAAGTATCTTCAACCTGAAAACATTCTTGGCCCAGACTCTGATTTTATTCTTACTGTTGACGTTTCTAAATGTCAAATTGTAATGAAACGTCAAAATACTGACAGATACTGTGATATATTGACAGGTGCAATGATAGGCTAGTAGTTGAATGCTTTCCTTCCATGCAGAAGGGACTGAGTTCGAACCCGGCCTGCACAATACGACTGCTGAACATGAGGTCTTGGGTTCGAATTCCGAGTCGGGCAACGTATAAAAATTGTCGGTAGCAGCAAGGATTTTGGAACTGTACCCAGTTGAAGGCAATAGGCTCGCCACCTATTACATGGGACTTAATAACAGCATCGGCGAAATGGGGGCACAATAGTACACCTAAGTCTAATCCTTCGGGGATACAGGTTTGATGCTATGTTATGTTAAAATCGAAGTAAAACATCGTATGCACATTTGGTTCTTGATAGTGTGCATTATCTACCAATCAGGACTAGACCAGCGTGGCGGACTAAGACCTAACCCTATTCATACCGAGAAGAAGCCCTAAGAATATATTATACTGTGAATACTGAGTGTCTGAGCGGTTTTGATTTATATACAAAATTACATACCTACTATAGTACATTTAACATATTACAAAAGTGACGATATAATCAATACCAACAAGGAATCCAAGAAATGTCACATATCAAACGGTCAGAGAGAATATTCTCTTAGTACAGCCATTCCGGCGCGAAGCTATTTAGTTATAATTAAACTATACCCCCTATTCTTCCCCATTCACCCCTTCCTTTGAGACTGTACTCTCGTTTTAGTCACCTGATCACAAAGTATTGAGGCCATTTAATTATAAAGCCGCCTTTAGATTTAAAAAAGAAGCTTTGTTTTAAATTAAAAGTAACAAGCTACAAAGAGGATCTTTTCTGGAAGGCAAATTAATGCTTAATTTACATAGTTTAAAGCTTCAATAAATAATTTATTAGAAATAAAACAACTCTGAGTGATGAAAACAAAATCATTTTACAAACTGTAAATAATTCCACCTTCTCATAGTATGCATGGACAAGGAATTGTTCTAAAAATACAAAAGTATTAAAGACTAGCTTCAGCCTGCGGCTTCGCCCGCGTGGTTTACGAACCCGTACATTTTTCCGGGATAAAAAGTAGCCTAGGTGCTATTTCAGACTATAATCTATCTCTGTGCCAAATTTCATCCAGATCCATTCAGCCGTTCGGGCGTGAAAGAGTAACAAAGATCCATCCATCCATCCATCCATCCATCCTCACAAACTTTCACATTTATAATATTAGTAGGATAGGAAATCTTCAAATTAAGGGACGTCTTCAGACCTCTGTGAATCTGCAGCCAAAATTGTATTTTAAAGGTCGATAGAATTACTCTGTGCTATAAAATCATTAATTACAAATAGTAGCTAATAAAACTCATTCATTGCCTCATTGGACTAGTGGTCGTAAGCACGACTGGTTAAGCGTTTTATCCTGGGTCGAGCAGTATTATTGCGTTTTTCTGTATAGAAGTTCTCATTAGCAGTACAGAGTCTGGAACTGTGCCCGGTAACTGGCAATAGGCTTATCCCGATCTGCTGTATGGGTCCGATCATATTTAACAAAATACCCGATGTAATAAAAAATGACATATGATAAACAATGACAAAGAAATTGACAGATCTATTAATTAATAAATGTTATTACTCAATTGACGAATTTTTGACCGATAAGAATTGAAGTTGATAATATGACATCTCTGTATTCCTATTTTGTAGTGAATCATTTGTATTTTAATTTAATTGTATTGACCTCGATCTTGACGAATCTATAATCTCATTTTATTAAACTTAACATTAATATTGTATGACCTATTTAAAATCATTTACTGAATTTCATCTTGACATGGTAATGGTTGTTTTGATTGTATTGAATGTGTTTATAATATATATTGAATGAGTCTTTATTATTATATAGCTTAAACTGTTTGCATGCCTTAGTTAAGGTAGTTAGTATAAGGATCATTTTAAACAACATCTGTCATTTGTACCTACTTTTTGTGCAAATAAAGTATTATTCTATTCTATTCTATTCAATACTACTTCAACAATAATTGTCAATTGTAAACACAAATGCAATGGCGTTACCATTAAATTAATAACCGAGTCGCCACACGTCGGCAAACAAACTTTTTTACTAACGAGGCAAAAAGGATGCAGTTGTCATTTCAAAACGTATACATGTATGTTTTTTATGTTTATTTAATTTTCAAAACATTTCATTTGGATTTTCTCGTAAGTGCGTTAACAGACACATATCGCAAAAGCACATTCATCCAGAACCAATACAATTATGAATAGGCCTAATATTTGTTCCTGCAGATATCGAATCCGCGAACTATATCGCATAAATCCAATCGCTGAGCCACTGCGCTATTCATGTCGTGAACCGTGCGTAGGAATAATTTTATCGTATTAACGAACCCTTAACTCTCACTCATTCATACACTCCGTCAAACAAACAACTAATTATACGATACTGGAACACTATAAAGCCTGCTCGTATTACTGAAGCCATCAAAGGTGTTTGGCTAGCAAAGCTTTAAATTAAACCGGAGTCGAGCAAAAAATCTGTAAAATCATAGACCACCTCAAACCGACCAGAAATGTAACGCGGCGCATAAATTGAAGAATTTCTGTGTATAGTTCCTAACAGCGGCGTGCACAGAGTTTTTAAACAGGGTAGCCAGAAATGTTTAAAAGCTTACTTATCAAAACTATCTACTGCATGTTGGTATTGGTTCGCCATTTTGTCGATTAAATAATGATGTATGTGATTTGCCACCTCAAATATCTTATAATAAATATTTATTTGAGTTACGTAGGGTAGGCAGTGTCTTTTTGTCTGTATGAACTGCACGCCACTGGTTACTAGATAATATTTTGTTGTGACTGTCTAAGAAAGGTTGTCGTACTGTTTTTGTGAGTGATAAAAATAATAACCTATTAGCGACCCGCCCCGGCTTCGCACGGGTGCAATTTACTAATGAACAAAATCAAAAATTTCATACAAAAATACCATTCAAATTTCCGACGTTTCCGATGGATTTTCCAAAAAAAATCTTACCTTTCAAAACCTTCTCCTAACAATTACAAACACAACAAAAAAAGAATTAGCCAAATAAGTGCAGCCGTTCGGAAGTTATGCGCTTAGCAACACATTTGGCGATTCATTTTTATTTATATATATATAGATATTTGATAATATTTTTATTATACTGTACAAAGTCGTAAAAAAAATAATGGGACCTGGCTTAATTACTGTTTGTTATTAATTAATATTAATTATATTATTGGTTAGCTAAAAATATGATTATTTTTTTACATGATGACTCTTCCATCTCAGCCTTAAAGCGATAATAAACATAAACGATATTAATATATTTCTACTAGCTATTAAGTATTAATTTAACTATTAAGGGATTTCCTATTGTTACTATTGTGACTAGTTGTACTCCTTTTGTAAAAGTTTTTAAATTATTTTATTTTTCTTTAAAAAAACATCATGAATGCACTTTTTAATAAATTGAACTGTTTTTTTTTTATAAACTTAACGCCCACCCTTCACGCTTTCTATGTGCTGCATAAGAATTGGCAGCTAGATCGCAATATATCATTAATAAAATACATAGTTTAAATATCGGACTTTATATCTAATTAAATAATTAAGTATAAAGTCTAAGACCAATATTTCTTTTGTTTTTCGAAAATTGAACTTTAGGTTTCAATTTAGTTAGTCATAATAACATTATCTAATTGAATTGCCAGGGACTAAGCGATACACGTGCAACAATTATCCAATAATGGCTGCAATCGACAAATTAATGTCATAACAGACGTTCTGCGCTAATCCGCGGATTAAAGTATGGATGTGTGCGTGAACAGGCATTTGCTGTATCGAGTTCAATTTATTAAATGGCTTTCCATTTCCATGACTCAAAAGCTAAGAGGATTTTGTAATTAAGATGATTGTCGCCCTCGTTGGTCTGACGTTCGCAAGTGCTACTGCTGGGCGTGAGGTTCTAGCTTCGATCGCTGGGTTTGACATAATGTTATTATGTTTTTATGTAGGAAAATTCTAAGTTCCAGTCCAGAGTTTAGAATTGTGCCCATTAGATGGCCATAGACCCCTTATTACATGGGATTTAATAACGGCACCAGATGAATACTGGTAATTTCTATGGTACAAGGAATTTTGTATCTCTTTAGCTGTGTTGACATTACAGATACTTAGAAAGAAAGAAAATCTGTTTATTTCCAACTTGTGTCTTTTTATTAATAACTTTGCCCCACACTTCGATTTCTCCTGTATCATGGGTACAGTTTACAAACATACATGTCACATGCACACACAACCAGACCCGAAACAACTACCTTTCTGTAGATCATACAAATATTTGTTCCGTGCGGGGATTGAACCCGGGACACATAGCGCAGAAAGCTAATCGCTTACCCACTGCGCCAACCGTGTCGGCGAATCAGTATGTTATAGTTGTGAAAGTCAGACAGCAGTCACTGAGTAAAACTGAAAATCTATTATTTCATAAAGAACCAATAGTTCTCGCGCCTGCTAAATAAACTCAGCCTTTAAAAATTTACATACTTAAATAACGTCATATTTGTTGAAGTTGAGTTTTGCGAGTCACATGACACAAACTAACAAAAGACATACCTGGAGGCACCGTAACCGAAACTGGCGTAGATTAGATATATAATATTTAACCCTTAGGAATAAAAGAGCTTAGGAATATAACCCTACACACTGTTATCTCATTCTGTAGTCAGAATCAGCTTTATGTTGCACTCGCCACGAACTATTAGGCATACAAACAATTCTTCGAACGATATTGCCATATCGTGAAGAATGCCTGAATTTATATAAATCTTAGTCATCAAATCATATTATAAATACTAAACTAAAAAAAAAAACAACACCTGGAAATTCCCTCGATTCGTGATCCACTTTACACCGCTCTGCAAGCCGGCAACCCAACCGGGTCGAGTGGCAAAACTAGCGCTACTCCGTAAAATATTAAATTTAATGACCCGCTTTTGTCACTGGCCGGAGTTATTCCTACGTTCACCAGGCCTGTTTCACTTTTAATAATTAAAACACTAATTTCGTGGGCCCTGACCTCTAAATCTCGGGCTAATCTTTTGTTCAAAGTTTGTCTTCGAAGATTTTGTTTTTGAATGTTAGGGACAAAAGGTTGACGAAACATGAGTTATAGTCTCGTGATTGATGTTGGTAGATTATGCGCTAGACAGACACTGCGGCAGACAATCTGACATATCGTATGATAGGCTGACTTGTTTCATGTATACCTAGGTCTTTTAATAAATAAATAATCTTAGTAAATATATTCTATTCTATAACATAACATAGTATCACGCCTATGGGTTAGGCAGAGGCGTTTTACGCCCACAATTCGCCGATGCCGTTTTTGAGTCCCATATAATAGGGGACTCTTGCCATTAACCGGGCATAGTTCCAGACTACGTATTGTTACTGAGAATTTCTATACAAAATACCCAATAATACATTGCAACCCGGCAATCGAACCCAGGACCTGACGCTCAGCAGTTGCGCATGCGACCACTGGACCATTTTTTTTATTTATAGTTGGAGTGTGCTTTTTATTTAAGTGACGTATATTATTTGTGGAGGGTTGATTTCAAAATGGCTCATCTACGTTTCATTTATTTTAGAAATGACCCATGATGAACCTATTTATAATGATTAATTGATTTAGAAAAATACTAGCTTCCGCCCGCGTCTTCGCCCGCGTGGATTACGAACCCGTACATTTTTCCGGGATAAAAAGCAGCCTATGGGCTATTGCAGACTATAATCTAACTCTGTGCCAAATTTCATCCAGATCCGTTCAGCTACTCTGGCGTGAAGGAGTAACAAAGATCCATCCATCCATCCATCCTCACAAATTTTCACATTTATAATATTAGTAGGATACATTTTTTTCTAGTCGTGTTACAGGGTAAGATAAACACAACCGTACTCTGACGGATGTAGTCACTTACCGATCCCGGTAAGTCAATCCCAATTCACGAGATGTGCCGGTTCCGCCGCTCTATAAATAATTCATACCCGCAACTTTAGACAGATGTTGTAGTTTAAAGAACAACTGACTTGCAATTCATAGTAGGTTGCTATACCAGTATGGTTGCTATGTCATTGCAGTTCTGTTGAAAATAAGCTTTGATATTATCACTAGTAATATAAACAGCTAGATCGTCAATTTTAGACAACTTTCTAATAATCTGACAACACATATTTCTTAATTTTAGATTTAATCTAGCTCCCGCGGCTTCGCACAGGTGGATGTCCTATTCCAGACTATAATCTATCTTTATGCCAAAGGGTCTAGCGGAATAAGCATTGCGAAGTGGCCCCCAAATGGGAACCTATACTGAAACTTTTTCTTTCTTTTCTTTATAAAAAAATAAAATATACCCCTCAAAAAAACTATTTTGCTCTATATCTCGGAATCACGTTAAAATATTTAGCCCTAATTAGCATATATGTTGTTCATACTTCGAAAAGATAACGCACCGAAAGTTTCAATATAGGTTCCCATTAGGGAACCACTTCGCAATGCTTATTTCGCTAGACCTTTTCATCCAGATCCGTTTAGCCGTTCTGGCGTGAAAGAGTAATAAAGATCCATCCATCCATCCATACTAACAAACTTTCGCATTTATAATATTAGTAGGATTTTAGTAGGATAGGATTTAAAACGTCGGTTATTCGATCGTCGATTGTTCCTGTTATGCGTCCATTACGAAAACTTTTTTACCATTTTAACAGCATGCAAAATACTGTCCCTTTAATTTAGTGGTCGTAAGCACGGCTGCTGTCGGTGATGTTCTGGGTTCGCTCCCAGAGTCGGGCAGTTTTATTGGTTTTTTCGGAATTTGTAATTGTACCGGACAGATGGCAATAATTTGGAGTCATATTACAAAAATGCTGAGTGACGGCCGTTTTTGCGCGTATGTGGCGCATATTCTCCTCAGTTGTTTTTCTTATAATTTTTTTGTTGCTTTTATTTTATGCGTCACATCATGGCGGAAATAAAAAAATTTTATTTCTTTCTTTCTTTCAAAAATCTTCATAACTAACAAAATCGGCGAATGTGCTACAAAACTGTCCCTTTCGTTTGTTGGTGTCTTTTCGGAGCTTTGAAAACGGAAATATAGAAACAACCAAAATTGTCATACGATGTTTGTATTGTATACGATGACATTTAAAAATATTGATGGAAAATTTTACGTTAATAATTAATTTTCTTGTTCCTAATTTGTGTTTTCAGTTACTTGCAAGTACACACTTACACTTCGTTGTTATAACAATGTCACTCCGACTTATCATTTCTATTCAGTCCGAACCAGGTCAACAGAAGACCTCAAAAAGCACTAAATTGATGTTCGAACTAACCCGTAATAGAATCGAAATGCCACTATGAACGCTATTTATTACTGAAACCAATCTTGGCGTGGTCCGATTGCCGAGTCGCTGAGCCACAATCGAGTTCCAATCGAGTTTCTCTCGAGTTATGAGGTTAAACATACCCAGTGCTGGTGACTTTTATAGCCTTTTTTCGTAGCTTCAATTCGGTAGCCCGCGCGATAGGAACAAAAAATTAGCCGCCAGTTTACTGCCAAACTACCCGGAATGAAGGCTTTTTGCTATTTTGTTAGGTTCAAAACCGACGATAAAAAGTAAGTAGTCACGGCTGGTGAATGCTCGGTTCTAAATGTTTTTAAGTGAGTTGTCAAGTACATTATTAACTTAAATATAAAATCTTCATTTTCGTCCTTACAATCTCATTACAATTTCGTCTTTACCTATCTTCGAATTCACGCTTACGAACTTATTTATTTTTTGGATAGATGATAGACTGATATGATATTTAAAAAACAATCATTATATAGTATAAGTTGCTATAGTTCGTTTCAATTGAATTTAATAACGACTACAAATTGTTTGCGCTTCAATAACACATCGTACCTACATTGCGAACGTGGCGCGGCGCAGCAAAAACCTCTTTGTATTACCAAGTCGTTTTTGCTGTCGCGTTGCATTCGCAATCTATGGATATCGGGTTTTTGGGCCGCAAATATGGTTGGTAATCGTTATTAAATTCAATTGAAACGAACTTTAATAACAAGCTTCCAACTACCAACAACATACATGCAATTAATTATCAACAAAATTAAATAAGCATATTATGAGCTAATAAAATTTTGCAGAGAAAACATTTGATATCACTTTGCACAATTATCAAAGAGTAAAGGTAATACATGACATGTCCTCACTGTATGATCATATCAATCTATCAATACTCGGTAAGGTTCTAGACGTGGAGATCGGCATCAGTTTAATCGAGTGTTTGTAGTCTAAGTATAGTGAATGTGAACGTTTTGATAAGTTTTTCTTTTTGCTTATATAATGCATGTTAAATTTAAGATTATTAAGTTACTTGTTTGTTGTAAATTAACATATAATTTTTTGAAAAGTGTATCTTGACAGACCTACCCCTTTTGGAACCGTGCGCTTAGAGTCTTGACTTTTTAAAAGTGGCAAAGGCCTAGTTGAGATAAAAGCGTTGACTTTGAATGCTATGTATGACCTGTAATAGGCATACATATAAAACTCTTAAAATTTTGTCAAATGTTTATATATGTATACTGTTCGTATACCAGTAAACTAATTAATAAATCTACAACTATAATCTCGAGGATATTACAGATGTATGTTTATTTTCTCTACTACAGACTCCTGGAAAATATGTGCCGCCTACATTCATGTTTCTAATCATCAAAAATAAACCATTTTCGTTCGTTAATCTTAACCGATAAAAATATACTCACAGAAACGTACTTTTAAATATAAATATACTTTATTCCTTCGACAAAGTATCACCTTTCTAGATCAATGAGTAAAGAAACACTCACGCCGAACCGTCCATACATCTTCCCATCCAAAAATTCATAACCTCATTACTAGTATATAACAGTTTTTCCTCCAATTTCCTCGAGTTATTACCAACGATATGTTAGAGAGAACTAATACGCGAGGAGTGTCGGTGTTCTTAAGAATTATTACTAGTTTCCATTTCATTTTACTGAGTTATTACAGTGATCTGACTTCTGGAGGTGTCTTTTCAGAGCAAGAGTTCGCAGAGAATGTAAAAAGTCTATAGTGTATGTTACAGATATCAAATTAGATTATCACAAACCGCTGCTGGATACAGGCTTCTCTCAAACGAGGCCATAACACCCGTTTTTCCAGAGAGCTTTTTCAGATCTTCAATGTGTCTGGATGGCCAGTTTAAGGTTATACCCTTCAATTATATTGTCTGAGCTGTAAGTACACGAGGCAATACGAAACGGCATCGCAATACAAAGATATGAAACTGTGTTCTCACTGAGCAGATAAGTCGAATTGGAAATATTGGTGCCACAGCGATGTGGCGCGCTGCACTGTTGCCCGTCTGATATGAACACCTAGCTTAAAACAGATCATAGACGGCAAAATAACAGGCGTGAAATTCCACAGACATTTTAAAGAACCTACTTCGGGGTTCTTACACGGTAAAACACAATATAATCATCATTTATTTTATTTAAACAACCTACAACAAAACACTGATTGCCTTAAGTTGTCTACGCTGGTTTGTACCGACGGGTCACCCATCCAAGATATGTCTGTGACATGTGCAGCTTACCCTCGCAGATTGATCGACCTCCACAGAAGCCATTTAGCAACGAGCCCCAAGACATCCTCGTCATCGTCACTTAGTTATCCACTAAATGGATTGTCAATTAAACTAATTACACGCAATTCTAAGCGCCGCCTCGGTATATTATGCCCAAGGGTGGAATATGGGATAAACCGCACTTTAGATGTGACTAAATCGTAGGAAGGAACGGCTCTATAAAATTAAGTGTTTTTATCTTTAATATAACATAGCATACACGTGTATTCTTTTTTTTTTTAATATTGGCCCACTCGAGTAATGGATTCCAGAATCTTTTTTTTTTTTAACTTTGCCTCTCTCTTATTTTTCCTGTATCGCGGGCACAGTTTACAATTTTACATGTCACATACACACACAACCAGACCCGAAACAACTATCTGTAGATCATACAAATATTTGTTCCATGCGGGAATCGAACCCGTGACATGTAGCGCAAAAACCTTAATGCTTAGCCACTGCGCCAACCGTGTCGCGAGTTCGATTCCTACATAAAACAAATATTTGCATGACCTACAGATAGTACACCCACAACAAACAAACACTTTTAACAAAAAGACAAGAAAATAAACATTAGCCGCGATACATTTTTGTCAAAGTATTTTTTAAATATAAATATAATCTACTTATCGTTTCTGCTAATGTTTTTATTCCTTCGCTTATTTTCTTTGAATTGTCGATATAATTGATTACACACCAACCGAACTACATAATATTACACCCAGGGGCAGGATCGCAAAAACGCTATGACAAAATTGTAGACGCGCTCTCAAAGAGGCCGGTTTTCCTTATTACACTCTTGTGAGCCGTTTGTACGTTATGCTACTTGGTGATGTTTGAGAGCCAATCTTCATATAAAGGTAGGCCAGTAACAGGCGTTTAGATCGTCTTTTATTTTAGGTACATTATGTAGTTGAACGTAGATTTATTCACAGTTTCTAACATCCGAAGCCTGTCCTGTTTGCGATTGCTTAGGAACGCACCTGATCCTTTTGTGATTATATTTTCACAGTCAGTATACGCAAATTATGTATCCAACAAAGAGCTTGTATTATTTTCTGTTTGAAGAAATTTACCAAATATAGGAAGTAATATGTGTCATGTTTTTTTGCCATGTTGCGAGTAGTAGCGGCTACACTTCAATAGACTCAAGGTCAGTGCAGACAGGTGCCAGAAAAACCGGAAGAGATGAGGATTCTCCGAGGATGATAGGTATGCCTGCGGCACTGACAGTGGTCTAAAGACTTGCTGGCGTACCGTAACTTGCCTGTGTCCTGTAATTCGAGGGATCTCATAGAGGCCAATGCGAGAGCCGTCTGGCCGTATTTTGGACCGGTCAAATTTGAAATTAACTATCAACACTAAAAGAACAAGAAGAACTTATCTATGTGTGCTGCGTGAAGCGCTGATTCAAAAAGGGGCCAATACATACTGTAGTTACCTCCAGAAGAAACCCTTAAACTCCTAACACCAAGCATTGTCACTACGACACGAACTCACAAAAGACAAAAGCCGACAAACAGAGCTAAACAAAAAACATACATTATCTAAATTACTTCAACTTGCGCAGAATAATTCCGGCGACCTATCACAAGTGCGGCCCTGTATCCTGATTCCCGAGGAAGTCATTAAAGTGAGCAACTAAGTGAAAAACTTCGGGGCACTTGTTTTCACAAAGTGCCAAAACATTTTTCTTGTAATGATATAAAGGGACTTTTGGTACCGTGGACTGTGATTTTGTGAAACGATGTCGCTTTCTTGTGTAAAAGTTTTAAGCGATATGTTAGGTAAGGTTGACTGGCGATTGAGAAAGTCATCATCTTCCTCGCTTTTACCCAACTACATTGCGGTCGGCGCCGAGTTTAATCTAATGCCGTCTGATCTCGGCTACCCAATTTTTGGATGACACTGATACTGTGAGGTTAGACTGGTTATTGGACTTACTGAGTTGCTGATACCCGTAACGACTGTCATAGGTTTTTGTATGACACCCAGGACCAGCTACTTAACGTGCTTTCCGAGGCACGAAAGGGTCTCGATGTTTGTAGAACAGTCACCCAAGGATTGACTGCATAATGCGCTGATTTACCTCACAGATCGGCTGACCTGCACCAATGTTAAATAACTACTAGCCTCTCTATCAATTGAGAGGGTGTGTTATACAAATAGGTTAAATACCTGTCTACCTTATTCGTGAATAAATATTACGTCCAACAATCTTGTATTAGTTAAAATCTGTTTTGTATTGTTTTGTCGTGCGACATTACAAATCAATAAAATTTCTCGTTTATTTAAACAAAAACGCATTTGTATGGTGTACAGATAGCTGTTACGGTTTTGAGTGTACGTGGATGTGAGATTTGTCTGTAAATTGACCATTATACAGGATAGAGTTACAATCAAAATTAATTTCAACATCAATACAATTCAAATTTTTTTTAGTTCAATAATTATCCACTAACACTAATATGGCGCCAGTGAGTATCAAAGTTGACAAAAGCCAATATCAAATTATTACTAGAGTGTGCTTACCAAAGACTTGGGCTTGCCCTACTTGGCTTAAAAATATACATGTAATTAATTATAATTTTCCTGTTTATTGCTTAGAAACAGCGTTTTTTTATGTGATTTGACGAGAAATTCTAAGAAATTGTATAAGTAGGTCAATTTTTATTTCAAATCCGCAAAGAGTATGAATATCAAAGGCCAGGTTTTAATGAATATTTTTTGGAATTAATTGCTTGTTTCATATCATATACAGTACGTTGATACCTTGTATATTCTACGAGAGTAAATCATAGTACTCATTAGAGTCAGTCATTTAGTATGTATGGAAATTCTCAGTAGCAGCACGGCGTCTGGAACTGTGCCCGGTAGACGGCAATAGGCTCGCTCCCTATTACATGGGACTCAATAATGGCATCGGCGAAATGTGGGTGTACAATAGTACACCTCTGCCTAACCTTCGGCGATCCGTTTGTTCGTTTGCCGCCTATAACATAAAAAAAAAAAAAAAAATATAGGCATGATGCTATGTTATGTTTCATAATCCTTGTTCCATGTGAGTATATCCTTATTTCTGTGTAACTAGTCTTGATACTCAGTCTATTAAATATAACTCTATCAAATTATATCTTTTGCAGTATTATAATTTCAAAATTACATTCCTGCATACAATTCCTTCAACCTTTCTAAAATTCAAATATAAAAATCTGTTCATAATAACGAACCACTGCAAATCCGACTAAACTTTATTTTTTCGCAATTCTAAAGTCAAAGCGGGGTCGCATTCGGAATCTAGGCCAGAATAAACCATAGTACTTATAATCCGCTTAGCCACTCGTAATATTGGCACTGCTTTTTGCTATCGCAGTCAGATTTGCATAATTCTAGCTTTGGACAAGAACGTTGCTTTCCTGGAAGCTAAATTGACAGCTTGATAGCTTAATACTGAGGAAATTTGGCTTTGTATTCGAGTCGTGTTTTTTGTGGAAAATCATTCGTTTTGCAACCGTTTGAAGGATCAATAAGCTTAGTCTTGCTGTACGTGCAGGTTTCTGTTCTAAAAATCTTTGAACCCATCTTTCGACCTTTTACCCTACCAAAAAATAGCTTTGGATTCCTAACTTATTGATGAGCTGTCAACGGCCCGCCAAACACCTTTCAACCGCCACAAAATCGTGACAAGTTAATTTTTTTTTTATGCTACGTTTATGCATATTGGTATAACAGATCGTCTGACAGTCTTTGAAAACTAAATTTGTTAAAGAAATTTGTTACTATGGCACTAATTAACTAAAATTCAATTTGGTCTAAAGCTCTATCACTGAATTTTAAATAAACCATCTGCCTTTCAAAAGACACAATGAACTAATACCTCAATATTTAATTTACCAAAAATATCTTAATATTTTAAACACCTGTGACAATTGCGAGCGATTGCTAAAGATTGCCAAAATGCCGTGTCACTCGAGGTCCCGGGGGATCGATCGGCCCCCGTCCCCCGTCCCCCGTTAGCTGTCAGATAACCAATAACCCAGCACCTGCCGCCTGTCGCGTCAAAATGAGGAGAAAATAAAGTGTTAGGTTTAATGTTGAAAAAGTAAGATACAGTTGCGTTTACGGAGAAAGTTTTAAAATTCACAGCTGTCATGTTTAAAAATTACATAAGACTGTTTTGTATTGTTATTCTTTAAGCAAGTTCTCTACAGAATCGAGAACATGGTCCGACTTTGAAATACGAATAAATAAACGCTGATATCATAACCTGCTACTCTGACTACCTACCTACATTGCTTTATCAATAACTGTAATCTTACAAATTCTTTTCCGAACCCTCTTATGAGGTAGCACCACAAAGAATTTTCCTATCTCATTGACATCAAAAGAAATTATTAAAGTACCAGACCATCTTTCGAAATAATATTAATCTGATCAATTGTTGACAACTTCCTCGGGAGAATTAAATCTCTTTGAAGATATTATCGTTCACAAAATATAAAAATCATTTAATTTATGAAGTAACTTCACGATTCGAGCTTTAAGATTATTGATATCAAAGTAAAATTAAATGTTTTAAGTCGATTAATGATCATTTCTTCATCACGCTTTGTTACCGATATACGTAAGATCTTTTTTCTCTTTTTAATTCGAAGTTGGTTTATCGGATAGCATTTATTTCGTATGGGACTAAACCGCTTCATGGAAATATTATTAAGTATACTCTCCGAGTTATTGCAGATTCAGATTAAATAATACCTTTCATCTGCCCATGCTCCGAAATTGTGACGTAGTATGCGTAAAAAGACGACACAAAAGGTTTTTGAAAATCGAACTATAATTTTCAGTTGTTTCTTCTGGCTATATATAAATTCTTTTTTTGAATCAGTAATCTCATTTGATGGCAATGACCTTATTATACAAAAAAATATATTACCTAATATTACGCTGTAATTTTACATTCCTCACATTCGTTCAGTATTAATTGCACACTCGAATTAGGAGCAACCTCGTTGCAATCGTGGGCAAAGTAAAATTTGTGACTTTTGGGTAACAACTTACTATTTATCGCGAATATTGTTAGCAAATAATCCCTCAATAGTTGTTAAATCACCCACGGAGTGGTTTGAATCGATGTTTTTCTCTACTACATAATTGTCCCTTCTATCTGTTTGCGATTTTTACATTTTTTTCTAAGATATATCTTGATTGCCATGTGAATATCTAGAGATGTATGTAAGTACCTGTTGGTGGCAAATATTCGTTTCTTCAACACCACCTACCTCGTTCAACTCCCAGGAGCAGTTGTAACTGGAGCTCCGGACACAAGGCACACCACAATTTCTAGATTTATTTCTACTAGTATAAGTCGTAAATGTCACACACTACACGGCAGTGAGCACAAACACTAGATAGGATACAACATCTAAAATTGATGACACACTAAGATTTCGAAAAAAGTTTTAATGTCCGTTCAACTCAACGCGTAAATCTCACTGCTCGGTTACGGCGTAAATACTGCGACCATGGTCGTATCTGAGAACAATGACGATTTGCCGATAATACCCTCAAGAAAACACAGAAAATGAAAATGAGAACATTGGAATGTCAATATTTTTTTTGTATTTTCGTCATTAGTGGACAGGCAAAGGGATCTAAGCTCATACAGCCAAGCCTGAATGTCACAAAAAATATTTTATTTTAACTAAGTATTAATTTGATAATAAATTAAACTGCATACTATTTACAATAATTGTGTGGATAAAAAAAAAGAATTTGTTTGTGAATTTGAATATTATTCTTATGGACGGACTAAATTCAGACATTTTAAATCCTCGACTCAAACTTATTCGAAATTTAAAATGAGCCTGTATTGGATAAGCGGTGCCCACACTGTTCTGAATCAAAATTACTAATTATTAATAGGCTCTAATTATGTAATGTGATTATCAAAGAGAAAATTGATGTAATTATCAAAGAGAAAATTATCTGTCTTGAGAGCTTTCTAAACTTAAGCATTATAACCTTAAAATATTACAAAGAAAGGATGTTGAAATAAAACCACAAGAATATTATAAATCAGATTGCTTTAATTTATTTTAATTTTATACAAATCGAATACTACTTACGATAGTCAATTTTAACGAATAAACATTTTACCCGTTGTATTTATTTTTACAAATTTACCTTTGTATTTTAATTTTTATTATTTTTCATCTATTATAAAAACCTCCATAGGGGCTTTTCATTATAAACTTACATTACACTCGGCTGTATTTAATCAACTTACTGCAGTCGTATATATTTTTTTAGTTTAATTTTAATTAATTATGTCAACTATGGTTAAGCCACAGGAACACAATGTGGAGTTATTATGTGTGAATTAGGAAAATAATTATCGAACTATGAATGAGAAGCTCGTTTGTTGAAAAAAAGTTTGGTCGTAACTATTGGTACGTGTATCCGAACGTGTGGGTTTAGCTCACCATTCGCTATATTTTCTTATTAGAAAACTTGGTAGCATTAATTATTTTTTAAATAAATGGCACGGGAAAATGTTGGTTACTCAAATGAAATCTTAAGATAGAATTATTTCTTGGATCCCGGATAGTCGTGGGCGTTACCTTCACGGCATATCAATTCTCTAATGTAATCTCGTAATGGAAATGTTCGATCCAATCCAAATTGTTTTAAGGAAAGAAACATATTTTCTCATTGGACTCAAATATTTTAAGCTCCAGTAGGTAGGCAATTAATGGATTGATTAATCAAATATACTTATTAAACCGTCAAGTGAAGCTAATGAGACACAATAGACAATCTATTGTTACTCGTTGCCGGGCGCCTCCTGTGTCTTAATGAGTTATTTCATATCATATTTTGATTTAATAAGAACAATATCCCAGAAACAGATGGTTTTCTCGATTCTGATTTTAAATACTGTTTTCTCTTTTATTTAATGAAAATCAAATATTTTAAGTAATGAAAATGAAAGCTAAACCCAGCACAGAGATGAAAATGTATGAGAAAAGTGTAAAAAATATATGTTCGTATATAACTTGTTGCATACATAAGTTGGTGTTCAAGTAAGCGAGCACATACCAGGTGTAATGTTTATAGATGTAGCCTAAATAGCGATCGTATGAGACACAGAATTAGATTTGTTAGCCAAGGAACTTAAGAACCACACTCAGAATTTTATAGAATTAGTCAAAAACTATCTTTTTGAAGATCTTTTCGCCAGATATTACTGATCTTACATCTATAAGTAAAGTAAAATTAGATATACTCAAAGAAAAGTAAGAGACAGCGTATGAAGTTGTCAACAAGAAACAAGTAACTGTAGCTATAAAAATAAAGACCCTTCAATGGCATTTGCTTTATGAGGGCAAGATAAAGCATGTCTAGATAACAGATGTTCATCTAAACATCACCTTCGAAGAGTATAATAAAATGAGTGTATAAAACAATTTAAACGTCACGATTAGAACGAATGAAAACATTTTAACTATCTCAACAAAGAAAATAAATTCAAATTTTATTCTCAACAAAGTGATCAGTATTGTAAATAATATGAAGAATATCTACTGAGATTTTATAAATTGAGATTTTCTTTTTACATCTCTTTTTGCAAACCAATTTTTTTTAGAGCTAACACATTTTATAAGATACATTTTAAACGCAACTTCTTCATCACATTTACGCCGTCACACAAAGTTGTGTGCAAGAATAAAATAAGTAACAGACACGACATGTGTCAATAGAGCTCGACTCGTATCGCGTTTCAAGATCGTAACAGCACGAGTTGCGAGGTCGGTCTGCCAGTAAACAACCTGTCACTATCTGCCGTCTCTCACAAGTTACGTGAAAAGGTACACTATATTTTTCGTCCTTATTAAACCGAGCAAGTTTAGTTTTGTATCGTATACTAGAATTGACTTTAGTTTTGTGAGTTCTATCGGAATGTGACACTGTACGTTTAGGAAACTCTATTTTGTATTCTTAGTGATTTAATATGATTCATTTCTCAAAGCTTTTTTTTGATCCAATATTTTTAAAATTTACCACAACAGGCTTCGTCAAATATTTTGGGAAATTAAAAAAGAGACACTTAAATTAGTAAAATTCAATTGTTTTATTTTTTATTCTCTTAACTTTTATTTACAACTTAAAATTCCCAAATCAATGTAACTTAATCTTAGTTTGGCGGGTTCTTAGGTCCTTGGCAACAAAGTTGTACTAAATGAGAGATTATTTTTTAAAATCGCTGTAAATTCGCCTTACCGCTATAACTAATAAAACGACACAAGAGTAGATGAGACTCGAAATAGTTAAAATCTTAGTTTACAGCGTTCAGAAGTAGAAATATACATGGAAATCCAAAATACCTGTTTCACGATTAAAGCATTTTGTTTCTGTTGTGCAGTATGCAGAGCTGTCCGTATGACATATTATTATGTTATTATAAAGAAATAAAAATAAGGCAATATTTTTAAGTAAAGCCAAAACATCTGTTTAAAATCACGGCATTTCGTGAATTAATAAAAAGGAAGGTATTTGATTGACATTGATTATTTTCAAGAAAATCGATATTTATTATTCAGAATATAATATAAATACGAGACATAAAAAAATTATATCAATCGAAACAAAAAATTATATCGGCCGAAAAAAGGAAAAATGTATGTCCAAAATATTGCTATACCGTTTGAGCTATATGCCATACAAACATTAAAATTATATATAGATGTATACATATATGTATTAGTGTAGAAATAGACGATAGTGTGTAAAATGGTTCCCCAGTGTTGAGTGAAATTCGGAAGTAGTTTAGAGTTAAAAGTGACAAATAATGTGAGGGACATACAGAACTGAAAAGACAAAGACACTATCGATAATATATCATTTATATTTTATTTATAGAAAGTCAAGTAAAAAGTGAGCATTTTAATAAGCTTGACACATAATATTATAAAAAAAAAAAACAAATGAATGTTAGTTTGTTACGAGTTTAAAAATATGCAAATATTCTAAAGATTCATGAACATTATGACGACGGCCAGAGCTAAAAAAACCGCATTTGAGTAATTATTTTTAATTTAATATTTATTACCAGTTACTGTAGCTTCCCCACAAAATTTGCTTTGTTCTTTGAAAAGTATGAACATTGTAAAATTGCCAGAAGTTTTGCTGTACTGACGTCATAAAAAGTGAGAGATTAAAACCATAAATACTGCTTTCGAAATGTGTATGCTTCGCATATGAAGTGGTTACGTCAGTTCATTTTGTACGTTTAAATTCTAACCCGGTCCCATGCAGGCGTTTATTAATCGGCTTTTATTAAATAGTAGATCGATTCTACTCGTTTTTTTTAATTTATCAATATTTTTATTATATTTTATCATTGAACCGCTACCACGGGCGTTACATTCGATTTCACAACCTCTCATTTATTTATTTAAACAAAACAAGTTTAAAATTGGCTGAATAACCCGTAGCCGCGGCCCAATACAAACATTAACCCGTTAAATTACATGTTAACAAAGACCCTAGTTCGTTTTTTTTATTTTTTCTTTACAATAAACTTCTCGACTTCCTCGTTTATACCTAAAATTCAACTTAACTTCAATATTTATAAACCCTATTTTTGGCACTAACAAATCTAATTAAATATAGATATTAATTAATTTTACAATTTTTCATTTTTAATCAGTTTCGAATTGAAATATACACAATCAAATGTAACAATAGGGTTTTGAAATTTAAAATTATACTTAACAATTATACGAAATATAAAATAAAACATCTGATTCCTGATATTTTTCAGCACCGCACTGTTAAAATATAATATAATATACTGGTAAACGACAACGTTTATAATCTCGGGAACAATTAACATAATTAGGTTTTAATAATACAATTCTGACAAATATAATATATGAACAAGCTGTACCCTTTTCTGAAAACACTTATTATTTAACCCTTTTAACATTCAGAATTCAAATCTTCGACTCCAAGAAAAGAGGTACATGAACACTTATAAAACTCAAAAAATCTCAAAACTCATCATCATCATCATCAACTCAAAAAACATATTTTCTACATTTAATTCCTTAAGAAAGAAAGATCAACAAAAAAATGCGAAAACACTCAGAGTTGCGTAAATGTTATATCTAGATTTTAGTGAGCTTCCTTATTAATAGTTATTCCTTTATAATTTTAGCTTAAATCAAGGGACACGACATTCACTAGGCTATCACGACATCTATAAGAGTGAAATTGAGGAACGGACATAGACAAAGACTTTAAATTGTTTATTTTTTAAATAATATGACTATTATATAGATGCTACAGTATGTGCTAAAAGATTCTAATCGAGTAGACACTTGACGAATTGGATTGATAACAATCAATTACAATTTAAAAAGTTTTTCAATTGAATTTTCGTCAAAGTGACATCTTGACGTCTTATTGGGCGCGAAAAATCTCGGATCGCCTCCAATCGATCTACTTTTGAAATTAACCTGATAATATTATTATATCGAGATGATATTAATATATATAATAACAGTATCTAGTACTTATTAGTAATAGTGTACTATTCCTGCCCAATAAGACTGGTTGTTACAATACTAGAGTGAAAAATGCGATACTTTAGTCTTTTTTCCGATTTTTTTCTAAAATTTATATACAAATACACATCGCAATATTCTGTATGTACATGTTATCAATATGGTTACGTGGTGGTTAGTGACAGTACAGCGTTGTAATATTTTTGCTAAGCATAACATTTTCTAAATGTTAACACAAACCGATCCCTAAATAGTTGCTATTATTGATGCTAAGGACCTTCTCTCATATCGATATACTAACAACATTATAATTGTACACTATCGATAGATTAGTGAGCATTTATCGATACAAGAGAACAACAGTTACGTACTCCGTTTAATCGATAATGATTTTTTATAAGTAAAAAGTCCTATCGAGTTACCGTTAAGTTCCGTTTTAAGTCGGTCCTAATTATTTTTAAATTCAACACCTCTGATGCTAGACCTATTCTATCTTTGGTTCCGTATTAATTGTTGATTTCTTATCAATTCCACAACTGTTTAACAATTCCTGGATTTAATCTTCGTAGTACAATCTTTTAATAATTACAATTTTACTCCCAAATCCATAATTAAGAATCCGACCTATCCATATTAATACATGTCGATTTAAACCAACATGTATCGATGTAGACACAGCGATGGTCGCTAATCGAATCATAATATCGAATGCAATAATCTTAAATCATTAAGTAGCTATTCTTGATTCTACCGATATTTGTTCCATTATATACATCACTTAATACCCTAAGGTCATGTCATCATCTGTGATCCCTCATTACATGTAAAAGGATACTATTCAAATCTTTTCATTCAAAAGAACTCTCATTTTTCTATAATTTATGCGAATTTTAATCCAAGCCTTGACGCTGAACCGGAATTTTAGTCATGCAAACTTTTTTGGTCGAACCTCACTTTTCATCTGAGTTCGATTTCCAGAAAACTTTTTGCCATTTCTTTCTCTTTAATTAATGCAACCCCATGCCTGCAACGCGATCCCTTCCTTTAACTGAAACCTCATTAGTATTTCGTTTATACATTATCGTTTAGTAATAGTAATTAATATTGTTTTTTTTAACAAATTATACACGTCAACATTTATCTGTATAACATCCTAGTCAACATCACATTTTTTTAAATAATAGCTGATGGAAATTTCAGTCTGAGCTTAAGAATTCGTTTTAAATTCGAAGAAATAACGATTTTATGCATGTACTGATTCAATAAACAATTAAATACTTATAACTGTAGAAAAGATATCCTCAACCATAAATGTATAAATATAGATTATACAAAATCTGTTAAAAAATAAAGAGAAAATTCAAATAGACGATCCGCATCCAAATCTCTTGCTGCATCTGAAATTCCCATTAACATACCACTTAACTACAAATATGTAAATTTATCATAATTTAATGTCTTAAGACTTTGTTATGGAGACGTGTGCGTTTCAACCACGTATTTAATTTAATTATATTATCAATTATAATTACAAGTCGGCGTTCTAATAATTAGTTCTCTCATACTTGCGCCGGGTGCACCCGGGCACCTTAGTAGTTGGTTCATTGCACGATGATATGCGGTGCCGATAGTAGGACAGCCACTGTTGCGATGATTGTGAAAAGTGTGAACACGAACAGGCAAAACCTGGGGACAAAGGTAACATGTGAGCCTAACATAACAGGATATATTATATGCATTGTAAGGATTGGCGACAAAGTGGCTCCTTGAAGACTTAATTATAATTGTAGTAGTTGAGTTACAAAAGACTGATAATATTCCAAAGCCCGATACAATGTTAGCAAACATGATATTAAGCTCAGAAGCAAGTTATGAAGAAATTCGCCTAATTTGAAATTCGCCATTTAAAGTTGGTAAATTTAAATTCAAAATGCATACGGTCTAGATTTTGAGTTCACATATTTTTATTCATTTCAAAATGAGCACTAAAAATATAAATTTAAAACAAATATTCCTATTTGAATAAAGTTTCAAGACTGAGAAGATTCGGGTTGACACTGGTTTATTATGCTTACTTGCAACAACTATGACCTGACAGCAATAACTTTTGTTACAGTACATGTCAGAATTCGTCTCGACAGTCCGGTTTCGTAGTGCGCTATCCACCTCACATACAATTGGGCAAACAGGGGGATAACCATGTTGCGTCACAGTGACATGTTCCCATTTTTCATCGTCCGGGTTATATTGCTCCACATATGCAGCTAACACACAAAGTTCTTCCACATCGCGGGGAAGCTTGTTAGTCGACCATAAAACTGCCAGTTTACGAGTTTTTCGCTCCTAATTAAATTTTGTGTGGCTTCTAGAGCAATTTACTTTCGGATTTCATGGAGTTTATTATTTATGGAAAGGTCGCACTCACGGCTATTAACCCGAAAATGTATGATTATACTTGATATCATTTTTTTAGTGAGAGATTTCTATACGTATATATCAGATTACTCGTACTTTAAGCAAATGCAGTCTAAGCTCAGTAAGCCGATAATGTAAAGCAAAAGCCGTTTCTAACAATGCAACGCGCGAACAAAAGAATATCAATATCTAAACTCGAATTATCTGCGTCGAATTATTTTATTTATATTTCTGACAGCACAACACATGAAAAAGAATGAGATGTTGATTTATTAATAAATAATAAGAAGACAGTAGAAATAAAACTTCTACTTTAAATCTTTATTTAAAAAATTGAATAAGACAAAACTAAACCAATTACTTGCGATCTTGTTCAAGTTATAAATCTTACAAACGTCTGCTCATATGTTAGCTAACCGACTCAGCATCACTTAATATTTTAGAACAAAGCTCTGAATCGTCTGTCTAGGATTTTATTTCTTTATGAACTTCTAAAGTAAGGTAGGGAGTTAACACTGCTATATTATTTAAGAAGACTGATTAATCACTCAGATATGACTCTAATGTGCTACAAAAATATTTTGAAGCGTTACTTTGGTTGCTTAAAAAGGTTTTCCAAAATATAGATTGCGCAATACGGAAATGGAATATCAACATCATTCATTTAAGTAGAAATAAAGGCGCGGTACTGGTTAATCTCCCTTTATAGTGGTTAACAATGGAGTTGTAAATCAATGAATGTAGTTTTACCATATTCATTCATCAATTCACTGGAGCTTTTCGGATTTATATGATGAATATTTGGGTTAAATTTATTTATTCTTCGCCTTTACTATAGCTTCATATTGTTATGTATTGTCATGATTCTTCTGTCTTGGAATATAACCCGTACTTCAAGCACTTATACGTGGTGAGTTGAAATTGTTTAACGCCACGCAAGAGAGCCTTGTGTCTAAGATTGCATAGGCTGTAGGATTCCATAGTCTACTTTAACAATTAAACGCTGAATGTTACGTAAGCTTCACCGTAACAATATCCATAATTTCTTACCTATCAACAACCATCGCAGCAAACTTCCAGTCGCTGATCAGCTCAGCTTCTTCGTCTGCTTTCTTCATCCTCGCAGTAATGAACTGCAACTCCCTCAGGATGAGATGAAGTTCTCTGTGGTGGCTGCCCAGACCGCCGCCCACGTCTTCCATAGTGGACGGACGGACGAACGACCGACGGAAATCCGTTCGGAATATTGAGCACCTAGATCGATATAGTGTGATTGGAAAGACTGAATTAGTATAGTAATGTTAGATGAAATTTAAATGAAGAAAAAGTACTTGGCAGCGATGAATTTAAAATTCTATCGAACATCAAACCCGAAGTTGTTCTCAAAAAAGTGGCACCGCTCATATATAATTCACTTTTGAAAAACTTTGCGATATACTCCAATAAAACATATTTCTTGGAGACAATGGAACATTGATACGAACAAAAAATGGTTGTCAAAAAGACAATCAAATAAAATCTATTGATATTTTATTACAGGATAAAGTAAACATACCTGTCACAAACTTCCGATACGCATAGTCTGATGTGAAATAAAAAACTGATGGTTAGCTGGATAGTGATTGGTTTTTACACAGGAGCTAGTTTCAACTGAGACTAGTGCTATAATTTCTTTGGTAAGGTTAAGTGAGGAAATCATGCCAGACAACATTGGAACATACACGGGTAAAATATTGAAAGAGGGTTATATTTTAATATATTGTAATACGTGACTACTTTACTACGTGAATAAAAATTGCAAAATTATACTTCATTTAGAAACAAAGAATAGTATCATAAGAAACGTGTAACGTGTGAGAATAAATAATTCAAATCGAGAAATTAGGAGGTTTCTTATTGATTTGTTGTATGAGTAAGCTGGTGCCTTTAATACTTCGGTAGTTTGAATACTCACGATGCATAACAATCAAAAACCAATAAATTGTTATAGCCACGTTATCGAGTTTGTTATTTAAAGTGAAACGTTATTTTAAATGAAAAATATAATAAAAAATTAAAGCGAAAACTAAAATTCGAAAAATCAAAAAGTCATTTTGAGAAATTTCATTTCATAAAATGACTTAATATCACTTGACCTCTTTGTATTAGTCTCACCAATTCATGTAAAGTGACTAATGAAACTATACTTCTCAATGAAAAACTCAGTGACAGGTTACGGTGCCACTTTTTGAGAATATTCCTCTAACATAGAGTGATTCATAGTTATAATTGTATAGCAACACAAAGTATTGTAACGATTCTGCCTTTCATTGAATAGTGAGTTTAGCACAAATCATAAAATAAAGAAGGTTACAAATGTTTAAATACAATAAATTGTAAAAATCTGTGTCTTTTTTTGCTTTTAAGCCAGAAATTGAAGAAGTATTCATTAAATTAAAAAGTGTTATTAAATTCTTTTCTTACCCTGGCCCCAAATTTCCAGTTGATGCTGTACTATTTGGAGGTGGAGGGCCATGCCTAAAGTCATCATCAATGTCCAACACATTTGCCAGCAGTGACTTGGATGACCTCTCCTTGAGCTCCAGCTCCCTCATTCTGGTATTCATCATTATCGTCTTTCTTGTTATTTTCTTCCCTGGCCTCGACATGCGAAGAATCCATGGCAACCATTGGAGGAATACCGATTTTATCTGCAACGAAATAATTATTAAACCCTAGTTCATTTCTCAAAAAAATAAAACTTATAAGTGTCTAATAGGAACTTGTCCACAATATTACTATTCACTATATCTTAAAGTGATTACACAATTATAGATGGCGAAAACATCACATCATATAGACATAATTTTGTACAAAAGAACACTTGAATAACTATGCATATTGCATTTGCCTTTCATCAAATACTCACCCACTGCGGCATTTCATGTATGTCTGCTGTGCGGTGATGGTAATTGAGTACAACTACTGTGAGTACCACAGACGACGCTACCATGAACATGATGCAGTTGAAGTACGTCCCTGTCGCATAAAAAAACTAGCTTTACATGTTGTTTGGGCTTATTTGTATATGAATGAAGTTATTCTTGCCATTTTGTAGTAAAAAACATTTAAGATAGATTTACAAATTTAGATGGAAAGATTAGATGAAATTTCTAGATTGAAACTACTATTTAAAATTTTATTTTATTTTACAATGGGTCATTTGAACACAATTTTCTTAAGAAGGATTTATCAAGTCAAGATATAAAAAATAAGTAATGATCTAAAATTGTAATCAAGACATTATCTGGGAATTTCTTGTGCAAAGTGATATTTGTATTTTACATGATCTTATAACTAATAGGTGACGAACAAACACGACAAATAAACAAAAAATGTAAGGAGAAAATTAAGTACTTCAAAGATTTTATCTGACATGTTTATAATTACATTTTTAATTATAATACCACGTGGTTTGTAGCGAGATGTCATAATCTAATTAACAATGACACAGAAAGCCACATTCATGCATTTTAATTGTACATGCATTGTTCTAATCTACATTTAGATGAGTTTTAGCTTTTATGCGTTACACTGACTTTATCAAAATTAATAAATCAAATTTTTATGCCTTTCTGTCGTGTCTATCTACGAAATCAATCTTTTAAAATTTTATATGTAATAAACACGACAAATTATGATTCCTATTTTCTTTATCACCTACTTTTATTGGTTTACGCCAGAGAAAGTGCCTGTCACTTGATTACTTTAAGCATTAAATCATGTCTTTGGGACAAGCTCTTTCTATGTATTAGTTAGCACCTCTCGTAACGATGTTGCAGTTAATCACAGAGTTATTAACGCATTTAAATAGTCACTAACGTTACCAGAGATGCAACTTTGACAAAAGCATTCATTTACTAATTGGAAGTCGGCTACATTTTGATGTGAACTAGAGAACTTTATGTAAATAGTTAAAGAGAAGTAATTGTAGTCTATTCAGTACAACAAACTATGATTACAATTTGACTGTAAATGAATGGACTGGTCTCAGTTTTATCTCAACAAATGCCTTTGTCAAAGGTTTCAATAAGTTTATCAGTATGTCAATTACAGGGATGGTAACAGACCCGACAAAGTTGAGACCCGAAGTTCACGAGATACTTGGAGGCTGGACCCTCACTACCCGCATCCACTTTGTTGCTTTATACTGTTGTTTAACTTTAAATCCTGCTTTTAAACTACAAGCAATTAAGTATTTAGAAGCTCGTTTAGTTAAGGAGAGTTGAACGCTAACTTTCGCTGTGTTTCAGTTTTTGTAATCGTTTCAAAATCATGCTCGAAGCTGACGTCTGTAGTCGCGTGTTAAAATTCTACAGTAAAAAGCCAATATAAAATAAAAGGAAGGAAGGAAAATAGATCCAAAAATGAAATTTCAATGAATCGACCAAAAAAAATTGTAAGTACATTATTTTAATACATTACAAGAAGTTCGAGTGCCGGTATATTCAGGAAATTACCTTTAGATAGACTCTGTATAGCTACTATTTCAACAGCACGAATGTAAAGTGCAATAACTCTATTTCAAGTGTTGAGAGAGCCGCAAGAGCGCTGTTAAAGCATAGATCAGTCTCCAGAGACGGCGAGACTCTAAAATGCAAGTTGAAAACAGAAAAATATAAGAAACTATACGCTCTCCTTTAAAAATTCAAGCAAAATTATATCTATTTAGATCTTTGTTAAGTTAATATTTCATGAAAGAGCAGAGGGACATTTTAGATTAAAAACCACAAAATATCCCTCAAGCTGCATTCTCTTTTAGAAAATAAACTATTCATCATTATTTTTTATATCAGTTATTTAGATAAAAGAATCAACAAACGCGTGGTACTTTTCTCACCTATTAGGGGGATCGCCTCAGAGGTTTTTGTGATGACGTGTCCCACCAATAGAGAGAAAACAGTTTGCGACAGGAGAATTGTTACACCTGTAAAGATCAATATAAACTATGAAACAAAATCAAATAAAGATATTCTATTTACATTTGTTAACCTATAGTACCATCCAGTTTATAACATCGTCGGTAAGATCTCGTCCTGTTTGTGTGCTGAGTCGGTATCAGGGGCTCAAGTGAAATCATAAACGAAACATAAGGATAGTCATGCAAACACTATTATAGAGGGTTTTAACGCTGGCTATTTATCATTATTATTATTATATTATTATCAATTTATTTGAGAAAAGTTAATCGAGTTTTTCACTAAAATTACACCACCCTCCAAGTATCCAGAGACCACGGATTTAAAAGCCTAAGGATATAAAATAGTTAATTTCAAAACACAATTACATCGAAAATAAACACCCAAACAAAACGTACACCATGGAATCGATTACGTAGACCGCGAACTCACATAAATATTTGAAGATAATAAAAATACGATTTTAAACATATAGAATAAAAATATCGTAACTTACCTTCTGAGTCCGCAATGTCAAAGTTAAATTCACATGCCATGCCACTTAAATTGGAAAATTAATATCGTTACAAAAATGTATCGATCAAATAAATAAAATAATCAAGAGTAATCAAGTGACAAAGCAAAGAATCACGGAATCGATTCCAAGATTTGTTAACCAAAACTAAATTTTAAATAATACGTAAAAGAAAAAAATACCTTCACAATTGTTTCGACAGATTATAATTTGCGTTCCAATAGAAATACGATTTTCATAAAAAATATTTTTAAGCAAAAGCAATCTCACAACCTCTAATAAATCAATTACGCAATTGACAGACAATAAACTGAAAGCTTGAAACCACTCAATAGCAACGTTTATGCTCACAATGATTTTAATGAATTTTAAACGTACATAATTTACTCCTTGTAATGTTTTAAAATAACTGTTAATTATTTCTTTTTTAATAAAAAACAAATGAGAGCTGAAATAAAATTAAAAATAGTATGAAAGATGAAATAAAAGTACCAGGACACAATGAACATGAAGAGAAAATAAACGTAGGAGACAAGCGGGATGGACGAACGGTGTGGGTTAGGTTTGGGCAGTGTACCTAACAGGGGGATAGCGTCGGAGACCTGTGGCAGGGTCTCGGCTACCAGGTTGAGGAACACCGTCAGCGAGAGAAGAATAGTGACTCCTGCAATCAAACACATGGTTAACATCCCTACTGATGTTAATATCGTTATCAACTCTCCGATTTTTTCCTAAACAGTCACCGTTTCAACTGATCATAATTTCCGTCGTTTCCTACAAGGTACGGTAATGGATGAGAGCAATGCCGAAATGATATCTACGCAAATAAAATACTTACCGTCTCACGCGTTGATTCGTCCGGATCTTTGTGGCTAACTAACACCAACACATAAACAGCCATACCACATTCTAGACAATCTAATATTCATTTCAGTGCACGCTGCTTTCGAACGGCTCTTAAAAGTTTTATTACCCCTTTGGTACGTTCAACAAGCTGTACAGCGAGAATTCTTGGCTTTTACGGTATACGTTTATTATTTCTGATTAATTCTCGCCTCCACAGTGTAATATAAAATGGTTCTTGTTGCTTTTAATGGTGGGTTTGGGATGAATATTAAATGCGTTTATAATTCTTATTAGAATTTAATTAACACGTATCGGTATTCTTTCATTTGAAAGAAGGCATTCTGAATAAGTATTTATCAGAGGAAATAATTCTTCATTAAATCAGTAACAATTTTTCAACAACAACATAGTAATTTTATTATCCATTAACATTAATAACTTCAAGTATTTCAAAATTGAAATCTAATTAATCATTGGTCCGAGTACACACCCTTTAGGAACACCCATATAACGATAGCAGCGTGCACTATGACACGACAGCGACACGTGCACAGGTCGGTGCTATGTCCAATAGTGCGGTACCTATTAACGGCACTGCGTCAGATGTAGACGGCATCTTTTCCGCGACCATGTTCAGAAACACGGTCATTGACAACAAGATTGTCACACCTGTCAACCGGCGAGTACTGTTTAGGGATGATGTCACATTTTCCTAATATTGTACAAACTACAACTAAGTGATGGAACTAGAGAAATCTATAAAAAACCAAAGTAACTTTTATCCCTAATATCAACATATGCAATACATAAAATTACAAAAAATTGAAACTAAAGATAAAATTGTACCAGCATTGAAATAACCACATACAATTTATCTTAACAAACCAAATTTTAGAGCACATTTTGAGACAGCCAACTTAATACCATCACGCAAACATAATTAAGAACTGTAGCAATTTATTAAGCAGTTCCAGTAACATTTGGAAGTAACTCAACTGTGAATGATACTTCAAATCTGAGGCGGTTGAACAAGGCCAATTTTCTAGTCTGTGCAATAATAATTCTGACGCCTCCTTCAGACGTTCCCCCATTAAATTTAAGTACGTTCTTAGTTCCAGTAGAGCTGCTTTTAAATACTCAAGTCTCATCGCTTATAATTAAATTGTAAAACTGTCTTTTATGGACCATGAACGATCTTTAGTTACAAATTATGGCTGCTTGCTGGTTGTCAGTTTGCTTCTTGCTTGTAATGAGATGGCCCATTGACTTTCTTGTTTCAGAAAGATACTAAATATGTCGGTTGAATAATAATCATTGACAAATTCACGTTAAAAAAAAAAAAATTCCCAGTGTTCAGTGTTAACTGCCAAGAATATTGCTCACACAATTGAGTTCATTTTCATTGGTAGCTTAATTTAAATTATAACAAAAGCCTTAACCTAGTTACGGATTCTTCCCACTCTTGGCACATATATATGTATATAATGTGCTGCAAACTCGAACGTACATCAGCACTTGTGCCACATACGTACGATACGAATATGCACATTGTGGCCTTTTCAAGATAAGAAAATGGAACACGATTTTGCTCCGCTCTTCCGTGCCTCTTTTACTTACTATTCTACGTTATTCAGTTGTCAACGAAGCAGATTTTCTTCAGAGACTTCTGAATATTCTACTACTTAATAATTTATCTAAGAAATATTCCTAAACGACGATATACTGACCGAGAGTGAGTTTTTCGCCGGAATCAGGTGGCAATGTGAACCCAAGCAGTGCCATCGATGATATCAACACACATGGGACGATAAGGTTGAAGAAGTAGTACAGGGTTCGTCTCCTGATCATGATGGTGAAGGTGACATCCACATAAGGCTCTGGGCAGCACGCATATGTTATTGTGTTCTTTTTGCCTGGCATTCCTGTGTGTAAGCAAGTCGAGTTATAGTTAGAACACATATAACTGTACATAACAATAGTAACGCAGACAGAAACTTTTTGATACAAAATAACGATATTCGTATAAAACAAATTATCTAATATATAATCCATTAAAATCGATAAAAATAAAAAACAATGTTCAGAAACAGAAAAAGAAAATTATTGTTAATTTAAGAAAAAAATAATCACATTTTGATATGAAATTATGATTAGTTCAGACAAGTATCATTAAAATAACTTACCTATTAAGTACCACTCCCCATTTGTTATGAAGTCTGACAGATCACCGCCTGCCTCATCTTTTAGCACCAGATCCAACTGTCAGGTTTAAACACGGTGTAGTTTCACACATTCAAACAAGATGCACTAATATCCTAACTCATACCAATAAACATGCCAGACATAAGATGGCAGGACCAAATACCGAGGGACAATTTTTTCGCATGATTTCCTTCAAAGCCGACTTGTTAAGGCAATGTGATTGCTGTTGAGGAAGCAATGTTGTAATGAAATGATTTATCATTTTTCCTCTTCTTTTCCTTTCCCTTTACATATTTTATTGGATATAAAATTTCAGCAGATTTGTAAATCATAAACGACTTCCAGCCTATTAATCAAGACTGGCTTAACATTTGCTGAGTTATGTCTGGATCCTTTTGAACCTGCCATCTTAAATTTCCAAAGTTTATTGTGGAATATTAATATCTTGGATCAAAGGGGAAATGTGAGAACCTCTAAATGCAAGACAAGGAAAGGGATGCAAGAGCATGCTACAAATAGTTTGAAAGTATCACCGCCATACGGAATGTTTTAAACAAAAAAGGTTTAAATACAGTCAATTTAAATATTTAAGCTACAAAGGAAGAGAAGCAATACCAAATAGAAGTTATTTGTAAAAATATAAAGAGCATAACAAACGGTTTATA
This sequence comes from Shargacucullia verbasci, assembly GCA_947562105.1. Lineage (NCBI taxonomy): Eukaryota > Metazoa > Arthropoda > Insecta > Lepidoptera > Noctuidae > Shargacucullia > Shargacucullia verbasci. The sequence continues at coordinate 14,977,637 of OX387280.1, forward strand.
CTATGTAAAAATTAAATTAGCAAACACCTTAAACCATACCTCGATATAATGTAGAGAAAGTCACAATAACAATTAAATCGCATGAAAGACTAAGTTCTGAATTCTCTCATACTCCAGACAGAGAAAGTCTTCAAACGATACCAATAATAAAACTTAGCACCGTTCAAAGCCCGTCGCAGTAATGAACAAAGCTAATCCAGTTTCCTTACACCACGTCTGAGCTCAAATTCTAAAACTAGTCATTATAATGAAAGTTAAAATAATACGAGGACACGACAAAGGCAAAGTTAGATTAAGTCTATAACAAACACGTGGTGTGAAACTGGAGTAATGAGGTTGGAGACGCGCCACAACTCCGGGACACTGCGGAATTATTCAAGAAGTTATCACTCACCGTACAAGATATTTATGACAGCTTTTGTATTATAATTTACTTGAGCATTTCTACTTTTTTTGAAGAGAACACTTTGTGTAGTAATTTGAAAGGCAAACGTATTTGAATCACTCGTTGATACGTATAAAAAAAAATATTTTGAAAAGTTTACTATGTATTTTTTTCTAACATAGTGTCTGCCTGTGTAAAAGTTAGTTGCAATATCTGATGATTAAACATCTTGATTGTAACATAGATATACAAATAGGCAAAATCATTTATGAGCTGTATGACAGTCGTTTTGAGTCAATCTTTTTGTATTAAATATTTAATTCAGTGCATTCATTCATATTCGACTGAACTGTTACCGAGCAGAAATCAATCGTGATCCTAAGCTCAAGCATATTTATTTTAAATCCGTCCGGTTTATATTGCAGACGATGTCGGTTCAATGATATATATTTACACTACAGAATTTGTTGTTCTATATAGAAAATCCCAGTGGAAATTAGTGTTACTGAACTTCATTGAAAATCAATACTGAACTCTAAAATATAGACTGTCATAAATTTCATTCCATTACGTGCTTCAAATAAAACAGCCTAGCCAACAAATTATAAGAAAACCAGTAACAATTCTAATATCTAAATACATAAAGAATACTGACATTAACATACGACAACAAACTACAATTTTGTAAAAACATATTCGGATTTGTAAAAAAGGAATACATCGTTTTTAGCTACAGAATAGAAAAAAACGGATTGAATCATCTTAATGTAAGCTAAATTATTCGAAACACATCATTTTGTTTTATTTCAAGCCTTACTCAAGTTATATATATTTGAATGTAGTCGCATGTCTAGACATGCAACTTGGTAACCTCTAAAGGTTGTGTTGAATAACGTTTTAAATATATGAGAAAAACTACGCGCTCTTCTGTTGAGAAATGAGGATAATTTTGTCTAATACTAAATAGACCTAGTACTTAAACAAAACAACCCAATAACTTCGAATAACTAAAGCTTGGGCTTGCTTGAATCAATCGATAACTGGTGGTAAAAACGTACAGGCCATGTCGATTGTCTAAATACAGAATTGAAGTAGGTATACTAAACTAGAAATATTAAACACGTCGAATAATTTAGCAAAATACTAATAGAATTTCAGATATATCCCCTGAAACGCGTTATATTCGTTACATGCTAAATATACACAGTGCATACACTTTATAGTGATAATAACACTTAACAGTGTGTACACTGTGCAATCTGTAATACATTTTACACTTTGAAAACCGAGTGATTACTATGTTTAATTCAAAATACATTAATCGTTAAATAAACGCAATTTATTGTAGTAAACACTGCTGTTATTCAAAATGTACACAACCAACAGTTACAACACATAAATAATATACAATACACACAATAATATTCTACAGAATTTTCCGTATGGCGGATCGAAATTGATTTTTTATTTGTATTTTTTTCCATATTATGTAGTGCTAATTTTTTGCATCATGCAAAATAGTACATACAAAACTGGATATGTATATATCCTAGGTTTCTCACATGGTTCCCTTAGATTTCTCCCTAACCTAACTTGCCTATAATTCCTTACTATATTTGTACTGTATTTTATCCTAATGAAATTAATCCGCGCCATCTTTTAATTTAATTATTCCAGCCACGGCTGTTATTTGTAATGTTATAATGTAATTAAATCTCGTTAATTTACCTTTAATTAATTGTAATGAGTCTCTAATTCAACGCTTTGTTAATGAAAAGATGTTTGTTGTTTTAGGGCTCTTATTAATTTGAAATTATATTAAAACTCATTTACAGTTACAGTTTCACCTGTCTGACAAATTTTTTCTTTGTATTCTTGTGTGGAAACAATATTTAATAGCGTGTAAAAGATTCATTGCAATGTAATTTTACCAGTTAACATGATGTACGATAGAAATATTCAAGTATGGGTATTATTACTCCACCAAATCAGTAATCCAGACAACAGGAATCGGACTGATAAAGTTATCTAGTAGTATCTAGTTATTTAAATATTTTTTTTTAGTCTGAAGTTCAGATTTGTACGAAAAACTACTGCAATCTGTTACGATGTTAAAATATAAATGTTCTAACTCAAAATGTTACACCTGATCCGCAATTCACAGAACCGTATTAATTTACGTTCCTTTAAAACGAAACAGCACTCCAAGTTAAATTAACATTAGAGTAAATACCGCTTAAGGCTACACACGGTGATAAATCTTGAGTTTAAATGTTAAGTAGACAGGTGAATCCGTAATTTATGTGTATTTATATTAAACTTTGCTCGTGATTACCTACAAGAAACAAGGAGAACTAAAGCTGGACTAACCTAAATAGAAGTATAGTGTTGTGGTTGACACATCGCGAGAGTCATTCTATCGAAATTAGGAATATGTTTGATAAAGAACAATCAATTGATTTGATTCAGAAAATATGGTTCTTCTTCATATATTGGTATATATAGTTGAGCAAGAGTAAAGGACTAGTCTTCAGTTGAAAGTTCTAATATTTATCTACCTGATTGCCATCATACGTCCAGCTACCAAATTTCATGTCGCAGTGTTGATCGTCGAAGGGAAACCACGTGATGTCTATCTTGCATGTGCTCTTGAATATGCCAGGTGGCACGTACAGGCAACTGCCGTTGTTTCTGACCACCACGTTGGTCTGGTACGTCCCGTCAAAACCCTCGTCAGCACTATGTATCAATACAAATTGAGTCAAAACTCTATTTCTTATAAGAACTTATTTTTCAAAAACTATGTTACTAATGTGTATTTCTATATTAGTAACGTAAGGTTTATTTTTGTACATAATTCTAGTAATATAGTGTAGTCATATATAAAAACCATTGCATATGTGATAAGTTTTTATCATATAGAATTTGTACGCAAAGACTGAACGATGCCTCGGTCTCAGGTTTGAGATCCCAATAAAAAAAAAACTGTGAATCGTTTCCAAATATTTCCATATTCGAATTATAGAATATTGTCAGCATCAGCATCATACATTTCACGCAAAAAGTTTATAATTCATTGTTCTATGGTTTCGTTCCGGTCATTTAAAGATAATGAATGTACACATTAAAAATATTACACTACTTTTGGGTAATAAGTTTAAAAATAAATTATCAAGGAAATTTTACAGTAATAAATTATATGGACGTACTGACCCTTATCACGCCCTTACAATAGGATACGAATGTTGCGTACTAAGAGCATTCTTTGATCAGCTTTGGTAATTTTATTAAAAGTCCCTTAGAACACAATGTATATCGGCGATCTTACTTATTATATATTAGAAAAAAGTTCTTATAACTGTAAGAGGTTTGAATTCATCAACCGCTAGAAAACTATTTTATATACAAAATAAAGTCGAAAAAGCTTCAGTGAAATTGCATGAAAACAAGAATTAAGACTAATAATCAAAACTGTTTAGTTGTTTTATTTTCGAGATTATCTTATTTAAAAAAAACATTGGTATGTTTTTTTAGAAAAAGAAAATATTATTTAGTTTTTATTAAAGCTAAGTCGAAAGCAAAATCAGCTTTTAGTATAAAGCGTTTATATTATTTTAATCTGTAATTTATTTTCAGTGCTTCGGTTCATCTGGGACGATATTAATTAAAACTGTGCTGTCATTGACAAACGTGTAATCAAAATCGTTTTGTTATCATTGACAGCACTTCGATCATCCTCTCGCTTAACCAGATTAAAAAAAAAGGAAATTTAAAAAGTTCGTTCTTTTATCGTTAAAAACTGTAAAAGGACGAGTTACCAATAGGAAAAATGTCTGGCAAGCGAGACGATGACAGTGGTGTCTCAAATCAGCGACTAGCGTGCCATGTACGTTTATTTTATCTTTATTTGTGGCAGCACCGAGTAGGAGAACTATCCACGCGAACGATTGTTACTTTTTAAATAAAAAAATATAATATAAAATGGTCAAGTACCAATCGTCACATTCGGGTTTCTCACATCTCCTACTGTGCTGTCACAATTCTGAAAATTATGTAGTTAAATATATTATTTTAATAATAAGAAATAATAGGTACACAAAAATAAAATTTAGGAACGCCATTTTAAATTTAAGCAATGGAAAGTATGCAGAATTAAAAGAAATGCTTGAATTACGCATTCGCAATTTAAATAAAAAAATTAGAAATAACTTGTACAATAATGTACAAATTATCAAACCTCCCTTTTAAGAGCTTTTGCAAAGTTATTTGTAAACACTTTTACAAAGGCTTTTAAAAGTTACATAAAGAACCCCGAGCCTTATCGGCCACATTCATTAATCAACTCGTACCCACTGATCATTAGTATTTTTCATTCACCTCCCCTTAATGAACACCATTCTAATCGGTATCATTACCTGGTATCAGAACCGAAATCTACCGTAACTCGTAAATATAAACGTTACCAGGGTAGATTTCGGCTTTTTTATATAAAACATCACATATCTAGGTCACATAGAAAGACTAATTATGATATTTTATCTGTTTGATGTTGACGTTTCCTTGTAATGGCTACTAAAAGGAATATTTGTAAAAAAAAAAACTGTTTGTTAATTTCTTTTCTGAGGATGCACACAAAAAAAGACTTCTCATTCACCACGATTTTTCACACAATCAACCCTGTCAATCATAAATAATCGCGATATCAAACAGCTCCATTCACCCTTGTTCTCTCAAGCGAAACAAATTCGTCCCTCATTACCTTCCACATTACAAAGGCCCGTTACTTTCCCGTCTCTTTAATCCACGATTAACACAACTAATAGAATTAAACGCTTAACCACAAAGCGAAAATTCAAGAACAAGTCTTAGCTACAGTTAACTATAATTAGTCTGGCAGTGTCCGGGGACTAGAGCCGATGAAGTGAAGATACTGGTTTACACCAGTTCCTGCCGGCCATAACTAGTTTAAACTTTTGATGTTGTCGTAATACAAGAGTTAATTTTAATTAGCTTTTGGGATTTATTTCGTGGAGTTATGTTAAAATGTTTTGCTTGCAGTAATTAATGTCTGAGGTGTTTAAACTGAGTCGCTTGAAACAAACAACTCAATACATTAACACATTTTCTTTTAATCAGAGATCGGCAGAAGACATTATAAGCTCTATAAGAGCATAAATACATTATAAATGTACCTATGTACGCATTCCCTGCACCTGGAGAAGTTTTTTCAACCACTAACCATAATAAAAACACCATCTATATAAACTACATTTACCACTCCAGCTATAGAAAAGCAAGATAAAATTCTCAGATAGTGAAAAGCCCCGAAATCGTCCGGGGGCGTTCACTACGACAAAAGTGCCGTCATACTTGTATGTAGTATAAAGTATTCATGGACGTCGTACGTGTCGTGTGTAACCACTCCGTTAGTTGGCGGGCCGCCAACAAATCCGTATTAACGTGGACCCCGTGTCAGACGAACGTGTAATTCTGTTGACTTTTTAATAGGTTATAATTAAATTGGTAACTTGTTGATGACCCGAATTTTATTTTAGTTGTCTTTTAGGTCACTTTATTTGTGGATTAAGTAAATATATAAGCGCTATTACCTAGCAAATAAGCCATCACTATAAAAGGCATGTTCAGCTATTTGTTGAGGTCTAAGTTTTGGCTTTTAATTTTTCAACATTAAAACATTATTCTAATTAATTCATTAATTTATCAGTGTACTAGTAAGACTAAGTCTGTGTAAAAGTCTCAAAGACAGACTTCATGATGTAGTTTTTTATCCGTAGTGTTAAAGGACAATCTTCAAAAAAAAATTACACTTCGGTGTGACATGCTTCCACCCTCAACGGCCACGGAGACAGTAAACAAGGTGCCACCGTTACACAGCCTGTAAGTGATTTAAAAGCTTTCATAATCGAATGCTGCGACCACCGCTGGCCCAGCGCCAACACCGGCGCCAATGTTCGCCGGACGTATTGCCAATATCGTAAATGGGTGTATTTTGTTCTTTTGCTAATATGTTTGAAGTGTTGGCTGAAATATTGGCAGCCATTTTAGTTGACTTTTCAAGTTAGTTTTGGGATGTTTTAGGTTTACCTCGATAATTTGATTGACTTTTTTAAGTGAACTTTTGCATACTAACTAAGCAGACACTAAGGACTAGCAACTTTTAAAAATGCATTTGTAAAATCTCTTGCGCATGACTTACAGGAAGACTAGAGGAATAAGCATTATGAACTGTAGGCCGAAAATAGAGGTGCTACGCTCAGATCTGCAGCATCGCCAATGTTTAGTTTTAAATCTTACATATGCTTTAGTATATGTACAATTACGATGTAGTTGATAGTAAAATTTCAGTCAAGAAACGCCTAGAAATAAAAACGTATGTAAACCGTCAGTGTTTAGTACATATAGGCTTCTCTCCAGGTGCGGTAAACCCATTAACTAAGTTAGCAATCTAATGACACCTCACTAACTCAGTCTACGTAGATTTAGGATTGAAACACAGACACATACATAGACGTGTTAAGTGTGCCGACCAAAACTATAAATATTACAGAGATAAACTGAATAATTATAAACATGAATGTTTGTAAATTCAATTCATAAATGTATAGGTTTTCGATACGCTTTAACTGATATTATTAATCCTCTATTTCATTTTGTAATCTAGGTATTAACGATAATATTATAAGCTGAAAATACTCTCTGGATTATTTCTTTACAAAATATACGAGCAATAGATATTCTAAATGCTCTCTCTCATAATAATTGGAAGAGGTTTGCGCAAGCTTTAAATTAAGAAAAAAATATATGTCTTGCAGTTATTATAAATCGTCTTTTTATCTAGAAAAGCAATTTCATCGCAAACGCATTTTCATATGGAAAAGGAGCTTATAAACAATTTTTACTGCCACCAAAATCTATGTACCCTTCCGAGCCAAATGTAACGCTTTATTTAAGCACCAGTGCCAGGATATATGTAAATAAGGCATAAAAATGTCTTCTCCGTAAACACTTACTTTCGAGACAAATTCTTTTATAAGGGCGAATCATATTAATGTAAACAATTTACATAAATACATGCCTTAAGTTTTTGCGAAATTGAGAATAATATAACTTAGAGCGTAATAAATATTTCTCATAACTTCTTTTTCTTAAACTGATCTTTAAATTGACCTCTGCAGGATTGAGATTTGATCATACGTATAGATAATATGATAATGGACATAGCCATCTAAATAGTGTCGCATTTTTATACGCATGCGTAATTAACCCACAGTACCTCGCGTCCATATATCTTAAGTCACACATTTATCTCCAATATATACAAAATTCGCTCACACTCTTTTAAGCCGGGTATAGACGATAAAGTCGAGAAATTCTTGAGAACTGTAAGTTCACGGACCGGTCAAGCATTTGTTGTGAACTTGGTTAAGTCCCAGTTGAGCAGGGGTAGACAAGGATGACGGGTTGCGGGGTGGGGACATGCCGACTGCTCCGGAGCAGGCAGCAACATGAATAGTCGGTGAGTTTGTAGCTCTATAACCATGTGACGGAATTCTTTGCTGCTGACTGCTCAAGGGTAAGAGTGCTCAAGCGGTTCGTGTCAAACAATGTAAAAAGTACAAAAAAATGAATGTATTTAGTGGTTCCTTAAAGGACTGCGTGTTGTCCTAGGCTTACAAACTTTCATACATCCTTGTTCTCTCCTAATTACTTCTCCATGCAAGCACGTTCAATTCTTTGTAACAAGTTCGAATATGTTCAAACACGAACTCAAACATACGTTTAGATATTATGAATAACCGCGTAAATTTTCCTCATACAGTTATTTTCTTCGACTGTACTTTAATGGATTTTCACAAGGCATTAGGTATACGTATTAATTACGTATGTTGCCCTCATGTAAAATTTTATATCACTAACTACGTGAATATATTTTTTAGGATGTATTAAGGCATTATATTAAATAACTACTAAATCAGTAGGACTTGGGACATGCGTTTCGTTGTATTACATTCTTTATACTGCGTACTTAATCCACCGTTCCATACAAACCCCATAGCATAAAAACAGCCATAAATCACGTACATTTAAAATATTCAATTAGCAGATTGCAGCCAGTAGTAACGTAAATGCATCAACAAATCATAGATGAAAAAACTGTTTACTGCAAAAAGTTCTTTACGTAGTTGACTGGCGGACATCCAAGTTTAGTTTTTGACTCGGTTCCGCCATTTAAATCAGTTTTTCGGGTACCGTTTAGTTGAAACTTAAAAGGCTGGAAATGTTGAAATGTGGCCAGTTGCAAACACCGCCGATGGAGCGGTTACGGCGTCATTACACGAGCCGAGTCTAAAACTCTACGATTTACCCGACCTTTATTTTAATTTGGATTTCTGTGAATATCACGCTTAAAAATCTTAGCGAGGATAATTTTGTTAGATTAATGTAGGGTAAAAGCAAACGATATAAATTAACACTTGGGCGTTATTATACAAACTTAATTTTGGTTACTGTCACAGATTTTCCTCGTATCATTAAGTGATATTTATAGACACTTCCCTCTTTGTAAGTCCCCATAAAATCACAAGAGGACCATAAAAAGCATAGAAAATAACAAAGGAAATAGACGAATATTTCAACTGGGAAAGGTCAATGCACCTTTCTTGGGTATCTCCATTCCAAGAACAGACAGAATAAATAGCAGTAGATAGCAACTGAAGAAAAACTAGCAGAGCAGTAAATCTACTATCTGCCCCTTAGTATCTTAATATTCTATGGTGTCGTTAAACTACAGCAGTATTCGACCATAACTGTTTATCCATAGATGTTCGTAAAAGTTATCGGCCTAAGATATACTCGTATAAACGTCTGGCTTCCGGCCAGGTAAGTGCCGATAAACATGGAATACACTTAACATTAAATCATGTGACACTCGGTTTTATATCATTTGCTCTTTAACGGTGTAATGAATAAAATGTTTGGCGCGCGGCCAGATGGCGCCACTTTGCGCGGGCGTCTGTTTGCCGAGAAAATTTAAGTTAACGACGTTTGAACGACACGACTGCATCTGAATTTGGAAATAAATTATGATTATATAAGTGTGTTCTGGCTCTACAAATTGCATGTTGCAGAGTCGATGCCGTGTAATGAAGCTGTTTGAGCGAACAGATGTCGCGGGCGGGTAGTACAATTTAAAGTCAACAGTTTCGAGAAATTAGAAATACTAAGCTTAAAATGTTCCCCACTGTTCCGCGATAATTAAAATCTTCTGGTTTTGAAATGTAAAGTGGTCTGGTAAAATATTTCTTCCCCTCTAACGTTGGGACGAAAGTTAAGGAAATTTATAATTATTTTGCCCGCATATTTAACTGAGTAAGGACTCTCCAGTGACGCCTGAATCCTGTAATCACTTATAATAACTTAAAAATTATTTTCGCCAACCTATAAAAATATTAAAGTACGTATTATTTGAACCTTTATAAGTTCATAATTTTTCGGTCCCTGTTCTCTAATTTAAAATTACTTTGTTCTTTTTTAATTAACGCTAAAATGTACCTACTTTCATTAAGAATGAAACCTCTTTCTAAGAGTGGAATAGAATTATCCCATTGTGACAGTTGGTAGGATAATAAAAGTCAACTCTTTATTTGTGGCCCCGTTACTTTATCATAACTTAGACAAATTGCTCACAAAAAATTAAGATAATATATACTGTCATAATAATCCTTTGTCTTGTTCCAAAAAAATTAATTTATATGTTAATAAAATGTTTTTTAGTTTATGTTTATGTTGTAGCTGTATTATATTTCCAAGAAAAACAGCTTAAATACATAACAATTTTTCAAAATCACACAAAACGTTTTTTCGTTTTTTGCCTCAAACTTAAACCATAAGTTTCAGTATAAATCATATATTTCTTTAAGTATATTTATAGTCCCTTTAGATGATTATATAAAATCATTGTTTTCGGTTTTCCCAAATATTCTACATATTATTTTGGAATTGTATTAATTAATTAAATTTGTAAATTATTAATTATTTATATTTGTAAATCGTAGCTGGCCTATTAATTTAAAATTCAAACACATTTCCTATGTTCGCCCAAAGTAAAAATTAAACAAAAATTATCAACAGCCTCTTACAAGACTATCAAAAACAAACCCGTTTCCAGTACGCTCACCTATTGTACATGAGCACGTCCGGCTTCCACAGCTTGTTCGGCGTGATCCTCAGGTCCTTGACTCCTCCATATTCGCTGTCGTTCCACCTCAGGTTGTAGTCATTCCACTCCTGTCACATCATCACGACAATCAGAGACATCATAATCAACACTAACAAGCGAGCAAAAATATTGGAGCATTTCTGATTTCAAAAAGTTATGTAATAAACAACTGAAGAACGAAAGTGTAGATTTTAATAAGAGTAAACGTTAAATCTGTAATAAAGAGATGCAAGCCACCTTAAGAGGTTCAAGCGCAACTTTTCAATGTCAACAGAGCTGTTATGAAGTGCGGTGCTGTGAATAGTGAATGATAAAGTGTGAAAATAGCGCTTTTTAGTAAATATTCCAGTCATTCTGCTCGCCAGTGTATTCGGGACAATGGGGTGGGTGTCGTTTTTACGGCCGATCTCAACGTAAAGATTTCCTTTGACATAATTTTGTATTGTGTTGCACACTTTGTACCTATTCAGGGACACCCTTTCTGCGAGGGCGTTGGGACTGTTCTTACTGCAAACTTATATTTCGTCGTATCAAATCTTTACTGCTTTCATAATACGAGGCTTTCTCTCTATTTCTTTTAAAACCAATATATTAAATGTCAACATTGAATGTTGTTCGCAGGTGAGATTGATTTGAATATGAAAATTTACCTGTTGACACTATACCGATGTTACATTTCCCTTTTTCAAACTAAGTGAAATATGATTTTTCAATATTTTTCAACGTTTCTCACTATTGAACATTCTAACTACATTTCAGAACCTATTTAAAAAAAACTGACTTTCGATTAAAAACTTACGGATCAATTTAAAACGTTAATTTTTTAAAATCATTTAATTTAGTAAATGCAGTTTTATATATTTATTTCATATACTTATATTGAAATATGGATAAATTACTAATGAACGATTTAAAGCTAATAAATCAGTTATTCTTACCAAAACCAGTGAAGACAAGTCAGACATTCATACATATTTTGAGAGCAAATATTCCCGTTGTTCGAGGGCGGCCTGGTTAATATATAATAATTGATATTGTATTTCTACGGTATATCAATGTTTACTCAGTACCCATTAGATGTAGGCTGTGAGCCGAATCGCAATATAGTTTCTGTCAATAAATGTATTGCGAACATGCTTTGTTCCATCGAGCTATATCCAAGAACTTGTTGCTATGTCCGGAATTTTCTTTTTAAGAAATGGGAATTAATGGTTGTGGTATGACTTATCCATTTTGGGGCTTAATTCGTTACATCCCTTTTGATGTACACTAACAAAATAAAGAAACAAGTCAGCAGAAATGTTTAGTATTGTATTATTAGAGTTTTGACTTTTTACTCAGGCAATCACAGACTTATTTCTGCTTATCTCGGAAGAGGAAAATTTCTATAAAGTTTCACTCATGTGTTAATACATATACATATGTTGGCTTGACGGTGGCTATAGTCCAGGTCTAGGAAAACTCGTACTTAAGGTACTCTAGTCACCACAATGGAAGTGAGTTTAGCTGCCTCCACAAGGGCCCAGAATAGATTAAATATTAATAATTTTATAAATCAGTTTAAATTTTTAATGAAACAAAAAAATTAATTTTGTTTTATGGCCTCGAGCATAATTTTTACAATTTTAATTAATCTGAAAGATATAATTTTAAGTAAGTTTCCATATTTAATCAACTTTGTTAAGACTTTACTATCCTGAGACTGAAGAAAAATTAATTTCTTCAATATTCATGATTCGCATTTTCTAGAGTAATCTAAAGTAGGACTAGGTACAAAAGTTACGTGATTCGTCTCAAGAAACACATTACAAAAATCATGCCAATATTAAACACTTTATTTAATTCGTTTTAATTGAAATTAGCCGAAAACGTAACAGTTCAAATGGGAGAAGTGTAATCTGTTATTCATATTTTAAAAAATGGATAACAATATTGGAAATCTAACATAGATATTATCTTTGATATACACCGTCACTTGTTTCGTTTTAAAATATAATTCCATCCCAAACCGACTCGAAATATTCATTCATATTTTTAGTAAAACAGAAATACTGAAATCGGTGTAAACAATTTCCAATATCCTCCGCTGAGCACACTGACACACCGGCTATATCATCTCAAACCCTCACGATAACAACTACCCCGTTTAGATACCAGCAAAACAAAGCGGGCCCTTCAAACTCACCCTCTCCTCTAATATTACAAAAGTTAGACCCACAACTTAGCGGCAATATCTACCTAAATATATGCACATATGTACAGTATCATATGAGATTCTCGGCAGCCCGAGGCACTGCTGAGAAGTAGGGATCATAACTCCACAAGTTCTTTATTGTTTTTCATGAAACTATCTCCAAATGCAGCTGAGTAGTGGTGATACATTTAAGATGAAATTTCCTCCCAATCAAGCTACTGGTTTTTGAGATATTTGAGATTTAAAATTCGGGTGAGTCGTCGATGGCCGGTGTGTGAGCGAGACAGATATGACAAATGTTCTCTCCTGAAGGTTTGTGTATCAATTAGATAGTTTAACAGCTTTATTGTTTCAAACATACGATGTAATATGTGGGCTATGTGGCATAGTAACTCGTAAACTTGTGGGTAACTTAAGTGATTAAAGGATAGACGTATATTGAAATTCTAATCGTTTCGGGAATGACAGAGGATCGTACTTGTTATTGGATTCCGCAATAGCTATCCTCTCAAAGCCACAAATACGACATGTTTTCAATTATTTAAAAGACTTAACATGGGTCTTTTGTTTACAAACTATAGTAATTTATCTCACTATGTCTCTGTAACAAAAAGAGATATTTAGTCTTGCTAAATTAGTCCACTTGCTTCTTAACAACGTGAATTAAGTCGCCATTTTTTTTTTTCAATAATATTTCTAAGAAACTTATACAGAGTGGTTAAAATTGTTAAGTGCGGAGCCATTGTAAACTAAACTTTGATGTCAAACATTTTTATTTTCTATAAAATCGATTTTTAGTATTAGTATCAATATCAATGACATAAGATAACATAGCATCACGCCTGTACTCCCCGAAGGGTTAAGCAGAGGTATACTATATTGTACACCCACATTTTGCCGATGTCTTTATTGAGTCCCATGTAATAAGGGGCGAGCCTATTGCCATCTACCGGGCACAATTCCAGACTCCGTACTGCTACTGAGAATTTTCATACGGAAAAACACAATAACACTTTGCCCGACCCGGGCATCGAACCCAGGAGCCAGTCGCGCTTGCGACCACTAGAGCAATGAGTCAGTCTAATATCAATTATTACTACTTATTTAAGAAGTTTATTATTAGTTAAATGCTATAGCAACAAATTTAATGAATCTATTATCTTAAAACTTTCAAGAGAGAACACCGAGTTTTAAATTGTTCAACGAACGAAGTAACTTAGAAAATTGATTGTTAAATTTCAGAACTTCAAAATATAAACTTTATATTCAACTTCTTAAAGTTTACTTTGAAGTGTACAGAGTAATGTACAATGAACTACAATAGAAATGTAGAAAATTTCAATAAAAATATAAAAAAATTGAGCAGAAAGAGTATCAACAAGGTTATTAGAAAGTCACGAAACTCATATAATATTTTAGTAAAAAGAAACAAATACTAAAGAGATGATACGCAAATAAATTAGTTGATTGTACATTTTGCATCACATAATCTGCAATCAAATGTACTTACTTACACACAGCACAACACAACACACAATATAATAAATGTATACAAGAATTACGATAGCTAAAAAGAGAAATATATTATACAAACCACACTCTATAGAAGCGATAAAACGTGCGTTGATTAATCATGCAATAATCATTAAAATCACATATTTCCATAATATGTATAAGCACATTGTTGTACGTACTAAAAGCTCGACTTATCTAATTTCCTTGCAAGGGTATAAAGGCCACTGCCTTTTTCTGACAATAACAAGACCAAGGGATTGGGGAACACTACTGTTTCTGTAACTAAGCTGCCGTATTGGTAAATGCTAAAATAATTATAGTTTTAACAGCTTAAAAACATACCTTAATTGCTGGAAACGATAAAAAACAATATACATTTATTTATAGGAAAGTATAAATACATAAATTCAATACTTTTTGTAAAATGTATGTTTAAAGAAATGTTTTTTGTTTTTGTGCCAACATTAAAAGTATGTGCTTTAAGCATCATTGTTTAATATTTTTATTAAAAACATAATAAAATTAAAACAAAATTTCATTGATAAAATCGAAAACTGAAATATAAAAAATCTCTTCGCCGTCAAAATAAAAGTAAAACCAAACGGGTCTATAATTTATTTTAAAAGTGTGTACATTTAATGTCAATTATGTACACAGAATTTTAAAATTTAGTTTTTTTATGACGCATACGGTACCAAGACACAAAACATTTCAAATAGGAAGAAAGAATTTAAAAATACTTTTTAGAAAATATATTTTTAAATAAGTTGAATACGTCGTCCCAATGAGGTTTCACTCCGCAGGCAAACTAGATCGAGCATGGTAACCACACTGTCAATTGAACGAGGATATCTCCCATAATAAACATTCCATGGCCATGCATATATGAAAAATACTACAATTCCTTGTAGCGACAAACAAAAATAAAATTAACAGCGGGTACCCAGGTTGTGCATAATCAATTTACAGTGTACATAAAACACATTTCATCTCATTAACAATATTTGTGCATATGAATATACATAAGTCTTCACCAATATGTCACTTCCAATTGACCTAACGAAACCCACTTTAACACATTGTTTATCAAGTCATTTTTCATTTGAAAATCATTTGTATATTTTATGTTAAAATTATTACATCACACTTAACGTCAACCATTAGTACATATTGTTAAATGCATTGCGGCTTACACGGCAGTTGGACGCTGATATACACAAATGTTTACACAATCCCGCTTCAAATACTTACCATCAACAGAATGTATACATTTTTACAATACCGACTATACTGACTACGTAAAGTTTCAAAAGTACTAAATATCTAACTTATGAGAGTTTGTATGAAGGGATGCATGATAGGGTCTACGGTCTAGTCTACAGCACGGGCCGGGGTCAGCGATGACGAGGATCTGGACATGTCAAGCAACTCCCATACAAATATCATAAACAAGTTAAATACAAAAAAAAACTGCCGCATATTCCACAATGCTATGCAATTTTCATAACAATCATAGATTAGAAGAATAGGTAACCCAAACAGATAGACAGAACGAAGGTATAATATACAAAACAGAAATAAATTAAAAAAGAGTAGAAACGAAAATAATGATTAGAAATTTTAGTGTTAATTTTAGGTTTGTTTTTTATTCACACTTACCAACGACAGCCATATATTGGTTATAAGTAGTTGATTCTTCTCGTCCTATTGGGTTAGACGATGTCAACAAAAACAGAAAGGGCGCAGTCAGTATGATGATCTAAACAAACTGGTCCACACCGCCGGAGACACAATACTTAGGGGCTGGGGCGGCGGGCGAAAATGTCACCTGTCATGCGTTATTTAAAAGCTATTTTCGCGCGCCGCCGGACACACAATCTAAATAGATATTATATGCGTAGTTTACAACAATTTAACACTGACTCCATGCGACAGATCTGCCGCGAAGGCGGCGCCCTCTATCCGCGCCCGCCTCCTGTAACCTTTCCTTTAAGGTGCATTATTAAATGGTGAATTAAAAATGTGCGTTAAAATAGTGCTGATTGAAAGTGTAAAAGTACGGTAGTTCTCGCTCGTTACCCGGTAGTGTTGGGATTGCGGGGGGCGGGAGGGCGAAGGCGCCATACCCGGCTCCTACCACTTACCAAATTGAGCCAGACGTTTGTAGTCAGGATTTGATTTTTCTCATCCTTATTTTGTAAAAGGTACGCACGCCGACGCAAGAAAGGAACGAAAAAATATGGTGAACAACAGTACCGTGGAGGGGGTCTAAGCTTTTACCTCTTAATTTGAATTGAACTGACTTCAAACATACTTTAAAAGTGACACTCTCTTAAATTAGTTTACCTCGACGACATAATTATACTAAGCAACATTTTCAGCAAAACAACATTTTAAAGTCCTCTTTGAAGTCAGCTAAATATCAATCTAAAAACACAGATGAACCACAAAGTTGTTTTAATCTCTTGCCCTCAATTTAAGTGTTGGATAATCCACTTTTGCTGAGGCCAGTCGTTAAGACGAAGCAATTAAATATTCCAGCGAATAACAGTGAGCAGTGAGTGATGAGTAATGAGTTTTACGATTCCACTCGACGCTTGTTTTATACGTCAATTTGTAAAATATGACAGATTTTATTGTGACTAACTTGAAATATTTGACGGAGACAGATTTCATTTTCGGGTTTTATGTGTCTGCTCTTGTATTTTGTGCAAGAGTTGAATGACAAATTTTGTTTGCTTGCATTCATTTAAATTGCGATGGATCTAAGGGATGTTAAACTAATTTCTAAAAGGGCTTTACTGTCATATATAACTCCAAAATATACTCATAGCTTAGTCATGTACGCAGTAGTATTAAGCCTACACGTTATCGTAAACTCTCGTTCACTGACATGTGACCTTTGTCTTCATAAAATCTAAAATAATAAAAATACGACCACTTATTGTAATGTATTAGAGACACCGACGCCTTTTACTCTTTCTTCACATAGTTCATAACGAATACAAAAAATATCAAGAATAGTAGGGACTATTCTAAACCTATTTTCCATAAATACCAAGACCCGAATTCTATGACATGTTTATACCTAACTTTCAAGAATGACATAAACAACGATCTTTGGAGAGCAATAAAGTTAGGATAGCATCTTATAAAAGTTTATGACACAGAAAGATTTATGTACCGAAGGGACACGGCGATTGATTGATTAGGAGGATAGGCCTGTTTTATGGAATACTGTGATATGTAATAACAATATATTTAAAGATATTACTCATTTGGTGGATGAAGAAGATGCTGGTGAAGTAATTGATCGAAATGCTGATGTGAATACTACATTGTACAGACTTATAATAAAAGTTATTGTTGGCTTAGTGATAATGCCTGAATAGGTAACTGTTAACTTTAGCACGAGAGAAAAGACGTTATAGTAATGTCCCATACCTATATGAATAATTTAGAATTTTACTAAAAATGACAAAAAATATAACCGGACATGATGACGATGATGAAAGGTAAGCATAATATACTCTTATAAGCTACAATTCCTCAAAAACTTCCGTTACCGCGAGCAACTTCACTTTAAAACATAAAACGGTTCGAGATGTAGCGGCGGACATATTTTACGATCACACGACACGGCGGTCCCCTGACGGTTAACCACTTCTCCCTAAATGCTACAGACACTAGTGCCGAGTACATGATAAATGTATCTGTAAATATTTACTTAACATATAAAGATATATGTTTTATTCAGTTCATTATTATTACAAAAGAGTTTAGTATTGAAATAGCTAAATACTACAATACTAATACACAAACTATTTACTGAATTGTATATGCAAATTCTTTTATTAGGTACATTATTTTAGACTGGTAAGAAATTTCAATATGCCACGCATTTTGATTGTTATTAATCTCGTTTCTATTTTCCAAAATAATTTTAACTTTACTTAATTCACTAGATTCATCATCAAAGGATTTTTTTCAAAAGCTATCATATTCAAGCTCTGTTGCAGTTAAGTTGAAACGCGACCAAAATCCTTTGTCCAAGGAAAGAAATTCTTTTGTTTCTTTACGAACAAACAACGTAACAATTCTGTGAGCATACACAGTACTGCACAATTCAAAACATTTCTCACTCATGCCACCACAACAGGCCGTCAATATGAAACTGGGTACGGAATTATTCAATACGGCACTCAAGGCGACAAGGGTTTGCAAAGAAACGCTTCAGTCCGAAGTTGCGTTGCCAGAGGCGCTTTACGCTTTTGTTCTGCGTTGTTACTGCGCTCAATTTTCGCTCCTTTTTTCAATGTTGGATACACTAGCAGTTTTGTAAATTTGCACCATGTGGAAATATTCGGATGATTGTCATAAAAATTAAGTTGGTTGGCCGAAAATGGCGTCTTATCATGTATTGATAATAGTGTGATTATTATCTTTATACTACTATATAATTTATCATAATCATATTTTTTTTCTGTTATATGCCATAAATTGATTTTTCTTCTACATTTGAAACGAATTAAAAATGAATATTTTAAAGTTAAGTCGCCTTTTTAAATTTATTCCTGCCCGTTAGTTCCTGCAGATCTTATATTTAAGATTCTTCTATATTGTCTCTGAAAGTGTGCCATAAATACACGCATGTTCCTCTCCGAACCTTCTAATTAATAAACTGCCATTCAATACAGTGGTACTCAAAGGATTTTTTCAGGCAGACATTTCAATTTCCGCGGTAACCGTTGATTTTCACGCCGAATGTTTTTCAACATTTTTTTGCGTACAAACAGTTCAACTGTGTTTGCGTGACGTGATTTTTAATATGGAATTGACTGGTTGGACTTTAATTGAAATATTTTTGGTGTTGCTATAAAGATTTCTTTCAGATTTAGGTTACGTTGTTTGTAGACTAGGACAAAAACCACAAAAACTTAACAAGATGAAACATGTTTTAATTACATTTTGTTAGCTTCTTAATAATAGGTCACTCACTGTATTAGCGATCGGTAGACTAACAATGTAATTAAATTAAATTTACATTATTCAATAATTTTGCGCTTGTATAGGTATTTACGTTTCCATAATAAATTAGCCTACACAATTACATAAAAAGACTAATAGTTTAACACTGCATTATACTAACAAACCAGAATCATAATAAATTAAAATGAAAACACAAAACAATAAATTATAATAATCCGAACATATTAAAACTACCAGCTATTAATTTAATAACGACTTGGCGTAAAAACCGGCTTGCCCAATTATAACAAGTGGATTAATACCTATAATTTCATTTATTTCCAGATGTGAAACTCATAAGCATTGGTAAAATAAAATGAAATACAAAATGTAAATGTGAATTAACTAGTTTCAAGAGGCTCACTCACGTCGATATTATTTAACCTTTTAGGGAAATAAAATGTACATATAGCGTCGCTGCGCCTGCCAAGTTCCATTTGTGATTTTTGATAGGTTTAGGAAAACAACAATTTTTTTTTAAACTCTAATTAAAAAAGCTTACAATGCAGTATTGAAGACATTTATTAGATACACAACTCTATAAAATTATATAAAATTATAAATTAAAAACTACTTAAAAAGATACTTATAATGCACATATGGAACTTGGTAGGCGCAGCGATGATAGATCTTCACGCTTTTCTTTTGTTGATCAGCAGAAACGATGACACTAGTAATAATTCCTGTAACACACCCAGTGTTACACAAATAATCACATGCAGAATCACACAGACCTGGAACAACTATCTGTAGGTCTTACAAATAATTGTCCTGTGCGGGAATCGAACCCACCGATCGCTCTGCCACTACACTGACAGTGCCGTCGAATATCGTATGATAGTTTGCTAGACTACAAAAAAGCTTGTTTAAAAAAATAATATTATTTACCTACAGACGCAGCTTGTGATAACAGTATACAAGAATAAATTCGCACATGACCATTGTTTAGTTAAACAAGACGCATTAGTATTCTGTTTTCATTTCATCAAGTAACAACACAGGTTCTGCGGCAACCGAATTAAGATAATGAACTCTAAAATAACAGTAATCAAGTAAGATGGCGTGCTATATATGTCCATCCAGTGGCGGTCCTAGGGCTCCGGTCGTGGGGGTAATGACCCCTCTAAATCAGTTTACTGTTAATATGGGCATATTAACAGTAAAGTAATAATTTCATTAAGCTGTCAACGGTCGCCAATACACCCAAAAATAGAATTGCTATTTTATCTACTTTATTTCTTTTGAAAGGTTCATCACCTCGCTCTAGGAGCCGGTACAGATAACAAATCAAATTACAATAATAATGGACACTCAACCTTCATTTTATTAAGTAGGTAAGTACTCCATGGCTATAACTTTGTTTGCGATTAAGTAAGTAGCCTAATCAACTGTGGCGGTTCCTAAGTAAACTTAGACAAAAACAATATCCTTTATAGGCTAGTTACAACTGGCACTAAATCTTGTGGCCCATAATCTACTTCGTCGAATATCAAAACAGCTTATAAACGTTTACTACTGAATTTCAAGAGATCAATGTTCATATAACCTTTAGGTATATAGTATAAAAAAACCTCTTGAATATAAGAAGAATATGAGAAAGGTTAAAGCCTATACAACGCAAGTCTGGTGCATTTTGGCAGACTACACACGCCAATAAGAACTTTATTTTTGGAAAGCTCTCCCAGTATGGTGGGTGGTCTTTCTTGCCCGTTAGAAACGCAAGTGGCAAATTCTGATCTGCGGATTAGGATCAAACTCAGACCCACGTTCATTGAAGGCAAATGTTTGTTTGATAAAAAGCTATATCGTGGAGCATATTTCCATAGTTACGATGCTTAAATATACTATAGGTGGATCACACAATTTTATTTTTATATCAAACGAATATATGTACCTATATATATTTTTATTCCTTTATCTCTTTTGACGTTAGAACTAAATATTCCCAACTCCCAATACACATGATAAAATTTCCCGTGTTTTTACTTACGAATGTTCTATTCATTCAAGCATTCGAACATCAAAAAAAATATTGAACATTTTGAAGCTTTGATGTTTTAAACTAGAACAAAAAAGTGCCGATCAAAGCTTCGCCTGCGAGCAAATCTGTAATACCAAGTAAAACTCGGATAACTAACAAACAAAAAGGTAAAAATACTAGTTACTAGGAATCGAAAACCAACCCGGAATGATCCAATATTTTAGCAATGGAGCATTAACCTAATTAAAACTGTGGAAGCCAAACTATATTGGAAAGTTCTTTAACACCCGGGCTATACGGATTTCCATAAAGGGAACAGATTTCAAATTCAGATAACTTCAGAACGCAGATTAACAAGCCCGATATTTTCAAACTCAATGCAAAGCTTCGCCAATAGTGACTTAGAAATACCGCCACTTAAAACTACCTACCTTAATTACTGTGTATAATAATGTCCCAACGGTTTAGGGCGGCATTTTCGGGAGCATAAAGTACCCCGGACTTCTAAGGAGCCGTTAAACTTATCGGCTCGACGTAAAATGTAATCGTTTGCCCACATTATGATGTTTGTTAGACCGGCCGTTACGAGAATGTGCTTCATAAATTGACCGCAAACAAGTATCCAATTACTTGCCGGACTAACGAGGTAATCGAGCGTTACTTCATCTAAAGAAATATTAAAAGAGCAATGAGATATTTTTTATGAGATTTGATACTTATCCCGGTTCTTTTCAAACCTTATTGTGATGGTAGAAATTACAAAAATCGTGATCTTAGTCAGAAGTATGTTGATGTGGGTCTAAAAACCACAACGACCGACGTTCAATCCCAACGAAGCTTTGCCCTTTATAATATCAGTACAATTTTCCTACTCTTTGTTCGTCAATATAGAACAATACGAAATATTTATCCAAAATTTGCAAATGTATTTTAATATTATGCTTCCCAAAACTTGACGCTATAAACAAATAAACTCGTATTTATTCTGGTTTGTATTCAGAGATAGCAACGATACTCGTTATTCGCTGGAACATTTCACTAATAAACACTTTGACGATCTTTATTAATGTTTTGTAACATAAAAACATGTTTGTGTAACTTAAATTCATTACTTGTTGTAACAGGAGGAATTTTTATTAATATTAGCGTAGAACACATTAATGTAGGCTAGATAAAAATCGCCGACTGTAATGAAGTAATTTAGGGTACTAATGCTAAAGGTAGTAGGTAGGTCACATACATTTTTATAAGCTTCTGTTGTGTCGAGGTTTATAAGTATGGAAGACATAGTAATTGAACATTAATTTGATTAACATTCAACTGAAATAACTTATAAATATACATTTTCTTGATCCCAAGTAAAAGAAATATACTTATATATTTCTCTTTAAATAATACCAGACTGTACAAAATAAACAGGATTTTAGAAACCTTCTTCAAAATAGGCCTATATGAAGAAGGGCTACATTATTTAAGTTAAAGGGTAGGGTCGTGAAAGCCGTCAATTTTCGACACGGTAACCGCAAACTGTCAGCACCCGTCAGACGGCGCACGATGAAAATCCCTTTGACACTTTAATCCGCGAATAAAACTGCTATTTCAGAGGGAAATAGCACTTTTATACAAGAATTATTATGAGAGATCGCTCAAGCGAATCGCCTCGGACCCTAATCTAAAATTATGAATGAAACTACCCATTCATTTTTGTTGAATAAAAATAAAATTATTTCAAGCTGAGCTACAAGAATCTAAAATATTTTATTTTAGACACTGTTCTTTCATATTTTATATCCCACTGCCCTGTTGGAAGCTTAAATTTTTTTTTAGAAGGTTTAACTATTTTGAATGAAATTGCCCAAAACCAATTACACCCCAGCGCAGATGTTGCGGAGGCCTGAACACTAGTATTGGGTAAAGAATGTCTGAAGAAGAAGAAGCTGATGCTGAATTAGCGTAATTTAGAATTGTCATACAAAATATGAGAAATCGCCACAGAAATCGGTAATTGGGTTGGGATCGTGACTGTTTTTTGCTTGCCCGTGGTCGATCCATGGTCATATATTTTTTAAAGCGTAAATTTACTAGTGTTCTCTAAATATAGTTCTCTCCTCAACACAACAGAAACCAATCCAATCACAAATGGACTCACCACGTCGATGATCTGCTGCAGTGTGAGGCCGAACCTGACTTCGAGAGGCTCGCTCTCGTTCGCGACTGGCCGCTCCAGTGTGTTGTAGTTTGCTAACAAAGCGTTCAGTAGACGCTTCTCGTGGGGACCTTGCTCCGATACTGTGAAATGTAGAAAATGGTTTATTATACAGAGGTGAATACAACAAAGGTGCAGACTCTGTTATTGTAACCGAGCCATTTTAATCTCACTATGTCTCTTTCTAACAAAAATCATGAGAAAAGAATGGAAAATATTTAGCTCTGTCAAATTAATTTACTTGCGTGTTATAAACGTGAATTTAGTCGCCATCGCAATAGCTAGCGACTAATTTCCCGTAATTCAGGCGTAAACTAATTTGACAGATTTTTAAATTTCGTTATTTTCTGTCCTTTTAAAATGATATGCGTAAGAAAGAGATAAAGTGTGATTAAAATTTATTTAAACGCGATATGCAGCATAATCGGTACCAATGATGATCTTTCAAGGATCGTATACAAATTGATTTGAAATTGTGTTGGCTAAGACAAAATTGCCATATGTATATTTAATGTTTCTATGGTATAAGCATTTTACTGATTAGGAATTAAGAGTGTCTAGAGAAAAAAAAGAGTTAAAGATTGATTCAAATTTGTGTCGTGTTGAGACGCCTTTTGATGGAGTATTATGCTATTAAACCTTGTTGGGATATGACGCACTCCTGAACAAATTCTTTTTTTGGTCAAACCTGCGTCATGACATAACACATACAGAGTCAGTAGCTTCTGCATTTGTATATGGATCAATTAAAAATATAAAAGAAATATGTACGTAGAAACGAAAGTGTAAGTGGGAATAGTTCAATATTTTTGTAAATGATTTTTTTTAATGTTGGCTGCCTTACGATCAAATAAAAAAAAAAACAAATCAATTTCATACGATCTCAAAATTTCCAATTCCGAACAGTGAAATGTTTAATTACTTGGTGAGAGCTGAGGTGTGTCGCTATCGTATTTTCAACTTTAAACTCTTTAACAAAGAACGTATATTCAATTGCACGATGCTAGATAAAAGTAAACATTTAATCCAATATTACGGTTGAATCTTCCTCTTGAAACTAGAATACAAACATGCTGATAGAAATATCCCTCGCAAATAATATTCAGGACAAGTATTATAGATATACATAAATATTTATCAAGAACACGTTGCCATTCACAACCACGATACCACTATTTATCGGACCCGGAGAAACTTGTATTTCCGCAAAATACACGACACTACCTCTTCCGTAATACAATTATTTAGACGTATACACGAGCAACATTTATTTAGAAGAAGAACTAATCCTATATCTCCATATTGATCTGAAGAAAGCACAGAAATAAAACCATAGAGCCGAGCGATAACATACATAAAGAAAATTGCAATAAACAACAACTCCCAAAGTTTGAACACAAAGAACAATTTGGCAAGAATGGGAAACATAAAAAGGTCATTCACTTTTCAAGATATCCATCTGAACTTACAAATGATAAGTGAATTAATGAACAACAAATCTAAGAAACAAAGGTACCCAATAATTTACGAGACGAAGAGAATTAAGAACAAAACAGACCATAATTTTTCACAACAAATTGGACAAATCCCCATGGTTCATCGGTCGAGAACTTCGTACATCTGCCGCAAGAGTAACGACTGGATAACCCTGTCTACGCACCTGAAACCGTATAGACCCCAAAATGATCCTTAACACTAAGGCACAAAGTCTATTTCAGCAATAGAAACGAAATTCACAAGAGTCCGGCTAGAAGGATCAGCAATAAACACTCATTTTAGGGGCTTACAATGTTCTTATACGTGATGTATGAAAGCTAGAGTGTGACAAGTATAACGCGCTTGTACGCCCGGATTAGCGCGCTAGAAAAGGATAGATGTATGTGCTCAGTTGCTCGAAAAACCAGGTAATTTATTTTCTTTGGTACCTTTAGGTCTCGAGAGGATTTCACTATGCTCTAATAGTTTTTTGACCAGTATATATCTTTATCGTTCTCACATAACTTTGGTTTAAGCTATATTGGAAATGCTCATGTCAATCGGAATTATTTTACTCGGTTCTACTGTACTTTGCTGTATTACTGCTATATTACTTTTCGCATATCCTTTGATTAATGTAACTTAGCGTA
The DNA here is from genome assembly GCA_947562105.1 of Shargacucullia verbasci. NCBI lineage: Eukaryota > Metazoa > Arthropoda > Insecta > Lepidoptera > Noctuidae > Shargacucullia > Shargacucullia verbasci. Next base: position 15,003,312 of record OX387280.1, read on the forward strand.
CATTACAATACACGAGGTCTCGATGTCGAGAAAGGTGACCCATCCAATGACAGACCGCAACAAACACTGCTTAACCTCCGCAGTTTTACCGATCTGCGCGGTATCAATATAGATAAGAACACCCCATGTAAATGGATTGTAAATTACATTTAGATATCTCAAAATGATATTCCAAATGCAAACATTTCATAATTAATGTTTGATATTTAACGTTGAAATTAGCTGTCATGACTTAATTTATTTATTCATTCAGTTTATTTAATAATGAATAATATTCAAACAAATATTTTATTCTCCATCCGCAATGATGAATCGAAAAGTTTAACTAGCTGTTCAGTTTGTGAAAAATTTAAAACAAAGGCACAAACAAACCGTTAAAATTTATTAATATATTACTATCATCCATCATTTAAAACTTAAATAATGGATGGAAAATAATTATGAATAAAATTATAATTGTAATAAGTGTGTATTTATATAATAAACTAGCTGTGCCCGCGACTTCGTTCGCGTGGATGTCGGAACTTATCAATGTATTTTTTATTGAGACCAAATGCACTTAACCCTATTTTTTTTCTAAAATAAAAGAATTTTTCTAAAATAAAAGTAGCCTAAGTTACTCCTTATTACATCAGCTACCTGCCAATAAAAGTCCCGTCAAAATCGGTCCAGCCATTTCAGAGATTAGCCTATACAAACAGACAGACAGACAGACAGACAGACAGACAAAAATTGTAAAAAATATTATTTTGGTGTATGTACCGTATATATATTCATATGCATGTAGTAAAAAACGGTTATTTCAATATTACAAACAGACACTCCAATTTTATTTATATGTATAGATTGTAACAAAAGAGTCTATTCCATTGTACCAGAAAGGATTTTTGATATTATTTATATTATTAGGGTATGACACGCCAGGGCCCGGTTTTGCAAATGTTTTAATAGTAATGAACAAGTACAGTCAGCATAAAAATTTGTATACACGTAGCGAAATTCAAACGCGTATTCTTGGAATACTATTGGTTAAAATCATAAAATTTTAAAAAAAAGTATGCATTTTTATATATTCGCCGATACTATTTGTAAGATTGGTCAAGATTTCACTACTCGTATTTCTTATAAAAATCGCTTTTGAATTTCATTAATTATCTCTGTCATCTTTTTGATGCTGACTGTACTTATACATACAGTCTTCTGTGTACATAAATAATAATGTGTATGTATGTAATGAACAAACATATAAGAACAACAACAATACAATAGAAGTTTAGAGCAAAAACCTGCCGTTTCACATATATTTTTGTAGGTTAAACCACCATTTTGCTTTTTTTAGGGCTCCGTACCCAAAGGGTAAAAACGGGACCCTAATACTAAGACTTCGCTGTCTCTCCGTCCGTCTGTCTGTCACCAGGCTGTATCTCAAGAACCGCGATAGCTAGATAGTTGAAATTTTCACAAATTATGTATTTCTGTTGCCGCTATAACAACAAATACTAAAAACAAAATAAAATAAATATTTAAGGGCCCATACAACAAACGCGATTTTTTTGCCCTTTTTTGCTCGATATCAATAATGGCAACAGGTAGGCACTTGAAATATTCACAAAATACTCAGTTGTATTTTTACTTTAATAATTTAACATGTGTTATACCGCTGCTTGTTATACAATTAGGAGAATGTGAACCATTCTCGTAATTGTAGAACAAGCGGCTTCAGTGATTGTATCGCTAATGGTTTGTTTCATAATAGTTTTACGGTATATCTCGTTTGGGCCTAGAATTTTAAGTGATCTTATGTAAGCTCGTGTTTAATGGTAATCGTTTAAGCATTTATTTTTACTTCTATAGGAGCTTAGAGGTCAGATGTCTGTGTTTTTCACGGAAAAAAGTTAATTAATATTAATCACAGTTTCAAGACACATATTTTGTCATTGTGATTTATTTTTATACAAATGAGTTTTTTTTTTTTTTAATAAATCTTGCAGTGTGACCGTTACTATTCGTCATCTGCAGTAGATTATCGTGCTAATGCGGGGCATGTGTATATGTGTAATCATGTCGTCTGTCCGTGACATTTAATATACTTATGGCATTCACAAGCCTTATACGAGAACTCATAAACAACTTCCAAGCAGATTATCCATTATATAAAAAATATAGTCCGATTTCTAGCCATAAAAATACAATGTACAAATTCAATCGCCAATTCACGTAAGCCACTATCACGAAAGAACCGCAAAAAGGTAACAAAAACTAAAATCCCCACTTTGGGCTTAAAACTAGCACGTAAGCAGCTAAAATCTCTATCTATGTGGCGCCCAACGTGCGGTTAGGGTTGTGCCAAGAAACAAGTCAGTGCAAAAGGTTCATACTCGAAAAATAATAGTAGACTAGAATTATCGATATAAACATAGACGTGGATCGAGACAAGGGGATTGACAGAACTCGTGCAATATGCGACTGTTTAACTCGAAATTACGAAAATAAATGACGCCGTCGCAAGGATGAAGACTATTTTACTTTATTTGGAACACTAATAAGTTATACTCGTACGTACTGTATCAATAAAAATGTATACCCTTATGGACATACTTTAGCCAATCGTTTACGTCCTCCTTCAAATCGGAATCTGTAGTTTATTGCGTGTGTTCGGAGTAGGTTTTCTGCACTATCTCAATAGCGGGTGTAAAATCTAATCCATTCAGAGATTAACGCTCCCAGCCGCCCTTGTGAACTTGCGGTGGTTCACCTCGGTGGTATTGAATGAATAGTTGGTGAATTATAGCGAAACCAAGTGACTGGTATTTGGGTAGTTAGAAAGTTTTGAAGGTTAAGCGTGATATGTAAAAAATATGCTTACATAAAAGTCAGGTTTTAGTTGATTGGGAATTGAATATCAACGCTTATCAGTCAGATGCTACTGGATCAACTATGATTTGTGAAGCTTAGAGAACGAACGGTCCGTGCATAATTCGATATTTTTCTCTAGAAGTGAAAGATGTAAATAGATTGCAGCATTCAGCAACATTGATGCAAGCTAAAATACATTTTATGCATGAATAAATAAAGCTTAAATATAGCTTGTGTATAGCTTTTCAAACTTCGTGCGTCACTAGAGCTAACATAGAATCAAGAATGTTTGTTTAAATTGATCCAAAATTACAAAGAAGCATCGGCACGCCCTTGCCCCCTTGTGCATGCTGTCAAATTCACTTTGCGTCAGCGTGATTGGGTAAAAAGTGTATTTGCGTGTATTCGCAAATATTTGAAGGGAATTTATTATTCAATTGCCAAGTTTGTTGGAGGACTTCGGCAAGGTGTTATTAAGAATACTTGAACGTATATAAATGTCAGACATGTTTAAATTATTTCTAATATCGTTATAAAAAGCACATTTTTTTTAAAGTTATTCTTGAAGAAAACATTGTCAAATAAGAACTCTTTGTATACATTAGTATTATTGCAAATTTTTAAAATGAGCCAGTATCATCTTTAAAAGATATATATTTTTTGTTTCTTTAACAAAAACTAACTATACTCGGTTTGTTTAGGTACTTAAATAAAGGTAAAAAATCTTGATGTGACTTTTTACACAAACACATATTATACAAATACACTACTGCTTAAACTAGTGGTTCAATTGATTTGGTAATCGTTATTGTTGTTTTACATTGGTTTTAAGTCGCGTTTTATTTTTAAACTGAGTTTTTAAACAAAAAATATTAAAAAGACCTGTCAAACAATAATTGCGCAACAAACCTCGTCATTTCGCAAAGCTAGTTAGCAACAGGCCTGTAACTAGAGACAGTTGGCAATCATCGTGATCTCATCCCTTTAGGAACAAAGGGGCGTTGTCTGCACAATTTATTAGCTCCCGACCCACGGAACTACTTCAAATTTTGAAGATAGCGTAATAAGACGTATGTACTGACGACAATGTGAACAATAGGATGGAGTGTGATTAAACTTAGAGATTTTTGACTGTAGTATATAATTCAAAATTTATCTTTATGAAATTGTGTCACTTTATAAAACAGATTATTCTTTTAATCCGATTACATAAGGTAAGTTATGTATGTATGTAAAACAGTATCCTATCATATATAAAATATATAAAAATATGAATACTTGCTAGATAAGTGATATAAACATCAAGAAAATATTAATATATAGGGACTTTCACTAAAATATCTACGGTTCAACGAAAACCTCCCAAAGCGACGATACTAAGTAGGCAATTACGTTCAGGTACCTGGGACAGTCAGCCTCTTTTCAAACCCTAATTGGCTAATCTTTCGACCACGACTTGGTCAATTCTTGTGAAAGATTATAACGATACAACAAAAAAAGGCAAAATACTTCAACACAGGATTCAAATTCATGTTTCTCAGCTTTGTACCCTCATTCAGAGCCTGAGACGAGCTGAAGCCCATTCATCCCCACTCGAATCTTCAACAGTAATATCGGTTCTTAATCCCGGTACTGATACCGTAAGTACCTGGCACCTTGCCCACGAGTGCCATATAGCCCCGTTCCCCAGTTGTCTCTTATCCCCACTCGCGGGTACTCGAGCTCGCACGAAGTTTGTTGAGCAAAGTGACTCTACATTCTACCCACAAGTACCCTTTGGATTGAAAAATTGACGCCAGTTAAAGCTTGTTGGAGCGAATGCATCTGAGTCTGTCTAGACAGATTAGCTAGATGGTTATTTAGATAAGGACTGCTTTGGGGATAAAGTTTGCTGTAGTTTTGAAGTAAGGTATTGCATTTTATAATATACGTGAAATGAACTGGCCAAGTCTTTGTTCCTCGAGGGGATTGGCTGACGTGTTCAGTATTACAGTCGTGCGCTTACGTTTGTCCCTTGGTCCCATCTTATTTAAATCCCCAGATCTTAAGGGTATTCACCTATTAGCCACAGCGCACACATGGTACATAACGGATTTTTGCTTTTTTAATATAAATTCTCAAAATATTGCGTCCACTATCGTACTAACGTGCGCGTAGAAGAGAATTTCCATACTTTTGAAACAATCAAAATCAGAAATGCAGTACTTGTGGCACGTATTGGCATCTACAGTCGTTATTGCGTTAATGTTTAAACACTTACTGTTCGTTGTGTAATAGATTTTAATAGCTATTGTGATGTTTAGCAGATAACGTGCTAACAAGCCAGTCTACCGAAGGTGGGTTGTCAGTCAATCTGACATGCCTTAGATAAGTCACGGACTCACGGTATGTTGGCTTAACTGAAATGCTGTTTGATCTAATCGACGTAGCTCCTAGATATTTGTCTACGTGCATTTAATAAGAGAAACTTGCCTACCATACATTACCAGAGGCCTTAGCGTTCGTTTATTTTAATTATTTTGATTTCACGCATGGATCACTTTCTGCGTGCTGATTCCACTACCAAACAAAGAGGATTCTCCCTTTTCAATGGAGGAACACAATATCTTGTTCCTCGACAAGGGAATAATTGTAGTATGGTGTACTAGCCAAATACGAGTATAACAACGACAGGGAAAGTGGTGTTCGTCTATCCATCAATAACAGGTGCCACACCGTGTTCTCAGTCCCAAATATGGGTCAGTATTGTTATACTCTATGGACGACACGGTTGGCGCAGTGGTTGAGCGATCAGCCGCTGCGCTACGTGTCGCGGGTTCGATTCCCGCACGAAGCAAATATTTTTATGATCTACAGATAGTTGTTTCGGGTTTGGTTGTGTGTGTATCTGACATGTATGTTTGTAAACTGTACCCACGATACAGGAGAAATCGTAGTGTGGGGCAATGTATAAAAAAAAACAAATCACTATCAGATCTTTTTGAATTAAATTAAAATCTTGCTTGTTTATGTTTCAACCCGACAAAAATTGAGCGCTCAATGCTTGTTAAATGATAAATTTCTCATATCCTTTCAAACGCCAAACCCCAAACAGGTGCTTAGAATATTTCATGCATCATTTTACGAAAAAGCGTGCATCTTCAAACCACAATAACTTGAGGCTTACCCGCTATGCTTACATTAGGTAGCAATAAAGTTGCATCAGACCGCTAATCTACACCGCTGCGCCGCTGCAGCGCTGTTATTACCGCTAGTATGGATTAATTTTAGCGCTTTTGTCGCTTTATCGACATTGTTTCTGTATGTAATTTTGGGTGTAGCTGTAGTGTTGTTATTTTGAGGAATTTAATTATGAGCTATTGTTTTCATTATTCTGTGGCAGTATTATAGTTGTGAGCCAGTTCACGAACTGCATACATAATAGACAAGTTGATTACATACGAAATTTGACTTAAATTAAAACCTTTGCAACCTTAATGAAACCTCTATGACGTTCCCTTTAAGCTCATTTTGAATTGCAACTACTATACTCAATTTTATCTGTTCGCGCATCTTGCCAAAATATTCAATTTCACCCAACCGTGATGAAAAAGCATGCTCTTTTTCTTTATGTCAACACTACACATATAACTGTTCACTGTGTGAAGCAAAACACGTAAAACATACGATTTATATCTTTGTTTACTACTGCCTTTTGTCACATGCATTCCTATGTACAATGACTATCACAGATCTGAGTACACATACCTACATTTAAAAGTCGATTTTAGTGAAACTAATGATTAAAATCTTCAACGTTGTTACACAAAACATAACTTTGTTTGTGTTGCTAAAATTTATTCTGAAAGTCGCTACAGATGTATACACATTGTGCTCGTGACTGTACTTTGTGAGACTGTTCCAAATACATTTTGTTTTGCTTTTTGTTTCTGCGTGTATTTTATATGACACTATCATATTTAGTGATACAAACAGTTATAATCTGCCATATGAAACAGTTTTTTCATAGTGCACTTCATTCTGCGTTCTCCGAAAAGGTCTTTGTACATTTTATCGAGTTAGAACTCAGACCTTCCTGCATGGGCAAGCGTTCAATCGCTAGGCGATCACCGCACTTTTGCGCTATCCCAAATATAGATTAAATAAATCAGGGCATCTTATCTCTTTTATTCTGATCTTAAAATTAAATAACGCATACAGCCGTGCACGACCCTCGAGAAAAAACAACAAAGATAACATAATTCACTTTATGATAATGGAATATAACAATAAAAATTGATGTCGACAAAGGGGAAATATCGGAAAATATTATACGACACAGACATTGCTAATCTATTGTGGCGGGCGTCGAATTGACGGATTAAAGCGGTTTATCATTGAATTATTTTCTCGCCGACTGTACCGTTGATGGAAAAATGTACGTACAGACAGGCTTTTGTTTTGTCAATGTGAGGAAACTGTAAGTTCCTATCAATTTGTTTTTTTTTTTGGTATTATACCAACTTCTGTGCAAAGAGTATTAATAAAGATAGTAGATTTAATATCTCGTAAAATCTTTATGAACTGTTTTAATTATTATTATTTATATTTTTATGAATATAAATTTATACGTAGGACTGCCTCATTGGTCTAGCGTGAGGTTCTGGGTTCGATTCTCGGGTCGAGCAAAGTGTTGTTGGGTTTTTCTGTGTGGAAATTCTCACTAGTAAAATAGAGTCTAGAACTGTGCCCGGTAGATGGCAATAGGCCCGTCGCCTACTACATAGGATCATATAACATTATCGGCGAAATATGAGTATATAATGGTACACCTCTGCCTTACCCTTCGGGGAACACAGGCGTGATGCTATGTTATGTTATTTTTATGAATTAGGTATTTATGTTTTTGCCTTATAGTTTCTGAATACGTTGTCAAAAAGGTCTCTTTCGTTGAATTGTGAGTCTTAGAAATTTTCTGAAAGCTAGAACAATGTAGAAACTAATTTTAAACCAAACAAGCCTGATTTCAAAATAAATAAGAAATATTTTAAAAAACCATGGCACCTACTAACTGACTAGTCTCAACAGACGGCACCCGTTCAACTCAGTTGCCATACAACTGCAACTGCTTACTCTATTTGCATTTACTCAACCAATTGCAATCTTAAAACCTGTCCAACATTTCTAGCAACCCCCAAACGCTCGAATATTGAGCCGCACTAAATCAACAAACACAACACGCAATAGTGGTTGAACAGGGGTACATTCGACCCGTCTAACATGAACTAGAAAGGGTTAATTAAAACGTCCGCTGCCGCTTTCTAAACTGTTAACAGTGTTAACTGAAGCAAAGGCTGCGTACAGAGACGGATTTAGAATTAGAGAGGAATATTGTTAAATATTTAAACTAAATCCTATCCTACTTAATATTATAAATGTGAAAGTTTGTGAGGATGGATAGATGGATGCATATTTTTTACTTTTTCACGCCAGAACAGCTGAACGGATCAGGATGAAATTTGGCAAGAGATAGATTATAGTCTGGAATTGCACATAGGCTACTTTTTATCCCGGAAAATGTTCAGGTTCGTAAACCAAGCGGGCGGAAGCTAGTATATCTATAAAACAAAAGTTTCTAGTCTAGTGATTGTAAGAACGGCTGCTGAAGAAGAAGTCCTAGGTTGTTCACCCTAAAATATATTTTTCAGTACCAATCCAGGTTAGATTGTTCTCGATAGACCGCAAAACTTGCTCTGTACATGATTATAATATTAAGATTCATAAGATATTTTTATTCAAATTAATATGTGTTTAAAAACACGAGTTCTCTTCCTCTCTCCTACTTTTGCTGTGCCCGACAGGATCCACAATTCGATCTCATAGTTTTAAGCCTACCACCTAAGTACTACATTGTGGAACGCAAATAAAATGTTGAGTAATGAGTTTTAATAACATCATCAGCGAAAAATAGATATATTAAAGAAGGTTAAACTCTGCCTAACGCTTCGGCAAATACAAAAATGATGCCGTGTACATATGTATTACATTAATATAAACAAACCTAAAAATATGTCTCCTACAAACACAACTACAAAAACAAAATTATGCAAATACCTCAGACCAATAATTGGAAATACTCAGGTAACCGAACAGCAGACAATAATTACAGACTTGACCACAGTAATATACACATTAACCGCAATGTCCAATATTGCAATTTTTTATACAGTTCACACAAAATGTTAAGCCATTAAAAACATCGGTGTATCCAATTACTTATTTCCTAATTGACGGCCATTTTGAATACCCTTTCAAAGAAAATTAAAATAACGTATAAGCATAAAGCAAATTCTAATATCCAAAATTATTTTAAAATCATTAATTATATTTTATCATCATTTAGGCTCATCACTATTATACAACCACTACAGTGTAATAGGGAGCGAGCCTGATGCCATCTACCGGTCACAGTTCCAGACTCCATAGTACTACTGTGAATGTCCACACAGAAAAACAATATATCCGATAACACTTTGCCCAACCCGGGAATCGAATGCAAAACCTCACGCTCAGCAATCGCGCTTGCCACCACTAGACTAATAAAGCAGTCCGCTTGTATGAAACATGACGAAAATGTCTAGCAAACAGCCGTGCCAAGTCGGTGTCAGATGTCGAATTCCATCCTCTCTGTGTGTACGGGTAGGCAATCCGTCCCTGTATTACAGTTGTCAAATAAGTTTGAGACAAGTTAGTAGCTGGAGTGCACCTGTATACGCAGACGGTAAATAGTTTTTAGATTAGTTGGTATTGTTGCATCAGTACTCTCCGTATCGGTGTATAGAAACCGCTACTGTATTTTGCAATTGTATAGTTGACTGTATCGAACAAACAAGTTTAGAACAAATATTGTTATATCTTGATTAAAACACCGCCTGTGTCGAGACATCACTGTGGCAGAATTATTATTAGTGTCTTTCATTTGCAGAATGACTGCTTTTATGTACTACTGAGCGTCAGTGGCGGGTCAAGACCTAAATTTGATGTGGGCAAGGTATGTACATCATTTCGCGAGGCCCTCTAGTGTCGCAAATATTCTTAGGGCCTCGCGCCTCATCATCATCTAATAGATGATATACGGTGGCCCACGTCGCCCAAGCCCTACGCCGCCTCTGCTGAGCGTGATGTCTCTGATTCGAATCGCGGGTCAGGAAATTCTTAATAGCACCACGGAGTCTGGAACTTTGCCCGGTAGCAAAGGGCTTGCGCCCTATTACATGAGATTTAATAACGTCATCGGCGAAATATGGGTATGATGATATCTGTATGCAGCGGCGTGCACAGAGTTTTTAGACAGGGTAGGCAGAACATTTTAAAAGCTTACTTAATAATACCTTCTGCATGTTTGTATTGGTTCGTCGTCTTGTCGATTAAATAATGATGTGTGTGATTTGCCACCTCAAATATCTTATAATAAATATTTATCTGAGTTATGTCGGGTAGGCAGTGTCTCTTTGTCTTTATGCACCGCACAATTTGCAGTATATAACAAAAAGTTTAATATGGTATGGCTAATCTTATATAATATAGTTCTTCAGCACCCACAGAAATATTCAGCTTATTCTTCTCCACTGATACGGCTACATTCATCGATTCTTCTCCTACAAAACTGAACGGCCTATCTCGATAATTAGAACACACTATTGGACTCGCGTACGTAGGCGTTGGGTTGAGAGAGGGGTAGGACGAGGTAGGGTTGCCAGACGTTGTGTTGCTCGTCGAATATTCCGTATTTCTGTTTTAACAAGCCCAGGGGAGCATAGGAAAGGGTACAAGAGTACAATCATTGTTTGATTTTGATTATTGAGGAGAGAAACAATTATTTAACAACATTGAGTTAAATTCAAAGGAAAACAAAGCATCATAGCTGTTTTCTCCGACAAGTTAGGCAGAGGTGTACTACTGTATATACATAGTTTTCCAATGCCGTTATTAAGCCTCATGTGTTTAGGGACGAGCCTATTGCCATCTACGGACCAATTCCGAACTCCGGGCTGCTACAGAGAGCTATTTTTTATTCTTTGCCGCACACTAGGGTTTCTTATGTGCCGTGGGTACAGTTTACAAACACACATGTCACACACACATTCATCCTCTGCAACTATCTGTAGACCATACAAATATTTAATCCGTGCGAGGATCGAACCCGCAACACGTAGCGCGTGTAAGAGTTTTACAAAACACTACTAACATTTTGCTCGACCTGGTATTTCGATCCAGGACCTTGTACTCAACAGTCGCGAATATCACCACTATACCGCTGAGTCAGGTCAAAGTGAAAAGGATAATTCATTGTTTTATTATTCACCTTGTGGTATTAATAGTGACTTTGTCTCTTAACACTCCAAATCATGCTCACCGACATTATTACGGATGGCAAACAATGAAGTAACGCAATCCCTCCCAGAGCCCGACACCTCGAATCTATAAGGGCTTTCTCTGAGTCACGGTGTTGTATCCAGGCTATTATTTCCACAGCTGAAGACTCTATTTAAGCCTATTTAAGAGGCCAACTCCTTGTCATCAGTCTCCATTATATATTACGTGAAGAAAATATAGAACTTACACAATGCGATCAAGATATGAATAGAAATATCAATGACTGCTGCTTTCAACTGTCACTTGAAAACTACAATTCGTAAGGGATTTATTTTGGGTACATAACGTTTTTTTGGAACATTATTTGGCGGCACTGTTGGCGCAGTAGTTGAGAGATCGACTGCCGCGCTACGTGTCGTGGGTTCGATTCCCGCACGGTCCAAATATTTGTATGATCTACAGATGGTTGTTTCGGGTCTGGGTCTTTGTGTATGTGAATATATGTGTTTATAAATGCACCCACGATATAGGAATTATTCTTAGTGTGGGGCAACATAAAAAAAGAAACTCTTAGTATTACAAAATGTTTTCAAGTGTTTTACATATAATTTAAAATGTTTATCACACATAACCTTAGCGGTGGTGTGAGGCAGGGGTACGCGACATGAATGGCCCACACCACGTGCCAGTGTCATATCACACGCACCGATGCCTGGGCCGTACCGAGCGGTTATTTTTAATGACCTGCCTTTAACGTGCGCTTTATTATAAATAGCTGGTTTTAGAGGTCTCCATAATATGCCCATACCATGTATGTAAGACTATAAGAGGTATTTACAATGGTGCTAGAATTTGTTTGACTATAGATCTTTGATTAAGGCATATAACACCCTGATATGACCAATCCTTATCAAAAGCATTCAACACAATTGAATTCATGTGATGATAAGATTGGCGTAGTGGTTAGGTGATTAGCTTTCTGCGCTACGTGTTGCGGGTTCGATCCCCGCACGGAACAAATATTTGTATGGCCTACACATAGTTTTACCGGCTTATTGTTTGTGCATGTGAATATTTGTGTATGTAAACATACCCACGATACAGGAATTATTCCAAAGGTAAGACAAAGTTTTTATAAGAAAAAATATAGTAATTAGTATTAGTATATATCAAAAAACGTATTAATTTATGTACATTGGTACACAAACGTAATCTTTAATAACGTTTTTAAAGTACTTGGATAATTACATCTTTTGAACGTGAACTGCCGGTGTAAATTGTCAGAGCCAGCGCTTGACGCGGCTTACAAGCGCAAAAAGGGACTCATAAAATACACGTTACTTCATCAAAAGAGTCTACTCTTTTATAAAAAAAATATAAGGAAGTTTTCCCTTGGGGAAAAACAACATAACAAATAGAAAATGTGTGTACATAGTCAGTTCTTTGTGAGATAAATATTGTTATATTAAATACCTCATGTTTTTTTATAATATTTTTTTTCTGATACACTTTTTTATGGCGCTCTTTGATTTTACCCACAGAATATAGGGCGTAATATTTTTTTTACGTATCATGGATTAAATTTAATGACATAACTGCACATGCGCAAACATTTATACCAGGAGTTAGCTAAAAAGACCGCTTTCCAACAGAATATAATCCTATTACAAATGTCAAATTATCCCGCAATATATTAAATTCAACAATCATCTATTAGAAACAATTATATCAATACTAGCTTCTGCTCGCGGCTCCGTCCGCATTTTCCCGGGATAAAATGAAGCCTATGTGCTATTCCAGACTATAATCTATCTCTGTGCCAAATTTCATCCAGATCCTTTCAGTAGTTTTTGCGTGAAAGAGTAACAAACATCCATCCATCCATCCATCTATCCATCCATCCTGACAAACTTTCACATTTATAATATTAAGTAGGAAGTAGGATTCATAGCGGAACCCGAATGTATTAGTATTGCTATGTTCGTGGTACTTATACTTAAATAGATTACTGTCGCTATATTCATTTAATACCACTAGAAACGGCGTCTGTCCGACAGTATGTTATGTCGAAAAGTGCTGAGAAGGTTATCACAACTGCTAGGACCGTTTGCGACGAAGATGCTGGTGCATAAATTCATTTCGGGGGTTCGCCACTCAATGATAACACATGCGCATATTTTCAGCCACATTTATGTTCGATCGAACCAATTCATGGCCAAGGGAACGGATTATGTAACTACATGAACTTCTTGAACTTTATTATTCTTGTTTACTCTAAATTATGTCGTAATGTGGTCATAAGTCTTGAGGTCTCGTGTTAGTTTAGGACCCTTGGATCGATGGGCAGTATAATTAAGTCGTAAATTCGGTAGTCAATTAATATCCGAGTGACGTCATATGCGTGTGATTCTTGGGTGTATGATAGCGGTCAAGGGTTAGTGTGGGTTGTGCTATTGTAAATAAGTACTTTTGAAATCTATACTGTAGATATTAAAACAACTGATGTAATTAAATCTCATAAAGTAACAACCAACAACATACAATCTACATAATCCTACTAATATTATAAATGTGAAAGTTTGTGAGTGTGGATGGATGGATGGATCTTTGTTACTCTTTCACGCCAGAACGGCTGAACGGATCTGGATGAAATTTGGCACAGAGATAGATTATAGTCTGAAATAGCATATAGGCATATCTCGGGAAAATGTACGGGTTCGTAAACCACGCGGGCGAAGCCGCGAGCGGAAGCTGGTATATGTATATTTTAGTCAATTAATATGTGATACTTTTAAAATTCTCAACTTAAACCACTAGAATGATCCTAAAATAATCGCCAAGCCCTCACGATACAAAGTAATCTATACTCGTTTTGTTTAAGTATTTAACTAAAGGTAAACAATCTTCATATGTCTTTTTAATATTTTTTGTTTAAAAACTCAGTTTAAAAATAAAACGCGACCAAAAACCAATGTAAAACAACAATAAGGATTACCAAATCAATTGAACCACTAGTTTAAGCAGTAGTTTATTTGTTTAAAATGTGTTTATGTAAAAAGTCACATCAAGATTGTTTACCTTTATTTAAGTACCTAAACAAATCGAGTATAGTGTGGGTGGCTAATAAACTACTATTGTATACTTAATGAGCAATACAAAGTGTGTGTTCTACCTTTTGAACTCATACAACAACACCTCTTCATATGAGTCTGTTTGTTAGTTAATAAACATTTTAAATTTTGAACCTAATATAAAGAAAATAATAACCTAAAATATGCGGTAAAAAATCTCCACACCTTATTTATATAAACATAACTCAAATACCGTCCCTACACCCAACTATTAAAGAAAGCCTACCATATCCTGACGTCAGTCCAAATCTCCCAGCTATCCCACTACACACACAGCTAAGAGTAAATCTGTCGGCAGAAGCAACAGCCTGGGAGGGGGCGTTGTCATGGCAACGGCTCGGGCGAGCCACCTCAATTTTTGCCCTAGTTACTGCTCGACGAACGATTTGATACAAAGCTCAGTAAAGTGAAGGGCATCCCAGACACACTGCATCGATTGAACGTCTTTGCGTGTATATTCTGTTCAGTTGGAGGAGATATTGTAGTTTTATGAGGGTTTGTTATTTATAATATAAAATAAAATATTGATATAGGTATTTCTAAGAGTTAATTCTTGTATGTTTTGCAGTAAACTTAACTAGTTTATGTAGACAAATACACTACACAAACACTTATATAAAGACGGGTTTGAGAAATTTCTGTGTTGGCTCATTTAGACATTCTCACATTTTCTTGATTACACCTACACCTATAGGGTACTCTGTATTTCTGTTAAGTTGAACATGAATTTTTTACGGTTGCATGAATCTTATAAATGATAAAATGAAGTAACAAACGCAACATTTGTTCTTTCTTTCATTGACAAAAAACGCCTATCTAACCTAACTTTAAAACCACAATTAAAATTACTTTTCTTAATACAAGGCAAAATTCTAAATTCCGGGTTTCTACTGAGATGCGATCCAAAATAACCCAATAACACTTTGCCGGAGAATCAAACCAAGGACCTCACTGATGACCACGCTCTCACTAGGCAGTCACCTTTACCTTCCCTTCGCAGTTCTCTTTCTATTTTCGTAATCAAGACCTACTGGACTGGAAATCTATAGATTATCTCATATATTACTTAAGTTATATGCACTGCATAAAATATTCCTCACTCCTTATATATACAGGTCGTACGTCATAATCATAATGATGAGAGATTTATTTAGATAGGTCGGTTTGGTTGAGATGATTATAGCAAAGCTTATGCATTAGAATTTTATCAAATAAAGTAATTCATTTATCTACAGAAAGACACCATCTCCTTAAATCACTCTTGGCACATCCGATCCATTAAAATGAATGAAAAGACTAAGTGGTATAGATATACTAATGATTTGATTAATTAATTTATGATTGTTAATTAGAAGCCGAATTTCAGTAAAACTTTGGAAACTTAATTAAAAGTTGTGGTTATTTAAAAACCTTACACGTGTTCAAGAATAAATCCTCATTTATTTTATTTACTGATTACTTGAAAATTAATAATTATTTATTAAAAATTATTTACACTGAAAAAACCTGCTTTATTGGTCTAGTGGTCGCAAGCGGAACTGCTGAGTGTGAGGGCGTGAATTCGATTCCTGAGGCCGGCAAAGTCACAGACTGAAATTGTGCCGGGTGGATGGTAATAAGCTCGCTCTCTATTACATGGGAAATGTGGGTTTACAATAGTACATCTCTGCTTAAACCTTCGGGGAATAGAGTCGTGATGCTATGATAATGCTTTAACACTAATTTCGCCAATGGTTACACAGTACATACATAAATTTGAGCCCAAAACTGCGAGCAACATGCTAATAAATACTTAATCTCATACACGAACGTTCAAAATTCACAACTAATTTCCGAAACTACTCCAACGCCCACTAAAGGAAAGGATCATGGCATCATAACAAAGCCTTAAGCCCGACGTTCAAGGAAACAGCCCAAACTCCACAGAATACGACTCCGTCTAATCCTCCATACGCTCTCGTTCCTACTACATACGCTATTAACATATCGTTCAAATGATTATCGTTTTATACGCAGTCCAACGCTGCGCGACTGCATGCCAAACTTTAAATTTCTGCACTAAAGCAGCGATGTATAACTATCTCTTCTATCTAATCGTGTTGGAGTAGGAGCTTAGTGGTGGAAATAAAATCTAATTTGTAGAGCTCAGTTTTGGTTCGGTCTATAGTTTTAATGTCATTAAGTAGTGTGTATAAGTTGATATCGTTAGCTCTAGTACAACAAACTGGTTTGGATTATTTTAGAAAGTTTGGCGGCGCATCATTCAATGTTTCATAATGTTCGAGTTTGGTGTTAGTGTTTGGTGATCTTTATGTATATGGTGGTGTTTTTATACTAACATTTAAACCAATCGTGTGTATGTGCTTTTAACACAAAACAATAATTCAACACATTACTGTCCCACTGCTGGGCAAGGGTCTCTTCTCAGAATGAGAAGGGTTACGCCTTAGTCCACCACGCTGGCCCGGTGCGGGTTGACGGACTACACACACCCTTAAGAACTTTATGGAGCCCTCTCAGGTGTGTAGGTTTCCTCACGATGTTTTCCTTCACCGTAAACGCAAGTGATAATCAAATTCTGATCCGCACCTGATTCCGAAAAGTCAGAGGTGCGGGCCGGGTTTGAAATCAGACCCTCCTACATGGAGGGCAAGCGTTCAACCGCTAGGCTATCACTGCCTTTAACTGACGGACTGACTGAATTTAACACAAAAGGTTTACATAAAAGTTGGTTCAGATAGTATTCTTCAGTACTTAGCTTCATTTTCTAGCATTCGAGCATAATTTTATCCATCAACGCACTAACACATAATAGAAGCACCGCAAACAAAACCGTTAATTTATTCGTATTTGCTTCCCAAATCAAGTCTACGAGATCTACGGCGTAGCTAACGGTGGCTACGCCGTAGCTCCAAGTTCTACGTTTCTGGATCATCATTAAACGTCAAGAATTCATTTAGATTAAACGGAACATCTGTGTTACTAAGGAGGGTAGAGAGTGATGGGGAAGGGGGGGGGGGGAGTTTAATTAATTATTTTTACTATGGACCTGATGTTGCTAATGCTCGGATGTGTTGAATAAAATGTTGAGTTTTATAGCGATTTGTTGAGATAAGGGACAAAGCGATGCTGTTTTAAGACTTTGTTGAAACGAGTCTATGAAACATCTCTACCGTATTGTACTCAGAATGGACAATTTAGTAATTTAGACATCATCTTCAAGCGGTGTTCTGTCTAATTGTAAAGTCTGGATTATGGTCTGCGCAGACCATTATTGATAATAAAATGTAATAAAAAATAATAAATACTGTGTACAGTCAGCATCTTTTAGAGGAAATAATGATTGAAATCTTGACCAATTTCATACATAGTAGATATCTGCAGATACATAAATATAATATAATAATAACTTGACACGGCTCGCATTGTTAGGAGGTTCCTCTCTCTGGAGCCCTGACCGCCCGTACCTTGGATCCTGTTCCAGATACCGGTGGGCGACTATTTTTTATATTTTTACATTTTTTATGCTAATATTTAAAAATGTAATTTATATGTATATTAAAGGAAATAAAGAAGATAATAATAGTATAGCCTTTTTATTCAGATCAACTTAATAATCTATTACATAAAGATATATATAGAGAGAGAGATATATAAGAGAAAGAAAGCTTAGTTTAGTATTAAATTTGATTTTTGATTATTTTTTGCAGATCTGTTTGCCAGTCGCCAACATAAATATATATGGTCATTAAAATTTTATGATTTTACCCAATACCTTGCCAAGAATAAGCGTTCGAATTTCACTACGTATTACATCTTTTTGATACTGACTGTACAGGCTTTTAAAAAAGGTGTACAGGAAACTACAAAGCCTTTCACGCTTCGTCCACTTAAAAAAACGCCTCATTAGGTATATTATAAATGCATTTAAGTATGTATAATTATACAAATTATTTACTATTATTATAATATATATATTTGACCCGGGTACGTCTTAAAACTGCGGCCAGACACCGGAGGACGGGCAGCAGCGTCCTCTCACTAATCGGTGAGCCACTGCGATCCCCAAGCCGCCTGCCAAGCGTGGGGATTATGGCAAACCCCCCCTTGAGGGAGGCCTTCGTTCAGCAGTGGATGTATTCTGGCTGATGATGATGATGATGATGATGATATATATATATATATATATGCTAAACTATTAATTAATTGTTACACCACAGACTACCCTTATCTTTTCGCCTTCTATTCTTGTCCATCCTAAGGTTGTCTGGTAGAGATCACCGACTGCGATAAGACCGCCCTTTGTACATTTCTTTTAATATATAAGTTATATCCAATTTTCTATCGGTGTACAATAAAGAGTATTCTATTCTAAAATCCAGAAGGCACGTGACACCAAACATGATAAAACAAACAAATTATCAAACCTCAAACAAAACACGATTCAAAGCACAAAAAGCTCCAAACAATACGGTACAGAACAATAGCGCCAAACTAACTCTAACAGTGGATTAACCGAAATCGCTTTCTCTGAACGCAGTCAACAATATACTGGAAACGCAGGGATGGCAGTTTTCGAACTGCATTCACAAAAACTAATCAACGCTAAAAGGCAACGTTGACAACCCTGACCGCGCCGTGAAAAATGTAGGGATTATACCTGCCCACGTAGGCCGTAGCGAGATGCTACGATGTACTACGTATATGCTACGCCGTAGCAATTTGAGTGTCAGTATCGGATTTTGCGAAGTAAACACTTTTGCGAAGTATTTTTGGGACAAATAGAAGTGCAATGAATGAAAAGTGGCGTTTTCTATGATGTCACACGAGTTATTGTGAATGCTTTATTTTGCCAGTTCTAAGCAAATTTTATTCAACTTTTTAAAGCTTTTCTTTGCCTGAATATTTTTATTTATTTTTAGACGTCATATGGTTACGGTTACGTTATAACTGTTTATTTTGCACAATATAACAGATACCTATTATGCAGCAAATGCAATTGGTTACTGAAAAAGTAACTATTCAAAAGTATAAGTTCCAATGTGACATTTTTTTTTAAATTTAATCTTTAGGCTAGCTCTCTTTAAATGCTAAAACTGGACCAAACACAACGCAATAACTGTTAACAGGAGACAGATACGAGAATATCCTGACCCAAATATTTAAGCACTAAACGACTCCATAATTTTAAGAGTTTCAATTAAAAGTTTTATAAGATCAAATTAAAAAAAATCGCTGTGGAAAACAAATATCATTATAAACTTCTCAATCTACACGATGAGGCATAAACATGTATGAACAAAAAATAAAGCATTATATTCTCATATTCATTAACATCACATTGCTTTAAAATTATTCAGTAAAACAAACCTCAAGAGACAAAAGCCAATTATCGCACATTCGTAGCACTTCGCTACAGAGCTACGAGGCTACGGAGCTACGGCGTAGGTTAAATTAACAATGTATAGAGCTACGCCACACTGAAATCTAAAGTACACAGGAAAACATAAAAAACTCTTCACGTATTGTCATAAATGGTAACTATTGTCTTGACTCTGTTTGTTTGTATGGAATTAAATGGAATATGAGTATCATGTGGGGATTATTAAACCCGTGCTAATAAATAGGGAAAATTAAAACAATTTATTATATCTATAGATATAATAAAATTATAACCGGCCGATGTGTGTATATTATAGATATTGGAGAAAAACTAGTATTGGTGGACTTTATTAGAGCAACAGAAGCCAAAACAATCGTTTTTTTTTTTTATTTGTATATCTGTCTATCTGTGTGTTTCTACACACATCACGCAAAAACATGGAATTGAATGCAGTTTTCACCGATGTATTGCTAGAGATTTAACTTCAAATATAGGCTCCATTTTACCACAGGAAAATGTCAGATTCTAAATTCTACGCGTACGAAGTCGCGGACAAAAGCTAGTTATATAATAAAGATGAAATGAGCTACAAGTATGAAGGTCTAGTTAGTTAAAAAAATGTAACTAAAGCTCTTGGAAAGTTCACGTCCATCTTTTTAATTTTTATAGTCTTCGGTTCGCTTAGAATATTGAGCAAATTAAGTTTGAAAAAAATCACAGTTACATGCACAAAGTATAACAATAAGGCTTTCAACTCGGCTGGTTATTGCCCTTGCTCCTAATAGCACCTGCACTAATGGCGTCGAAAATTCTTTCTTCCATAGATGTGCCCATAAATAAAGATGAAGTAAAAAAGTTCTGTTTCCACAAGGAACATTTTTAAGAACCTATTTAAATGCAAATAATTGTCCGCTTACCATAATAGTCGTGTTGAAAGTTAGGACACAAGATTGGCCTGTTACTTACAGATGGTATATTTTTCAAGTTATGAATATATTTACAATATTCCTTTGTTTTTTCTTATGACATCTTATTTTCACCTTTGAATTACAAAGGATTTTTTTGCTAAGACATTTTTTTAAATCGTTGCACCTCTCTGTAAATATCTTTCCTGTATCGTGGGTGCATTTACAAATACAAATATTCACATGGACACACACCTAGACCCGAAAGAGCTATCTGTAGATCATACAAATATTTGTTACGTGAGGGAACTCGTAGCGCATCAGTCGATTGCTCAACCATTGCGCCAACCGTGTTTCTTCTTTATAATTTCTCAAAAGAGGTGGTTGATCGAACCTGTAATTTGCTCATAGCCTTTCAGTTATAAGGAGCGTACAAACGGTCAAACGCATTATTTTAAAAGAATCCTTTCTTTACAATTAATTACCGTTTAGAACCCATGACAAAAATCCTCACCACAAAATTTAGAAATAGAAAATAGAAAAATATATATGAACCTACTAAATAACCATTAACACAGACGAGGAATCTCTTCAAATCACAAAGTACCCATATCACCCGCACCAATTAATCTGTGATTCACAAAAAACCACGATATCGACGGGTTGTCCTCCGCGTGACAAGTTACAAACACGCCGTGACGTGACACGCTTGCGTCAGCGTGCTCCCGTTAGAACATTTATTTTTTGTCAAGGACCGTTAACATGCTGTTTGATAAAAGGAGGTAATGGTGATTTTTTTTAAATATAGAATTATTTCTTTACTAAAATTTTCATTTTCATTTCAGTGTGAATCTTGAAATTCAATCTAAAGTAGAACAGTAAAAGAAATAATTCATTCATTTGTGCCTCCTGCAACCAAGAACAAGAAATTTCTCCATTTCACGAATTAATAACGGGTTAATCTTGTATATTTGTATAACAGATATACATTCGAGTTATGTTTACTGCCACATTTACAATAAAAGATATCTGTTCATCAATTACAAAAAAGGGAGCAGTAAAAATAACAATTGTAGTACTCAGTTTAGCTACTGTTTTTTAACAAAAGCTTGTAGAATAGAAATTTCTTATAAAAACACGAGATATCATCGTTTAACGCGTCGATAGCTGCCTTTATAACGATTCTTTTATATCCATTCTCATTCATCGCTAAGATTAATGTGGTGCAATCTGTCTCGGCGATAACTATCTAT
Organism: Shargacucullia verbasci; assembly: GCA_947562105.1. Lineage (NCBI taxonomy): Eukaryota > Metazoa > Arthropoda > Insecta > Lepidoptera > Noctuidae > Shargacucullia > Shargacucullia verbasci. The sequence continues at coordinate 15,025,195 of OX387280.1, forward strand.
GACACAGATTGTAATCGTAAAGGATGGGTTGTTCCACGCGATTTTTCATGGGATGTAGAGCAGCAATAAATATGGAGTTCCGGTAGAGATTATGGAAACATCTGACATTTTTATTGTAAAAAGAATTGCCACATGAGAAAGACTACCTCTTCAGTTTTTGAACGAAAGAAAGTGTCTAGCTAGACTTTTCGATTAATTAAAACTTCAGAAAATTTGAAGAGATATTTAGGATCAAGATGTATTTGAAAGGCTTAAGACTTATAACCCATCCGTAAGAGAGGCAATATTAACAAGCTCTCAACCTCTTCAATATATTATTAAATCTGATACTTCAATCTTATTCTCAGCATAAAATGTACATAAACCAGCCAAAATTAATATCAAAGACATCAAAGCAGAATAAAGTTTGATCGTACTTCAGGAATGTGCCAAGTGATTCAATATCTGTGGTTATTGGCATATATGTAAGTATCCTCACTTGAATCGCACAATTTTGCGTCTCATCTACTTACGTTTGCATAAACAGTTTTCTTGATAGGATTTGATGTTTTCAATCATGACTGAGTCGTCTATTGAAATATTTAAAAAAGTGTGTACTTTTTTCTTAATTTTCTTACATTTCTATCTAGAGAATATTGTGATGACATTGTGTTCTTGTGTTTTTATACTGTAGTTTTTCTAGTTTAATTTAACTTAATTGTAATCTATTTTTCTTTATTTTGGTTCACCTAGTTATATGTGCATACTGTGATATCCTTTAATTGGTAGAGCACAACTCACAAATACAAATGTACCTACTTTAATATGGAACGTAATTTGTGTATCCTCTATTGTAGTTCCATAACATAATAAATAGTTTAAATGGCCTTATTTTTCCAATTTGTCATTTGTGCTTCTGTTCCATGTGTGTAGACCTACTCAGTTTTGAAAATACTTATGTAGGTAAATATAAAATGAAACGCCAACCCTAAACGCTCACCATTTGAGTCTTCCTCTGCGCAGAAGCTATCCATCATTTGATGACATTAATTATTTAGCAATATTCTTAAGAGCTCGAGAGGTTTGCGTCAAACACGGCGCAGGTCCGACAAATTTTACAATTAAGTCTTTAAATAAGTACATGATTAATGACTCCGTACCCTGTTGTAATGAAAAGGGTTTTGCTCAAAACCTGGGATAATATACGAGTTTCTTTGTACGGTAAATAGAATAAGGTTCTGTTTTGTTTGGGATAAACGTGTTATGTTATGAAAGTTTGGTACATCACGATGACTTTTGGATGTATGCTTCGACTTAATTCGGAATATACATGTACATATATGCGAAGAGGTTTTAGGGGGTTTTAGGGCTTGAAGGTTTGTCTTTACTGAAACTGTTTTGTTCATAATGAAATATTTGACTTTTTAATTTGGAATATCGAAATCGAGGTAACAGTCAAGTCAAAGTCAAATATTTTTATTTCGAGTAGGCCTCTTACAGGCTCTTTCATAACGATGTGATTCTAGGTGCACGTTCCAAAGTGGGGGTAGGTCCTATGGAGAAAAGACCGGCAGGAAACTCCATGGATACTCTTTTAAAACCTAACCTTTTTAATAAACTTTATTGGAACAATTATTTATTTACAGTGCTGGTTGTTTAAACTGCTGTGGTTGATGGTTTGCATTGCATCCACGTGAAACTAAAATAATTGCTCCTTTTTTAAGCCAGTTCGGAATATTTATTCAAACTCGCAACAATTTCAGATATCGCACAATCAATCAAGCTTAAAACGTTGTATAAAAATCCGTATATTCTGTCCGTATAAATAAACAAAATATGTGTTTTAATAAACGGGGTAATAATATAATAGTGAGTAGTTCACGCTCGAGGTGAGAGATGGCTCCACCTACCACTAGTCTCCTGGTATTACCTTCAGAATTTATTATAAGACGTGTTAGTTTCCTTGCTATTTTCTTTAGCGTTTGAAGATAATAAATAGAGCGAGAATGAGTGTCTGAAAAATACAGTAGTATGTCGACCAAAGTACAAGAGATTCTGTAGGAAACACTACGTTTGGAGATCATAATATTCTTTTCCACAAAAAGGCTACTAAAATTAATGCTATGTAAGTAAAATTAGTGTACGCTCAAAATATCACAGATTTTTATTACTGGATAATTAACCTATAAAATTGTAAGATGAATACATACATAGAGAGTCGGAAAAGCGCGTGTGGTACTCTATAAAACGGGTCGCTGACGGATGGTAACCTATTAAAATTTGGGAGGAATGCTTTTGCTTTCACCTATTATAAGATTTCGAAATCACAATAAACGACAATCAAATATTTAAGCTACACTAAAAAACAGTTAGTATCATACCATAAACACCTCACAAGGCCGATAACCCCAAAGTCAAAAGTGTACATTAACATAAGCATAATTATCCTTAACAATCTTCTAGAGATTCAATCTCTACCCGTCTGAGCCAGCTTATCAAAGACAGCTAATACGAGGGATCTACAAAGCAATTAGAAGGATCACGAGACAAGCCTTCAATGCCGACGAGATTCGGAAGTTTTTCAACAATACTTCGTATAAAATGGAATCAGTTTAACGTTCCTGTTATAAGTAATAGATTTTAAGAAATTCATTGTCTCCATATTTGGCTTTAATTGAGAGAATTGAATTAATTCAAAATCAGAACGTGCCCTCCAAATGTCAAATCCCGAGGTGGAATATGACAGCTTAGAACAAAAGCCATACTTCTGCGAGGTAGTATTTATAGACTTAATGTGGCGGTTGGAAAGGCTTTTAACAGATTTTTTATGGGAAATAAATCAGTGTAAATATACACTAGAAATAACACTATTCCGATACTTCAATATAACATTAAATACACGTCAAATTCATTCCTAGTAAACAAAAACCAACACACACATTAACTACAATATCCTACTCACAAAGTAATAAAAAATAACATACGTCGTTACATGAAAGACCTTTGCCAGTTTACCTCAGACGACCATAGACACGGGACACTTTATGGCCAATAACTGGCAAGATGGCGTCGCGCGGGAAAATATTTTCGGGGACGAATTTGGGAGTTGAAGTGGCCAGGATTTATTGTGTAGTGTTTGTCTTCAAGGAAATCGGCGACACTTGCGTCTGATGTAAGTTCGGAAAGTATTTATTTATGTTTTGCGAAGTTTTCTGGCGACGAAAGCAATATTTGTACTTAACCTAACTGTCGGCTGGTCTTGTGTCCTTGTGGTTATGTTTACGCCTTTATTGCTGGATAATTGAGATTTTTCTTACGGTGTATGTTTTTGGAAGTTTAGGCGTTCTTTCCATTTTAATAAGTCGCTCTCAAACAGCCTATTAGTAGTTAACGTTAGTAGATAACGTTGCCTACGATTTTTCCTGATTCGTAGGTGCATCTCAAATATTCACATGCACAAAACACCCATACCCGAAACCGTTATCTGTACATTATACAAATATTTGTGCCATGCGGGAATCAAACCAGCGGCACACAGCACAGCACTCGATCGCCCAACCACTGCGCCAACTGTGTCGTCATTTGTAGTTAACAATTAAAATTAGACTGGAACTGTATCTACATATTCCAGAATAGATTAAAATACAGAAAGAACCAGTTCCTAACTTAAGTAACAACACCAGCCTGATTTCCCAAGAAGATAACACAAAGATCTCTTAAAATAACTAAACTTTCCAACAAGAGAGCGACAGATTTCTTAAAATAAACTTTTGAACAAACGACAGACATCGATACTAAATAAAAGATGACTAACTTGGCCGATGTTCAGGCAGACAGGCAAAAGGCAAAGTCTGCCATTGTTAAAGTATCTAAAAAGGTTTAAAACCTCTTTTTAAGTCGGAGTAGGCCTTATTGGCTCTTTGAAAGTGATCTTAATTTGCCTCTGTTGGTACAAATGGACTTCGAAGTGTATTAAATAGTTGAGTACGACTGTCGGATAGAATAGTTTCATTATTATTATATTTACAAATTTTAGGCTAACTGTTGAAGGTAAGATAAGTATGTTTGTGAATATGGTATGTTTTTTACCAGATAGGCTGCGGTTGATGCTTGATAAAGTTTTTTTTTCATACCAGTTGCTCTAGCCACATTAATCTCCATTATCTTCGCATGCGTTAAATCGTCACTGTATAATTTGCTTTATAAATTCCTTAATCGTTATCGTTGCTATTGATATATCTCGTTGATATAGAGTCCTAAAACTATGTCGTTACGGAGTGACAATATTCTGAGTTCGATATCTAGGTTGTGCAAAACGTATCTCAATTATTATCTAACAACCCACAGACCGTTACAACCTAATACTGTCTTCGGCAAACTGTTATAGCATATTATATATAAATATTATTATCTCTCGGATATTAGTGTAGCAATATAAGGAGACTCATGTTTAGAAATCGACCATAAGGGCCAATATAATGATTATTATCTATGAGATTGAGTAAGCAGATTTACAATAATTAGTACACAAAATACGGATTCCGCTTTAATCAGCAAGGTAACTAAAACATGAACAAATTAATGACCGTTATATTAAAAAAAAGTGAGCCGTCGCGGCACGCCTGGCAGATGTGAAACAGAAATTATTTTGTACAGATAAACTATCCCTTAATGCATATTCATTAAGGGATAGTTTATAAAAGGAAATAAATATGGCATAATCAAAAATAAAATATTCAGGTTTATAATAAAGAAAAAAATGTTCTTTATTTAAAAAAATATTTATTATAATAAATGAGAAATATATTTCCTTTAATAAACCTCCTTTCATGCATATTTTATATTTTTGTTTCATACTATCATATAGAGTGGCGACACGTCGCCACGCCGACAGTCGATCTGACCCACCGCATTAGATATTTCACATCAAAACTTTAGACGAACAAATGATAAATAATAATTCAACCCATCACTGTCCCACTGCTGGGCTTAAATGAGAAGGGTTTAATTCAATCAAATTTATATTCAATCATATTGTATATGACATGCCACACATAACATTGTTATGCATGGTGATTATAATTATTCAGGGTGTATCCCTAACTAATTCAATCGTGCAATTAGAGCCCAGCCCGACCTTCCTTTCCTTCCGACTTCGCTCTGGAAGCCTGAGGGCGTGATCAAGAGATTAATCAGTAAATTAGAGATTGTATTTAGCGTGCATATATATGTACTAGCGTCCACCCGCGGCTTCACCCGCGTGCTTTACGAAGCCGTACATTTTTCCGGGATAAAAAGTAGCCTGCGTGCTATTCCAGACTATAGTCTAGCTTTGTGCCAAATTTCATCCAGATCCGTTCAGCTGTTCTGGCATGATTGAGTAACAAACATCCAAACTTTTGCATTTATGATAGTAGTTCTTTTTTAAGATTTTTTGGCTAACATCGATCAAATTTTTTTTGTAAAACGTACACGTTTTTTAACACATTGTAAAACGTAAAAACTGTATATCACTAATTAAATTCCTTATTGTTATAGTTTTAAAAAAATATCTTGTCACAAGCGATAATAAGCACTGTTTCTCTATTATAATATTTCCAACTAAGAAGCTTCCGGAAACATGAAATGTCAAGTACTACACTTACATATGTTTGTATGGATATATTTCACCCATTCACCCTTTTCCCAACAAAGGGTCTTCAAAATACATACACACAATGAAATTATGCATTGACTCCTTTAATACGCGATTGCCAGGCAAGCATACAAAATGACTTCCCCAGTATTTACCCCTCATATACATATAATGTACATATTTGCTGAGCCGAAAGCTCTTTATAAAAGGCTCAACAAAAGATGCTGACGTTTCGGATAAGGGCGAGTATTTCCGGGCTGGTATCAGAAAGGACGCCTTGAGGCGTATCGTGGCAGGTGATCTTAGGAAGGCGTCGGGCCGAGCGCTGATGGCCGTTAGGTTAAGCATTCACTCGCACTGCTTCGGACAGTTGCGGTTATAACGGACAGGTGGCACTTAATATCGATGTGTTTGGCATACGTCTTATTTGGACATATTGACTCGTTGATTTGAGTGCTGATTAAATAAGTATGACCTTAGAGTGGCTTATACCTATATTATCGGTTACGCTATAAATATAAAAATCACTATGTATTAATCTAACTTCTATTTAAAAATATAACTATGATTAAAGCTCTATTACCTTCCATGTAGCTAAAACCGTTCAAAATGGGCGTAACAAATTAATCTCTTTAAATCGAACTCAAGACGAACGAGAACAAACTCCAGACCTCACGATTCATAAACGAGATAGTGAAAATAAACGTACCAAAAATAAAAACCATTATGAACTTAAAATTTGTTCAATGAAATCTTAAACAACAAAGTCATGATTACCCTCGGGGGTCCCTAAGTCTTGTCACGGTTACTTGCGGTTTTGCACGTTCAGCCCTAATTTATTAAAGTTTCGACGACCAGGTGAAGGAACTAACTTGGTATTGACATGAAACCTTTGTAACTTGTTTTTCTGGTTCTCTATTTCAATTTGCTAAATTCTGCATTTTATGCTCGTCTCCACGGTTTTTTTTTATATAATACAAAGTCATTAGTCTTTTATAATAATATTCCAGACACGAGTTAATAACATTTTCTATCTGGACGTAATGACGTAACATCTCACACATCAATCAACCACCGTAAAGACAAGAGGAGAACACGGTTTTATTCAAAGAAAAGACTCCTAAATCCGATTTAGTTCTGACCAAAAACATAAAAGCCCAAAATCTGATAACTATTCTATCCTGATTACTATCACTAATACACTGCCTACCCAATCCAATCCACATAATAATTCACATCTCGACGTCACATAAATAAACCTACACCAGTACCAGGGACATATAAACAAAAGCATGTCATGCAAGATGCATGGCTTCCTCAACTGAATAATTTATACAGGTTAGGCAGTAGTCGCTGCATTTCTTGGTACCTTGGATTTATTTACAGTGCAGTGCATATTCTTGCACACTGTATTTATTTCGCGCTACACTGCATCGGATTGCCGGGTGTGTCATGTCGCATAAACAAGTTCTTGCCGTTTCCTTTTTGTTATCGAGACTGTATTTTGCATTCACGTGCATAATTGTGGTGTTTGATAACGCTTTGCTTTATAATTTCCTTCGGTGTGATGATAAATGATGGCTGTTTTTATGGTGGTTTAATTTCGTGGCAATGACAAGAATGTTTTTGGTTAGAACTTATTTGGGTTCTATTGTACCTTACGTTTATGGCACATACGTTTTTAACTATACATAAATTAATTAATGATTCATTTGGTAAGTAACAAAAGATTAATTGAAAATGTGTGAAATTCCTAAGCGTAGGTACCTACTTATCGAAGGCTTTTGTTACAATAATTAATATGGCCAAGGAATGATAAATTTCTATAGTTGGTTATCAGTTTCAAGATCCTGTTACAACTATAACTTATTTGACGCAACAAAGATGCTGACTTCTTACATATATGCACACTAAATCTATCTATATAAGCGATCTGAAAGATCCGCGAAGATGCGGCAGTAGGTACTCTGGCAGCGTTCAACTTCGCCCTGAAAGCGTTGTTAACAATCCTTCTTCATCTTCACTGTTTGTTTGTTTCACTATAAATACAGTATATACCGTTCCCCTTTTACCATTTTCCCGCCACACCTTTGAAACCACCAACCTTTATATTTTAAATTCAAAGAAAGATTCCAACTCTTAGAAAGAAAATAATTTCCGGAGCATATTTTTGAAAACACTCGTAATTTCTACCCAGAATGTGTTTCTAGCTTTTACTGCTAAGAAAATTTAAGAAAAATGTTAGCAGTAAAATATGTTGTTCTGGCAACCTGTTGTTTGGTGAATACTGGTACACCAAATGGCTCCATCCTTTTATTTTTCAAGAGCCCTACTTATGTAAATATATGTGGAATAACTTTCTAAATCAGTCTCTGTCTACAAACACAATTCAAATATGTTAGTTTAATAAAAATAACAATAGAAACTGCGACATTGCTTATGGTAATAAGAATCTTAAGAATTGAAAACATTTAATGAAATTAAAAATATTTTATTTCAATACGTATACCTGGATAACACTTCATTTTCGAATTCACACGATATGCAAAAGAATACGCGCCTCGTTCTTCGGTTTCAAACGAACAGAGAAAAAAGTAAAATCTACACATTTTTTCGCTCAATTCACAGAACAATTCCCCATTCAAACTATGACTATAAAAACGTCGACAATAAACTACCCACTAAGAATTTTATATTCAAATTCAGTCATTCTTTCCTCTACTAAAGCAAATTGGCCCACAATTTCTCACCACTTGGCAGCTACGTGGGTCCTACGGTTCCATTCTCCCCTTAACATCTCACCACAGTAAGAGCTATTGTGTCGATCGATTTTATCATACCCCTCGGTGGGGAGAGAAGGGTGGGTTACAATGTTTTTAAATTGAAAATAGTTGTTCTGAGATTATTCATGCTTAAGACAATACTGTCTGAGCGAGATACCCTTTATTTGGTATTGGAAGGGTTTATTAATTTGTGTTGCCAATTATTTTGAATACCTAGGGATTTGTGTATAATGAAGAGTTGTTCTTTCCATGGGCGAAGAAAGTCTATTTTGTTGTCTCGTGTTCCCGAAAAGAAAATATTGAGGTAACTATGTTTTTGTAGTGTTTGATAGCATGATTTCTAAAGTTTTTCCGTTGCTTATCTCAGACAAATATTTACATTCAATTTCCTTAGAAAAATATCCGATTTCTTATCCAGATGATCGGCTATTGGGATATACATAATGTCACCTTTACTTAACAATTCGCCATGGGCAAACTGGGAGTGATCTTCAAGAGTCTAAGGGTCATAGGTCAATGTTAAAATCTCTCAGACATATTTGACAAGTAAGCTACTGACATAAGTAAAATATCACTGCTATTGTTCCCAAATAATCATATGCAGACAAATGCCATAAAATATTTCTTTAATTCAGGAAAATCCGCAAATTCGGAATGACAAACAATACATTTTCTACTGTCTACTTTGCGTCACTTAAAATAGAACCATATTAAGGCAGGAAGTGGCAATCTAAAGTTCCTACTACAATTCAAAATCACAAAGGGTGTTCCCAACTCGAATCAAATTCATATGTAAACTTCGCAATGAAAAGTTTAGTTTCCTAAATACATTTCCATATTTCTGTTGGAAAGCTTACACACGTCGGTTTTGTGAGGGACAGGAGAAAAACTGAATTTCAACTAAAACTGAGGTTGAACTTGGGCATAACTGGACTGAATTTTAACTGTCGATAGAACTATGTTAGAACTTCGTTGATCAAATAACGATAAATCCATATAGTTGGGATAGAAAGGCCCAAAATTGTTGAAAATAAATGTCTACAATCGGATAATAATTCTTTAAGGAGCCGCTTAATTTAAGTAAGGATTTTAAAATCAAAATCATTTATTTGTAAGACACAGGTAAATATCAGAGACATAGTGTTAATTCAATAAAATAGTGTATCACTATGCTTGGCTTTAGTAGGCATACAAATTAAAACTATTGCACAAAATAAACTATTACATTAAACAAAAGCTGAATATCAGTATAATAAACAAATCGGTTATTTGGAGAATGTGTGAATTAGCTGTCAGTTTTATTATCATTTAAAAATTCGTTGGTCGAATAATATGCTTTTTTTTTTTGTGGAGAGAATGATCAGTACATAGAAATTTTATTAGTAAACGATACGTCTGATTTTCTGTTCAGTTCTTAATATTAGAACACAAATAAATAAATATAAATAGATAGATACCTATGTACATAGGTGATGTCTTTTGGTCAATATAGTAATGCATCAGAGAAACTTGTTTAAAAATGGACATTTACCTATAAACAAGAGCTTTAAGGAAGGGAAAAATAAACGGTATACCTAATAATTACTCTTAATGAGAGGAATTGAATGTTACTTTAATTATAATTAAGCTACTCAGGCCTATTAGAGTAATTAGTGAGGTCATAAGCGTTAATGGACCAGGAAAACAACATTTATAAGATTTAATGGCGGAAAAATTTGAAATTATTATGTTTTTTTTTTCGTTTTTTAAAGGATTGGAGCTTGAAAGGCTTTTGTGGTAGTTTAAAACATTAAGACACCATAATATGTTAGCTGTCTAATTTTTTATACTTTCGATATCCCAGTAAAGATTCGGTATCTTATAAATTAGATCCAAATATGGTTTAACTTATCAAAAAGGATAAAAAAAACACTAGTTTATTTTTGAACCGTCTTAACACTTCATCAAGTTTAAAAATACAATAAACTATTTTTGTTCCACATTTTTATTTCATCACACATTTGCTCGTTATGAAATGTACTCTGATATTTTTGTCAGTCGTTTTTTGTAACACGTTTTTATTGTAACTTTGAACAACAATAAATTCACATTTTATAAAGAGGTCAACCGCCTTTAGTGATGTATGGCGTAAATAAAACTTGGCGGGATTAAAAAATATATCAAACGCTGACAGTTTATAAGGCCATCGCTCACGGCACCATAGTCATCCATTTTACTCATTCACTTTGGCCCACAGAAAGAGGGATAGTTATTTTCATTACAGATATTGATGTGGCTATTTTATACAACGCTCAACATTAGATTTTTGGACTGAAATAAGACAAAAGTACGATAAATTATACTTTAAACAATTTTTATGTAATAACGTACCTACTACGTGTACTTATATGGTCATATTTATATGAATAAAAATTAAATTCTGTTCGTTGGTAAGTGCATCACTTCAGAACAGCTGGACTGACTTGGCTAATTTATGTTTGAAAATATTCGTAAAAGCCCGAATAAGGTTGCTAGGGAAAAAATTGGAAACATGGCCTGAAAAAAATACTAATTTAACTGAAAGTGCTTTTTTCTATGCAATTTTTTTTATGAACTAAATATCAGAAAGACAGAATGTCGGTCGGATCAGCGAGTTTAGTATATATAACAACTTATCCAATATTATACTTAGCCTTTTAATAAAAACTAACTGTACTATGGAAGAGCAATCCTGTTCGAAAAAGAAAAAAACCCCTTGTACTCCAGTTCGATACTCGGAAAAAATTCGAAATAGAGATCAGATACCAGCAAAATTGGCAATATTGTCACTGAAATTTCGATACCCGGATTATAGAATATAGGATTAATTGAAACCTTTTATAGCGTTATACAGAGGAGAAGCTTTTTTCGTCGGTCTGTCGCTTTTGTTACCCATTCAATGTGATTATGTGAAGATTATTGTTAATTCTTCTTGGCTCATACTTGGCTATTAGGGAATTACAAAAAAAAATACGATTGGAAAAAACTTGTCATTTATTCTTAATGCGAATAAAAATGTTAACGTTATTCCGAATGATAATATTCATATAAGACTGTTACGTACGACTGTACGATTCCCAGATTGGGCAAAGTGTTATTGAATACAAGCGTGATGTTGTAATGTATTATTATTGAAATATGATCAAAAATATACCCTATTATTTGATTACATCAATTAAATCCATTCAGTAAGTCACTATGGCACCATTCCCTCTGTTAAGGGCCATAAAGCCTGCCATTTTTACTTTGAAACATCAAACAAATTCAATTCCTCCCTATCTATTCCTTAGTGGAACGAGCTCAGAAACAAACATCTAACTTTAACCAATAAACAATAAGGAAATCCCGTACAGTCCACGTTACAATAATTTTGTGACAAAATTGTGTCAGCGCCATCTCTTTTGATATACCTATATGAGATGCTTAGGGCTGGCAGACGAATATTAGGATATGTTTGGATTTTTAAACCTTGGTCAATTATCGAGCTTTCAAGGTATTTTTTTAAGACTCAGATGTAACTGCTCCGTACTTTATTTATATTTCATAACGTATATGTATGTGGCAACTATCTATACAGACGCAGCGCAAAACATGCGCGTATTATACGAGCGTAAAAAATAGACCTACCTATACATGGCGAAAATATTCCCAATCTGTAATGGCACTAAATCTCTTTCTCGCTCAATTGGGACTAATTTAGGAGATGACAACCCTACACGTCAGTGTCATAAAATGCACGTGCCTGTATGTACGGTGATATAACCCGTATATGACGATGTGCGGGACATTATTACATTTCTTTATTTTATTACCCCCATCGTGTCACGAATAAAATGCTTCAATGAATATATTTTATGTTGTAATTTTGGGCGACGTCAAAAAAATTACTCATTTGTATGTGTTCTTTTTTATAGTAATAACATTAATTCATCTGCCTAGTCTTTTTCCAGCTGCTTAGGTCTACTTACATTGGTTTCGGCTCGGTTGCGGCTGAATATCAACATTTTACATGGAGCTATCTGACCTCCACCACCCAGTTACTGGGTGGCACTGATCCTCTAAGGTTAGACTGGCCGTCAGACTTTTTTGTGCTGCTGAACACGCGTAGCGACTGTATTAGGTCTTCGTATGAGATCCGAGAACAACTGTTTAACGTGCTTTCCGAGCCACGGAGGGGTCTCGATGTGTGAAAATTGGTCACCCATCCAAGGACTGACATCGGCAACCGCTGAATCTCGCAGATTGATTGATTTGCGCGGTAGCTATGTAGCTACGAGCCCCTAATCATTGCCGTTTATAACGTAGTCACAAAACCACTACGTGATGACAATGTAATGAAACTTCTCGTTACATTTACAGGACAAAACATCGAAAACCTGAATGAGAATGTGCAGCTGTCATGCAAGCAGACGCCCTGCCGCCTGAGGAAGGGCCGCGAGCAACACATAACCATTCACTTCACGCCAGGTATGCATACAAAGCACTTCATGTGGATTTCCTTATTATTGTTAGACGTATACAAGTGGTCACATTTTGCGCACCTAATACCTACGGTTGCAATATTATAATCAAATGATTATAATATTGCAACCGTACTATATAACAGTAAAAGTTAAATCGAACCTGTTTATTTATTTTATTTTACACATAAACTGTGACGTATACAATGCCGAAGACTCAATGAAATAAATTATGCAGAGTATAATTGTTTGTATGTTGTCGGTATGCTTGGAGTACTGTGAGATGAGCGTATGAATGAAATGTCCTTAATTAATGTAATTGGCCTGCGGCCGTTTTAATGAAAGTCAAATAAATAATAAATCTATAATAATTGTTCAATATTAATTCTTTCGATAATTAGTTAGCTCACGCTCAATTCAAATTCAAGTCAATTTACTCTTTATTATTAAAGATTTTTTCGGCCCTTTCAATGAGTTTTTGCTTTCTTAATATCCAGTAATAAAAACATAAAAAAGTGCCATTCAAGAGCGGATCAGAACACAAAATATGAATAAATAGAGACAAAGTATTTTTACCTAATCCTTATTCGACAATTTTCCCTCAATTTAACGTTAACGAAAACGATATAAAATTTTCTCTTTATTCAAAGTTGCTACAAAAACAAATCGGTTTATCACAATATTTTCTTAATGGTACATTAAATGAAATATCGCATTTCATATTTCTTGAGAAAACCTTCACCCACATATTTTATTAGGCGGTATATCATCAACATAAAGAAATGTAGAGAGATTTTATTGACAAAAAAGTAATCTATTTAATTATATGCTACTAGTATGACATTAATAAAGTTATTGAAGAAATAAGGAATATAACTATTGAAAAAAATGCCACTATTTGGTACGGATAGAATTCCATAATTATGAGGACATATAGTTATATAGATAGTTATTGGTTTGATTGATACGAAGATTTAACTTTTAAGATAATCACGATTCTGTGTATACGTATTACATCGTCCAGTATATTTTATAACTTTATATGTACGTAAAATTAAAAACTGATTAACTGGAACATACCGATATAATCTGAAATAATTTTGGAAATTTTATCTTTCATGAGAAGTCGTGCAAGCTTTTAATTTCTAAGCTAAATATAAAGATTAATGTCATAATGTATCAACTGAAAAGTAAATAAACATAATGCCGGTGGTAATGGTAATTTTTTATATAATCAAAACATCCACCAACTCCACTGGATATATCTCAAAATATTCGCTAAAAAGAACCTAATTACCTGCCAGAAAAATCCCGCAACAACGTCAACATCCCGGGACACGGCCATCAGTATTATCAGCCGCCAGTCCCGGCTAACGACCGAGAGGATCCCGCTTGAAGCGTTCAACAATATCCCGACCGTATACTGTACATACACTACTCTATAGTGGATACTTCGTACTTATCTAGCCTTAGCTTATAATAAAAAATAATGTGCCGTTCCCGATTCTTCAAGTCCAATAGCAAGTTACGGCCAACCGGTATACAGGTGGTCAGGTTTCGGAACTTATCATAAAATAGATTTTACGAGCCCCTAGCGTCCTCTGAGGTAAATATGGGAGGGTTTGTTCGGGACACAAATGTTTCGGGACAAAAATAACTGGTAGAGATTGTACCGTGTGTAAGGCTCTTTCGTTTTGGGATATTGAACCCGGCTGGCGTGAAATGGTTTCTTATCGAGTATTATAGTAAATCCTCGTACGATTGTACTATAACATACAACTGCATTCCCCCTACGGCTTCCTTTTTACGTCCAGGGCAGCCTCAGTGAGAACATTAGCTTCACAGGTTCATAAAGCGTGATCGTTGTACACAAAACTGTAAAATTCCCTTTATCTCCTAAATATACCTGGGCACAAACAACTTCAAATAACCATAACCTCACTCTTATTGAAGTCGCTAAAAAAGAGCTATAAAGACGACAACATCTCAACTTTAAATTGTCCAATACTGTTCTTAAACTGTTCGGAGCAAGACAAATGTCCCAACAAAAAGTACGGAGACTTGTTACAAACGTGGATATAAAAAGAGGATCCCAAACGACCAATATTGAAACAACAAGTCAGATATCTTCGAAGAAATAAGTACGAAAGTCACAATTGTTGTGTTATGAGACAGAGTCGGCGAAGGAACGCTGGATATCCATTATATATTTGGGCAATCCGTATTCTATGGCTGTTCGTGTTCTATGGTGTTTTGGAAAGCAAAGTAGAAGTAGTAATATTGTAAAGAGGAAAGTTTTGTTTTTGAACCCAGTCCAATATGAGAAGTCTATCAGCGAACAGGCGTAACGCAATCACACCACAAGGTTCCACAGAATTCCCTGTGATGAGATCTTTGTTTCTATCTGTAGGGTTATATTTCTTTTGAAATAAATGTGTCGCAAATATGATTAATTTTAAAGTCTCACTATATTTTCTTGGGATGATAGAACCATGATGAGATAAGGTAGATTAAGAAGAAACAAAAGAAGCTTTATACATGTATGTATATATTATTTTTTTACATGACCAGCTGCATCTGTACCTCTATTATGAGTATTTTTACTATTTACTTTCATAGTAAATGTAAATTTTCATGCAAGCGATTTTAGTTCTTAACTTGGTTACATTAGGGATTAGGGTCGCTAACATGACATCTCTATAATATAGTAAATAGTAAATCAAAACTTTACTATGACAAATATGTCACATAAGCGACTCTAATCCCTAATGTAACCAAGTTAAGAACTAAAATCGCTATCATGAAAATTTACTTTACTATGATAGTAAATAGTAAGAAAACTCGTGATAGCGGTACTGATCGAAGGAATACCAATAGCCTAGTTGCTAGGCGATATTTCTATGTTACACGTCAAGCCCGATACTGCCGCGGGGCTAGAGTAACCCGATAGAATCCGCTTTTACTGTTTCCAACAGCTGCGCAGTGACGGGTATTGACGGGCGTTCAAAACTTGCGTGGGATGTTGGCAGTACTTAGATACATAAACCCCACTTTATATCTACCTCGAATGAGTACGAACACTTTATTATTTTACACTTTAACTAAATATTATGTTGAATCAACAAGGGCAAGTTAAGAATAGATTAAGACCTGTGAACCCGACTATGGGCCGCGCGGCCCACATTACGTCCATTCATAAATAACTCTTATTGTCTGATGCTTAAGGTTCACAGGATCTGTCACCAACATGTATGTGGCTCTAACAGATAGTTTCCCAATTTTTTAGTTACTATTGTTGCGCATACATATAATCAAATTCCTCACGTATCTTAGGCGTTTAACAACTACACAGTTATGGTAATTCAACACGCCAAGCAAGCAAACACCTAATTTACAATAATATTTATCAACAAACATGGATGTGGCACAGTAATGAAACGGAACGTAGTGTTAATTAATTCAATAGCTATCAAACGTAGGTTGGAGCGAAATGACGGTTCTCAAATGCCTATTTAAATTTCGAACTGTTATCTAATTGTAAGAAATTATATATTGGCAACACTAGCAGATATGATTTTTGTACTGTAATATTTGTATTTGTTAGAAATTACTGCGCTATCCATCGATGTCTAGAACACTTTTCCAATGATGAATATTTGTATGCGTGACAACGAGCATGAATGTCAAAGCTGAGTAAAGTGATCATTAGTTTCGAAAAAAAAATCATCATCACATCTCTAGTCATAGGTGTAGCACAAGAAATAAAACAATGAAATGACGAAATTATTTAAACATCACGCCTGTATTCCCCAAATGGTTAGGCAGAGGTGGTTTTGATTATTGCACACCCACTATTTGCCGTTATTTAGTCCCATGTAATAGGGGGCCTATTGCCATCTACCGGGCACAGTTCCAGATTCCGTGCTGCTGAGAATGTCCATACAGAAAAACCCAATAACACTTCGTCCGACCCGAGAACGAAACCCAAGACCACACGCTCTATACAAATGAGGTAGGCAGTGAGATTATGTCAAGAGGATAAGCAGTATCCTCCTTAGACTGCAAAAACTATCCGTCAGCCAAACGTAAAGATTACCCCAATATTCCAACAAGCTCATTCATTGTAACATGTTATTAGGTGAATGTTTTGGGCTGATGTGATGGGCAGAGTTGGATCCCGTAATGTAATGAATATGTGCCACTTCCCGCACAAGTTACTAGAGAGAACTTAAGTAAATGGGCCAATGTAGTGTTCTTAAGTAGGAGCTCAGTATATTGTGACAATTTATCCATTTTATGTACGTCTTACTTTCGCTCCCAGTTACGCTAGGTAATTTGGAAAATTACATAATATCGCGATCCAATCTACTATGAATCTTTACTTTATACTAATTGTTATTTAAGTTTTAAATTAAGTTATTAACAACAACACTGTCCTATCAATGTTGGGTAGTCGACGGCACGGTGTGCGCAATGGTTGTATGATCGACTACTGCGCTACGTGTCGCAGGTTCTATTCCCGCACGGAAAAAATATTTGTTTTACCTTCAGATAATAATTCAGGGGGGTATGAATTCATCGGGCTCATGTACATATTTGTGTTTTTAAACGCACCCACGATACAGGAATTATATTTGCGTTGGGCAAACTTTTTTTTTTTTTTAAATAATAATTCTTTTTAGTGACACTGTAACATGCAGACTGATAAGAATTCAAACATGATCAATTCTTGTATTGTTGCTTATTTCTTGATTTTGAAACCGATTTGCATGAAAATATTTCTAATATTTGTAACATAACATAGCATAACGCATGTATTCCCCGAAGGATTAAGCAGAGGTGTACTAATGTACACCCACATTTCTCCGTAATACGGGGCCATCGACATGCCATCGAGCGGGCACAGTTCCATATTTCGTTCTGCTAAGAATTTCTGTACGGAAAAACCCAATAACACTTTGAATAGAATAGAATAGAATAGAATATCGTTTATTACTTAGTATATGGTAATTACAGACATTAAACTTATATAATGGTTCACATATACTGTTAGAACCTTACGACTTACAGTCGCCCTTGCGAACATCTCACCCATGCCTAAATACTCATACCAATCTTAGTAGATTAGATTTTCTTCGCAGTAATATATTATATAGAATGTTTCTAAAGTCTGTTTTGTTAATGAGCTGGTCACTAACCGTCAAGCGCAAGACTAATTTCCTCAGCCATAATAAGTTTGCGGTTGGAAGAGGACGGACGGCTTGTGACCGCAAACTTAGAAACTTGCAACACTGCAAGTCCTTATTTAATTAAAATAAGGTACCGGACATTTGTTAAGTATGGCTAAAGGCTGTTTTAGTTAAAGGGACTCAATACGATTAGTTAAAGGGACTCAATACGTGGCACCTAGAGTCGTAACTATTCTTAAGTACCTGTATATGGTCTACATGAATAAAAACATATCTTAATAGCAGCATCAACGAAATGTATGTGAACTAGGTAACAGGTACTCTTACACGTCTGTCTAACTCACTCGGAGTATACAGGCGTGATGCTGTGATATATCTTTCTTTCTTTGTTCGTACCGTAGTTTAAAATCTCGGTCAAAACCGAAAACAAGATGGCGTCTCGACCAACTCTCCAAATTTCACTTTTAAATATTTTCGAATAAACCACAATTCGTAAGCATACCTAATAGGCTGTCCCTTACAAAACCCATCTCATCCAACTGTCAGTCCTTTCAGATACGGCGGCATTTGCATGAAACACTCAATATTATACGAAATAGGTACGTTTCATATTATATTAATGTTGTCGACTTCAAAGCGGTTCTGAGGTTCGTTTATATATATGTGCATAGTTGTATATAAGTTATCTCAAGTGTCTATTTGCGGAAGAGAGTTAATTAGGATGTTAGCTGTGCAACATTGTAACTCTGGAAGCATACGATTTGTTTACGCAAAGATCTTGATGTGCCAGCTTTATATTCAAACTCCAGAGAATTTAATTAACATCATCATGTTAACTGGGAGGCCTTAGGTTAACTTACGGACTCTTTTTTTTTAGTTGTCTCTCGCAGTTAGCTCAGGGACCTTTTACTGCTTAACCGGGCAAATGGCAAGACCAGAAGGGCCTCCAGCCGAGCAAATTAAATAATATTAAGTAACACTGCTAAGGGTGTCCCATAGTGGGACTCGAACCTCGGCTTAGTGCGTTGCTGGGGGACAGACAAGAGAGGACTTGCTGGATCTGATGTGATTATTAAGGGACATTTGATTTAATACTACTGGCTCAGCGCGAGCTGGCTCGAGCAAGGGTTGAGGTGGGTCGGTTCTTCGCGACATAACTTAGGCACTCTTGGATCGTATAAGTAATAAAGGGCCATAGGTCATATTCTATATAAGGTGAAAGGTCGTTATTGCAATTAATGACTTTGTCAAATGAATGTGTCAAAAACATCATAAAATAGGCCAATATAGACGTATAAATTATTACAGAACATCTAAAATTATTACTGTATGTAACACCGCAAATATAAAACGATCGTTATAAATCAAACTAGTTAGATATATCTTAGTCCAACAAGATGAACGAGTAAGCACTCCATCTTTAAATACGACATATTTTTACAAATGCCACTTCTGTGGGACTGTTCTCTATATTGAAAATGTACGAACCAGACTGAATAGGTACTTTTAGTAAGTGCGTACTTATAGGTTTTAGGTTTTCATGATGACATACTCATTTTCGCATTAATTAAATCTAGATATTAAGTAAAAATTAATGAAGAATGGTATAAGGAAATAGGGCAATGTTACGGAATGTTTTTATAACCTACTAGCGGACCCGACAGCCGTTGTCCTGCCCGAAACTGTTTTAGAACTCGATAGCAGCGCCACCTACCGGGCCGCATTGTATTTTCAAACCATCCAGGAACCCATTGAAATATACACACAAAATTTCATCCAAATCGGTCCAGCCGTTTAGGAGTTACATGACAAACACACGTACAGAATAATTATATATATTAAGATAATGCACATTATACACGTACCTTTTTAGTTGAAACAATTAAATAATCACCTTGTCCCTAAAAACCAGTGATATATAAACATTTGTAGAGAGCAAGACGCGTGGAAGACACTGACAGATTAATTAAGAAAAACAGAGAACCAAATTACTTAGCAACGAATAAATTGCCGGTGCTCTGTGGATGGGAATTTATTCTGTGACGGATTAACCACTGTGACGGTTCGTGTATGAATGTAATTACACGGCAGACTAACGGATCTTTGGAGGTTGGGGTAAATAAGTCTGTTTATGTGCAGGATTTTTGTATAATAAGTAATTTGTACTTAGATATGTCATTAATTCTTTTTTTTTTACTTTTGTACTACTCTAATATTTCTCCTGTATTGCGGGTACAATTTACAAACATATACGTCACATACCATATGTACAAACCATATGTACTGAACTGTGGTGTCGGAAAATTCTATAACACAATCAAAAAGTAAACCGACTGAACTAATGAGAAAATTGAAACAATTGTCGACCTAAACGACCTAAAGGCTGGTAAAACTTAAAATTTCACAAAACCTCGGTTTGATGAAAACTCGCAGAATGTACCACCAAAAACCGGCCCGTTTGAAACAAAAGCACGAAACAAAAACGAAGAACCACCAACGGAATATTAAACTTAGTGGCTTCACTCGTTCGGTCCCAGAGGAACCATTCATTCACTCACTCTTTACTCCAAACGTCTAAGTTGAATTCAAGATTACAATTCACTTTGTCGTTTCGCTTTGTTTTAATTTGTTATTATAATCTTGATAGCAAAATGGATTTTAGAATAAATTATGCTTGTACTTACAAGATGTAATGTGGATAGCGTTAAGCTGTCTGGCGCGTTAGGATGTGTACACATCTCCTTAAACGCACCTTTGTATGGAAATAGGCGCGTAATGGCTCGCCTCTATAGTCTAGTCTAGTCTAGTCTAGTCTAGTCAATACAAACGCGTGTTCTTTAGACTGTATACTGTAGACACAATCAGCTAATCATACATTTTTTTAACTGCTGAGCGTGAGGTCCTGGTTTCAATTCCCGGGTCGAGCAATGTGTTAATGGTTTTTTTTTTATGAAAATTCTCAGTATCAGCACGGAGTCTGGAACTGTGCCCGATAAATGGCATTAGACTCGTCTCCAATAACATGGGACTGAATAACGGCATCGGCGAAATGTGAGTGACAAAAGTAGACCTCTGCCTAACCCTTCGGAGAATACAGGCGTAATGCTATGTTATGTCTTAGCTCCATCTATCGTAGTAAACTCCTCGATAACCCCAAGTGCCATATCTGATATTTATTTCCTATTGTGATGGTCGCTTAAACCTATTGCCGTAACAACGGACAAAAAATACACCATATTAAGACCAATTTGACCCAATACCTCTACATGTAGGAACAATGTAATGATAGAATATACTGTGCTTAAATATCGGTACCTACTGTCCCGAGCCCATCCCATAAATGATTTTTATATGATCTTATCTTTCCTTTATCAAACGCGTATTACATAAGCACGGCCGATCATAAAACGCACATATCTAAACCTACCTTTAATTTTCCACGCACACAAGTCTCTTACAGAAAACTACATGAGTTACGCCCTCGATATTATCATATACATACATTATATTGTATGGTCCACAATAGAGCGTCCGCACCTCCCCTCATGACCTAATAACAGCGCGGTACGCCACAAAGCCCCTAGTTAACACTAATCAGGCCAGTTTTAAAGTTAACACTTTGAAACATGAAACTGCTTAACTTTGGTGAGCCATCATGTGTAGGCTATTGCATACTTGACACCTGTTAAGGGTAAATACTTTGAGTTTTTAGTTACACGAGAGTTAGAGAGAGTTAGAGACACAAGATCTAATTATTTTAATCGTAAAAGACGTTAGAAAATTACTTAGTATCCAATCTGGAAGCATTAACAGTAGCTTATTCACTGAGCGATCGGCAACAGAATCGCTTTTATGAAAGGTACAAAAAAATAAATAAAAGTGAGAGTAAAAGAAAACAGAATACTGCTTCTTATCAACCCCTGCAAGTCATAAACTTCGAGTGAGAAATGAGGTTTTATGGCAGAAGATAGTGTATTGGCTATAGCGCGATAGAACACCGTCCTTTAAAATATACAATTTCCATCAATTTCATGGCAAACAATATTTTTTTTATTATATTAATGCTGTTTAAATACGTACGACGTAAAGTACGTGACGTAAAGACTCGTTTTTGCATTATTTAAAACATTATTTTCACTTTCTTACACCCTATTTCCTACCCATTTCTAGACTTCCTTCCATCCCTTCGTCTACCTGACTATAAGAAGTTGTTACACACACCATTGAAAACTTTTGGTACTACCTCACACAAATTCTGATCCCCACAGGAATAATAAACGTCAGAAGGAAAGGGAGGTATATGAGGTAAAGAGTTGAACTGCTAGGCTACCGATGCATGCATAATATCCATAAATTTAACAGAATATCTCGCCTCTTAATACAAAATAGCTGAAGGACATATTAACCTAATTTCACCCCGTCTCCGTACCTTTATGAACGAGCCTCTAATTCTCAATTTAATTAATTTAGAGGCTGGCCTTTCTGTGAACCAACACGCTCACCTGTGTCGTGCGCAAATTTATTATGAAATTTAGTCATTGTAATTGTTTATAAGAGAAATATGGCGGAACATGAGAATGTGGGATTCAAAAGATTTATATGGAAGAAAGCATTTGTATCGAAAGTTACGTACTTACACGTGAAAAAGAGGTAGCTGATAAATTTTAAAAATAAAATCTTTTAGTAGCTTATTCCGTTAATAATAATTATTAAAAAAAACATTTATTCGATGACTGTGGCGCACAGAATCTGGTAAAAGCCGTGATTCATTGCGTGAGACAGTAAAGCTCACGTAAATTAGTAGATACTGTATAGACGGCAGTGAATGAAACGCACAGCCGCAAACGAGCAAAAAACATCAATCTAAAACCTCACTGATCCACTATAATACAAAACCAACCCTTCAATCTTGAAAACAAAAAATATACCGCTCATCATTTAGCCGTGCAACTCACTAAAGGGAAAAAGAAAATATTTCCAAAAGAAATATAGATCTAAACCTCGGCATAATCTCGCCAAAACAATGACGGACCTATTTCTTATCTGTAATCTGAATAGAAAAACATTCGGAATATACCAAAGAATTTTTACAAAAAAGGTTTATCTACTAGACGTCTAAAAATTTATATACTTATATGCAACGCAAGATAGCACGTAATGACGAAATATATATATGTTGTTTAATTTACAATTATTATAATATTCTAGAATGTACGAGTATATAAATAAGCGACACGTATTCAATATAGTAGTAGTCAAGTATTCTGGATGATTCAGGAAGCGAGGGAAAAGCTTATGCCAGTTCCATGCGTGTTCTGAAATGTATAAAGTAACAATGTCTAGTTGGCCTGTACCTAATGATTTCGTTTTTTCACTTTCATTCATCTTGGTTCAAACGTTTCGTGTTTGCCATCAACTGTAGGAAATTAAATCCAACCAGGTCAATTCCTTTGAATTTTTGACCTTAAACACGCACCATTACTCTAGTTGCAATAAATATTAGCAAACTAAATTTCAACGCATGCGCCAGTGATGTGCAAATATAAACAAAAGTTCTTAGGTTAGGTTTTGTTCAAAAACAAATAATTTCAACTATAATAACATAACATAGCATCACGCCTGTATTCCCCAAAAGGTTAGACAGAGGTATACTATTGTACCCCCACATTTCGCCGATACCTTCAACTGTAATATTTGTCACAATACTATCAAAAAGGTTTGTTCAAACATTTGAACACGTCTGTGTGCGCATAAGATAAAGAGAGATGCATTGTGCGAAACTTGTTCAACTCTGCTAAAGGAAACAACAAAGTTCAAAGGAAAAGGGCACTCTATTATAACTTATGCATTGCAATCATGCTTTATGTGCTCCCGGCTAGCGTACACAACATACTTTGCTAATGAAAAGTTAATGAAAACACGGGCAGAGGAGGATATTGCTTACATGTTAATCACGGATAATGAATAGAGTTTTAATGGCAATGTCTTATCATCATCGTTTATTGGTTGTCTTTGACGATGCTCGTGTGAAGCAATAAATATGCAGAACCAATGGATGGATGATGGTTTTATGGTCAAAATAAAGTTAATTAACTGCTTAAGTTCAGCCTCTAATATATGTAGATTAAGGATGTCAAGTCTGGCGGAGTATTCATAGACATACAATGGTAATGTAAGTAAGCTGCCGGTTTCACGTTTATTGGAACTGACATATCCAAAAAGTCAGCTCAATTTCGGTCACTTCATTTTCACTATGTTTTTAGTCAAGATTTAGTATGCAATTGACATGTTTACACTTGTATGAATTCGCTTTAGTTTTTATTATTGCAATAATCGTCCCTATCAAAGGCCTCATCAACTACATACAAACCAGAAGTTTTTAAAGAACAATGATTAATACCATTTAGCTTTACGCGTCACCTATTTTCTTGACACCCGCAAGCTAATAAGCCCAAACTCATATCATTGAGGCGTGTTTATTACTTCAATCTCACAGACGGAGGCGCAGTAAACCGCTGCCAGTTCGGAGTTTGCAAATGAGCTCGCATTTAGTGAACTAATAATAATAATCTGTGAACAAAGGTACGTACAGTATGGAGTGGGAACTATCGCACTGTAGAGAGAAAGAGATGGAGAGTATCTATCCTTGTCTTGAAACCAAACAATTATATTCTCAGTGATGCTCATTTGTCTTTGTGAAATGAACAGTAGTTTAGGTGGAGATTTTCCGACATTATACAAGATAAGTGCAATTAAAATATAATCAGATAATCTCGTCACATGATCCACTAAAATCTGGGAGACCTGTAAAGAACCTCGCCAAGTCAACTAATTACGTCCGGCACACACCGGGCATTTAACCCTTTCATAAATCTTAATAACTTCAAAATCCACCACAGCCTTAGCTACATAAGTGAAGGCTCATGCTGACAGGAGAGAAGACAACATCCTGGATTCAAAGGAAATGTTAGAAATGTCTGCCAAAAAGTTCCAAAAATTTTGCACACCCATCGCACGAGTTTTAATATCATATGCACCGTTCAGAAACTTGTTTTATGGAGATTTCAAATCTATTTCAAAAGTTATGTTGGAAGCGCTTCATAAAGTTTAACTATAATATCCAGTTAAGTTGATATGTTTGTTAGACACCACGGGGAGGAAAATAAAATTCTAAACGACCAAGGTTCATAGACAATCTGTAAAGTTTCGGTTTAAAACTGCTGTTATGGTTGGTAGCGACTTAAAATTGTTAATTTGTTGCTTTCTTCTACATTTTAGTGTTTTTCTGGCCTGTTTCCAGAGCCCAGTTTAATTTAAGACTCCTGGAGCAATTGGCAAGCTCGTGAACATTTTTTGTCCACTTTAACTAATATTTATACTTGAAAATATCATGACATCTTTTGTAAAGTTTACACTGAATTTTCAGTTTATTTGTAATTTGTATATAACCACTTATTTCCCCCTAATGATACCCTAAGGAACTAAATGTGGCCTATAATTATTTATTCAGAGACGGCATCTGTGTTTTTATTTAATACAAATACAGCTACATTACATCAAAGAGGCTGTATAGTGGCCATTAAAAGAAATTCGCCACCAAAACCCACGTACCAATAAACAAGGGTTGTTTATCTGCCATAAAACATTTTTGTTCCAAACCCAATGGAAATAAACTAGAGATTTATCGCCACAAACACGAAAATACATCTCGAAGATCACAATACAAGATATACGGAGAATACTGCAAAAGCCTACAATACTAATAAATTGAGGTAATATATATTTTTTGCGGGAACCATTAGCATTGATTGATTGTGTATGGATATCAGTTGTTCTCGGGTTAGACACCAATTTGGAGTCTTTGTATATGAAGGTGATTTGTCTTTGACGTTGCCAGGAACCTGTTTCTCTTATTAATTTTCTAAGAAAATAAAACGGTTGAGTAGTTCTATGTAACATAAAAATACGCCTGAGTAGAGATTAGTACATAAAATGAATTAACATTTAGTCTGAATAAGCACATATAAAAAAATAAGGCTGTGTGAATTAACCTTAACGAAAAAGCTTTAACATTTCAAAACCGCAGCACCCGCATCGTCTCTGTGTGTCGAAATCCACACTGAGCAATACATTTATGAATCAGAATAGTCAATTAAGTGGATTAATTAATATTTAAAAAGTGAATCATACTAAGATTCATCTAAAGCGACATTTTTTGAACTTATATAGGAACTTAAGCCACATATAGCCATAAATAATATGAGTAACTCATAATTGTAACTTTACGCTGTAGTCTGCTTTACTTAACACGCTATCCACTTACAAAAGTACCCTCTACGAACATGTAATACCATTTTATATAACCAGAAGCCACTGAAAAAGGCTCATAAGACGTTTGTACATTTGTAAGAGATTTCATCCATACAAAAGTAAATAAATTTCTCATAGCCTTAATACGGGCTTTTACAAAAAAACAGACCTCTAAAATATTCAAACAAATAAGCTTCTAACCTTTATCTTATATTCTTTACTTTCTAAGAAACACTGGTGTGTCCTAAATATTACAACCAAGTATCTGTCTAGCCTTTTCCAAATCGGTAAAGTAAAAGTCGGCTCCCAGACGCGGCGAATATTATATTTTACGTGTAGCAAATACCATTTTTTCATATTGTTTTGTTAGGTTGCTCACACTTTGGTTTCTGTATCGGGTACAGTTTACAGACATACATTTTACGAGCTATCACTCACAGATCTGGAATATTATAACTATTTGTAGGCCATGCAAATATTTGTTCCGTGCGGGGACTAATTTGCGACACAGCGCAGACAGCCATTTACTAGGGTACCTTAGACGGAGACTGGTTATGATAGGAGAGGCCAATCTTCGGCAATATCTTACTTGAATAAGGATAATGAGGAAGTGCAAAACTGAAAACTCAGTTTAATGACATTGAGACCAAAGTTTCTTTTCTGTTTGTGTTTTAACCGATTCGTGCAGAAATTGGACTAGTTGGAATATTCAGCGTCCACTCACACAGTTGCAAGACTCAGATCTCGTTGCAAATATTGTAAACTGTAAAGAAATGTTCAGGTCATGATAGGACTTAATTTTATATAGAAATTCAGGGAGTCTAGTACAAGTTTGCCATGATCTTTAAGACAAAAATAATGTGCGCGTGTTTACGATAATTATGAGTTCACTCAAATGGGCGCGCACAATTTTTAACCGACTTCTTCCGACGATAACTACGATCGAGGCCGAGTTGAGTTGCGTTGAATGACAGTCTTAAATAAAGTCCATCTAAATGATTTAAAACTTAATTTTGATTGCTATAAAGGCTTTAATCAAAAACCAAGCACAAACATAATAATACACATGAATGTGTGTCTAACATTTATTACGAGATTCTCTCTGTAGCTACTTTCAGTATAAACTGCAGGAAATTAGTGTCAAGCATTAGTGTGGCAATTTGTGTCTGTCGACGATGCTTACACTCCGTGTTTCTTACACTATTATCGTATGAAAACATAGTAATATTATCATAGCTACATGCGTGGTCCAAGTGCAAGTAATTTATATGCTAGCAGTGAAAAAAATATGCAGTTAGTACATAAGCGCGTTTGTTGCGTCTAAGGAAACAGAGGTACAAAACTGGAGATAGAAGTCAGAGGTTTGTGGCGAAATTGGGAAAAACCTTATGTGTAATATGTGTTTATTTTCTTGCCAGATCAATATAAGACTTTTTTATTTAATTTTCAACACCGATAAATCGTCTGTATCCGAATGTACGTAATAGATTCTCTGTGATTTATGTTAAGCAATATTCTGTTTAACTTCTCGCAGACGAGGCTATTATCATAAAAATGTAATACATCGGCCATATCACGAGCGATCAGGGCACTAATAAGATTTCACGGAACGGTTTATCTGTTCATAAGTTATACGATTTTTAGCACACGGATTACTTTTACTGGATTGGCTTTGCGTTTATAGTATAGGTAATAAGGATAATGAAAATGATAATCGATTATTGCTTTGCCTCATATATTTTATTTTATACCAGAAATAAAGTTACACACATTTTGATTCAGACGTTATATGGACCCATTTTAACCCCTAAACTTCTACTGTTAAACTGTCTATGGGGATATAGCTAGAATGACGTTTTGCATTAAGGTGTTAATAGAACATAGAAAGCGTTTTGGCATCCACGGGTGGAGAAGTCGTGGCTTCGGTTGTCAGGCTATCAGGCAACATCGATTCCTATTTTATGTAGGTAATGAAAATGGATATTTTGTTAGAAAATGCGTACGCATGCGAAAGGAGCAATAATGCCAGATGTGATTTATTTATTCTTACTGTTTATCGACTAAATCTGTGCTCCCTAACATTTCAGTTCCTTACACAAACAAAATGCAATTCAGGCCAACCGCAACCGTCCATCTCCTCGTAGTTGTAGACAATTTGTTAGAGCTAACACGATCCAGAGATAGGGAAGGAATTTGTCTCAACAGTAGACGTTGGTAAACGCTGAACTAAGCAAGTCGGAAACTGAGTAAGGTTTTATTGTTGTTAGTCACTCCCAACATGTATGTTTCCATCTTGACGCTCTTCAAAAACCAGTTGAGAACATTTTTACTATTTATAAATTACATAAATTAACATAACATAGCATCACTCCTGTATTCCCCGAAGGGTTAGGCAGAGGTGTACTATTATACAACCACATTTCACCGATGTCGTTAGTGAGTCCCACGTAATAGAGGGCGAGCCTATTGCCATCTACAGGCCACAGTTTCAGACTCCGTGCTACTATTGAGAATGTCTATACAAAAAACCTAATAACACTGCCCGAGGATCGAACCACCACTAGACCAATGAGGCAGTCTATTTTTAAACTATCATTTTGCATTATAATTAGAATACTTCTAACGGGAATTAACGCCCTATTAATTAGACATTGCGCTCCTTCGGTGCAACCTGGTCGTAACGTCAAGCGTTTTGAAGGTAATTTCACGATCCAACGAAAATATTTGCTAAGAAATATTCTAGCGCTAGTGGTGTTAAGTACTAGCGCATTCAATTATCTGTCAATGTGTGTCATACTTTGTGCATTTAATAGCTTAAGTCCCGTAAAAGAACTTTAAGACGCTCCCCTCTTAAAGTCATTGGGTCGTTAAAGTCTGTCATAGGACGACAGAAACAGCGTAAGACTTAACAGCTACTTAACATTGAGAGAACCTGCTAACAAGCGTAATATAATATTGTCTATTTCTTTCTTATTAATCCAATCGGCATCACAAACGCTATCTAAAGTATCCTTCAGACCTGAAAGACATGAATATATATTACATTTTTTTTTTGTGTGGGTAGTATGGATATCAATATTTTTGAATCATAACATACTCTACTCTTATATCTGTTTTCGAAAGATACATTTTTGCTTTTTCTTTTCCAAAATCGGTTAAAGCTCACAATATCTATTTTTGGCTTTTTACTGAGCATCAGTGCATGTAACCGATAGCTTCATCTGCTTCACCAGACACTGACAATAGATATTATTATCTAGGGGCTTATACTCGTATAGTCATTGCTCACGCCAGTTGTGAGGCAACCAAACTAAAAGGCAAACATAGTAAATATTTAACTAAAAAATACATGAGATTTTTTTCATCCATTTTTCTATTGATCATTATATCACGGGTCTATATATTTTATTTTTACAACATCAACAAAACGTACCACTATGAACTAATCAAACTTGATTTTTGAAGCCTATAAAATCCTGTCCTGTTAGAACTTTCACGTGGTGCTTTATTAATTGTGTGCGAACCTTACTTAGATGCTGTGTATATGCTTAGAATAACAATAGTCGGTTTTCTATTCTAAAGAGACGCCCATCGTGCCACGAAGCTTGTTTGTGTCGTACACTGCACAAGGGCAGTGCACTCGTGTGTACTAAGACCTCAGAATATTGTGCTATAGTATTTGTTGTAACTCCAAATTTACAAAGGACAACTTGGTAAAGAGGAATTTCGATTAATCAAAACCGTATGTTTAATCACGATCAAGTAAAACATACGAGTACTATCGTTTGTTCAAGAGGGTTCGTCTACATAAATAATCTTGTATAAATAAATATACATATATTCGTATATCTCTTCAGCAGCCAAGTCAATTAGTAAAACCGAACCGTCACATCATAAACCGCGGCACTCGAACAAAACCTTAAATTAAAACATTTTCCCCCACAAATTAATTCAAAGCACATTACTTAAACAAGCGTCTTAATTAGCCATAAATATCAATTAAAATTGAAACAAAGGCATTGAAACACGACCGCAGTCCAAAACATCCCAAAGCGGCAATCGTAGAACAAAAGTGCCTTAATTACATAAACCCAAGTCTACATGGAACTCCATGGAAGTCAATTAAGCATTTCCACATGAGAGAAAAGTTTCGAGGATGATGGCTGAAAATGACGAGCTTTATTAGCTCTAGAACCATCTCATGCGGGCCAGCACTTCACTTGTGAGTCGTGCTGGAAGAACACTGCTCATGAATAATTCAATTTTGAAACAGAGTATGTCAGTTGAAGTACGTCTCTATCAGTTCCGTCTTTATGGCTAAACCGCTGAACTAATTTGGATGGGCAGAGTTATTTCGGATAAAGGAGTCATACTACTTCCATCCCGGATAATTTGAAACGTCTCATACGGTGAGACCGGATAGCTGGTTGGTCGAGTATTGAGGACACAGCTTAGTACACAGATAGATGGGCCATTTCTACGTACGTCGCTTTGTATACAGGGAGTACACGAAGCCGTGACCATAGAAATAGTGAAACAGAATTTCACCGGCAACGTTTCTCAGCTACATACTTAGTCACGGTTGGTACAATTTTTTTAATATCTTTTCCCTTTTATGTTTTCGCCGGTTCAACACTTGTTTTTCGTATTGTAAAGAAAGCTTAATTGCCCCGAATGTGGGCAGGCTCAGTCCGTATTTTGGTGGGAATCTCGGTGGAAAGTGAATTCGCGCTAATTGAAATTCTCACACCCGGACGCTGCCAAAGGCCTCTGGTTCATGCCGAAAACTAGTAAAGAGAAACGGATTTTTTTAAACTAAATGTAGAGCTAATTGGATTGGACGTTATTTATGCTTTATGGAGGGAATGCAATGCATTTAAGCAAAGGAAAACGGTTGTTTTTGTTTTAGTATGGCTCTTTATTTTTCGGCAAGTAAACAGCCTCTATAAATGAGAATTGCTGAGATGTCTGCCGCACCCTGGGCAGTCAGCCTCGCCTTTGAGCTACGGTATAAGCAATTCTAATGTAGACAGTTCATGCCGACACGTCAGAAGAAGATTCTTCAATAAAGATTATGAAACAACTTTAAGAGAACTCTCTGGAAATCTTATAGAGAGGAGGCGTTAGTAACTCCGATGGGAATATTAATAAGGAAATGATTAATCTACAGCTATATAATAATTAATAATAGTTAACAGTTGTAATACAACATAAAACATCATCGCGTAAATAATGCAGATAGAAATAACGAAAGCTAAAGAAGAATCTACAACTTTCCCGTTTTATATTCATTATAATTGCTTCGGCTGTTCATAATTCATTCAACTGTTTTTTTATTTATTTGAGCTGCTTTTGCCATTTTGTGAATTTATTCTTTATATTTTTTAATAAAAATAAAAGCACGTTTGATTAAAAAAACACATCTTTCCATATCTTTCAATTAAGGTTAAACGAAATACAGATACAAAATATCGAAAATATCTCGAACCTTTTTCGTTATAGTGTAAGCATCGATATAGTACGGTATGCTACTTTGGTTCGAGCAAATAGCGCCAATAACAGAGTGGATGTTAGAGGTGATCCCCGCTAAGTCGACAATTTAATCCGGCAAGCGGGTATCGATACTCAACTAAGGCATAGCCCTTGATTAATTCTGCAGACACTTATATGAAGTAAAATGTTTATGATTGAAAAATAACTGCAATATAGAAACCACACATTTTCAAAGGAGAATTTTCTCGTAACCCACATTTAAGCGCGAGGAATATACCAATCAAAAGAACGTCCATGTATCGTCCCGATATCGTTAACGCTATAAAATCCATAACATTTACGTATGAATAAATTTTGTTCAGCCATAATCTCAAAACAGATTGCGTATTCAAATTTGAATTTGGGCTCTAAGCTTTATTCAAAATTTCAGACAATATAGATCGGGGAGGCACTTCAAAACGTCAAGACAAAAGGTTTTCGTAAACAAAATATTCGTTTTAACTGTCGCGGTGACGAACAACCCCTTAGGTGCTTGTTACTTGCCAACCCAGCTTGTAGCTGTACACAATTCAACGAGCCACGATTTTCATTGCGGTCCCCAATGCCCACTCTTTGGTCCATTCAGATTGCGCCAAAGGTTATTTGTTTTGTTTGCTTCTGTATTTAATTTTTGAATCGAGTTTTAAGCCGATTTACGAATTTGGTGAATTAAGTTTTAGGCACTGTTAACAAATTAATTTGGTTGGTTTGTCAACCGTTTGTTTCCAGTATTTGAAGTTATTTTTGTTTAACTATTTTGTTATTTCTCTTAATAGTAAGAAGGCTTGCACCGTATTCGTACTTTGATTCATCATGAAGGCCTACGTACCTAAAAACCAATATTTTAAAAAAGGAAAAGTCGGGTGAGTCTGCCTATTCAACACCTTGATGTATAAATGCAAATCAATACTGCTGGAAGCCACAAGCTTTAACCACCAAAATTAATATCTCTCTGCTTAGCAGTAAAAGGAAAAGTCTTAAAACAAAACACGTCAATCCAGAATCTTAGAAACTTTAGTGCTCATCACATAACTTCAAAAGGAACTTTTGTGTACATGACAAGAAAAATATAAATATTATAGCATTAAAAAGAAATTTAAAAATAAAATTATAACTCGAAAACTATCAAGAATCACGGAACATACATGAGGTATTTTCGGATACCCCTGGGCATGAGGAATCATTTTTTTTATAACGTCACTATTTGTACCACTCTGTATAATGGGTCAAGCTAGTTATAAGGCACTCATAATAATAAAAACGTTCAGTAATTTCTGAACATCATATGACAAACTACGGCTTCGATAAAATAGATTCCACTTGAATTACGATACTTTTCCGTCAATTATATCACCAATTTACATATTCGTATACTCTCATTTGTATAAAGTATATGTGTAGCTGAATATAATAAAAAATACATATATAAACATATATCATATGAGAGACCAAGACCTCTTAAAATCTACTGATATTTCCTAAAGATTTAACCGTAAATCCGAGAATATCCATTATATGGCAACCCTAAAGACATAAGATTGGACCGCAAAGAGGTCGTTAGTCTAGTAAGTTATTCACCAGGTTTCAATATACCAATACCGCGGGTACATACATGTATAATAGATTAGTTAACCCTCACATTAATTTGATCGCTCTACTGAAAGTTTACTAGTTACGAACTATGATCATGGATATTTAGTAACATTATTCATTGATTGGCTAAGAACTTGAGGGGATAAATCTGTTGGAAATGAGATTTTTATGGAATGAAATGAATGAATGAAATTGTTATGGAACAAGACACGTAATTTTTCTTTTTTAACAATAATTTTTACGATTTTCTTTTGTATTCTAATATATAATTATTTGTGCCTACTAATAATGTCCTCCTGACAGAATTTCGGTCACGGCGGCCAATCTCACCGGAGATTAGCCAACTACGCAGGAGATATTATAGAGTTGTGCTCTCGTGTGTGCGCAAACACAGGCGCACTATCTATTCCTTCACTCTCATAGTCCGATGGGACGGCAATCCGACTCGACCGGAGGGAGATCAGGCGCAGGACCAACGGCTTTACGTGCTTTCCGAGGCACAGTATGTGTTCACATACACACAGACTATGGGTCTGTGTGTAAACACAGAAACAACTATCTGTAGATCATACAAATATTTGTTCCGTGCGGGAATCGAACCCGCAACACGTAGCGCAGCAGTCAATCACTCAACTACAGCGCCAACCGTGCTGTCTTGCCTACTAATATGGGGTTACTTTCGGGTCACTTGTACCGATCCAGTTGATTTAATTATTCCTTAGTCTACTCTTGCGTTATGGCATACGAAGACACGGCACAAAGAGACCTAAAATCAATATCAACGCTCGAACGGTACTAACAACGTCTGCCACTTGCCCGATTGCGTATTTGCGACAAACAAGCAACCAATCCACCCTTTTCTCCTTTGTCGAATAGAAGAAAATAATGATAATTAAAACCATTTACCCAGCTCAGAATTTACAACGGTCATAATTGCGTACACATTAAACGTATACTCTGACAGAGCAATATATTTTGCACCGCTCAACCCACAGAGTTGCCATATTGCAAAAATGTGATTCGCCTACGAATTGCTTTAACAGCACGGTCTGATCCCACGTCTGGCTAAATTTAAATAATAAAAACAGTAATTATTTCTTGGGTTAATTAAGTAACTCCGCTCTTTTTGCGTGACATCAAAGGGTACAATTTAGAATGGACCGGAGTTTTTAAGGTGTCAAAGTATTTCAAAGTAAAGAGTAAATATTTTTGGTTCAGGTAAAGTTCATGTCCCGTTTTAGAAGGGTTCAGCTTGACAAAGTGTGAAACAACATTTTATTTAGATAAACGTGAAGCGGATGTTGATTCACATTTCATAATATGGTTTGGCTTGCAAGGTTCCACTAGTGTTGATATCTGATATCATCTGGCGCCACCTGGACAGTCAGCCTTGTCTGCACCATTGCTGTCTGGCTAATCTTTCCACTACGGTATGAGCTATTCCTATGTGATAACTCATGCCGACACGATAGAAGAAGAATTTGATAATATTTCAAACCACTTAAAGTACAAATTTCAATCATAATAACCGAAAACCGTACGAAAATTTACAACAGGTCAATAAAATCCCTGTCATCATTTTGCTACAAACAAAATAAAATAAAAAAGAAGTGAAGATACAATCACTCATTCTTTTCACAAACTGTCGAACTCACACCGCACAATCCGGCAATTCGGAACAGGCTACACTCGCGAAATGCTTAACAAAACAGAAAACATAAATCTGTGTCAATACCAATTAACTGCGGGCCACAGTCTGAACGCAAAAACACTAGGGATAAATCAACAGACGTACCAAATGTTATTTTATTGTTAATGCAATTAATTTGTGGTTGCTGTGGGTGTTAGCGGATTCTAGTTTGTCAATCACATGTAAGCGCTTGATGGACAGTTACTCAATGGATTTAAAGATATGGTATAATGAATAGTTCTAAGGTTACTGCAGTTACTGATAGTTTAGTTTACTAAGTCTTTAGGTAATATTAATTAAATCTAAGACACTGAACGCATATAGACGCAAAAATAATAGAACATATCATAACTCTATTGTGCTTAAATGTTAGGACTTAACGAACTCGTCTTGTTTTTTGAATAAACTTCCAACAAGGGCCGAAAACGGTTTGATAAAGAATTTATCATAAATCGCGACACACTTTCGTGCACCAAACTCTTCTAACTGACTTAACCGAAACAGCATTATAGGGATAAATGACGTCACGTCAGCACAACGGTATGAGCTATGAGGCACAAGCGCGCCCGCGCTCTCGCCGGCTCGCGACGGTAATGGCATGAAAATGATAGATCGGCACACTGCACTACAACGCGTTATACTTACCATTGGTTATAGACTAGGCAAGTAAAATTCCAAGCCAGCAGAAAAACCATGCATTTTAGCGGCTAGGAAAAAAATAAGAGTTTCAAATTCGGGACTTAGAATGAAAAAAGTTGACGATCAACTTGACAAGTTTGCCAGGGAATATTTCGATTTTTGATTTTGCGTTATACGTATGATATTATTTTTTTATTTCTAAAAAGATCGTACTAGACATAAGGCTATCTGTATAACGAGTATTAGCAGCGATTCCTAGCTACTTAGGATAACGGCATTAGCTAAATTGTGCGTAGGTATTGTAGAGGTTTTATGTAATAAGATACAATCTTTGGTATGGATGCTGGTGAGCAACAAAAGAACAAATATTTTTAAAAAGACGTCAATGTGTGGCACAATAAAATGATGGGACTTGTTATTTGAATTAATTGTATTTGGGACCTTGTTGCATTCAATACAGCGTTTAAAATTTTAACAGCAGTTTTATTCCCGGTCCCTATAGTATGCACTACACTGTACAATAGTACACCTCTGGCTCTGTCACTTCTGCTCTAACAATTCGGGGAATACAGGCGTGATGCTTTATTATATTACAACAAACAATACTTACGTGAATAATAACTTATGACTGCGCATTCATAGAACATAGATTTGACCAACCTTTGAGAAACTAAGTATTATTTTTCACGTTTTTATTATCCTTCGTAATATTGTTCACAAATACACTCAACAACATTGCTGTTAATCTACTCGCCACTTCATCAAAGCTGTTACACTCCTCATAAAGGTCTATATCGTTTATTTCTTCATCGACGGCAGTCAATGGCATGAGAATGATAAATCGATATACACTGCACTACACGACCTCGCTGTAAATCTCTTTGCCACGTTTCCAGACGAAGCAGACCTTAGAGAACTATCGACACATTCCAGACGTTCCAGGATTATGCTAGCTCACAGAACCTTTCGTATTTTTAAGAAAGCGACTGCAGATTAAAGAGGTATTAAAAACTATGTAGTTTTTTTGCCGTCATAAGTTTTGGTAGCCATTATGATTGGTTGATCAACAACCAATCAGTTAAAATGTTATTCATTTTTTTAAATAGGGGGTTGGTACCTATACAATTACCGTGTTAAGTAAACAAATATTCCCATTTTATCAAAATTCTTGACTTCCGAATTGTAGAAGTGGTCTGTTCTTGTGTCAGACAATATAAAAATATACAACGTCACTTTAACAAAACGCTCTGGAACACGGGCCCGGATTGTAATGGCGTAAAATGATACATATCGCCACATGTTGCACTGCATAACCATGACAGAAATCTGTTTATAGCTTTTATGATTTTGTTAGCTGGACGGTTCAATAAAGTCTCAAATATTTCTAGTTTGCCTAGCCTATTGAAATACACTTTCTTTTTAGGTACAGTCTTATATAGGCTGACTTTAATTTAAGACCTGTATTCAGGCTTGAACATAACCACTCTAAACTTGGCTAAGCCTCCTTCACTAACTTCGTTAAGAGGATTCACAAAAACCTCCTTTGGCCCCAACTTAGTAGTACTTTAATAATAATCTCCCCTAAATTGCGAGAATAGCCATGTCGATTCAAAGATAAGACAAAACAAATTAAAACTTCAGGCCTTAATTTTCGTTCATAGAGGCAGAAACAGATTTCATCGTCGAGAAAAAGTTTCGCAACTACTTAAAAGCCGACCATAAGCAATTATGTAGTCTGTACTCTTAGTTCTTAGCGACAATCATTTACCCTAAATTGAGTTTTCTATTAGTTTAATTAAAATTATCTTTACCGGTTAAGTAGGTCTCTATCCAATCAGAACAAACATATTCGCTTTGTGTCCTTCGCCTAGCAAGCAGAAAACATGTCATTTTACTCTATGGATACTTTTGTTTTATCTGCGTTCATTAATCTACTCCTACGTTGTCTGTGTTCAATGTCGATTTTATTATCTTGCTCAAGGTAAATAAAACGAGCGAGGAAAAAAGAATATTTGGTTGATTTCGCTGTCAGAAATGCAATAAGTAAATTGGTTTTGGGCTAATAATACAATCGAATTGGAATCACTTCGATGGAGAATCCCACACGCACAAACATGAGTTACATGGAATTCAATACCGCCGCAAATAACTTACATTTCACCTTTTGTACTATTTGGTATTAATTCAAAATCCAAGGCAGTACTTAGAAGAAAACCACATTATCCTAGCAGCATTATATTCTCAAGGGAGATAAATTCAAGTCCACGCTGTGAATTCTTAACCACGATATTATTTTTGTGTTATCAAGAATTATTTCTTCCACCTACTTGAAGACCCCACATTTTTCCACATTTGTTAATAAGCATTTCATCGCCCGTATTTCCCTTCTTTGACAGAACAAAGGATTACTAATTCTTGCTCTCCATTGACCCCTCGACTTTCATCATTTTAATCTAAATCTTTTACAATTTAAATGATTCATTAACTTGTTTATATAATCAAGCGAGATCTTTAAATGGAAATATAAGAAGGTAAGACGTAAAAGATATACAGGTTGAATACAAAAAGTTTCCCCAGTATATGGTTAGCTTGGAGGGAGACTGAGGGAGATAATGTAATACACCCTTTGGACCTGTCCGTCGGGCACCAGTTTTACTGGTGAACGTTGTGTGCATATTTTATCGGTAAAAATGAACGGGCGCTTTCCTTTTCATAGAATTTGATCTTCATTACGGGTATATTGTGGGGAATCTAGGTTGCAGGGTAAACAAAAATAATATATTGGGTATTTTTCTACGATTTGTCGTTTTCCTAGCCAGTGTTATTTATTGAACAGCATTCCAGAAGACTTCTCTACAGTTCAGCTGTTCAATGTATTCTAGTATTTTAGTTCTACTGGACAATGTTTATGACCCATATCTAGCTCAACCAACTTCGGCGAAAAGAAAGAAAGTGAGCCAGGGAGTTTTGATTTTCGGCTTACGGTTTGGCTGCTTTCATACCCGGACTGAACTTTCTATAAAATATCATTTTGGACTAGTTTAGGCTTACAAGATCTACTATTTGACTATCGAAACATAGTCTTCTGGATCAGAAAAAGTATTTACTTTAGGATTCCAGAAACTGGTAGGTAATGATTTCGTGACTTATAGGCATTATTCGGATCGGAGCGGAAAACCATCAGTGATTATAATATGTTGGCGTGCCCATAGAAGATTTTGGACCTAGGAGACTTTCCAGGTGCTGATCAATGGTTTCGGTATTACTACACTCTTGTGCGAAGTCAGAACGACCTCAATCGTAGTTGTAGTACTGACCCCGCGCGTTCGATATCGAACATTAGCTATAACTTTTGACAAAACCACTTATGTAAATGAGAGAAGTTACAACCCTAAAGCTACTGGTGAGCTTTATTTAGACCTCGAGTTGTTGAGCCGTCTGCCGATCGCAAGCTGTTTGCGAATGGTATCTGGCTGGCAATAAGAGTTCAGAGTAACCTCGCAGAAATGGTATTCTCAGTAAGGATCCTTTGATATG
This sequence comes from Shargacucullia verbasci, assembly GCA_947562105.1. NCBI lineage: Eukaryota > Metazoa > Arthropoda > Insecta > Lepidoptera > Noctuidae > Shargacucullia > Shargacucullia verbasci. The sequence goes on from OX387280.1 coordinate 15,064,560, forward strand.
TCTGTTCTATAGAATCTTTTGTTCTGTGATCGTTTTCCTCGGTTTACAGAGTGTACAGAAAATTTACCGAGCACTTCAATGGGACCTTCTTGACATGCGCGGAATCTGGGCGCTCGGTAAGTATTCTTTGCAGATATCGTATCGAAACCATACTGCAAGGGTGATCTGGTACTTTCCACATAGGTATAATACTCAACCAGGATTCTACATAGAGCTTTGTTACAGATATTGCCCTTAATGTAAGATTATATCTTAATCGTCTAAGAGGAAATATACTGACTCCTAACTAAAACGTAGAATAAAGGTATGTCAAGCTTATACATAAAAAATGTATGGCGTTATTCATGACAAAACTTTATTCACTGTTTTTTAGTAAGGGGTAAAATTAACCAAGTTAATACGGGTAAAAGAGAAGCGAGATTGTAACCTGTTGGCAAGTCAACAGGGGCCTGTACTCCCGGGAGACTTCCCAAGTGCTCATGAATTTATTCATCGCGATACCTGCCCCAGGGAGGACTCCTGCTTTTAGGACTTAATTAACTTTAGACACGAGATGTGATTTTTTACTACGCATTTTTATATGCTTAGCTTTAAGAGTAATGTTGGGATTTAATTGGTATCAGTAAACCTTAACTGTAAAAGATACATAACTAACATATTTTCGCATTAAAAGAGTAATGAAAAACTTACTTCTCCTAGCCATTTTTTTCAGTAAATCCTACTTTATTAAAAGTCAAAAGAAAAATATCCCTCACGTCGAACGCAACAATTTTAGGACATAAAAACGGATACCTAGTTCCATAAAACACATTTCTCCGACCAACATTTCTGACGAAAAACATTCTTAAAACGAAAGACCTCAAATTCACAGACGAGAACCATAAAGTTGGCACCTCGGCTACGAGCCGCGGTAACCCAATCATTACCATCACAGTAACTACGTACAGATTCACCCGTAAAACCTGCATTTTTGCGTTTTATTACCTCGTATTCAGACCCGACTTGCGAAATGGAAACTTAGGCACAACACGTGCCCCAACTTTACAAACATAAAACAGACAGACCGTTTGCGAATGAGTTCCAAATTCGTCATTTTCACGCGGCTACCTTTTACCTGACCATATTTTCAACCTTATTTCCCGGACGGCGTCCGAACCGCATTACCTCCGCCGGCCGTCATCCCGACTCAGCTTATAGGGTATCTATCACACACAACACCTCAGCTCTCACCATCACGCCAATCGATCCCCTTAGGGGTAAACAAACGCGGGGGCGCGGCGGACGCCTGTTGCGTCGATCACGAGGCGGACACTCACCGGGCAGCAAAGCCAGCAGCGCCAAGGCCACCAACATAGGGGCCATAGCGGCGACGCGCGGGCATACCACACCCGCGCACGCTGCGCTAGCACGCCGGCGCACTCATGCGGCCTGAAACAACGTGCGGCCGGCCCGAGCAGCGCCCGGCGCGGGACTGGGCGCGCCCGCCCCCGGGGCCCGCTCGCCCCCCGCGCCCCACTCGCCCCGCGCCCGCTGCGCAGCCGCCAGGACAGGTGCGCGCGGCACCCCGCCGACCTGAGCCCTACCCCATAAAAAAGGCTCTATTATCATCTCGCCTGTAAAATAATCACTCAATAGTTACAGTCGCCATCTCAACTTTGTATAAATATACCTACGACACAGCCTGAAAATCATAAGTGTGATAAAAATGAAGGGCGTTAAGTAGGGCAAGGGCCCAAGGTCGGTGCAGCCCGGGCGGGTGACGCTCCGGCGACTCGCGCCCAATCTTTATGCGCCCTTGGAGCGTTTAGGGTACATCCCTACGTGTCAATAAAATATTAAAGAGAAGAGCGCCGCAAGATAGGCTATTCATTAACAATTCGTTAAATCTCATTCAAGTTTCATGTTTGGTAACGTATGTACACGGCAAACTTTACAGAGTTCAAGAAAGTATGAATCTGAACTAAAGGAACCTCAATTTAAACCATATAACCAGATTTACACTTACTCTATAAATTAACTGTAAGGAAAAATATAAATCTACTTTAGTATTAAAATTTAAGATAGCTCTTTTCGTGGATTGCCATCTATCGGCCATTGATTATGTCGCAACGGAAAGCCTATGCTATACAACTATTCGTATGGGATACGCCGCTCAACTGCTGATCATTTAAGTTTAATCAGAACTTATTAAATGGTCCTCTCGCGAATGTGACAAACTTTATGTTATGTTATAAATTAATGAAGAAGCCTGCACTCATCCACTTCATTAGTTACACCGATTATTGTGTCGTGCAAAAGGCTCTAGTTAATATGAAAACGGTAAACGAAACATAAAATTGTGACGCACTATCTTTTTTTAACATTAAAATAATACGTAATACGATTGGTTGACCTGGGAATCCACGCTCAACAGTCTTGCTTACAACCACTAGACTAATGAGGCAGTAATGTATATCAATTTGTAATTAAATAATTTGCAGGAATATTTTGCGGGCTGTATACATTTTCAGTTGTTTTTCAATGTTGTTATGGGGAAATGAAAATGATTTAGAACTATCATCATAGGCAAAAAAATTGCTTATCTTGAACATTAATACCTGATCTGCAGACCGCCATACTGAAACAGCAGGTGTAGAATGAGCAATTCTCAACCTTTCTCAGTCGCATAAACTAAAGTTAATGTGAGTGGGAAAGGTCGAGAAAATATTCATGCTGCGTAGGCAGTTTTATCAAACAGTATGAAAAAAAGGGTAATCACTGTAATGCAGCCAGCATAACTTCAACTTTTGTCGAACTTTCTCACTCACATTAATTGTCAAAATGATTATGAAGTCTTTAATGTGGGTGAGAAAAGTCAAGACAAGTTCAGTCTACGTATGCTGGAAAGAATTACATCGAACAAAAAAATGTAAAAAGACGCTACATATGTTTAGGTTCTATTTTAATAATTTTTTTGCAATTAAGATATTTCAATCACTTTTACACGTCTTTTTTTTTTAAACTACATAGACAGCGTCGGCATTTCCTATGACTATTCCTGAAAAGAAACGCCGAAACAAACTCAGGGGTCAAGGTCTATTTTAAAGTCCAGACAGATTATAGTAAAGATTTATATGAAACAAATATAGGGTATCATCTAGAATGGCCTTTTGAAGAAAGTGCCATAGCTATTTGAGCTAACCTGTCGCAACAGAGGGTAAGCATGGATCATCGTGAGCATTAATGAATTTAAGAGCATTCATTTTACTTCATATGCGTCGGATTGAATTTGAACTACGGATTAAATCAATAATTACTAAAGCTTCAAGTAATGCAAATAAATTGAAATGTTGTTTGATAATCCATAAAGCTTAAAAAATATATATTATGAGTAAAAACTACCCTATTCTACAAACAAAAGCTTTTGATTTTCCCAAAATTTTTATTTGTAGAGCTTGTTACGTTCAAAGTCGCCTGTTTAATATTCTTAGAAGAGAATGCTCGTTTTTCAACCCTGCCTCGCCCATAAATATGACAAAGATCTCCGATGAAAATTGATAAAAATCGCCGTTCAGCCACGCCTTTACTGAGATTAACATTTTGAACGCGAACTTCTTAGGCATTTTGCGAGATATCTGTGCTTACTCTGAACGCTTACGTGCCAAAAAAAGTTAAGCCGAAAATCGAAGGGAAATGTTAAGTGGCTCGCGGAGCGTCTCCACATTTTCCTTGTAGTGGTTGAAAATACTCCTATTTCCTCTATTTTTCCTGTCTATCAGGCAAGGCATACACAATTCGGAAGGTGTTAGAACGCATCGCTGAATACGCAGTATATGTTATTGTCATATAGTCATACCCACCTTGTATCTATCATATAATAAAATTATAACAGGCCGATGTCTGTACATTACAGATATTGGAGAAAAACTAATGTGGGGGATCATTATTATAGCAACACAAGCCAAAACAACAGTTTTTAGAATTTTTGTCTGTTTGTATGTTTGCACACGCATCACGCAAAAACTACTGCATGGATTTGAATGCAGTTTTCACCGATGTATTGCTAGAGGTCTAACTTAAAATATAGGCTCCATTTTACCGCAGGAAAATATCAGATTCTAAACTCCACGCGTACGAAGTAGTAGGCAAAAGCTAGTATTAAAATAAAACTAATATGAAAGTCAACAATCAACTGGCAGATTTGCTTTTCGTAACGATGATTTTCGTAACTTTTGCCATTATAGAAAAATGTTAAATAGCTATGATTTTTCCATACAGAAACGTATTAAAAATCACCGAAGTATTATATTATTACTGATAATAAATTAATCCGGAAATCCGATTGTTTATTCCGCAATTCGACCAAAATAAATGTTTTCCACGAGAAAATGTTAGGTCAAGGACCTAGTTTACTTCTTGTCTTGAGTTTTCATATCGAGATAGTAAGCGAAATTCTAAGTCTATGAAGATAGTCTTTTTGCTGCGTAATCAAAGGAGAGTTGCTTTTTTCTTAGTAAGTATATTTTTATCAAGTACAATTGTATTGGAATATTGGTTACAAAAGCTACTAGATTCGATTCTCAAATCAAACAATGTATTTGTGGCAGAGTTTGCAAGTTTCTGTACGCCGCAAAACCTCCTCCTACATAAGATTTAATACCGTTTTATTTATGTTCGATCCTTTAGGGAATACATGTGTAATGATATATTTTCCAAAAATATATTTTTAACACCAAAAACACCGCTAGAAAAATAAATACGGTGTCCACAAAAAAAAACCACAGTAATTACCACAAACAAATATAGAAAATTTAAAACAAGAACGGGAGGAATGGCTGCCTGCCCATTATGATAAAATTTGAGCTTGAGCTGTGGGCCGAGCTTCGTGCGATTTGTTCCCATCGTGAATTTATTGCGATCTGGCTCACCGCATAAAAATATTTCTCACTTGAACCGTATCGCGCTTTTTGGATGTATGGTTCGTTATAAAAATGCGTTAGGAAATGTGTTTAGATAAGAATTAAAGGAAATGGAAAATAAATATTTATTTCTAGTAATGTACTCACTTTACTAACAGTAACTTAAACGGGTTGGAAATCAATCCTTTTGTTTCAAAAATCACAATTCTCTGCACACATACTTACGGAAAATTGATAATAGGTGTATTGTTCAGACATAACAACATTGCAACAATAACCAAAAAAAAAACGTCCTATCTATGTATATTTATAAATTGTATGTTAAACATTTATAATCCTAGATTCCATTTTCAAATGCGAACAAAATAAGTCTTAAAAGTTTAAAACTCACCCAAGAATTTATGAACGCGAGACTAAAGCCTCGCGCACATTACACTCTGGCGGAGCAGACTGCACAAATCCCACACATTTGCATACATGTTCGCATGGCTCGTCTGTGCCTTATATAAAACGCAGGTAAACGATCCAGATGGATTTTCATGACGCGCGCTCAAGCGGTAACGTGTGGCAACACTTAAAGTGAAAAATAGTGTCTTGAAAATGTAAAATGAATATATTTTTGTTTATAACCAACACTAAGAATTATTTCTATATCGTGAGTGCGTTCACAAATATAATTCACATGCATAGACACCGTAATATTTGATCGCATATAATACGCGTCGCGGTCGTGGTGCAGCCACTAACAACTCGTTATACTCTTACTACTAAAATATCTAATGTTTATCTTTCCAACCTTTTATATGGATGGATCGCAGCCTTTCCAGATGCATTTGAATTTATAATATTATATTGTACGCTAAGTGCTTTCAGCTTTCATTTTGAATCATTGGTTTCCCGGAATGCAGAATATATTGAATTTGTTTCCCTTCTGCAATGTATTTGATAGTCAGTGAATTTCAAATTGGTAAAGAGTAGGTTTGTTTATTCAGTAATGGTCTTCAAACGGCCGACACGAGAGTATCACACTAAATTACCCCAAAAATGCACCGTCATTAGCCATTCTGTAAAGCCCCATTACATTTAATATTACACTTAGATCGTAGAGGAGCTATTATTAATAGACATAATAACACTATACTTAGGTCACAATTATTAGGATCACTGCTTGCTACGGATGTCGTAAAAGGCGACTAAAGGATTAACCATGAAGTAGGACTAGCCTGCAATCGCGCAAGTGCCAATTAACCGTGACTGTTATGACCGTTCAGAACACTCACATCATATAGCACATTATGTGTGTTCGTTGCAAAATTTTAGCGGATTTGAACAAGATTTTAGTTATTTAATAAAGTATCAAGAGTAAATGACCATCCATGAACGATAGGTTAGTATAGAAGAGAATTATTTTGTATATTATTAAATTTGTAAAAGTGTTGTAGACATAAGAGAATATAACGCGGCTACGACGTAGAACCTGAATCGACATGTCACGGCTACGCTCATGATACGCTGTCGTAGACGACACGTCTAATACTTTGTAATACATTACAACAATACCTTGTTAAAACTATAGTTTAGCTAAAAGTTTACATACAAAATGGGTTAACGTTTACCCCACTAAACATGAGCTGATTTTGCTGATTTTTTTATGTTATAGACACAAGAAAAAACTAGGTCGTCACGTTTTTCGTTTTTTTGATATTGTTTATAGATTGAGAAATAATGAACCCTCTTTTTTTAACTAAAAATCTTCCTTATACTTATCTCGTGATAATAATTAAATTAATCAAATTTTTGCAAAAAGAAATAACAAATGTATCGACCTTGTTTATAATCTGACAAAACGATAGAGATGAAAATTAAATTAATTCCTTAAGATTTCGATGTAAGAAATGTTAACGCCCAAACACCTATTTTGTGCGTATTTTGCGCGTATTGCAAGGAACTTTTGTCAGAAGCCGGCAACTAAACGATACTCCTAAAACAAACAGTCAACTAACGTAAATTTTACTCCAATCATCAACTCCAATCAAACAATGTAATTATAAAATGCTAAATAAAACACAGAAATAAAAAATGCGTCGAGATTGCATTCGTTATTCGTTGTAAAATATTCAAACCTGTTAGAGACCCTCATAATTTCATTGTACCCCCGCGTCAGTGTCCCTTCATCTGTCACGATCGAAATTTGCCAGATATACCACTCTGATATACTTTATCTTAAATACTTTATTATACCCAACGGATTCTCTCATAGTCACATTAGTACTACAGTAATTATTTGGTAATTTTGCTATTGGGATTTAAATTGATATTAATGTATTAGTAAATAAAACTAACCACCAGCCAGACATCCCGAGGGTACACGTTTCAAGTTCTAACGTCGGCTAATAGTCGTGAACATTCATTGAAAATCAATTCATTCGTAAAAATGGACTGTAATCTTAAGCCATTAAATAACGCCAAATTTATATACACAGTCAAAAATCTGCCTCAATGGTCTAGTGGCTACAAACGCGACTGCTGAGCTTGAGGTCCTAAGATCAATTCCCCGGGTCGAGCAGAGTTATTGGGTTTTTCTGTATGGAAATTATCGGTAGCAGCACGGAGTCTGGAACTGTGCCCGGTAGATGGCAATATGCTAGCCTCCTATTACATGGGACTCAAAAACAGCTTCGACGAAATGAGGGTGTACAATAGTACCACTCTGCCTAACCTTTCGGGGAATACAGGCGTGATGCTATGTTATGTTACGTAGTAAAAAATCTATTGTTTGTTGGTCTCCGGTGTCGAACTGCGGATTAAAACGGTTTTTTTTTTTGCCGATCTATGTATAACAATATTCTTCACCACATATTAGTTCCATGGTAACAGTTGTGTTAGTCACAGGCTACTGAGGGAATTAAAAGAGGTCATACGGTTTTCTTCACAAGTCGTGATCACCAGCTTAACTTTCACAATATGAGTACTTATTAGTGCTCATATGACTACAATAGAAGCAGAATAAGTCGATTAGAAACAAACTGTTTTAAAAAAAAAACCGTTAACCCAATCATCTTTTCAGATAAGATAATAAATGCACCTGTTTTTCTACATATCGTTCCAATTCAACATGGAAAATAAGGTTTTCAAATATCCATTGGAAAAATAAAGTAGGTAGGTCATATGAACGATATCGTGGAAAGTAGAGCGGAAAATATATTTTTCACTTTCGTTCGATGCATTTATTTATATGTAGATATCGGACAGTCCGGACTCGTTCTGTAATACATACGGTTGGATGCTTGAACTCATAAAAGCTTTATTAAAGCTGGTAACAGTAGGTACAAAAGATATAGCTTTTGATAATGTTCAACAAGAACGTCGCTTAGTATGAGTCTGACTAGGTTAAATAGCTATTTGGGACTTTCGGAGTACCTAAAGTAATTTTCAACTACGATATACTGCGCCGCACTTACCACAGGAAAATATTATTTAATCTCAGATCCATGAAAATAATGCAGCCTACGTACCTTGCTATAAGGCAACAATCAGATATAATTCCGAATTCTGTCCAGAAAGTTGTGAATCAAATCAAATGCGAATCTAAACTTTTAGGGACGAACATTAATAAAACACGCTGACAATCCCCTTAACTTTTACAATACGTATTTGTCGTTATTGTGAGCGAGTTAGGTTAGAATTTTAAACGCGTTTGCTGCCTAAAATACATTCTGAGTACCTATCTTTGAATTTGAAGTTCGAGGAGTTCACTTGAATATTCTAATTAGGTTGTACAATAAATATGATAGACTGCCATGATTTGCAACACTATTATATTCGTTGCAAAGCGAAGATAAAAAAGTTAGAAATTCTAGGTACGAACTACACATATTCTGAGTATGGAATCAAGGATATTAAATGGATATCGCAATTTGTGCTTTTTAAAGGTACTCACTCAAGTGGAGATTGTTATGATATCATTATATCTTCCCCGTTAAGCTCTCCTTGTCCTGAAAAAATATACAAACATACAAGCGTCTAAAATGAATTTACGTACCTTTATCAAGAAAAACAAACCGGCAACGTTATCAAAACGGTATGATCTTTTTATTAAATATAGCCATTTTGAATACATAAAAAGCTTAAAGCTAATTCGGGAAGATGGTTGTCGTGAAAATTTCTACATTTGCATACAAAATTCGAAGTTAAGTCGCGCAGTAATGGAGCAACGCATCCCCGGAATAGGCAGGCGGGGCGTCAAAATGTACAGACATTTTGTCGCGATAGATACCAGTTTAGGAGAGGAAAAAATCTAGTTACACATTTATTAGGATTATTATGATGCCAAGTTAGCAAAAAGTGAATTTACATACTTACAAAAATGAAAAGTGTACGGAAGTGGCAAGTTATTAAGCTCTTTACAGGATAAATACCTATTAATATGTTCGTCGTCCAATTGATAGAAAATTAATCGATTATCTAATCACATGCAAAGTACGGACCTCGGTCTCAGTCAGCCACACCAAATACAACGAGCGTCCTTTTATTAGGATAACCCTAACACCTCTTAATACCAACAGACAACGGAACGACCATTGAATCTGCTTGGCTATACATCTAGGTTGGTGCTGAGCCTAGGTGAATGGTGTTCAGAAGATTAATTAACCATATTATATTATCTCCTCACCTCAGACATCAATGACCTCAACTAGGTATTTATCATCCTTTTGAGAATCCATAAATCCACCGACTTCTTCTACCGCCCTATTTGTTTTTATTTTTATATTTTTACTATATAATGTTACAAACTTAGATAGGTAATTCCGATAAATTAAAAGTAGTATTTAAGTTTTTATTCGGATATTGTTAAGAGTATCGCGTCACATAACTTTTTTAGTTTTTTTAAACCCCTTAGGCAAAGGGCTGATGTTATAATTCCATGGTTTTTAAAGACAGTGCTGCTATCTGTTTCAGAGTTCTATTGAAAAAAAGATAGTCGCAACTATAGATGAAAACTACCCGATAACAGATGTCGCTGTAAGCGAGTTATCAATTACCTTAAAAAGTGGTACTCGTACTATCAACATTAATTAAAGAATAGTTTAAAAAAAGAATCATGATATTATCAAGTTTTTTTTTAAACTAATTTCGTACCTAATATAATTAAAAAATTTAGAAAAATACGATATCGCAAAATGACATTCACCCCGAGTAAAAATTCCTTCGTTCCACTATATAGCATATTCTATAATAAAATTGTGCAACATTAGAGCGAGATATATAATACAACAAAACCCACAAAACCAAGCGAAATTCTAACTATGTACAAAACTCATCTGAAAGTCTGAGACAAAAAGTCAACTGTCACTGTCAAATATGCGAAATGTTGTAGTGTCATATTAAACAAGTGTTTTACGTTTTGTGTGCATTGTATATGGTGATATAAATTACATAAAAATCCTTCAAAATGAATAATAATACAATGAACGTAGATCAGTTAAACTCTGCTCTAAATTCTCTCCGAATACTACGATCAAGCGTCAGTCACGTATTCGAAACGCTGTCCAATGGATTGCGCGCCGACCACGGCGAAGATGGCAAAGATAAGTTCCTTTTAGAGCTTCAGGAACTTCTGAACAACGTGAACATTAACTTACGAGACTTGGAGCAAACTGTGAACGGGCTGCCGATACCCACAGCGCCGTTCAACTTAGGCACGACTTCATATCTCAGCCAGGAAACTACGCAAGACCGGCAAGCACTTTATACTCAGCTTGTAAACAGTTACAAATGGACTGATAAGATTCACGAGTACAGCTCCTTTGCACACACACTGCTCAGCCAGAATTCGCTCAAACGATCGTACATTAACTCTGGGAGTACCAAACGACGCGGAAAACTGCAAAGTAACCACAACGTCCCGCCCGTGCAAGTCGATAATGTGATAAACAACATTGATAGGTCATACAGTGACATGAAAATAACAATATCTCGACCATTTGCAAGCAATGCAGTTGTGCAGATCAACTTGAGCCATGTACTTAAAGCTGTTGTCGCTTTCAAAGGACTACTAATGGAATGGGTAATGGTTAAAGGTTATGGAGAAACATTGGATCTGTGGACAGAGTCTCGGCATCATGTATTCAGGAAAGTTACAGAAAATGCTCACGCTGCTATGTTACATTTCTATTCTCCAACATTACCGGAGCTGGCTGTGCGTTCATTCATGACATGGTTGCATAGCTACGTAAATCTCTTCAGCGAGCCATGCAAGAGGTGCGGTTGCCACTTGCACCATACTTCACTGTTACCTCCTGCATGGCGAGACTTCCGTACCTTGGAACCATTTCACGATGAATGTAAACAATAGTCAATGTGGTATTGATCGGGAGAGCCCACCAACATTTTTGGGAGCTCTCCCTTTCAATAAAGAAAAATGTAAAACAGACATTATAAGACATTCTTAATTAAGAAAGTGATGTGATGTGTGTATAATTTTAGTTGTACTTTGTAAGATTATTTATGTATCATAATACCTATTGTAAATTTTAAATAAATAAGAGTATGTAAGATTTATTAAGTACTTTGTAGGAACCCTAGATTGACATTGACACTATTTTTATAGTCTAACTGTTCAAACTTCAAACTATAATTTAAGTATCCTAGAAAATAACAATCCATTCAAATAATAGTCTGTTTATAGTAACTGTATTTTGCTGTACAGGAACATAAATAATGGGAACTGCCACACACTGTGGCAACCGAAACCACGACACGACGCGCAGCAGTCTATCGTACAACCAATGCGTCAATAGTGTCAAAAAAAAATTTAGCCATATTCAATGAATTCAGTCAATTTATCATGTATGTAGATTTTCTAGTTTCAGTGTATTTATATTGTCATAGCTTTGCAGAGATTGTCTAAATGAAATTGTATACTTCATCTCATTTAAGCATAATTTTACGATGTGCCTTAATATAATGAAAATTCATACATTTTAGTTTAGATTAGTCACTGGAATATATGAAAATGACCGACACAGAAACTGAATTTTGTATGAAGTTATGTAGATGTGTTGAAGTTTACAATTGGCAAGTTTCTATGCTAGAAATGTACTCTTTATATGACTTCAGTAGGAAATAAAACACTCAGTGTATGTAACAACTAAATTATTTATTAACTAACAGTCTTAAGAAATTAATAGATTACATAAATGGTTTACACACTGCCACAGTATGGTCGACACTGCAAATGACTTTTAGAACATGCGCTCCGATTGACGCTTTTAAAGGGAAGTGTTGATCTTTAGTATTACCTAGACCGAGACATCCTTGTCTGTTTCTACCCCACATGTACAGATCTCCATTATTTGTTATAGCTGCTAAATGTCCAATGCCACAGGCTACTTTTTCTACGCGACAGTCCATATTGAATTCGTTTCGTCCAAATAAAGGGGCTGGTATATGCTTCGGTCTAGGAGAATGTTGTACTTCGGGTCCCAGCCCGAGTAAGCCATACCCCCAAACGAAAACGTCGCCTGCCTCTATAACAAACAAGTTGTGATTAGTTTTAAAAATAGGTTTACAATGGAAAAGCAATGTATATCGAATATCTATATGTTTGTATTACCTTTTTTAACAAATCTTCAAAGTAGTTAAATCTACAAGTGTAGAATTGTTATAACTGACTTAAACAGTGTTAATTATTGCTTATCATGGTACGGTCTAAATTGATTAGCTTTCAAGGGACCCTCATATCTTCTTGGTAAATTATACTAACCGTTAACAATCAAACAAAAAGATCCGCCGGCAGCGATGTCGGTAATCTTGCCCAATCCTCTGGTTAGGTTGGTGAGAGCATACGACATGTCTACTTGTTGCGTGGGATTCACCATCGGGATCTGACCGTACTCAGAGTTGCCCCAACCAAACAGTTCACCTTTATCTGTGCAAAAAGAAAAATTAATTATTTTGTTGTAACATTATTGTTGCATGTTTTCTGTATAAATTCACGTCCACGTAATATTGGCAATCCTTTTCATTTGCGGCAAATGCAACTGCTACTTAGAATTTTCTAACAGAAATATCCAAAATGCTATTCCCAACATCAGAACCGAACTCGTGGCATTACGCTTGGCATTTAATTGTTTTCCTTGAAAGTTGAAACCTACCCACCATTAAGTGCTAGCACACAATCGCCAGTAGACGCGACTTTGACGATCTTCTCTGAAGTAATATCGCCCTTCACGGGGGCAGGTATAGCTTGGTTATCGAATGTTCCCAGTCCCGTTTGTCCGTCCGCTCCCCAGCCGCAAGCGTACACCTGTCCACTCTGTAGTATGAATAGACTGAAACATGATGAAAGTTGACATATTAGGACCCTCCCTTGGTACTTGTAAGCTATTATTACTGATGTGTGAAACGAAAAGTACTATCAATCAAATCACAGTCTGCTGTTGGACATAGACCCACAGAGTACCTTCTACATTCCCTTCCAAATAGCTCTATAAAACTGCTAACAGTGATAAAAAAAAAACGTAGGCAGTACCCTAATAAATACTAGTCCTTTTTTGTCAACCATCATCTCATTGCAAGGCAAAAGGTATCTAAAACCTTCCAAATCTCTTTGTGTTGACTTTTCAAAAGATTTTTTTTTTTTTCACGTTTCACGAACACTAATATTTCTCCTTCGTCATGGGTACAGTTTACAAACATACATGTCACATGCACACACAACCAGACCTGAAACAACTATCTGTACATCATACAAATATTTGTTCCGTGCGGAAATCAAACCCGCGACACTTAGCGCAGAAAGCTAATCACTTAGCCACCACGCCAACCGTGTCGTCAAAGTTAGATGCTAAAACAACAGGTAATAAAACATATTCTATTTCAAAACATACTTACGTATGATCCTGTCCGCAGCACACATCAACAATCTTCTCTTTCCCCAATTTTCTTATATTATGTGACACCATACTCCCTCTATACTCTTCATTAGGGTTGATCTTACGTCCGCACTGTCCGTAAGCATTGTTCCCTAGTGTGAATACTCCTTCATGGTCTGTTAAAATCACTGTGTGAGCGCGACCTGCATCCATACCGATAATCTAGAGACAAAATAAATAATATATTACACTTTACACAGCAGTGAGAGCCTAGCAGTTAAATGTTTATCTTCCACGCAGGATGGTCTCAGTTCAAACATAGCCACACGATTTTTCCGAATTTTTCTGAATAATGTGTGTATCAAAATGATCACTTGCATTACTGGTAAAGAAAATAATTGTGAAACCTGTGCACACCTTAGAATGCACACCTATTCTCAAAGAGAAACCATTATTTTTCAGAGGATTATGTACATACTACTAAACTGATCTTTTTACTACCCACAACAGTTAAATGAGTGCTGAGGCAAAATCCGAAAGACTTTACTAATAACCGTTTTATAATATTCATAATGCTTTACCTTAGATTCTAAAGACTTATAAGGTAGATATATTGGTGAGGGGCTGAGCAGCATCTCTAATGGGTGGCCAATGCGCGGCGCATGGTACCCAATCTGTGAGTCAGTATTGATGCCAGTGCCAAACAATTTATGCTGCTCATCCGTCTTTATTGAGGCCACGGTGAAGCCATACCCTGCTGCCACATGAGTAATCTGAAATTGTCAGATAAAATTATGTAAATGTGATTGATCATGAATGATGTAGATTATTGTATTGCTTCATATTGCTCGGAAGAGCAACTGCTGAGCGTGAGGTCTTAGAAAATAAGTAGATGGCAATAGCTTCACCCTCTTTTGTATTTACACTAGGCTAAAATGTGGGTATACCATAATAAAGCACTACCTAACACTTCAGAAGAAATAAAATAAACTCTGAATATTTCTTGAAGTCTATGTTATGACTTACATCAAATCTCTCACCAAAGCTTGATCTCATAGGATGCCAACAGAGGGAGAAATTGTTCCTGTACTGCTTGCGGCCCTTCTTGCCTCGTGGCAAATGTAACCCCAGCGCCCCTGTCTCAGCCAGACCCCAGACATACATCCGACGGTCTGTACTCTTGCTTATAGGATACTGAAAAACTAAAACATATTTTATGTCAATTATATTTATTGTTCAATCAAAGAAGGGTTAATATCTATGTTGGCTTATATCAACTGTTGCACATTTAGCATCTAATCCTAGACATTTAAGCGAGCGATTGGTACTTTCGTCAGAGGGTTGTTTAACCTTACCTACCTGAATATAAAGCGACCCTCTTACCTACCTTATATTTCAAATTAGTATAAATAATGCAAAATCTACATCATTTTCTAAATTATCAGCAGACAATCTCTGTTTTTGAAGCAAATGTTAGAGAAAATTAACTTAAAAACAAGGTGATTAGCTCGGAACTAACTTGGAAGTGATTCTTCATCATCTGGATTCGGTATTTTCTTCTTCGTCGTCGCATAAAAGCGATTGATGAGCACATTTGGAATTCTTATTCGTAACTGCACTTTTATAGCATGCATTTTTGTAATAATTTAGAACATTGTATTTATTTTGAGGTTATACAGCGCAAGGAAAACAAAGTTTTATTTGACGTTTTCTTTCATCTTTCAACCTTGACAGTGACTTGTCTGTTCCGGTTTACGCAAAAATCCCAAAAAAATGTAAAATAGCCTAAAAATCTCGCTCGAACAATCCTCAACTGATTTTACTTCCATATCACAGATTCTTCAGTCTCCCATTTATTGCTTTCTTTTAATAAGTTACCTTTTTCCTTGTCATATCTTCAATATTGACTAGCGAGCAAAGGGAAAAGTTAGTATTTAGGGGTAAAACTGTTTTTTCAAACACTTCATTTCGAACAAATTGATGGGTAAAAATAAAAGTAAAATTATAAAAACATTTGTTTACCAGAATATAAAAACGAGAGCACTGTCTGTTTTGCTTCTGTGAACATTTATTCGGGTAATATTTATTTATTTTATTACAATTTTTCTTATTGAAGTAATGAAGTATCTTGTGAGTTAATAACACCAATTATTACACAAATTGTTTAACACCGTAAAGTATATGACACATAACACCATAATATATGATAGAGATATTGACGTCAAACACAGAGAACTATTTTACTTAATTTTTGATAATAAGTTGGCACGCATCTGCGTATTTTGGAACAAGGCTTTAATTAGACTGCGGAGTTCTTCATTCCTGAAGTGAACAGCTAAGGGGCCTGTGCCGTCCTTCCAATGGTTTTCTATGTCCTTGAGAGAGCCGCCTAGTACAAAGATCAGTTCTTGGAGCTTGATCCAAGATTTCACGTGTTGCTCCATGTCCGAGGGAGTCTGGAATAACAATAAAAAGCATATACCAACTGTGCATATGCAGTAGTGCGATATGCAGTTTTGTTCAAATAGGAATTAAACAATTTACCTGGAACAAATGTGGAGCTTTCTGCACGACAATGGTGTACATCTCTGTGAGCTGTGTTGCCATTTCCATGGAGATATCCTCCACGGTGCATACACGGTGGATTAACTCATCCAAGAACATGTTCACTAGGGTTGCCATAAGTCTGTAAAAAAATATTATTATAGTTGTAGATAATTGCTATGTTTTTAGTTGAAAGGACAGCTCTAGTGAGCAAAGAGGCTGTCGTCAGGTCGCAAGCGCAACTGTTGAGCGTGAGGAGTCCGATTAGATTCCTGTGTCATACACAGGGTGAGAAGTTGGATTAGATTCCTGTCATAAGTTCATGATCATAAGTTGTATTATTTCATGGTCTTACCTAGTAAAAACGTTATTGGGGAAGACTCCAATCCAGACGTTCTTCAATAAATGCAGCTGTCGGAGGCACTGCCTAACGGCCGCCTCCGCATTGTCACTCAACACGTCTTTCACGACAATGCAGTTTAGATCTGGAACAATAGTTGTCAATTGCTCAATACTGATTTCTATGATACGCCAAAATATCCGGGTCCTTTGGCATGATCAGCTAGAAATTGGACTGTTTAGCTTGCTGATGTGGCGTCCAATGACTTGCATAACCTATTTTAGCATTGAATAGCACACCCATTTTTTTTTATGCGTTAGGCGGCAAACGATCGCCTGATGGTAAGCGATTACTGTCGCCCATGGACACCCGCAACACCGGAGGAGCCACAAGTGCGTTGCCGGCCCTTTAAAAAGAAGTACGCTCTTTTTTTAAAGGTTTGAAAGTCGTATTGGTCCCGAAATACCGCAGGCGACAGTTCATTCCACAGTTTTGTTGTGCGAGGCAGAAAGTTTTTAGAGAAACGCACAGTTGTGGACTGCCAACCAACTGCCAACTGCCAACCAACCAACTGCTGTCGCGTAGAACGATGACAGAAAGAGGCGGCAGGGATCAGTCCGAACAATTCCTCGGAGCACTCCCCATAATATAGGCGATAGAAGACCTATAGCGAGGCCACATCTCTCCATTAGGGTAATTGTAAGAAATGCATATGGCTGGGACATGAGGTCGTCCCTTGTTAGGTTCAAGTCAGTCCTACTCTCCAGAGCGAATATTTTGAACGAGGTTTCGCCACTGTACGCGCAGAGCTGTTTTCTTTTCTTTCTATAGCATGAATATATGGTACCAACACCCTTCCCCGTATTACGTGTACAAAATGTGAAAGTTGCTGTTGTTATAATACATATATTCAAAAAAATTACTAATACTCGGGTTTCCAGAGCACTTAAGAAACCGTGGGCCTCGGACATAGCTACGTTCAGACTAACCATACGAAACTAAATGTAGCTCCTTAGCTATGGTCGCATAGAGCTTTAGGTACAGCTACATATTATAAAACAAAGTCCCCCGCCGCGTATGTCTGCCTGTCTGTTCGCGATAAACTCAAAAATTACTGAACGCATTTTCATGCAGTTTTTACCAATAGACAGAGTGATTCATGAAGAAGGTACCTAAATATTTTTTTTAAGGATTTGTGTAAATTAGCTGAAATATGACAATGATAGTTGAAGATGTCGGAAAAAATCATGCCGACTGGGACCTTTACTGGCGTGCGCCGAGTTAATGTTCGACGTAACAGGCTGATACGACACTATGCCAGAAAAAAAATGAAAGCGTATATGCTCTGCTACCCCTGCGAAGCCGGGGCGAGTCTCTAGTATAGTTATAAGATGTGCAGGTACACCAAACTGAGGACAGAGCATAAGTAAAGCCTGCATCTTATAGATGAGGAGATGGTGCCACATGTATTGGCAACTGTTGTATTGGATAAATGAAATAGGTATTCTATTATTTCAACAATAGAACTGTTATAAAAGCAATAAAACTACCGCCGAGAGCAGCGATGTGGAACGACTTGTAAGTGAAATCATTATTAATCGGAGTTTTTGAAGGCCAGTTATATTTACTGTTGATGTATGTACATAATGAAAATAATAATTGTTTTCTTCATCAATCAAATTGTTCAGATATGTCACTTTCAGCTCAGCTTAGCTTCATTGATATTCCACAAAATGTATACATTGTGGGTGCAAAATTATGACTAAACCACTACTCACCGGAAGACCTTATGTTATCCAGTATCTGTTTCCTCTGCTGCTGCATATGTATGGTCAGATGCTTATATCCCAGGTCTCGGAGTTTCTGTACCAGGTCCACGAAACTGATAGGGTAGTCCAACTCTCGGCCCTCCATGAGGGTCAACCACTTGTCACCAAATGTTTGTAGGTTGTGCGCTAAGTACATACAGTTGTTGTGGAAGAGGGCTGTAAGGAAATACACAATAATTAAGAGCTTTTATAATGGCAGAGGAAAAGTAGGTAAAGAATAAAAAGCCAGAACTAATATGCCCTTAGTATTTATATATTGTAGTGTATTTTACAAATAACTTACCAACATACTGTGGAATGGTTTGCAGATAATTTTCATGATGATATGGTACTACAGCATCATACAACTCAAACACCAGCCTGGTTGTGTTGTACAGCTTCTTGCACACCACATCTGAGCACTGCACTGCTTGCTCCATCATCACATACACCAAGTCCAAGAGTTCCTGAGCTGTCTTTGATATCATGCACCTCGGAAAATAAAACAAACTCTTTGGAATTGTCTTATCAAGAATATTTAATGCTGGACTTTCAGGACTACTCTGTATTGGGTTGTCCTCTACTGGTATGGTCTCAACACCAATAGACATTGTAGCACTCAAATCTTTCAGCATGATTGCCCTAGCAGTCTCCAAAAAATGCTGGCTTGACTTATTTGCAAATAAAACATCAATGTTGTGCACATACTGTAATATGGAGAATTTCTCAGTAAAGAACTTCACTAAAACTAAGAAATTCTGGAAGCCTTCAATTTCTGAAGTGATTCTTCCATAGCACTGTAAATCATTGATGTTGTTTGGTATAGTATCAATCAAGCAATCCTTGACAAGGATGTCACTGAACTCAGAACTGATTTCTCTGCCAACCATAGTCATAATGGTGGTGTCTCTCTTAAAATCAACATTTAGCTTATTATTCAAGTAATGAAAAAGTAATCTCAGGTTTGATATAACAGCATCATATTGTGGTTTAAAATTTGGCTTGTGCATAATAGTAACTGTCATCAGCTCATCAGTTTCATCGTACACAGTACAATCCTGATGTATGATAGCGACCAGCACTTCTTTTAGCAGAAACTGAGCAAACTCAGATACTTTTTCAGACAGTTTTTTACTTCTATCAAGTGCATTCAGGATATCAACAACAATGGGAGTATCATCTACAGTTAATGTTATAGTGATAACAGTTTTCCGAGTGCCTGCTTTTATGTTCCATATGACCATTCTCCCCCATTCAGAAAACAAATCATGGAGCAAGCTATCCCATATCAACTGAGCTGTGTGCTTTGTATTTGTATACACATCTAAATTCTTAAAGCCTTCAGCTGGCATCTCTGTGTACTGCAAGAGATCATAAACAGCTTCAACAGCTCTTGTGAAGCTCTGGGCTTCCCTGCCATCATCAAACTCTTTCACAAACTTCCCACACTGGAGGACATCATAAACTATGTTTATAGCAAAATTAATGGATTGTAGTTCTTTGGTTAACTGGTCACGGTTTGCTAAAGATTTGAGTATTTCTGCCATAGTCTCCTGTTCTATTTCCTGCCTGCACACATCCATGTCCTTGGCTAAATTTTGTGTTTCCTTGCATAGTTCTGCACTTTCTTCTAATATAGCTGTCATATCATACTCGGTGGTATTCAAAAATGACTTGAGATCGTTTTTCAATTGTTCTATTTCTTTGGATACAAGAGGAATCTTCTCAGAAGGTTTCCAGTTTGTTTCATTGATATCAAAGATATTTTTTAATACATCATCTACATTATATTCCTCCATTTTAATGTTTTCTTTTAGATCTGTCTTTTTTAATTGATGGTTCTGGATGTTTTTCACGATTAGGTGATTTGTGCGAATGCCGACGTTGCCGTGAGTGATACTTGTTGGAAGTCACAGCATTCCGTAGTGTATTCACTAAGAAACGCTTGTTGGTTTTTTGTTGTGGAGCTTTTATCCAACCGGACGGCCCAACTATTTCAGCTCGTGCAGCGCCTTGAACAGCTTCTCGCAATAGCTCTTCTACCGCTAGTCTGTGAATATAAATGTCAAAAGATCTCTTGGCTCACAGATATAAACAGATACATACAGAAAATGTAAATTGGCAGTTAAACATAAATATTTTAGTAATTGCGCCCAGCTTGAGATAATATACTATGCACAATATGTAAACCTAATCTAAACCCAGAAACGCTAAATAATGTATCTGAATACTGCAAAATACATCAGTACGTCTAGCAAAATTTGAAACACATAATATGAAGATAAAATTTTGTCAGTACAAAAAACAAGTGTTTAATTTTAGTTAAATGAGATTTCCGTTGTTTATTAGGAGGATATCATCAAAAACGCACTTTTCTAGGGCTTCGTCATCTAATGGTTCTTTTTCGGGTTGATTGGTAACATCTTCTTTCTCTGTCATAGTTTTTAAATCTTCTATTTATTAAAATACCACTACACTACTGTATAAATAAGAAATAACCAATAAATTATCTCGAATTTCCGGAGAAATCCATCTTCATCAAATTCTCTCAGCCGACGAGAAAACAAACACGTATTTTTTGACAGTTCGTGCTACAAATGCGTTCATTAAATTCTTATCGCCACTCACTGTATGAGGTACTTTATTCTCACATCTTTTAGTTACTGATTTTATTAAATCAATCAATACTTATATGCCTATCATAAACAATCATACCGTAAATACCTAAACACAAATAGTCACTTATTAATTATGAGACAATTGCAAAAAAAATAACGAATGCATCGTTAACTGTACTTCGAATTTTATTCGTGGCAATTATTTTGACTGCGTGGAGTGAAACGTCAGCCACGTACCAACGACTGTCACCGATCGTCTGCAGCATTAACCAATTTCACTTCTTTAGTTGTTTATTATTAAGCGAAAAATAAGGTAAGTCAAAGTAATTCAGCTTTGAAAATCAAAAACATTTAACTTTTAAACCAATTCTAATTTAAATTACCACAAAACCCACTGTTTTCATTCAAAATTATCGTGTTTGCATACCTTCCATCTGCAACCTATCTCAGTGCTAAAATTAATATCTCAGTTTTAATTTTTCAGACACAATGAGTGCTAAGCTGCTGTCCCTGATCCTCATCATCGCCACAGCGGTGACAGCCGAAGATGAGCCGGCGATTGCGAGGTTACTTGTCTCCAAGCAAGTGCTGAACAAATACTTAGTAGAAAATATGGATATATTAGTGAAATACACTCTGTTCAACGTCGGTACAGCGCCCGCTGTAGATGTTCAGCTGGTTGACAATGGTTTCCACCCTGAAGTATTCCAAGTCGTCGGTGGGCAGTTGTCGGCACAGATCGACAGGATACCTCCCCAGACGAATGTGTCTCATGTCGTGACAGTCCGTTCTAGCCGATACGGCTACTTCAACTTCTCATCTGCCGAAGTGTCATACAAGGCCAGCGAAGATGCCACTGAGGTGAGAAGCTTATTTTACTTTCACTTATAAATTGATCGTTGAACTCAAAAGAAAAGTGTTACAGTTACTAACAGTATGGTCTATAATATTGAAAGTTTATGATACAGATAGTAGAATGATTTGTAAAACGTTATCTTTGTAAAATTCAGTGGTAAAACAACCATCTGACCTAATACTGAGTCTAATGAGAATCTCACTTGTATTCTACTATAAATGAACAGATGATGAAAAATACTTTGAAAGGCAGTTTTTTAACACAACTATTTCCATCAAGGATAAATGAACATACAAAAAGGTTTAAGGAAAGTTCAAAATTTATATTCAATATTGGCAATACCTCCTCTATTCAAACAGATTATTAGGTTACTATAAGTGTCATTCAACTTAGCCATCATCTTTATTTTTTGTATTAGAAACTAAATAGATAGATATGAGGATCCTAGATTGCCAACAAACATTATCCACAAATTATCTATGAAATTAGTGAAAAAATTAAGTACTCCAGATATTTCAGTACATAATTCTCAGCCTGATATTTGAAATTTTAATGTGCCTAGAAGATGGCAATAGATGCAATATAGTACACTCCTGCCTATCCCTTGAGAGAATCAGTTGTGATGATGCTATTATGCAGTAAACCTAATCTCATAGAATCTAATTCATTGTTGTACAATGTGTTGAAGTTAACTTTTAATTTACTAGAATCATTGATAAAATCAAAAGGAATATGTATAGATCTTAGGTTTTCCGTTTCTGCCTACCTTTATAATAAACATACATGACTTTATGTATATATATTGGGTCTATGTGTATACAAATATATGTGTTTGTAAACATACCCACAAAACTTTATGGAATTATTAGTAGTGTGGGACAATGTTAAAAAAAATTGCTATATCTCCAAAAAAATTGCTATATATGCAGTTTTTAATAACTAAAGTTACTCAGTAAAAACCACATTCTGTTATTTATATCAAACACCACCTATTGTTATTGTTATAGGCTTGTTAGTGTGCAAGCCATGTCTCCATATATCATAAACCTTCATCACTAATACCTACAATTTACATTCCAGGTCCAACAGGCAATCAGCAGTTCTCCAGGTGAAGGCGCCATCGTCGCGTTCAAAGATTACGACCGCAAATTCTCCTCCCACATCCTCGACTGGGCTGCCTTCGCCGTCATGACCCTGCCATCCTTGGCCATTCCCTTCGGTCTGTGGTATTCCTCCAAGAGCAAATACGAGAAGCTAGTCAAGCCGAAGAAGGCTCATTAGTTTGTAGTTAGATAATTAGGTTGCTGCTAACATTGTTTTGTGTATTAAATGAGAGTGTGACATGACTGAACATTTTTATGTTACATTGTTTATGCATGTGATAGTTAGAAGCTGTTTATCAGTAACAATTTCGAGTTTTTCAAATAGTTTAAATAACGTCTAAAGAAAATAATTTAAAATTGAATCGTGTATTGAATTAAAAACTAAAAATCTTTTTATTTTAAATGCAAGATTTATTTTATTATTGATTTCTATTTTATACTTATCAGTTGTCATTATCACCTAGTAAGATTGATTTTAAAATGGAATTATACAATGTCAGCAGTGACCTATCTCACTCCATTAGTTATATACATCAACATCTTTGTTAATATTAATTTATATGAACAATAAAAAACGTTTTTATAAGACACACCTTCTTTTTCTTCTGACCTTTAGGTCAGTCGAAGAATTTAAAATTAATCCTATGTTTGTTTTGTATAAAATAAAAAGGCCACATATCAATTTAACTGTAAATTATTCAATTGATGAATAAAAACGGCAGTGAATGATGTGGCTTCAACTAGTACGCCTCTGCCTAACTGTTCGGGAAATAAAGGTGTAATGCTATGTTCTCATCTGAGGTGTTTTTTTCAGGAATTCGATAAATTATATTATAGGCCCAAGATGAAAAAGAAACCTTGTTCCATTATGAAAAGTTTTTTCCATTCTGCTCTTTTTTTTTTCGTCAATTCTTTTTCCATCGCAGGTGATGCATACAAATGATATACCTATTTTATAAAAATTATATCAACTATATAGGCAGTGCCGGATTAACCACGTAGCAAGAGTAGCAATTGCTACGGGCCCCGCGTATCCAAACCCGCCTGCCTCCGCCTCAGCGTAATTTTTTGGGTGAAACTTATTAAGAAAATATAACACAGAATTTCATACGGTAAACGCACAAGTTCTACAAAAAGTCACTTTATACTTATATGAGGCCATAGCAGATCAAAGGCCCCCGACAGATTTTGCTACGGGTCTCGCGCTTTCTTAATCCGGCACTGTATATTGGGTCTATAAAACTGCCTCATTGGGTTTGTGGTTGCAAGCGCTGCTGCTGTCCGTCAGGTTCTTGGTTCAATACCCGGGTCAAGCAGTTTTATTGCAATTTTAATAAGAATTTTTCAGCAACATCCCAGAAAAAAATTTGGCCGGTAGATGGCAATAGGATCGTCCCCTTTTATGAGACTTACTCCTTAGGGGAATACTACGCGTGATGCTTTGTCATATAATCAAGACTATATATGGATATTACAACACCGTTCATCTTTAAATCATTTTAAATGTGCGATGAGTAATTTCTGAATTCTACATTAGTTATAATATCTATTACTAGATGGCGCTATACTCAATAATAAGGATGTGGTGCTAAACAAAAGATAAAACCCAAGGCCAACCGTAACTTTGATTTAGAACAATCTAAACAATCCCAGTCAACTAGCGTCTCAATTTTGGAATCAAAGTCGAACGTTGGTCACTTCTCGTGTATAGCCGATCCCAATCCTTGTTCTTTTTCTGTGAAAATCGATGCCACCTAGACATGTGACTGTGAGACATACACAACTCTTCCGCACCAAGTGTTACAAAAATACGAATCACGACCATGCAATATAACAAAATACAAGTCGTGAAGGTAAGTAGGAAGGGCACTGTATAACGCGCCTGACGCCCGCGCCCCCACTCGGGCAGTAGAAAAGGTTCAACATCCTTAGCATTCAGATTATGAATAAAACATGCCTACGCGGGAAAGTAATATAATGCCACTCACTGGTGCTAATTAAAAAATGCATACTTATGTAATGCTCTGTTATAATTGACCAGTATCTGAACTACGTAATAATTCTAGACGCATCGCTTTTATAAAGGTACTTACATTGTCACGTGTATGATATAATTGCGATCTATTTAACTCGGTAAGTGTCAGGAAGTGTGAATACCTATAGGTACGGTGCCTTTTAAGTTGGCTCACCTTGTGAGACCCTTATGGAATGCAATATGCTTATGTTCAAGCATGAACTCAATTTTGTTGGGTCAGCATAGATGGCGGTTTATGGTAATCTATCTACCCGTATTACCCATACATATATGGAGAAACTGTGGGAATTTTTAATTTCATTTCACGTGAAATATGGGTCAGTCAAAAATATCAAACAAAAATCGTATAAAACAATATATTATAATTTTATTAAAAGCTTAATATACATACAAACAATACTATAAAACGCAGTTTCGTGCATAAAGAGGACCGTGGTATTTTATATTTATAACATGTTATAAATTTCAAATGCCTTCATATAACGTCTTTTTCGTCAGTACTTAACTTTTTACATTCAC
Source organism: Shargacucullia verbasci (assembly GCA_947562105.1). Lineage (NCBI taxonomy): Eukaryota > Metazoa > Arthropoda > Insecta > Lepidoptera > Noctuidae > Shargacucullia > Shargacucullia verbasci. The sequence goes on from OX387280.1 coordinate 15,090,157, forward strand.
AAAACACATAAGATTAAAATAATACGCTTACAATGAAAACTAATAATAATTTATAGTTCACATCCGTGGTAGATAACACGATTTTAAATTCTTGAAAATCGACGAATGGACATGAAAAATTTAGTATCACGAAATATCAAGACCAAAAATAAAATATACTTACGCTACATTTGGAATTCTTCAGTTAGAGAATAGCTTTCTTTTTTAATATAATTGTTTCGTATTTTATATCGAAATAGGTAGGTAGACGAATTATGGCCCAATTTATCACGGAAATGAATACGAGTATAAACAAAACAACCTGTATCTTGCTTTCAACACAGTACCTGTAATATTATTATGCAGCCAAGATGAGCAAACTATACTTGAAAAAATGGTTCAAATGATATTCGTGACTTGGTAAGCCACTTTTATCTATTGATATACCTAAGCAGTATCTCTACCTAGTTTTTCAAATTAATGTGTTAAATTACTTGTAGGTAAACATAAATTGCTGCAAAATTAATTTTGAAAAAATTCATATGTATTTAGATGTATTTTCGCTTTGATAAATATGTATAGGTAAGTAAAAAAATCTTTGTACATATTGTTAGGTATTTATTCTTAGTTGCTTATAATATCGTGGATTTAAAAAAGGAAATGGATGATTGAAAATTTGTTTATCGTGTGCAAAATATGAAATGGAAACGTAAACAAACAACTTGGAAACGTATTGGTAATGGATGTCCTAAGTGTCCTCGAGAGATCATGGCAGTGACCGGAGAAAGAAAATACGACACAAAAGTATTTGTAGGCACGGTTGCAAACTACAATATAGCAACCATCCATTGTCTTTGTTAGGGGATTTTGTAAAAGCATGGTATATAGTATCTTGGTACTAAACAGACAAAATCAGAACTGCAATATAAGTATTTCAATTAGCTAGTTAGAATAAACATTTACAAACTCAACAGAAAATTACCTAAGTATTCTATATTATTGTAGGTTAATGATTCACAAATCAAACTCGGACTTTGTTTATCTATTTGGTATAAACAATTTGAATAACTCGTCCTATCTATGCCACATGAGGCTGACTTAATTTATTCAACATTATGTCGTTCGTTAAGTATGCAGTTTGAGTCAAGTCGAAGGTTATTTATCTAAAGGCTAATCTTCGGCATTCATTGCTTCTTCTATCATCAATACCTATATTAGTGACTTAGTAAACTATCAATGTACGTCAAAAATAGGCTTATAGATGACATACCTACCTAATACTAAGTACTAATGATCTAAGCAGTGACATCATCATAATAATATTTACGTTTCCTCCTTGCAATTGCAACCTTTGTGACATCCGCGGATATTAGCGGAACAAAAGTAAAAAAGCGTTTAAAGATATAAAACAATAAGGCAGTTTAAAATAGTCTATACGATATTGTAAAAATAGCGTTTCTGGTCAGTAAATTATGGTTAATCTCTGATAAGGATCCATGTAGGAATACTTCTCACAAGCTTTCACGTTTATAGAAAATTGGTTTTTGACATGAGGCAGTAAGGGCATTTACCTTAACCGTTATAACAACAAGAAAACGTTATTATGACCCTATTGATAAGAACTCAATTTTTAAAATCGTTCGCTATTTAAACTTTTAAACATACAGCCCCACCCAGAATGTATTTCATATTTCGAAACCAAGTATGTAATAGAAAGATACAAAACCTACACATAGTAATGTCGGACGCAAATTCTTCGTATGCAAATATAAATACCTGTTATAGGAAATGGTAATCTATTGCTAACGTACCTATACATACGAGATCCGACATCAATAAAACTCGTCGATCGCAATTTAAGTCTTTATATATCTTTAGAAGAAGGCTAATTAATTAAATGGATTATACAATTTGCAGTTTTACAGTTAGCAATAGTGATGATGATGAGAAATGTTGAAGTAAAACTTGGGATGAAGAAGCCCGAGCTCTGGCGAACTCTGAAGAAAACGGCGAGTGTCAATGGATGGACGAATGCCCTAACATAATGCTTCAATATCAATAGCTTTTTCGATAAAATCAATTGTATGTTTCACGCATTATCTCGCAGCGGAACATACGATAATAGAAAAACAATTCTCGCTTATACGTATACATAGATGGGTATCATATTTTCCGTTTAAGCCACGTGTATGCAATATATACTATACGCCCATCGCACGTATCTTTACAGCTGGTCGCTAATAAGACAAGCATTTTTTGTCTCTTTATGTTCAGTTTGGTAGATACATTAGCGCGTCTCTCTGCCGTTCAATAGTGATCTACTAAAAAACTAAGCTATGATATAATCGCCACAAAAAAGTGGTCCCAGTGGTTGATTCATACAGCGGAGGTCGGTGCTTGATTAGGTAAATTGAAAGGCGGTTTAAAACTTCACGTTGAAACTAATTACAGAAAAAACGAGAACTGAATATGAATGTGTCTTTCCAGAAATAGGCACCATGTTTGCCCAACTGTTAATACACAGTAATAATTTGACTTTGGTCAGGTAAAAAACGTGACTGTGAGTAATTTCGGTAAAAGATAAATATCGATTTCGTGAACTTGATAATGAGTGCGATAAGAACATTTGACTTAACCAATCGTTATACATACATAATCGTGTCTCGTCTTTATTGTGTACATCAATGATGTTTCTGCCAGGCTCCAAACGCAATTTTATACCTGTCTGGCTGGCTTAATTTTGTAGAATGTATGGAGCGGCTTTTTATTCCGACCTTCGCCAATCTCAATTTTATTAATGGCTTGCCTTTGTTGGCTACCAAATTGTCACATTTCAAGGCTAATAAACTAATTTGCGCTGATATCTCTAAGAGTGCCGCCAGTTTTAGAAGTTTAAGTGGCAGCTCATCGCATTACTCACCCCTAAATAAATTAAAGAGACAACGAGAAGCAAAAAATTGGATTCGGATGTTGGGGTTACGATTCTTTCATTCCCAAATCTAAGCCCAAATCAATATAGGTACTCGAATAATAACAAGCAAGAATAAATTAATAAAACTTAAAACCCGCCCAATTGACGAACAACTTGTTTTTTTTAATGTCATGTAAATTATGTATTAGGCAATCACGCCGATCACACACCATTTAAGTAGATATACCGACGTCTAATTTCGGCAAATATAAGATCAGCTCGTGCCTATGTCTACTTATCCAGGTGAAAGACCTGTATATTCTTCAAAAAGCGGGTTTTGGCAGAGTTAAACGTATCCCTATTTAAGACTTGTTAAAGCTCAAAGTTCACTAGTATCACAGCCGGGATATGTGATGTCATTTCAAATTATTCATGTTTACTCAATATTCGAATAGTTCACACTAAAGCTTATTCTAGCTTTGTTACAGAAATCGGTTGGCTACGTCTGTCTGTCAAAGGGTCACGAGTTCAAGACGTCGCAGATCGATAGATAATGTCGGTATATACCTGTATCCATTAATCACTTAATAAATGACATTTTTCAGCCGTGATTATTATAATTTCATGTATGGAATACGTACAAACTATATGATGTCCGATCGAGAGCACAAATAGTTTATTTTCATGCGACAAAAGCGCCTCTACGTGGGCTACAGGAAGCCATACATTTGTACGGATGTGTCGCTCACTTGCCCTTGTAATAAACACTCAAGTCAGCCATGAGTAGTTGTGACATTACATAAAGCGAAATGTCGCGCCTCACCTATTTATAGTAATTATTCTCACAATAATGCGAAAAGTGACAAGTTCATAGTTCACAGCTAACTACTGAATTACAATGTACTCACGATAAGCCAATGCCGACACAGTTTGTTTACCCATATCAAGGAAACAGGTAAAGAAAACGTCAGAGATATTTCACACATCGTACGCTCAACAAACCAAGCGAGCAGCGAACAATATTGCTAGTTATAAACAAAATGTTTAACGAGGCTGCCCCGAATGTTCCGCTCAAATTAATGTCTTAAGTAATTTGGATCATTTACAGCGTGAATAATGTAGGAGGAACGTTATCAACGAACCGTTAATGTCAGCCGCAAGGCTTCAATACCGCCAATTAGTATGTGTAACGAGTGTAGACGAGCACTTGCAATGAGTAACGTGTTTGATGTACATTAATCTGTCACGCATCATATTCAATCACAGGATTAAACGTAGTTTGTTTACGATATAGAAATCTTTATGTCCAATCTGGAATCGGAACGTTGTCGCTACTATGACGAAAGAGGCAGGCAGTTGTGATGAAGGAGACATTCCTGTCTGTGGCGAGTCAATAGTAAAACAATTCTTCTTTCCTTGCATTCAAGCCTTGTACCATTATCCAGGGTCGGCTCTCTTTATCTGCCTGGTGAGCGCTTGTGCTCGGTCAGTAGTAAAATAATGTTGGCTCAAAAGTAGTACGGCATGAGAAATTTACCACAAGTGTGAAAATACGAGAATACATACAAGTGATTCAATTAAGAATCTAACAAGATATATTACCAAAAAAATCCTTGACACAGCGTATACTTCACGTCGACGTTGTATCGAATTACCGTATTTAAGTATAGCGGTAGTAGCCAATAAAACTACTATTTCATAACCGGTGTAATTAAGTCATACTTCTTCATTATTAACTTTTAATGTGCCTTTGTTAAAACTAATGAGAGCTGTGGTTATGATTACCATGGCGTAAGAATCTTTTCCAAATCCCGAAGTAGCATTTTTCTTTGCACGATTTTTCGAAACGGTTATATACTTGCGCCTTTACCTTACTACTAGGTATTAAACATGCATCCAAAAATATGACAATAACATATAAGTACTAAATTGTCTGTTGTTATAAACTTCTCTTAAATTGGTTGCTAAATTACGTCAACAAGAACGCCATTACCCAATACCTCTAAGCTCTAATTTTCACAATAGTGTGAAGAGGCGAATATTGCTGGATTTTAGAAGCTTCCAGCATTTTATCATCGAGATGGAGAGCATGAAATTTCAATAGTTCGTTCCTCTCAACGTTAATTTAAAGTTCTCTATCATATTTCTTGTACTACAGGAACATTTTATCGAATTGTTTTGGCAAGAATGCAGTATTGCGCAACTACAAATTTTAGAAACTCATAAAACTTGTAAACCATTACGGACATTCATTAATTTAGAGCTGTTTATAGTTTAGTCGTTAACAATGCAGGAGGCAATATGGTTTAAAGGAAACCGCTTATGGAAAATAACTTCAGTGTTTATTAGATAAATACGTTGTAATTCACCTAAATATACCACGAAAGATCTTGTTACATTATGTACAAAAATAAAGCATAATTAACGTCTAATAAGTTACTAAGAATTAGGAAATATAAAAATGACAGCCATAAAATAATCACAAAATTATGAAAGTTCTGACATCTTATGTTTCGGACTATCGTCCTAAAAGGAAATCAGAAGAGACACATGCAGACATCAATGGCTAAAGGGATTATGACGAATCTAAGACGTATAATAAACGCTGGTTTTCTTTGAGGCCGTTAACAAATATTGCAGTCGTAGAATTGGATAGAACATTAATTTATACATTACTTGAAACCTAATCAATAATGTAGTGCTTGTATTAGCGTGACTGGAGAGAGTTCTTTTCAGAAATAAAAAACATTCAAGTGATTTTGGGAAACAGTAAAAAAAAAATGTATCGTGCCAGTTTGAGGGTCAATGGCTAATGTTAACAAAAATCGTGAGCACTACAATTAAGATCCGAACATAAGACTTCAATCAACTAGTTCTACAACTACTTCAATATATAAAAATATTGCATTGGTTATTTACATTGATATAAAACTCTAATCCTCCGTTCTTTATCGCAAATAACGATAACCATCCATGATTTCGTTTATCTATGAGCGAACCGCGAGTAAAGGCAATTAGTGATAAAGGGAAAGTCGCTAATTATCAAATTATATATTTATTGGATCGGGACTATATGAATGAGTTGTTACAGGTGACGAAGCCCCATAATCCGGGGTCGTAGGCGTCGAACTAGGAGGGGAATCCATGGGCTTTGTCAGCGCAGACGCCACGTACTCCGGGAACCTAACACTAGATTCCTCCTGCAATGGGGCCGGAGGAGTGCAGCTCGGGAATGGACTAAGCAACAAAAACGTTCCGAAAGCAACTATCGATGCCATTATAAGAATAATAGTTCGAGCTTCGAACCCTGCTCTTAGACCGGCCCACGCAGCCATGTTGATGAGCAACAGTAGGACCGACACTCGAATGAGCCTGACGGCCGTCGCGTGAATCCTCCCACCGCCGACACCGCTCATGTCGCACGGACCGTAAGCGAAATACAAATTATGTTTATCGCCCACATGCTTCAGCATCATGTAGAGCAAGCCGAACGGCGCGATCAACGGACATGCGAGACTGTAAACCATCGTTATTGAGAAAATTGCTATGCTCCAAGCGTAATGAACTCCGAAGGGGAACTCGTAAAGAATAGCCCTCTTCACGTAACTTTTTTCAGCCTTCGATTTAGACTGCAATAAATACCATACATAGAGGAAAAGTTCCGGGAAGCGGATCAGTTCTAACGCTGTACCGATAAGGCCCGAGGTTATGACGTAGTTGACGAAGAATGCGCCTTTGTCGGGCAAGAACACGCAATCCCAGCGCATAGTATCATTTTCGTGATGTATTGTCCAAGTGACGAAGGCTTCAGCGCTCGCAAGACCCAAAGAAGGTAGGATTAAAGTCATCAACAGCAAGAAAGAAACAGTTTTGGTCATAACAGAGTAGTTCTGTTGAGACTTGGTCCAGTGTGAAAGAAATTTATCAGAGAACGAAACAATAGCTGGCATAACAGCAGCCATAGTCCAAAGCAGCAGAGTTGGTAGGAATTCAAAGATCACAGTACTAATTTTACCCAGGGCCTCTGGCTTAGCCACCATTGTGTTGAAAAGATTAACAATAATTGCAGGGGTTGTCAAAAAGAATAGGACAATAAATAAGAAAAAGTTAACTACAATAGCCTTTAGATACCACATACCAGGCTGTACACTCAAGTTTTCCCAAATAATATCAGAGGGATTTGTTGCATGTGTCAAAACCCAACCGCGATGCAGACTAAAGTTACTAATTACATGCTCAGCTAGCTGGTAAGATGGTAAAGTTAAGAAGGCAATCCCAAGGGGATCATTCAATACCATAGCTCGGCATCTCTTGGCTTCATCTTTCAGTCTCTTCTCTTCATTACTGTAGTACTCGAGAGCATCCACTTCAGGTCCACACCATGTTGGCTTCACAGTGATGCGTTTCCCAGTCTTTTTGAAGTATGTGTCAGTGTATATGAGAGCTTCCGTCACCATGTCTTTCCTCTCTTGCACATCATTCAGTAAGTTGATGTTGTATGCAAGGCGGAGGTCCACTATTTGGATATGAGGGAAGTTGTGAGCAAAATATGCTCTTATTGTTGATTCATTTCTATCAGCTTTTGATATGTTTGTTATCATAATTGTGCCAGTCATAGATGTTGGCATTGGTTTGCGTCCAGTACACCTCCTCATTATCAACACAGATATAGGTAAGAATGATATGCTTATCAGGGTATGTACCCATAGCCAACTTGATCTCCCGGTAAGGTTTGACAGAGTAGTCCTACTAAATGTACTGGAATCAACATTTAAATTTGTTCCTTGGAAGTTTATAGGCAGGATCACTCCAATAGACACTAGTGTGACAATGAACATTAATGTTATTGCATGTCTTTGGAAGGACAGGTAGTGGACAGCATCGGGGCCACATTTGGCAAGTACCTGATCACGGGTTAGGCGGAATACAGCTGGTAGCCACGTAAAGAATCCTTCGTCGATGTTGAGTGACTCATCGGCGCTGCGCCTCCTGTTTACTAAGGCGTCGCCATCTCCGCCGCGGTAGAACAAATTCGTCCATCGACTTTGTGTCCGCTGGACAAGCGCCATGCGCCCATAATTCCACGCAGTCCGCCGAAGCACGGTGAATAAAACAATGAGGCATGTCCACGACACCAAGTTGAGAATCAAAGTCTGTGGAATACCGTTGTACGCGCCAGTTATTATCACATTCTGTGTAGTGTTCACCAACATACATCCTTCATCGTCGGTACCATTCGAGCTGTTCGAAATTAAAGTATATTGTAACACTCTGTTTGTATAACGACTCATTTTCGATGTCGCAACACGGTCAGTCAGGCGATAAAAGAGAAAGTATTTACATAATGAGGGTCCCACAAATCCAGAAAACGCACTGACACTTCACAAAAAACTCATTTGTATACACCTGAGTACTCAAATTTCGATACCATCTGGAAATTCTATTGTTGTCAGATAAATTGGATCAAAAGATAACAAAATGTATGACGTTTCTCCGACACTGCCGCACAAAGTCGCGCTAAATCGTCACAGATAAAAATAATGACTGCACAAGACAAGAATATTTCGAAACATTTCAATTAACGTCACGTCTCTTTTCTATCTCTTTTATGCACAAGTGAACATCGTTGAAATTAAAAGAGTAAGAAACACTTGATTTTAATAAGTCCGTAATGGTAAAAATATAGCGTTATCATATCTGCAACGTAAACTCAATGTCACTTGTAGAGGAGAGACAATTTTTATTAATCAAGTCATGATATCGTGTTTTTTTTTTTAATTTAGATAAAATATGAGTATTTTATTTTACCCATTAGTTTTATATATATATATATTTTTTTTTAAATTGCCCCACACTTGGATAATTCCTGTATCGTGGGTGCGTTTACAAACATATATTTCACATACACAAAGACCCAGACTCGAAACAACTATCTGTAGATCATACAAATAATTGTTCCGTGCGGGAATCGAACCCGCGACACGTTGCGCAGCAGTCGATCACTCAACCACTGCGCCAACCGTGCCGCCAATATGTTTATGGATATTAAATAATTGAATACCTAATTATGACATCGAAACCCAAGTTCTTTCTATTATCTCTTTCATTCATTGTTTATGCTTCTGAGATCAAGGGCTTACAAATTGGCAATACGTTACTAAACGAAAACGAAGAACGTATATGTGACGTGATTAAAAACGGCAGCGTTATTAAATTGAGGAATTATACCTATATACAAATTCCTCAAATTAATAAATTCATAAAATACTGTAAGTATTGGGCAGACAAACTTAATATTATTAATAGCCCGTAATATCCCACTGCAGGACAAAGGCCACCCTACTCTCCTTCCATTTCTCTTTATGAAGCACTAATTCGGACCAATCTTTCCAAAAGGAGTCAAGTTCATCCCGCCATCCCCATCTGGGTCTACCGCGATGTCGCCTGTCATGTAAAGGAACCCACTGGGTCGTGAATTTGGCCCATTGGTCGTCTGACATGCGACAGATATGTCCAACCGAGTTCCATTTTAGCGTGGCAGCTTTCCAAGAGAAATCACTGACTTTTGTTATGGAACGGATTGTTGTATTCCTAACCCGGTCTACCCGGCAAATAAACAATATTTAAAAATAGTTCGAAACTCAACAAGATATTCACATTAGTGTATACTCAAATCGTATCGTCTTACACACATAGATCCCACCTCTAGGCCTGTCAAGTAACAAAAAAAAATTAAATTTACGTTTCGTTTTATGGTGACTAGAAATACTGTTTGAATTTTATAAAAAGTTTTCAAGATTTATTTATAATTAGTCGAAAAGGTCGCATATTTGTAGCAACTTATTGTGGTAATTAATTGAGGATATCTTTATTGGGTTTTCCTATTGATTACGGTTATGATTTATTAACAGTTGCATAGTTCAATTCAATATTATTTTCTGTAACGTAAAGACCTATAGAGAAAGAGACGACAATAAACAATGTATTTGAATAAATGAGATAGACAGACACACCATACTTGAAATGTGAGATTAGAAGAAGAATGAATTTCTGAAATTCGTAACAAGTTCGACCGTTCGATTAACTTGTTTTGTGATAATTATTTTAATTTGATGTATTCAAACTTTTTAGCACCTAATTATGGCAGACTTCGACTGGAATAATTATTTAGAAGTGAATAAAACAATTGCTGTTCCTGAAGAATTATTTTCTCATGTAAGTTTCATTTTTATTAATTCTATCATGTTGTATAATATATTTTATAAGATCGTTGTACTAAGTATTTAGTTAATTTCGTTATTTTTATAGGATACTTAGTAATTCTGCTGCTTTCTCATAATTTTTGTTACTAAAAGTGATACTGAAAAATGAGAAAATAAAAATGATGTGTATCACCATAATAATTTCTATTTATAATCTATGAATATTGTAATAATAATAAAGCATTTGTGTTCTTTTTACGTTGTACTTTGCAGTTAAGAGTTTTATAATTAAATTAAAATATTCCATATACTTAAGAATATAATAAAAAGTATATTTGTAACCATATGGCCATGAACTTTTGCTAAATGATATAATGGCTTTTATAAAATAATTATTTCCTTCAACTAATGAAATTCGAAACATAGCTTTTAAATTATTTATAATTCAAGTAAAATATATTATATTTTGGTCTTGTATTCATTTTTAAAGTCTAAGTAAATGCACCTATTAAAATAATAGGTACAATATATGATTCAATACAGATATAAATACATATAAATGTTTATGTAAGCATTGGGAATATAAAAAAAAAAATGATGATGTATATATTTCATTTTAAAATTTAGTATAGGTTTTCTGCTGTATCATAGACTATATTATAATGGATTCATTTTATATAACATTCTTAATCTGACCACCTTATAACAGGTTCATCTGAATCTACACACAGACACAACATAGGAACAGAGATCACTCTGTTCCTATAAACTTTAATAAATCTAAATTAATATCAGAAGCACCGAATAAACTAGGATTACATTCCTATAAAGTACTTACATTCATGTTTAGAAATTATTTTGTTCTGCTATAAAATATATACAATGGTATACTTTACACAGTCTAAAATTCTTCAGAGTTAAATTAATTCACTGTCACTACATTCTTGCTGAGTTTTCTCTGTGTAATCTCATTGCCAAATACTGTTAGACTAATTCTTTGATTAAATAACATGTAGGTAATAAATACACCGCGAACAATGAGAACCACAAACTGCCAGGTAAATCTAAAAATATAATAAACTACATGAGGAAATTTGGTGTATGCCAATTTTATAGTTATATTGCATTCGGTTCTTATATGAGTTATAAATATAGTTTAATGATATTCAAATACAAGCTGATACATAATAAGGTAAAGTATATAAAATAATATTTATACTTATATTATACTAATAAACCGACAATATTAAATATTCAACCCATTACTGTCTCACTGCTGGGCAGTAATTGTATTTTTTTTCTAGTTTAAAAAAAGGAAACAAACTATTATATAGAAAACTTCAGATTTCCATATCAAAATATATTCTGGTAAATCTTAATTAAAACATCCATTATATTGTAGCTATTGTTATTCATTTAATTATTTGTTTATTTAATATTTTGACAAAATTCAAGCTTGTTGAAAACATTATACATATAAGTGTAGGCAGAAAAAAAATTGTATAGGTGTGGTGAGAGGTCCAATGTATTACCTGCACCTCTTACCATTTTTCTTTTCCCATTGTCCCCTACAGGTTGAAACCAGCCTCTACAATGGCATTAAACAGGGCATGCTGCTTGAGGTATGCCACAAAAACAACCCAGACATCTACTGGATAGCAGAAATCACCATGGTCTGCGGACACCTCCTCAGGATCAAGTTCATTGGTGCAGACAATGACTTCTGGTGTGACATATCCACAACAAAAGTCCATCCATTAGGCTGGTGTGGGAAGTACGACGAGCTTATAGAACCCCCTGACGAAATCAATGAGAAATATGGAGATACCATAATAGAGATTATGAAGAAAGCCTTATTAGACGGTCAGTCAGTGGCCCTAGAGGCTCTAAATAATAAGGGCCTGTCCCCTATAGATAGAATCAAAGTTGGAATGAAGGTGGAAGTGCAGAATGTCATAGACCCCTACCGATATTGGATTGCTACGGTAAGATTTCGTAACTATTTCTAAAATATTGCACACAATTATTATCATATTTTCGTAATATGGTTTCGTTGTTGTGTCAACATTTTTCGACTTCAGAACAACGACGTATCTTTAGTCATCGTTGAATAAATTTCTCGGAACATCTGCCAACTCTTTCTCTGTCTGAACATCGTCTGCCTATCGAACTTCGGGACTATTGGACTGACTCAGGTGTGTTATCACAACACTCGGTTCTCTGTTATTGCATCCAGTCTGCCCCAGATGCCTTTTCAGTTCGTCGGTTCATCTAGCTGGGGGTATCCCACAATGTATATTTCAGCCAATTACTGTCCCGCTTCTTCTGTATGGGAAGGCTGAATACCTTAGTCCACCACGCTATCATGATGCAGATTAGCAGACTACACAAACCATCGAGAACTTTATGGGTTAATTTACAAAATTGTATGGACCTATGCTAGAAGTTTCTTCAAACGATAAGATCCTCTACAATATTTTCTCAAGACAAACCGGAGCCTGTTACATAGCACGCAGAACTATAAATGCCCGACTTAATCGTGCAGTGATAAATACACCCCTAATATAGAACCTGCATGTGCAGAACATATGGCTAATCAGTAATCCTTTGTAAAAAAACCCGGGTTAACAGTTGATAAGAATGTAATATCTCTTATCTGCGTAAACAACAACCCAGTGGCGTAGCGTGGGTTTCAGCCGCCCGGGACGGAGGCAAATTTCGCCGCCCACATAAATGTTAAATAAAATGATTCAAATATTTATAAGATTTATAGGTATTATTATTATTTATTGTGAAATTTTGCCGCCCCCTAAAAGTGCCGCTCGGGGCGGGCCGCCCCTGCCGCCCATACTACGCTACGCCATTGCAACAACTCTTTTCTACTCTGTGTGTTGACTGTAGCGCTCCTATTGCAACGAAATCAGGTTCGAAGCATTACCTGTTCTCTTTTTAATACACTTACACTTTAATATTGGATTAGAATGTTGGGCATTAGTAAAAACGCATCTCGAAGTGAGTTTGTCAACGTAACGATAACATAAAAATCCAACTATCAGTCGATAGTTGGATTTTTCGTTCTTACCGGTCGGCGACACTCGTCATATTCCATCGAAATTGTAAAGGATTCTGTGTTATCTGGGGGAAGGAAGATAAAATTACACAGAAATCTATTTGCAGTCGAATTTCTTTGAAATATAGCAGTTATGGTATTGCAATCGAAAATAATTGCCTTTCTCCGAAACACTATCTCATTTCTATCAGTCTGTGTGGGTGGTTTAGAACGTGTTAAAGCTTAAATTCATACGCGCTTTTTGAATGTTCGTTAAAAACTCTCTAAATAATACATTAGAATATTATTTTCTGATGAATGCTTTAAAAGAGCTTCATGTTTGTTCGAGAACGTTTAGAGGTTATAACGCCCACACTTTAAAGCTCCTGTAATTTAAGCCTCAGTGATCGGCATTTACAACTTTCAGTACCTACTTCTATGGAGATTGTTCTGCATAGTACTGATCCAAAAACAATATCCCAAGCTTGTCGTTGTAGGCGGCATCCGGCGAGTATATTGGAGACATTACACTTTATTTCATAATTTTTATGATTATCTTGTAACACATAACATTACCTATGTAAATATATAGGCTTGTGTCATTTGGTTATTTATAGCCTCCTGTAGGCATTCTACTATTAATGGACATTAATTCTAGTCAATAGGAGTCCAATAATATATATAGACTGCATCCTGTGAGGTCCTGGGTTCGATTTCCGGATCGGGCAAAGTTATTGGGTTTTTTGTATGGAAATTCTCAGTAGCAGCACGGAGTCTGGAACTGCGCCCGGTAGATGGCAATATGCTGGCCCCCTATTACATGGGACTCAATAACGGCATCGGCGTAATGTGGGTGTACAATACAGGGAAATACAGGCGTCCTGCTATGTTATTTTATAGGAGTCCAATATCGAAGCTTTAAGATTGAGCTTTCAAAACCCAAAATAAGGGCTTTTAGTATACCTACTGACCATAATTAATTTTTCATTTTATTGGACTAAAGCTCTTGTCATTAATCGTATAGTTAAAATCTTGCGCTGATCATGAGACTTTACAAGTCTCTGGACATTTCATAACAAAACTGACCACGACTTGACCCTGCTGCTCATCTCTGATCTCTTGATAAACTCCCTTGACAGCCTTTACTCGCCCTTAATCCACCCGCAGGTTGACAGGGAAGCCTCTTTTTTGCACTACGTGTTTGTATGATATCCTTATTTAATTGACTTCAAAAGCTGTTTTCTGTCCTATTGAGGAAGTTTGGGTTATTTTCCTTACGATTAATTATCATATTTCAATTGTAATAATAAAAATAACAGCTATATTTTTCCCTAGGTGTGCGAGAATGTCGGCGGACGCCTGCTCGTTCGGTACGATGGTGCTGACGATGACCTAACTCAGTTCTGGATCTTTTTCTCCAATCCTCGACTCAGCAGCTTCGGATTTGTCACCAATAAAGTAAGTTAACACTTGAATATACTTTAATAAATGTACTGATAAGGTCTGATTGAGGAAATGACGTCTGATATGATGAATGGGATAAGGGTTAATGTTACCAATTGTTGAATGTAGAATTAAGTGACGAAAATATATTGCTCTTGCCCATGCCTCCGAATAAATAACTAGGCATACATATTTTTAGTTCGTATCGTAAGCAAGAGCACCTAAAAATCTTTTTGTTTTACTCATTTTTTGAGAATAAGAAGGGTAATTAGGCCACTTCACTGGCCTGTGGGTTGATAGACCCACACCCCCCACACCTATACAAGTTGTCGATGCAACTTGTTATCCTTTACTAGCAATAACGCAAGTGATAATCAAAGTTTCCTCCACACATGAATTCGAAAAGTTAGAGGTGCGGGCCGTACCTACAAACTCAGACCATCCTTCATGAAAGGCAAGCATTCAACCGCTAGGCTTACTGCTTAGTAAAATAATAATTTTACATTTTTCGAGAGATGGCCGGCGATCCTGCTCTACGTGTATCATATTTATGGAACGATCAATAGAATAAATTCTGCAAGTTGTCGCCCCCGCACGCCTCCGTGCGACCTGGATTGTACAGTTTAATTTTAGCAGTATCAAAGCTCTTTATCAGTACTCTTCTATCTACCTTAAGAGTTGTTTTGTATCTTAATTGAAAACACGTCAGAACACAGTAATTGTGACGATCGTTATGAATTTAATCACTCAATTTGGGGTGTAAAGAATTTTTTGCTACGATCGAAGATTTTGTTTGTTTGTTTTTTTTTTTTTTTAAAAAAACATGCCCCACACTAGGATTTCTCCTGTATCGTGGGTACAGTTTACAAACATACATGTCACATGCACAAACAGACCCGAAACAACTATCTGTAGATCATACAAATATTTGTTCCGTGCGGGGATCGAACCCGCGACACGTAGCGGAGAAGGCTAATCGTTTAGCCATTGCGCCAACCGCGTCGTCGTCATTTTGTAAGTCTAACTTAAATTTTAGACCGTCTTCTTCTTCAGTCGAATAATATAAGGACGGTTAGGCGTACATCAATTTTCTAGATTTTAAAAATATTAACTTTAACAAAGCACATATAAAGCACATAAGTATACTATTATTTGTCTCCTAGCTATCTTATCTTGTGTTTATGGTAGATACCTATGGCTTCGCCTCAAGCTCTAGTAAGTATAGCGGTTAGGGAATTTAAAGACGATATGCCCCAGCCTTGAAAATTTAAAGCTGCGTGTTAAGTAGCACGTGTCTGACGTGTCTCATATAAAATCAAACGATACAACAAATCCCTCCGACGACGTCGCGTCTCGTCCGCGACGGCCCGCTGGTATAGCGTAGTATGTAATGTACGAATTCCTAAGTAATTTTAGCACCAATATTTTATTAATCGAAAACTTGGGGTTACGTCTACAAACACTGTCTCATTGGTCTAGTAGTCGCGAGCGCGGCTGCTGAGCATGAGGTCCTGGGTTTAGTTCCCAGGCCGGGCAAAGTGTTATTGAGGTTTTTTGAACATCGCAATAGCTGCCCGGAGTTTGGAATTGTGCCCGATAGATGGCAATAGGATCCCTTCTACGTGGGACATAATAATGACATCGGCGAAATGTGTGTGTACAAAAAGTAGACCTCTGTCTAAGCCTTTGAGGAATATAGGCGAGATGCTATGTTATGTTCTACAAATAAGCAGTTATGTATCACAAATATCGAATATATTATAATAACTCAAAGCTTTTTACGGGAAAGACATAAGGAGACTAAGAATTGCGTACAACTATTATATCTGCTATTAAAAACAGAAGAACATCGATTAAAAATTACTTACTAGCGTTGGGTATTCTTATTTCCATCTTCTTGTTTCTTCAATGAAGCTACAAAGTAAAATAATAAACAGTGTTTAATAGAAAATGGACGATAGTTGATTAGCCTAGATTCCGCGGAGTAATTTTAGCCCCAATCAAAGCTCTATTGTTACATTATTTATCAATATTCTAGTACCATGTATGTAGGTCGGTAAATATAAGAACCGTAATTCTCGTTACTTGGCGCTGATCGTTTTTATTGACCTCGATACTAATTGCAGTCTTCGAACCGGTAATAGCGATTATTGTGGGGTAAACGAAGTTCAAATGGTAATATGATAATATTAGCTTATGTGCTTTTCATTGGTGTAGTGATTGCAAGTGCAGCTGCCGATCTTGAATTTCTGAGTTCGATTGATCGGGAAAAGTGTTCAAAGAGGGTTATTCTGTTAGAAAATCCGTTTATGTCTATTAGATGGTAATAGGGTCGCTCGCTACTTAATACATGACTTAGTAATGGCATCGGCGAATTGAAGGTGTACCATATTACACCTCTGCCTAAATCTTCGGGGACTATCGCGTTATGTAATATGTTAATTACATATTTGACATCGTAAGCTTTTTAGCGGGCTATTCTGTGATGGGGTAACAGTTTTGTGCTAAATGTAGTATTGTAGTATTACATGACAATGTCTAACAACATTCACACTATTCCTAAAGGCTAGCTATGTATGAGACGTGTCTAAAATAGTATAGATAAAATGAGAAGGCATATCATAGATTGCTGATTAATTACTACGCAAGTAATCGAAAGTTTTATATCGTAATCATTACGGAGTGTAACAATCGCTTCAATTGAAATCTAAGTCACAAGCCAATAAAGAGGTAGTGTCGGGTCACGTTTGGTTCTATTTGATAATAGTTTTATTTTTCTACTAATTTGAGTGCGTTGAGTCACAATGCTGCCGAGGATGGATCACGCAAGCTAGCAGCAAGCAAATAATGCCTGAATATTTGTCGTAATGTGCATTTGGTATAACAATATCAAATGTCATCTTCAAGAAAGAGCTTTCCATTTTTATGTTTGTCATCCGTGCAGCAGTGGGGAGTGGGGATGTTTCGCTTATCGCGACGTTAGTCTAGAAATAGGGATTTTCTTCCATTAGATTAAAGAAAGATTCACTACACTCAACTGCACCCAACGACTTCGTGAGCTATCTCTAATGATAGATATAACAATACTTGGGAAAACTACGATAGCGCGAGAATCGTTCTAATTTTTCCCTTTTCCCTAGTGTTATAAATAGAAATAGCATCTACTAAAAATAGACAATTTAGCTCTTGTTGACGTCACTAGACAGCAGCCCTATACGCCCACCCTTCACCGCTTATTCTATTTACATCGCAGGGTTCTCCGTGGCAGTTTAAGTACCCTGGCAAAGTGAACAAGTTCTCGTGTAAGAACAAGCTGAGCACGCAACTGCGGGCAAGCGCCGAGGAGTCTATCTCCGAGCCTACGCCCGCAGACCTGTTTCAAGTAAGTATCACGCCTTCTTCTTAAAGGTGTAGGCGAAAACTACAGAACGCCAAATGTTTTTATCGATCTCTTGACGAAGCATGTCGACGTTCTTGTATCTTTTTTTTACACATTGACGCGCGCACCCGATGTCTTTTATTTTACTTAGATATAATACGAGTTATATCGAATCTACCAAGTTCTGTGAAATTTGGTACTTTGAGACATTTTATGACATTTGCGGTTTAGTAACCTCGAAGAAGAATTATACAAGGTGATATTTAATTTTGTAGTGAAAGTATTCGAGAGGAGCTTTTCTTGCTCTTTTTCTTTCATAACTTCTATTGATTTATTACATGCCATGTGCAAAGCTACAAGTGCTAAATTGTAGCACTGATGACGAATGTATATGAGTATGTATGTAGTAGCATCGACAACATACCGATTAATATGGATCGCACATCCATAACTACACATTATTTTCAGACACTGAATCAAAAGCCTTTTCTCATAATATCCTTTTCTCCTCCACAGCCAAACCAAAACCTAGAATCACACAACTTCATAAGCGGCATGAAGGTCGAAGCTCTAAGTCCACAAGACATGAGAACTGTCCGCCCGGCCACCGTCACCAAAGTATTCAACAATCTACACTTCTTAGTCGTCATCGACGACCATATGGAGGACTATGAGGACTCCAAGATGGCCTGGCTTTGTGACTCCATGCACCCGTATATATTTCCCATAGGTTGGGCACAGAAGAACGGCTTATCATTCAAAACTCCCAAGATTTGGAAGGAAGGACCGTTCGATTGGGACGAGTACTTAACAATGACGTCGTCAGTGCCCGCGCCTGATTACTGCTTTGGGAACAAACCGCCGCTTGAAGGCATCGAAATCAATATGAAGTTAGAAGCTGTAAATCCGCAAAATCATGAAGAAATTCACGTAGCCAACGTAGATAGTATAGTAGAACATATGTTATGTGTGGAGTTGTTACCAATAGGCGAGAAGTACTGGTATTCTCAAGACAGTGACCTGCTGTTTCCTGTAGGTTGGTGCGATAGCAACGACTACGCCCTACACATTCCCGATACAACGATAGAAAGAGAACCGCCAAAGCCGGTTGAAGAGAAAACAATTAAAGAAGATATGAAAAGTTCAGACGAGTGGTGCGATAGAATTTTCTTTAATTACAAATGTTACGCGGGGCCATCGATAAGTAGGAACAAATTGTCTCAGTTGCCAAAGCATGTCGGTCCTGGGCCGTTGTCGTTAGTGCTAAAAGAGGTGCTCAATAAGATTATATCGGCGTCGTACAAGCCTGCTAAGCTGCTGAAGGATTGGGAGACGGAGGGGCCTCCGGAAGAAGGGATGAGGCTAGAGATGTTGAGAGCTAAGTAAGTGCCCTTTTTTTTAAGGTAATCTATATAAATAAAAATCCATTGCCGCATGGGTGAAAGATGATAACTTGAGAACGAAAGCTCGACCGATTTGGCTGATTTTTTTTTTGTGTGTTCGTATTGTTCGTAACTGTCAGGAAAAGGTTTAAATTAAAGAAAATGTTGTACCGGAAATTTGGATGGTATTTACGTATGAAAATATCAAGAAAAAAAAAATGTGACGTTCAGTTTGAAATTGTAAATTGCACCCGTGCCGGGGCGAGTCGGTAGTTGTCAATAAAGTACGTCCCGGGTGCAATTTGTTTACCTTAATTGTTCTGGGTCTCTGAAGTATATTTGTTGGTCTTCTTGTATAGGTGACAAATACTGAAGACACGCATATAGAGTAGCTATAGGACTGGACAAATCATGCATGCAGGAGCAAAGATCCCGTAGCTCAATCTAATTATGTGTCTCTCTCATTTCCAGGCTAAAAACCAGCACATACCACGCATACGTGCCGATAGCGCGGTCTGCTGACCAGGTGTCTGCGTTCTGTCGCGACGTGTGCGTCAAGCTGCAGGCGTGCCCCTGTCTGTTCGGGCCTGACGAGTACATCGAACAGTGCCCCAAAGACTGTCAACACGTCGATAAGTCCACTTTCCGTAAGTTTATCTACTTATAGTCGCTCATGCGTCAAGATTTCCATATCGTACGGTTGTGAGCAGCTCTGTGCCGTAATCTTTACGAGATCTCTCTAACTAAGAGCCATCTTCATCAGTAAAAAAATATTTCCCTAGAATTATTGTTCGCGCGCTAAGGAATATAATGCCCGTACAGGCAGTTTATTTATTAATATTATTATCGACACTTTAAAACGGGTTAACCTTGTAGATCTTCATGTTTCACAGACACATTATCTAAAAATAGCGTCAGAAAAAATGTATTAATTTATGTAAAATATTGATTTTTACAGACAATAACACCGAACGTCGAGGGAGACCAAAGGGAAGCGTCAATGGTCGAAGGAAAAAGAAAAAGGCTGCTCCAGAGAAGAAAGAAAAGGAGCAGCAGCCTTCCCAAGAGACGGAGAGCAATAAGGATGTGGAGTCAGTGGAGAGTGAACACAGTGCCGGCTCCACCCCACCCTCCGAACCCGGCACGAGGCCCAACTCGCCCGACAGCGTCGAGTACAAGCGCAGCCAGCGCAGGAAACGTGAAACAAAACATAACTACCCGAAAATGGAAATGAAGACACGAGGCGCCAAACTACCCAACTTCGCTCTCCAAATGAAAGAAGCACACTGGAACAAGAAAGACGTAGAAACAATATACAATAATACCTGTGTCAAGAAACAAAACTCGCAAGACAGTGACACAGAAAACGAGACAAATGAAAGCAGTTCCAATTCTAGAGATGCCAAAAATATATCTGATGTATCGGACTCTGAGGAACCGGAGCTGAAGAAGTTGAAATTCAACACTTACGATCCTCTGCCGTCAGATAACAAGATGTTCGAGAAAGATATGGCGATGACCTGGATGAAGGGCAAGCTGAAGCTATCAGCCAACCCTCTGGACTGGTCAGTCGATGACGTATACGCCTACTTAAGCAGCACGGAGGATTGCAAACTCATTGCAGACAAAATGAAACAAGAAGAGATCGATGGCCAAGCCTTCGTGATGTTAGATCTGCCCGTCATCAGGGAATTTTTGCACATGAAGAAGGAATTCGCTCTGCAACTTAGTAAACACATAGCTATGATGAGGTGGTATATAATCAATTTTGAAGAAAGTGGTGAATCGTGATTTTGTTCCTTATTCTATTCTTTGTCTAGTCCACAATAAAGTATTTGTTGAATAATAATAATAACAACATTTATTTTATCAAAAATATATTACATTGACCTCAAGTTTTACGGAATTTCCTGCACAAAAAGTTACAAATTTTGGATATAAACGATTTTTCACTATCGCGATCATGGGAAAAGTCTTCGTTGAGGTGTATATTCTTCTTCGCGTAAGAAACTTTAACTGGTATTTCTCTATCGGGTATGTTGCTGTTGTTGTCCTGTTGTTGCTCGACATACTTTTCTAATTCTATCTTCTTAGCAGCTAGGCTCTCCATGTTCTCTGCCGACGCCACGTGTTTACCTTCCGATTCATTCATGCTCGGTTCTTTAATGTTGATTTCTGATAACAGATTGCGATCATTCATTTTAATTTGTACACATGGACTTCCACTTAACAGATAAATGTTAAAGATTTCTTCTTTTCTAGAAGGACGTTTACCTTTGGAGCCCTTTTCGTCTAAGGTAGAATCTGTAAGATAATTATCATTTTTATAAGCTTCGATAACAGAGTGTAAATTATCGGCTGCCGAATTAGTGTTTGTGATTATGCTTGACTGATCATCAACATTGCTTAAATTAGCTTCTTTGTCTTTTGAAACTAATGTTGCTGCTCTTAATGAAAAATCATTGGATTTTCTACTTTCATTCGAAATAGAACTTTCGGAAGACATTATATGGTGTATCATATCTTTTATAAAGTCTTCCATATCTCCAACTGCGTCCTCTTTATTCTTGGCAAGAATCTCTTGAAACCTCTTCTTATAAAGCTCAAAGTCACGCATGCTTGCATAGAAATTATCAAAGATCTCTTGAACCGTTGTTTTGAAAAATTTAATGTTGGACTCCAAACTACTGATAGAGTTATCGTCAGTTTGGAGTTCTTGGGACATATTCTTAAATATTTTCATTTCCAATTTATCAAGTTCGGAATTGGTTAAAGACTTTTTATCTCCCACATTGCTAAAATCTTGTTGATTTGAATCTTTAACAGGCAATTCATCGTGTTCATATTTCTTGTAGTACTCTCTAAGGCTTCGAATAGAGTTGTTTGGGTGGGTGTCACGTTTTCGAATGCTGTTCGATGCGAGACTATATTCTGTCGGGAGAACAACATTCATCTCAGATTTGCAATAATTGTCAGAGTTCCCTTTATGTCTGGGTGCTTGCGATACATAGAAACTGTGCCTCGCTTTGAGACTTTTATCTGGGTCGTCACCTGCACGAAGTCAAACGAAAGTAAGCAAGTAATCTTACATACAAAAAGAACAGGTACCTACATAACTAGTGAAAAATAATTGAGAAATAAAATGAACACTTGATGGTAAGTATATAATACGGCAGCATCCTTTATCAAGAGGCCTATGTTTAGCAGTGGATGCTAATAGGTTCGTTTTATTATGACAATATAAGCTAACGTTAAATTGGTATAAATTAAATTTTTGCCACGCTTGGTTCCTCTTTATGGCGAATTTGTATGAGTAAGTTCTTGCGACGTGGAATAGTAATACAAATTATATTTACCCATAGTTATGAAGATCAACTATAACAGCGAATTTAGTACGCGAAGAAAATATATTGTTCGTAGTAATATTTCTGGTAGACTTTATTGGAATAATTACACTTCATAGATTTTTATGCCTGTGTATAATAGTAAAAAAAAGTTAAAAAGACTATAATTTTTCTATATTTCTGAAATGAACGTCAGATTTTATTCATAACTTAGGTAGTGTTTTATTCTCTTTGTTATGAAAAGAAGAAAAAGTAAAAGCTCTTATTTCAAAATTCGCGGATTCCCAAGGAACCATGACGGTTGACGGTCCACTACGGAAAAATCTTGGCGTTGTTTATGATAGATATACGTCTCGATTTCATACATAATGGTAGTTAGAATTATAAATAAGTAGCACATAAATATTTTATTCTTCCTTATTTTTACCTGGTACAATTACACAAAAACCTTTTCACGAGCGTGCGTGTGCAACAACATAAACATAAAGCGCTGTCCTACAGAACAAGACTTTCTATCAAATTACTTTCCTTTAACTGATCACAAGGTGTGCGTTATTAGACGCCTTTGAATCCACGTTTGACCGTGATGATAAACTTTTGCCACATATACGCAAAGCATATTATGTAGACGTCCGTTCAGCAACATTTGTAAATACGCAATCATGATACGCCGCCTGCCATGTTTCAAGAGCGCATTAGCGAATGCATTGAAATGCAACGAACCGTTGAGCTAAGACAATGAGTTATTGAGATGGGTGAGCTGCCAGTGTGCTATAATTCAATCACCTATTTTCATTGGTGGACCTGGACCAATATTTGAAATTGACATATTTCTAAACGTTCAACGCTAACTCGTTTGTCTATGTACATAATAAAAAATAGAATAAGAATTATACAAAGTCCACGAGTGCAACAGAGACAACACATAAAACGGCCATGGACTAAAAAAAACATTGTCTATGTCAAGCCAGTCATTGAACCGTCAATTGCTGAACGAACGAACGACAGCGAATCTCAGAGGCCCCGCCTTTATACCCGTAATTTTATTATTTCAGTTGGTTTTCGCGATGATATTATTATAAAAACGGGCAGCTAGGTAATAATTTTCACTGTTTCAAATGTATAGACCTAATCTATGTCAAGACATAATCGAGTTAGCAGTATTGGAATGCAATTATTGATTTGCCGTGTACGGCAACAAATAGTGAGATTGTGCGGGTTTTCTAGCGTTAGCCTGTTGTGAAACCGTGTAACTATAAGGGCTTAGGGAATTGCGGTACTTTTTGAGTTTTCGTAACAAGTTTTTGTGTCACAAGAGTTCTGCAATTTAGTGTATTTGATGTTGCTATTTTTAGTGGGTGTTGTCATTGTGGTTCAAGCTTTATTCGGATTAGGTCATCAAGTGCGGTGAACATGTGTGCCGGAGAAATGTGTATTTCTAAGTTTTAAAGTGGTTTCTTTGATTTCTTGTTAGATATACGAGTACTACGAAGTAGGAGACCTGTAAAGATGGGTACAACAAAAGTACTATGTTTCGTGGCGATAATATCATGTTCGGCGGCATTATGTGAGTATTATTTACTTTTGTATTTATGTCTATTGCTTTATATGTTGTTATGTCAGGTGTTTATAATATTCTAAAGTATAGTTCAGTCAACTTTTTCTCACTTTGCCATCTCTGGGGGATACAATTAAGTGATGATATAGACTTGTTGATATGTACAACTCTCTCTTCTAACAGGCGTTTGTAGTAATTATTACCTTCCGGTTGCATGAAACTGTAATATGAAGCTTAACACCACCTAAGATGACCCTCTAACCTAACATTATCTTTATCTGGAGTAAATGCTTAGAGGTCTAAATAGACTGAGTTTGACTGGGTCTGACTGAGGTTTGACCCATAAGCTACATGAAATAATTTAAAAACATGTTATGAAGTGAAAGTCTCTATTAATTATTAAAAAAAAAATTTCAAATCCATTAATTTCAGGCATACAACTAATTAAATTCCAACAAACAAAACTGTTAGTTAGTTCTAATGATGAAATTGACAATAAAATTATATTTTTCTACTCCTTCCATTGCTCAAAATACCTAGGTAACACAAGATAAAATCAGAAGCGCTCATACTCAAATTCCTTGTACACTTAAAAGGAGTCATTAGTCATCAGTATCATATCATATCTTAATTTAGTAGTCTACATGCCAGATTTGTAATTGACAACATTGTTTTGTCCTTGGTCATGCCGTGATCAACATTTTGATGTCATAGATTGAATTTAGCACTGTTTGGGCTACCCACCTAGCATTCATTCTATGTACTATAGATTTTATCAATCTTTGTAAGCCAGTTCAGTATTTAAAAAAGTTATTTTTATTTTTTAGTGCCTTTTATTTCTATGTTCATGCTTTATGCTATTTATAATAATTTTTTGACATATTCTCACTAAATGCTGATTTATCAATCTTATTAGAAAGAAAAATAATCAATACAGTTACATGACAGGTACTGCCATCTGGTTTTTAGTCTGTTCTCAGATTATTTATAAGTAAACCAGTATGATTTCCACTTAGTATTTGTATATGGTAAAGTCTACTTATGTCACTTCTTGTAAGTGGAGTCTTGCATTTCAATCTTATAATTTATTTATTCCAAATGCTGCTAAGTTTCTCTTTTGTGTACTAAAAAGCGACAAATTCAAATAAAGACATTTAAAAAAAAAAAATTATCAATAGAGTGTCTTTTACTGTATTACAAAATGAATATGTATTGATTATATGTAGTTATCACCTGTGTGTAAAACTTATTTTATTATCAAGTTATTTGAAGTTAAGTTTCAAAGCAATATTTTTTGGGCATATTATAGTTTTATAATGTATCAGTCCAGGTGACCACATACTTTTCTTATAAAATATATTGTTAAACAAATAATATAGACAAAGAACACATTTTATATTTGACCATTTTTAACCTTGGCAGTGTTAAGTCACCATGGTACTGTTCAATTTTGCTGACATACATAAAATATGTTAACATTTATATCATATAAGTACAGTAGAACTAAACAAAGAAAATCCAAGTGTTATTGTATGCAAACCCAAGTCAGTTTTGCATAATTTTTCATTTTGTATGTATTGTTGATAAATCTTCACATCATGTATAGTTCACTATTGGCAGAGCTTAGGGCTACTATCGAAGATTGGCAGGTGGTGTGTAGGGCTCTCATTGAAGCAGAACTAGTGCCAATTAGATCATATCGCAATCAACATCCCGGCTCTGTAATAGATTGACAAATAAATTCTTGAAACACTCTACTTCTGTTTGTAAATAATCTGACACAGTTACCATTTTTGGGCATGAGTATTGGCATATTTTCATACACCATTAAATACCTACATGTTTAATTTGAAATATTTAATTTAACAATGAATATTTTTTTTTTACTTTTGCTCCTCAAAACCTTGTATTATGTATAAAATGATTACAGGGACTAAGCAATATGAGCAAATTAGTACAGAAACACTGACCTAGCCTAATCTTACTTGAAACTTAATAGCAGTGAAAAGTAATATTTATTTGATAAAGGTGAAACCTATGACAAGTTTTATGTTACAATATACTGTATACTAGATCCTACCCTATAATGAATTAATGATCTAGCCCATGGCACTCCTACAAATATGTGATACATGTGATTTCATAATTAATAAAATAAATATTGCATGGTTAATGCCAAGGCAAATAAAACCAGTTGGAGTTAAATATCTTGTGTTTAAGAACTTATAAGTTCTATAGCTAGAGGTATTTTTTGTAATGGAACTTGTTTAAGTAAGCTGTACAGTTGTACAGTATACAAGTTATATAAAAACAATTTTCTGATATTATACATACATTTTATATTTAAATATTTTCTTATAAGATAATTCACTTCTCAGAACAAGAATCAATAAAATAAAATAGCTGAAAGTGCTCCAAATTATCTCATTTTTTGTACATAACATACTTGTCAAAGATTTATCTACAGAAGCCACACAGAATAACAAATTATTTAATTATAGAAAATAACTAGAAAAACCTAACATAGTAGAGGATGACAATATAATCAACATTTAATTAGCTAGTAAATTATTACTCAGTCTCTACATCTATAGGTGTATGACAATATCATCATCATGATCTCACTTGTCCCCAGTGACGTCACCGCCGAAGATCGTCAAACAGCCGACGCAAGAGGAGATTCTGTTCCAAGTGGCGCAGCCCGGCGAGGTGGACAAGCCGTTCATCATAGAGTGCGAGGCTGAAGGCGAACCGGCTCCTAAGTACGTCATCTTGTTATACTAAGCTAGAAACGATACACTCAGGGTTCAATATCCAGCCTAAAATCACAACTCCGACAACCGGACATAATTAATATTCATGTTTTTTTTCTTCTTTTTAATGGAGGTATATAGGTGCTTCATAAAATCACATTAATCCCGTCACATAAACGATCACTAATTTAGTTAGAATCACTCATTTGAAGTTTATTTTGACAATTTTTAGTATAGATAGTCATTTGTCGAATCAATTTCGCGCTGACTTTTGGGAATAAATCGATGGAAAACATAAAAAAAATCTCCTACTTAAAAAAAGCAAAGGTAAGAGAAGAAGACGAAGGTCAATGTACCGAGTCGCAAACCTCGCTGGCTAGCTGCTTATTTGTGGGTCTTAAAGGTTGCTCTCGTGTTTGTATATGGAGGTCAAGGAGACCGCACTAGTAAAGGATAAATGCAGATAATTGCAGCACCAAAAAGATCCTCTTAAATTAGAAAAAGTAAAATATTTATCAAAATCGCTTTTTGCGGTTAGAGTCCCACTGTTTCTAGTAAATATATGTTTTTTTACTACCGGCTTCACGCCTTCAGGATTCGTTCAGCTGCAGTACACACATGCTTTACGGTGATTCACACATCCATTTCATTGTAACGATGATGTTTCCGCGACATGGCAGAATTGAGTTATATTTATCTCTGTTAAATTGCGACGCTTGTTACGCTTATACTATTAGACGAAGTATTATGTCAGAATTTTGTACTCTAATACTAATTGTATTTTCTTTTGTTTCTTACGTCTGTCACGAAAAATAGTTGTAAAAAAGATATGTAGTTTAGTTTAGCGAAACATGCGATTATATTTTGAAGAATCGTCTTCCTTAAATAAGACAGTCCTGACACATCGAGCTTTTGATGTTTATCTGATATAGGACTACAGTCCACGACTATGTTCAAACTATAAAGCATAAAAAATTATTTTTGGCGACTTGGATCCTTATAAAGTGAAGGCACCCGTTAAGAAGGGATTTTCCAAAATTCCATCCCAAAGGAAGTGTAATGGCGGTTCCAAATCTTTCTACGCGTAGTTTTCGGAACAGCTAATGTGATATATGCACAAAAATATACACCAAGCTGTTGTTGGTAGTAGTTTGGGAAGTCATGCATCATGAATTGTAATGTACGAAAGATGGCTGCCGTTTTAATACTTTTATTAATTCCTCAGTGGAAGTAAACACGCTAATAAAATATTCAACGTGGTATGTAAAATACTGTGTCATAGGACTCGGTAGTTATCTACTTATTTAGTTGGTAAGAGCTATATTGGCTTGCACGTCTTTTTTAGACATCTGTGTCTCTCATATCTAGTGTACTTCTGGATAAATTATAATACGGTTTACCGGTTCTATTTCTGCCTTAGATTAAAGTACGTATAAAATATTATTAACAAAAGTGGACTAAGCATAACGGAAATTGGTCGGTAGAATAATGTAGAAGCAATTAAACACGGCTCGCAATCCTCGTGTCTTCGTACACGTGTAGAATAGGAATAAGATGCATGGGCAGGTCAATAAATGGATTACGATAGACTACATCTTCTCATCAAACGATTGACTCAAATCGATCCAGCTCCTTGTCTCACAGTTATAAAGAACTACCTGTAATAGACTGCGAAAGTCCTGGTAGTAAATCAAATGGTCCCCCTATCAACCAACAAGAGAGACAAAGCCATACAAAACCACAATTCTAAATAGTTCGGTGATTATACTAAGATGTTATCCCCCGCGGGATGTTTGTCGATTCACTAGAACGGATCCTGCCGCTAGGGGAAAATGCGGTATATTCACAGCTGGGGACTTACACAACGACAAGTAACAACACTAGATTTCCCAGGGGAACTACGGTTTCATTTGAGATAGTATCTAGTGCATATCCTTACCGTGACGCAAGCTTCCTGTTGCAACCTCATCCGGCGCTGTGATTGAGTGACAAACAAATTGACTCACGCTTGTATTATTAGCTAGATTTATCATAGCGTTTTATAGACGCTTCATAGCTAAACTATTTAGCCTTTTGTCCTTATTGTTTGGTTCACCATCATTCGTAACCTGTGTCTATCTATTCTTGGGTATGAGTCTCTTTTCAGAAGGTACTCGTGAACTTAAAGATTCAAACAATATCTCGAATAGATGGCTCTTTTACATAATTCGTTTGTTTTCGCTAGCGTCTTATGAATCCTCAACTGGAGATACATTTGTCATCTGGTCAGCAGAAGGAGAAATTATGACGTTGTTTGGGCTTTGAGAGTCGAAAATTCAAGTGTACGTCCAGTACTTCCTCGATGGTTTTAATCCCATACTACTAATATTATAAATGTGAAAGTCTGTGAGGATGTTACTCAATTACGCCAAAACGGCTAAACAGATCTGGATGAAATTTGGCACAAAGATATATTATAGTCTGGCTACTTTTATCCCGAAAAAATGTGCGGGTTCGTAAACCATGCGGGCGAAGCCGCGGGCGGAAGCTAGTCTAATATAAATATATTATAATCTCCGGGAGGTTAAACGCACAGATTATAACTATTTTAAACCTATATATAAACTATCTTTCTTCAGTCTTAAGTCTTTTAGGTCATACCCATTCGACTTACGAACGCAAACTTGAGTATAAGGCCGAACTGTTTATTTTGATAATCCAAACATGAACAATAAAAACATGTTTAAAAATAAACCAAGGTGACTTTAAAATAACAACATTAAGTATCAACCAATATTCTTATCTTAAGTTATAGGTATAACTAGCTATACCGATAAATGGACAAAAGCGCGTGGACATTGTTCTGCCTACCCTAACACACATTGCGTGATAGTTTGTGACTGCGTCGCTTAAACCATCCGCGCCATACATTTTGGTCACCGTTTTTATAAATGAATGAAACGTCGATTTCCCGTTAAGAGTATAAGTGTTTAAGTATATTGACGCTTTTTTGCGGCTTATGTGTAAATTGAGCTTTACGTAAGTACGCATGCGAAAACCTTTTAAATGCTCAGCAGGGCTTAAATCACTTCCTTGTCTTCAACGCATAACTTACGCCCCATGACTAAGCAGGTAACTATTAACTGAGCTTAAAAAGTTATCGTACGTTCTTTCTAGATATCTAGGTATATTGGAATGGAATGTAACTCCATGAATTGTATTAAAAATGAGGAAAATAATAAATGTATGACAGCCAGCGCGTGAGGTCCTGGGCCGGTTCTCGGGTCGCGCAGAGTTAACAGGATTTGCCGTATGATTCCTACGGAGTTTCATAGGACTCAAAAAGTCATCTGCGAAATGAGGTTGTAGCTACTATAGTACAGCCCTGCCTAGCCCTTCGGGGAATTTAGGCGTGGTTGCATATGGTTTGCGTTACTTTGTGATGTGTCCCGTTTAGATGCCGAACCGATTTTAAAGACGGAACTAATTACTATGCGAGTACTTTTCACGTGTAATGTTAAAAACTTCTCGCGGGCCATGCCGCGGGCGGACACAGCAAGCGTCAAATAAAAAAATACTTTAATTATTACTTGAATGTTCTCAAACAAAATCTGTTAGAAGCAATCTACGAAACTACTAAACCGATTGATAAAGTTTTTGCTGCTTCGATCACATACTATATGACAATGACCTAGCATTTCTACACGTTCTTACAGTCCAACATATAGTTGGCTGTGCAGGGTCAGTCACTCTCAGACAGACTCAGGAAATTATGGATACTGTTACTCTGTATCTCATATCCCACTGCTGGGAAAAGGCCTCCATCCTAAATTATGGAGATATTCGATTTGAGCTCGTCTGGCGAACCTTGGGCAGTCAGCCTCGATGCCATTATTGGTGACTGGCTAACCTTTCCTCTTGACTATGGCATGAGCGGTTCCCATGTGATAGCTCGTGACAAATCGACAGAAGAAAATAATTAATTTAATTAATTCAGCCCATTACTGTCTCCTTGTTGGACAAGGGCTTCTTTTCAGGATGAGAAGAGGAGATGAGGGCTATATATATTTATTTAATTTACCAACTATTTAGTTACATACGACATTAATTTGAAATCTTATATGAGGCACATTTTCATATACATATGTATAAATACACAAACAAATCATATACTTAAAGATAAAACCGTATATAAACAAATCCATCATTAGTTCTTCTTGTAACTGGTGACCATCTATAGGTATTTCTTTGGTCGATTGTAAACGAGAGTCCATTACTATGAATACATATATATATTTTAAGGTCGGATGGCGCTATATTTTATATAAAAAGAGTTACTATAATGTGTGGCAGACGAAATCAATGACCCCTGGCAGATAACGGGTCCATAATCATATGAATTGATTTATACTTGAAGGTAATTGCCCTCAAAAGCTTTTCGTTTACTTTTACTTGGTATTTTGTGCTTTAAGTGTCCTATGTAAAAAAATACCGTAAACTGACGATAAATTATGAACGTGTTCATTAATTACGACTTAATGGTCAAAAAAGTGGTATCTAATTGCAAAATACAATAAGTAGAAGTAATAGGTTAGGTTTTTTTTTAAACGTAATAATTATTATCGTGGGACGTTGTTCACAAACACGAATATTCACATGAACAAACACCCCGAATCTGTTGATCATACAAAAAATTGTTCCGTGCGGTAATCGAACCCGTGACACGTAGCGCAGCAGTCGATATCTCAACCACCGCTCAAACAGAACCGTCAAAAGTCAATTATAAAACGATGTAGAAATTGTCTAACACGCATGTTAGTTTTATTGACAACAGTAATTAGCAAATGTCTGTCTATTAATATAATTACATTCATAATATCCTTTGTTAACGGTCAATTGTTAATTATTAAATTACTAAGCTTTTAGTATAAATTACAACAAATATAAAAACCGATACCAATAGAAGGTCCATTCATCGAAGCTATAGATAAATTAGTAGAAAATAAATGCGGGACATGAATAATTCATGGCGTGAGTCAGCCTTGGTTCGAATGCAGTCATCTCGAGGCACCACGATATCCTCGAAACTATTATGTCATGTATGAATAACGCTGTTTATTTGATAAAAATAATAATATGACAACGTTAAAAACCCGTTTTGATGTTTGTAGGCTGTCCTTACTGTGGTAACGCTGATCTCATTGCCGTAGAACTTAAATTTCGAACGGTTTTTTATTTTTTTTATTTTAGTGCGTTTGGAAGCACCTCACCTGATGTTAAGTGATCTTCCTGTTCTTCCTGTCATGTCGATGGCAAATTAAATTTGTTTTACCTAAAATTTCGCCACACGGACTGCGCTTTCCGCAGCGGCCATGTGTTAAGTGATGTTGCCGAGGATCACACAAGCTCAAATAATGTATATATTCTATCGATCGTGTACGATCTGTTTTAATTCGAATTTTGTTTATAATTAAATCAATATCTATGGATATAGAGTTTTTATTAAACGTTTGTAGGGTAGAGGAAATCTTGGTAATCCAAGGTTAATTTATTGTTGTCACTCATAAAAACTCTCAAATCAAATGATCTCGTCTTGAAGAGATAGCGCAAAGATTTGTATCAAACTAGTGAACTTCGGTTTCTATGGAGATATTCCTTTGGATAAATGTATCTAAAATTATGTAAAGTCTCAGTAATCACCATTACAGCTCATTTGACATCGTGGGCAGTAATAAAGCCATTCAACAGAGCCCGAGTTTTCACGCGTCACGTATAATTTCCCCTTTCAGCTAAATGTGGGTCACATGTAGGTTTATTACTGTACCTAGTTCCCTTTTACGATCTGTAAACAGAACAGGTTGTTGGCCTGTCTATATCTGGAGATTTATTCTTTCTCTTTTTTTTTTGTCGGTGTAACTGATGCAGCACTCGGCAAGTTTTTTTTTTTTTAACTTTGCCCCCCTCTAGTGTTTGTCCTATTGTGTGTACAGTTTACAAACATAGGTATAAATACACACATAACCAGACCCGAAACAACTATCTGTATACCATACAAATATTTGTTCTGTGCGGGGATCGAACCCGACACGTGGCGCAGAAAGCTAATCGCAAGCCACTGCGCCAACCGGCAGCTTAGATCGCGCGATAGCTTCTGTCAAACGTCATTTTTGTGTCATAATGTATTGGCTCACAGTGAGATAGCTTTCGCGTTATTGTCGCTTTTTTACGTAATTAGGCTGCGGGTTGTCAAAAAATTCTCGCGGGCTTTGACATAAATATCTAAAATAGTCGGCATTTGTCCTAGGTACAAAATGTTTTATTTTAATATTTGTAAATGTATATCCTATCCTACTTCCTACTAATCCTATCCTACTATAGGCCGACCGTTTAAGTCGCGTATCGCCTGCGCGGTAAGAAGGGAGCGGGGGCGGGTAACGCTACACACGGAGTCAATAATCCAAAGATTTATCTCGAGATAGACATTGTTGGTAAAGAATAAAATAATAAGTATCTTTTTTTTAAGTATATATTTTTAAGTTTTACAAATATTTTATAATAGCTTCATAGGTACAAAATCATAAAACAATAATTAACTCCGTGTAAGAAATATTTAACCACAGATAAAAAAATTATAGGACTATTCGTCACTAATATCCATATCGCTTGAATCATCATCACTGTCTGAGTAGCTTGAGGAGTCAGAATCTTGCAAATTAATAATAAATCGGTCCATCTCTTCATCAACGATGCGATCGTGCAGACAATATTCATCTTCAATAGTTTGGAAATATACATTGTATGCTATTTGTTTAGCTTGCTTGTTAATTTTGTTCGCAAAACTGGAAGAGCGATTCATCTTGAGATTTATCTTGGCAGTCGTATACCTTGTGCGTTAATGTCCAAGCGTCCGTAACAAAAATACCAACCGCGCGCTGCGAGCACAGCCAGCACACTGCCGCACTTGACGTAAGCTCTCTGCTCCGCGCACCCCTTTCACCCATCCGCTAACATCTCCCCCCGCTCCCTTCTTACCGCGCAGGCGATACGCGAGTTAAACGGTCAGCCTATAATCCTAATTAATATTATAAATGCGAATGTTTCTGAAGATGGATGGATCTTTGTTACTCGGTCACGCCAGAACGGCTGAACGGATCTGGATGAAATTTGGCAAAAAGATAGATTATAGTCTGGAATAGCACGTAGGCTTAGTTAGTAGGTACTTTTTATCCCGGGAAAATGCACGGATTCGTAATACATGCGGGCGAAGCCGCGGGCGGAAGCTAGTAATAAATAATACATAAATAAATAAATAGTAGTTTCTACTTCTATAGAAAAAAATACAAAAATTAATAATTAATTTTAAATTAATGGATTCATCGTTTTCCTAATTGGATTCACTCTTGTTTATATAAACTTAATAATTTTCTAATATATACATAATTACTGTTTATGGTATATTAAGCTTTGTGGTGTAAGAAAACCGCAGACTTATTTTAAAATAACTCGTAATGAATCTACCTACTTGCTATAAATAAAAATTGTGACTTGTCTCTTGTGGTAAAGCGTTAAGTCAATGTCCCCAAGCCTTTGAACTATTCATAATTATATTACGTCAAAGACCCCTCTGCGTCGGGGATTAAAAACGCTGTAAACGGTGCTGCAGAGATTTGCAGCCTAGGAATAGCTATGGGTAGGCTTTACGCTCGAACCTACAGACAGACGTACTTAAGGGATTTAATTTTTTGTAGCAAGACAGCATGAACTGTATAGGGGCCGTCCATTAA
Organism: Shargacucullia verbasci; assembly: GCA_947562105.1. Taxonomy (NCBI): domain Eukaryota; kingdom Metazoa; phylum Arthropoda; class Insecta; order Lepidoptera; family Noctuidae; genus Shargacucullia; species Shargacucullia verbasci. The sequence continues at coordinate 15,124,920 of OX387280.1, forward strand.
TCACGTGATGTTTTTTAAGCATTTTTAACCCCTACTTCCCCCTTGGTGATATGTGGTGAGGTTTGAAAGTACCCCTCCCCCCGCCACCCAAAATCACGTGTATATTTTAAAGTACCTAATTGATCATGTTTATAGATGAGCTTTTTTTAGATACTCAATGTTCCCAACATTCACGAGTCATTGTAATTCCAACGTAACGACTTCGCCCATGTCTCTTAGTAAGTAAAAAAATAAATACACGTGATATCTTCACGTGATTAATGGACGGCCTCATACCTGTCCTCGTCCCGAATTTCTCATAACCGAGAAGAATTTTTTTATCAAAAGATGGCTTTATAAATTTTACGTAAACCAAGCCACAGGCAGGCTGTTTACCTGGTACTTAGTATAATAAATACATCCACAGCAATACAATACAATACAGCGATATCGTTATTATTTCCTTAGGGATACGAAAACCGTACTAACCGCATATTTGATTAATTAATTAATTGTTCATTATAAGCCTTTATTATTATTTAAATTTAATTATTTATTAAACCATATTTTTTCTAGGTAAATAATTATTACCGTAAATAAGGAAAATGAAGTTCACCTACTCAACTAGAACCAAATAAGGGTGTAATTAATTTCCCATTTTAGTAATAATAAGGAAAAATGTGTTTTCTTTGTTATAAAATGGAAATTTTACGATACATACAATCAGTCATGACTAATATGTATAATAGAGAAAAACTTTCAAAAAAGAGAACTTTAAATAGCAGGAGAAATAATATATTTGACGATTATTAAAATTATAAGATGCATGCAAAATTTCATATTCATTATTACCTCCAAATAATTTAAAGATCCCAAGTCGAAAAATCAAACATGAAACCAAGTTTATTCGCAGCAAAGATCAAACTAACATAATTTTTTTGTCCAAACAGGTATCGATGGATTAAAAACGGCAAACCTTTCGAGTACACGAGCTACGACAACCGTATATCACAGCAGTCGGGACGCGGTACACTCGTGGTCAGCCAGCCACGCGACGAAGACCTCGGACAGTACCAGTGCTTCGCCGACAACGAGTGGGGTACCGCCGCCTCCAACAGCGTCTTCGTGCGACGCGCTGAACTCAACTCCTTCAAGGAAACAGACAGCCAACAAGTCGTCAGAGCAGAGGAGGGGAAACCTTTCAAACTCACTTGTGAACCGCCCGACGGTCACCCCAAACCAAAAGTCTACTGGATGTTGCAAGGCGATCAGGGACAACTCAAAACCATCAACAATTCACGCATGACTTTAGACCCCGAAGGAAACCTTTGGTTCTCGAACGTAACCCGTTACGACGCGAGCGTAGACTTCGCATATATTTGCACAGCTAATTCCATCTTCAGGAATGAGTACAAGTTTGGCAACAAGATATATTTGGAAGTGACCCAGACTGGTATTGCGCCTACCTTGAATAAGCACGAGCCGGTCCGTCAGTACACTACCAGGAAGGTTGAAAAAGCACTCAAAGGGAAGAGGGTGGAACTCTACTGTATTTATGGTGGCACGTAAGTATTATTATCCCATATTTTACTTATAAATTTAATAGAAATTTCAGGAATCCTTCACTTCAAAGGAGCGTGCAGAAATTTTTTCTTTGTGTCTGTTCTCAGTTATACAAATCGATAACGATGTCATTCGTAGCCGGTAACACGCAATTTGTTGTGCGATATTGCGATTCTGAACACATTATGACTGTAAGCTGTTTCGAATGACTGGTGTTATAGCTAATGGGCCTATCTCCGTGATATCGTTTGCTTAGGACAGTGTTTACCTCGGAAGAAGGGATTATATGACTCACGACCTAAAAGGATTAGTGAGCGTAACATATGTACATTCAGTGCGTTGCCCTCTGTTATGCTACACTACATAGATAATTGTCTGTCATATAAAATGTTTGTGCAGTAGCTTCCTACGAGTTCCTTCTATATTTTGTATGAATCTGAATTCACTGAGAATTTTACTTTTACATTTAGATCTTCCCAGACTAGTACACTGTGGAAGTCTGACATTCTACATGTGTAACATGAGATTTTAGGTTAAACACGTTGATTCCGCGCTTGCTACATTGTAATTAGGGTTGCCAGACTTCCATCAATAGCCGGATATTTCAGATGTTTTCCTTTTCTAGCCGAAAATAACACCGTGTCCTCTCGCCAGTTCATGCAATTTGTCATCCCAACTTAACTTTGTTTTTTATCATAGTTACTTACCTGTTGTGTAGAACTTTGAGGTCCTCCGAGGACTTCAAAGTTAAATATACAGTTTATTTACGAGTGTATGTATACACATGAGGTATTATAAAACAACATAGTCTTAATGATGAACAATGGCAAAATGTTCTGCTAAATTAACGACTCTATTGAATTATTGGTCTCTGGCTGTGGTAACCCTACACCGCAGGTACTGACCTATTGCGCCCCCGCTGCGTGCATGAGTGGCGGCGAGTGGGCTTTTCTCTCTGCTATCGGGTTACATACATGCCGTTAATTCGCCACTGGTTACGGCCTACGTATGGATTTTAAAGAATGAAAATATTGGAAACTATATTTATTGAAATATCTGTCATTTTGGTGGAAGAATGTCCTCCTGTCATAATTTCGGGAGAGTTATGTTCCTTCATCGGGGATTTTAAACACGGAGTCAGATAATATTTCCTCAATTTTTTTGAAGCATATGTGAGCAGCTACAGTAAAAAGAAATAATGTTTTAACAGCTATTCCTTCCCTCAGGCCTTTACCACAAATCGTTTGGAAGAAGAACGGCAGAAGTATTCCATCTTCACAAGGCATCACCCAAGACAACTACGGGAAGACCTTGGTGATCAGGTATCCGACTTACGAAGACCAGGGCACGTACACCTGTGAAGTTAGCAACGGTGTTGGAACTGCTCAGTCTTACTCCATACTGCTCAATATTGAAGGTGAGTCAATTCGATTTTTAGAAGATTTGCCTTTTAAGCAATATGTCACAGTTTTCTAAGAAGTACCTATATGAGTTGAATTATTGAGGCTTCAAGATCTTTGGTTCTTGTTTTTGCGGCGTCTTAAGTCATCGTCATTACCGTTTCATGGATGTTGGGTTTGGCTCCTGTTGATTCTGAACTAGATACGGCTGAATACAGTGTTTATGTATCTGCCTTTTGTGCTTAAGTCAAAGTCAAAGTCAAATGTTTTTATTTCAACTGGGCCTTTACGGGCGCTTTTAAAAGAGTTAGAAAGTAGTCTTAGAGTTAGAAAACCTTAGATTATATCAAGCATTTAGATTTGAATCAAAATTGATTGAAAAAGGAAGTTATCCAATCCAATAAAATAATATTTTCGTCAAAAAGGCTGGAAATCTACGATCAGCTAACGTATTTATCATATCCCAGGCTAAATAACAGGTTTGCGCTAGATTTTGTGACCACAATCGCTTGACGAGATTTGAATCAAAACCAATTATGTTATTTAAATTGTTGAGCTATTATAATTTCGAAGCGACTCGTTCACAATAGAAGCGTTAACTCCTTAATTTGTTAGGCAGACTTAGTCGTTACATAATGTCTAGTCTGAAAAATCGCACGGCCGTCAGCTTGGTTTTATCCAATTTTGTCTTTGCTGAGTCACATCGTTTCATAAGTTTTATGTTGCTTGAGATTCTGTTTCGTTGTTCAAATATTTATCTGTAAAGGTAGACTTGGATAAGACTAAAACTGGCAGAATATCGTAGATTTATGTCCAAAAAGTTTTGGCAGGGTAACGAATTATTGACGACAGCGCATAAACAATTCCACGCACACGAATAAACCTTTTTGTATCTATAAAGGTTGTGGTCAAGTGGCAAATTCTACATCCACTGTTCCCTGGTTCAATCCTTGGACTGAAAACAACACAACTGAAACAGTTTCCTCTCAGGAACTAGCCTGGAAAGAATCTCAAGTACTCTTCTACAAGGCGCTTCTTTTAAAAAGGTGTCACAGAGGTCGCCACTTAATTATTCTACTGACGTCCGGCGAACAATAAAAGCGACATTGTGCCAAATAAAGCTGTCCCTACAAACAGAGTACGCCATTTCCGCAATGCTAATTATGAATGTAACTTTGCAAGGGCTGGTGCCCTAATGATGCTAATAATTGTGTCAGGCACGTCACTTCCGCTTTCCTCCATAAAACGTTTGGATGCGTTCATAATTAATATATAATTGTTTATGGTTCGACTAAAATAGGCGCCATTAAACTGTCTTTGGAGGCTTCATGACGAATTATGCAAATGTAATAACCGTCACACAATGTGAATTGAATCTTCGAAACAAAAGGTATTGTTAAAGTTTCTCTTATTATGCACCGAAATAGTAATAGAATGATATAGCAATTATGAAGTAAACCATTTCAAATACAGGAAAATAAACGTATCTTGTATATCGTCTGTATTTGAGAATTGATTATATCCCCATCTGATAATTTTTCATTTAAGGCGCTAATGAAAATCTCTGTTACCAATACCACGTAGAGAGCCATTCATCTGCAGCCGGCAGGTCATTATGTAGCCCCTTTGTGAGAGAAAATATCAAAAATATATGAAATTCTTTTTATTTGTCTGTGAGACATGATAAAGGTTGACACTTTTAGTTCTAATATTCTATTGGATCATTCTCCTTGTCTTGTTTCCATCTCACGTGGTACGAATCACATTTCATTTTTATTTTTTTAGGGTACCGTAAGGATAAAATACAATAGGTTACGTTAGCTAATTTACCTAATAGTATTTTATTATTGAACATAACATAGCATCACGCCTGTTTCCCCGAAGGGTTAGGCAGAGGTGTACAATTCTGCACCCACATTTCGCCCATGCTGTTATTAAGTCCCATGTAATAGGGGACTACTACGGTCCCATGTAGGGGGAATACTATTGCCGTCAACAGTTCGAAACTCCGTGCTGCTACTGAGAATTTCTATACAGAAAATCCCAATAACACTGCCCGAGCTGGGAATTGAACCCAGGACGTCACGCTCAGCAGTCGCGCTTGCTATTAGACCAATGAAGCAGTCAGTGTATAATAATGGATAGGCGTATTATTGAGTGTGAAGTCTGAGTTCAATACCTAGGTCGTCCAAATAGTGATACGATTTATGTTTTAAGACTTTCTCAGTACCACTCCGGAATTGGTAACGACGGCAAAACGCTTGCGGGTATTACATTGTAATAAATAACGGTGAAAAATGTGTGTACACAGCAGTGCATCTCTGCCTAACTCTTCTGGGAATATAGACGTGAAGATACAGAGATCACAGACAGTGTCATGTACAGTTTATGGCCCAGAAACGCGAGTCTATGTGCGAGTCAAATTTCTGAACGCATGATCAATGACATCATCGTTTCAGCCCATCACGTGAGAAAGCATATGGCACACATGATAACAGCCGAATTATTTTTTTAATACCGTAATTTATATCCCTTTGGGAACTATTAAAAAAAAACGACTTTAACATCATTATTATTTTCATCATAGTATCCCGAGCATTTCGCCGGTGTTTCCCGAAGGGTTAGGCAGAGATGTAGGTAGGTACTGATGTACACCCAGTGTTGGTCAGATACCTAAGGAAAGGTAACACAATTCTAATCTCCAGGTTACTACTGATAATTGAAAAATAACAAATAACTTTGCACCAGCGGCGTGCACAGAGTTTTTAGACAGGGTAAGCAAAATTTTTTAAAAGCTTACTTACCAATAATACCTGCTTGTTGACTAAATAACGATGTATGTGATTTGCTACCTCAAATATCTTATAATAAATATTTGAGTTATGTAGGGTTTGCCCGAACCCAAACCTCATGTTATGACCCGGGTACGTCTTAAAACTGCGGCCAGACACCGGAGGACGGGCAGCAGCGTCTTCTCACTAATCGGTGAGCCACTGCGATCCCCAAGCCGCCTGCCAAGCGTGGGGATTATGGCAACCCCCCCCCCCCCCCCCCCCTGGGGGAGGCCTTCGTTCAGCAGTGGACGTCTTCTGGCTGATGATGATGATGATGAGACCTCATGTTAAGCAGTTGCTCTTGCAACCACTAGATCACTGAGACAAATATTATTACAACTATAGATCTACAGTATTAAGTTTGTTACTGGAAGTCTAGTGGGTACTTCACTCCCCATGGCGGCACGGTTGTCGCAATGTGTTGAGAGATCGACTGCTGCGTTCGGTGTCGCGGGTTCGATTCCCGCACGGAACAAATATTTGTATGATCTACAGATAGTTGTTTCGGGTCTGGTTGTGTGTGCATGTGACATGTATGTTTGTAAACTGTACCCACGACACAGGAGAAATCCTAGTGTGGGGCAATGTTTTTTTTTTTTTTAAAAACACAAACACACAAACACATTGAAACGCCACGATCTCGATTCCCAGTATCGATCATGTCTCTCATATCGGATACATTGCAGTAAGCGCCGACTACGGGATATATATTGAGGGTTCAGTATGAAGATATTAGGTAACAGGTGCTATGCCAGATCTCCCGATATAATCCCTTACTCGCCTCTTTGGACACGTACGAGCGGTGGGGTGATAAACTCTTAGCTAAACAAGATGATGAACAGCCAATCTTCTCTTTTGAGTATTATGTATCTTCATGATGGGGTGCACCTTACTTTGCAGCTTTCTTCAATCAATACTACTTAGTTTTATCTCACAAAGGCCTGAAATACATTTATCGGCATCAATTCGCATTTAAACTATTTAAAACTAGCTTTTGTCCGCGATTTCGTACGCATGGAATTTAGAATCTGATATTTTCCTGGGGTAAAATAAAGTCTATATTTTAAGTTAGACCTCTAGCAATACATCGGTGAAAACTGCATTCAATTCCATGCAGTAGTTTTTGCGTGATGCGTGTAGGTACAAACATACGAACAGACAGACCGACAAAAATTCTAAAACCTGTTGTTTTGGCTTCTGTTCTAATAAAGACTCCAATATTTTTCTCCAATATCTATAATGTACAGACATTGGCCTATTATAATTTTATTATATGTATAGATAGCTCATGGCATCAATTCTCCTTTCGCATGCGTACGCATCTTCATACAAAATAGCCATTTAAAATAGATAAAATGCGATGCTGATCAATGTGATTCAAACCTAAACCTTCAAGTGATGCAAAGTAGACACAATAGACAATCTATTGTTTGTCGGTCACCGGTTTACGACTGCGAATTCATGAATGAAATTTTGACACAAATTTAGAATCCCAGAAAACACGGATATGGCAAAATTTTCAAAAAACTAAATTACAGGCAGTGGCGTGCGGTTCATAAAGACAAAAAGACACTGCCTAACCTAAATGACTCAGATAAATATTTATTATAATATATTTGAGGTTGCAAATTATATACATCGTTATTTTATCGACAAAACAACGAACCAAAACCAACATTCAGTGGGTATTCTTGGTAAGTAAGCGTTTTAAAAATTTCTGCCTACCCTGTCTAAAGACTCTGTGCACCCCGCTGGTTACAGGCACAGCTTTGATTAAAAAGTTCAAGTGTACAGTATCATATTGTATCCAAAATGTCCAAGCGTCACCACGCATGATCATGACGTAATCACTTGTCATGCACGCAAATAACTCGGTAACCCGGTTCTCAATGCTGGATAAACGCCCGGCCCTTTTATTACTCGTGCATTTTGGAGGCCGGCCTTATTATAGGACGGTTTTGTAAATATGCGCGGACGTTTCGAGTTTGTCATGATTTTCAAGAGAACATTGGATATGTAGTTTAAATGTTATAATTCGTCCGATTTTCTATTTATACCAGAGTTCCGTTCCACACCGCGTGTAACTAAAATATAGAGATTTAAAATTGAACGAAAATAATTTCCAATTTACCTAGACAAATTAGTTTGATTTTCATAATAACTATGTACAATATAATGGATGGTAATGGGCTCACCCCCTTTTACATGGGACTCAATAACAGCATCGGCGAAATGTGGTAACTGCTGAACCCTTCGGGTAATACAGGCGTGATGCTATGTTAATGTAATTATATAATAATTTCAATGAAAAGCGAGCTGAGAGATACAATATTGTTTTGTTGGCAGATTTCTGTACCTACCTATCAATGCAAGGGGCATTGATGTAGGTATAAAATCCATTACACACATGTTTAATGTTAATTAAGGAAAAGCGTCCATCGCACCCACATCAGGGGCCTGCGAACCTTTCCTAATTCGATTTCCAATAATTTCCCTCACTCCGATTTTGGACGTGTCGTATTTCCGTCCATCCATCGTCCGTCCGTAATTATCAGTGTTAACATAAATATTATGCCGACACGTTAGACCCAAACATAAATATCATCTGAATAGTTGTTATTTAACTTTACAAAAGGCATATTTTCCCGTCGTTTTCACAAAAGTAAACCCTACAACTGTAGAATTCACTCTTTTTTATTTATGTCGCAAACTCTAGGAAAACGTATGAAAAGCCCGAGGCTTGCGGTGTGTAGTTCCTCTCCATTTTGTTTCGTCAACAATTCGTCTAGATTGCGAGCACTTGGCTGTAGTGTAGTCTGGCGTAATCGCCGCAAGCATTGTTGGGATACCAGTAACGTTGTTCGAGACGTAGTGTAATTTAAAATACGATACACAATACGAAATGGAAGAAAGGTTTGTTGTCAACGTGAAATACATCTGTAAAGGTAGTTTTGTTTTCTTATTGTATTCTGTAACGAAAGATACGTTTCAAGTGTCCTTTGAGGTTTTATTGCAAGAAGGTGAATAACAGGAACAAAATTGTATCACTTTTTGAAAAAGAAATCATTTCCAAATTATTACTTACTGAACGTTTGCGGGGCGACGTTACATGTAGTATGCCAAAAGTCTTTGGAAGCTCTTCATTGATTTTGTTAAGTAAGCAAGCGATGTTTAAGTAAATATATATCATGTCTGTGAATGTACCTAAAAGGTCATACAGATGGCCTCTGACATCATCTATTCTCCATTCTATTTAGGTGCCTACAATATAATATAATACGTTATATGGGAGAAGTCGATACTTGTTTAGCTTGACCCGCATCTGTATGAAAAATGTGTAAATAATGGCACCGAACCAAGATTACATAACGAAGTATAGAAAGAGATGGTTACCATGTGTTATGGCTGAAATGTTCTTTTAAATAACGGGTATCATGTCTGGGTGTTATCAAAATCACATCAGCTCACAGTAGTATATAAACAAAAATTGTTTGATGATATTAAAGGAAAACATAATTAAAGGACTTTTGAATTATTTTTAAGACCTTATCCTTCTAAAAATAAACTTAATTAAGTTGCTGTTAAGTCTCATGCTGTCTTTGTCAATTTAATCTGGATTGTAGCGATTAAACTACCTTTGGGAGAGTCTTAAATTCGGCGTTTTTATGCAAATTTCGCCTGCCGAGCATGGCTGGCTTGGTAACCATGAACTATGCTAGAAGGACGTATTTCAAGACTGCCAGACTATTGATTATTGTCTTATCATATTACATATGTTACTTAGTGAAACCGTTCGTTTATAAAACTGAGCTGTGGAGAAGCCTTGACTAGATTGTCGACTAGATGCTTTCTCAAACTGTTCATATATGTATATATAATCATATGCGACTTCATAATTATGATCATTGTATTTTTTTTAACTAATATATGTTTTTATTTTCTTCTCTAGCCGCGCCATTCTTTACGGTCGAGCCAGAATTCCAGAATCTCGCTGAAGGTGAGACAGCTGAGATCAAGTGCGAGGCCGGCGGTACTCCTGTGCCTAAGATCACGTGGATCCATAACGGGAAGCCCATAGAGCAGGCGAGCCCTAACCCCCGGAGACAAGTGACCCCCAACACGATCGTCATCACGAACCTGGTGAAGAAGGATACGGGCAACTACGGGTGTAACGCCACCAGCTCCATCGGATACGTGTATAAGGATGTCTACATCAATGTCCAATGTGAGTACATTATGACTTTTTTGTGTTGGTACACTTGGCGACAAAAGTATAAGATTTTTAATGATAGAAAACTTACTTAGTTACTTTATTTAGTTTAAATATTATACAACAGTATTATATCATCGACTAGTGTAATGGTTAGTCAAGAACAATAATAAGATTCTTTAATAAATTAATTTCAAAATTACAAGATTTCATAAACTTTGGTCGCTGTACAATGTTTTCCAGGTGCTTGGGTGTAGAAAGATATTTTAGCGACTCAATGTTAGGAAGAAATTCTACTTAGATAGTCTATAAGCGTGTATTTCAATAGCCATTAATGTTAGCGGATGTTTTGTGAAGAAACCCGTCGTCAGTCAGCCGCCGACGATACACCGCAATACAAGTTACAAGAAACTTGTCAATCTATGTAACTACGTCACACATAGAGTGCCAATCCTCTAACTGTAACTCTTACAACTAGTTAACATACATAGGTATATCGTCTCACTTGCAGTGTTCCACTTTAAAACATATTATAGAAGAAATATGTAACATTTTAAAATGGATGTTCTTCCTGAGTCGGCGCCGCGGCGTCCCATATTTTATACTTCAATTTGGTTCAAGCATTGTTTTAATGGATTTTTTATTAAGCCAAGTATTAAGTAATGAAGTCGTGTTCCAAGCGGTGTATATAGGCCAAATATAAAATTAATTTTCGTTCCATACTCATCTCAGATACGTTAATTTTTTCGCTATATTGCTAGCTATTTGTTTAAAATTCAGGCAATCAATATAGCTTAACAATGAGTATTATACTGCTTTGAGTTAACATTATAAGAGCATCGCGCCTGTATTTCCCGAAGGTGTACTATTCTACACCCGCATTGCTCTGATACCGTTATGGAGTCCCTATAATAGGAGGCGAGCCTACTGTCATCTACCAGTTCCAGACTCCGTGCTGTAACTGATAATTTCCATACAGAAAAATTGAATAAGTAACATTTTGTCCGAACCCAGGACCTCATTGCTTAGCCGCCCTTGTGAGTAGACCAATGAAGCAGTCGCTTCTAGTTCTGCAGTTTTTTTTTTGTGTTGTCTCTCGCAGTAAGCTCAGGGAGCTTTTACTGTTTAACCGGGCAAGTGGCGAGACCAGAAAGGCCTCCAGCCGAGCAAATTAAATAATATTAAGCAACACTGCTAAGGGTGTCCCGTAGTGGGACTCGAACCTCGGCTTAGGTCGTTGCTGGGGGACAGACAAGACAGGACTTGCTGGATCTGATTGTAACTGATTCAGTAATTCTAAAAATAAGTTCCTACCCTCTAACTTCACTATTGCCAACAATATATTGTTCTGCAGTTTTCATCTACCCAACACGAGTTCATACAACTTCGAGGAACAAGTTCAATAAAGAACACAATTTTATTGCGATCCGTTTCCTTTCTTAACAAGTTCAGTTCTCCAACTTTTATAAGGAAACGACAAAGCTCCAGCCACCATAAACTGTCACTCATAGTTAATTATGACCCTAATGTAAGCACATAAACTTGTACGTGCAACCTAAATTGAACTTTATGTTATAACGGATACGGTTGCGAATTTTTTATGAAGTATTGTCGCTACTTGGCATTCGCCCCAGTCACTAGTAGATGAACTCATAAATAGTGGAAATAAATCTTTATTATGTAGAAAAAAAAAGTTGCTCTCCAAACGTCACAGTTGGTCTGTGTTGTATAATAGAGAGGGGAATTGATATTCTTATTGAATTATTATCGATCTAATTCATTCTACCACAGCACTGCTCCTTACATAAATATGTAATAATAATATAGTTGTGTTATTCAAAGTTTATCCTATACACGAGTCTGTTAGTGAACTTCGTGAAAGCTTTTCCATTTAAGAAAGTTACAGATTAGCAGTATTATTAATTCAGCTTGCATGTGCGGATCTAAGCTTTTATATCTGTCTACACCGCCAAATAGGTATCGATTTGCAATACGAGCGGTTTGTGTAGGGGAGGACTAAATCGATTTCCATTTGCACAACTTGTTTAGTGTACCTTCCTATCTTTATTTTAGGGTCCCTAACTCGATCGTAAATTGGGTATCCATTGATACTGTTTTTGTTCTTCAGTACATCAAAAGTCAAAAATGCGTTATTCTGGCACGCTTGTTTCTTTTTTGTTTTGTTTTTAATTTCATTTACATTTCCTCGCACAAATCCTTGAACGCTAAGACCAACTCTTTTGTCAAATAAAGAACTGAAAAAATAATAATTACAGACGGAGGCCGTTTCTATTAAATTCTAACAAATACAACAAGAATTCGACAGGTTCTGATACTGTTTTTTTTATACTTTTCGTAATAACTAGTTCAGCATGATACGTTATGTCACGACCAAACACTAATTCATTTGAGTTCTTATGATGAAGTTCGATAAAAAAGCCAAGTATGCGTCTTATCGTTATAAGTGGCGACTTTCAACTTGAGTGTTCGCGCTGCCTTGACCGTGTTGAGATGAAACTGATGAGCCGATTCTTATCTGTTCATATGTAAAACACTTACTGATTAATGACGGAATTTCAAGAACTATAACCTACAAACTTGAGATTTGGCCGGTAGGTTCGAGGGTTTTGCCAAAATTCAACCCCTAAGCGTGAAATTTAAATTTGTCGAAATTCAAAATCAAAAGTTAAAAGAATAATCTTTCTACTTGGATTGAATCGCGGGAACTGCTAGTTTATATATAAGACAACAACAGATTTGTCTTGACTTTTACAATAAATTGATTGTGTTAAACGATAGCTATTGTTACTCGTTGAACTGTGTCAATACCAATCAACAAGGCAGTTCAGCTAACTCAATTATTTCGATCGATAGTATTACTATAATGTTGTGGATACTGGCATGTTATTAAAAAAACACGCATCATCAAAAATACACGTACAATAAGAAAAACTAACTAAAATCTAACGTCCTTCTTTTTTTTTAAATGTTGCCTTCATTAGTATTTCTCCTGTATCGTGGGTAAAGTTTACAAACATACATGTCACACACACAACCAGACCCGAAACAACTATCTGTAGATCATACAAATATGTTTCGTGTGTGAATCGAACTCGCGACACCTAGCGCAGAAAGGTAATCACTTAGCCACTACGCCTACCGTACCGTCTGAAAAACATAAAACATTTTTAGACTTACTTTTCCCCATTAAACTGATAAGCGTGGACATTCGGTCGCGTGACCTGCCTGTTAGTAATATGAAGGGCTTAATTAATTTGATTAACATACTAAATCTTATCGGAGAATTATTTTACACTACATATTTACTAAACGAGGTGAATTAAATTTTTCGTTTCACGTAGCCTTATGAAACGTAGCTTAAAATGAATCAGAATAAAGCCTTCACGAGGCTAAGAGCAACAGAAAAAATTGTGGAGCAAGTAGACATTGTAAAACCAAAGATAGGCTTGTGTTTGACCGTAGTCACATCTCACGGTTAGCGAACACGTATTTCAAGATAGAGCACGTTTGTCGACAAGATCCCTATTCAGTATGCGTTTTGCCTTGAAAACCTCAAGTAGTTTTGATCTTAGCCGTCTGAATGAGAGCGGATTTCTATTTGTAGCAATACTGTATAAGAAGATTAGAATGAGTCCCAAGAATATCACACACCATTCATTATTTACACATTGTCACAATCTTCACGTATTTCTTACTTAGAATCAAGTCATTTGAGTGCTCAAACCGTATCAACCAACAAATTACTTTATTACCGACCCATCTGCGCATACAAAATATAGGTATGACGTGGTCCGGAGTCCGGGATTACGCAGGAACCAGCCGTGACCCAGATAGCCCGGGATTCCTCGACCCGACCGCTGCGAGTATTGACATTCAGCTTCGTGAATGGTCACGTAATTAAGAGATATTGCTGCTGTTTCAATCGTTCTGGCATTATTTGGGAGATTGTAATTTAAAAAATTTCAACAATTTTCATTTGCTGGATAATGACAAGGTTTTAGAGTGCAGAGCACGGTAGTAGAGCACTGAATAATTTTCGCTTAGGGTAAAAAAAATCGCACGGCATACTATTGAGTGTTGAATCGAGTACGAATTTTTGTGGGTGATTTATATATGTAACGACAAAAATAACACCAGGGAGTTCAAATGTTTAAGAGTGAAATATTTCGCTTTTACTTCTACGAACGGTGAACTGTTTTCATCTGCATGCATCTGTAAATGCGACGTTAGGAAAGAATACAACGGACCAGATGAAATTAATATCTTTGATTTTGACGTAGCGGGAGACCACACAGCATGATAATTTAGAATCGCACAACTGCCTCTTACTTTAGTTATTGACAACAATTCGCTATAAATCAGTGGATCGTGTAATGTTTTAAATAGCGTGAGATCGATTTCCAGAAGTTATTCATGTCCCTTTTTTGTTTGATGGCGTGAGCAGAACTCCAAACGGTAAGGACTGGTTCCGCTGGTTTTGGCTTCAAACATGCGCATCTTGGAAGGTCTCGAGACAAATTGAAAAAGAAAAAGGTTTCGGTATAATAATGAATATACATTTCTAAGAAAAGTTCTCAAGCATTGAAAAATTGTATATTGTCTTCTTGGAATGCCGGAAAACCGCCACGGTTCTCCGCTTCGACACAATTTTTACGGTCAAATTGTTCGGTCTATGTATAATCAACTGTCTGATATTAATTTCAATACAACCTGCCGAAGTTAATTAAACCTCCAGCGAGGTCTTATTTCGGTTGTCATCGACATCTCCGTTTCCAAGACATGCCTTCCCACCTTGCCTAACTTTTTTTTTTTTTTTTTTTTTTTTGACTATCTCTTAGAGAATATCTATCTATATGTACAAAAAATGATAGACTGATGCAACTGTTCAAAACAAATGCAATGTCACGTTCAAACCTCACGATTTAATCGGAGCTCGCCAAAAATGCAACGGATTTGTACATACAGTCGTTGCAGGGAATAGGTAAACAGAACTAAAGAAGGTTAGCTACATTTGCGGTGAGATGGGGTTCATAGGGTGAACAATTTTGGATGCAGATTCGGCGTAATTCCTACTGCAATGTGTCCCGGTGACAGGCGAGATATGTTCATGCGGTTGTCTAGTAATCCGCCATTTTGCCACACATTACTCCAGCTTAGTATTCAGTACTTCGGGATTCACTACATGGAAAGCGTTATAACAAGCACCAGCTAGTTACGGAAACATAACACAAATAACCGTTAGAGCACGTGCCATCTGCGTCTGAGGTTGTTAGAGGTCTATTTTACTTAACATAGAGCATGTGTGCGAGAATACCGTCGTTCATTTTAAGCCAAGTACACCTTCTGTACAATCCTATTTTATGGTTGTAGTGTGCAGCTGCACCCCATTAATTGCTAAATAGCGTGAGCTTATGACGTAACTCAAGCCCTTAGGGGTTGAAAAAAATGTCTGCGCTGCTTTTACTTGAAAAACTGTTTTGTTTATCTTATTTATTCTATTTATTTTGCAAGTATTGTTAACGATTAGTCGTGCTTTGTTTATGCTGAAATGCGATTGAGTTAATCGGTAATCGATATCGTAGAATATGAATCAGTAAAGAATATTTATTTTTAAAGTCCATTTTTTGTTTAGGGAAGTTACTACATTATATTTATCTTACTTAAACCGAACCGAAAGTTGACGTGAAGAACGATCCTCTCTTCTCATTGCACGATAAAAAACAAAATACAAACGTTAAACTCCACCAGCTGTCAGTCAGCAAACAATATCCCTTTCTACATTCGACACGTATTTAAATCTTCTAAGAAGCTTAAAAAGTGCAATATTTTTTACCCGGTACCGTGATTGCAATCTACCAAGCACAATACGGTGCAGTAATAACAGTAGCACCCCACTTTACCTGTAAACGTTCGTATTTAACCCCTAACTACAAAGATAGGTGCGGCTCGGGGTGTGGATTAATATCCGAATTTTTTCCTCCGTCAGGGTTCGATAACCTATTCTCCGTGAGTCATCCCCAAAATCCACAACAATGAATACAGAGGTTTGTGGCATCGGAAATTCCTATTACGTTGTATTGTCCGCCCTTATTTCGTCCTCGTTAAGTTATAGAGCTTTATGCGTCTATTAAATAATTTCTTAAAATTCTGGGATCCGAACAATTCGGATTATTGGAGTAAATTGAAATAAATTCGAAGTTATATTTGGATATTTATTGCGAAAACATTTCGCGAATGCGCAACGGATCTCTCAGAGCCTTTCGACACGAGTTATACGATCCTTCGTCATTGTTTGTTAACGTCAAGGATACTTTTTATATTTGTATGGGTTTCACAACAAAGACCTCCGCTAAAAATGTTCGGCACCATTATAAATCGATCCATGAACTTTAGGGAGTCTATAGAAAATGTTGCCTACGCTGCCAGCTAACGATCCTATCAATTTCAAATTCAATTTATCGTTAATCTCAGGAGACTTTGGGGCTCTCGTCAAAATATAATTTGTGAGCCAAAATGGCTAAGCATCTTACGTCTTCGTTAAACCAAACTCATAATAAATTGAATGAAATGAACCAAGAGCACGAAGTAGGAAGTACTGGCGTCCTTTAAGATTATGATGGACAGTTGCAAAGTACGAGGAGTACTACGTTATGTCATCACCGGTATGTGTAAAGACGTGCCCATTCTGATAAGCCGGACAAAGCCAATGTTCTTAACAATGTTTGTCCAACATGCTCGCTACTAAAAAGGTGTGATGCCAATGTTTGTTCAAATATGTTTTTTACTAGTAAGGGCATACAGGTCGAAGTAATAATTTTGTGTTCATATTGAATGTCGCATTTTAAAGAGTAGTCACGTCAAATGTGTATTGTAGGATCGTTCTCATATCTATACGCTAAGTGATGGTATGTTTGAGTCACGATATAGCTGAACCAAATATGTAGAAAGTATCGACAATTTTAGTCTTATTTCGTATCCTAATCGATTTCAATCGATTATATGACCAATGTTAGAACTGCAACGATCTACTGCCTACATTAGTAGAAGAGCAGAACACATATAAAAGCTTCTAAGATATTTTTAGATAATTTCAACACAACACTCCAGTTTTCATCGCCCCTAATGCTGTTACGATTATCATAACACATCAACATACGTACGTAATATATTACCCACTATAACGTTAAAGCGTATTACCAAAATAACAGACTTATTGGTAATCCATGTTTATGACGATAATTTGGGTATTCAACCTAATTCCCCTTTTCATAAGATGGAGCTAATAATACTTTAAGATTATCTATCGTCTCCCCTATCTTCCTACTGGGAATTCTCCGTAATACAATTCGTCTGGAACATATTGACAACATTCGGAGCATTTTGTATTGATAAGTACCGGTTCGGAATTTTATACTCTAATTCATCACATTCATTACGTTAACGAAACTAATTGTGAGCTTTTAAAATTTTGGTATAAAAAAATCGCAATTTGATTTTGATGGTCAAATTTCTCCCAAACACAGTTACAAATGGAGATATCTTTTTATGTTAGGGGTTTGTTTGTGATGAGGGGTCCTAATTTTATAAAGCTATTGTTCATAATTGTTTTAATCCAAAGGTAATGTTCGTGTTACTGGCAAAGAACTAATTAAACTTTTAGCTACAAGCAGTAGATATCAAGAACGTTTCTATTTCGGAACACAAAAACTGAAACAGAGTTGTTAAACCACTATTCATCGAATCTTTCCATTTCGATGGCTCCAAGTTAAACAGGACTTAATGCCTTTGATGATCACGAACTACCCAAGCGTACGACACATACTTAGCTATTCATTATGTCCCCGAAATCATAGTCTATTCCGTCCCCATTTTACGAATTCACGTCTATATTACGAGATTGTCTTGCCTCTACAAGACGTCCGTCTATTGGACACATCCTCGCGACACACATTCACACGCCCACCCGCTATCCGCGCGAAATATTGCCCACGGATATTATTATGCACTTACCATCTCGTTTATTGTGATTTATGTACGTGTTTGTTAGTTGAAGGAGTTGTAGCGAAAACAATGAGTTTAAGACAAGATTTTTGGGAATAAAGCGTATATACTATGCATGAAAGGTTTTTAGACGAAAATACAAGGCTATTTGGCAGATCTGTACAGCGTTATTTAACATATTTAGGGAGAATTCAACGTAAGAACGGTGAATAATATAACAAAAACGAGCCAGTGACGACCAGTTAATCTGACGAGGGATCCCCAAATTGCTGTGCCATGACTTGTTAGAAATTTTGGCTTTTAACGCAATGTAAAGATATTCTGCACTTAAAAAAGGATAATGTTTTCGACATTATCCTTCGTCTCCTATGTCAGGAATTTCCTCCATTCTATTGTAAGCTACATCAACACTGAACACTCATTAAAATTATTGTCAAAGTGGAACACGGCAATAGGACCTTATGATACAGGTGTATCTAATGATATCCTTTAATGCTTATTGTTTTTGTGCAGCAATTCCGCCAGAAATCAAGGAAGGTCCAGAGAACCTTACCCGGGTGGACGGTTCCGAGGCTGTGCTCAAGTGCAGAGTGTTCGGAGCGCCGAAGCCCATCGTCAGATGGATGAAGGATGAAGTTGACGTGACTGGCGGAAAGTAAGTATATCAAACACATGTTTTCCTGGTACTTTGTTAAAGATACATTTTAAATTTATTAATAACTAGCTTCCGCCCGCACTGATTACGAACACGTCACACGTAGCGCCATCTAACGTCCTAAAGCAATTTTTACCGTCGAAAGTTATCGTTCTTTCCCGTAGCAGTAATTTTTTTCTGGATGAAAGGTTCCCTATGTCCTTTTCTGTACCTCTGACAACGTAGATGCAAAATTTCATGATAATCGGTTCAGGTTCAGCGGTCTAGGCGTGAAAAGGTAACAAACATACAAACAAACTTACTTTAGCATTTATGATATTAGTTAGGATTCGTGCACTAAAGCAGTAATTTTAACAACATTTCTGATGTTAGTTCTTCCGTTTACTTCAAATATAGGTCCGTATTATACACACATTGAAATATATACGTTTGATGTTATACTTTTATACAACAAACCTTGCATATTCCCGCCTCCGTGACACAAATACACGCCCCACCCGTTGCACGATTTCTCACACTGTGCAAACAAACTCGAGATTACGGTTCTTAAGAATTGGATATGAAAACATCCCTGAAGCGTGCTTCTGCTTACTCAGGAAAATATTATCGGATTTCAAGTCTCCCTCGGCGACATGCAAAGGGGTTTTTTACAGTTCATTGGACCATTCCTTTAATATCATCAGTCAATGTAAAGATCGATCAAGTGAAGTTTGCTTTTGCCTCGAAGGGTATTCGTGGAAGTTACAACGAACTCTTACACGACTAAACTTATGATGGATGATCAAATAGACCGATTGGGTGCCATTAATATGATCCGTTTACCAATTCAATTAAAAAAGAAAGGGTCTGAATATTACAGAGGCTAAAGTGCAAAGGTTAACCTAAAAATAAGTTTATTTTCAGATAAACGTATAATGTTTATAAATAAATAATAAGGGAAAAGGTCGAACTACATAACGTAGCATCACGCCTGTATTTCCCGAAGGGTCAGGCAGAGGTATACTATTGTACACTCACATTTCGCTGATGCTGTTTTAGAGTCCCATGTAATAGGGGACGAGTCCATTGCCATCTAACTGCCACAGTTCCAAACTCCGTGCTGGTACTGAGAATTACCATACAGGAAAACCCAATAACAATTTGCCCGGCCCGGGAACCGAACCCAGGACCTCACGCTCAGCAATCGCGCTTGCGACCACTAGACCAATGAGGCAGTATAAATAAATAATACGGGAAAAGCTCTGAAATAGGTCGAACCACACAAGCAAGTATAAAAACGTCTCTTCAATTATGAACATATTGTATTACGAGAGAAACATTCGTGTTAATGTCACTTGGAATTATCCACCCCGTATCATTCATCATCATCATCAGCCAGAAGACGTCCACTGCTGAATGAAGGCCTCCCCCAAGAGGGGGGGGGGTGCCATAAGCCCCACGCTTGGCAGGCGGCTTGGGGATCGCAGTGGCTCACCGATTAGTGAGAGGACGCTATCCGATCGTATCATTACGTGTGTTGTATAGACGTCTGAGATTGTATAGGTATCTGGTTTTTTGATACTCTACAGCATTAGTTCCCAAAGTGGTTCAGGTGGACCCCCAAGGGTCCACGGGAGACTCGACGGGGTCTACGTTGGCATGACAAAAAATGGGGGATTACAGCTGTAGGGGGTCCACCGGAACCAGCTAAATTTTGATAGTGGTCTATGAGAAATAAAGTCTGGGAACCTCTGCTCTACAGCTTGCACCCAACTTTGATAACATAAACATCACTTTAAAATAACCTTGACCCCTTGTTTCGGCGTTTCTTCTCAGGGATAGTCTTAGGAAATACCGACGCCATCTAGTTTGACCCGGGTACGTCTTAAAACTGCGGCCAGACACCGGAGGACGGGCAGCAGCGTCCTCTCACTAATCGGTGAGCCACTGCGATCCCCAAGCCGCCTGCCAAGCGTGGGGATTATGGCAAACCCCCCCTTGAGGGAGGCCTTCGTTCAGCAGTGGACGTCTTATGGCTGATTATGATGATGATGATGATCTAGTTTAAAAAAGACGTGTAAAAAAGTGATTGAAAAATCTTAATTGCAAAATAAATAATTTCATTTACTTTCACTTGCTTTACTTTGATGAAGACGAATGTCGTTCATGTTTTTGTGTATGCTTAATCAAACCCAGAAAACTGTTTAAATGCAGGTATAACGCGGGATAACCGAAATAAAATACTAAGGATTATAATATTCCCCACTCTTACTGCTGAATATTGGTTTCCACCATAGACTTTCTAAATGAACAGTCTAATTAGTGATATGTGTAAGCAATTCACTCTCTTTACTACGCATCGTGGTTTATTTTGTCAGTTTCCTTGTCATTTACGGGAAATTAGACACGAACTATGGTGATGGCAACTAAATTCACGTTGATAAAAAGCAAGTGGACTACAATCTTCCATCTTACTCGTATATGTTTGTTAGAAAGAGACAAACTGAAATTAAATTAACGAAGTTTGTGACCAACAGAATCGGCACCATTGTCTTCTCTGGCCATATGGATTACTACATAATATTTTCCTTACAGATACAACATTACCGCTGAGGGCGACTTGGTGATCCGTGATGTGTCTTACACAGACGTGGGAACGTACCAGTGTTACGCGAAAAACAAATTCGGAGAGAAGTCCGCTTTTGGCTCCCTCGATGTGAAGAGTAAGTGTTCTATGTTTTATTATAAGTGTGTTATTAAATATTTGGATCTTTATTTTAAAACGTCGTAAAAGTTAAACAATTATTCTAGTAAAATGGTTAGTTTACTTGCCTTGATATTTCAAGTTTAACCGTGTATCGCAACTTTAGGGATTTAGTTCTATAAATTGATGATCAATATAAAATCAAACAATTGTTTTGATATCACAGCTGACGTAGTGGTTGATACGCGTCGCACGTCCGATTTCCCGACGAAACTAATATGTGTAAGACCTACAGATAAAAAAATAAATTATGTATGTATTTCTGTTTAAACATTGTTTTTTGCATCAATTAGGCAGCATATACCTAAGCATTGTTTCTCCTCAGAACGAACGGTTATCACGGACAAGCCGGAAGACTATGAGGTGGCCGCGGGATCCTCTGCCACATTCCGGTGCAACGCCAACGCTGACAACTCCCTCAAGCTAGAGATCATCTGGCTCAACGACGGACAGCAGATCGACTTCGAGAACCAGCCGCGGTTCCGAATGACCAACGACTACTCCCTCCTCATCTCTGATACGACGGAGCTGGACTCTGGGAAGTACACGTGTATTGCCAGGACCGCGATAGATGAGGCGAGGGCGCAAGCTACTCTTACTGTGCAAGGTCAGTGAACTAATTGTGGGTAAAAGTGGTGAAGTTGGAGTTATGTTCAAACTACGATTCATACAGCACGTCTCATACTACTATTGTATACGCCAATGCTCTTATTGAGCCCCATATAGAGTTGGCGAACCGATTTCCATCTGCCGGAAACAGTGCCAAATTCCGTGTTGCTACTCAGAATTTCCATACCGAAAATCCTAATAACACTTTGTACAACCAGGGAATCAAACCCAGATCTCACGATTAGTAGTTGCGCATGCGACCTCTAGACCAATGAGGCACGTATTGTGCAATTACTTCAATTTGTGACAGAAAAGGCATTGGCACTAATGATTTGTCTTAAATTTATGGTAGGGCGTGAAGTCATAATACATGGGTTATATAAGAGCATCAAAGAAAGAAAGAAAAAGCATTTATTTCGTACCAGCGTTACCGTCAGCACAAAGATTATAAAAAATAAAATAAACAAACAAACAAAGAAAAAATTAAGATCAATATCTACACACTTATTGAAATAAAATGCGCTTTCGGGCATACCCATACCGAATATCACGTTAGGGATGCCTTTTCTTACCAGTTGGAAGATTCATCATGGAGATGATGATGGCAAAATATCTCAGCAGAAACAGTTAATGGTGTGTCGTAATACTCGTAATGTTAACTGCATAATTTCGTAAACTACTCCGTAGTCTATTTGGCACTTTGCCTAATATCTAAGTTTACTTTGGCTCTCATGCAAATTTTCCAAATTTCGAATTGAATTCGATTGATTGCTTACTTAAACGATCACTTCTTTGCAATACTCCTGCGGCGGATTAGTCATACCATCTCAAACTAATCTACCAGAATGAATATTCGGCTCGGGTAGAGATCCCCGAAATGTTCATAATGTCTATTAAACGACGTCGTTAACCAATTCGTGTTCGGTTCCAGACAAGCCCAATCCTCCGGCGTTAGACACCATAGAATGTCACGAGAAGACGGCCACTCTCCGCTGGCACTCCATGGGCGACAACCGCGCGCCCGTGCTGCGCTACTCCATCCAGTACAACACCACGTTCACGCCCGACACCTGGGACCTGGCCAGCGACAACGTGCCAGCCATCGACACCTCGTGGACCGTGCAGCTCAGTCCCTGGGCTAACTACACCTTCAGGTACATTTTCGCCCGTACTAATAAAATTCTTCACCAATCCATATCTATCGGCGTCTCTTGTTACTGACAGACAGATGGGGAAATTGTAAGCGAGACGTATCAAACCACCTCAATATAACAAGCTAAAAACTAACAGCAACGTCATCAATACAAAAAGTATTATATTTCTGAGTATAGTATATCATTATGCCTCATCATCATTAGACTGCTGGACATAGGCCCCTCTTAATAAGCGCCATTGAGTCTGGGCTTCAGCTTTCCGCATCCAGTTTCTGCCAACCACCTTCCGCAAGTTGTCGTTCCACCTGACCAGGAGGCGCTACTAAAGATTTGTCTACCTTATTATGATTATGCCTACTAAATTATATTATTTTTCACCTAACCTTCGTCGATGATGAATAATGTCCTGCGTAATACCCACAAGCTTATAGAAGTGTTTATCTAGCCACTTGCGTAGACTTAAGAGTGATAACGGATCCTCCCATTTTGTGGGCTGTTCTTGGCTGATGAGTGAAAGTACAGTAATATGTATTTGTTTCCATATTGCAGGGTGAGCGCATGGAACAAGATCGGGCCGTCCACTCCGTCAGCGCACTCGGACGTGTGCACCACCCAGCCCGACGTGCCGTACAAGAACCCTGACAACGTGGTCGGGGAGGGATCCGATCCTACCAACATGGTCATCTCGTGGTCGGTCAGTATCTACCTGCCGTTATATTCTTGTGATATACTGAAAATATAAATTGTAATGTTTTCTTAATTTACTGAAAGGTTGTCAGTGTGTGTTTTATTTGCCTTATATTTGGATAATCAGAGATGAATTAGTTTTGATATAATTAAATGGTTCTTATAGAGTACTTGTTGTGGGTGGAGACGTCATTTTAAAATGTTCTATGTATATCAATTGAGCATTTAATATATAAGTTGTATCCAAATTTTTATCGGTGTACAATAAAGAGTATTCTATTCTATTCTATTCTATTTACTTGTGTCCAGAAAATGCCTCAAATCGAGCACAACGGCCCCGGGTTCTACTACCTGGTGGCGTGGCGCCGCAACATCACGGGGCAGCCCTGGAGCGAGCAGCAGGTGCGCGACTGGCAGCAGACCGAGTACACCGTCATCAACACGCCCACCTTCCAGCCTTACAAAGTCAAGGTAAGTTAGGCATCAGCTTCCTAACGTCCCAAGTGTAACAGCTTCTACTGTAATTAACCGTTCCGTTATTTCCAATAGTGCCAGTAGTGACTATGAAATTATATGGGACTGAAGCGTGCCATAATCTGCCTATAAATCAATAACTTAAAAACTGTAGAAACAAAGTAAATAATTTCACTGTTTTACTCCCAACAGGTTACCGCAGTGAACTACAAAGGAACATCAAATGTAACGCCCGTGGAAGTCATCGGCTGGTCCGGAGAAGACATTCCGCTGCAGGCTCCCGCCAACTTCACCCTCGTACAAGTCACCACAGGAACCACGGCACTGCTCAACTGGAACCCCGTCCCACCGGAAACTGTGAGAGGTCACTTCAAAGGATACAAGATACAAACATGGGTTGACGGTGAAGAGGACAGGCTCAAAGAAATTCTTGTCAAAGCTGATGCGTCCAGCGCTTTAGTCAGCAAGTTCAAACCATACAAGAAGAACAACGCAAGGATCTTAGTTTACAACGGACGCTTCAACGGACCTCCCAGTGATACCCTCAGCTTCCACACTCCTGAAGGCAAACCCGGCACTGTGAAATCCTTCGAAGTATACCCCATCGGCTCCTCAGCTATGCTCCTCAAATGGGACAAGCCTGTCGACGAAAACGGAGTTCTCACCGGCTACAAAATCTACTACCAAAAAGTCACCGGAACAGCCTTAGGACCTATCCAAGAAAGGAAGAAGGAGATCGATCCTAAGTTCGACCGCGCAAAGTTGGCAGGACTAGAACCTAACACGAAGTACCGTATTGAGATCAGAGCGAAGACTAAGGCTGGTGAAGGTGACAAGTACTACGTCGAACAGACAACCAAAACCGTTGTCACGGCGAAGCCTGACGTACCAGTGTTTGAGACGAGTACATTGCCGGCTAAAGAAGGAACTGCCCATATACTAGTCCGTTGGATCCCTTCGTTGGACGGTCATGCGGGAACTCACTTCGTCGCGTGGTACAAACTGAAGGGTCATCCGGACTGGTCGAAGACTAACGAGGTGACTGATGATGACTACGTGATCCTCACTGGGCTGGAGCCGGGACAGGTGTACGAAGTGAGGCTGTCGGCACATGATGGAGAATATTTCAGCTATAGTGAAATTAAGGATGTTGACACTACTATCGGTAAGTTACAATTAACAACGATTTTCAAGCATAATATTTTTTGCGTAGTACTTCACACTGTTCTCGTTTGTAGCTAGGTAAAGAAACAACGAAGTAGAAACGCGTCATCTTTATCTGTTCTATACGTGTAATCAAAGAACATTTTGTATGAAATATATTAGAGATTTCTTCAAACTTCCCCGAAGATGTTAAATGATGTGTAAAATTAAAAATAGAAATAATAATATTGAATGGATTTCATTCATTTTTTGTGTACGGCCACTGAATGTGATATCAAATAAGTAATTACCGCTACCACCGAGGGATGTCTTTTTGGTCTTTTGCTATTGATTTTCTATTTTTACTGAATCCTCAGCCACAGCTATTCCGACTCTAGTTACGCCAGGGCTGAGGTACCAAATTTAAATGCGTGTTTACCTAATGTGCATATCGTCGACAGACGGACCCATAGTGAAGCCGGACGAAGACAAGACGGCCACGGCCGGCTGGTTCATCGGCGTGATGCTGGCGCTGGCCTTCCTGCTGCTGGTGCTGGTGCTGGTGTGCGTGGTGCGCCGCAACCGTGGCGGCAAGTACGACGTGCACGACCGCGAGCTGGCCCACGGCCGCAGGGACTACGCCGACGGCGGCTTCCACGAGTACACGCACCCGTACGTACTACACTACCACACTCACGTTGCCCTCCCAAAATGATCCTAAAGCTTGTCCTACGATCGAGCTTCGAGGTAAATAAATAAAAATTAATATCATATTGTCTGTTCCAGTCTTGACAACAAGTCTCGTCACTCGATGAGCAGCGGCACGAAGCCTGGCCCGGAAAGCGACACCGACTCCATGGCTGAGTATGGCGAAGGCGAAACAGGTCAGTTTGTTACATAGCTACATATCTGTGTGGCTAGCCTGTTCATATAATGTTGGCCTTCACACAATGGCCGCCCAACGTCGACCACGGAATAAAGTCTATTTTTTCACTTTGAAACACATCCTGTCAAATACCACCTCACTGGTCTAACGGGTGATGAGGGCAAGGTTCTTAGTTCCATTCTGGATCAAAAAAGTGTGCCCAAAGTTTGGAATATTACCCGGTAGATCTTAAAAGTCTCACCTTCTACTCCTAGGACTTATAATGCTGTGAGCTAAATGTGGGTGTACAACAGTACACATCTGACTAGCACTTTGAAGAAAACAGTCGTGATATTTCATTCTCTCAAGTTGAAATGGCATAGACGAAACCCAAGTCAATGCCGCGTCTTATGTAATTATGGATTGTGAGTCCACATTAAGACGAAACTTAACCAAGATCCATAGTTATGGAGCTATTTATTTAGTTTTGGTCAGTCAATGTGTGACAGGTCAACTTTTTGACCAACTTATATTTCTGTGCTATATTTTTCTATTAGAACTCGTGTCGTCCGTAGAATGTCAAGAAATGATATGATCATTATTTTTATTAGTATAATTTCATAAAGTTTTCAAAGCTATAGTTATCAGATGCACGTATTTGTAATTGTTTAACATGAAGTAGGAAGAAATGGATCGCCAATGTTAGGCCAAAACAACTCTTGGATGAGTCAAGCGTTATGCCATAGTACCTGTAAAGCACTCCAATTCTTATTACTTCATGTTATTGGCCTTAATTTGCACGTTAGCTAAACCTAGCCTTTCTTTATAATTTCTCCCAATTTTATTTAAACAAGCATGTCGTGTGTCGTGGCTGTAAGCATTCCGCATGTCATTTGCAGCGGGCATGAACGAGGACGGTTCGTTCATCGGGCAGTACGGACGCAAGCGACGTCCGCATACAACCGGACAGACAGATTCCGCCTCGCAGGCGTTCGCGACCCTCGTCTAAATCCTTTGCCTTCCTCTCCCTTGCACCCTATATCGGCATTATGGCTTATGTTTACTGAGATATCTGATAATTTCATAGAAAAACAGTCCTTAAAGCTATTGGTTTACGGACTTAATTGTCTTCAGTGCATTCAAGGTTTAATCTTGATTTTGTCCTCTACAAGTTATTCTATCAGTTAATTCAGTACACATAAAGCTAAAAGCCTTTGCAAAAAAGTGCGCTCCAAATACAGCTACGTTCTTGTATGCTTGTTATGTAACGTAGTGCCATTGCATCACATAATAATGCAACATAGAACAGTCCGGTACTGATAGCCAATCGCCGCAGGCAGCTCTCTTGTTCCTCGTTATGATTGGTCAACACTTGACAGTGATGTCGCCCGCCAAAATTATTAAGCGTTTCGATTAATGAATTATGTTGTGAATCTTTTTTATTGATCTGGGCAGTATACTGCCAGTTGCACGATTTCCATGTACGCAGCAGAAATAAGTAAACAATAGCTTAGATAGATTTTTGTTTCATATATTTTGTGTTATTTTTACCGCGTTCGTGGAAGTTGTGTTTTTAAATTTAGTAAAGGGCGTCCAGTCTTTGTTGGACTATTTTAGAAATAGTTTAAATAAAGGCTTATTCACTGAGTATTTTAAACACACAAGAATTCTTCGTAGGTTAGGTGTTAAGTACAGAATAATTATGTAAGTAAAGTTAGGTTGTAAAGAAACAAATGATATTATTTTGAGTGAATATTTCCTACTTAAATGTTTATGCGTGCTTTGTTATAAGTTTTGCATTTGTTTTAATGTTGATATTATTCCCTCGTTCCGTCCCATTCCTATTTTCTTTGCCTGCACGAGCGACGTTTTTGTTTCGTTTTGTAAGGTATGATTTTTTTGCTTCTTTATTTTTGCATTTAAGTTTGCTATAATATAATTCATATCTTTGTTTGATATTAGATTTATGTTATTTAATGTGTTTTAGTTTTGTGTCAAGTACGTATACAGTGTGTTTTGTTGTTTGAAGTTATTATGTCGAAATAATTGAAATAAAAAATATATTTCTATGGATGTCGTAACAGGCGATCAAAATCAACATTCTGTGAAATTCGTCTGAGTGGGTGATTAATAATATCCTAATAAATTCATGAATACACATTCATTGGACATCAGTAAAACTGATTTTGTTGTGACCCACAGAGGAGTGAGTGAATAAACAAGTTGTATTTTGTGGGCAAACGGAGCGATTGACATCTATAATGAGCATGACCTTTGTAGTAATATCATATGCTATCGGCAGTGTATGTAGTAAGGGTGTGTCCGCAGGTCGGTTCACGGAGGACGGGTCGTTCATCGGGCAGTACGTGCCCGGCGCGCGCGTGCTGCCGCCCCCCGCGCCGCCCGCACCGCCCGCACCGCCCGCGCCCCCCACATACGTCTAGGTACCCGCACCGCGCATCCGCAGGTAGGAGGGTGACAGATAGTGGCATACTACTATCTCACTCACTCTCCAACGAGTGGCAAAAGAGAGTAACGTGACATTTCACGACAGAGCGAAAGCGTATACGTCACGATTTCTTCAGTGTCTTGCACGCGTCGAAAATTTATTTAGGATTCTAATTTCGCAATATTGTGTTGTATAAAGTATCTACTTACTAGGTTTCACTGCGTCATTGAAATGTCAAGATAAAAATTATATCGATAGCCGAGACCGACTCGATTTCACGAGCTGACAGCTTCATTCTATTCTTTTAAGACGCGAAGACAATCATTATTCTAAAACTATACTGCCAATCTGTAACATGTTTTAGATGGACGAAAAATAAGGTTGGCTCACACGAGTATTTCCTGCGGTGAAAAACGGGTCAATTATTATCATCTTGTAGTTTGGCGAGTACATAAAAATCTACATTCTACAGTGCCTTTTTCGACATTTCGAAGTTGTATCAAAATCATTAGTAAAATTTTCTCGTAGTAAAATTCACGTGTGAGACAAAATATATTTTTCACCGCTTCCAAATTGTTTGTAATGTTTCAGCGATCTATCGGCAGTTTATATGACCGTGATTGTATTTAGTTGAAATTTATTAGCGTGTAACCTTAGTGTAAGCTGGTAACGAAGCCTACCGTTCTTTTTCGGCCGCTGTAGTGTCAATAGGCTATAACGTTTCATTGACTATCTTCACGAGATCGTAGTGATCGTCTCTAAGTCTGTTGAATTTCGTTATTATGAGACTGATTTTAAGTAATGAGTAATAGTCAAACTGGCACTAGCGTTCAGGTTTTGGGAGCTCATGCGTTCACATTCGAAAAGTCCCTCCTTATAAGCTCAATAGTATAAAGATAACACCACTATAGAGATGGACCGAAAGCTTCCAAACGGTCGGTCAGTGTCAAAGCGAGTAGATTTGTATCGTATCCACACAAAATACTGATACATTGTATGTTCGATGCTGTAGGATTTGTAGGGTATAAGAGCGCTTACAAAATATCACACTAAATCTAGTGTGTTTACAATACGTCACCAACCAGCGCACACGCACGTTTTTGAGCAAACAAGCTATGTAAACTCGATCGATGAAAAATCGATACTGTATCATTTGCATACACACAGCATTCCAAAACCTGAACGTTATAATATTCGGCTTGTGTTAGTAAGTAGGCGATGTTACGGCTCGATATCAATTACGTGTAGTTAACCATACGGTAGCTGGTCAAGACTTGAGATAAGAAAAGCTATTTTTGTCACAGAAAATAAGGTAATTAGCTCTGGACTCCGGTGGTCATATGCGCTCATTGCGAACTTATCAGGCTTGATAGATGAAACATAGAAAATTAAGAAGATTAGTTAGGAGAAGGATTTTTGATTGTTTTTGAACGCTCAACGGTTCGGAGAATGTGCAATGTTGGGTGTGATTTAAAGCCGATGGTCAGTTCGCAAGCCAAAATTCATGTATCACTTATTTTTGTATCAAATGCATATCTTTGTATCTCTTTTAACCCGAGAACTTCAAACCGGGGTAGATATCTACCCCAGGCGATATTTTACGGTAAAACATGAGATGTACCATTTTTGGTATCTGATATTTCATATTTTAAGTATCCATACACTGGGAGTAGCAATTGATTTTTCCATATAAGAGATTCTAAATTTTTTGCATTTTCAGAGAAACATCATGATGGTATTTTTTTCTAAACGCCTCATGTATCCTCTTTATAACCACGTATGAAATTTGAAAATCGGTTGATTAGAAAAATAGTTACGAATTTTTGTTTGTTAAATGACGTTTTCACAGTGTTTTTCACACTGTTAGGTTATTTAAATCGATTTTTCAGCAACTAAACCTTGATGATATTGAATTTGCTCTTCAACATTCTCTTTGGGATGAAAAAAAACAAGAATATTCATGTCTTTACGAGTCAGATTACTGCTTTCAGAACGATTTAACAAACAAGAAACCCGTGGGGTCAATATTTACCCCGGTTTGTAGTTTAAAGGTAACAAAAATGGGTTTGTAGTTCTAGGGTTAATTATCCCAAGGACCATGAAGATTTTTATTTTACGAATCAAACCTATGACTGTTAATAATATTCAAATATATCTTCGACATTCTAAAATGTAGATACATTTAAGCGTTGACCAAGCTTGTTCAATTAATAGGTGTTGTCGTCCATTAGCGTGTTATTCTATATTGCAAATTATGCTTAGGAATCTATTTAATATTATAATTTTACTATTACGAACTCTCTTCCTTTAAGTTGATCTTTCTAAGACTTATATTCTCGTATGTATTAAGTATTATCTGCAATATATAAGAACAGAAAAGTAATGGAGACGACAATGAGTATCTAACAAATATATATATATTTTATTATGAAAAATTAAATAAAATATTTTTGTATGACTGCGCAGTTTGACCACCGGGGCATATTGTGGTGCTTTGCAGAGTTAAAGAGAGTGGTTCGGTGTTGTGATCGTCTATTTAGCGCGGAGACCTCGATGGAGCCTGTCCCCTTTACGTCACTTTATCCCACCTTTAGTGTCAGTTCACGCAACAAAACACGCATTGTGGTCTTTCAACAGAAAATTTTGCTTATAGAAATGCTTAAAACAAAATTTTGAAGTGATAACGAAACCGAGATCGAAATACGACCTTAGAATGGAGTTCTATGGAAATGAATACCATATTAATATCACTTGTATGAACACCATATAGTTTTAGATCATCAATATTATTATCAACTTGTATAAAAACCGCTTGAAATGTGTGCGTGTTGTGTACTGACATGTCTGACTGTAAAATAGTAGGCGTAATGATATTCTGAAGAATCTCGATTAGAATTTACAAAAATCTCATGCTATCCCTAACACTTCGAATATTAGCTATAGATAATCGGTACACTGGTATCGATTTTAATCGATAAGTTAATTGTATAGCTCTTTTATCATTCTGATATTATAGTTATCCGTGACCATCCACAATGGTGACTTCTCAAATCTTGAATGAATTTATGTACGGGGCGACCCGTCGGTAAATGTCTCTCTTACGTAGTAATAAGTCCTCTTTATAGGCTTTTTTCGTATTTAAATTTTCATATTTGACTCATTGAAGTTTCGCACCGATCACATTGAAGTTAATACCAAGTTGATGTTTCTCATTTTGGACAATTGTGGGCTCGAGATGATTGCTTCACGAGACCAGTGTTGCATATAGCAAGAAAACGATTCGATGTTTGAATGTAGGCAATCGTCTCGCGCCCGTATGAAACAATATCTCAATTGTATCGTGATTAGATTAAGGCTAGGGACTCGTGTTAACTAATGTTAGGTAGCTAACGCGTTCGCTTACTGCATCTGTACATGTATATTTATTCTTTGCCTTATCTGTACCTATCGTATCCGTTTTATTCGTACACTGGCGGACAAACTGTGCACCTGCGCACTGGTAATCGTCGATTTATTTTTGTGTAATTTATTTATTTGTGTATACTTATTTCTCCGCCTGAAAGGTGTCGGGTCTTAATTGAATACATTCCAGACGGTCAAACCATGTTGATTTTTCAAATCACTTTATTCTAAGTCTCCAACATGACGCAGCGGTCAGATGTAATCTGAACAATGTTTATAAAACTTTAGACCGACGCGCGGAGACAAGCCAAGTAATTTATTAATTATTTAATTGAACCTTTCACATATTTATTTCCCCCTTGTTATTATGTATAGTTTCACAAGGTAACATGTTCGAATGCCAATACTTTGATCGTTCTCATTTAGAGCTTATACTGTAACTATTGGTACCTTATACATTGCATATTTATATTTGATGGCACTGTTATTGTAACCCCTTTAAGTTATTTGTTAAGGAGTCTTTATCATGTCTATTGTCTAGTAAGATTTTAATATATATCTATTAATATAATTGATTAATAGTAGGAGCCTTGTTCTATTCGCGTCTGTTTTTTGTCGCTTTTTATACCCGTTAACGATTTGAAAAATTCTTTGTCTTGAAAAATACTTGTTACGGTTCAAAATGACAATTTTGATATTAGATTGTTAGCCACCGATTTACGGTGGATATTCTCACTGCCTTTCAAACTAAATTACACTGTGTTCATTTTATTTTACACGTACCTAGTAAAGAATACTTGCCTTACGTAAAATTATTAATGAAAATGTGATTTTCATGGAACCAGATTCGACCTGACAGCACAATGTCTGCATTTATTTAGTGTCACAATATTTACCATGAATTGTATCATTGTAGTTCCCAAATGTATCGTACATCGCCGTACTCGGAACTAGTTGATGTTAGCAGTTAAAATGTAATTGTTGTATAACTTTATTCGGTCGCAAGTGTAACGAACTTCTGAAACATTTTGGATTTAATATTAATTTATGAATTATTATGAAGTAATAGACCTAATGTTAATAGTAGTCAATCATATTGAAAGCATTGTTCACCGCTTAGACAAAATAGTTACAATACGTGAGAAAACTGTGTTCATATTTATCAGTCAATTTTATTACATCTTTGATGTTTTGTGTTGGTGTGCTCCGGCCTTTTGTCAGAGTTCGTTTGACCAACGGCACAGTATTATTAGCAACATGCTTTCAATATGTTTGTTGAGCTATATAATTTAGTAATAGCTGAAGTATTTGCTATACATGAACTGGTAGATTCTAATTGTTGTGAGGTACATTCAGTGTTATATTGTAATGTTGAAGATGCTTAGTTTTCACCATCAATTTGGACGATTTCATTCAGGAAAATCGATTGAGAATTTTATATTGGAGGCGCTAGCCGTCTTACGATTGTTAACAAAATGGGAAAATTAAAGCATCTATAACCATTTAATTATATTTGCTAAGCAAGCTTTTTATCAACATTGGACTATTTTGTTGGTTAGATAATAATAGTTTGCATTTATTATATAAAAAAAAATGAATCATGACAAAAGTGTAGGTAAAGACTTGTGAAAAAATTCTGATCTGACCCGTACGATTTTGTTCAGGAATTATCGTAAATTACATTTTAGTTCGCATTAAGTAACTGTAATTTATTGTAACTATGATGAATATTTTTTTATGTTGCATAGAAAATAAATATTAAGAAATTAATTTCTGCCTTTTTATTTAAACTGCCTCTTTTTGTAACGTTTTGCAGATTGACTGATTGATCTTAGAGTAGGCTCCAAAATTTTGATATCCTTTTATGACAAGGATACCTATAGAATAAGGTTTAGGCACTTGATCAAAAGCTTCACTTACCCAAAATACAATCTCTCAACGTCTAGTAGGTATAGTAACAGGAATGTAGGCTCTTTGACCGAGTGGTCACAGTTCTAACTCAACATTTACAGGAACCAAACGTCGTTCGGCTGTGTTGATACTGTTTTTATAAATTGGACAAAGCATGTGTATATATCGGTCTTTTTGAGCTCTGCCTAGATCAGACGTTCCCAGACATTTTTTCTCATAGACCACTTTCAAAATTTAGCTGGTTCCGGTAGACCCCCTGCAGCTACATTTCTACCATATTGTAAATTGAATTGTACACCCCCATTTTTTGTCACGCCAACGTAGACCCCCGTCGAGTCTCCCGTGGTCCCCTGGGGTCCACCTGGACCACTTTGGGAACTAATGGACTAGATAGATCCATACGGTGTAAGGTACAGTATACGGGCAACACTCGGCTAAAGGAGTGCTGAGTTTGTGTTACCCGTGTAATTAAAGATATGAAGATATTATCTACTATTTGGGAAGTGGTGTATAAAACTACTGCAGCTTATTGAATAATCGATATTTATCCTATAGTGAACACGTAAAGGTAATGGTGTACCAAAATTATTCTAATCAAATTTAAATCTTGGCTTGTTGTAACTGTTTTTCTTCTCTTTACAGTTCTCATTAGTACAGTGTTATTAATCACAAAACTATTTTCAAGCTCCTGAGGTTCTGCACTTCATTGAGTCAACGAGCGATAAACATTGTTGAAACGACGCGACGCCAGTCAAATGCTGAGGAGTTGAGAGAACGTCCTCCTAAAATGGTAACGAGCAAATAAATCGGTAAAGTAGTAGTAGAATAAAAGTAAATCTTAGTGTACACTGGTAGATTAGTAATATCCTAGCGGTTAAACGGTTGCCTGCCATGTAGGAGTATAAGTTCGATCCCAGCCCGCACCTCTTTCGGAAAAGATTTGCGAATCAGATTTTTTTTTATCATGGTGATGGAGAACATCTATCGTGAAAAAACCCTCACCTGAGAGCCCTCCATACAATTCTCGATTCACCAATCCAGCGAGATGGACTAAGGCATAACGCTTTTCATTCAGAGAAAAGGTTCGTGCCTATCAGTGGTAACGGGACAGTAGGTATTGCCATAAATTATTATTATTTAGCGTCTGAAGTAGAGAGTTTGTGTCAGAAACTAGCTTGACAATTTCTGAACCGGTAACCATTAACAGTTATTGAAACTTGAGCTAAAGGACTGGGATTCAGGAAACCTTTTTTGTACCCTATCATCTGCAAACTTGCGCGCAGTATGCTATTGTAGTCTCTGCTTTAGCGTAGGTTGTATGACTGTATATTCATTTGAAAATATAGGTAGGTGTTGTTAGTCAGAAGCTACGTAAATAACTTCTATTGTTATTTACTCACGCCTTCAGAACTGAATATTTTCCAACATTGTACCTATATATCCACTATATCTAGTCACTAATTTCAGTACCTTTTTTTTTGATTAGCTTGGTAAGAACCCGTCATGGACAAACCTCCGCCTGGGGCGGGGGCAGAGGGGTGTGCCGGTCTCCTACCGGCTAAACTCACCACGGTGGTCCGCCTCGACACCATATGGTGGGCCTCGGGAATTCTTAGAAGACCGCACCGAAACCCACCAAGTGCCATACCGAAGGTCCCTGTCCAGAGGGCATGACTGTAAAGAGGCCACCTCCTCGTGCATGTCCCGGAAGAGACTGTACAAAGGTCCCCCCTACTTTCAGTACCTACATAACAGCGCATAGGTATGATCATTGCTATATTCCATTTCTACTGGACTTCTAGAAGTCTATATCTGCTTCTCAACACCGTACACCATTATTTTTCAACAACTACTAAGCGAACATACATACAATGAATTGAAAACCTCCTCCTTTTTTTGAAGACCGTTAAAAAGCAACGATAGATTGTGATGAAATTCGGACATTGGGACAGTATGACAAATATGACAATCTTATCGTATACCGGGTTTTCAAATAATTTTAATCGTGTTAATACTTTTCTTTGACTTGCTTATATTATAGGCAATCATAGGTCATTTTCTGAGTACACCAAAAAATCTTTAAAAATAGTCTCGCTGGTCCAATCAGGATCTAGCCGTCGTAATGGAGCAGTTGGGAACCTTGTTTTATATTACGCGTGTAGTAAATTATGTTACGTTCAGACTAAACAATACATCAATGGCAGGTAAAATATAAACCTCAGTAATACTCGCCATTCATTCATTCATAAAGTCTACAAATAGTTACAAGAACAGCTTGTGGTTTTATGAAAGACTCCGTGCAAAACCTTTTCACTATAGAGAAGCTTTCAAATAAATTACTGAGACAATTTGATAAATATTCATACTTGAGTTGGAACTTTTTTTCTCCATTCTACCTTCATTCTTGATTTACGGTCGTATCAATCTTTGTTAAACCGGTAAGCGTGCGACAGATTGATTGATAAAACAGCGCCATTAACTTTTAGCAGCAGTTAATCTAATCAGCAGATGCTAAATTTGACCGGCCATAACATTGTATGTTAGCTGATTGTAAAGCATCCCACGTCTCCCGGATGATTTGCTATCAATGGAAACATGCAAAATGTTGATCGTTAATTATATCGGCGAGATATCTGACACACCACATTGGTCCCTGCGTCATCTCTAACTCGTCAAAACTTAAGTCTAAAATCCTTTGTGGTTGAACTTTTTGAAGCGCAAAACAAAGCTGTGTATTCAGTAAAGGCCCAGTATGTAGGCAGTCTGTGTCCGACCGCCGAGAGGGCGGGACATCATCGAACGTTTTTTATTTGTTGTCAAACGAGACGTCGGAGTTCGCGAGTTGTGAAGTGAGTTTTAAATTATGAACGTGCGTGCTGCAAGAATATTGTAATAGGAACACGCCGTTAATAACAGGTAACAAGATCGTCCTTATAAACCGTATCATATCGCGAAATCCATTCTGGATGACAGAGGTCGGTAAATAAAAGATCGTTGATCCCACTTAAAACTTAATTGTTTAATCGATTCGGAATTCGAGTGGCGATCGTCTTTATTAATTACCCACATATGTACTCACAGATGGCTGCAATTGCTATTATTATTTCATCATGATTTACTTAGCTAATCGAATTCAAAATCGGCTTAACCATAGAATTTCTAAAAACTAAAACACCTATTAACAATGTTTGTAAAACGTCGCTTTGAAAAAAACAGGAGATTAAAGAAAGCATAAAAAAGTAAACATTGCTATCTGGCAAATGTAAACATCACGGTGTGTTATTAATAGAGCCCTAACTATGGGATCATATGTTAAAAGTACAGTGCTCACTGCACTGCACAGCACCATGAGTGTAGTTAAGGCAGGCTATTAACTGGCTACTTGTCGAGTGTGATTTGTGAGACACGAAGGATAAAGTAAAACCGGCTTTATGATCTATCTGACAACGTTGTAATCGTTAAATGAAATGGATACACGTTTTTAATGGTCCTGCCACTTACACGACAAATGTATGCGATTTATTCCCTCGACTTTTTGCATTTGTTCTGTTCAGACTTAATGATGTTTAATCGTGTAGTTATTTTACGATTCATTGCCTCCAGATGCTAGAATTTTTCTGTTCATATTATAATAATATTTTTCGATTGATACCCACAATGATATGACTTTATACCCTATATGACGATATTTGTATTTCTAACTCGTAACTAAATTAAAAGCTATACTAGCGTATTGTGAATTTGTCACTTATAAGATTCTTTACAAGTTCAACTTTTTTTTGTAGGTCTGGAACGACTAATAACCAAAGCCACAACCCAGAACCTCTCAACGTGAATCCCAAATTACACCAAATGTTAACCGAACATATTGCCATGATTTGATGATCGTCACTATTAAATCTTTTTGTGGACAGTCGTTATTAACAGTCAACAAATCAACGTCTACGAAGCATAGGTAAGATCAATTATTTTAATAAGAAACTAATTTAGACGCATTACATAATCTAACAAAAGTAGTTTAATTTTGGGTACATTTAATTAGATGAAAGCTTAGTCGCGTCATGAACAGCGCCCTTATACCGGTGGACGGTGGACGGACGGGGCGGCCGCGGACCGTCAGCCGGACTTTATTCTTTTACTTTTTACACTGTTACCTGTTCCCTGAACGGGTATCGTATCGACTGGCCCGCTGCCCGCTGGTTAGGTTAACAAGTGCACCCGCCAGAGGTGCCCTATCTTTGGACGTCAATCTTTTAATATCCTACTAATTATATTATTCCGTAAGTTTGGATGTTTGCGACTCAATAATTTCGTAATGAATTGATTTTGATTGAGGTAAAATGTTTGTTATATCTGGATTGCAAAATTATTTTCATTTTTCACCTGGAGTTTCTTGCTCGTTTCCTCTCCATAGGACCAACCCCCTTTTAGAACCGTGCGCCTAGAATCTCGACTTTTTAAAAGTGCTTGCAAAGACCTAATTGAAATAAAAAACTTTGACTTAGAAGCCAAAACAAATCATAATGTTATTATGTAGTTTAAAGTTATAATAAACCCTTGAAAAACTGATAGTTTTACCTGATTTTTTCTATAATCCCTGATCATTCTAAAAAAACCAGAATTGAAAATATTTACACATTCGGGTGTTTCGCGAATCGTCCCACGGTCATTCGCATGTCTTATCACAGGATGCAACCGTCTCATTTACAGAAAGAGACATTCAGAATTAAAATATTACCCTTTTAGTGCTATTTTTATACCAGATTGAGAACCCAGGCGTAATTAAATTAGTTCCAAATATAAGTACCGTTCGTTCGTGTAGTTTTTTTAACAATAAAATGTATTATAGTAAAGTTATCCACACTGTTATAAATTAAATTATTTAATCAACACGTTTCCATTACCGTTCGTATGTAATTTTACGAATAGGTACCGAGAAGGACATGGGCTTTATTATTGCTGAAGAATCACTTGAGAACGGCTCGACCGATTTGGCTAATTTTTGGTTTGTTCAGGTGTCATCAGAAAAAACTTTTTGGAAAATCCACGTGAAATGTCGGAAATTTGGATGGTATTTTTTTTTTGTATGAAAATCTCAATAATAAACATGTGACGTTTAGTTTGACAGTTCAGAGGCCCTAGTGTAAGTTTCTTTCGACAAATACTATTTTTAATTTCAATTTATTACATCGTACTGCACGGGTATACGCAGACGAATTCTCGGGCTACAGCTAGTTGTAAATAATTCAATCTATATGACGGAACTTCGTTAAGATCATGAGCATGCAGCTATACGATTAAATACAACCCACTTACCATACATACATTTATTAATTTAAACAAACAGCTACGATCAATTCACAAATAAACTTAACAAGCTCTCCCATCGCATCACGATGCAAAACCATATTGTTTGAATGACCTAAAAGACGTCATACACATATCATTTATGAGTCAAACACTAATAAAGCCCGCTGCTCTAAAACAATATTCATATAGCCATATACACCATATGGTACACCGCAAAGAGGTATTAGGTATTCATCTTGCGGTATTGGTTTAACCCAGAAATCCTTCCATTAAATTGAATGACAACTAAAACATTTGCCATGCGCCATTTGCATTCGATATTTATTCGAATTTTGAAATAACGGGTTGATGTTAGTGTGTTCTTATTGTACAGACATGCTGACATGCTGAAATATTTGCTATTGAAGAGACAAATGTTTGAAGAGCTTTTGTTAAATCGCGAAAA
Source organism: Shargacucullia verbasci (assembly GCA_947562105.1). Classification (NCBI taxonomy): domain Eukaryota; kingdom Metazoa; phylum Arthropoda; class Insecta; order Lepidoptera; family Noctuidae; genus Shargacucullia; species Shargacucullia verbasci. Next base: position 15,164,775 of record OX387280.1, read on the forward strand.
CACACCCAGTCGTGCTTATCGACAGCCTTGGGAATGGGAATGCATATAATGTATGTAAACTGTATGATACGTGATCCATATGAATTTTAATTCCACGACAGTCGGGTTTTGCTTGATTGCCACATTTTATAAAGTATAAAAATCGGTCCGTGATTGTTAATTAATAAGGTGCTAGGAACAGTATGATACTTATCACAGATTAATTAGTTCTTTGACCTAGGTAATAAGGTATAGTCAGCGTCAAATGTCCGATTGTTATTTTAAGAATGAAATGTTCCAAAATTTATTACTGTTTGTAACTAATTAATATAGTGTAGCGTAAAATTAACGATCTTAATTAATTTCAAAATTACGAAAGGTTCATCTTCTGATATCACTGATACAATAGGGTAGATGACTGCATCAAAAATCAATTCTGAAGTCTTCTTTGGTAAATAGTTTTCGTTCTAAAAAATTAATCTCCTGCTTATCTTTGGCGTTTTTAATTTTTATTTTATCCAAACTCACAGTAAGTAGGGCAATGCAAAACTGTGACGTCACGCTTTTGTATTACAAATATTTTTAGACAATATGGAATTTTTGACAGTTATTAAAAGTAACCTAGATGACTAGTAGTCATCTATCATATTAAATGCACTAATTACCACTTATTAAGTACTTACTGTGAACTTTTACTTCTTATTTTTAATTAAGTTTAATTATTGATATGAATAATTATTATATTTTATCTAAGGTACATTAAACTGTGCTAATTTGAGGTTATCGAACAAACAAATAACACGTTACAACACATTTAAGATAAATGGCGCCCAAAATATTAGCATTATAATAATTTAATCGACTTTATTTATAAACATTTGCTGACCTTAGTGATAAAGATGCTCCATTTAAACTAAATACGCATCTTTTTCTAGAATTCATGACTTTCAGAATGATTGTACAATTAATTTTAAAATAGGCACAGTTTAAGTTTGCATTACATGATCACAACACCAGATCACAGTGATCTAAGGTTCATAGAAGCCAAGGTATGATAGTAATTTAAAAGATTCTGATGCTAATAGATTTTTGTTATAAATATAAAATAACAAAGAGGGAATAAAATATCTCTTTAGATTTAGAAAGCTCCACGCGGCTGCCTAGCCTTTTCCCAACTTGTTAGAAACGTTGCTCAAACTTAGAATCATTCTAATATCGTGGGTGCGTTTGCAATACAAATATTCACACGCACTAACACGCAGACCCGAAACAATTACATATCATCAGGTCATATAAATATACATTTGCTCTGTAGGAATCGAACCCGCGACAAGTAGCGCAGCAGTCGATCACTCAATCACTGCGCCAAATCATGAAGCGACCTATAACTGGCACGTGTTAATTTATGCTTATCAAAATGTTTGGTGACATGTGAAGGGTTGTTTTAAGTTTTTTAGATAATTAACGCTGCTACTTTGGCGTTTGCGTTTTGCCTATAGATGAATAACGGAGTATCCAGTATAGTAGTACCTATCTAGATAAATACATTTAAATAATATACAATACCTTATTGCACACCATGAGAAATTAAAACAAACAAGAAAACAGGGCACGGCACCGGGACTAGGGGATTAGTATGTGTTGTTTTTTCGATAGGTTGGTATTTATTACTTATCTTATGGCAATGGTGACCTGCAATATAAATAATATGTTCTGATGAACACGGATTCATTTGTAGCTTTAAGAGTATCGTTTAGCTGCCGGCTTCTGACAATACGAGCAAAACAGGTGTTTGGGCGTTAACGTTTATTACATCGAAATCTTAACGAATTAATTTGATTTTGGTCTCCATCGATTTGTCAGATTATAAACTAATAGGTCGACAAGTCGACATGTTTTGTTTTTTACAAAATTTTGATTAATTCAATAATTATTGCGAGATAAGTTTAAGAAAGATTTTGAGTTAAAAAAACGCATTCTCAATTTATAAACAATATCAAAAAAACAAAACGTGACGACCTAGTTTTTACTTGTATCTATACACATATAAAAACATCAGCAAAATCAGCTCATGTTTAGTGGGGTAAAAACGTTAACGCATTTTGTATGAAAACTTTTAGCTAAACTATAGTCTTAAAAAGTTCAGATTTTGTAGACTCAAACACGTTTAGTGTACTTGTGCGTACCACTGTTATATCGATGCTCGTTTTCTCTAATATGCGTTTTAATTTGTCCCTCGGTCCGACTTAAAGAGTTTAATAGTTATAAATGCAAGAGCATCATAGACAAAATTGTTGCGCACCTCTACGAATAGAGCTATTGGAGTGTTCTTTTTTGTTAACACCTTTTGTACGTATAATTTGACACCGGGAGCGAGTAAAAAAAACTAGTAGACATTACTTTTTGACAGGGGATATTTAATGAAGTTGTAGCTTTTTTTACTTTCGTCGGCCGTTTCTCACGATAATACCATTGTAGGAGCACGTCCCAAACGGTCTCAATCAATTATGTTAACTGTGATAATTTTGTTTTTCTTTAGTTTGTTTTTTTTTTTCTTTGTGGACGTGGAGAGATTTTGTATGGTCGACAAACAAATTATACGCCACTTACACACTTATTATTGGTCCGCGTTGAGACGCTTTAATGGAATTATGACATATTTTAGGTGATAGCCGGGACTGGACTGTTAATTGGACACTTGGGAATGGTTCGGGTTTAACGTTGGAACCGGACTGGCTCCACAGTTTACGACTGTATTTTTTATTGAGTTTTAATCGAGATGATGAAATACGATAAGATGTTCAGTAACTACCCTTTTCTTAATAAATTCTTTACAGTACTTGAACTTCGTCGTTATAAATAGAATAGAATCTTTATTTTTAACTTTGACCGACTCATTAGTCTAGTGGTCGCAAGCGCCACTGCAGAACTTGAGGTCCTGGTTTCGATTCCCGAGACGGGCAATGTTATCGGGTTTTTTTGTATGGAAATTCTCAGTAGCAGCACGGAGTGTAGAACTGTGCCCGGCAGATGGCAATAGGCTCGCCCCTTATTACATGGGACTCAATAACGGCATCGGCGAAATGTGGATGTACAATAGTACACCTCTGCCTAACCCATCGGGGAATACATGCGTGATACACACAGCAGAAAATGGAGAAACAATTATTCAAATCTTCGGATTACAATGTAGATGCTTACTTACATTTATCTGTCATGCAAATAAAAAAATATTATATTGTGTTCTTTTTTTATTAAATCCACACGAAATGTCGTTAATTTAATTTAGATACCTACGTTACGGTATCGTCATAATCTAACTTGTTTACTTGTACTTTTAGCTATACCAATTCATAAATCTAGAAAAACCACGACCTCCATGTTGTATTACATGTCATTACCCATTTTCAAACGGAATTTCCAATCTTTCATCTAAAACGCGTCTTTATTTACACATCCATGTATAAAAGTAGTTATCTATCTATATATAAAACGTCTCACTTTAGTAGAAGTAATTGTATTTCTTATTTCAGTGTCCAGTGTGATATGACTTGGTCGCTATAGATTTTGTTTGATCACTAAAACTTACAACTCAGCCTCTGCCGATAATAGGCGTCTCTTCACAAACTTGCTAGACTGTTCATACTACACTCGGTGTTATTATATTTTAATAGTTTTGCTGAACGAAAGATGCATACCTGAGATTTTTCGCTCCATTTGAAAATCTGAGGTGTTCTTGTGTTTGAAGCTGTCTACTAATAGTCCCGCGTCCCCAGTATGTGGCGATCGGCTTCGATGGGCGCTCGGCTGTGCGCGGGGATGGCGCTGGCGATGTCGCTGGCACTCGGCGCCGGTCGCCGCGACTACAAGGACCCTGAGTCCAGGCATCATTCCGACTTGTCCTTGTGGATCGATGAGCGACAAGTTCGAATGTTCAGTGGTACGTATAGGCAGATCGGCTTCGATGGGGGCTCGGCGCCGTATTTATAAGGCCTCTCACAAACTTCCCTGAAGGGTCAGAGTGATTCCCTTTTTGCTGTATTCTTTGTCCCATCCAATTTTAAAGAGTAGCTGCCTGCAGAGCTACATTCTTATCAAAAACTCTAATGAGACTGCACGGTACAGCACGGTTGCGCTATAGTTGAACGATCGGCTGCTGTGCTACGTGTCGCGGGTCCGATTCCCGCACGGAACAAATATTTGTGTGATCTACAGATATTTGATTCGGGTCTGGGTGTATGTCCATGTGAATATTTGTGTTTGTAAACGCACCCACGTTACAGGAATTATTCCAAGCGTCGGGCAAAGATTAAAAAAAAAATCTTATTGCCTGATACACATTTTCTCATTTCCAGGTATATCCATGCAAGTATTCGCAATAATTAACGGTCACGTGTCACCCTACGTGCTTGACCCTAACTTCTCCAACAAACTGCCAGTCATACCCTCGGAGGTAGGGTACGTCAACTTCACATGGAAGTCGAAGAAGCGATATTACTATGACTTTGATATATTGACGTCATCAGACTTAACAATATTAAAGCCCCCTGTATTGTCAATTAAAACACGTGGACGGGTGCCTAAAACTTCTAAAGGTAATTTATTTATCCAATCATATTTAACTGAAAAGATTTTTTTTTCATAAATATTTTGAATGTTTATCTATACATATAATAAAATTATAACAGGCCGATGTCCGTACATTATAGATATTAGAGCAAAACGAATACGGGCGTCTTTATTAGAGCAACAGAAGCAAAAACAACAGTTTTTAGAATTTTGTCTGTCTGTCTGTATGTTTGTACACGCATCACGCAAAAAATACTACATGGAATTAAATGCAGTTTTCACCGATGTATTGCTAGAGGTATAACTTAAAATATAGGCTCCATTTTACCGCAGGAAAATATCAGATTCTAAATTCCACGCGTACGAAGTCGCGGGCAAAAGCTAGTTATTAATAACACAGTCTGGAAGTGGATTATTCGTGTTACCTTTTAATAGGCAATATACTTCATGGGACCATCTTTTTGTAACCGTTCAACTAGAGTCTTATTGTAGTTATTTTAAAGTGGCTATGATAGATTTACTGAACGAATATTTTTTTATTATTTCTCTATAAATAATGAGTTTGATTCACAGAATTTAGTATAATATTGCCATGTGTGGGCAATAACAGTGGCGTGGCCACATTTGAAATAGGACTTGTGCTAAAAAATGGCCGCGGATTGCCGCTAAAAGGCACCCCATTAAGGTTACACCTAAAGAAGGAATGCGCACAGAGAGGTGTGTATTTAGAAAGGACAGGTATTGTATCGCCAACGCATTTTTAACACTTACACGCCTGTGTTTTTGTGGCTGTCCTGCATTTACGCACGTGTGTGCTTCTAATATACTTTTAGTACTATTTTTCCTTCTAATTAAAAATAACATCTTCAAAAACACAGGCGTAACGCTTTCAATATATCTTGATTTTAAAATAACAGTTATTATTCCTTCCACAAACACTTTAAACATCTAATTGAGTCCCCGAAGCTTATTAATTCAATTTCTCATGCTTAGCGTTTGGAAAAATGTTAGTGAAGTATAGCGAACTTGAGTACCAGAACCGAAGCACTAAACATTGCATTTCATCTATTCTGAGCTCGTATTGTTATGCTTACGCTACTAATAATACATTTATGGGTAGTTGGTATGAGCGAACGCTTTACCAGTGCCTATTACCGTTCACAGCGTAGTTCGTCACGTCCCACTGTTTGTCTTCATGCGTTTTGTTCGAACAATACAGCGATTGACATTTTATTAGTGTTTTGTATTCGATTTTACGATGAATTATTCGATTTTTTAATCTGAAACAATCGATGATTTAGACGAAACAACCTCTGCGTTAACGGTTATTTTATCGATTGATTTAAAGTTATCTTGTGTTTAATCGTCCTCGTTTCTCTCACAACTAGGTTACTTGTTATTGATAACAGCTGAAAACTGATTGTTTTTATTGCTCACTGCAATATTACTATATCCCAAGAATTCTTTCTTTTTTGAAAAAAATTCAATTGATATATTTCCTCTAATAGGCTATTTTATCCTACATTTTCTTTACACCAAATCTTTGTTCAACAAGAGAAGTTCTAGTGAGTTTTAGTATACTAAAAGCTGTGAATAATAATATATTTATGCACAATCGCTGTACTGTTTGTAAGCTCATCTGTCTGTACCGTCTGTGTCCAAGCCTGCGATGTACGCCAGGCCATATTAACCGAATGCATTATTTTCCGGGATTTCGCCGAGTATGCTGGTTGGCTGCATACGGTGCCTCTGCTCACGGCATTTGCGTTTTTTAGGTTCGTATCATGCGCTTGCTTTCAAACTAATAAGTAATTAATTGTTGTAATTTTAAGGTACAATTTAAGATTTAACTGTAGCTTTAAAATATCATAATCGTTCAGTAATAAGGCGGTCAATTTTCGGAATTCTTTGGGCGGACCTTGATCGAAGAGGGCGCATAAAAAGAAGCCCAATACGGCACGATTTATCTTGCAGATCATTGTGGGCCGTATTTGTCTTATCTGAGTTCTGTCCCGTCACAGAATTTAAGACGGTTGGCTACCTTATTCAGTAACTTTAAGTGAAATGAATTATTAGTCGAAATCCATTCGGAATAACACTCGGCTAGAATTAATAATTTGTTGATCCTTTGTTTTGCTATGACTTGCATTTCGTTTACAATAAACAATCATTCTACTGTCCACTGTAGGTCCAGACCCAGAATGCGACAAAAAATGCGCGAACCACGGATGGTGCAACAACGAGAAGATATGCCAATGTCCTGACGGGTACATGGGGCAGGACTGTAGGACGGCGCTGTGTTACCCACAGTGCATGAACGGAGGGAACTGCACAGCACCTGGAATGTGCTCCTGTCCGCCAGGGTACCAGGGACGCAACTGTGAGGGAGGTGGGTCCACGCGTTGTGCTATTAGTAGGCTGGACAAAAGCCTGTGTCTCTTTCACAGCTTTTGTTCGCATTCGGCGCTCCGATTGTTGAAGAGCTCGGAGGGGTCCAATCAGCAGATCGCGGAATCGCAAAGAGGTTTCCGTTCCTTTTATTAAAAGAAACGTACACCATTGAACTACATAATGTTATCCGACCAGAATTTTATAAAACTTTGGCAATGGTAGGTAAGTTTCGCATAGGGAGCATATCTTCAAGAATGTGTGGTTAGAGATGTGTTTGAATGGATCAGTCGGCATATGCTTCTGCTAATGCTAGGCTTACTGGTAGACTCTTCTCAGGCGATATCTTATCTATGGTAGCTCTAAGAAATGAATAAACACTGAAGCTCAGTATGTCCCAGGAAAATCTTGGAAGCTTTAAGCCATAGAAGAGTAGATGTCCGATTTTTTATATCGGTGTTAATATATTCTCGCATCACTTGATATTAAGCTTTACCCGTGCTAATAAGCTTGCAGCTTTTGGTCACACAGATTAAGACATACAGGCAAGAAAAAAGAGTAACGAGTAATATCACGAATGAAAAAAAATCTTTGTTAAAACAATTTTTAAGTTTATTGAGCAGAAAATATACAATCAAGATATAAATAATGAGGTTTCAGTGTACAAAAATTACTGTTTCCTAGTTAACTAATAGTATCTGTATTAACAACAACGCCTAAGAAAACAATTAGGACATTTGTAATTAGGACATATAGCTATTCCAGTCGTTGTTGCGTACACGCATAAATGCTACGTACAAATTACGCTTCTCATGCAATTCCTTGTTCTATACATAGTATACTATATTTGTGTATATGCATATAATACCGATTAGTAACTCAGATCAGACAACTAACCTAGACATTTGAACTATATTGTAAGGGAAGCAGTCATTAAAGAATCTGATCTTCCTTCTAATATTGCTTGTGTTCTTAATGACTACTCATAACAATTTAACAGTTTGGTAACTATGAACTGATCAAATATTTAAGGCCTCCTTCATAAAAGAATCACATTTTTGTGATATATATTTAAAATTACTCACATACATTTTTGGGGAAGCCAGACTTTCTAACAGTTCGTTATTCGCGGCAGCCATTTTTTTTTTATAAATTCCTCTATGATCTAAAGCTTCTTCGATATAGCAATGGCAGCTTTACACCCAACCTTGATAACTTCAGTCAAGGCTTTGTAGAAGGGTGCCTGTTCAGCACCCTGGTCGATCCCCGTGTCATGGTGCTCTTGCTCCTCGTTACGGAACTCAGTGATAGTGTCCAGGATGTCCTTGTCGATGTTGGGGTCCTGCATCAGGGTTCGGAGCTGATCGTTGTAATGGTCCACTATGACTGTTTCTACGGCGACTGTGCACGCCATCGCTGCTTCTTTTCCGAGTAGGGCAGTACCTGTAATATGAAAAAGGTCGAATAAACTTACGACTAGCAGTTGTTGAGACTGACATTTATTATCACTGTCTTGTTAGGGATTGGAGTCCAAATATCATCATCATGCTTTTGCGCGCACTTAACACGCTCTCGACCATTCTTCCCCGAAGGGAAGTTTCTCACCCTAATTTTACTATTACTGGCTTTCCTCTACTACTCGCTTTGGAGCTTCGCTCTTAAACGATTCTGATGTAGATATTTTTCGATCTGCTATGGACCACCACAGTTACCTGGTGACGCTCCTTTAAACACAGCCTCATATATAACTTTTTATTTATTTGTTATATTGCCATAATCCACGCTTATAAAAGCGATTGGTGGTCATACGAAGTTGTTATTGGTGTGAGAATGATTCATGATGACATTTCCTACACATTATTTAGTGAAACAGCGCGTTTATCCAGAATCCAGGGAGAACTTGTATAGAGTATTCAATTAAACTGTGTCTTACCGGCTCCCAGCACGTATCCAGCCACGTTCCATATGGGCGTGAGCACAGTGGGCCGCACGCGGTACTCGTTGATGAGCTGCTCGAACTTGGCGCGGTGCTTCTTCTCCTGCTCCCACATGTGTCGGATGAGCGGGCCCTCTGCCGTGCCGCCCAGGACGGCCATCTGACCTGCGTAGATACGGTCCGCGCCCAGCTCGCCCGCGTGGTCTACACGGATTATTGTATCGAGCTAGAACGAGAAATGGACGCATTTTTGTTCTTCGTTATTTTTAAAATAGTAGCTCTTATATGAGCAATCTCATGTGAAAGAAGGAGTTCATTATCATTCACTTATCAGTTCTGTAATCTAAAATTTGCTTTGATCACAATTCAAGCACCACAAGTCCTTAAAAAACTGCTACTTGTTCTTTTTAGATTAGATTTAGATTAACATGGAAAAACCGATATGAATACTATACGATTTGAACATTAATAACCAGTCCTTTTTGTTTTTCCATCTTACGAAGTCTAACTTTAGAGTATCAGTGTCTCCCAAGAATTGGGTGGCGGAGGTCAGACGGCAGTCGCTCCGTGTAAAATACTGATATTCAGCCACAACTCGTTAGACACTAGCCGACCGCAAGGCAGATGATGAAGTCTAACAATATTACTATTTAGTGTATTAACACTCACGTGCGGATTTTTCTTCCAGTATGGCCTGCTGGAATCTACTGTGCTATGTGCGCAGCGTATCTGTTGCAATAACGAGCGGCGTAGCATCTTGACTCACTTCTGTAACAAGACATATTTGTTAAACTTTTGACGGCACGATTGGCGCAGTGGTTGAGAGATCGACTGCTGCGCTAGGTGTCGCGGGTTCCCGCACGGAACAAATATTTGTATGATCTATATCGATAGTTGTTTCGGGTCTGGGTATTTGTGTATGTGAATAGGTTTGTAAACGCACCCACGATACAGGAATTATTCCTAGTGTGGGGCAATGTTAAAAAAAAAAACTAATTGGAGTTTTCAGTTCTCGTGTTTGATTTCCAGGACGTGCAACTGAATTTTCTGTTAAAAAAATTGGTCCTTTTTAAATGGAGTTAAGTTCAACCTGTATTACCGATATAGGACGTGATACCATCAAATTACTGGAGGACTTCCACTCGCTTTCGTCTTTTGTGTATTACAGGCATGATTGCTATGTAACAAGAACGTCTTTGTTGCAGGCATATGTTCGCAGAAATGTTTGAACGGCGGCAAGTGCATACAGAAGGACACCTGCGATTGTCCTAAAGGATATTACGGTTTACGATGTGAATTTTGTAAGTAGTCTGCATAATATTATTGTTTTTTATTTAAAATGATAAGGTGGGATGAAAATTAAAAAAATAATTATAATGATTCACATACTGCCAAATCTACCAAAAATTATAGATCTGAATCGAAATTTAGGTTTGTAAGTATCACAAAATGTTTTGTGATACCAATGCTGATTCAGACTTTCTACCACACTTTATATTTCACTGTATGTCCTAATTAAATTCCAGCCAAATGCGTGATCCCGTGCCTGAACGGCGGTCGTTGTAAGGGCGTGAACAAGTGCCGCTGCCCCGTGGGGCTGGGGGGCAACCACTGCGAGGTGGGGCGCCGCGTGGGCGACTGCACGTGCCGCGGGGAGGCCTGCGCCACCACGCACACGTGCCGCCACGGCCGCTGCGTGGCGGGCGCTTGTGTGTGCGAGCCAGGCTGGAGGGGACGCTGGTGCCATCGATCAATGGGTACCGTATCTGTTTTTGAGTGATACTATGTTTTATGGGAAAAGGACTGCAATGGCACGTGCCGAGGGGGTCTCTTCAGCTCGAATACGCGTTGGTGGCACATTTTGCACGTGTCGGTTTTTTTAGATTAGTAATAATATGACTTTAATCCTAATTACAACCATATTTTTATTTACAGGGTCTTCCGAGGAGTCTGGTGAATACAAGAGGCCGCGATGAGACACAATCAAACAAATTGACAAAATTACTTAATAATGATGTGATTACTTTAATTTTATGAGAAATACTTTATACATATTTTGTAACATTAATAAATTAGTCATTTAGATGTTAAGCTTTACGCCACTTAGTTTATATGTATTTAGATTTTATGATTATGAAATAATATAAATAATAGAGTTTACATCGTTTTTTATTTTCCAAGTTTCATATACAAATTATACATATGAAAAAATTTAACAATTTATTAATTAGCTTTGAATTTATTCATTTTTTAATATGCTGAGTCATCCAGTCTTATTAAAATCTTAGAATATATACTACAGGGTGCTACAGAATTGAAAGCAAGTAGAAGACAAGGCTACAATAATTTACACCCCATAATACAGGTTTGCTTAATGTGGGGACCACTGTAACTAAGATATGTGTTGAGGACACACAACAAAGTACAAATTAGATATGTTGTTTATGATCACTTTTATAATAAGGTGTATGAATTGTAGGTTGGCAAATGAATATATTTGCATTATTTTTCAACTGACAAAAGCAACCTACGATGACTCTCTAACCCAGGAGTGCCATCAATGCTGCAATCTTAATATCCTGCAGGTTGGAAATTGTTTTGGGTATGATAGTTAGCTCTGCAGTCATAAACCTACTTGGCTAGCATGGCCATTATTATGAAGTGTACAGAAGTCTAATGTTATTCGAACTACTACAGAAAAATACCCAAGAACTCAGACTTGACTACCATGTCTACCACCATTCTTTTATTCTTTCTTTCTTAAATTTACAATTTTGATACACTGCCCTGCTTCTATTAGTAGGCCTATGCTCAGCAGTGGATGCATATGGCCCATATTGCAGGTGTCTAAAAATCCAACGGCTACAACATTTCCACAATTTGGGAATAGCACATTAAACCAGGTTTGTGAACTTATCTTGCTGCCATTGGACATTAGAAGCAGGTTGTATTTATATAATTCTTATACCTAAGTACATTAAATTACCTACTAGCAAAATACTGTAGAAAAATATCACCATCAATGTTAGATTTTCTTTAACTTTCTAATGATGATTAGATACAGATTTTACATGACAATCGAAAATCAAAATATTGCTGTTATGAATAAAACTGGAAGAGAATATCTTTGTAAGTGTAGCACATGGTGTCGCTAATGTTGATACCAAATAGTTTCACTTACGATATAGATTTTATTTTTCTATAGAACAGCCATGAGAACTAATGCTAATAAATGTCAGGTAACCTCAAACATTAACAAATAGTCATGGAAAAATATCGTAATAATTGAACTTACCTTTATTCTATTACAAAATATATTACGCAATCTTCAATTATTATGAAAATAAAAAAATCAACACGCAAATTCACCAAATTCAAGCGAGAATTTGTTTACAATCACGAAACGTCAAAATGAGTTGCTGAAAAACTCGCTAGATGTCACTACAGTATGACGTGAAATGATCAATTTCGAAAATAAACTAGGGATTTTTCCTGAACATCTAGCACCTCAGGACGTCAGAATAAATAAATATCAATATTTTGCTTCCAAAATCGGTGAGTAACATTCGTAAAATAAGCCATTATTTACTTACAAAGCTACGATTCCGGTCCCCCCTCAGGCAGAGGGGCGATTTCCCTTTCCATGCGAAAACCACACCGCGCAGACTCGTACAAAATGGCGACCCCTAGTTATGAAGTTTATACGGTCCACATACCGCGCTTACCGATCGATACTAATGGAGGACTCGGATTTTTCGGGGTCTCTCGTGCACTCCGTAAATTTTGTGAATTCAGTGTCTGGCCGGCTGCAAATGTTATAAAAAGTGTTGTTTTGAACGGGTTACATCACAGCAAGTTTGCAAGAGTTCTAATTGGATTGCAAAATGTGCTTCAAATCACGCAGGTGCGTACGCAGCCGTAGTCTTTCCAATCTGTCTGGGCCTGCTCGAATGCGCGACTCCCCTTCATGATGGCCATTCAGTTGGGCTTATCCTTTACGCCGCCGCAAAGAGCTTGCGTCATGTCATGCGTCTTCGAAACTGACCCGTAGCGGGGCACCATGCACCGTATAAACAAAACATCAAACAAAATGCGTCATTGGTGTATGCGATTTTGCAATTATTCGCGCATCCTAGGCAGAAAATGCTGCCGATGAAAATATGCAACTGAAAATTATGATGGTGTCTGGAAATCATGATGTGGTGCATTTGTTGTTGCATTTTACTTATAATCTGGTTAGCTCGGTGCATAAATTTTGTTTCAAAAAGCAAAATGGTTGGTTTATGTGGGAAGCTCGAGTATTGATTTTTCACAGCTAGCTGCCTACACAATAGAATAGACCAACATTTTGTTCACGGCTATACTATCTAAGTATGTAAGAGGTCGCCAATCGATGATTCTTCTAAGTATAGGTAGGTGCTTAGAAAAAAGTTAATTTATTGTTTGACCCCAAATATTCTGCTTAGCTTCTAATAAGAAAGAACTTACAGCCAAATTTTATATAGCTGGTTTTGAATTATTTACCATTGAATAATATATATTTTTGTAAAATCAATACAGAATCTAGCTAGACCTCAGGAAAAATAACATATTTGGTTTTTAAATTTTTATGATGAAAATAATTTATTTTGGTCTAGACTTTCGATTCAGTCTATTTCCAGAGGTCAGAGGTCAGTTGTGAATATAGGCCAGATGTTAGTCTGTTTGTTATAAATGCCACAAATAACTGGAGATGTGAAATTCTGTGTCAGCAGGGAAGTCATTGAACTATTGATTTTTCATACCAAGCATCTGCTGTTTGATGATTTTGTTAATTGATTATGAATAACCATTAGGAATTGGGGTATTGAAACATTATGTAGATACACATAAGTATATTTGTAGCAAGAGTAATGTTTTTCAAATGTAATTGAATAGAAAATAGCTTTTATGGCAAAATTATTATTGAGGTCTAAGAAATGTTAGGAGGTTCCACACTTTTCCACATATCCAAGGGATTATAATAATTATTCATCGAGCAGAGTATTATTTTCTTATTGGAAAATGGTTAAGGTTTTAAATGTTTTCTTGCTTGAACTATAATCTGTGACCTGTTTCAAATTATTTATTATCTATTTATTTTTTAAACTCTTAAAGGCTATAAGAAGTCCATACAAAAAAAATGATTTTTACTGGTACTGTTACTACATAAATGCTTGAATATACCTTTCTTTTGTTTATTTTGTTCTTGTTCTTAGATATATAGGTAATGTAAACAAATTCTATTAAAACTAGTTGATTTTATTTAAAATCAAAATGCTAATGAAAACATATTTAATTTGAATTTCAAAATGTGTGGCTAAATATTATGGGAGTCAAAAAATGTACCAACAAGAAGCAGAACCTACAGTGCAGCCAGTCAGAGTTGATGTTGATTTATTTAATACCAGCATCTCAAAACAAAAGAAGACAGTGAAGAATCATTCCTTTGCAGAATGAGAAACAAATCTTATTCAATACTTCTTTTGTAAATCTTACAAAACTTGCAATTATTCCTTTGGCCTAGTCAATGTGCATTGTTTTATCTTCATCTATTTTCCTACTAGATATGGAAACTTTTGTTTTGCCTTCTTGTATTGTATGTGAAATGTGCTCACTGTACTCTAGCTACATGCTTTTTTGATGGACACAATAATATAAGTCCCAGGACTTACAAGCAATTATTAGAGTTTCAAATCAATTCAATTCAAAATCAAAGCAGTTTTAATATGGTGTGAGATAGATAACATACTAGACACCCATACATCACCACATACTTGGCTAGTCTACCTATGTGAGTCTTGAAGTAGTAAGCCTTAATATTATTTACCACAATGTCACATATTTCCTCAGGTCATAAAGCTCATCTATTGAAGAGAATCGACCAAGCGTGTTATTGGCACGTTGCTACCAGTTGTGGACAAACCAATGGTACTGGAGCTGAGTGGGCAGGACGAAGGGGACACAGACTACTGCATCATGAATTCGGCTGTCAGCACTGAGTCCATGGATATGGCCGAAGAGGTAAACTTTATAGATAATATTAAACCAAATGTAATGGAGGTTGTCATAAGCTTCATGAGCTTTTCACGCGTCGAGGGCACTTCCCTACGGTCACAACCTTAAGGTCGAGGTTCTAAACAGTTTTCAACGACGGACCTCATCACCATCTTGTTGTAGAGTCGCCATTTTGTCGATGACTGTCGCTATTAGAACCACTCAAGCACATGGTTTAAGGTTTTACATATATTCATCAAGCGATACTAAACGTGCGCTCGCGGCTTTTGTGTATCCATATACAGACGACCGATGCAGCTCGAACTGGCGTAACTAAGCAACTCCAGATCAACGAGCGAAGCAGCGTTATAGCAAGTTCAAGACGAATACACGCCCTACTATTTCGTTTAAGGGCTAGGACACGGGGTTTGAAGCTCGCTAATTTATTTGTTAAATTATTTTAATTGTAGAAGGATGTGCTGATAGAACGCACACATTAGCAATGTATATTGCCCACATACACTGTAGCGATTTTAAAAAAGAGTATCTTGATGGATTGATATTAGGTACCTACTATGCAACTGACAAACCCAGGTACGTCTTAAAACTGCGGCCAGACAACGGAGGACGGGCAGCAGCGTCCTCTCACTAATGCCGCCTGCCAAGCTTGGGGATTATGGCAACACAACCCCCCACCCCCTTGGAGGAGGCCTTCGTTCAGCAGTGGACGTTTTCTGGCTGATGATGATGACTACGCAACTGTTCCACTATAATTGCTTATTGATGTCATATTAAACTTATAAGTCATGCTGATATGGGGTTGATGTTATCTTCATGTTAGCCTCATGACAATGTGTGACTTGAGCCGGAAAAACGTGAGATCGTTTTCGATACAAAACTAATTTTTGACCCTTATTTTCAGTAAGCGTTGGTAATTCAAGTTAAAGAGGCAGAAAATCCTGCATTAGGGTCACGTTCCATAAGCTTGCGTAATCTCGTTCAGCGGGTAGAAGACCCGAGAGGTCGCACAAAGCGCCCGCCCAACCATTGTCAAAGTCTTGCAGAGAGAGCAGTTTGACCTCCATAGTCGATTGAAACTTCCTTAGTTGCGTCACATAAAATTTGTTTTGAATGTGCCTTCAAGCCCCTCAAACATCATTAGAAGGTTGTTACGAGTTATGCGGAAATAACAACCATTTATATACGTAAGCCATACAAATATGGCCTGATGAACAATTTGTTAAAAAAACAAAAGCTGCGCCATTTTGGCTCTTGTCAATTTCACTATCCTAACATGTTCATATTCCTAATTGTCATCAAGAGGAGGAATGAACGCGTCACAAAGTTCGCCTCCTGCTATAATGGGTTTTGTACATAAACTCACTTCGATGGAAAACCGCAACGCCCGATCGTGTGGTGTAGAACTTCGAATTTCAATATAACTTTCCGATGCATCGAGTAACGACGCGAACGTTAACTTTTAACAAACTCGACACGTCTTTCCTGATGTCTGTCGCCTAACGCTCCTTATGTGACAGATATTCGCTTGGATTTTCTATAATAAGTATGCGTTTGCAGGACATGTCCCAAGTAGACGGCTGCGGCCTGAGCGGAGCTTCTGACGAAGACGATGAATGTGCATCCTCTCCGGCCGGCTCCACCTACGATGACAGCGCCGACATCATCAAAAACGCCATGAGTGACGAAGTTACCAAACAGTTGGCTGCCGCTGGTGAGCTTGCATTTGTATGAATTGTCATTGCGTAAACCCCGGTAGAATCTTCTGTTGCCGCTGGGAGTATAGTCGATGATGCGCTACGGTCGTGGCGCAAATAATACGTAATAAGTTCCTAACGAGACGTAAAATTACAAATTACAAACATTATTGTGTCTAGGTCCAGTAGGCATGGCCGCAGCGGCCGCTATAGCGTCTTCAAAGAAACGCAAGAGGCCGCACTCGTTCGAGACAAACCCCTCCGTCAGGAAGCGACATCAGAATAGACTGCTCAGGAAACTCAGAGTAAGTGAAGTAGTTTAGATAAAGAAAATGCACAATATTGGCTTCGTCAAAAATACCGGTTTCTTTAATTGAAAGTATGAAATATAGCATTCATATATTTGGGTTTATTGAAAAATAAGTAGCTTAGATTGTAGCTAAATAAATAAAAGGTTTACAGCATCAAAACAGCACAACAAATGTACTCTTGTCAAGGATTTTAACTGATTGCTTGTGTCTGTCGTTCAACATAGTTCTTTCTGCTTTGATAGTAACGTACATATATAATGTAAGTCTTGCAAAATATTGGCTCTCGATTCCGCTGATATAAGTTTCCACGTCCAGCAAACCATAGAGGAGTTCGCGACGCGCGTGGGGCAGCAGGCGGTGGTGCTGGTGGCGACGCCGGGCAAGCCCAACACTTCGTACCGCGTGTTCGGGGCCAAGCCGCTGGAGGACGTGGTGCGCAACCTGCGCTGCATGATCATGGAGGAGCTCGAGAACGCGCTCGCGCAGCAGGTAACTCGGGTTCCGCAGATGCCAATACGGGCCGGATTCTCTATGACAATAGGGTAGTTTATTATGAAGAGGGTATAAAATAGTTACTTAAATTACACTGGTGAATAACGGGTGTAGCAATTTTTGTAAGAAGCCATTTCTGTCTGTGAAAAATTGCTCGCATTTTATTATGACATCAAGTTTATAATGTCTCAACCTCCGTAGTGTCGTCTCTGTCTAGTAGGCAGTTTAAAACGTTGCACGTTTTATTAAATTATTTATTTTTTTACTTGAGTAAGTTTTCATAGAGTAGCGTTAAAATATTGACAGGACACGGCCCTATTACGTGTCACGACACAGTTAAACTATTCTGATTTATTAACATAAACAATTTAACATGGTATTAACGTGGTTGTCATAGAGAATCAGGCCTTAGGGATTTTTATGAAGGCAGGGTAGCAAGTTCGAAACGAGGAGAAATATTATGGCCATTACTTGTGGCTTTCGTATTTCATACAAACAATGTTAAGAATACAGTATCTAAGAACATAAATCAATTCATGTTTGTGTCACGTCCAAACCGAGTGAAGTATGCCAAGTGGCAAAATGATAAACGGAGATTATTAAACATTTCACAAATAAAAAATAAAATAAAAATACATTTTGAGTGAAGGATTCGAACTCCGTGAAGATTTTGACTGATTGAAAGTAGTAGTGGACAGGTAGAGCGACATGTGTAGTTGTAAGTAGTCGGTTGGCACAATGAGCTATATAACGAGTCAGTTCGGGCTGGGCGGGGGCCCGCAGGCGCCGGCGGCTCCGCAGGAGGACCCGTCGCTGTTCGAGCTGCCGCCGCTCATCATCGACGGCATCCCCACGCCCGTCGAGAAGATGACGCAAGCGCAGCTGCGCGCCTTCATACCGCTCATGCTCAAGTACTCTATGGGTGAGTCTTACTACAATTATAGCTTACTTCTAAAATGTTTTTCAGTTCTTTATGTCATAATTAAAACGTTGTTAAATCTTGGAGTATACAAGTTAAAAGTAAAATAAAATAAAATAATACATTAAGATTTTGTACCAAATGCGGTACAGATAATTTGCACGATTTCCCTTTTTCAATGTTTGGTTAAAGTTGTCGAGACCAGAAGTGATATTGTAAGGTCCATTTAGTGTATGTGTATAGATGGTAAGAGCAGTTGTTGTTGTGTCAGTGCGCGGCAAGCCGGGCTGGGGCCGCGAGTCCACGCGGCCGCCGTGGTGGCCCAAGGACCTGCCCTGGGCCAACGTGCGCATGGACGCGCGCACCGAGGACGAGAAGCAGAAGGTACTCCACTTGTTTACTGACTGCTTCACCTCAACACAGCGTACTGGTGCACGTCTACTCAGTACTGGACTGATACTCCAGACTACTTACTAGAATTTTCTAACAAGTCCCAATAACACTGCCCAACAAGCACACCGAGGATCTCGCGTCCAGCATCCGCGCATGTTACCACTAAACCAATGAAGCATATGACCTGTGTTCTAAAGCAATTGTAAGATGTACTAACAATCAACAAAAATGTACATTTTTCAAATAATTTCAATATTTCTTAATGTTAACTACGCATTGTGTAAACTTAGAGCCGAGTCATAAAAATCATCATAAGAATCATAAATAAAACAAAGGTTGCACCGTCTACAGATGTCATGGACGCACGCGCTGCGGCAGATCGTGATCAACTGCTACAAGTACCACGGCCGCGAGGACCTGCTGCCCGCATTCACCGACGAGGACGACAAGGGGCCGCCCACGCAACCCGTGAGTCACACCTACTTCATTATCATTGATACTAACTAAATTTAGTGTCGGAAAACATGTATTTGTCGACTTTTGTCCTCCATTTTTATACCTTGTCTGTACAAGCAACCAAAGTAGAAAATTCAATATATTGGGGAAAACCAGATCTAGTTCCCGCATACGGGTGTAGGTGAATCTAGGATTAGAATAAATTAACAGAAATTTTGCAGTTTACTACTGTTTTCTATTACGTAAAATAATCACTCCATCTTACTAATTTCAAAGATTACTGTCAATATGACAGGCAAGTGCCAAAGCAATAAACATATAATATATTATCACTATAATCATATTGGTACCTATTATCGTTAGAGCTGTGTGTCGAATAGATTCTACTCTTGAAAAAACCAGGAGTCGAACTGACGACCTCATATTTGTCCGATAATAGACGGTTCAAGGCCTAATGGCTGTTAACATATTTATATAACTTAAGCCCTGCCTAAGCCGTCGCCTGCTTTACACTATTATCTTTGGATATTAAATCAAATAGTCCTGAGTTGAATTCTGGGGTCGGGCAAAGTGTTATTAGATTTTTCTGTATTTTCTCAGTAGCAACACGGAGTTTGGAAGAGTGCCCGGTTAATGGGAATTGGCTCGTACCCTATTACATGGGACTTAATAACAGCATCGGCGAAAGTGACTGCATAATAGTACACTTCTGGCTAACCGTCCGGGGATTCAGGCGTGATGCTATGTTATGTTATTAAATCAAACAATGAATGTCAAAAAACAAAAAATTCTTTGCTTTATGTAAAATGAATATTCAATTTAGACTGAGCGCACATAAAAATACATACAATAAAAAAATATATACAATTTAGTTGGGGCAAATATTTTTCTTTGCGGGAATAGAACCTGCGACCTTGAGCACGAGTCTGGTAGCGCGTCAGTGCAAAACAGGTCATCAAACATTAAGTTACGCCCTACTACTTATTTTATATTAGAATAATCCCATTAGTAGATTATTACATCATGCTTTTTGTGACTATGTTATGCCTATGACACAGGCTGTTGTCTCAAAGTTACAATAATAAATAATACAAATGTACATACAAGATTTATCAGTAGAATTAGACATGGGACATAAACTCAAGCTGGCTAGAATTAGCTAATTAAATTTATATCTGAAAGATTTAAAACCTATACCAGTTGAACTTTTTGAAGCACAGTAAGTAAAAACAATTACATACCTCCCATTAGATGCATACGTTAATATGGTTATTAATAAAGAGCTTTTGATTATTTTGGGGCTCCGTCAAGTATAATATTTTGCTTAACAAAAGAGTTCCATCGCCAAAAAAAGTTTAAGAATGGCAGAGCTAGACAAAAAAATTGCCTTGTATAGAAATGGAGGACAATAGCATTATAGACAGACTAAACATGAAACTTTTCTATTTTGTTTTTCTGCTACGGCTATATATTATACATGTTTGAAAAAATATCTAAATTATATTTACTGTTTATTAACGCTGTCTCACATGGAATGCTGCCTGGATTTGGTAACCTATTTATTTTACATAACCTTGGACAAACACGCACCTTTTTGTCACTTTCAACCAAAAATTACTTAATTATTTATCCACTGCTCGGTTTGAATAACTTTACAAAAAACCCTTATACGCCGCTTAACCGCTGTAATTCTAACGAAAATCTCGACAATCAAAAAACGTTGCTCGATATGAAATTAAAACTTCGTGTTACCCACGCATCCTTTGAACGCTCTCTACGTGGTTTTGACTTGGTAACCGTGTAGATATCGGCGTGTATGCCGAATCCGAGTTCCAACTCGTCTTCTGGCTCATCGAATACCGGCCGCAGCTCGCAGCAGCAGGCCGTGCTCACATCGCAGCAAGTCTGCATCGATGGAATGACTCTTGCAGATGTCGATGTACGAATTACAATATCGTTTTCACTGAACACCCCCTCAAAAGTTCTTCAAGAAATTATGATATGTTTGCATGATATCCATAAAATAACAATAAATGCATGTTCGTCATACTTTTTGTGTGTTAACAATAAGCATGTAACAAAGCGAGAGACATATTTTAACCAAGTTGTACATGCACAGATGTCACAGTACGCGCCAGCGGTGCTGCAAACGATTACAAACCCCGACGGCACGGTGTCGTTGATCCAAGTAGACCCCAACAACCCTATCATCACACTGCCAGACGGCACCACTGCACAGGTGGTACGTATCATACGCAATGGTGAATGATGATATGAGTTGTAAATGATTAGACTAAACACTGTAAATACGGTTTTATATGTAAGTTACGTGACATAGAGAGCGAGAAAATAGTTTACCCGAAAGATTTCTATCTCTCTTAGCCAATATCGTCTCAGGAGTAAGCTTTAACTTTGCAGGATAGACGTGCAAAACAAATGAAAAGCTCGATAGTATGGGGTTTAGTTGTGGCACGTTGTATAGTAATAATAAGCTAGTTTGTGGTTCAGATCCACAGCGGCGAGGGCGGTGCGGGCGTGGTGCAGACGCTGGACGGCGAGGGCGCGGTGGCCGTGGACCTCAACGCCGTCGCTGAGGCCACGCTCAACCACGACGGACAGATCATACTCACCGGCGAAGACGGACACGGTACTTACTGACAAATGTTACAAACAGAATTTGACCATATTCCAGAACTATAATCTTCTTTCCGTGTCGATGGCTAATATATTTTTGTCTGGAAGAACATGAACAGTTATTGTAATTCAGCGTTACTGTTCCTTTTCTGGGCACAGGCCTTAGAATGAGAAAGGTTAAGGCCTAAGTCCATGGGAAAGATGAGAATTTATATGAGTGTGTATAAGAGTACAATTGTGCGTATGACTTGTTTGTAGTGAAGCGTGAGTGATAGTAGTGAGTTCCCCGCAGGCTACCCGGTGTCGGTGTCGGGCGTGATCACGGTGCCGGTGTCGGCGTCGGTGTACCAGTCCATGGTGGCGTCCATGCAGGCGCAGGACGGCGGCGTGTGCGTGGCGCCGCTCGTGCAGGTGCGCACCGCGCCCACCTCCGCCTAGCTGCACATAACTGCATACACACATGACACGAAAGAGTTGAATTATTATTATTCTTCGTATAAAAGTACCATCGTTTGGTAGTTAACTATCAATAAGACCATTTGCAAATGGCACCCTCAGCATATTTCTACTCTTTCGGCGACAATAGACGCTTAATACAGATATTATTAATTTAAACCTTTCGTATGTGTCACAAGCGTCATTATGAAATGCTACAATTGTAAATGCACGAGTTGATTAGAAAAAAGCTTGATTGAAGTGAACAAGTCACGAGTTCGCCGTTACCGCTTAGATGTAGAATGAGTTTGCTAGTCAAAAGTGATTTAGATTAGTATACAAATAGCGGCCATATTATGCTACTAAGTTGTCGTCACATAGACACGACTTTTACCAGCAGTAATAAAATTATAAACCAGATGTTAATGCCTTCAGGGGACCGCCATGTTTTTTTAGGACTCCAAAGAAAGGATAATAAATGGAATAGTAGAAAACTGGTCTTTAAAAAGTCTACTCCAAAGATCATTATTGTTAGGCTACATTATAATATTGTTGAGGTAAATGTAGACCTAATTAGTTGCCATAGAAAAAGGTAAATGTTAGTAAGTTAGTAAGCTAATCTATTTGATATAACGCTAACAGCAAAATTTTTGACAATAATTTATTATATATATTATTATTTTAATTATTAGAGTGAACAGCATAATTTTATTACATTCGTACACTTAACGCAAACCCAAGCTTATTTTAATATGCAGCCGAAAGAAAAATTTGCCCAAAGAAAAAGTACTATTTAAGTATAAAATATAGTAAATAATTTATTTTATTAGAGCTTGTTATTATATTTTATTATTATTAATTCTGAACTTAAATTTATTTTTATTATTCCCGAAGGCGTGCCATTTGAGTTGTTGTCCTGTCCTTGAGACGATTGTGATATTTTTGTATATAAAGGATAGACCTGTGTGTTTGTCGATCTCCGAGTGCTTAATAAGCTTATAATGTTGTTATTTTAGTCCAATAATGTCCTATTAATAAATAAATAGGAAACTAATGAAAAACTCATCTTGTCGGTAAAAAATACTATTTTAAGAGTCATGCCATAAACCACTGTCCAAGTGTTAAGAGACACAATATCTATATCTCTATAAAAAAAGCGCTGGAGTCGTCTCTAGCCTACTACGTTTGTTATTACATTTTTGTTTTGGTGAAAATGCAAAACAATGTTTTTTTATTTAATTCATAGGTATCAGTTCGGATGAATATTACGATTAAATTATTCATATTTCGGACAGTGATTCGGATTTCGGATATTGATTTTTCATTTACAATAATGTTGACAATTGATTTATTTTATTAGGCTTAGATTAATTTTAGTAAATTATTTGTTTCTCTGACATTGAAAGTATTATTTGCGAGTCCTTAAATTTTGCCATACGCAATTTTAAACGACGGCAGAGTTTAAATTTACTTGTAGAGATGCTATATTTGTTAGATAACTTGCAATTTGTTATAAGTTACCAAAGTATAATGTTTAGTGAGCTAGCTACTGCCAAATGCATGGTTTTTGTGTAATAGTATATTTATTTATCGCCTTGACACCAGTCGGAAGTTACGCCTGCGAACAATCACCCGGATTGATTCATTTTTATTGAACCTATCCAAAGCCATAGCCAAAAATGAAGGGTTTATTTTTTAAGTAAATATTGTAAGCAAGATTTACTGCCCGCAATATAATTATTCTGTAAGCAGTGAATAGCAAAGGTGTATCTACCGACTGCGAGCGTCCTAGTATTAATTTATTCACATGTATTTCAGTGCACATAGTGCTTGTTTTATTTACCGTTACATTTTGTTGCTGATTTGTGTAAATAGTGACGGCGTTTGATGTGCAATACATTTTTGTTGAAATAATATTGCTATGATGTGCGTGTGACAATGAGCACCCCAGTGAAATCGATTGAAGTAAACGCTTTAAAATTGGACTCTACCATCCCGCATTAGTGTCTCATTTTAAATATAAACTGTGATCGCTCTTTGAGTAGTGTCCGAGTGAGGTATGAAATGACGTTCACAGTCCGTGCTCAACTACAGATAACCATTGAGCATAATTCTTAATTTTCGGGCCTGAGTGGTGAGTGTCGTAAATGGCCACTTTGCAGTATATATTTTTTATTTTTATATAATTAAGGAATAATTTGTTTTATGTTATGCATGTTATGTTGAATTTTAGAAAAATATATATTTAATTTAATATTGATTGCATAGATACACAAATGAATTTATAATGTAAATAACTTGTCGAAAAGAAAAATGTTGAAAATATTTCTTTTTAATTTGCCATATAATATCTGCCATAATAATTTTAATATTGCCAAAGATAACACGTTATAGTCAAGTTCATAACATATTGAAATTAAACGCAATTTTAGTTCTTATCTGCTCCTAATTTTGTTGTTTTGTGCCTCGGAATATGTTTTACAAAAAATCTGTATTATTAGAAAATCCAATAAAAAAAAACGGAATATATCCGCTTAATAAAAACGATTGATTGTGACGATCGCATAATCGAAACCAACCAAGTAGCGTTTATAAAAATGCACCTTGTTATACAGGCTGATGTTAATAAGTACAAATTCTGAGGCACCGCTTCAGTTTCATTGTACATTGAAATTCAGTTTTTATTTTCAGTTGAAGTTATGTTTTGTGTCGTAGCCTTGTTATTTTGAGCTTTAACGCAAATCAAACACTCGTAGTCATAATTTATTTGTTACAGTATTAGACGGTGCTTGTTTTGCGTTAGGTCTCAAGTAAAGTTTTATCTTTATTTACGTGTGCGAGTTCCGCCAGTAATAAATACGTGAATGTAATGTGTTGTTTCATTTGCACGAGTTTCAGCTTGATCACTGTATGTCTGCATGACAGGTGTGTATGAGTTTTAATATTTTGCTTTATGACGCACCCTTTACATGTTGGATGGCCAATCCAAACCAATATCTAAATAGAATACATTATGGCTTATAATTAGTTGCCAATCGATGAGTTTGACACTCAGGTTTGACAGGATTGGCCAACCAGCGTGTATAGATTATATATTTTTTTCTTTTTTTATGTAAACTAGTCATGTTTTATTTAGAGTAGAATAGATGTGAGAAACACTTTTGAAAAAAATGTACTGAAAATGCTACAAATGTCGAATGTAAACACCTCATTCGTGTCGTTTCACACAATTTGTTTAATCGACCCCTAATAATTGTTTTGGTTGTGCTGCGAAATTATTTTGGCAGGTTTTCGACCTGAAAAATTGTCTCTCCTTTCCCATTTGGATCTTATCATGAGGTCTAAGTGCCAGTCATTTGTCAATCGTTACCTTTGCGACTGGCGGTTAGACCGCATGGCAGAACTCCTCCGTGAAAACGACACGCGGATAATCTTACATGTACTTTTTACAAGTACATGAATAAATTCTGTCTACCAAGCGCAATGTGATGTATGAAAAAGTTCGGACACCAGGTGGAACAGAATGGTGAGGCGCTGGAGGCGATATCCATGGGCGGCGGCGTCGCGCAGGTCATGCTGCAGGGCGGCGGGGAGGCGCAGGTGCTGCAGGTGCTCAGCCTCAAGGATGCCACAGTACTCACTAAGGCCATGGTCAGTCACTTGTCTAATTATATTATGACATCATATGTAACTTGCAGCTGGTGTAGTCGTAAGCGCAGCTCAGACTTGAGGGGTTCGATTCCCAAGTCGCACAAGTGTTTTTTGGGTTTTCCGTTAAGGGTCTAATACGTTCATCTCCAGTTACTGACCCACCGGGTTACATCAGCATCGAGAGCTTTCAGGAGTAAAGGTTTCATCTCAACATGGAGAGAAATCACACGATTTTAATGCCAGAGGCGTTGGCCACGTGGAACTAAGACCTCACTGCAAGGGAAGCAATCACTACACCCCCTTTACCTTTACACAACAGGGGGAATTGTGGTTTCTCAGTATTTATACTGATAGTGTGATGTCGACATGTACCCTGTACCTCCGTCCGCTGTACAATGCTGGACATAAACACTTGCAAATGGTTCTGGTTATAGTCACAACATTGTTCGAGCGGGTTGATGAGCACAGACGCTGTTGATGCCACACATCACCAGCCAGAGTCGCCGCCGATGTTGACGTTTAGGGTAAGCTCGACGATGTTGGCTTCCCCCATTGTATCCCAATATTATTTACTATTTTTATTAACAGTGCAGAATCAGATGTGCTTTTAATTATTTTGATTTAGGACTTTAATTTAGTCTCGTGCTCACAGTATTCTGGTTGTGTGCCAGTATCGCGTGCCATGTGTGTCATTCATGTTATAAATGCTATGTAGGTAACAATTTTGTAATCTTTACTGTCTCGTTGGGCAAAAGTCTCCCACGTTCCTTTCCACACGTCTCCTATACTTTACTTCTACTCTCCTATACTTTTTATCCCAGTACATTAAATAAGATACGAGTAAAACTGCGAGCAAGAACTAGGACTATTAATAATTATATAAAATTATCACATAAACAGGCCATGTATAAATTTCTAATCAATTAATCATACATGTTATCTAAAACTGATAGTAACTGCTTATCTACCTAGACCTGATTCCTAATCGTGTTAACATAATAATTTGTTTCTATATTGCAGCAAGTGAAAGCTGAACGTGATGCGGTCGTCGCAGACTCCTAGCTGCTAACCCTGGTGGCGCGCTCGCCGCCGCCCGACGGCGCCTCGGACTGTGCCGAGCTGATGAACAACCAGACATAGCCCCACGAGGCTGACAGACCAGGCTGCACATCACTACCCTCTAACGCGATTATTAATCACACGCAGTTTCAGAATACAATAGATAATAATCCAAAAGATTGATAGTTAATACGCTCCAAAGGTGGCGACTCAATTGCACTGTATATGGAAAGCGAGGCGTTTCCTCAACTATTGTTATTCTAGAATCATTACGGGCTTGAGTGTTATCGCTACGAGAAACTAGTGAAGTAAAGAACGATAAAAAGATACTATATCTGTCGTCTTTAGCGCAAGTTCCGTTCGCGCGTGCGTACCACACGCTACGCATACGATTTCCTCAATCAGTCGTTTATGTGAAGCTCCACCGGAACACCTAGTTGAAATGTATACCAGTGATGTCCAGTGATTTCAGAGCGACTTTAAATTCTAGAATAAAATTAACCATTAAAATAGGCTAAAATTTGCCATTAAATGGGATTTGCATTAATTTAATTATTTAATTTAACTTATTAATTTATTGACATGAAAAATAAGACTTATTTATTTAGATACAAATCTACAATATGTGGGAACAGATTTGTGCAATATACTACCAGCCGCGTTTATTTTGTATAGATAATTACTTGTGCGCGTGCGGTAGAATAATCTAGACGCGCACATAGAATTTCATATAAATATTCGTTACCTATTAATCATAATACATTCCTGTAATTTTATTGATGCGAGTTTGTTGTGTACATTTGTTGTTTTTTTTTATGTTTAATTTAACTGGTATTGTTTGTTAAACCAACCTATTTATTTATTCTAGTCTAAACCAAGTCAA
This sequence comes from Shargacucullia verbasci, assembly GCA_947562105.1. Classification (NCBI taxonomy): domain Eukaryota; kingdom Metazoa; phylum Arthropoda; class Insecta; order Lepidoptera; family Noctuidae; genus Shargacucullia; species Shargacucullia verbasci. The sequence goes on from OX387280.1 coordinate 15,192,610, forward strand.
AGGAAACCTAATCTAGTCTGGGTGAACTATATTTAAGAACTTTACCAAAACTTTTCTATATTATGTAAGTTTTGTAAAATAAAATAATGTAATTAAAATAACTAGTCCACTGTAATGTAAATTCGTTGAAAGATAAATATTATAATTCCTGCGCAGGGTTACTACTAAGTCATGAAGTTAGTATTTATCGGTGTTTAAAATCTTATCTATGTATAGACTTATTTCAATTTTGTGATGTCTGTACGAAACTGAACGTAGACAGTTTCATAGTAATTATTGTCCAGCGCGTTGGAAATTGGGATTTGTTTCAATGAGTCTTTATAGGCTTTCCAATGTAATTCACGTTAAATTTTAAGATTTATAGTCGGGACTAATAAATAAGGTAGAAATCATAGTAAAGTACAAAAGTGAAGAACTATATTATGACGTGCGGAATATAACATTTTGTTTTGTGAAAAGACAAGAGTACATAGTATTTTTATTTGTTTGATTTTGTCCATATTTTATTTTTGTTTAATTTACCAAACAACGTTTATGTTTTGTCCTCTATGATAGCATGAAAAGCACAATTTTGTTGTTAAGTACAATTTGTGATTGTAAATAATGGTATGACTGTGTGAATATGGCAATCATTAAAGTATTTACGTACATTTCCTTGTTTTTGTCTCTACATAAGGATCTTGTTTTTCGTCCTGGATACGTGGACTCGAACATGTTCACCTAATGTAAATTCGCCCTGCATTACTCCTCTACAGAATAATGTTGACCCCATACTTTTTTTTTCTGAAACCGCAATTTTTTTAAACTGTTTTTGTTGTACCCTCAACATGTTAAAAAATAGTTAAGGGACAGGGTGGAAACAGAATCTAGAGTGCTCTGTACACCTATACATTCGTTTGCAGTTGTCGATCATAGATGTGCGACATGTTATTTAGAACTATTTGGTTTGATTAAAACCTGTGTGATGTGATCAGTTGTCGAAAGGAACCAAGTTACCTTCCAGTTGGGCATGGTGTCATCATCATCATAGCATCACGTCTGTATTCCCCGAAGGATTAGGCAGGAATTTAATATTGTACACCCACATTTCGTCGATGCTGTTATTCTCCCATATTATTGGGGGCGGCGAGCCTATTTTTAGCAAGGTATGTACTTATTTAATTCTCTGTACCTACCTACCTACACACCTGATATTTGTAAATTATATTGATGATGAGACTGTGGAACTTGTGACAGTAGTCTGTTGTTTATCGATGTCACCTATTGTTCTCCGAGTCGACCATGTGGATGTGTGCTTCAAGTGTTGGATTTCAAAACAGCATCGATCGCAGCACTATTTAATGTTTTGTCTTTTATGTTATTGAAATATAAACTCTTATATAAGTAAACAAGCCAAGTTTTAGAAAATCCTCCTCTACTTTATTCATATAATACTATCCACTTACAAAAAGAAAGTGATGTAATGCTATAACCTTTATTGTTAAATATAACATAATATACTAGGAACTGACAAGGAATTGTATAAAAGGGATGACAGAAAACATAGAAAAATGAAACAACATATTCATAATATATCATATCATATTCTTCTAATGTTTACACATTAGACAAGCAAGTCGATTTTTTGAATGATGGACCAAGGATATTTCTAATGAAGACAAAGCTTCCACAATTATAAGTAAAATAAAAAGTCGACAACAAAACTATTATACAAATTCTCTACAGCTTATTTTGATATTTCACGGCGACCTTACATGTCATAAACATTCTCTAAAGCTAGTTCTGGTTTGTCGTAGCCAAGCTCTTCTGGTGTTTCAATGCCAAGTTCTGTTAACGTAGGCTTGATTTCCTGGATGATGTATGGGTAGATTTCTCTGACTTTGTTGCCGCACTTTTCTTTGCAGGCCTCGAGGAACCTGACAGCGAGAGCATAGTCATTCACTCTCCTGCATGCATGCAATGCAGCCTTGATGATCCTCGGGTCAGGGACAAGGTCCATACCACACAGGTCATTCATACCTTTGCGGATTTCCCATCCGTCAATGTCTTTCCTGTTGAAGAATGTTTCATATCTGAAAAAGGATAATAAATTATATGTTAATACATTATGTTACTGCATATTTACTGATGCAGAATGACTGGGAGGAAAATTAGGTAATCTGTACCAATTTATATACCACACTATAAATATTTTTTAAATTTATTATAGAGGATTAAATGATTCTCTTTAAGATTTTATTGAGTTATTCAGTATTGAATTAAGAAACCACGAAAATCATAATTACTTTGTACATAAGAGAGCCGCTATGAGTGATCATGAGACCATGTGATTTAACTACCCTTTGTTTCCTGTTAATTCTCTTACAATAAATTATAGATATGAAAAAATCTTTAAAAAGCAATAATAAGAATAATGTCTCAGTAAAATTTTAAGATTTTTCTGGTTACAAGTCAATATAACATACTTTAACATATGAAGGCTAGCTGAAAAAGGCAGTCTAGATTTATACAAAACAGGAGTTTTAAGCTTAACATTACAATGCTTAAAATATAAGAAATTATTTTATGTACCACATCCTATCAAAACTTTTTAACTACCATACTGTACTGTTTTTTTTTTTTACAATAGAAGTTATGGTATTTTTTTTAAATACAATACAAGAATATTCTTTGTTACACCTGGATTTCTAAGTAAGGTAATTATGTAAATGTATTAAAATATAAGACTGGACAAAATTTCCTACATTTGTATTTTCTAAAAACTTATAGACTGTCTCTGAATTATTCTTATAAGATTACTGAAGGATTTATAAATATTTTCATAACACGCATATGCCTGGTTATTGTAAGAAAAACGAAGGAAAACACTGGTAAAATGGGAGGTTATCAACGCCAAAAATATTAATTTCACATCACATTCCGTACGAAAAACTTTCAAGGATTTACTAGGCTCACAATTGCACCAAGCTAGACATACAATAGGAATAACACTAAATCATACTGAAAGCAGTAAATCACCGAGAAGATTATCACAATTTTCAGTTACATAACGTCAAAGTTTCCGACAAGAGCCTAACCTGCAATCAAATTCCTCATCGGATTCGACGGGGCCACCATGCGACCGCCGCAGCGGCACCGCGCTGACCCTCGTTGCCGGGACCAGGGACCTTTTCAGGACATTGAACAGTGCACCAGAAGCTGATTTCAGCATTTTGATCAGACGTTACACGGGAACTTTGGCAAGGATAACAAATGGCTGCTCGACCATAGACTAAAAACCTGAGTGCCAGTCGCTTTGTCTGACGTTCTTAGTGATGCGCACTGCGCACCCTGCGCAGAATTTATCGATTTTAGTGATGTTTAAAAGGTGCAATGTATGTGCAACCAATTAAATTAATTAGGGTAAATTCACATCGACGCTGACAGTGTGATTTCACCCTTATACTTTTTTATCGATTATTTTTCTATTAAATTGCGAATATCGATTGACAAAAATATACAAAAATGTTCATGTTTAATGCATTATAGACGAGTTACTAGAAACCAATGTACTCATGTCTGTTGCATCGAGTTCTGTAAGAAGTTTAGCGAGAATCGGTACACTCGTTTATTATAAGTTCGTTCTACTAGTTCAGAGAACTTTCAATATGAGAATTGCTCATGCGCAAGCGTTGTGAAAAGTTAGTTCTTTTTTAAATTAAAATTTTAATACATTCTCAAGAAATGAAACTTTAATTGTATACGATAATACTTTATTCATAAAGATTCGTGTTGTCAGTTAACAAAAGAAATATACAGTTCACTATGAAAACAACAAGTAAACATTTTATTAGTCATTATGTCTAGTAATACAAAACAGGCTTACACTTATGATATTTACTATTTGATATTACCTCTTTATGTATCTTGGTACTCGGGATTATCTATGCAAGATATAAGGCGCTTTGGTCTTTTACATTTTTCTTCGTCTCTTTTTCTTGTGGGCCGTGATGCTTTCCTGGCCACTGTCTTCTTCAGAACTGTCCGTAGAACTGCTGTCACTATCGCTACTTGATGAACTACTATTAGACGAGCTGTCGGAAGCGACACCTGTGCCTTGACTCAAGTCCATACTGCTGGCAATCTTGTACAGATCAGGTTCTTTGGTCTCCAATACTTTAATCCACTTTTTGGACAGTTTGGGGCGGCCCCTTACGGTTTTATGCCAGACAACTGGGAAGTTGGTGCGGCTGCAAAAGTTCTGAGTGACGGCGACTGTGTCATCCAAGTTGAGCACCACATGCCACCAGCCTCCTGGCACAAATACGGTTTCACCTGGTTTCTGAAGAATCTCTACCTGAAAGAGAAAGAGACACTGTATAGTTAATACCTTTGTTACTTGGTGTAAGAGATATTGTAGTGGCAATCCAAACATTGAAGGATCGTGAGATCTTTTTGTTTTAATGATTTTCAGTAATTATAGAGTTTAATATGTAATGGTGATATATCAGCTGCTAGACAATGTCTACATGCAGCAGCTGATGTATCTTCAATGGCGTAATGACCAGTTGTGATGGAACACTACAATTCCTAAACAGAATGATGATTGCAATCATTCATAAACAACATAAAGAGGCTGCTATTTCCTTGATATTACCCATTAACCTTTTACAACACCCACAGGAAGAGATGGGGTTGCCAATTTTACACTGGAATCAGAACAAAAGAAAATGTTTAGTACATACTGGTTTAAATTCTTTGGGCCACGTGTCTAATTGAGTCTTAGGGTAAATAAGTTTGAACCATGTGACAGCTTCGTCTCTCTGTTTACCACCCATTGCTCCCGTCACCTTAATCAGTTCTCTTGGTGTCTGTGTTGGGAATAAGCACCATCTTTTATGACCAAACACAAGAGCGTTCCAGGCACTTGTCCCAAGAGGGTCTATGTGGATGCCCGTCCCAGAACGTTGTGGTCCCATCACAAACCAGCGGTAAGGTGGTCTCCTCTCCTCCCCACAATATTTAAATAAATCATCTCTAAAATACAAAGGAGCTTCATAATCTTCCAAAATCTTCTTCCTTCTCAGATGCTCACCAAAACTGCTATCAAAAATATAGAGCGGACTGTCATCAGTCGTTGTCCTCATGTATTCTACATAATACTTCATTTTCATCTTAACACTGTAACCCTCATTGTCTTCACCACATTTAAATTTCTGGTTCCTATACTTTTTGGCAAGTCTCTCCAGCGTCCACTTATGGTTGGCCTTCCAGTTAGTCTGTACATTTGTTATAACTACAGGTTTGTATATTTTTTCATATTTCTCTATAAATTCATCAGGTGTAACTTCATTTTCACTTATTCTGTCTACATTGTCATTACATTTTAGAAATTCATCAAAGTTTGTATAGTATTTTAGAGCTGTCCATTGGTATTTGTCTGCTAATTCTGTAAAAAAAACAATAGTTGTAACATTTATTTCTATGAGTTATGTTTTTGATTGGTTTAAAGGTTCAATTGGTTTAAAACTCTTATATTATCATAATCCACAAGAATTATAATGCATATGTGTGTTTTAACAAAATTTGAAAAGGACTGAGACAACACTGTTATCAAGAAGGACTTTCAGTTAAGTGAAATAATATTGTAAGCCCTTTATTAATTAATTAACACATATTAGTTAGATTTTTTGGTATATATATATTTGTTAGGAGTCAGAATCACAGTGAAAATAGGATAAAAAAATAGGTACTAACTAATTTCGCAAACATAACAGGGTACTACTGTTTATGACATATTGTTAGAAGGTTTTATACCACTACTACTTTTGGAATATACAAAGTATGTGTAAAAAAGTATTCCTACAAACCTTTTGATACTCTAATGTCATATACTTTTATTTAGCTAGAAATAACTTCTAATATAGTTACATTGTATATACTTATAGACTTTGTAGTGCATGCTCTGTACATGCCTATAACATTTAGGAGAATCTCAAAATTTACTCATAATACTTTGCTTATCTATGAAAATTAGGTAGATAATAATAATTACAGATAATCACATTCCAGAACCATTGCTTCCATGGAAGTGAATCACAGAAGCTTAGGTCTGGCAATGGATTCTTTGCCTGATATGATGATGTAAGAGATAATTAATAGAGTAAGCACTTGTCTTGTGGTAATTACTTATAAGTATTCAGATAACAACTGTTATTTATCGATCTGCCGATTTTTTGTCAGCGACTAATTCGATCGTAGATAGTAAAATCGCTGCTAAAAGATTTAAGAGTGAAGACCAAGGTTGCAAGCTCTGTGGCCGTCATGAAATCAGCATGCCACGCTTTCAAAGATCATTCTAGAGTTCCATAATTAACCACCTTTATTGTTCTTGTGTTATTCACAGCGGAAACTGGATTTCAAGGTTGTCTATTGATGTCAAGAATCTCATCAAAACAAATATTGTAACTACAAAAACGCTAGTTACCGAAAGTGTGCCAATTAACGCAGAGCTTTGGTTGGGTACCGTTCACTTACCGGGTCTTGCTTTCCGTTTAACTTCCTTGATACGTTTTTTGGCTTTATGAGACAGTTTGTGCTCACTGTCCATTTCTTTTCGTAATAAATATAAATAATAACCCGACTATAAATTAATGCAGCAATTGATAAACTATTGATGAACAGCGACTAGCGTTGAAATTGACAAATTGATAGGCTTGCTTGACAGAGAGCCTGTCGAATCGAAGTTGAAAGTTAAGTTGTCTTTGGTTGTCTATGTCTCTTTAGTGATGTCCCTTATTCTTTTCGATTGCTTGTATTCATGCTAGATTAATAGAGGTACATACTAACTAGTTAAAACTGATAAATAATAATTTGCTGATATGAAAAAATAACTAAAAGCATTTTTAAAATTTTATAAGTCTTTCCTAAAATTTCATGGAATAGTGTTACTAATAATAATTATTAGTAACCAAGCTACAAATATATATTACAGCTGGCAACTAAAAGATTTTCGTTTCGACGCATTGGCAAACTCACAAACTGATAATTTTAGAATTTCGCGTTTATAACCGAAATAATTTAAACATTTCTGGTTTTTTCAGTTTTTATTTACTTTATACATTTACAATTTTCAAATCAATCGCGTTCTTTTAAAAACTAATAATTAAAGTGATTGATTTGACTCTTGTAGTGAAACAAATTTCAAACGTTCCAGTCTGAAGTGTGTAGCTAGCTCGATATAACTGTCAATCTGGGTGTAGAAATTTATTTTGTAATTTTCACCGGTTCTCATGTGTAATTTCTCAATGTGTTAGACTATTTTTGAACAAAGGTTCCTTGAGAAATAATGTTCTATAGTGTATGTGGTGCTTAAATTTGTGCGAAAATGGATGACGGTACAGTAAAGATTCAATCGGGAATTAACATCAACATAAAAAGAACAGATGGTAAGTGCTAACGTACTTAAAATATCTACAATTGGTGTGTATTTTCACTTATTTCGTTTGTGGAATTGTTTTTGTTGCCGGTGCATTATTACTGCGGTCGATGACTTTAGGGTCCCATATGATTCATTCTCTGAGCTATGAACTGCTTTTACCTGAAGGCTGGGACTGAATTGATTTGATATATCCGTTAGCTAATTATCTGCCTCAATATCACTCATGAAAGTGAAAACGATGTGGCTTGTAGGTAACAATTAGAGAAACTTAATTTTTGTATCCACAATCAGAATGACACAAAATTTAAAGTCCCTTAAGATAAAAACATCACTTTGCATTGAATACCCTGAATTACCATCAAATTCTTACAGTATTCTTATTGTACTACTTTTACTTCATATGAATGGTGACCTAGTCTTGTTATCAGACATTTAAAAACTTGTATACAACTGCAAACTTTTGCATGAGATCTTTTTCCTAAAGAATTCCTTAAAAATATAAAATCGTTACAGATATATTAAATTCACAACTCAGCCCATTGCCATGCGAGTGCTGGGACTTTTTCTCAGAATAAGGCCTAAATGTAGGCCTGAGCCTATATTATATAAAATATATTTAAGTTTGATTTGATGATTTATTAGTTTGTAAAATACAAACATTCAATTATAATATTGACTCATTGGTTATTATTATATGGATTGGATAAACTATAATTTGCTTGCCCATCTTAATGTAATACAAACTTATTCATATTAATGTGTTTTACATTGCACTCGACCGCTCTACCTAACATTACCTATGGACTGTGTCCGATGTATGAATGGACCATATTCAATGCAAGTTTCTTTACACATTTCTTTACACATTATCAAAACATCCACTCAAACATCTGCTTATGGTCAAGAGACCGATTGCATGATAGTAAATAAATTATATAAAAAAAAAAAAAAAAAAGTTTCTTTACACTAATTTATTTACTTGTAATCAAGTTTAACATTTGTCACAAAGAATTAACAACAAGGGGTCTTCTTTCTTCATGTTTCCAGAAGTGGTTTCCAGTGGTTCAAGTGGTTTCCAGAAGTGGTGGAAATCCAGTATTTTACACTGTCCAACTGCTACCATATATCAATATCCATATATCCATAAACATTTTTTTTTTAAATTTATTGTCTTAATTTCCTAGACAAAAATTAATAAAAAAATACTAAATATAAAATTTGCTAACTCTCCAACAGACAATAGAGCTGAAATTAATTTATAAAGACACAGACGGAGACCGGTGCTTACTGTTCTAATATTTAAAAGGCTGTGTATTTCAAGAAGGCCTAAGTTCTGTTGATAATTAATCAAAAGGAAATTTAACAACTATACTTTTTTATTATTGAGGTATGTAATTTTATGAATCAAAGTTTTACCAGAATAAGATTTTTATAACATAATTATAGTCTGCTTATAATACTTTTTGCAGATGGATTAATCCAGATTTCAAGTGACTTTAACTTATATTTTTTTTTACATTATAATTATTCCATTTATAAATTCTGGCATTGATGCTTTTTACATCACCCTAACTACTAATCATACAGCATAGAAGCAGCTAAATTCAAACTGTAAAAACATTGTCAAAGCCCTGCCTGACTATTACAACCTTGATTTTAACTTTTTAAGTAAACAATAAAAGCCATGAGTGCATTGGGGAGTTATTTTAAATACAATGATGGCGCTGGGGCGGCGACTACGCGGCCTTGCTGCGTACCGCTATATACGGCACGACCGGCGCACGCGCCCGCCGCCTCGACGACAGCGCGGGACGATTGTATTGCCATTAACTGCTAACGGCGTTTTCGTTTTAAATATTCAGGAGAGACTGGGGAATGTACTGAGATCATTTAAGTTTAAAAGAAATTTGAATCTTTTAGATTTTGTCATTCAGTTAAAAATAATATGTTCCTTTTTTATGTTTAATATAATCATATCTATATTTTTTGCGTATCAAAGGTTAAGTGATCTGTAACGACTGTAACATGATTAACAGGCAACCAAGCTCTTCTTAGAAATACCTATAATTAGTATCAGTTAAATAAATGTTGTTATTCAATGACCAATCCTGAGTAGGCGTAAGCGCCAATCGTTCCCTCGTCTCGTCCATTTCGGTTGTTTTACAAATGATTTATTATTGCCTTTAAAATTCAGAATTAATTTACCCCGATTCACGTTTGAATAATGGCGTACACAGATTAACTGCTAAATATATAATTTATTTAAGTTTACAGGATTGCAACCATAAATTAAACAGTCGTACGTAAAATGTGCACTTTTCATAAAGGTTGCATTTTTAACAATTTTTCATTTAGTCATACGATATGGGAAAGTCTCGTCATCAATACAAACATACATTATAAAAACTTAATTCTGAGAAATAGACATTCCTGTATGGAATTTTTGCGACTAGGCGCAAACTTGTAAGTGCTAAAAGTTAGATCATAATTAGCCATATTTGATGTATCGAATGCGGCGAGCTTACACATGCAGCACAGGAAGCTATCAATATTGTCGGTGTTGGTGTGCCATGCATGGCAATAAATACACAAGGTTATGACCATCTGCAACCGACATTTTGAACCATTTTCTTTGGACTTTGGCTCCGGGATCAATTAATGGCAATAACAATAGAACTGCAGTTCTTTTGATAATGGCACTAACTTTTGTTGCTGTGTAGTGAATGATTATTGAAGAAATAAATACGTTTTCGCCTAGGACTGCTATCGGGATGATAAGTGCCCATTTCCTTTTGTGACGTCATGTTTTGTTAATTGTTTTGTGCGATTAAGGAATAGATGGACTAACTTTTGCGTTCCAATAGGATAACTTTACACTTGCCTATTATTGCATAATTTGCATAGTGCTGAAATTGAAAAGCAAGTTTCAGTGTTACGAAATTTTCAGTCGAAAGTTAATCTAGAGCTAGACCAAAAACTGAAGACTGATTGGCTGGATAAGGGCATTGTCATTGGAGAGAGGAGATTAACTAATCTTCGCTTCGCTGATGACATTGTCCTTTTTTCTTCCTCGGCAGCTGAGCTACGCTTAATGCTCAAACAACTGAACCAGGTCAGTCACGAGGTTGGACTCGCAATGAATATGACGAAGACAAAGTTAATGACGAACAGCACCAAACGCAATATAGGAATTGGGGGTGTGGAGATTGAATATGTCCATGAATACATATACCTCGGCCAAATAGTCTCTTTCCAGACGAGACAAGACAAAGAAGTTGCTAGACGCATCCAAAACGCCTGGAAAAGCTATTGGTCGATGAAACATTTAATGAAGGGAACTCTCCCTCTCTCTCTGAAAAGAAAACTTATGGACATGTGCATTCTCCCCATCCTCACCTATGGCGCACAGACGTGGTCGTTGACTTTGCGTCAAAAGTCCGCACTCGGGGTCTGCCAAAGAGCAATGGAACGTAGTATCCTAGGCGTCAGGCTTACAGATCGCGTAAGAAATTGGATACTACGTTCAAAAACACGAATTGCTGACGTAGTCCACACAGCTGCCAAGTTAAAATGGAACTGGGCTGGTCACATCTGCCGCATGCCGGATGAGCTTTGGGTTAAAATAACGACACAGTGGTTCCCAAATAGCAAGAAACGGCAACGCGGCAGGCCCAGAAGAAGATGGCGGGATGAACTAGATTTGCATCTGAAGGATTGGTCCCAAGTCGCAACAGACCGGGAAAAGTGGAAAGAAGAAAGGGAGGCCTTTGCCCAGCAGTGGGACTGTACAGGCTCATAATAATAGACCTTTTAATGATTGGTGACACAACAAGAATATTATTGTAACAATTCACGAGATAACATGTTCATTTTATGTTCATGTTCGTGTCATAGAGAACGCTTCCTGGTCGCCCACGTGACTGTCCAAGGTTGCGCCATCGATCTGAGGGCTCCCACTAACGAATTAAAGATTTGTGATTCTATATTTGAGTTTATTTTGTGGATCTTGGCGTAAATGGAATCCTTCCCAAGGATAATAGGTGTCACTTTAATGGTACTATTCGTATTATTATTTGCCGAGAATCTTAATTAAAATATACTGCTTGACTGGTATATATAAACACCAATAAAATGTTTATTAGCTATCTGAAGAAAACGCCTGCTTCATTCGACGTTTATAAAAAAATAATTCCTCTCTTCGGCTAGGTCATTAATAAACGTAAAGGACTAGAGAAAGCCTAGTTCAAGTTAATTAAGATCCCGCTTTGTTATTTCAATCTCGTTCGAGAAAGCAAGTGTCTGTGTAAATTACCACGGGCAATGAGTCTCGTCAATTCTCCGGTTTAAACGTTCCCTGTCAAAAGGTTTCTTTGAAGACGGCACAGCGGCGGAAGCTTTAAAACGTCGAAGTTGAAAGCACTGACCTGTACATCCATAGCCTTTGAGACAGATTTTTTAATCATGTCAACTGAAAAGTTCTGGCTTGAATTCCTTCCAAAATTGTTAAAGAATTGTCATATATTAAAACGAAATGAAACCTTTTTGTGGTTTATTACGTCAGTATTATTATGCCGGAGATTTTATTATCATATATTGATAGTAAAAAAATAACGCATCAAGGTCCCCGAATGGAACGCGTGGCAACGCTTTAAGCAAGTGGTGAGTCATTGTAGAACGGCTTCCCTCGCTCAGGCGGCTGACCGACATACGAAACGAGAAACCGACGTAACAGTACTGTGATCGTTTTTATACTTTAATCATAGACACTGATATTATAAATCGCAATTGAACTTGTGGCATGTCATATTTTGGCTCGATGGTCCAATTTATATGATTTATTGAAAAAGATTTGGCTTAGCTTCATTCCAGACAGGAGTTTAGGATTAGTTTATTATTGTGCTTAGCTTCGGTCTAGATCGGTTGATAACGGTTACGTTGTTTTTTGTGTAAGAATATTTTTAAAGTGTCGATATATTATCAATATCACCCCATCCTGTAAATATTGTTTTTTAGGTTGTTCTAGTATGAAAGCTTTGCTGTTTTTATAATAACTTTCGTGCGTGATTGCATGAAGATTGACGCACCCTGGTTGGCATTCTTTTTCTTCTGGCTATGTTTTTTCTTCCATACATATCTATTAGACGTAATCTCATTTTGATTAGTTATGTAATACTAGCTTCCGTCCGCCGCTTCGCCCGCGGCTTCACCGGTGTGGTTTACAAACCCGTACATTTTTCCGGGATACAAATTAGACTATGTGTTATTCCAGACTATAATCTATCTCTGTGCCAAATTTCATGCAGATCCGTTCAGTTGATCTGGCGTGAAAGAATAACAAAGATCCATCCATCCATCCATCCATCCTCACAAACTTTCACATTTATAATATATTAGTAGGATTAGTAGGATAGGATAGGATGACACGAAAACCATTCATTTTATTGTGCTCCTTATTTTTCTTCTATGTCTTAAATAAACCACAATTTATACTCAAACTGGTGTTAGTTCTGCATTTTATAATATTCGTTTTATTTCGTACGTAGGTGTCATAGTTTCATATTCTTGTCCTGTTGTTATATTGCAATGCGCCGACGCCGTTCAATCTATTTTAACTGCCAACTTGGCAAATCATATTTTATATTGGGTGTTGTTATGATGTGAATGCTCCACTATTAAAGTCTCATTACGGATTAAAGTTTTATTATAATTCTTGAGTCAATCAACAAACGTGCTGTATCGAATGAAGTGTTTTGGTAAACGTCATATTTATGCGAATGTGTCATCAATGAATGATTTCAGTTTTATTTTTAATCAAATGTAACATACTCAAACGATTTAACGCATGACCAAGTCCGACCATCTACAAAAAACAAGCAGAAGAGTCTTTATGTAATAAATAATTTTAAAAAACTATGGGTTTACTGCCTGAAATAAAGTTTTGATTTGATACAGAAACAGTAACACTATCGGTTAACATAAAACGTCTATAATGGTCTTATTTTCGCTCATCAATAAACCATTGATCAAATTGACATGTTCATCTGAACCAGTTGGCCTAGTAACCTTACACGTGTTGCGTCAGAACGTGGGCGATATTGTCCTGTGCTCCAATTAGTAGTCCGAAGCGAAGCACACGAATTGATTCCGTACGCCAATTCTCGAATTGGACACGACAGCGCGAAGTTCGGCTGATGATGTTGACCTCCTTATTAAAACACTTTTTCTACACTAATCGTTCCTCTAATGACTAGATTTTAGACTGTGACTAATTTATTTACTTTTTGTTACCTTCATTTTAATACCTATAGAGGAAGTATTTTACGTAAAAGGTTTTAGTAATTTTGGATTTCATTACATACTCGTACATACGCATTACAGCAATTATAATCATTCATTGAACAAACACTGGTTTTCCAGGATTGCAAGGCTTGCTCAAGACGTGTGTTAGTACGATCAGTTGATAATTGCAGCGGCGCGGCGTTCCATTCCGTTAATTGCAGTTCTGATTCAAGTTGAGATAAAAACCCACTTTCGATTGTACTGATGTCATCAGTGGCTTATGTAGGCGTAGGAACTATTAATGGACTGTTTTAATAAGCAGTAGTCTTATCCTCAAGCTGAGACCCAGTGGCCTAGAGATGTCCGAGTTGTAATAAACAACGTAGAAAAAATGTCCAAAATGGCAGAAACATTGCCAATGCTTTATAAGGTAGATCTGAAACTATAAGCCTGTTTTCAATCAATTTTATCTTGGAGAAATTAAATCAGTGAAGCTTTTCAATTATTTGAACTACCAACACTTTGTTTTTTTAATTAATGTGACATAGTCTCCTTAATTAAAGATATAGGTAGTGAAAATAAGAATGTTGCCGAATAAAATAATGTATTGAGCTTATTAAAAAGTTATTAAAATGTATGTAAGTGACGTTCTACGTCAGTTTCATACATTTTCCTGTAATCGATAACCAATTGAGGGTGGGCAATTTAGGGTGAATCTATTTCAGGTCAATACGACGAACTTAGACGTGTAATGTAAATGTAATTATTCTCAAACTAGTAATTTTAACCAAACATATTTCATACGTCATTGTTTGATTCCTTTGTTAAAAGGGACAGGAGAAGGAAAGAGGAATGCTTAAGTTATTAGTTTAAACTATTCTCTTACCTCGTCTTTTACAAGCCAAACAGCCCAATCAAGAACTATTTTATGGACTTCAATCCAAAATAGTAAGAGTACTTGACAGAAACTCGGAAGTTAGCCAAAGACGTACCGTAAACGTTCGTCAAAAGTAGAAATACTACTTCGTTACTTTCTCTCAAACGGTGGTCGTTGTCATAATACTAGAATTATTCTTAATAAAAAATATTCAACACGTGGAGCGGTTTTGCGGTAATAACTCGGTATTTTATTAGATCTCCTGGCTTATTGTTATTTGTGGCTTTCTCTCTCTCAACTATCTTTTATTATTTTGATATCTTGTTTTTATTCAAGTATCGTAACGGTTTTATTGGCATTGTTATTTGCCGGGGAATAAATCCTATCATACATTTTAATATTCTATCAAGCAGACGTTTTCTTAGTAAAACTACGGTGTCCTCAATGTTTTTATAATGTTTTCTGACATACATGTTTTTAACCTTCTTTGAAGAAATAACCTTCGCTACCCACATCTTCAGATGTACGTTGACCATTCTGCGGCAGTTAGAGAGCAGTGCTTTGCTACTAGTTTGTCAATATGGTCTCAAATTTTAAAATATTTCAAGTAGTGGAACGATTTTTTCAAACAGTTTTCGCATTTATATGGAAACTTGGTAAGGTTTACCAATTTCGTTCTTAAGTTTTCCTTGTTTACTGTAGGTCATTAAAATATTAGTTCTTTATAAATAGAGTTATATGTTTTAATTATTATTATGCCGTATGAATCGTAACTGACCTACAAGGTCAAGAAGACCGATCGCTTAGTATGACGATATACAAATGGCATTTCACATGCTGATGCGTTTATCTTAAATGGTATCCAAATATTTGCTGATGAACTCATGCAGTTGAATAATTGGTTATAATTAATAATTGGCGGAAATTACTTTCAAATGACATTTATTGGGCGTTTCCTTTGTTCCGTTAACATGTTTTAAAAATTATCGTACTTGTTTTTGCTTGTCGGTAACGGAATTCTTTTTAAAGTACAGATGCAATATTATATGTTTAAAAAAATAAAGTAAGTATTCCTGTATGATTCTAGAACCACTTACCTTACTTTACTATTTATTTATACACTCTGTGATCTAGATATTCAAGAGTAAGAGTGTTTCAATCATGATCTAATATTAAGTCTTCTTCCTGACATGTGTGTAACGTAGACTTCAGTTCATCGACACAAGCCGTTATCCTCAATTGGCTGAAGCCGTTTGCAGGAACAATTATTATCTTGTTGAGCTGTGTCGTTGTATTTATTGGCGTTGAATCATCGTTTTTCGTCTTGTTAGCAAGATTTATTTGTTACTCAAGACATTCTGGCGGTGAAATGTGTTAGTTTGCATTTTTGTCACATTGCGTTGGGAAGTTCAATGACTTAGCAATACGTAACGTTTTTTCGTGAATTTCGCGTGGATTGGTATAGAATTACTGCTATTTCCAGCAATATGTTTCGGTTTCCTAAAGCAATAACTACCCAGGTTCTCTGATTGGAGTTTATTGAATGGCGTTAGATTTATCAATTCATTGATTAACGATCAACTTTATTGCCATGCTCAGTAAATTGACTTGAGTTTCCTTTCTAACTGCACAATTTGTGTTGACTGAGCTTTTGCAATAATGCACTAGAATTCATCATAATAAAAAATTAGTTTTACGATTGTGATTGACGGTAGCGAATTTCTATATTTCACCATTAATTCTGTTTATAATCTTGTTTTATTTAATGTTAATAATCTTCAAATAAAATGGAAGTAGTTTGACATCATTGTATTTTTTCATTATGTCCTAGTAGTGATATCTATTATTATTAGTCAAAGCTCACGCCACCTCTCGTGTCTGAGGGTTTTGCAAGGCTCTTGCGTCGTGGGCGGCACGTGGGCAGCGAAGTGGTTCCGTCTACTGATGTCATCGGGTGGCCTCTCGGTTGCAGGACTTGATGCCCATAACTCGCTGTTGACGTTTAATTTAAAGCTCTTTCAATTTCGCTTCAGATAATGTAATGTATTATTTGAGTACTTGTGTTTTTGTTGCTAAAACCTAGCATATGGAATGACTGACGTAAGAGTTTTTATTTTAACCACTAGTTTTGAAGCATGTTTATTAAAATATGTTGCTTCCTGTATTAAATTGTGTAATTAATGAAATTTTAAGTACATAAAACCTTGTTTTCTCTATTTTGTAGTACATAATAAAATCTTATCTCATCCTTGGAGAAGTAAACTTGCTGAAAGTGATTCCTTGGAGTCGGTCCAATGGATTCCGATACTGCTTTTGAAGCGAGATTTTATGTCAGGATTAAATGGAGGAATGAATTTTGAAGCTAGATCTTGTTGATTTTACTTAATTCAATTCCTATTTCTCTCGTAAAAGCTTGTAAGAAATGTTGATGAAACGAATGACAAATCTTTCTATAGATCCATGATAGAAACCGTAAGGTTAAGGTATGCCTAGAAAGCGTAATACAATTGATGAATTGAAACCTATGAACTTATTTCGTTTCGTAAGTTGCAAAATCTTTCGATTTCGTCATATCGTTGTCGTGGACGATTTGTTTCGGCTTATTTGGATAAACGTGTCTTTAACAGAATTGGTTTGATTGCCAAATTTACATGTTGTTTACTACGATTTACTGTGATGTTGATACATCTGTTGTTTATGCATGAGCTCATGATTTTGGTAGGTGCAGGTATTTGTAGTTTTCTTAGGAGCATATATTTTTGTCGTAGTACTTCGGTGGCTGCCGTTATTTTTGCCATTAGTATTTCCATGCTTGGATATTATAAGATTTTCGTAGGTAATTGATTACGTCATTTAAATTTTAAAAAATCCCCCTTTTATAAAGGAGCGAATCGTTTGCTTATTTACATATTGTCCATAGCTGAAGGCGCTGTAATTTCTTGTTCAATGTGTCCAAATTTGTCTACCCAATTTGAATTTTCTATTTTCAATTCAAATGTCAAAACTACATTGCCATATTAATAAATAACATTCAATCGCTATTCCCCATAACCAACGCTACCAGTTTCAACTTCGTTTCTATTCTTGATTCTGCTGACGTCAGGTGACCATAAACCGCCTGACATGTCGAGTATTTGTTTTATTGCATTTCTAAAGGGACCAATGTCTCTGTCTTTACGATGCTATTGACTCTCTGACCTTGTCTCAATCATTCATGTTTATCTAGTTAATATTTAAGTCTTTATTGTTATCACTATCGTGTGTAGCTGTAAATGAGTGTGCATTTTATTGTGTGTCATGGTCAGCAGAAAAATGATATGCTATTTTCTATGTAATGAGTGTGATTACATTATTTTTCCCTCGTTTGTCATTGCTCTTTTTGTTGCGAGGTTGGATCTTCGTGTTGACACAGGATTACTGTAACTTAAAAACATTAATTAATAATTTCGACGGCACGGTTGGCGCAGTGTGTTGAGAGATCGACTGCTGCGCTAGGTGTCGCGGGTTCGATTCCCGCACGGAACAAATATTTGTATGATCTACAGATAGTTGTTTCGGGTCTGGTTGTGTGTGTCATCATCATCATCATCAGCCAGAAGACGTCCACTGCTGAACAAAGGCCTCCCTCAAGGGGGGGTTTGCCATAATCCCCACGCTTGGCAGGCGGCTTGGGGATCGCATTGGCTCACCGATTAGTGAGAGGACGCTGCTGCCCGTCCTCCGGTGTCTGGCCGCAGTTTTAAGACGTACCCGGGTCATGTGTGTATATGACATGTATGTTTGTAAACTGTACCCACGACACAGGAGAAATCCTAGTGTGGGGGCAATGTTTTTTAAAAAAACAAACAAACAAATGAGGGAATATTTCGCGAACATCAGGAGCCGTTACGTTACTTAGTCTAGACAGTGACTGATGATAATCTCACTCATCAGTCATTACTCATCAGACTGCTGTTGGTAAGATTTCTAAATTGACCTTCTATGGATATATTATGATGGATATTTGGATGAAGCAGCTTCTGGAAACGAGGCCATTGTTTGAAGCCATACAGGCAGCTTGCTGACGTTTCTCTTACTAAACGTAACTTGAGAAGGGAACATAAACAGCTGATCACCTTCTTTAATACCCAACAGTTTGAAACAATGTAGCCATTTAACTCAATTGTACAGGCCTATTTGAATAAAGATATAGCTTTACTCTCTGTAATGCGTTCTTTTGGCTTTAATGTCCAAGAAAATGATGCTAATCTCAAAATTTATGGACTGTTGAACCAGTTACCACTTAATATTTGAATACGACCTTCAGTAAGAAACATAATTTCGGTTCCATATGCTTTAAGAACTTTAAAGTTGGGACAATTTGGTATGTAAAAGTATGATTAAGTATTTATTTAAAAAAAAAAGAACTTTATATACCGACTTATCCGAACAATTTATATAAAATTTAGTTGAGAATAATAATTAATGGAATCAGGCGTTACTTTGCGGAAATCTATGATATATAAGATTATCGGTCGGAGGATCGGTTTGGTTGCATGTTACATTATTTCTATCACACCTTCTGCATGTGCATATATTTGCGGGCGGGAGGGCGGTGCTGTGCATGCACCCAAACTTGCAGTAGTTTAGCGGAATTAAAACTAAATATTCTAGTTGTATATCTTATGTTGAGAATAATATTAGGCATTAATGTCTTATACATACATAAAGACACTAACGTTCCAGCAAGTTATGACAATTTTGACGCAATATCAACATTTTTTTGTTGTTCTGGGAACTGTTTAACGAATTACATTGTTTTTGAATTACGTTGCATCTTTAATGTACTAAGCGATGCCTTCAATTCCAAGTTACTTCAGCCAGGGTCAGGCTTAAAGATGATTGGATTATGTAAAAAATATACTTCGATGATATTACCTTTAGAACGAGACATAGATGTCACAAAGAACACGCAATGCTTAGACGTTTTCTTCTGCACGTAGCTGTCAACGGCGGAATGCTAATCGCTCTTAATTAAAATCCATTAGATTTATGTTATTTAATTAATCTGTAATGAGAACAGGCTTTGTAACAATACGGAATCGTGCTTTAACAAACAAAAAGACAACAAAAAAGAATTATTTGAATTAGCCTTTTTTAAAATCAAAATCTATAATAAAAAGAATCATGTAAAACAAATCACATAAAGTTGGTTTGATTTTTGGCCGAGATGATAAAGTTAGAAATCTAGACGCCGATGGGCGGCCTAAGTCAAGCAAGGACCTTATTGTATTGAATGTGAAAAACGATTTGATAAAGAAACGTCGTTTAGAAATTCTTATTTCATTCCACTAGCTCATATTTATTTTAGCAATTCTTGAACTTCTCTAGATTAAAAGTATCAAGTGAATGTGGTCTGTCATTCATTATCAATTTGTGGACATAACGTCAAGATTGCAGACTATTTCGCGTATATTTAAAGATGTTTTAAAAGCAACTCAAACAAATTAAACTTTGTTTAATATAAACAATTGTCTTTGTTATGAACTCTATACAGTTAAAGGCCGCCTCCGCGTCCGAAATTAAACAACGTATGAAAACAACGAGGAAGTAAATGTGACGCTTATTACTTGGTTGTGTGTTTTGAATGTCACAAAATAAACCTAAGCATTGGTTTAGTAAGTTCTAATATTTTACTCACAGCAAAGATTGATGCATCGAGGAAAGTAAACCAATTTTGTGTAACGTCGAATAAAATATAGTAGATCCGTTATATTTTTTTGCCTCAAAAGACCAGAATAATTTACAAGGATTCTTATCAAGATCGATTATAATGGCCTAACTCAATAAAACTGACATATTTAGTCTTCACTTTTATTTATTAGCTACTCTACAACATCACCGATCTGTGCATTAATTCTGTGGGCTTGCGCGGGCGCCGGCCGTCTAGCCGGTTTGCACCGGATCGCTGACTCACTACGTAATCATAAAATGTAGGTGCAGAAGGTGCACTATGTGTGATATCAATCTCATGCCCACAAATAAGTCTAACAAAGCAAGAATGTTGGTTTGCGTGGTGTATGGAAATCGTATAGAGCAGACCTTCTACGCTCTTATTTTGTCGCGTAACCATCCAATGTGTACTGCAAAATAATAACTAAAATATGTTCTGTAGATCGCGACAGGTTTCTTTTGCATGATCTGATCACGTAAGAATATACAATGAGTTGGGTTGTATGAGATCAACTGAGCGCACTCGCATTCGTAATAAGCCACACAAGCTGATGATTAGATTGATTAGTAAGACTACATTGCGTTTTACAAACCGAAGCAAAGGACTTGTAGCAATCAATGCACTGTACTGTTTATCTTACCATTTACTCGCGCTAATTGGAGTGTAAACAGCCGTGTAATTAGATAATCCTAATGTGGACAGTAAGTGCTTTTAAATGAATGTATATCAAGATACATATATATTTCTGTTTAAGACCTAAATCGGAGTTAGAACGATTAAATCACTTTCCATCTTTACTTCGTTATCACTAGTTGTTCTTGTTAATTGATTCCTTCTATTCTTGTATATTATTTAATCCAGTGTAACACGGTCTTCCCAGTTCCACCCACCCATCCCGGCTCATATAGCAGTCGGACTGGCCACGGGGTCTTTGAACCTCTTGGCATTCGTCAGGGAACTAAATCTGTAGAAAGCTATAGTCTTACGCGGTTACACTTAATACCAGTTTATATGAAGCCTACTTCTATTTGTTTTAAGGAAGTTTTAGTTGATTGCCTTGGAAAAATATCTCATTGCACTATGCATATACATTAGTGACGTCATATGCGTTTGTTAGGACAAGTATGAAGTATATCTGATGTCTGTTTTAGTATTACGTACCATATATGTACTGTAAAGATTCTACCGGGTGCTTGATCTTTAATTATTTAGGTGCCTTACTAGGCTGCTAGAGAAGTAAAGGGAATTTCGCGTCTATGGCTGCAATTAAAAGAAATATTATCTTGTATTTTGTTAATGACAATAATATTTGGTGCATTTTTAAAAGTATTTTCAAGAAAATTTAATAAGTTGATAAAGTATTATTAATCACGACTTCTCAATCGCCAATCCAATGTTTATCATGAAGTTTATCATTATCATCAATTGCTCTTATCTACGCTACTGTGCAGAGTATATCTTCATTTATTTCCACTATTAACATCTGACATTTTTAAGGTAGGCCTATTAAAATAAGAATGCTGAATCCATTGTATTATTAAAAGAAAAAACAGTCGAGCCAAAGTCTGGGTGCTAAATGAAGCGTTCAAGATTTATATTGTTCACTTTAGAGCGAAAGTTTATGGCAAGAGCGGAACATTTTTCTGAATAACGATGTATTAAACATCGTCTGCCATAATGTGGGCCACGGTCGAAGCCAAATTACTACCGAGCTCATTACCGCTAGCCGCGTAAGATTGTACTTTTACTTTGGTGTTTACGTTTATTTTGGCGCTAACTGGCAGCTTTCAAAGTCGCTGTCTACATACTAGTATATCCTATTTTGAATTTGGAATACTTGCTGTCCGTTTGTGACGTTCGTGGTTTTCTGGACCATCATCATCCTTTAAAGCTCCGGGCCCCGGCTTTTGGATCGAGTGTTTTTCTTCAAGTATACCTATGTCATTAAAATGCTCTATAGGGTGTTGTTCGACTTAGTTCAATACAACCATCTGTGATTATCCAATCACATTTCACTACATCGATTTCGAAGACCTCTGGTCCCTTGGAACATTTCGATCCAAATTTGGTCCAAAGACAACTCTTGGAGCAAAGATACCTTTTTATTCTGAAAATCTCCGTTTATCAGATTAATTTTAAGTAAAGTCTAGGTTAAATCACCAACACTAAAGAGATCTTGTTACACAAATGTTCCGGCTTTATTTGTGTAACCAAATCTCTTGAGTCTTGTTTGTCGAGTAATAGCTCAATAACTACTCCTAATTACGTTAACATGAAACTCTAGAAAGCAAATAAATGCTTTAATTACTTAAGACGCTTCTGGGAATATAACAATAGTCAAAATACTTTGCTAAGTAGATGTACTGGGCCTAATCTTATACCAAAGTTCTAAGAAACTCAAACTAAGTTGCTCCATCATTTGGCAAGTTCTTAAGTACTTCATTATTGCGAATTCTTGCTCTTTCTCGAAATATAGGTTAGTGTTCCGATTTTGTCTTTCGAAAACGTTCAATTTAACGTGTTATAGTTATATTTACACACGGTTAACGGTATTGGCTTAACGCCATGGCTTGATTAAACAAGGCGTTCAAACAAAAGCTAGATTCTGTTGCTTTGTTAAAATCGGTTAATTTAAATATCTTTTACGATAGTTCGATTCCTTCATTTAATATGTTAAATTGTTTCAAAAGTTTTGTTATATATTGGGATTCCCAATGCAAATGGTTGATGTGTTAAGTTTATTTTCCGGAAAAAAGTGAGTAATAAGGAAAAAATGTAATTACATACATCTAGGTGACATATTGTTTTATAAACGAAAATGAAAGAATTAGAATATGAACAAGTCTTCGTAGCTGTTCACCGTTGTCCAAAGATAATTATCGGTTATATTAGATTTGAAAAAAAGTTTTGGTAATGAAACGATCCTGATTTAAAATTCTCTCTTTTTTTCGTTATCTTATTTCCATAGAGCGATGCTCTAATTCTGTTCCTCATTCAGTATCATTATCCTAATGCAAACCACTCTCAAATTCGAACTTTTTGACCTCGTTTAATTATATCTGTTACCAGAAACCAAAAAAATGCTTCTTATAATGAGCTCTATAATATTCTAATATCGGCTTCCGATAGAAAATATACGCAACCTAACCTCCAGTAATGTTTAATCTACGTGAATAGACATGTCTATTGCACTAATACAATTATGTAGGCATTGCGGCGAAAGTCGCAATTGACCCCAGAAACCGTTTGGAGTTCCACCTTATACGGGAGACTTCGGCTTCTGTCGCCAAGATCTTTGACCTGTGTCGTCGCTTGTGTGACGCGTTCCTTGTTAGTTTAACTCGTTTGATCTTGTTAGCAAACGATTTGGTTTTGTATGTAAATGTTTACAAGAACTAACGAGTAAGAAACTGTAATTGCATGTTTAAGTTTTGTTTTCGACTTATTATTTTAATTTTGCTATGGCTATTCTAGGAGAAGACAGTAGTTTATACTTAAAAAAAATGTTAAATGCTACTCTAATGATTTAAAAAACAAATGAGACTTAAGCTACTCGAAAAGTCCATCTCCATCTAAAATTTGCTGTATTTTTTGCCACCACTTAATTTATTACAAAGTTTTACGTTACTGTTCCACAAACCCGTGGCGAATAAGATAAAAGTTTAGCTCAGTAAAAGCTTTGAAAGCTTATAAATGAGTCACGACTAAACCGAAGTTTCATTACACGAAGATATCTTTACCTTTCAAGCTACACGATTGTTCATTGAAACTCAATCTATTAAGTTATACATACGAATGATTGCATTCACGGTTTTCTAGTAATTGCACGCCACTTCTCTCTCCCTTGTTGCAATCTTGACCGTGGGAATAAGTACTGTGAGCTGGTTTCTTTTCTACTTTTACCTGTCATGTAATTATAGGTTACAGTGTTACATCGTGCTGCTTTGTGCCTGGTTTGCTTATGTTTAAATTGAGTTTGTATGAAGCTTAGTGGAATGTCTGTAATTACTTGAGATTGTCTTCTGTGCTTATAGTTATTAAAACATAGCAATTCATTTTTAAAAGATATGTGTTCCGCTATTCACTTATTTTCTTCTTTTCATCAGCATCATCGTTATAGACGCCATTCACAGCTTTTCACGTACGTTCCGTATACAATTTCCCTGTATTCAATGATAGAGGTTGGTCTTCCAGCTTAATATTTGTTTCTTGTCCAGTCATAATCGGAATTCGGTCATCAGTCACATGCAGCTTTACAATCATCTATTCCGATTTAACATAGAAATCTATACTGTGTTTTATTTTAAAATCAGTATCGTATTCAATTATACTTGCTTCTGTGTGTTTGTGATTAGTCACAGTCACTATTCGCGATAAGGGCATTTTCCACGCAATGTGTTTTTTTTCCTTGGTACTGGAATCACTTAAATCTAAGTGATTTCATTTGACATTTTACTGTGCTAAAACTGTACTAGTCACATGAAATATTTTTGTTTTTGTTTAGTTTTTGACTTTTAGTGTATTGCAGTCCAAAAGCAATTTGGTATATAATTATATTTTTTCGGATTTATTTTCTCCTCCGTATTTGTGAAGTATAATTGTTCAATACACGAATAAAAGGTATCTAGCTGTTAATTTTAATTTTTGTATGGACGTGCTTACCTGAGTTATAATTTTACTGAGATTTATTCGGCTATTGAAGAATCATCATCATCATCATCATCATCATCATCAGCCAGAAGACGTCCACTGCTGAACGAAGGCCTCCCTCAAGGGGGGGTTTGCCATAATCCCCACGCTTGGCAGGCGGCTTGGGGATCGCAGTGGCTCACCGATTAGTGAGAGGACGCTGCTGCCCGTCCTCCGGTGTCTGGCCGCAGTTTTAAGACATACCCGGGTCACTCCTTGACTATTTAACAGGCGTAATCAGATTTGCTGAATCTGTCTTACTTTGTTCTAGTCATTCGAAATTTGTTTAAATTATGAAAGACATAATAACATATTACATAAGTTCATCTTTCTCCAGTTTTATACTTCCATAAAATCTAATCCTGGCACGAATTTTACGACTATGTTAATTAGTCCGGAATAGGCTAAGCAGAAAACCAGAAACTAAAACGAAATATGCTCACATAAGGAAACTCACCCGATTTATAATTAGCTAAGCGATGTGTTAACGGGTCAATGACATGCGGCCCGATGCCATACGAAATCGTCACTGGCCAGGCGACCAACATAAGCTGATCTCTTACTCAAAGTCCTCAACATACAGGGAGAGGCCATATTTTCTTGGTCACAGGTATACTTTTGGCACCACGCCACGTATTCCATGGTTCAGCTGGTGATTCCTAGGTTTTATTTAAGGATTGATGGCTGATCTTCGATCTCCGATTTCCTTAAAAGGTGCTTATTCAATCAATCCTTAAAGAATTTTCTGTAGCTGCGAACGACCAGATTCGAAGTAAAGCAGTGACATTAGGAACTGTCAAATCTGTCAATCTTGAAGACTGCTCCGAACTGAAGGGTAATTTTTATGACTTATATCTCTGACTGCTAACGTCATTTCAGTGTCCATCGTCATCGTCCATCCAGCGTCATTGGCAGAATCATCTTCACACCACGTTGGAGCCATTAAATTAAAATTGGAATTGGACTTATGTCTCTATAAAGATATCTATGACAGGGCCGTGGGTTCTGCCATAATAAAAAAAAAAACTTGCTCCTCAGGTGTGTTAACAAACACAAATATTCACTTCACTAACACCCAGACCCGGAACAACTACGTGTAGGTTAAAAAAATATTTATTTTGTGCGGCAATCGAAGCTGCGACAAGGAGTCTTAACTCCTAATGAATAAACAAAATATTTTCCATCAATACTTGTTCCTAATTAATTACCTACATCATTATGAAACGTTACGCTTATATGCGTTTGATGCCATAAAGTGTACTCAACACATGTCTAATGTAATAGATACTATCGCTTTTTCGTCCATTTTATACAGTCTACCGCACCATCTTTCTAATTAGCTATTATTTTTTTATTAACCCGTTAACGTAACAAGTTGTTGACTGAATAATTGCGGAATGATCATGTTTTTCTGACTGTAATGTGTTGATTTGTGATTCTTATTAAATTCTTGTTAGTAGCCCTAAATCACCATTTGCATCACATTTTTTAACCGTTGGAAATAATACTCTATCCACGAATTATATTTCTGCATAACTTGCTTGGTATATAGGTACAAGATTTCTGTTTTAGGTTATGTGGCAGAACTTTCGCAACCTTAAGGGAAACCAGTTTTTGTAGCAAGTTAAACAATATCCAGATTTATGCTACTGACAATCCATCTCTTCTTTTGAGTCAAACCACATTGCGAATCGAAATTTTATGTCCAGTGCGTTTGAACATTCAATATGTTTTGGAGCAAAGAGAGTAAAGGCAAACAGACAGCTCGAGACTTTTTGGCGCTGTATGACTCATAATTGCCTCTTAGAATATCCCTATAAATATAGAAGGCTTACTATCGTAAAAACGATTTCTTCTTCATAACTTCACAAGGCAATACGACAGCAATAGTACTGTTTTAATTAGTGTCATATCCGAGAACCGAATGCGTTCAGTTAGCAACGTTGCGTGCTTAGTCTCATGCGACTGCAGTCATAATATCTAGTTTTTGTAGTTTCTACTGCCTTTGATTTATGCAAACAAGTGATTTTTGCATTACTCGTTAATTTATTAGATCATTTGTACGTATGGAAAATGCATTTAAAAGGCCCCCTAATTGCTAAGAAATACCTACCTTCTTAGCTTTTATCGTGCCAGAAGAAGTCAGTGTGTAGTAAAAAAAATACGATGTGTCAGAATTTTGCTATCAACGTTATTATTATTAAAGTGGACTTTTTGCATGGCTCCAATGTGATTTTAGCTCGAACCATCAATTAAACCCCTCAAATAAGCCAGTCATCCTTGACCCACTTATCGGGTTAACGCTATACTTCAATCGGGTCAGACGTAGGCCCACAATTAATTGAAACTGCATGCCTTCAAGTTCAACCAGTGGGCTATAAAATTGATAACAATTGAATTATCTTTCCATACATTAGTTCTGAGAACAATATGTATTATATGCATATATTTATTGCGTGAGAAAACCGTATTTATTTATTGTTGGAGCAAATGAAAACTGATTAATGATGCATGATCATTCGTGTCAGTTTCTTAGATATTACGACCATTCATGTTACTGCAGTGTTATCGGAAAGAATTTTTTCGCGATTATTTTAGTAATGCATACCTTGCCTTATCTATCAATGTGCGTATGATGTCATTGGCTGTTCACGTCCATCCGATAGGTTATGTCAAATCCAAGATATTTTATAGACTTTTTAAGTATGCGGGGTGAATTTTTCAAGTGGACGCGACTGGCCAAATCCGAAACTATAAGGAATAATTAAAAATACTCAACTACGAAAACTGAAAGTGCATCGTTGGATTTTTGAAAAAAAAAGAAACAATATTCCTAGCCAAGAATCGAAACACTTGATTTAAAAAAAAATCTCTCTTTATTATTACACCGTCCGATAACGACGCTAATAAGGGTCAAATTCTGGGAAGTGACTCTAATAATCTGTCTATATCTTGGCGATCTACTGCCATTTTGTACAAAGCTTTTGTCTCAAAAGAAATAGAGAGGAAACATAACTTTCATACAAACCAATAAAATTGTAACACTTTCTCATCCTAATATTTTCTTGGCTTATTGCCAAGTCTCGATTTGCTAAGTGCACAGGACAGGACGTGAGCACACGACTTATTCATGAATAAAAGATATCTACTGCCGATCTGCTAAGTAGTTTATCGCAAAACTGTAAATACCAGTTCCAATTACTTTAATTAGTCTTCAGGCATTTCCTATTCAGATGTTCAAACAGTTATTGTTTAGTTTTTTGCCGTCTGTAAATATCCTTTAATACGGCAATTTTACAACAACATTCTCACGGCATTGGGTATCTAATTTGAAACTGACTTATACTATACTTTTGCTTATTCTTCGTTTGATGCGATTCGATAGTAGAATTGGTTCATGTCTTCTACCTAGCAGTATCTGTATTCCGTACTGGCTTAAGGGAAAGTGGTGCTCGCTGCCTTATCAAAATCTTAACAGATATCGGATCAGTTCCGGAGTTTCAAGTTTTACTCCAAGCATTGAAAGTCGTTGCGTTTATATTCATAATGTCTCTTAGACAAGACTACTTATCTCAAGATAAAACGTCAATTATTATCATCGATATCATTTAAACGTTCTCGTTGTAGACAGCCATTGTTCTTTTTTGCTTTGTATAGTTGTCCTATCAATGCATCGCGATATCACCGCGTCGTTGTCGCCATATGAAAGTCGCCAATATCCGGATGTTCACACTTTCGCAGTTGCTCCGATGAGCGACGAACTAGTTTTTGTAACAGTTGCTACATGTATATAATGTTATTTAATATTACTATCGTTTAAGATTCTGGGCAATGTAGTGTTCCGACGACTATTTTTTTAGAATTTGAATTCTAAACCACCACACCAATTTGTGTTTGGGCTTATTGGTGCTTATTCCGCTGGGGTTTAGAGGATTTAAGGTTTTCTGTTTGTTATACGATTGTGCTATAGGTATAAGTATATTGTACAATACAATATACTTAATTAAGGTCCATAGATCTTTTCCAACCGTCTGTACATGCAAAGTTCTTTCCGCAGCCAGTCTTTTCATCTCGTTCCTTTAAACTAATCATACCTTATTAGTCTGCACAGTAATTTAGAACACTACTCGAGGCCAATTTTCGCAAGGCACCCCCAAATTGTTGGTCGTTTTGTAATTTAACTTATTTGTGTTAAGGCGGAGGTGTTGCCAAATATTTGCATGTTACGCCCACGTAATTTAGTTATTATATTATTTGTTAACTAATGTCTGTATATACTTGATCGTTTGTTTATAAGGGGCTTAAAGTAATATTAATATTGGATAGCATGAAATCGTGGTTTCATGTCGTGCATGTGACATATCTATTCAAACGTGTATATGATTGATATTAGTCATGGCTTTACGCCAAAGAAATCATGACTACAATTTTGTATATCAATACTAAGGTATAGAATTGTATGAACCTACTATTGTATTGGTTAGCGCCATCTCTGATTGTAAATCAGAACTATGGAATTAAAGTAATCTGCAAAAACAAATAAATACACACAATTTTTAAAACTATATTGTTGAATGTTGATTAAAGGTTAAATTGAACCCTTGCAAAAGCCATAACGATATTTTACATGCAATTAGTGAAGTGGAAAACGTCATTGTATTCGAATTCCATTCGAAACAGCATTGAAGGTATTGATTAATTCAAAGCAATAATGAAATCTGAAATTTTAACGGCCTTGATATCTGTGGTGTTACTGGTCACGATTTATGTGAAATAACGATAACTTACATTAAGATTAAACAGGGTCGACTTTCTAGTAACGTCATATTTAGATAGTTAGAAACTACCCAGCCTCATTGACAATAAGATCTCGGGCTTGATTTCCTGGTCCTTAGTCGAGCAAATTGTTATGGGGTTTGGAAAATTGGCAATTCGCAGTAGAACCACAGAGTCGGGATCCGTGCGCTATGGACGGCAATAGGTTCGCTTCCATCAGACTTGATTACGTATTCGGCGAGATGTAGGTGTACAATAGAACACCTCTGCCTTATCCTGCGGGGATTAAGGCGTGATGATATGTATGTAATATCAAAGTAGAGTAAGTGTTATAATTATGTTCAATTATACTCAGTCGGTTCAGACTTCAAGGCGGCCGTAGGTCAGGGTGTCTGCGATTTCCGCACTTTTAAGTAAATAATGTACAATTAAGAATGTACTCTTATCACCTTGCCCTAGTTGCGTCAACATAGGAAAATTAACTAGGTACTAATTATGTTTTCTCGTAGACTTGCATCATTGAAGTTGAATTCCTTCAGAAGGTTTTAGTGGAAACCTTTCAGGGACCATGGGTTTTAAATTAAGCCTGTTGATCATGCAAAAGTTTTGATTGAAAGGGAACTCTAACATATTTAGTTATTAAAAGCAAACGATAAGAGGTGAAAGGACACAATAGTAGAAAAATAAATTGTCTCTTAAGTGGGTTTGTTGTCTTTTACAAAAATCTCCCGCCTAGGCCATAATTAATTAATTATATATGCAGAACAAAACGTCATATGCACATGCACGGTACAGTAAAAATCCACGTTTGATTCAAAGTCGTGACCCGTGGACGTGTAGCTCTGTATCGCAAAACATATTTCCAATAACGGTGTTTTTTTTTTTGCTTGCTTTATTTCGGCGTTTCGTTCCACTTTCGTTGGGTCCGCCGAGCGTAACCATGGTGACGGCAGTGTGTTCAATATCTGAAGCTTCGTTCCGCGAAATGGAAACGAATGAAGTACTCATGTTTGTAGAAAATATTTTGCATTTGGTATTAGTTCGTCCGGTTCTTTAGCAGGGGGTGTCTCGAGGGCTGATAACAATCTTTATGAAATGAAAAAAATAAAAAAACATAAATCAATATGCAAATATGTTTTGGCAGACCGTTTTCTTCGGGTTTTACATGGTCAAAATGTGTTTGTCACATCTGAGGCACGTGGTTTTTGTTTATTGTGTTAATTTACATAGCAAACCTGTTATCGGTTTGCGAAGCTAATTATATTCAAAACATTTTGGTATTTCTCTTGTTTTATTCATAAAACGTATTGTGAATGGAAGGCATAATTCTCTTTACTATCAACGTCATGACAAACTGCTCTCCAACGTTTCTCATTTGAGGTTCATTTGTTTATTATAAAAATCGTGTGATCAAATGATTTTGACTGCATCTCTTTTATCGTCAAAGATCATACTAACCATTAAACAAATACTTAAATGCCTACATCACAAACAATAAGTGAAAGCGTGAATTATTACGATGACTATGAACGTTCGCGGCATTCCGCTCGGATAATTTATCACGGACTCAGTTGATGCGTACGACCTTATCACAATGGTCTGCGAGCACATTGTGAGCATAATCTGTTCTGCGTACACGGCTTTTGTTCGCTTCTAGTACAAAAAATAGCTTTCTAGACAAGTTTTTCGGATGTCTATCGATTTTTGTAATCAGTGTAGCGTTTATAACACCAGAGTGTTCAGTTTTTGGGTGCTGCGATAAGGGAATTTAGTTATGCTCTATGATTGTATCCGTGATGAGCCGGAGCCGAAGGTTAATAAATAAACGAAAAAAAAAAATTGCACTATTCATCAAGCTGCAACTTGCCAGATTTCGTGGGCTCTATATGCATTTTTGTCCTATTTATAACCCATGGTCAATTTATTTAAGGCGAAATATTCAGTTTTTTGCTGTATGTAGAAAGAAAAATTCAAAGATCTATCTCAGTCGTTACCAAGATTGTATGACATTAGGTCTTATTTGAATTTCATTGAAGGCAATGGACGAAACGTGTTCAGTGTTTCGGGTTGACGCAGGTCAGTGGCCTTGACCCGATATATTTCAGTGTTTACATCATTTTGGCTATTAAATACCCGTTTACCTATGAGGTAACCGTTTGGACATTTATGTGTATTATTTGTTTTTCTTCTTAAAGTGTTTTTGAATTGGTAGACTTGCTTTGGAATTGGTAGATTGGAACGTGTCGACTAAATATTATGATGAAAAAGAAATTGGTAATTACTCATACAGTTTCGTATGGTCATGTCTAGCCATTTTTTTTTTATTTGACACCATCTTGTCATGGCTAAGATTCCTTATACTTGCTAACCAGATGACTCAAATTATTTGTTGAATATGGCAATAACTTGTTTCATAGCGCCGATTAAAATTTCCTTAAACGATGATCAAGATTAATAGATAAGGAATAATTGAGAAATAAGTCCTTTCATCCGTAGCTTATTTCTATAGGTGTTAAGAATAGCGATCTTGGGTGATGTACATAGGTCACATCTTATCTCCGGAGTTTGAAAAGATCACTACTTTATTATTGGAAAGGTACAATACTTGGAGCATTGTCAAGGTATTCGCTAGGATAAGACTTCACATAAAAAAACAACCTATTAAGAAAAAGGGGATCCCTCTACATGTGTCAAAGTGATTACAGAGACCTAGGTACTGTTTTGTTACGATGAACCACATTAAGTCCCATGAAATAGGGACCAAGCTACTTCTACCAACTACTGCTTTTAATCAGCTGTTACGATATCTAATGCAGCGCTTCATTCACAGTTTAGAGTCTAATCAATACTTATTGTTTTACGTGTTACGTTCCTTCCTTTTGTTTAGATTTACTCTAATAAAGGGGCGCGTCGACAACAGCGAACTGGGGAAGGTCGGCGACCTTTTCCTGAGTCTATAATTAGCCCTTTGTCTCTGCTTGACGTTTGACTGTCATCTTCGTGCTTGGTGCTTGAAGAGAGAGATCTTTTGATGAGAAATGAGATGCCCTATACATTATGGAAGTTATCCCTTTCCCGTCTATTTTCTAAAGAAAATGTTAACGCTAAATCCATTGTCAAGTAACGCTCTAGGTATTTACTCGATTGCGAATATGTATTGTGTAAATGTAGGTAGGCACGCCAGCAGATATGAACTTTCTTTTATAGTACGATTTATTGTATTTTCATGTTATGTTCCAAAGATGTGTGCCAAAAATACATAACGGTGGCTGAATATTTAGACTATAACTTTCCTTGCTTACTTCGCGTATAAATCTGGCATTTTCCCATTTTTATAAAGCATTATTCCAATATACAATACGAATAGCCATATTTACTTATATTAAAGGCAAATGATTTTGATATAGAAAGTTTAATTAATTAATTATATGTGATACTTGACGCCAAAAAGTATTCACATTTTAAACTAAAATACGATACATGAGAAATATTCTGCCAAAACGTTTCTTAAATATAAACAAGCGTACTGGCAAGCGGATATTCATTTAGTAAACATAGACTGAAATCATATTAGAAAAACAACAACTTCCTACTTTTTTGTAAACCGCGCAGCCACACAAGGCAGTTTGTTTAATGCGTCTAGTCACCCCCCTTTTGTCGCAGACGACTGTCCCCCTGTCAGTGTATACTCTGCTATGCACTAAATGTATGTATTTAATTAAACTGTGACTTAACTGTTTGCTTATCTCGTAACCTGGATGTATTATGTAGCTAACTCTTCTTCTATGAGTGCTTGACAGGAACATTCATAGGGAATAAAAGAAGTGACAAGATGTTTTTTTTCCATTTTACAACAGCAAAATATTAATAAATAGAGTTATATTCTCTTTGGATGTCTTAAAAATAAACCATATTTCCTTTATTTATTTAATTTTTTTTTTTTTAATTTATAAATATAATTAATAATAAAATAAAAATACATTTATAAATATAAAAAAAAATAGGGACCAACCGGTATCGGGAACAGGGTCCAAGCTACCGGTGGTTAGGGCTCCAGAGACAGAAATATTTATTATTAAGACATCCAAAGTGATGACATGATAGATGAGCTACTTTTTGGGGTGATGGCGTCAAAAATATATTATAAAACCTGTTTATTGGACATAATATTGAAGAAGTTATGACTACATAACGTCCTATTCTTTGCATGTCCAAAACTGATTACGAACTTCCCAAGTGGGATGCTCATAATTTATCGTCGGACTTTGAACCGAGACTGCTAGACTATGCAGAAATTTCCATAACTGTTTTGGCTAGTTTTCGAAGCCCCTGTTCCATCTTGAAAAGCCGCAATAAAATAAAGTTTTTCTTTTATATGAAATATAATGAAATCTTGTTTTTGCCAATTTTCCAGGCTTAGTAGAACTGTATGAAAAACTGTCGTTAGCTTTAATATGGCAACAACTGTTTAAACAGCCATTGACTTTGCAGTCATGCAATTTTATTTGTACAGCCTTTACTAGAGGTCATTACTCTCTACTGCCATTGTATTTTGATTTTATATTTTCATGTTATCGAAGAATATTGTTTTCTAATAGCAGTTTAAAATTGTGTATGTGCCATAATTGTTCTACATCTGATAATTACTGTTTTTTGCATTTGTATGATTGAACCTTGCAATCATTGGTACATTTTACAATTTCCAGGCCGGATCCATTCGGCGATCGTCTCTGGGGTCAACTTGGAGACGAGGTCGGTCACAGTGGAATGGTACGAGCGTGGAGAGACCAAGGGGAAGGAGGTGGAGATTGACGCCATCCTAGCACTCAACCCGGAGCTCGCAGTCGGACCCAGGCACCACACCCCACATCTGCAGCCGATGCCCAACAAACTCGCCAGGGTAAGAGTAACACCTCTTCAGAAATTATGCGCGCTTAGTACTTCGATTAGAAGTGGGACAATGTTAGTGGCGTTTTATTGTTTCAATTTAAGTTTACGTAACCGATTAGCTACCATAGAAATAGTTGTGTTAGTCACATTAGCCCTTCTGAATTCATGCGCCCCTAGTAGCTCCATATCACTTGAGACGATGGTCTTTTTTTAACTTTAATTTTTCGTCAAGCGTGATCCATTTGTGAATTAGAAATGCTTAGAAAGACATAGCTCTTTAGTAACAATGTGCGCCTAGTACTTCGTTCAGAAGGAGAATAATATCAGTTAGTTTTTTTTAAATTAAATTTTTCGTAAAGCGTGATTGATTTGTTCCATATTATGCTTGAATTAGTTTAGTAACTAAATGATGGTGGTATAACAAAATGATTTCATTCATAATCACCCATAGTGTGTAACTAATCTGTAATTCATGTGAGCACATTGCATCATGAGTGTTTTGAAATTAATATTAATAGTGATGAATGCATTACATGTGGTTGATGCAGAAACGTGGCAACCTTGCTTTCATTACGGTCCAATTTATTTTAGCCGCGTTAACTCTATTATGAACTTCAGTGCAATAAATTCTCGCTGTTAAGGTCTGCTCATATTGTTTCGCACGGCTTTTTAGTTAAGACACTGCGATTTTAAAATAAAAATTAGCAAATTTTCATGTTAAAGAATTCTAGAACTGCAAATTTGGAACATTGTCGATAAACAATTTGCGGAAATTCTTGTCCAATGTTGTTTATAACTTCAATATAAATGTCTGGTGGTTCAATGTGAATTGGTTGTGTTCTGTAAACATCCAGATAATTTGAGTACGTGACATTCTAGATTTCTAGTGTAATACAAGACATTTGTTTTGGATATTTTGCAAGAATCTAAAAATAAATATCCGTGCAAAAAATCGTACGGTGCAAATATGCGATGTGATCAGACCTTAAAGCATTTCCTCACGGCAGCAACAAAGGTCAAGTCGACCTAATTCTTGCTGAAAGCCTGCAGTCGCCATTTGCTTGCTTTCGCCATCAGTTGGCGCCTCTAATCGATTGTTAACTTTAGCGATAAAGCTAAATGAAAGCTTTAGTTAGTTGTATCGATTAGTAAGGGCGTCCGAATCGCGTACCAAGCCGCGATCACTCTCATTGTTTGGGTTGTGAAGAACGTTGCTAATAGACGCCACGCCACAGTTGCGCTGACATATCCGCGTAAGGCGAATGTGCTCTCTGCCCATGACGCCACCACACCTGTCGCACTGTTTCAATATTCATAATGACTTTCTCTGAATCGCTCATCTAGCGACGCCGGCGTTTGTTGGGTGTAAAGTGTCAGAAAGTACGAATCCCTGTCAATGTCGGACAAAAATTGCATTGGTGTCACGGCTGTTGCACACTCGCTGGAGAAAATCTAGAAATGTTCCCATACATCCTCAGTTGGCAGGTGACTATTTGCAGCGTGCACAGTAGAGATCATCGCTTGACGATTTTTTTTATAAATGCACTGTTGCCATAGCGACGTATTTTGATAGTGCACGCCGCTGTGTAATTACGATAAAGCTAGAACACTGTTTAGATAAAGGTAAACACAGAAAAGCGGTAGTTAAGTGACATGTATGTCTGATAATATCGATGTTTAGGATCGCACCGGCTGATGGTTGCGTGCTAAGTAGTGGCCATCGTTAGGTCCCACGATGATTGATGGTTAGACATATATATAGACGACCTTCCAACTTATATAGGTACGTTTGACGTATGGACAACGGTCACATCGATTTTCCACCCAGCCGTGTAAGCATTTCAGTTTCACTTTCAACTCGTACTAGTTAGTCCATTAGGGACGCACCTCGTTTGTGACTATTGTTTATAAAAAATGACGCAGACGGAGGGCGGAGCGCCGCAGCGTTCAGTAAGTTATTGCACCGTGTTTTGTCATGTATCATTGGCACGTGTATGTTTGACATGGCCGCCAAGGACCCATCTGGCTCGTCGTCGGACGACGGCGGTTTCCTGCGGGAGAGCGCCGAGGGCGACGGTGCTGCAGACTCTGGACACACGCTGCCCGTGCGCAACTCACGATCGGTACAGTTTACGCACTTACTAAACGCATCATTCGCACGCCGGACTCCGACGCGCTCGCACCTCGCAGCGCGTCGCTCCATTGCCACCTTATTTTTATTTTCACTTTTTCGATTACGTTGCTCCACGATCTATGATTTGCACACGAACGGCTTGTTATGGTGTTTTGTTTGTCTGTAATGGATTGTGCTTTCGTCACGCCTGTTATAACTCAGTCGACAATGCGATGCGATTTGCGCAGCGGCTTAGGCGTAACAAAAACTCAGTCCAATAATTATAAAGTAGTTTGTATAATATCAATGTACTGTATATTTGTTGCACTCATTCATTGGACTTTTTGACCGACTTCGATATTTTTTGTACTAATTTAGACCTGTATATCCGGTTTAATTTAAAACTGGGTTGCAAAAATTAAACAAATAGAACACAATGTTAATTTATTAGGTGTTTACAATATGTCTTATTTGGTCACCGTCAATGATATCAACCGATGATTCATCTTCCCACGCCGCTCTGAGCTAACTTATCGGCTTTTAACGGAAATTTTCTTACGTAAATTTTAAAGAACGACTGTTACTGTTGAACTGACTATTAGTCTGTTTCAGCGTAATTGTAACAGCTTTCGTTTTTTGGTTTTTTGAAAACTGAATGGTTTGTTTAGCTAATTACTCCTTTTTCAGTTGCCTTGAGAATTGTTAATTTTGTTTGATTGGACAATGATTTGAGAAATGTGAAGATTTGTATGTTATCAATTTTTGATGAAATATAAAGAAATAACTATGAAAACAGTTTAAAATATAATTGAATATTTACATTCTTTGACTTAGCAATGACTTAAAGAAAGTAACTAAATGTACTAAGAGCTTCTTTCAAACTATGTTCAAAGAACTTACCTAAACACAATTGGGAAATACAAGAATATTCTTCTTCCACTCTGCACCTTTCATACATCTAATCAATGAAATTGACAAGTTGATTGTAAATAAACACATAATGATACTGACATTTAACAATAGTCGTCACCGTGAATAGGACACGTAATCACTAAGCTGATACTTATTACGGATTCTTTGCAAGGTTACCGCAAAATGGAAAACAAATCGTAAATAACATTTCTTAGGACTTTAGGAGTCTTGCCATAATTTTATACCAATTTTGATTTTATGAGCTACAGGTGTCCCAATGTCGCACTTTATCTGAGAATTTATGGGGTATGTAAGATATCCAAATGAAATGTTTTATCCAGTGGCAGTGGTGTAGTGGCTGAGCTTTCTGCGCTACGTTTCGCGGGTTCGATCCCCGCACGGAACAAATATTTTTACGTTCTACAGATAGTTATTGCGGGGCACACATCTAGATGTGTGTGATTGTGACATTATGTTTGTAAACTGTACCCACGATACAGGAGAAAACCTAGATTAGATGTATTTGGGATATCTGCAAATGAATAATTAGATTTTCTGTATAATGAGGATTCACAAATAGTTCATTGTGCTTCTGTCAGTGTCACGAGTCTTAGGATCAGAGTCAGATTAATGATAAACAAATTGTGCTAGCAAATAGAAGTGAGAGGGAGGCCTTTGCCCAACAGTGAGACAACACAGACTATATCATAATAATAATAATAAAACCGATGTTCCCTACGTACAGTATCGAAACTGAAAATTTGCGAAATTATTATTTTGTGTAGGTGTCCGCCTGTTCTGATAACTTATTTGGGCCTTATAAATTACCGGTTTAACCAATGAGGTATCTATGTCGTTTCGATGTACGTCAACAAAAACACTACCAATAATG
The DNA here is from genome assembly GCA_947562105.1 of Shargacucullia verbasci. Taxonomy (NCBI): domain Eukaryota; kingdom Metazoa; phylum Arthropoda; class Insecta; order Lepidoptera; family Noctuidae; genus Shargacucullia; species Shargacucullia verbasci. The sequence goes on from OX387280.1 coordinate 15,231,171, forward strand.
TAATATGGAGTCAAGAGCAATAAATAAATCAATTTACTGAAAAATGAATAGTCGGTAAACATTGAGTAGGTAATGGACAGAACACTGGTTCCCAGTGATTTAACTACATCAGAGGCATTGTTTGGAAAAATATCCGGTTAATATAGCCGGTTTCAGTTATCTGAATGGAGGTAAAGGTTGTGGGAAAAATATTCTTTACTAGCTTTTGCCCGCGGCTTTCGCTCGCGTTAATTTAGAATTTGACAATCAATTCGGGTTGTACTCTGCTTGCGAAAGACACGTGGCGCCATCTGTTATCATAAGAACGTTATTGTTGTTTTCCTCGGGAACAGTACTTTTTTCGGGATGAAAGCTATGTCCATTTCTGTACACCTGAAAACGTATATGCAAAATTTCGCATTTATAATATTAAGTTAGGATTCCAATTTGATTTGCAGCGAAGCTTCAAATTATGCACATTTTTTATTGTACTTTTTTTTTACTAATGGGATTCCATTTATCCCGGTCTGGTGCGATTTGGGGTCAATCCTTTGCATAGGAGTCCAGCTCACCTCGCTGTCTTCTTTTGATCAGGACCTCAAATATGTAACTTACTAATAAATACAACACTAAGATATATCACCATATTTAATGTTCTTGGAGGAAAAATAAACTTAGCGTGGGCTTAACCAATAAGTCGTATTCGTATTATATACAAGCTTCCGCCCGCGTGGTTTACGAATCCGTATATTTTTCCGGGATAAAAAGAGCCTATGTGCTATTCCAGACTATAATCTATCTCTGTGCCAAATTTCTTCCAGATTCGTTCAGCCGTTCTGGCGTGATAGCGTAACAAAGATCCATCCATCCTCACAAACTTTCACATTTATAATATTATAGTTAGTATGATATATATATATATACACAACTGTGTACTCTAAGCCACAACACGTGTAGACATTACTATTACTATTCATTGTTCGTAATAGACATCCCGTTGTTAGGATAATCAGCTTGCGTCCTGGGATTGTGTGCAATGTGGATAAGAATCAACAGCTCTTGTAAGAAGATTGAAGAATGTATTATTATTGTTTGTTTAATCCAAGATATAATGGAAAACAGAAATACTGTCAATAAAAATAAGAATATAATGAACTGATTCATATTCGCCTACATATTTAAAAAAATTTTTTTTTTTGATTATGATATTTCCTTTAATGAACTAGATATAGAATTTTAAATTATTTGAGATGTATTAAAACATTTGCAGAAAAACTACTCGTATATCCATAAAATCTTATGGTGTTACCTTTAAATTCCAAATATGTAAATCATAAACATGATCCTTGTGGCAGTCTGGCATGTTACATTTATGAGACACCTCTGTCCAAAGAATGCGGACAGTAGCATTCACTTCTGAATTCTAAAGATAATTTTATAGAGCTATAAAGTAATTTTATGTTTTACGGTTCTCTCATAAACTACGCGTGTTTTCTATATTTGATACATATTTTAATAGATACATGCACTGATATGTCGATGTTCTGACGTCAAATTAGGCTACTGAGGCAGGATTTTCGTTTTTCCTTGAGAACATAATTATAATAATGTGGTTTTTACAAATGTTGTCCTAAGGAAGATTGAATAAAATCTGGACAGACCCCCGAGGTGAATGAATATAAATAAAATTGATAATGTTATGATCTACATAATTATATCTTATCAATATAAATACGCTGAGTTAAGATGAGATATTAATGTAGTATTTTGCTCTTTTTCTTCTTTAAGATCTAAACAATACGATGTCAAATTTGAAGAAGTATCTAGTCACTACATTTCTGTAAAGAAATAGGCTGAAACAATATTTAATACCGACATATTTGATGCGCATAGTTGGCAAGAAACCAATTGACACACACACATACGCTCTTGGATTGTGGGGAATATCAGAAGAAGGTTAAGTCCTTTGATCCATAAATCCATCTTTCAGTAAACACAATATTTAGCCAAAAAACATCGATAGGTAAAGGTAAAAGATTCGTTAAGCTGTATAAACTTATCGCACAAACTGTGCCCATAAATTCAATAGAATGAAAACGTTTGAGAATATCTCGAAACTTGAATGGAGGATGTCGTAAAATGAAATATATTGTGTTTTCTTGTTGTTGGCAAGTAAGAAAGAAAATTATATGAGAAAGGAAAGCAAAGTAATATGCCTAAGCCGGCTTTTGGGAGCTTTTCTACACAAAAAATAAGAAAGATTACGAAATCTTGCTCTTAAAGTTTCAATAAGTTCTCTAGATTTTTTCCGTAAATAAAATCTGATGAGATTACATTTTAAACCTATTTTCACTTCCAACACCGCGTTTTCACTTAACAGTATAACGATTTAGTGGTCTACCGTAGTCTGGGAAATTGCCTGTGCGGTATCCACTCCGCTGGAAGAGATTAGAGTCTTCGCGTTGGGCGCCATTCATTGCCCCGACCGTGATAAATAGCTACCCGCTAATTGCTTCCTGCCTACTTCCGAAATGGAGATAAGTACTTTTGGTAGATTTAAAGTAAAAATCTTATTCATGAATTCGCAGTCGTAAAGCGACGACTGACGAATAATAGATTTTCTATTGTCTTCTTTGTGTCGCTTGACGGGTTAAGGGTAGTTTATGTAAGAATCTTCAACTTTGTGGTTTTCTCTCGTCCTTAGACAGTTTTTATTTAGCCACAGATTTTACTGTGAATTATGTTGGATACATGTAGTCAAATGTTTAGACAAAAATTGGCCTGTTTAGTTCCTACATTTTCTACTGGTGAAAACATGTCTGTCGTGGTTTATTTGTGATTACTTTTTCATCAGTCCTGGTTTATATTATTTGGTATTTATTTATACTGACGACCGACGCAGCGGTATGTCCGTGTTCAATTCCCGCAGTGGGAATAATATTTGTATGGCCTATAAATATTTGATCCGAATGTGAAAAGCAGAAGTAATATTTTGCGTTGCCTTTTTATTAAGTAACTGCTCCTGTAGTTACTTCTAGATTTGACCCCGGATACTCGTTAATAATTACTATTTACGTCGGATTTCAGGTTACTGTATCATATGATACACAATCGTGGCATTAGTAATTGTGGCTCTGGCTTTACGATGATATTCAACTTAAATCATCAGAGTTTCTTCCGAGTATTACTGTTTATGTCATAAAATTTGTCATCGTCTATTTAGTCTAAACTCATAAACAACAGCAAATAGAGATACAAATCTGCACAGCAGCCAGATAAACAGGAAGAACGCCATCAAAGTGGATTTATATTGCATTCCGCGAAGGAAGTAGGTATATGTACATATAGATACGTCAGGTGCTGTGAATAAGGAAGTTACGGAGCATCGTACCATTGGCCTGGATTCGTTGAGGTTGTAGGTGCGCCAAATACTCCAAAAACTAACAAGATAAAAATGTCTTTTAAGATAGCCACTTGGAAGTTTGCTGTGGGATTTAGAAGCCTTTCTATTAAATTGGTTTTTATTTTTGGAGTCCCGTAAATTTGTGAATAAGGAAGCCAGGTAGGATCGTACTGTTCGCCTGGATTTGTTTCTAGGCTGTTTATTATGTAGGTGCGCCCTACTCCTACTCTACTACTTACTCCTAAACTTTACAAATAATGTCCTTTTAGTTAGATAGTGCTCTATATATAGTAGTTTGAATCTGTAACGTTGGAAGTTTCTTGTCGGTTTAGAGCCCTTTCTGTTAACTTGGTAGTTACCTACTTATTTTAGTAAGTTTGTACAGGATGTGTTGTCAGGAATAGTTAACCTTTAAAGGGGTTAAACCTGAGTATTAGTATGTTAATCTATCGATTCTGTTGTTATATTTTACGTCCCTTTATTTTCTTTTAAAGGTTGGTTCTCTAATTGTGTATTATCCAGTATCCAAAATCCAATATTTTATTATTTCCCCTTTTTCGTCCAAAGCGAGCAATTTGCACGAGAATTTTGAGACAGTTTAATACGACAAAGCTTTCGGTGAAGGGTCATAAAAAATATAGGTAGTATTTATTGTTTATAAAGAACCCTCGACATAATTTATAAGGTTGTGGTGGTTTTAAAATACAAACAGGGGTTCTCGAAAAAAGGAAACCTACTCTGGACAAAAGGAGCTAAATCACACACGGTTCTTTTTGCCGTCAGCCTCCTCATAGTGAGTCCATGTCACTCATGGATATTGGTTGGTAGATACGAAGACACTATTTACTTGTACCTCGGCTGAGTATAAAACTCGGTTAGTGGGCCACGGCTTTGCATTAATCAGAGCCCCGGGGTAGTTAAGCTAACGACGTTGGAATAAAAAAGATTCTGATGTGTGGATTTGTTATACTACATATTTTAAATGTACATATCGACTGTGAACTGGCAACTGGTACTATCTAATTTTTGAAAACATTACAGGATTAAGAAGAAACTATCGATCGCGTCGTGCATACAACGCGGTCGATGTTAGTACAAACCAAGTAAAATCCTTATAAAATCGAGAATAATAATCGAAATTAAATGTTAGTGTAGTATATGAATATAAGGGTATGGTGCTACGAAAAAGTGTTTTTTGTGACACTGGTCACAGGATTTTGAATGCAAGATTCAGGTTTGTAGACATTCACACGAATAATCCAATTTACCGAAGTGGATAAGCTGGCTAGCTAGTCGATAATTTATGTATTACTAGATTCAGAAGTATTACGAAAATAACATAACATCACGCCTGTATTTCCAGAAGGATTGGGCAGAGGAGTACTATTATACACCCACATTTTACCGATGCTGTTATCGAGCCTATTGCTATCTACCGGGCACAGTTCCAGACTGCTGACCGTGCTGCTACTGAGGATTTCCATACAGAAAAACCCAATAACTTATTGGGGCAATAACAGTGTCCCAATCCGGAATCGAACCCAGGGCTTCACCCTTAGCAGTCGCGTTTGCAATCACCAGACCCGAGGCAGTCAGAAAATTAGAAAAAGAAGGAAAACGTTTGAAAAAAATAAACCTAACTCACTTCTTTTTGTTTGAACCGGAAGTAAAAATATTCGATCTAGATTACAAATAATGCTAACATATTATATTTTCTAGGACACATCAATTATATTTTGTGTGCCACTATATCAGAATACGCATCGTAGTTCAATATAATTTCCTATCGATTCATGGGCTTTTGTATGTAGCACCCTTGCCAACGAAGTTTAAAATGGTCATTTATAAAGATGTCTACACCAATACCTCTAGGGCGGGGTTCCCATTTATCGTCCCAAACAAAAAGTGGAAACAATTTGTTCCATCACTACTGTACTGTCACAACAAACGTTTAAAGATGGAACACAAATTACAAAATGCCCGCATACACGAATACTTATGTCGAGATTACGAAAGGTTTTTGGAAAGCTTTAGGTTTTGTATAACCGAATGAAAATGTTATGTCGATGCGGGCTTAGAAAACAATAACATGTTTTAAGTCAATTGTTTTCGCTGTTAATTGTATTTGAGAAGTTTTTAAAGCTTGTGTACGTATTTAAAAATGGAATGCTCAATTGAGTTCATATTTTTATTTTGGTTTAAGCAATAGGATTAGAAGTTTTGTAATTGCCTACTAGGACTATATTGCATAGTCAGTTATATTTCGTAGAAAATTGTTAAGTAAGCTTAATAATTTTCCTTATTTTAAGATGTATCTTTTCAAATTTGAATAATTCCTTGTAATCTAACGCACTCTTTGGATTGAGGGCTGCAAATGACTTTGTAAATATACAGTATTTTCATCTTTATTTTGACCCCTGTCCTGAAGCTTCTTAATTATTATTTTGCATATCAAACATAATTTAATACTAAAATAATTAATGTCATGTTTCTGTTTTAGGATATGACGCGGCAATCCATACCAGTGGCGACAAAAGGTAAGTTCACCCTATTATTTCGTAAGGATATAAATATTCACATTGAAAGAATGTGTATTAAAAAGAATTTTAAAGTGAACCGTTTGATATGTACCCATCAAGCGGCCATCTGCGGCCGTACGTTACCCTGGAGTGGAGCGTATCATGATTTTATAACACAAATTAGATAGCGCAGCTCACATATAAGGCATGGCTTGAAAAATCGATACAAAATATTTATCAAACAACAAATACAATGTTTAGTTGTTTTGAAGCACCTTTACCAAGAGGACGAACAAAACTTGTTTATATTTAGTCATACAACTGTTTGATGTCCATGAATCATACTGAACGTGTTAAGTGTTATTATGTCTCATATCTTTAAATATAGACCACGTGTTGCCTAAGGATTCGACCTAAACCGAACATAGGACTCACGAAATGTGCCAACCGTCGAAATATTTTGAAATAACTTACTCATCGGAAATATTAAGTGCCGATGAATGCTTGAAACGGAACTGTGACGTCAGCAATTATTTGTATTTTATGTCATACTGTCGAAACAAAACAAAGCTATTCGAAATATTTGTTCACATTAACATCACTTTGCTTCATATATTACGCGGTAAAGATGCAATTGCTTTACTTGCCTCAATCTACCGAAAGTCTATTATACGAGTAGGCCAGAGCAATCTTATTTAATCCAAAGAATGATTCTCGAAAACCATAATAATATGAAGACGCATGACGTCATACTTGCGTACACCGCCTTTTAAAGTTTTCTAACTTGCACGAAATAACGTCTCCACGAAGAAGTAAAGACGTTCTAATGAGGCGACGTTGCCCTAACGGTCGGTGCCAATCTTAATGGCAATCTGGAGCTGGCATGACGTGTCTTGCTCGCTCTATACGAGTACCATATTTCAGTCAATTATAGCTGATGATTCGTATTGTTCTCGCTTTTCTTTGTGACGGCGACTGGGTAGTAGCCACCACGATAAGCACGTCATATGCCGCCTAAACTAAACCCTAAACTGATCCACAGCTGAGAACTGTGGACATAGCTTTTTATATGTTTTGCGTTTGCGCTTATGTCGTATGTGACTATAAACTTTGGTGTTTTGTGGTGGATTGTCACGAAGTAGCTTTTGGTAGTCCAAACCTGAAAAACAGACTCGGGTTTAATGTAGAGACAATAACAATTTTTTAATTCTGTTTATAGAACTTACAAAAAAGAGCACGAAATTAAAATAAAACTAGGCTCGGAAGAACACAAATATCAGTCTCCTCCAGGAATCCATAGCAGTTATCACGCTGCTATAGTTTATAAAATATATCACAACTGGGTTGACTCTTAACATTATTTTTGTCATGAAATTGTAAACGTAAAATTCCATGAACATTCATTACAATAGTAATGTCCTCAAATATTGGTAATGCATTGCGGCGAGGGCAGAACAGCTCCGTTCACATCACGCGATGATGCATTACTGCATTATATGAACCCACAAAATTAGCTTGGTGCTGTCGCATATTAAGCTACGTCTAGATAGGCAAATTAGAATTTACGGACTATGGTTTACATAGGGAGATCAAACGGCAGGTGTCGAGCCAGTTTCCTTTTTCAGGAGGGTAATCCCACCTGTGGGAAGGAAAGCCAGAAAGAAAAAGAGGTTTTCAGAATAAGACCTGTCTCGGTCAACCGAACTATCAAATGAATAGAGTTTATATTTAATCTTCACTTCCTCATAAGCCTGAGATGTAAAGCAGTACTACAAGAGCTATAAATAAACATGTTGGTATGGAGTGATCTCCGATAACTTATCTCTGTCAGGGCTACAGAGTGTTACTTTTTCGCTAAAATTATCTACCGCGACATCGTTGAACTCATACATTGTGTGGTATATTTCCGAAGTAGCATTATGTTGTGTGCGTTCTTGGATGCTGTTGTCCAGACCGTTGCTCGTCTTCGATATTCCCAATGCAAGGCTTACTTTAAGGTACTCGACACGATCATATGCATATATCGATTTTCACTGACATTAAAAAAGCGCTTCGATAGATAACCAACCTATCTGCACACATCCTTATCACGCTAGAGTGAGACAGCCAGTTTGACGTTTGATTCGTTGTGCATGAGCGTCGCTGCGTCTGGCTGGCGGGTTCAACGGTCGCGGGTCATTTGGTTGGACAGGTGGGGCACGCGAAATTATTATCACAAAGATCGGTATTGTATCGATATGGGGTTAAATTGTTCTGTGAAATAGCCTTTATGGCAGTTAAATTCGATATGTACTATCCTAGTTTACTGCAGCGTCAGTATCTCCCAAGACGGAAGAAAGAGGTAGCCATATTATGGTTCATATGGAATCATACTTTTATTTTATGCCTGCGATGCCCGGCAGATTATCTTTTTCCCTGCCCGAATCACATATGGTCACAACCATTGTGTCGGCTTAGCGGACAGGGAAACTGTCAAAATAGCCGCTGTCTAATTATATTAATTAAAGACATAAACTGAACCATATTTCTGTACCAACGCTGGGGTTCCCAACTCATTGTTGAAATATAGGAGCTAATATAGGAAAGAAAAGAGATCGTTAGCACAAAAAATACCCGATTAATTAAAAAATTAGCTCGCACCCTGGAGACAATGGAGGTTATATAAATTGGGGAGCAAATTCTGGAAGAATAGTCCATACCCATGTACGTAACTTTTTATTCCTATACCTATTTCCTTTGACTTTTGTTTGGTTTTGGTTAGGAAAGTCTCATATCATAAGAGAGCGTAATAATTACTGCAGAGTACAGAAACTGAATGATTTATATTCACCTAAATCTATCCAGATAACCTTCTATGTATCCAATATTTTTTACAATTTAGAATATCTCTATCAATTTTTGTCTGGAGCTCTTTGTTCTTAATAAACGTCGTGTCATTGAACTCATAATTGTGTCACCTGCGGCGCCGGCGCATGTAATTTTTGATTTTACGTTCATAGTGACTTAAGTAGGACAATAACTATCTATTTTAATTTGTAAAATTTGTACTATGTGCTGCAAAAAGGTATAGACAATTGTGTATTACATGTGAAGAGTTTCCAGGTCAGATCATACAGGTTACAGATGGATAAATGAGAGATCCAAATAAGATAGATAAAGTCAGAAGGATCTGGTTGTAAGCCTCTGAAATTGCAACCTCAACCTTCTACCCTAGACAACACGATCGATATTTGCTCAAAGCGGCTAGCGCGTTCAAAAACTACAATAAGTGGTTTGTTTGTATAGTATCGAAACAAATAACGCACCTATCGATACCCTATCTACCAAAGATATATTACAGATAACTTTCTCAATATTTAAGTAATGGTTATTATCAGTATGTTTCAGACAAATCGCACTCATACTCAGGTTAATGTTTGAGTAGGAAGCGAAATATAAATTATTGTTCCAGACATGCAATGAGTTTACAACTACCACTTATTTCCACATCATAAAGTTATATAAGTATATATAATGTTGGACTGTTTGTCATTCGGTCTACAAGGGTGGCTGCGTTTTTACCCTGTAACGAGACAGGATTTGTATTCCGGTGATTAAGGATTACGTATTCTGGTCTCGCTCTAAATTCACTCGTCCCTCGAGACCGCCTCAAGTTAGTTTGGATCTCTCGTGCTTGAGCTTCCGTAGGGCCCCCCTTTTTAGTTTACGAAAAACGTGCCTAGCCTTGGCTAGGCACGTTTTTCGTAAACATACGTTGATTGGCCAAAGAAATAGTTCCAGCTCTATGTTAGGTGGCGCTAATAAAGGCACATCGCTTCCTGAAACTATGACATATAATATGAGATGCGTATGTTTATATTCAACTCATGATATAAACATACGCATCTCATATTTTTCAAAGTTAGTTAAGATAGATAGCTAATTCGTTTTGAATAATAAAAAGATACAAATATGGTGTATTTGATTTAAATTAATTTAATCACTACATATTATAGAACAAAGTCCCCCGCAGCGTCTGTCTGTCTGTCTGTCTGTCTGTTCGCGATAAACTCAAAAACGACTGAACGGATTTTAATGCGATTTTGACCAATAGACAGAGTTATTCATGAGGACGGTTTAGGTGTAGATCATCATCAACAATCTATTTTCGGCATGTCATTGCCTAAACCTGACCTACCCTCACCACCTGTAACCCATAACTACACCATGAATTATTAAGTTCATTGGCCGACAAGAAAGAATGGTCACCCTAATCGCGTGCCGGCTCACATACCCCCGAGTTGCGTCGATCGATTGCGCAAGATTTATTTGGCAGCGATCGTGATCTGTCCCAATTGCCGATCCCACTTGAGACGTGGTGACTGCAGCTTTATTACATTGGTTTGTTGTGTAATATGATTTAATTGGTTTTGTTTAGGAAGAGAGCTGCTGCGTGACAGACTGCTTCCGTACATGGTGAGTCGAAAGCAGCCTCTCACGCAGCAGTTTTGGAACATGCAACGCCGTAAATTGAATTATTTTTGGGTCCACACGTACATAAAGCGGGCTTCGAGTAAATTGGTGATGTTTTACATAGGAATCACGATCACCAATTTGAAGAGTTCAGGATGAGTTACCGTCTAGGATTAATTTTAAACATAATATAAAATTACGCCTGTATTCCCGGAAGGGTTAGGCAGAGGTGTACCACCCACATTTCACCGATGCTATTATTGAGCCTATTGCCGTCTACCGAGCACAATTCCAGACTCCATGCTGGTACAGAGGATTTCGATACAGAACAACCCAATACCACTTTGCGCGATCCGGGAATCGAACCCAGAACCTCACGCTCGGTAGTCGCGCTTGCGACTTCTAGACCAATGAGGCAATCATGTAATGAAGAATTGAGTGTCATGGTTCATGAGCTCATATTTTTGTATGTATCACCTCACAGAGTACCAAATCGGCACTGCCTTCTTACCAATCCTTGTCACCTGTCATTGGTTTCAATAAATACGTAAAGGTACCAGATAAATGCACAACGTGATGACATAGCTGTGATTGTAATTAACATTTGAGCTCAGTTAGGGTCATTGTCGAAACGTTACCGCACTTGACATTGTGCTCCCGAGAAGGTCGTTAGTGTGATTGTAACGAGTTGTTGACCGACTTTGTGTACCAGCCTTGTAATCATGCAGATTGGATCATTCTCATTCAGCTCTGATTGAGGTTTGCCATTAAAAACTACTTTGGTATTGTTCACACCCTCGATTAGGAGTGAAAGGTATGTAAACTTTGTACCGACATAACGCGCGTAAGGAACTGAACTTTTAGTCAGATTTGTGCCAGTCGACCCTTGCAATTAACATAAGTGAGACAGTTCTATAAAGGACGGCTGCCGCCATGGCTGAGGTTTTGCATTTTAGTTTACTACCTTGTATACATTACATGCCTTCTGCAAGACATGGTGCCAGTTGTTTTTCAAATAGCATCTAAAATGTCGGTAGCTTTGATTAATATGAAGTGATGATGTTCATAATTGTCTTTGGCAGATATTCGTTGCCTAACATTACGTTCTCGATTCATGAGCCAAATCTACGTCATTTACGTATTGCATAATGCATGCTCTCTTCGACCCTCAATCCGAACACTTCCTCAATCTCTTCGCGCCGTCCAATCCATTTCCTCCGATACAGTGAGATCGATTACTGGAAAAATCTTTCGATCAAAATTGCATGTAAATAGTCTATTATTGACGTGCATTTGATGCAGACAGGTAGCAATTTATCTGACGATTTCGAAAACGTCATGGTATCGTGACTACTTTCAAAAGTTATGTGGATTATTAGATACTAAAAATAGAACCGTCACTCTGCCAAATCCGAGAATTCTCCGTTAATTAATATCACAATTAGCGTCAAATTGCTACAATAGCGTGCTATGCCTATGCTGTTAAGTCAGGCGCCGGTGGTGGTTCTCACAATTAGTGGTCGCGTTATAATATATTTATTGTTCCCACCTCGCATGGGAATGTCGACTGACAAGTGCATTGCACTGGCTTTTAATGATTTTGTTCATATTTTTTTGGTGTCACTGTAGTCTATGATATTGTGTATCGTTGTTGGCGGAACTAGAAAGATGCAAGCTCTTTGATTTTTTTTTCTAGTGATTCTAATAACTCTCATTGGACGTTGTACAGTTAATGAATTTGTGACAAAAGAGTTTTAATCCGAAACATGCGAACAGATCTATAGCAAATTCAAGATCAATTTAAAGTACTAAAGGTGGGTGGTAAAGCAGGAACCCTAAAAAAAAAAACGCGAAGAAAACTTCAAAATACTATTTCAAAACTTTCTAATCTAATTTACCACATCGATTGCTAAAGCTTGACCTTGAACTAAGAGGGCTCTCAGCAATTCGACGCGCACTAAAATAGTTGCCTGTTGAAATTTGAAGCACGTCTCAAGTCTTAAGTAAACCCCTTTATAGCGGAAAGCTTTCTATACGACAGCTTAAGAGCATCTAGATACCCAGCAAGAACGCGACGCTATTGTGCAAAGGTCATCTAAGCTTTATGTCATACATATGCTATTCTGGAGCTGACCTTTGCTTATCAAGTGCTATTTCCACAGTTTCTTCCGTCACAGGAAGTTTTTACCTTATATATGGTTTCCTAAAACGTCGTATATAGCATTTTTCTATGTTTATCTTCATTATAACACATGGTGGTGGCGTGTTGCTATTAAGCCGCTTTATTTCGGGGTTGTATGAATTTTACATGGGGCGGTCAACGTGACTCCGTTAGTTCCATCGCTATAAGTGTGGGCCGGAGCACTGGCGCGCGGACAGTGCGCGACCGGCCGTGTACCACAACACTGGCTGGCACCGGTGTTCCAAATTCAAATTCAACCAATCATACAAATGGATTACACACAATAGTGCTGTTAACCTGACCTTCGGTTGGAAATTCGACTATTTTGTTTTTTTATTTTATCAACATGCCAGTGTTGTACGAGCGATGCGTTCAGCCGAATCTTCAGCCGCGGCGGGCGACCGTAGGCCGTAAGTTCAACCCCCTTGTCTGTGATGGTGTCTGTGCAATACTAATCCCAAACGCATTGTGTTAAAGTTGGATTCTGTCGTGAAGTGTGAAGGTCTCCCGAGAATTGATTTCAAGTTGCCAGTGTCGCATACTGATGGTGTAGATGCGAAAGTTCCCCTTTTCGGGAAGTCGCGACTGGATTATTATGTTAATAGTGGAAGTTGTTGACATTGCCAAGTTTGGTTTCTGAACGACCTTCTTGAGGATAAAGGCTAAGTTATAAATAAACTTTGCTTTTGTCATGTCGATCGATATAAGTAAATAAGCTGATTAATTAATTAAGGTTCACCTACTTCTGAATCATTGTTCTTTTCAGTAAAGACGACTATCCGAATACTGAATCATGAATCATGTTTGTTTCAGTTGTGACAAGTATCCAAATAACTTTGAAATATGTTTGATACAATATAAAACAAATAATTATCAATTGAATTCGTTCAGAAACATTTCATCTTAAATATCAATATCATCTTAAATATTGAAGTGTTCATGGAAACTATGCAGATATTCGTTTCTTTTTAAACTTGTCGACTGACTAAGGAGAAACAATAGAAAATCATTTTTATTGTTCAATTCCTATTTTAATTTAATGGTCTATTCGTCGCCGGTGTTCGACAGGGGTTTCATGAAGGCGTCAAGTGTTTTTCACGTTGATTAGTAGAGCAAAATTACATTACATAACAATTTAATTATGCAGGCTATTTTCGTATCGTATGAACATATATCATTAGCGAGGTTAAGAACAACATAAGTTAAAATTAACATTATTGTACACGGAAAAATATTTAAAACAAGTCTCTTTTATATGCAAAATATGAAGGTTTTATAACGGTTTTATAAAAAGAATTGTTTGGGCTTTTGTAGCCTATTTCAATTTGCGTGTCCTAAAGTCAGTAAAAACAGTATTTTAGCGTTTAAATTGGATTGGCTAATTTAGTTTTTACGACTAATGGCGAACCGTTTTGCTAAATTGCAATTTGTCGTTGCCCATATGATTGCTTGTTAACAATTTGGTATAATTATAACGTTGGTTTGACATAGTCGTTTGAAACTGTGTTTTGAAAGTGTGAATTTAGGACCGTTTATAATAGTCATGAGCTTCTAGAAGTCGTGTATCGGTAGGTAGGACGTTAAACCAAGTACATGCTTGAGATAGGGCCCGCCTTTATGGGGGTTTCAGACATTGGAGGGTCACCCGTATCAGTGACTTAAATTATGTATTAGTCTTGATATAACTCCATTCGCTGATGGACTTTCTTGCCCGTTCTTCTCCAAAGGAAAACAACACTTTGAAACGTGGCAACTAGAGTCTGACTATTCATATGTGCTTTTAATTGGTCTTCACAAATAAAAATGCATTTTATTATTATTATTAGTCTTTTGTTTAGAAACGGTTTGAATGGGAATGGCATCTGTTTGATGTGAAAGCTGATGATTTCTACATTATGTATTGCTTCCCTTCTGTCATTCACAGATGCACAGCTGACAGTGTTAACACAACCTAATTTTGAAAGTCAACTCTTTTATGTAGCCGTTACTACGGAACTTTTCACCCTTCTTAACACCCCACTGCCAAGTTCACAACCCTAAACTGTCACATTTATCGATTAGTCACATAAAAGCGCATGACGTCACAGAACGGTTAATTTTTCATTAGACGTGGGACAAAGCCGCTCATGTCAATAATGGTCCACTATTATTTTCCAATTTTAGTCGGTTGTCCAATGGATTGATAGAAGTAATCGAACTACGGCGATGTTATCGAGTTATTTTTCACGTCAGTACACCGTAAGCCGTCGGCTTGCTAAGGTTTTTCTTTAATAGGTGGATCACATGTTTCTTGAGCGTGCGGTGGTCCGTTAATGGGCATAGTTATAGGATTTTCCTATTTGCATTACTTGGTCGAGTTTTGCAAGGTTTTCATCTCCCATCCGTTCAATCATGTCATAGGTACTCGTATATTTTAATAAGTGTGTGAATGTGCAAGATATACATGTGAATTTTGGATATTATATGTGTGTTAAAGTAGTGAACGTAAACGTTTCACAGTTCAAAATAATTTATCGTAAACTGACAACCAGTATCGTAGTTTAATATTTGAACTGCAACATGACATGCAAATGAAACGAGTCTGTACGCCCTTTACACACCTTACTGGGCTTACCGAGCCATCGATTCCGAACGCTTTTATGCAAATGACGATTTAAATCGAATGTGAACTATTTCGTTTACCAATAAGGTTGATATGTGTTTTCACCTTCGAGCGGCCGTGCCCGGCGCGTGCGTCACGGTTCATTGCCTTGAATACGGAAAGAGATCCTAATATGGCGGGCGGCGCAGGCGCAGGATTGCCTTGCGCCGACGCAAACTGAACTCATTCCGAACAATAAGTCTATGAGAGCAGCACACGTCATGTAATAAAGCAATGAGATAGAAAAGAGACTGAATATTACCAAAAATGTGCTGTTCGTGGTTGAGATGTCGACGGCGCGTCGCCGACTCGACCGAGAACAATGTTCCGATGGAAGCGTTTGAGAAATCCGCATCGCCCACTGAGGAGGCGATGGAAGAGCAACAAAAGACGACGTCACGTAAGGCTCAGCTGTTACATATCGCACCATCATTGCGTTCATAGAGTTACGCTTTTTGCACATGTTTGGAGATTTTCTGTTGCTCCGCTAACGTCTAGATTTAGGTATTACGTCAGTGTGATTCATGGATGTGTTAGGTATTATATGGACGAATATAGACAAAGTAATGTATTTGCATGACGGTTGTTTACGCTTACGAAATTTTGGTTACACAAATTGCGTGACTTCAGATTTTTATTAGTTACTTTTAAGGCTAGAGATATTGCCTGTTAATAGCGTTGTTAAACACCAAAAGCTTAAGAGCTTCATAAATGGATTTTGAACCAGTTTCTCATTTATTTGGTGTAAAGCCTTGGTAAATGTTATGACACAAGGATATCTTGCGTATAATCCCTCGGTCGATCTGCTAAAACTGGCTGAAGATTAACACACATTTCTATAGTTTGCATACTATCATAATTCATTAGTATTGTATGTAAAATACCTGCGCACCAAATATGTACACGTGGGCGCTGGTACCGTTAACGCAATATCTCTAGCCTTAACTTAAACCAAGCCTACCTTTTAAAAAATAATATTGAAATAAGCAATATTTCAATCAATTTGGACAGGAAAATTATATGTGCTTTTTTATATCGCATGTCAGAACAAATTAATTATTCGACTATGTATGAATCAATTAAGTCCAGTCTACCATTCCTTTTAGAAATGTAGATAGATTGGTATTGGAGCCAAAAGCTTGAATTATTTTTCTTTGACGTCTTCAAAAGCGCCTAACTACCTGCTCACGGCGGCCTGTAAAATTGTGGTGCAGAATAAAATGAACTACCATTACATATTTTCTAATCAACGCCACGCTGTACCCTCTACAGTTACGAATATACCCGTATGCTAGTCTGTTCTCTCTCCTTTAGCTTTCAATTATGTGTGACATCTCTCAAATGTATCCTCTTGTCAGCAGCGCCCTCACGGGTGACGCGCAACAACCAAATGCGGTTGTCGAACGCGGCCGGCGCGTACACGAACGGGCATGGGGGCGACACCACGGGGCGGCGCGGCGCGGAGAACGTGCCGCCGCCGCAGCAGCCGCCGCAGCCCACGCCCACTAACACTAGGATCACACAACAGGTGAGACGAGAAGATACTTTCACGGGGTCTCTAGATGTTATCCTTTCCTTTCTGGCTTTCCATCATTATCAACTTTGTGCAGATAGTTGCATATTTCTATAGCATTTCTAGGACTTCCTGTAGTGTGTGGTGGTGCCATTTCAGCTCCCTTTACTATTCACATCAACGGTCTATCGCAATAGTAGACTGCTAAACGGAACAGGCTCGCTAGAGAAACCAGCCTGCGCGCACCGTTTGATAGTTTTGCGAAGAGGTTTTACTAAGTTGTGGATATTTCTGTCTATGAGGCCATCCAAGATATCTTCTTCTGTCTTATGTATGCCATGTATAAAAAGCAGCTCAGATTGTCCAGGAGACGTTGAACGTAATAGCTGCCGTCAGTCGGGGAGTCCTTTTGGCACTGCCGCTTAATACTCCACCTCATAACAATTCCTCAGTCGTTTGAACTTAAAAATTCAGTATTCAACGTCATCACAGACATTATTCATCGGTACAGCTACTACTCTTATAGCCCATTCCTGACCCTATCCTACCCTACCCTAGTCCCCGTCATTTCCAGCCGCCTCCGTCGGGCGGGCGGTCGCGAGCCGGCAGCACACCCAGTGCCGCATCGGTGCCGCAAGGGCTGCAGCAGTCGCCATACGTGCCGCACCTGCAGAGGAGGATGCACAATGTTAAAGAGGTTTCCTTATCCTTTCCTATGTCCTGAACCCTTTAGTTATCTTGTAGTACAGCTTGGGAACGATATTTGGAGAGTCTAAAATGCTTGAAAATTTAGCTAGTAAAAAAAAGCCTTGTATCATTTGAAAGAGGATGAGTACTGTCATTCTTAAATGTTGAACAGGCTTATTAAAAGCCGTAATGACACCCTCAGTGCCGACTATTGATTTTTTGCGAAGCTATATCTGGTCAAACCGTCCTATTATGTCTTCATGAAATTATCCTATGGCTTTCAATCAAGGAGGATGTCTCCATAGTGTTGATGAACTTCACAACCAGTTTCTTTATTCGAAAGAACATGCATATACCTCGTAAGACGATGGCTCTTGACCACAGCATGTAATGTCCGGTTCCAGTTCACGGCGAGCAGCGTGGCGGGTACGGGCGCGGCTCGTCCGGCGGGCGTGTCGTCGACGGTGTCGGTGCCGCACGCCGTGGCGTCGGGCGCGGTGCGCCGCTCCAACGTCGTCAAGGAGGTCGAGCGGCTCAAGGAGAACAGGGAGAAGCGGCGGCAGCGGCAGGCTGAGCTGAAGGAGGAGAAGGTAACGAGGGGACCTTAATACTCAAAGTTTCATTGGACGCTGACTTGCGTTGGAGCTATCGTGCACCTGAGTCATATCAACAAAAGCAAGTAAACAATGAACTCGGAGCGAAGCTTATCACGATTTCCACAGTGGCAGGCTAGAATCCACAATAACTATTTCTAAACTTTATTTTATAAATGACGACACGGTTGGCTGAGTGGTTGAGCGATCGACTACTGCGCTACGTGTCGCAGGTTCGAATCCCGCACGGAACAAATATTTGTATGATGTACATATATTTATTTCGGGTCTGCATGTATGTCCATGTGAACATTTGTGTTTGTAAACGCACCCGCGATACAGGAATTAATCCTAGTGTTTTTTTAAACGAAAGAAAAAAGAAAAGAGACTACAATACGCAGTTCCCAGTCAGCCTTTTTACTTTACTCTCTATTATATTATTTTTCCTATTTTAGGAGGCGTTAATGAACATGGACCCGGGCAACCCCAACTGGGAATTCCTGGCGATGATCCGCGAGTACCAGAACAGCATCGAGTTCCGGCCGCTCACCGGCAACGAGCCCGTGGAGGACCACCAGATCACCGTCTGCGTCAGGAAGAGGCCGCTCAACAAGAAGGAGAACGTAAAGAAGGAGGTACGGGGTCACAAATACATCCATACATAGAATCTGGTTTTCTAGGATGAAAGCGTTTGGCTTGGACAGAGTAAAACCTATATCTGTACCTACATATTTTATCGAGGTCCGTTCAGTTGTTGCGAATGGAGAAAATTCAAAAAATTTCGTTATATAAATTCTTATCATTCCACACTCATAATCCTACACAAAGCATCATTTACTTAATGAATTAGTTTTAGATTTGATCCAAAAAACCAAAAGAAAAAGTAATTGTTCCGATCGCTACCAAACTTCACAGGATCACCCGCTGGGCTAATCTGAAGATAACCTAAAAAAAACATTAAAATCGCTCCAGCCATTTTGGAGTCCATAGTCAATACATACACACATTTATTTTTATAGATAGATTCGCACGTTGGAGTCCCCTACATCATTTGGGTACAAAACCATTTGGCTAACTTCAAAAATTATATTTGGCCTACTCCAATAATACATACGTGGGATCTTTTAAATATAAAAGGCGCCACTATCTGTATATACCCATTACTGATATTCCCATTGGTATGCCACATTCCAGGTGGACGTAATAAGCGTGCCGACGAAGGACCAGATGATCGTGCACGAGCCCAAGAACAAGGTGGACCTGACCAAGTACCTGGAGAACCAGAAGTTCCGCTTCGACTACGCCTTCGACGACACGTGCACCAACGAAGTTGTCTACAAGTTTGTATTTGTTTGTCAGACCTTGCGCGTACACAAGATGATCGATCACACCGCGTGAGCGCTGCGTACTTTCAAACTATGAGAAAACGCTGTAAAGAAAGTGATAACTGATACAAGACAATTAAGGGTGGTTTATGCAACACAAGCTTAGATACTTGTCAATCAATCCATTTTATTACCATCTGGGATGTCAAAGGCTATCATAATAATATTAAGTCCTTCCGTCCCGTCTTTACTACATGCCAACGATTAATTGAAATTAGTTAATGAATAATTCCAGGTGTGGACCATCCTACATAGTCTGTTGCTTGTCTTCGAGGAACCTACTTAACATGTTGGTTGATTGTTTCCAGATACACGGCAAAGCCGTTGGTGCAGACGATATTCGAGGGCGGCATGGCGACGTGCTTCGCGTACGGACAGACCGGCTCCGGGAAGACGCATACCATGGGGGGCGACTTCCAGGTAATGTTGAATTTGCTATTATATACAATAGTAAATAGGGTACATAGGGTACATTTGGAGAAAAAATAAAGCAAACTGTTGCCCACAACTTCCTCAGTGTGTATTTTGTTTTCTGGATGTCGACAACGGCGCCATCTACCGGGTCCAACTATAGCTAAGAGCCATGCAGAAAATCCGAAGTACAAAAAAAAAATCATCTTAATTGATCAAGCTGTTTAGAAAGGAGAAGAATTATGAACACAAACACACCGGAATTTTATATATGTATAATGTAAATCTGCAGAATCGGTTTGCTATTCTAGTACTGAAGTTTCTTTTTGCGACTTGGTACGATAAGTACTATTTTGGGTCGAAAATTAATATGATCTATGTATCGTTCTCAACCTTATGTGTATTGTCGTGTTCCAGGGCAAAACTCAAGACTGCAAGAAAGGTATATACGCGATGGCGGCGCGCGATGTGTTCGCGTACCTCAAGTCACCCAAGTACAAGCCGCTAAACCTCATAGTGTCCGCGTCTTTCTTCGAAATATATTCTGGCAAGGTGAGCTAACAGACTGGGATATATTATGTACCATATAATTGAAAAGAAACATAGTTTATGTAATATAGACTACAGTCTTACCTCTGTGATTATAATTTTAATCATATAAGAGTTGTAGCAAGTATCCCGTACGCGAATATCAAAATAAATGTTATTATTGTTGTGATGTAAACATTGCTAAATGGTTACAATTATATGTTTGGTTGCGTGGGGCATCACTAATGCGAGGCACGCTCTCCCTACGAGGCAGTCGTCATTACAGACACACAATAACACACAATATTTTCTACCAGGTGTTCGATCTACTAGCGGATAAAGCGAAGCTTCGAGTGTTGGAAGATGGCAAGCAGCAGGTGCAGATAGTAGGGCTTACGGAGAAGGTCGTGGACAATGTGGATGAAGTGCTAAAGCTTATCCAGCACGGGAATGCGGCGAGAACTTCCGGACAGGTATTGTAATTAATAAATTTTTCGAGTTGTTTTGGATATAAGTACAGAAAAAGCAAAAGACAGAAAAAAAAGCCCTCGGGAATTGTCACGCTGGTGTTAATCTTCCATCTTCTACAGTCTACGGTAATTAAAATCAAGCCTAAAGAGCCTGAACATTGTGTTTTATGTTCCAGACGTCAGCAAATTCAAACTCGTCGCGATCACACGCAGTATTCCAGATAGTAGTTCGCTCGCCCGGCATGCACCGCGTGCACGGCAAGTTCTCACTCATCGACCTCGCGGGCAACGAGCGAGGTGCAGACACCTCCTCCGCTAACAGACAGACGCGTACGTATTGTATATTATATTACTGTACTAACACATAGTATTATTATGTTAAGTGTAAGAAAGTGCATAACATTCAATATCGTGATGAATCTTGCTTGAGATTAATGAGTTTCTGTTGAGACATGTTCATCTGGATCCCAGTTTGCAGCTAGCAGCGATACCGGAATGTATTACTTTGGTCACCGTAAAGGAGATGTTTGAGACACGCAGTAGATTATAATTGTTTGAGATCGACTAATTTTTGCAGCATTATTTATATTAATGTATATTTAACTATTGTGTCGCTGTGAAATCAATGGCAAAAGTCTTAACCTTTGACTTTCTCCTACAGGTATGGAAAGCGCAGAAATCAACAAATCCCTGCTCGCACTAAAAGAATGCATCCGAGCGCTGGGCATGAAGGGTCAGAACCACCTCCCCTTCCGGGTGTCGAAGCTGACGCAGGTGCTGCGCGACAGCTTCATCGGCGACAAGTCGCGCACGTGCATGATCGCGATGATCTCGCCGGCCATGTCGTCGTGCGAGCACTCGCTCAACACGCTGCGCTACGCCGACCGCGTCAAGGAGCTGGGTACTGCTGACCCCGCGCGACGCGCTGACTCGCCGCTGGCTGACGTCGACATGGAGCCTGCGCACGATTTGGCGCAGTTGCGCTCGCTTAACGTGAGTACACCCATCTGTGAGCAGCCAGCCAACGGACAGAGCTAGCCAGATAGGGTTCCCTGCTCTTTGTGTCATTTATTTTACTTCAGAATTTCATTAGTTTTATACCGAGACTTCCCCCATATATTACACACAGCCGGTAAATGTTACAAGTAATTTTGTTTCACCAATCTATGTGTACACTACGTCTTCTCAGAAAATTTACCTTTGTTAAGATGAAAAGATGAAGATTTTTTATTTAGTAACTGACTGAAAATATTAAGGTTCATTATTGCCCCGTTTGTAGCTACAGCACACGCTTTTTATATTTTTTGTAATTCCTCCAGGAGGGCGACATGTCCGCGGAGATGTACACGTTCCACGAGGCGATCGACGAGATGCAACGAGCCGAGGAAGAAGTGTTAGATAATCACAAAGCCATCTCCGACTACCTGCAACACGCGCTGCAACGTTGCAACCAGCTGCTCGGCATCACCCGAGACGTTGACTATGACCAAGACGGTAAGTTGTATGCATGTTATAACAACAAACATTTTTTTTTACCATCATTAACACACGCTGCAACTTGCAACAGCTACACGCATCATGATTGTACTGTACTGTACATGATTTTGCAATTACTACTCGACAACGATGAATTGCCATGTCGCATCTGCCGCTTTCACATCCGTTTCCCATTTAATTTATATAAATTTGAGCACTTGCGTGCGGATGGGAGGGTGTGATATCCAGTGGAGTTTCTGTTGTTTGTAAATGTAAAATATTGTACTGTCGAATGCGTAAAGATGTGTCTGCAATATAACATTGCATGTCTGTTTGTCTGTGTGCTCGCGTGCATGTTGTGTTACAAGTATTGTGTGCATGCGTGCGTGTTACAGGCGTACACTTCCGCATCAAGCGGCTGCGCTTCCTCTCGAGCAACAGTGTTGGCACGCGACGTCCGCGGCGCCTGTTAGGTTTGAGCACGATACGTTGCTGCATCATGTCATTGTTACTGTAACACTGGTAGAGGTCACGTTTTCACATCGGTTTTCAGAGTATTTGCTTATGGTCTGTTCACATGGAGAGTACAAATGTTATAGATATAAAAAAATATGTAATAAAAAAGACAATATTTTCAAAATATCATTAATATCTCAATAATGAGTAAAATAAAAATTGATCTAGAATTAAAACACTACTTTACGAACTAAGGTCTGATATTTCTATCATCAGCTAACTTATCTAAGGAATTAATTTTACGATTTGACAACTATTGTATAAAAAGGTATTTAAAACCCCGAGATTTATTCTTCAGATAATAGTTATCTAACAATTAAAAATTGATCCTATATGGAGTAACAAGAAAGATACTAAAGATAAAGCGAGGTATTGACACTAGCTATTTACTTTACCAAATTAATAAATACGCATTAATTGATAGTTTATTAAGGGAAATCCTGTCATTTTGTGGACGAGACCGTAAGCAAAAGCAAGTTTAACAATAACCATCGCGTCGGTCATCCCGCTGCCAATGCTGTCGCTCGTGGTCGTGGGGTCCTGGGGGTCTAGTACGCATGTATGAAAATATTGTGCGCGCCTTTATGATTCACACAAATGCGCGCGCACGGTTTTTTCGTACACTTTTGGCTCGTCGAAGAAAACTCGTACGAGATCCCCTGGTTGATTAATACCTAATTATTGTGTGTACGGCATTGTATTTTAAGTCATCATCATATTCTGTATAGTCTTTTCTTAACAGTGGGGTCGGCTCCTAGTCTAACCAGATGCGGCTGAATATTAGTATCATATATGGAGCTACTGCCATTTGAGCAACTCCATCACTGTTATATTTTTAAGCCATATGATTTTAAACATGCAGGTGTTCAATTTGAACCTAGCTACATATGAGGTTTAATTCTAAACTAAAACCTTTAAAAAAGTTCAAATATACTGTTAATTATAGCACGCAACATATGCAGAGGCCTCAAATTTTATTATTATTTTTCTTTTTATAATTTTTAAAAGTACACATACAATATCTAACTTGCATCTGTTTAAACATAGACTACTGAATGTGCTATATTATGTCCACATTAATATAATTAAACGTCTTTGCCATGCTACGATTGCTTAACGCTTCAAAATGAATTTTAATAAATCGGTTCGATCATAATTTTAACTAAGTTTTATTCAAAAACACAGCTTCATTAATCAAACTTAACCCTTCAATCATAGTAATACATCTACTTACAAATATCTCATATTTCCAGCATACGCGACTCAATGGGAGGAGCTATTGAACGAGCAACTAGCAGTGTTAGCGCAGTCGCGCGACTTAGTCGCAGAATTCCGCTCCAAAATGCAACAGGAAGAACACATCTCGCGCCGTATCCAGCCTCCCAGACACCACTAGCCGCATTCCTGCCCGCCCGCACCGCACGTAGCGTCGATACACGTCCTAACACCTCGAGAACATGGTTGAGTACTCTATTTCAACTTTGGAATGTGTTTTCTGGTCAAAAAGTACCTAGTAACTGTTTTGGAACGTGATTATAGGTCCAAAAGTAACTTGTACCTGAGCTGGGAATTGGTTGAGTACCTTATTTCACTGTTGAGACATGTCTGTTGTTTGAAAGTACCTAATGACGGCTTTGGGTAGAGATTGAATGTATTATTTCAGATTTGGAATAAGACTTATGTATTGTTGTAACGTCGTCTAAAATCAGAATTTAGTCTTCGACTTGGTTTATGAATGAAAGGTACATTTTCAAGGTTTGGGACATGTTGCCCGATGGAAATGTTTGTTCACATACGTTTGAATGAGGTACTTGTTTTCAGCTTGTGTGCTATTGAAAACAGACTGACCACTAGTCGTCTCATGTAGTTTGCCTTAATTACTATAATACATTTATTGAGTTGAGATGCATCTATGATTTGGAAGATGCATCTAGAAAGAGCCTTGTATGCTCCGGTAAGAAAATGTACAAAAATGGAACATTTTGAAAGTCAGCATAAAAATAGGATTTTTTGAGGGAAGAGCGTGTAATGTAACAATTTTAAACCTTGATTATTAAGTAAATAAGAATCTCCACATTCGGTAGTAGGTAAATCGAATTTTAATCCTTTGTATCGTATCGACGCTGCGTACCGTGCGCGCTACGTGCAGCCATTAAATGGCGGCCAATATGGCGGCCGACACGTCACAACGCAAGCGCTGACACAGAAATTACATGTATAAAGTAATCAGTATTGAAACAAATTCAATGTTCGATGACCGTGTGTAGCTGGCCTACTGTATAATCGCTTCAATTTTGATTTGCGTGCGTTTCGGGAACTGAGCGAGTTGTGACCACTTTGTTTGATATTATTGTAAAGCTTAGTTTACCGAGGTATGTGCCGTCGCGTTGAAAACGAGAGACTGTTTATTAGTAGTGTTTGAAGCACAAATGACGGTCGTGCGGCCGGCAACTGTCTCGTTGACGACGACGAAACGAAACGACTCGTTGACAAGCTATTTTGATGTTTATTTTTTACTCAATAACGTCCAAAATGGCATGTCGGTTTCAGTCGTGTTGCCGAGTGCGATGCGGTGAGAGACAAAACGTGCTATTACGAGTATCTATAGTAGGGATGTACCTTTAGTTTCTGTAATATTAATATACAGTACTAAAGTTTATAAGGGCCCGAGTTCACTTATTGATATTTACGTAAAACTTTGTTGAGACTGAGTACGGTGTTGTCAGTAAGTGAATTCACACCTTTACTCATACTAGAGATACAAAAGTATATGTTAGACATCGATGGATAGTTCATCAATCGATACCTAACATGTAATCGAATCATGTAAATGTAAGGTGCGAGACATTACCCTATTAACGTTAAGTCACTTATTCTGGATGCATTTAACTATCGCTAAAGGCCTATTGTCGAACTGTAGATATTTTTATATACCGGGAGAGGAAGTACAAACGTAGCAGAGAGACGGTCCCAGTGAATGACAAGTAGGTCGTCATTGGCGTGACTAGACGGCTGGAGCGGGAATGTCTTGGCGCAAATCAAAGGCTTGTTAATTAACGCTTGACTTTATCTGCTTGGACGTTTCTAGCCTTGTTTTAAACTAGAGTCGTCAATATAACTTCAATTATTAGGGGTCGTTTTTTAGACCAAACCGATTTTTTATGGAAACGGTTGCGTAGGTTTCGCTCGGGCCAAGTTTGTTGTTGTTCGTTTGTCCAATGCCCTAGTTGCGCCAATGCCTAAACATGAATGTATTCGTCAAAATTTTATCCATCCAAAAAATCTTCAACTTGGCACCTTAATTTTCCTACTTGGCCATGCTTGATTCAAGCCAAGCCTGATCAAGTAATTGTGTCCTATTTGGAGCTATTTTATAATGGTTTTAGTTCAACTTGGCGTTTTACTTAATTTGCCAAGTTAACGGTTTTGACGGATAAATACTGTGTATCTGTGATTTGTTTTCATGACAGAATTGTTAATAGTATATTTGTCATAACAAAGTACTCGGAATGTTGTGAAATAATTGTTTTAATTAGATATGTGGATTTAAACTGCGCTTTAAAATTTTGTGCAACGATGAAAGATTGGTTTTGTCTTGTTTGCGACATATGTTAAAGTAACTGTGACCTGAACTGAAGCCAATCTAAACTAAACCTTGAGTAATAATATATTAATGTAAAGTTATCTAATTTAAAATTATTTTCCCATGCATATCTTCAAAATCAAAGTTAAATACATACATCATATCAAGACAAAATCAATCATTCCAAAATAATAACTAAATAAATCTCTATTGATTGATAATGTTAAATGTTTAGTATCATGTGATTGATTAACATATCTGTTGCATATAAAATCGCTTGTTATTGTCTCGTTGTGAACGTAAGTGTTGTATCGGATAGCCTTCGGTTGTTGATGACGATATCAGCGTTTCAGCTGTGCATACTTACCAACGAAGTGTGTGCTCAGAATCTATAAGTTTCACGTGTATATTTTCTGTTTACTGTTCTGCCGTTTCGCCGATGAAATTGTCCCAGGTGACGGGCCACACAATTAAAAACTTCGGAGAATATATTTATTCTATTCTTTCTTTCACATAGCCTGAACTGGGAATCGAAACTTTAGTTCCAATTTTCATTTCTGCGCTTGCGTCTACTGAGTCAATGAATTTAGATTTTTTCTCGAGTTCTCGATGTTATGGCTTACTCCGAGGCTCATAGGCATCTCTACTATACTATTGATATTTTATCTCCTAATACTTATGACTAACTTCCGCCTGCGGCTTCGCCTGCGTGGTTTACGAACCCGTACATTTTTCCGGGATAAAAAGTAGTCTATGTGCTATTCCAGACTATAATCTATCTCTGTGCTAAATTTTATCCAGATCCGTTCAGCCGTTCTGGCGTCACAAATATCCATCCATCCATCCTCACAAACTTTCACATTTATAATATTAGTAGGATAGGATTATTCTTATAAAGTATACTTTTCGCTTCTGTTCCTATCTAACATTATTGTTTATAAAAGTGATTAATAATTAGTTTTTCTATTCCTTTTGTTTTTCAGGTTTTGATTATTCTACATAATTGTCTATATCGTATATATTATTATAAATTTGTTGCCGTGGTAAATACGCACGGCTGAAACCTAATAATCATAAATCACGTGTTTCAGTATAGTTCGGCTAGAAATTAAATGATTGGTGGACTTCTGTAGGAGAAGTATCAAGATTTATGAAAACATTCCATGTATGAGATTATAGCTTTACTATCTATAGATTTGGACAATTTGGATTTAAATTTCTTTAAAAAAATATTTACTTTAAAATGTTATCTATTTTAAAATTTTATCGCCGATAAGCGATAGCATTTATCACAATATTCTCTTGAGATTTTTCCTACAGCCGTTCATTGCTATAACATTCAATGTACACTAATAAATACAGACATATTTTGTCGTTATATTTTGACTTCAAACGCGAGTGTGACGGAAATGCTATTTGAGCAAAATTATCAAGTTATATCATGTCTTGACAAACACACTTAAAAACTATTTAATCAATTATTTTTTAAATCAGTATTTGATAATATTTTTTTACATAGAAACTGATTATTCCTACCTATGGTGCTTGAATTCATTAGGCCTTTAACTTAGGCATGGTATAACTCGATGGATGGTGTATTACGTCGAGTAGGTTGACTCAGTGGTAGCGCATTATAATATCAGTAACTTATTGATGCTAATTTGTGTGAGAACGAGATGTAGTGACGTCTCTTTCTCCTTATGTAAACTCTTAATGTAATAACTGCCCACGTATTTGTTCACATGGCAGTGACTTTGACTTGGATTCATGTGGGCTAGGGCAAAGCTCTGTCCCGCATTTTTAACGTGTCCGTTTCACAAGTCCGTGTTTTACTGCGGCAAATGTTCACCGAAAGATACGCATTGTGATCTTAGAAAACTTAGTGATGCTGTATTTAGTTAGACGATGCACATTTGCTGTGGGAAACGCGGATTTGTGTTGTAATGACGACTGACGATGACGACTAGCATGACAAGGGCTGGTGAGATAAATTTCTATACACAGATATTTAATCCTAC
This sequence comes from Shargacucullia verbasci, assembly GCA_947562105.1. NCBI lineage: Eukaryota > Metazoa > Arthropoda > Insecta > Lepidoptera > Noctuidae > Shargacucullia > Shargacucullia verbasci. The sequence goes on from OX387280.1 coordinate 15,259,527, forward strand.
CATAAATATTGTAATTTATGTTTTAAAACCAGTGTCGTCTCTTAAAAATCGTAAAAAACTCATTTTTTATTATTAATAAAAATAGTAAAACTACTTAAAAGACTATGTAACGTAAGTTGTTCAAGTCAGTACATTATAATACATTTTTCATTTCTTTTGTAATGGGACTTATTTATTGTGTTGTGATAATACGTGCATATACCTATTGTTTGTGTTCCTGTGACGCAGAGCCTGCGCTTGCGCCGAGCGTGACGACTTCACAGCTTGAGCCATTGACGTGACCTATCTTCCATTCTGGAATGGACTCATGTTATTCCAAACCATATGCTCGGTTAGATATATGATTAAATATGCAATGAATCATAGAATGGAATATAGAGTTCGGTCCGCTACAAATATGCCTAAATTTTTCGTTTGTAACTTGAATTAATAACCACAACTTATAATATACGAAATAATAAATTAAATAACCCGAATGTTGTTTTGTGGTTTAATATCTGCTCATCTGGTGCTAGGTCTAGAGTTTGCTTTTAACCTTTAACCTCCAGGGTCTAAAGACTTACAAATATTCGCTTTAGTTTCAAGATAATAAAGTTAATATTGTTTGTTTGTCTGAAACCGTCGGTAATGTAGTGGGTCAATAACTGGAAAGAATCACTCGGATATTGCCACAAAATACCTAAACAGTTATGTCATTATGAGCTAGTTACACTTACCTTAGAAAATTTATTTAGTGTGTTATAAGCTTAAAAATAAATGACTTCATACGTCTCGTTCTAAATTGCAAGTGATATTTGTGCTCTGTAGTCTGTAGAGTATTGTTTTTGTCGGTAAATGTGTCAATATGCGAGTGAATTCGAGTGCCCACGCTCCGCCGTATCTACATCGACCCGCTCTGAGGTAACTATGTATACTATAGCTTACAAACATTATTAGATAGCGCTTATTAATAAATAAATAAAACAAAAGGAATCGGCCCTCTGTATCAGAGGCTGCTGCGCCGATGTTTGATCGTACTGAACAAAATCTCTCTTACTATAATTATTATACGTTTTTTTTTTTTTAATAATTGTAATATTATCGAGATTGTAACCGCGTTGGAATTAATTAGTTTTTGTATAGAAGCGTTTGAGTAAATGAACAAGTGTTGAATGCTGGTGCGGCGCATCCCCGCTCTAGATGTCTAGTTAAATGCTTTATTATAAACTTTATTTTAACATCGCACATTATAATAAATTAATCAAAATTGATTTGATGTTTTATTGTTTGTTTACCCGAGCGAGGTTATCCTTTTTTGTGATACATTACGATTTTTTTTTTTAATAATATGAACTTCGCCTGAATTTCGCCATAGTTTTGGCGGCTGACGTATCTACCTACTAACAAAGGTGTTTTTATATACCTACAAGTATGATTAATTTGTAGGTATATAAAAATATAAAAAAGGTTTTATATTACAAATCCTGACTTCGAACCTATTTAAAACTTGATTTTATCGTCAAACTTAACCAACAACCACACAGATTCACATTATCCTTATTTTATCACCAAATAAATCTGTGGATTATCAAAGGGTCAAGGCAAATGAAACAAATATACAAAATACTCAGCCGTTACATTATTAAGAGCAAGTTTGTACTGGTATCATGGAAATGCAAATAAATAGTCGCACTTAAATACTGGAAGACAACACACTAGTCTAAGTACAGTCAGCATAAAAAACATGCATACACTTAGCGATATTGAAACGCTTTTTCTTGGAAAACTATTGGTTAACATCATAAAATTTAAATGACTTAATATTTTTATGTATCCGCAGATACGATGTGTAAAATTGATCAAGACTTCAAACATTAATTCCTCTAAATATCGCTTTTGAATTAAATTAGGTGTATACATATTTTTGATGCTGACTGTACATCCAAACAATATACGATTATATTACATTTAAACAAAAGATTCATCGCCTGCGCAATTAAAAAGTATTACGGTACTAGTAAAACAATGTAGTAATTTTAAATAAGTATGCTTATAGACCACAGGATTTAATATTGGTGTAGATTCTGGTGCATTGCACTAACCTTCATCAAACAAATATCACTGAAGGACAGAAAACATTTTGAATTTCAAAGTTAAATTATTGTGTGCCTTTGTCATTAACAGGAATTAGAAATATGGCAATGGCAACTAATTTCCTGTTGATGTCACGCAAGTCAGCTAATTTGTTATGACTAAATATCTTCTTTTCTTTTTTTAATATTTTTTGTTAGAAAGAGACAGTGAGATTAAATTCGTTTAGTAACAACAGAGTTAGCACTGTTAACAATATTTTTTTTTTTTTAAATAGAACCAATAATAATTTACATATTAAAAAATTAAAGCTATTATGGCTATGTAACTGGTGGCAAATGATATAAGCCATAGCACACTTTTAAACGAAATAGGTTGTTTTATGTACCAAAGATCTTATTGGCTGTACTAATATTCACGGTACGGAGGCGAAAATGACAGTTTCTAAGTTGATCGTATCTCAATGCAATAAGGATGGATTTAGCTTGGCATATCAGAGTGAACCGGTGTACATCCAATAAGATGATCTTTTTTACTGTTCTTATAAAAGTTTTTATATAACAAAAATAATAACAGTATGGTATATACACATGCCATCTGACAAATATTATCTTGTTGTGTGCAATTGATCGAGACAAAACTGTTCGAGATCTACTTAGCTATGTAAAAATTAAATATTTTTTCTGAACGAATGCTATAATATTTGTTACCAATTTCATTAAATAAATTAAGAAAAAGTTCATACCATCGTATCGTTAAAACAATTTTAAGTAAAAATACATCAATAAAGTCCAATCAATAAAAAATAAAACCCAAGTAAATACATCAATTGTTATAGGAAAAGTACCTGCAGGGTGAATAGGGATCCAGGGGTGAATAGAGACAAAACTTTGAAATGATTTCCACCTTGGAATAACTCAGTTTGATGCCAACAACGACTTCAAGATTAATGTACTATGTATAATTAATGAAAAAGAATTAAATCTTTGTAGATAAAAATCTGTGTTCATTAAATGTTGAAATCCTTTCACAGTTTTATTTTTATTCCTATTTACCCCGTTTTACGATAATAATTTGTGTATATACTGGGATTTCAGATCACACATATAAATAGTACGCTCACATATCTATAAACTAGAGTTGATGCAGTCAATAATACGCTACGTTTACTAATTCTATAGGTACTTATACATAACAATTTAACAATCTGTTGCTCCACACCCAACAATTTGTGCAATCCTAATTACAGAAAAATAAATAAATAATTTATCAAATATCACAGTTAGCAGTGATGTCACAAGATGAAGAAATTTTGGAAATGTTTCTAGAAGAAATTTAGAATATTTTAGTAGAATTACATTTGTTCCTCAATTTATAATTGAAATAAATTTAACTACACAAATAACGCTTCGTTTCTTCTAAATTCTGTGTAGGTAATTTTTATTACAATATGTTATTATTTCATTTCATTACGACTTATTTTGTAGCGCGTGCGTCGACATTAAATTGATTACTAAAATACAATAGGCGAGCAAAAGAAACGAATCAATTAATTACACTTTATCGAACTAATCACGAAATAAGCAATAATTGGTTTAATGGTCTATTGATTCGGTTTAATTCCAATTAATTTTCTGACATTACATAACACGGTTTTAAAATCGAGAAATTAAATTGAACAGCTCAAAAACATAATTAGCAGGGATTTCTGCAATTCAGTGGCAGAATTATTACTTTATAAACAACGTAGAGATTATGTTCTAGGTGAATAGCCTATGTTATAGGAATTTGGACATTATTCACCCACACACATTGTTTGTACTCGTAAGCAGCGGCGTGCACAGAGTTTTTAAACAGGGTAGGCAGAAAAATTTCAAAAGCTTACTTACCAATAATACCTACTACATGTTGGTATTGGTTCGTCGTCTTGTCGATTAAATAATGATGTATGTAATTTGCCACCTCAAATATCTTCTAATAGATATTTATCTGAGTTATGTAGGATAGACAGTGTCTTTTTATCTTATGCATCGCACGCCACTGGTCGTAAGCTAATACAGTCATAAAGATCAGAGTACAAGAGGTCGATATCATCTATACTATACACGATCTACAACTTTTAACATTTCAAATAAGATTTCGTTTTAACCTGTTCTACCCTTTTCCCAGTATTCCTCGATAATCCGTTAGAGGCGCTAATTTTATGTGATTCCCTCTGCTAATTATTATCCAAACTAGTCAAGAACTGATTATGATAACAGAGTCTATTCAAAATTGTCTATAATTTTTATTTCTAACAAAATGCTCCAGGTTTATAATCTCAATACTTATCTTAGGTAAGTACATAAACGCAATATAAAATAGTCGTAACTGAATTTCTTTGGTTTTAGTTAATTTTAGTTTAATTAACTTGTCATGACCCTTGTATTATTGAGCATACATGCATTCAAGTTCCTCTACATATGTATATTATCAATGGACCGATTATGTACAGAACGGATCATGTCATACTTCATGGTACATAGTTATAAATGTACGCAGCAGTGAGTACATTAACACACTGATGATGATCCATACATAGACACGCGGACCGGTTGTTTCTGCCCCCGCAAAAAGCAAAATATTGGTAGGTAATACGAAAAAAAAAAAAAAAAAACGACGATCACAATAGAAATTGGATTCTTAAATAAACTACGTAAAGTAGATATTTGTTTGTTATCGAAACGCGGTCTTGTCAGTTTGTGAACGCTCTAGTCATGTCATACAAATCTATACAAGTTGATTTGGTTGTATTGTCGAAAATCTTACAGATTTTGATTAATTCTGAACAGGATGCCAAACTATACGCTTCAACATCAAAAATGTAGGAACTTTTATTATAAAATTTCATAAGAAAACTGCAACAAGTTTCTGACAGCTTGTGTCACGTAACTGCCTGCCTGCAGGCATGTTAGTACAATTGGAAGAAAACATTCCTAACAACACGTATTTACAATGTAAAATGGACTACGATTATATTTACACAATTTAGTAACATATTGGAAACAAGGAGTAATTATTTAACAGAAGATTATCTGTTTTTAAGTATGAATCTGATCAATTTCATCTATTATAACAGAACCGTTGAAACCTCGGTGGGTGGGATAAGCGCAAAACGAATGGTATTGTGTACACTGTGAATCTGTAGTCTGTACATTGAATGGAGCCAAATATTAACAGGTTTCATTACATTTTTTACACACTGAAAACATAATTCGAATTGATCAGATTACTAAACTAGTCAATCCTATATGTTAACCAAAACATATTTTAACAATCTCGCACCCGCCCACTCTTTGCTTTATATTCTCACACATCTCTCATGGGTAATTTTTTTTGTCAGTTATACTTTAAAACGTACTGGGAACATTTTTAATTTTTATTCAAAATATCTATCAAAATTGAAACAATTAGATTGGGAGCGTGTACGCACTTAGAAGGCTGATCTGACCTAACCCGAAGTCTGTTATCCTTTTTACATTTACACACTTATTCTGGTCTAAATTTGCAAGCAAAATGGATGCGAAATTGTGACTTTAATATGTGATTGTTACCAGCCTTGATCGACATGGCGAGGCCAAGATCACAGCATGTCATCCTCGAAGCCGTCTCCAGTGAGGATGTGCGGGTCTCCGATGGCGGGCACCATGTGGGAGTACTCACTGGTCGCCCATAAGTACAAGTTTAACGTGCGCTCCGTGCATTGCGCTATGAATCTGCAAGAAAAGTACCAAATGTATCTGTTTTTTTTTGTTACTGTATCGTGGATACAGTTTAATAAAACATGTCACATGCACACACAGTCAGATCAGAAACGCCTATACATGAACCCTGAAAACATTACACTCCTGTTTTGTGCAGTCGCGTAAAAATAGATAACGTTTTTTTTCTTTATGTTAATATTTTTTTTTTGTGAAATGAATTCTAATTTGCATCTTTTGATTATTGTTCCGTGTGGGAATTGAAATCTCGACACAACAGTAAGCTAATCGCTTAGCCACTGCGTCAACCGTGCTGCCTTGTGGAACATGATTTGTAACTGACCCACTCTTATAAGTAACAGTTTTCTTTGGTGTAAATAAGTGTTATACTTTATGTTTGCGAGTCACTCGATGTTAACCCATCACCGTCGCCTATCAACATCCACAACCGAGTGTTTACGAACGCGTTGTTGTTTTATGTAGTGTTGTGGATGGTGTTATATTGGTTGTTGGTGCCTACCTAATATTTTACAGAAGTTATATTAAATGAAGTTGTTTAAAGTGCCAAGTATGCGATGCAGCTGATAAGAAAATAATATGCTCCTAACACAATACTATGTTGGTTAAATAATTTATAATATTCGACGGGGCCGTTATCGCAATGGTATGTAACTAATATTTGTATGACACATGTCTGGGTACATGTTTATGAGAGTGCCTCCCCCCGACGCAGGCGAAAATCAAAATGTAAAACAATGTTTAAAAAAAAAAAACATTTCGTATACCAATTCCTTAGTCGTATCAGAATCCATTCCCAGTCAAAACGAAAGTAGTGGTGATTGCCCCACCGACAAGAGCTGAGCTCCTAAATTAAAGAAGAGGAATCATAATTTTAGTTCATTCCTATGTGAACGTAAAATCACGCCTGTATTCCCTGAAGGCAGTCAGAGGTGTACTATTGTACACCCGCATTTCGCCGACACTGTTATTGAGTCCCATGTAATAGGGGACGAGCCTATTGCCATCTACCGGGCACAGTTCCAGAGTCCGTGGTACTACTGAGAATTTCCATAGCTACAGAAAATCTCAATAACACTTTGTCCGGCTAGGGAATCGAACCCAGGACCTCACGCTCAGCAGTCGCGCTTGCGAACACTAGACTAATGAGGCAGTCATTACTATGTATTGAAATAAAATAAAACCATAATAACATAACATTGACATTATATGATGATACACGTGGGTGCAATTATTCATTTGTTTAACAAGTCTAGAAGATATGATTAATTTATGACACATTATTCTATTTTAAACTGTTATGTAACATATCGACTGTGAACTGGCAACATGTCCTATCCTCGATTTTACTTGGTAATAACAGTCTAACTATTTCATACCAGGCTGCGCTGCAAAAAGCATATTTTACTTCAATCAAAATTAGACGCCAAAATCGAATTCTTTCAATTTGTACTACGTTACATGTACAATGCGGTTGATAGTTTCTTCTTAATCCTGTAATGTTGTCAAAAATGAGATAGTGCCAGTTGCCAGTTCACAGTCGATATGCTTTTAATGTTTTCTCAATACTATATTTTTTTATCATTTTATTTTAGTTCATTTAGCTGGTTAGCCGATCAGCCAAATCCGGCCAACCCAGTTTAATCAAGCCCTATGTCGGGGCGAGCTTAGAAATTCAGCTGCTACTCCATACGACCAACACATTGGAGCCTACATGCCATGCCTACAACAGTGGGTTCTCAAACAATAGATCGTCTGAACTCGTAATGAGGCGTAACCTTGCCAGTGTACATAAACCTCATACGACACAAATAGTAACAGAATATTTCAAAAATTGATGTGTTTTTATTTAGTAGTATTAAGTAGGTAGGCAGTCAATCATTTCCTGCCTAAATATTCTTAATACTTCGGAACTATTGTCTCAACGTTTTAAAAGAGTCTGGAAACGCACAGTTGACGAAAAAAATCTTTGACTTTAACTTTCAACTACTACAGTCAAGCTAATTACACTTTGTACGATCCACCATCCACACACGCTCAACAATCGCGCTTGGAATCAGAAGACTACTGAGGTAGTTTTCTTTCCCTTTACATTGTAGACTTTAGATAAGAAGGAAAAATTCTGACTCACCTGACAAAAGGTCTGACATCCCCTTCATTAGCGGTCTGCAGGTGTTGATAGTACAGATGTCGATGCTGCTTGGCGATGATCACTGGAGGATACCCGGCCTGCATCAGCAGCAGGTTCATGAGCAGCCGCGATGTGCGTCCATTGCCGTCTATGAAGGGGTGGATGTGGACGAGTTTGTAGTGGGCTAAAGCTGCATATCTGAAAGAAGTGGAATGAGGATAACTGTTATGTTGTTTATACAATAATAAGCGAGCGGATTCGACAGACCTTATCCTGCCAGAATGTTTTCCTAGAACTCAATCGCAGCGCCACCTACCGGGTCCAATTGTGAATCTGAACCATCCACTTAAACATACACAAAAAATTTCATCAGAACGGCTGGACTGTTTAGGACGAGTTCTTGTAATATTTTATATGACCAAGCGCGACACAAGTACACTTTAGTTGTAGTCTTCATAATACAACATAGCATCATTCTGCGCCCTTATTTTGCCGTTTTTGCATCCCATGTAATAGGGGGCGAGTCTATTGCCGTCTACCAGACACGGTTCCAGGCTGCTGCTACTGAGAATTTCCATACAGAAAAACCCAATAACACTTTGCCCATGCTGGGAATCCAGGACCTCACTTAGCACTCGCGCTTCCGACCACTAGAATTCATCTATAGAAAAGTTACTAGAATCGGCCCAAACAACACAACAAGTTATATTAAAAGTGAATAAGTATGCAATGACCTTGGTAATTGATGGGATTAATAATCCTAAGTAAAAGTAGCAGAAATTATTTATAATCACACCCCGCGCGGTAATCCTCACTGGCGCTGGAGTAGCGCGGCGACATGAGTTATGTTTTGCTGCAGATTCGTATAGAAATTTAATGTCTAAGATTTTATTTAGTCTCCAAAAAATAGACGAGGCTTTTTTGAATGTGGCATTGGATGACAGTTCAATGGCGTCTGTCTACCCACTATAATGACAAAAATTTATATAACAGAACAGAAAAAATGCTGACTACATTTATCAAGAGTGTAAATTTTGTCACAAAAAAGTGAGGCTGCTAAAATAGTGTATGAATATTAAATCAGAATAAAAAGTAGGTACTTTTAGAAAAGTTGAGATTTTACAACATACAAAGTTAATTTATTCAATTGTTACATAAAGTTATCGCAAATTAAGTTGAAAAGAAAAGTAGCTAGAACTATAGTATAAATATTATGAAGATTCCATTATGAAAGTACATAACAAGTATGGTCAATGACTCACACACACTTTTACTTTCTGCTTGTTGGCTTACAATGACTACCATATGTTTACAAATACAAATGTTTAACATTTTTACCTCACAGGATGCAGATCCAATGCGTCTTCAGAATTTAGCCACTCCAAAAACTGTATCATAAGCCTCTGTATTTCTGAAGGTCCTGGAGGTATATGGCCACCAACGTAAACCTGAGTTCTACGGAACTGACCTCCTTCAATAGGATCTACATGACCCAAAACTCTTTTATGAATCTCCAATATGTCACCCATTGTTATGTCTCGTAATCGGTACAGTAATGTAGAATTTATATACTTCATTGCAGCATCTAAGCCTAAGATTTCATTATGTTCGTCTATACTCTTCCCAGATACTGCGATCCTGGTCTCTAAGACACTTCTCGTCTGTTGTAAAGTCATAGTGTTTCCTTCAATAGCGACAGTATGATAAATGTGTTGGAAGTATGCTTCCTTCTTTGCTCTCCGTAATGCGGAGTTACTTTCTGGGATTGATGACAGTGCATCTCTTTTCTCATCAATCTTTCTCAACATTTCTCTGTCTAAGTTTTCAACTATACTAGCAGTGCGTTGCCTGTTCATCAATGCTCCGGTGTGCTCTGGATAATTTGTTAAAGCTAAAGTATACAGCTGGTCAGCTCTGACTACATCTTTTTTCGTGTCTTCTAAAAACTCTCCATAGTGGTTCAATATGTCAGCGTGTTTTGGTGACAGGGCAAATGCATGTTGGAACAGTTTTAATGCCTTATCATCTTTGCCTACCTTTTTCATTTCTAATGCAGCATTTAAGGAAACCACCGCTTCCGCATCTCGGGTCTTATCAAGCGATTTCAGCGGCAGTGGGGGCGGATTTTGTTCAGAAATAGGCTCTAAATAGTTACCGTACAATCCATCTGGAATGGGCGCAAATGGCTTCGTGAATTTCACATCGTAGTTCAACAATTTGTGCAGAGATATCACAACAGCGAGTGTGCACACAACGCTAGATAATATTAACACAGTTTTACACCTATCTACGATCATTTTTGTGTTAATTTTCCATTTATAACCGCACTTCATGTTTTCAGGTTCGCTTGCCCTACCTATAAGCAACATGATTGCGTCGTTGACTGAGGTATATGAATCGCGATAAAATCTCTTTACTGACTGTAAATGTTTTAGATTTCATCGTGTATTGAAATATTATTTCTAAACTCTAATAACAAAAAACCACGTAAGGTCATTATTGACATTAAACTGGCAGTGTCAATGTGTCAAACTCAAATGACAGTTTTGACATCTGCGTTTCGTTATTACAAGGGCGGATTAAAAAAAAAACACTTATTTAAATATGACTATCCACCAAAAAGTTTAAATTGAAAAAAAAAAACAGTAACAATAATTTATTTAGGAGTTTCTGTCGTTCACTCAATGGTCTATCAACATGAACGTACACACGTACGTTTGTCGCAGTAAGTATGATAAATAATAATATTATTTATTCGGAAGAGGCATTATTATATTAGGACGATTACAAAGGCTCGGAGGATTGAAACAAGAAAAGAATCACGTAATAATTCTAGCTATTATTCTTGTCATCGGTGTCGCTGCTGCTTGCCGGCCTAGGGTGTTTAAATCGTAGGTCACGCCATTATAATTACGAAGTAGAGCTTTATTAATCAAAGGATAAGAATTGAAAAGAATAATTTCCAACCAAAACACGACAATATAATCGATAACGGAGGTTTTTTTTTTCTGACGACGCGACGTATGTAATTTGCTTTAGAATATATTTATAAAATAGTGGCTTAAGGCGCATCCACACCGAACTTACATTTTGTGCAATAACGTTAAGGCGCTGCCTAAGCGTAGGATACCGTAAACCGATAAGTTTTTTGCCACACAGTTCGGCGTGTTGGTACATATTAAAAGCCAGAAAAAAATGGAGTGTATTGTCAAGTATTCAAAGGAAAGACTTATTAAAAAATATTTTATAAAAATAAAATAGTATCATGATAAAAAAAAAATCGTAACGTAGAGCTCAAAAATATTTCTCGTCGCATAATTCTCAAAATTTTGACCGTAAATTATCATATTTTATGTAATAATAATAAAGGGAATTCAATCAACTAAAGAAATATCTAAAAAAATTGCCACTGAGCCGTGCATTTATTTTTTAATTTAATTAAAACTGCAATATTACTTTTTTTTGGTGGTCGTTCGATTGCTAACATCCAACGCAGTGCTATTTTGAACCTTATTCATTGCCGCGATGCGCTCTTGCTTCGCCCTCTCTATTACCTAAAATATGTCTCCTTACAGCGCCTTAAACTGAGTACTAAGTTTGCCATAAATTATCGTTGTGGCTGTCGCAATAGTGACGCGCTAGGTATAATTCAAGTAAGCTGTCAAAAGCCGTCACAGTGCTGCTAGTGTAGTGTGTAATTTCTGGATCACTTTTGATCTGATACTTGGTGTAAGTACCTATACAGATAGTGGTTTATCTATTTGTTGTTGTTCTATCTAAGTGATCTATGATATCTATATCAAAAGACTACAATCATCGAGCGTCTAAGATATGTATTATGGGTTGTAACAGATGATAATAATATAATATAATACACATTGACAAAGCAGCATCCACCTAGTGAGTATTTAGGTAGAAAGATCTTGTCAGGGTAATTTTGGCAACATAGCGCTCGAGACTTTACATTGGTGAATTGGGAATTTATTTATTCAGTCATGATGATTTAGGTGGAGATGAAATAAAAAGAGCAAGGGGTCATAATAATCGTTTATTTTTTAATTTTAATACTTTTTTCGTTCTCTCACGTTTCAAATAAATAATTATCCCACGTAGACACTCAGATCATTTACGAATAATAAGTAAATAGTAATCACTAACTCGTATTCACATTAATTGATTAAATAAATTGACTAACTTAACTTAATAATTATAAAATTATATTACTTAAAATTAGCTAAACAAACCCTCTGCCAATAAGGCATAAGCTGCTTGACGAGTAAAAGTAATCATTGAAACAAGTTCAATAATAATATTAATTTGTTTAAATGAAATACTTTTAAGCTCAGGTTTCATCAACGCGCAATCCAATAAAATTGCGATTTTACGATCGCGCGTTTGTTGCTGACTAGATAATCGAGTCGTCACAACGATAAAACTTTAGCGAGCATCAATTCGCTGATGGCAAGTTCTGAAGACACATTAATAATTCTCAGAAGGTAGCACTCTGCTACAATTGAATTTGGTTCAACGCCAAAAACGTCGTTAAAGTTGCGTGCTCGTAACTTCCTGCGTTCAAGGAGCATTTTTACGATAACTGTGCGGCAAAATGCGTTGGCGAGAGTCTATACTACTTATTACTACACTTAGCGCTATACTATGGCAGTATTGCAGGAAATTAGAGAGCATACAACATGAGTTTCATTAAAATCAAGCAGCTTAATGATGGGCCCGCTGCCTCTGACGGCTGATCGATGGAGCGACATTCAATCGGCAAGATTATTACCTAATTTTATTACTGCAATCTGTTAGTTGCTGGCAAGTTCGTGTTAATCTTTCTATAAATTCGAACAATGTTACATTTTCTACTAATTAGTAACCTAAAATAGTTGTTTGTGTTAATAGCTTAATACTAAGTCGTTGCGTTTAGTCGCGTCTGCTACCGTCAATTATATAAGACATACAATTTGGAACGATCCTTTCACCACGTTTCTCTAGGAAACAATTCATGCGACCAGCGCCACACATACCAAAATCCTTTTCGAGTCACTCTTTGCGAATTAATACTATATTGATTTTATTAAAAGCGTACATTATGAAAAACAGACTTCACAGCCTGAATTGGAACTAGGAAAATAATGCATTTATGAAATCGACCCTTAATGTTTATCGGTGGTATCATGCTATGTAAATTAACATATTCTCCATTTAAAATTTACAAATGATAAAATCATAATATTCTATTAAGACTGCCATTGTTCTTGCGTCAAGTAATTAAAATACTGTGATTTGCAAACCTAAAATAATATCAGCGGTGATTTGATTATATTTTTACATTAATTATATTAGCGCAAGTCGAGTGGCAGACTTAAATGAACTTGTGATAATATTGAGAAAATCACGCCATTACAGATATCTACACAAACCAACTACTTTCATTCAAGATATATTTTAATTTATTTTGTATAATTATTTTCAATACAAACAAATATTAACAAATCTAAAAATCGATTACAAGACTAAAACGTAGTTGAAATCTGAAATTAAGGTGAAATCGCTAACTTAGCCCGACTAATTCAAATTTTATTTGGTTTTTCGCAAATTCTATTTCAATAATAAATATGTAGGTAGGTACATTACATTGTAGGTTTATGACAATAGTAAACGCGACAATATCTGTAATATATATTATAAATGCGAAAGTTAGTGAGGATGGATGGATGGATGGATTTTTGTTACTCAATCACGCCAGAACGGCTGAACGGATCTGGATGAAATTTGGCACAGAGATAGATTATAGTCTGGAATAGCACATAGGCTACTTTTTATTCCGGGAAAATGCACGGATTCGTAATCCACGCGGGCGAAGTCGCGAGCGGAAGCTAGTCTGTAATATATTTACAATTTGTACTTAAAGATTTACATTTAAAAATAGCCATCATAGTATAAAACTCCAAATTCTCCAAAACTTTTAAAAATTACAATTTTGGAGTTAAATAGACACGATAACGATTTATACGCTATTATTCTAGCACCAAATTGTTGATAATGTATCGTTATTACTATTGCCATGAACCTACAGTGTGTTATTGAAATACAATTTGCGAAAAATCGAAAAGTCAAAATCAAGTTTGAATTTGGCGGGCTAACCTAACTTTCACCGTAACGGAAAATTTACACAGCATGCCAACGGAAATGAAATTTTTAGTTAGTGTTGCCAGTAGTTGTGTTTTTAGTCGATTAACGGCACATGGAATCGACTATGATCATGGTGGAGTATATTGAGCAGCCGAGGGCTATCATGGTGCCCATGGCTATACTGGAGTGGTAAGTCCGGAAGGTCTTCAGCACGCGAAGATAGCGGGGACAGTGTGCGAGCTCACCTAAAATTAGGCGACCGACCTGTAACAAGGAGAAATAATGATCAGTAATTGAACATCTTGTCATCATCAATAGCCTAATGATATCGTAGAAATTGGTGTGAACGCTCATGCGTAAACTGACCAAAATTACATAACGCAACATAACATAGCATCACGCCTGTATTCCCCGAAGGGTTAGCCAGAGGTGTACAGTTGTACACCCACATTTCGCCGATGCCGTGTATTGAGTCCCAGTAATAAGGGGCAAGCATATTGCCATCTACCCGGCACAGATCCAGACTCCATGCTGCTACTGAGAATTTCCATACAGAAAGAGAGAAAAACCCAATAACAATTTGCCCGACCCGGGAATCGAACCCAGGACCTCACGCTCAGCAGTCGCGCTTACAACCACTAGACTAATGAGGCAGTCTAACCAATATTAAAACTCTACAATCGCCTCTACATTATTTTAAAATCGTCATTCAAGTATTTTTCAATGATCTTGCAATCTATCAAAATATTAGCTTTTATATTTTCCTTGCTTCTTGTGACATGCAAGAGGTTTCGAACAGTGGGTCATTACATATAGGCAGTGGCATGCGCTTCATAAAGACAAAAAGACGCTGCCTACCTTACATAACTCAGATACATGTTTATTATAAGATATTTGAGGTGGCAAATCACATACATCATTATTAAATCGACAAGACGAACCAATACCAACATGAAGCAGGTATTTTTGGTGAGTAAGCTTTTAAAATTTTCTACCTACCCTGTCTAAAAACTCTGTGCACGCCGCTGCCCATAGGCCGAAAAGAGTCATAGCGATTTTAGATTTAGTATACAGTACAAATTGGATGAATGGATCAAGACATACTGAAATAGCAACATATATGTAGGTACCTAAATCTACAGCGACTCTATAGTTTTCAAATTTGTTGCTTGTTTATTTTTTACGATAGGTAAAAAAATAAGGCCCACTTTAGCAAGAAAACTTATAAAAATAAACAATGAACCTTCTAGCACGGATTCAATTGATGCTTTCATGATCCTTAACGGTCAATAACTACTTGAGCAATTGGTTCAAAAGATATTCGTGTTTCGGTAGGCCACTTGTCCATTGTCCTATATGTCCTATAAATGCAGTAGGTATAGTAGGGACCTTAATTCCAGATCACAAAAATCATTGGTATAATGTTCTAATTAAAGCTAAACCAATCGATCCTTCTCCATATTGCTTAACCGCAAAATCAAATTGATATTCATGCAACGTATATATTTAACCAGTTCTTACGAAATAATTTGTGCAACAATGCAGATTGCACGTGCAAGTGATTCACTGGCTATCTGAATTGAAGGTGACGGCGTCAGGTGACCGTTGTCAAGGTAATTGTTTTCTAAATTCTAAGTATTGTTTAGAAAATTGATGTCATTGAATATTCACGGTGTTGGCAGGTTAGGCAATTTGTTAGACCGATCTTTAATTTATGTAATCATGCTCTTATTAGAACAAGTTCACGATTATAATTTTGAGGGTAGGTTGGTGAAAAGATGCGTCCTTATTTTTATATTTTTAAGATTTACATATAGTTTCAGCATTAACGAGCTGTTAATAGTGTTACGTTTGGTAGATAGGTACTCACTTCTTGCCCGCCACCAGCAGCCTCCTCCATCTGCGTCTTGACATGTTTGGCGCGGAGCATGGGCGTCACGAGGCGCAGGCGCACGTACGACTCTATGCTGAATACGGCTAGCAGGAGCGCTAGCTGGAACAATCAGGAGAAATAACATTAATATACGGTTATGATTATGAATTGAATATCTTTTAATTAAAATAAAAAATACAAAAAATAAACATTTATAACTGCAGTGTAGTGCTACCGCTAGTGTTTACCGCTGTATTTCTGTTCTAGTTATTTCTCTAACTATAGCGTTTAGTTTTCTATATGATGCTTCAAAAAAATAAAACGCGATGCTGCAAGTATAATACGGCCAATATTTATATATATTATTATTAATAATGTGAATCAAAAAAAAAATCCTCTAGTCTTAAATCTGTATTTTCTACTTGTATAAGGCTTGAAAGCTCTACTTGGCTACAGGCAAATCTATCAAAAGGTTAATTAAATAAAAAGGTTTATTAATTATTAATAATAATAATGTCCTCCTGACCGATTTCGGTCAAAGCGGCCAATCTCACCGGAGATTAGCCAACTACGCAGGAGATATTATAGAGCACAAGTGTGTGCGCAAACACAGGTGCTCTCTCTGTTCCTTCACTCTTATAATCCGACACGACCGGAGAGAGATCAGGCGCAGGACCAACGGCTTTACGTGCTTTCCGAGGCACGGAAGCGCTTTTACTAATTACACATTACATTATTGACCTATCTTGTCAAGTTATCATTTAACAATCTCTTAATTGATATTACCTCACATCCGGTTCCTATGTAATAAAGCATTGCTCTTAATTTTTTATCTGTCAGATAACCGGATCAAGTTAATCCGACCTTTTCAAACAACCTTGCGTTTACTTAACACATATTTATACATTATCTTGTAATTTGTAATCTGTGTGAACCGAAAAAAATAAATATTGGTTTTAACACAATGCATCAAGGTTGTAACCTCTCTATGCAATTACTGAATTTATTCGATAGCTTTAAATTATATTATAATATCTATTTAGAAATTGTTCCAGTACTTATGTACTTGCAACAATTTATTTCAATATGTATAATTTACATACAAATTTGCGAACCGTCAATCATTATTTACAATGGTAATTATTTCTGTACATTCTGATAAAAAAAAAACTTTTGTGCACACGAAACGCTTTGTTCATGTCTATGAAGATATTCTTAATTTGAATAAAAGCGTCAGCTAATAATGGGTGCTATTAGCAACCATTGCTTCATTAGTACAGTCGAATAAAAACATAAGTAGACAGGGCCACCAGATATAAAAGAAATTTTCTAAGGAAATTATGATTGCATTTGAGAAATTTGTTATGTAATCAATACATATAGTAAAAGTGACTCATTAGTGGTCATAAGCGCGACTGCTGAGTGTGAGGTGCTTATTTCGATTCCCGGGTCGCGCAGTATTATTGGGTTTCTCTGTATAGGAATTTTCAGTACCAACACAGACTCTGGAACTGTGCCTGGTAGATGGCAATAGGCTTGCCCCCTGTAAGATCTCATAAGGACATTAGTGGAATGTGGGTGTGAAATAGTACCTAAACCTGCTTAACCCTGCCTAGCCCTTCAGGGATACAGGCATGATGCTATGTTACAGTCTTTTCTGGTAACTTTATATAACGATCAGTGGTTTGTGGTTCATAAAGACAAAAAGACACTGCCTACCCTACATACCTAACTCAGATAAATATTTATTATAGTATATTTGAGGTGGTAAATAACATACATCATTATTTAATAGACAAGACGAGGAACCAAAAACCAACATGCAGTAGGTATTATTGGTAAGTAAGCTATTAAATATTTCTGCCTACCCTGTCTAAAAACTCTGTGCATACTCTCTGTGCTGATAATGATATATATGTTTGACTGTACCAGCCGTTTATATTAAAGTTATTAATGATTCTTCAATGTCCATATTATAAATAGATGTTTCAAAATTTGAAACTGAATACAGACTAACTATAGGATCCACATTCATTAATCATTGCTACATTACATATGAATGTAAATTATATTATTGCTGTAAAGGCCATATGAATTAGATATTGTGTGTGCATGGCCATCTAAAAAAAAAAAAGGCTGAAATTCTGCCTAATGTCGAATTTATTTCGTATTCGTTCATACAGTCTACCCTGACATTTGATAACATTAAAAACAATTATTACTTATTTAAATTACTAGTTAATTTTACCGACTTGAAAAGATACGAATATTTCGTAAACAATTAATTTTCTCAAGTTATTTTATTTCGCGTAAACATCATTAATCATACTCATTTGGTTACTTAATTAAGTTTACTTTAGATGAGATAAGATCATGGGTAATTTACGCTGCAGTACCTTAAAAGCTTGTATTTTTATAATTCAAAATATAATTAACTATATACCTTAACAACAAATAGTCAAGAATTAAAGTTTTTTTTTTATTTCAAAAAGACTTTATACCTAGTGATAGCCCATCGGAAGAACGCCTGCCTTATATGGAAGAAAGTCGGAGATCAAAACCGGCCCACACCTCTGACTTTTCGGAATCATGATCATATTGATTTATCATTTGCATTAACGGTGAAGGAAAACATCATGAGATAACCTGCACACCTGAGAGGGATCCATAAAGTTCTCGATGGTACAGTAATGGGATGAATTTAGGGATATTGCAGGCTCTTTCAAAATGTCGAGAAAATTTTTGTAAAAACAGATTTTCTGTTGCTTGAAACTGAATAGTCATCGTCATCGTCATCAGCCAGAAGACGTCCACTTCTGAACGAAGGCCTCCCTCAAGGAGGGGGGGGGGGGGGGGGTTGCCATAATCCCCACGCTTGGCAGGCGGCTTGGGGATCGCAGTGGCTCACCAGTTTGTGAGAGGACGTTGCTGCGTACCCGACGTACCCGGGTCATAGACGTACCCGGGTCATGTGAAATTGAATAATTTAGAATTAATATAGAATTTTATTCCTGTACCTTGTTTGTGTTTACAAACACAGATCTTCATATGTAGAAACACCTAGACCCGAATCTTTGTTCTTCTCGTTAAAATATCTTTGTTTATATTACCGTTAATTATTAATTCATATATCAGTTTTATAGCATGATAAATCGTCCTATTTGATGGAGTATGTGCAAATAGCTCGCTTAAGAAGTTCTGATAACAGGTCAAATTATGTTTGCAATACTATCAGTTGATTTATTTATAAAGCAAGAAGGAATATCTCATAATTTGACGGCACTGTTCGCGCAGTGGCTAAGTGATTAGCTTTCTGCGCTAGGTGTTGCGGGTTCGATTCCCGCACGAAAGAAATATTTGTATGATCTTCAGGTAGTTGTTTCGGGTCTGGTTGTGTGTGCATGTAACACGTATGTTTGTAAACTGTACCCACTATACAGGAGAAATCCTAGGCAACGTATGGGGCAACGTTTTTTAAAGAATAAAATAATTGTTCTAATTAAGTTCGCTATAAAGTTGATTGTTATTGTCTATAGCGAATAAACTGCGTTAGTTTATGACGAGTAAAATAAGCGAGTAGTGCTAAAGATATCGAAGGTTTATTAGTTTTATGTATATGTACGTGACTTATACGAGTACACAGTATATAGGTGTTTATTAGAAATCGGAGATTTTTCTATAATTTGTGTATATAAAAAAGTGTCTTATGTTTGCGAGAGACATTTTAAGTTAATACTGTATGTTTAAATTTATGGTGAATTAAATAAAAAATAGAATAGCGTCTCGCGCAGAATAAATGGGCTTCTAAGCTTTATAGTATGTTGTATGTCGTTACCCAAAGGACGACACGGTTGGCACAGTGGCTAAGCGATTAGCTTTCTGCGCTACGTGTCGCGGGTTCGATCCCCGCACGGAACAAATATTTGTATGATCTACAGATAGTTGTTTCGGGTCTGGTTGTTTGTGCATGTGACATGTATGTTTGTAAACTGTACCCACGATACAGGAGAAATCCTAGTGTGGGGCAATGTATTAAAAAAAAAAAAAAGTAAGAAAGAAAAGGGTTAGGCAGAGGTGTACTGATAGCGGTACCCACATTATACCGATACCGTTGTAAAGTCTCATATGGCGAGCCTATTACCATGTCTAACATAAAACCTCAGTAACGCTTTGCCCGATTCGGGGATCAAACCCAGGACCTCACGCTTAGCAGCTTGCGATCACTAGACCGAGGTAGACTCTTAACTTCCTAAAGATTAACCACGTTTTTAATTTTTGGTATATCATTGATTTCTGTTTACCGCACAACGGATACTAAGCGTGATATAGAGTGTTTAGTAGTGCAACTATTTTTACTTAAGCATGCAAATATAGAATAATCAGATATTGTTTCAATTAGTGTCAATGGCAGTTGTTCAAGTGCATAAAACATATTGCACATATTGTTCTGGCGCCATTTAATATATTACTCATTTACTAGTAATTTTACGACAGATCTCTGGCCTTTTGATAATAATGTAACATCAGTTTGTTGTATTTAATCAAGTTCCTAGCTGCGTGTTATTTACTAATTAAGTAGATATGAGTGTAAAATGTAATATAGAATTCTATTTATAATATTCTAGCGACCCGCCCGTCTTCGCACGGGTGCAATTTACTAAAGAAGAGAATGTACTTCATACAAAAATACCAAATTTCGGACGTTTCCGGTAGATATTCCATTTTTTTTCATACAATCCTTGTCCTTATAATTACAAACACAACAAAAATAAAGAACATAGCCATCAGTGGCGTGCGGTGCATAAAGACAAAAATACACTGCCCACCCAACATAACTCAGATAAATATTTATTATAAGATATTTTTGGTGGCAAATCGACAAGACGACGAACCAATACCAACATGCAGAAGGTATTTTTAAGTAAGCTTTTAAAATTTTCTGCCTACCCTGTATAAAAACTCTGTGCACGCCTCTGATAGCCATGTAGGTGCAGCCGTTATGAACTTATGCGCTTACATATATTTTTGGCAATTGATGAACACTGACAAAATTCGTTAAAATATTAGACAAGTATAGTATAGTATAGTATATTAGTAGATACATATTTCTAGAGATATTTTCAAATCTCCCTGATGAAAAATTACAGATGATATTTTATTTAACTGATGTTTCATTTATTTGTTAGTGTGTGCTGAAATAGGCCCTGAACTTACATTACTTTTGTTGCGATTTAGTTAGTGATCTATTTATGGCTGAATTGTTGTTGTTGGCTGGAGTTGAATGTTGGTTTCAACGTCGAATTGTGACAATTAGATAGTTTTTAGATTTTCTATATGATTAGGTAGATCTATCATATTGTTCCTTACTCCCAGATCAAATACTCAGGTTCACTTTGCAGTTTTTTAAGTCATTTTTAAATTTTATTCACTGCGCAGATTGTCCATCATTTAGAGAGAAATTCTATAGTTATTTTTTGGCTTGAGTCCTCACCTGTATCCAGGAGGTATGCTCGAACTGTGTGAGGCACTGCGTCCTGTAGTAGGCGAGCAGGGCCAGCAGGCTGATGACTGCGTTGAAGGCGTAGTACACAGGGAATAGGACAGTCTGCACCCGGCCGAACTCGTGGCGCGGCAAGTTGAAGTACAGGACTACCCCTGGAAGAGAACATCTTGTTGGTAACATAACACAGCATTACGCCTGTATTCCCCGAAGGGTTAGGCAGAGGTGTACTATTGTACACCCACATTTCGCCGATGCCGTTATTGTGTTATTGAGTCCTATGTATTAGGGGGCGAGCCTATTGCCATCTATGTCGCACGGTTTCAGAGTCCGTGTTGCTACTGAGAATTTCCAGATAGAAAAACCCAATAACACTTTGCTTGACTCGGGAATCGAACCGAAGACCTCACGCTCAGCAGTCACGCCTGCTACCACTAGACCAATGAGGCAGTCATCTTGTCTGATAATAAATACGGTTGTTACTGGCTTATAGGCATTAAACAAATCATACATACATCACATTTTGCTACGTTCTTAAACATTAGTTTGTATGCCCGACGAAACTCGTATTTCGTGTAGTATGTAGAGAAAAATATGGGTTGGAGAGGCCTAGAACGTGAGAAAGACATATCGGTGATGATAGGTTAGTCTCCAAATAGCAGAATACACTAGAAGGCACTAGAAGGCATAGGCCTAAGTCATTCTTGTGCTCTGTATTGATACCGAGTTTGAGTTTATGCAAGCATGATGAAATATATGACAAAGTTAAACATCGAAGGCCTTGCAACAGTGATGAGTCCGACAAAATTAAGTATATATATTTTTAAGTCCATCACTGACCTGGGTCAAAGAATTCAACAGTCAAGTTATTTCCTTAAAATATAGAGCAGAGCTTACATTCATACATGTCTAGACTGTAAACAAATGTTTGTACCCATACAAATATTTGTTTGCGTGCGGGAGTCGAACCCGAGAGCGTGACCCTGAGTAAGGTTGACGCTCCGCCAAGACTATCATTGCGCTTTGTTGGCCTTTCGCATTAACGGCGTTTTAGACACAAACATTGTTTAAAGGCATTGTGTCTGCTATATTATTTGTTATCATAGTTTACAGATTTCTGTAGATAGTTGTTCCGGGTTCGAGTTTGTGTGTATGTGAACATTTGTGTTGGTTAACACACCCGCGATACAAGAATAATTCTTAGTGTGGGGATTTATAAATAACAGATATAGCTAGGGTTCCCAACTTTTGTACGAGAAATAAAGTATATTAAGGTCGGAGAACTAAAATGAACAGTATTTTACAAAACTAAACAGTATTTTATTTTTATGAGATTAAAAAACATATTTTTGGAGCTTTTTGCACAATTTAACAATATATTATCGTTTTTAAAATATTCATAAGCCTCTCCACAATTTTAGTTTATAATAAAACTAGTTTCCGCTCGCGGCTTCGCCCGCGTGGATTACGAATCCGTGCATTTTCCCGGGATAAAAAGTAGCCTATGTGCTATTATCCAGATATGCCAGACTATAATCTCTGTGCCAAATTTCATCCAGATCCATTCAGCCGTTCTGGCGTGAAAGAGTAACAAAGATCCATCCATCCATCCATCCATCCTCACAAACTTTCGCATTTATAATATTAGTAGGATAAATGAGGAGCTCATTTTTTATTAAATCAATAGAAGTAGAAGAAAAATCAGTATTTTGTATACTTTGTTTTTATAGAACAATAAAAAGTATTACCGAGCGTAAAAAAGTATAATACTGTTTTTAACAGTATGGTTGGGAACCCTAGACATAGCTAACATACAATAATTTCTTTCTATTTTTATCTCCTTTCGTTCGACGCACAAACTAACCTAACTTTTTTATGATGTTTCTAAACGTCAGGTTCATAAAACTGCTAACCGGGTGGCTTGATTTGCGACGAAAATATAAAGGAAATTTTTGCCTCCCCCACGAGTAAAGGGGGCTACGTTATTGTATGTATTTAAACCTATAACATTAATAAGAGACAGGAACAAATCACAACTGTCACGCTAGAGGTCATATTAATGCACAAATATAACCCGGAACGCGCTATGACGGTTGCGAATGCCCGCGAAAACGATCAATTGATTGTAAACGGCTCCCCAAATTGTTCGGTAGAGGATGTTGACTTTATTATTTTAAACAGCCGACTGTATGCGATTCTGTTTGGATTGGTTTCGACGAATCAAAGGATCGAATAACGTATATTGCTTCGGTATATATTTTGAACGGAATGAATAGAGTTTTCATTAAAGATCTCCGTTACAAAAAAACAAAAGAGAAAAGTGGACCACTATCTAAACGAGAAAAGGACTTTATAAAACTCTTCCTTTGAATAGGTAGCCTCAGAATGAAAAGGGTTAGGCTTTTGTCCACCACGCTAGCCTGGTGCGGATTGGCAGACTACACTCATCATCGAGAACTTTATGGAGCCACGATGTTTTTCCTTTACCCTTAACGCAAGTAATAATCAAATTCTGATCCGCACATGATGCGAAAAGTCAGAGGTACGGGCCGGATTTGAAATCATACGCATGGAAGGCAAGTGTTCAACTGCTAGGCTATCATTGCTTTCAAAGAGTAATAACGAGAAGTTATTTAATATCAACGCAAAGGAAATAAGCGCAAGTTTATTGAATTGACCGCTATAGCAAATATTAAGAGCCTTAAATATGTACATTAAGCGGCTTAAGCACAATATACCTAAATTAAAAATGATTATTAAACACAAATGAACAAGGATTTGTACTGAATAATCGAAATACGTCATATTACTTAAAGAGTTAATGTGATTTAACACAAAAAACAGTAATAAACATTACATTTTATGATTCTGCTTCCAAGGTTTAAAGCTTTGTAAATCAGCGATTTTGTAAAGTGTCAAGAGCGAGTAAATGTTAACCTGAAGAGATTAAAAGAAACTATTGTGAAAGAGTAAGCACAGATTGTTCCGCAGAAATGTTTTTTCTGGCTCCACTCGTGTTTGGAGCAAGAGATTTTGTAACCCGGTTTGTTATCAAAATAACAATCATCTACAAACTGGTTTAATTTCGAAGTACGGGCTCCTGGATTTTAAAGAATAATTTTAAGAATTAAATTTCGGAACCTCTAAGAAATCACGGTTTTTGGAGTCCCAAGTCATGCGACTCCAATTAGTTCTCATTACACAATTACTTAATTATTTATTGTAATTTGTACCGAGTACAGAATGATTTGCGTGTCCGAAACTACTTACGTGCCCACTGCACATAAGAAAAAACTTTCTGTCAACACATTATCTGCTTTAAAACGAAAGCTTATGGCTTTAAATTGTCTGTAGTATGTTGTGGCCATTTAAGATTCTTGTATTTGGGCCATTAAAATGCTAAAGAGCATCATTTCAGTTCTGAATGAAACGTAAGATCGACTCCGCCTCCCGTTTCTTGGAATTTAAATTTGAGCATCTTTTTATACATTTTTTTTTCTAAATTTTTGTTGGGTCTGCAGATCTATATCGATCTGAACTAAATAAGGGCGTATATGAATGGAATTTACGGAAAGTATTTTGTATATATTCATTACGACATCGGAAGCGCACGACACGCGCGGACGCGGATGCGACAAATAATATAAAACCTATTTTCTACTGTGTCTACTTTGCGTCATTTGATGAGCAGTTATCGGGATGTCAGTAAAACCTTTATAGTTTATAAACTTTACGTAAATAGCACTAGTATAGTTAGCAAACTTATACGCATTAATTCAAAGTTGAATGCTGTCAATTAACGCCGTAAATCTAACGTTACATTAAGCTTTTAACATTCACATAATGGCATTCATTTTGACAATAAATTAACAGAAAATTTCATAGCTTTGTTACTTTAAATGTATTGTGAATAACATTTGTTCATGTTGTTTGAACATGGATAGCGGTATCCGATACCGGTTGAAGGATTTTTTAATTATAGACGCACTAAGAAAAACATCTAGGTATAAAATCTTTTATAATGCATTGATTTTTTGTGGTTTTATAATAATAACTAGTTTCCGCCGCGTGCATTTTTGCGCGGTACCCTAATTCTTTTTCTAAAATAAAAGTAGCCTAAGTAACTCTTTATAATATCAGCTATCTGTCAGTCAAAGTCCTGTCAAAATCGATCCAGCTGTTTCGGAGATTAGCCGGAACAATCCACCAGACAGACATTTTTTTTTTGTTGTAAGTGCGGTATTCCTTCATATGCATTTAGTAAAAAAGCTGTTATTTTGACATTACAAACAGACACTTCAGTTTTATTTATTTGTATAGATGTAGTATGTACCTGTTTTATATCTATACTAAAGTAAATTACACGAAGATGCATATAGGTATGCAGCTTGCAATTTACTTAATTAGAAAACCAGGTTCCAATGCAATTACTAAGATTGTCGATTCTAATTTGTATTCGCTAAAATGAAATACCCACTATTATGTCTGTCCTTGTTTCCACCTTCATCAAAAGGTAATAAAGGTTATTTGTATAAAATTATAGATTTAATTTTATTGTTTTTAAGTGATGCTCCGTCATACATGTGGCAATTGATTTTTAGTTATATAGATATATAATATAATATATAGATAGAAGACAGATATAAAGGTTTGTTCGTAGACATTAAAAAAAAAAACTCTATGACAACCAGAGACTAAATATTTTACAGATCGTTGCATTTGGTCAGGATTGTCAATTCAAATATTTAAAATCGTTTTATAGTAGAAGCCATAGCAATAATAACTTGAAACATTATTCAAAGAACGTTGTCTGATAGCATTGATTTACAATTGATAAATATTTTGAGCTGGTGCAATAACAAAAACAAAGGTAAGAAAACAATGGAACGTGCAATAATAAATTCTAGTTTACACGTGTAGGATGAGCGATGTAAATAGCGACAGTCGATAGCCGCCATTTTCTTTAAGAAAATATTACTATTTTTATTGCTATGTTAAAACTGGAAAAATTCTGGTTATTACTTATCAAGTGTCGTCACTCAAGGAGGCCCTTGCGTTCATAGCTGCAGGATCTCTGCGATAGATATGGGTACCAACTGAGGATTTGATCGCCCAAAAGTTATCATTATCATAAAGATATAAATTCTCTACCAGCAATCAATTTGTAACTGGGTGGCTCAGTTTGAATATCTTACAACAAAACCTCCCTCAAACAATTACAGAGTTCCGCCTTCCTCAAATACAACCTTATTGTATAAAAACTGGTGTTTCTCAACGACAAGTCGGTAACTTTTTTAATCGTCTCCCGTTCGTTCACATTCGTAATGCGCATGCTCGGCGTCGTAATATAGTTCTTCGAAATTTGAACGAACGAGTTTCTGTATTCGACTGAACATATTATTTCGATGCTGTATTCCGATTATGAAATAAAAAAAGTTGACAAATAATTTGAAGTAAACTAATATTATTATTATTTTTTTAAACTTTGCCTACACTAGGATTTCTCCTGTATCGTGGGTACAGTTTACAAACATACATGTCACATGCACACACAACCAGACCCGAACAACTATCTGTAGATCATATAAATATTTGTTCCGTGCGTGGTTCGAACCCGCGACACGTAGCGCAGAAAGCTAATCGCTTAGCCACTGCGCCAACCGCGTAGTGTGTAATGTAATGTGTAGATTAAGCGACATTCTAAGTCTATGGTGTAGATACTTTTACAGTAGAAACATTGTGTTTTATTTTTTCATATATTCACTATAATAAGAGAGATATCTTGGCACTCTTCGTCTTTTTCTGTTCGTTTCAAACATGAGTAAGGGCATATTTTTAGAAAATCTAAACTAACAACAAAATTAAGTAACTTTTGGCATTTGATACCGTGTTGCCATTTTTTCTTTGCTGTTACGAATGTACCGATAACGTGGTACGCTTGGTGACTAAAAATAATTGTTATTCGTAGTGTTCAAGTGACATTTTAGCACTTATTAATAGAAAAGATGAGAAAGGACTACATTCTAAAGAATCTAGATATTAGTGGAAGGATACCAGAATTATTCCAGATCTACAGCTTACCAGAAATGAGGGTCATCCAGACTTGTGCTCCTAAATGCGTGGCCACGGCGGCGACGTAGAGCGCCCGCCAGCCGCGGATATTACTGCTGGAGCCAGGGCGGCTCAGCCACGCCAGCAGGACCACCAAAGCGAGGGCCACGTGGAAAGGCTGGGAGGTTCGGGTTAAGATTCTGTGGGCAACAGAAAATATGATATAGAATAATGGAATAAAACAATGGTCTGCCTGTCAGGGACTATCTTAAGAATACATAATTTAAAACATCGAAATTATTTTGTACAGATAATATGTATAAATGGATAGTTAATGAAAGAAAATAAATATGGTATAATCAAAATTAAAATATTAGACACGTGTTAGTTATTCATTGAACATGTATTTTTTAAATAAAGAACATTTTTTTCTTTTATATAAATCTGTATATTTTGTTTTTGATTATGCCAAATTTATTTCCTTCAATAAATCTCCTTTCATGCTTTTTATTTATATTTTTGTTTCATACTGACGACTTTTACGCCGCAATTAATGTTTCACATCAAAAAGCAACGTGGTTTAATTGACATTTTTACTTAGAAGCTTGTTGCATTTGAGTAGTTGCTACTCGCTGATGTAAGTGCAAATAGAGTTCAGAACGGGACAATAACTAGGTGTTGAAGATGTTGCCTAAATGATACAGAGTTTGGTCGTAGTAAGCGTAGGTTTCTCTTAAGTTACACTTGGTAAGTGAGCGTAACTTATAGTGTATACACTACACATACATACATATGTACATATTACAGTGTATACTATAAGTTGCGTATACTATAAACAACACTCAATACTGATTTAATATGTAGATTCTGATAGTTTCCAAGACCTAAACATAAGCATACAAAAATAATCATCTCCCATGACCATTACAGCCAGTTACCCATTATAAGCAAACAGGCGTGAAGATAAATACGCAATAACCGTCTAATCTAACCGCGGGTTTTGTAAACGACCCAAGATTGTTACTAACTGGCGATAACGACACGGTTGGCGCAGTGGTTAAGCGATTAGCTTTCTGCGCTATGTGTCGCGGATTCGATCCCCGCACGGAACAAATATTTGTATGATCTACAGATAGTTGTTTCGGGTCTGGTTGTGTGTGCATGTGACATGTATGTTTGTAAACTGTACCCACGATACAGGAGAAATACTAGTGTGGGGAAACGTTTTAAAAGAAAAAAAAACTGTATAGTTATAACCTACGATTACTTAAACCCAAAATACATAAGGACATTGAAAAAGAAAACATGTTTTTAAATCTCTCATTGGTCTTGTGAGTCCTGGGTTTGCAAAGAGGTATTAGGTTTGTGTATGGATAATGTCAGTAGCAACCCGGAGTTTGCAATGATTCTTGGTAGATGGCTATAGACACGCTCCCTATTACGTGAGGTTTAATGAGGCCATCCGGGAAATATGATAAATGGATGTACAACAGCACATCTCGGCTTAAACCCTTTCGGGATCATCATCATCATCATCAGCCAGAAGACGTCCACTGCTGAACGAAGGCTTCCCCCAAGGGGGGGTTTGCCATAATCCCCACGGTTGGCAGGCGGCTTGGGGATCGCAGTGGCTCATCGGTTAGTGAGAGGACGCTGCTGCCTGTCCTCCGGTGTCTGGCCGCAGTTTTAAGACGTACCCGGGTCAAACCTTTCGCGGTAAACAGGTGTAATGCTAAGCCAGCTTAATAAAATTTATTTATGCTTGAATTTATAACAACTGAGTTGATAAACTATTCTTATTCATGCCCAACACTTGAGACAGTTTGGTATAAAATGTAAGATATTATAGGCAAATGAAAGAAAATTGTTCCAAATTTGGCTATGGTTTGCGTATGTCCATATTAGAGCCAAAATAGACATAATTTATATAGGTATTATCTCAAAAGGTTCCTGACGTTTATAATGTTCAATATTCGCCAGATGTCGCTAAATAAATCTAGTTCGGATATTCGCAAATAGGAATCTGTTTTAGTCATCTTTTAATTGCGAGTTATGCTTTATTATGCTTTAAAGATTGTTTTGTTGGCTACTAGCCACAAAATGGTTGTTTATTTTATAATCTCTTAATCACTTTAATATTAGCACATTAATAGGCCCGATTTGTAATCATTTTTTACGCTAATTGGACCATTGATCACATAAAAATCCTATTAATTTCTTCTGTTAATGCTACATTAATTTTCCACGTGGAATATTATCAAAAACTACTGTATGCTGTAATCGGGTTTGACACGTGACCACGTGACCCTATCAAAAACAATACTGGCATGAAATTTAAATTTGTGCAAGTTGTCGGTATGGGCAAATTGTTAGATTACAAAATTAGAATTACCGTATCATCTTTTACACGTGTCAGATGTTTTTTTGTAATTGGAACATGGGTTTACGTTCCATTTCCCCA
Organism: Shargacucullia verbasci; assembly: GCA_947562105.1. Taxonomy (NCBI): domain Eukaryota; kingdom Metazoa; phylum Arthropoda; class Insecta; order Lepidoptera; family Noctuidae; genus Shargacucullia; species Shargacucullia verbasci. The sequence goes on from OX387280.1 coordinate 15,289,506, forward strand.
GCGTGTTACAAAACGTGAAAACGAGTTCGTGTCTAGAGAATAGGCAGCATCAGTTTCAAGTAAAAACCTAGGCACTACTCATATAACACCAAGAATGTAGATAGGGTAGACGAGCCTTTTGTGATCGAAAAATTATATTGATCCATTTTTGGTAGGTAACTGTTTCCACGAGTACCTACATAATTAGTACACTTATGTATAGTAAACGTATATTATTTAGCATATTTAACAACAAATTCTACAACGTCGGGATCATCAGATTTCGTGGTTCGTGTGATCAATATTTGCGTACAATACAGTGGCTTTTATATTAGAGAGTTTGATATTAAAAGTAAATAAATACATATTGGTTAACCATGATAACCGCAAATGTTAATAAGTCCGTTAAATACGTCGGTCACAGAAAACCAATTTAATTTGGGCTGTGAAACGCTTTACAAACAGCTGTGTTGAAGGATCACATAAGTTGGGTACAATTATATATTAGGTTAAATGGAGTGGACATGAATAAGTTAAACATGTTAATTGTATTTATTAAGGTAATTTTATGGGTTTGCTTTTCAATGATTATTTTTTTGCCATGATGTTATATTTTTTTTTGTTTACGACACGGTTGGCACCGTGGTTGAGAGATCGACTGCTGAGCTACGTGTCGCGGGTTCGATTCTCGCACGGAACAAATATTTGTATGATCTACAGATATTTGTTTCGGGTCTGGGTCTTCGTGTATGCGAATACACACCGTGCCTCGGAAAGCACGTAAAGCTGTTGGTCCTGCGCCTGATCTCTCTCTGGTCGTGTCGGATCGCCGTCCCATCGGACTATGAGAGTGAAGGAATAGAGAGAGCACCTGTGTTTGCGCACACACTTGTGCTCTATAATATCTCCTGCGTAATTGGCTAATCTCCGGTGAGATTGGCCGCCGTGACCGAAATCGGTCAGGAGGACATTATATGTATTTATATTTGTAATACCTATCTTTGTATAATAACCTATAAACAAGCCTTACATTCGTCTTATATGGAAAATGACCTAACCTTAAAACTAATTTTTATCTTTTTTTTTTAGTTAACTGTTAACATCTATATATAAAATAAATGTTCAGATAACACATTATTTGTTCAGTATTTGCGAGTCGGCGATTCGTGATAGCGCGGAGACCAAATTCATCAAGATAAGTGACATTGTAGCTGTTATATATAATTTTGTATGTGCATTGTAGATAATATTACAATATTAATAATGTATCATTAATCATCACGTTGTACAAATAATAATCAGTGCTATTGATATCAGTCGGCGTTAAAACAAACGATCTCAGTAAATTCACTAGAAATAATAATATGCATTTTGATATGGAGGAGCGTTGGCAAGTACGTGATATCTTTATGGCAATAATACCCAGATTTAAACAATGCACAAGTTAACAACTTATCAGTGCATGGCGCAAAATAATCTGTTAGTCCTTCAATACAGCCTATTAGATAATAATTTTAAGTTTATGGACGGAAATTGATAAAATAGTAATCATTAAATAAAAAATAAACACTTATCTTGTCCTTGATTTATACACTTGCTTTTAAACATTAACAGTTATAAAATAAATTTAATACTGCTATAAATGCGACAGTTAAACGAGATTAATTGTAAACATTACAAATGAAATGAATTAATGAGTTCTGACATTTATCAGTTTTTAAAAGTGTCTTTAGATGACATTTAAAATGTTTACTTCTAGATTGTACTTGATATTTCAGATGTAGCCGATTATCCAATTTCTTTTTAATAAATTAAAGTTTTTGAACAAACAGATTGTGATTGATCTACTTCAGATTTATTATCTGTGGAAATACCAATTAAACTGATTAAAGGAAGTGTTGACAGATAATTTATTGTATTCCTTTAGACCCATCAAAATATTTTTCCCTTTGCCATCATGATAGACTGTAAAAATACTATCACTCAGCCTTTATTTGTGAGGTTAAATAAATTCAAATGGTTATCGTTCTAGTATTTTGGGAATATATATTTTGTTTAATATGAATTCCCTTTATGATAAGATAAACAGTAATATTTATTTGAGGTGGCAAAACAAACATATTTGTAAAATAAACATTTGCAGAAGACGCGCGATTTTGGCGATACGCCACGTCACGAGCTGCTGCTAACGACTTCTGGTTATTTTTATTTAAATACGTAACAAAGTAAATAATACCTTATATAATTTGTTTATTTTGTTAGTTATAAAAAAATACCTATAAAACTTTTTTATTGGTTCAGTTATTTTAACATAATAAACACTGTAAATGAAATGAAATTTTCATTCTCAGAAAGACATTATCATCAATTTAAGTAACGCTACAGACGTTATATAACACAACATATTTTTGGAAACTGCAATTCTTACGATCATTGCCAAGATCGTTCACGTGGTTTGAGTACAAACTGAAATAAGTTTACACGACACTGACGACAATGTATGTAGGTACGAAATATGGTCGATATTTTAATGTAGTTTAAATCTTTACTGTTACTCAATATAATTACGATATAACCTACTAGCTTCTATTTTTAATTTAATCTATGTTTTGACTACTTATGCTAATGTATTAATTAAAACTTTATTTAAGTAACGCTACAGACGTTATATAACACAACATATTTTTGGAAACTGCAATTCTTACGATCATTGCCAAGATCGTTCACGTGGTTTGAGTACAAACTGAAATAAGTTTACACGACACTGACGACAATGTATGTAGGTACGAAATATGGTCGATATTTTAATGTAGTTTAAATCTTTACTGTTACTCAATATAATTACGATATAACCTACTAGCTTCTATTTTTAATTTAATCTATGTTTTGACTACTTATGCTAATGTATTAATTAAAACTTTATAAAGAAAAAAAAAACCAAACAAAGAGGAGTACTATGACGCCCAAGTATTCGTTTAGTATAGGTTTTTCGTTTAGGTGATTTTTGTTTTGTTTTTTTTTATAAAGTTTAAATTATATTTATTTTTAGTATTTAGGTTTCTGAGTACTTACTGTGTAACGCTTAAAATGAAACTTATCGTTAAATGTATAAATATTAATAACTATGAGTAGTTTTTAGTATATTTACGATAATACTATAAAATTAACATCTCATTGCTATGGAAACACAATTTTTACAATATAACCGTACAAAATTACGCATTGTAATCAGCATGACGTTTCTTGCTAATATATTATCTCTTATCGATTAGGAATAAAATTAACAGTTGCCGACGTGCCACAACCCACGTGCGTACAATTTAATTAGTACGCTCATATGTAGAACTTTTCATTGAATTAATTGGATCAGTGTCATCGGAATAATTAAAAAAATTATGAGGTTAGTCTAGTTTCCTTGGCGGCTGACATTAATTTTGGCGCGTATTCTTCGATTCGAAATTGAAAATGGAGATCGCCATTTTGTTGGAAGTGAGTTTTTGTTTCCTAATATTTGTACATTTAATTAATCACTAAACTATCTGGTATTATAATAAAAGAATTCTGGTATTATAATAATAAAAGAAGTATATTTTATTTACTTAAATATACAATGTGAACGTTGAGCGTAACCATTATGTTATCTGTGAACATCTATTATTTTAATTGTAGGTTTTAGTATTCCTTAATCACGATTTCTTTAATTACGCGATGATTACAATTTATTTTACACATGTCACTTACAAAATACCTGTTCTACCCAGCAACAAGCAAGTTATGATAGTGTTATCATTAAAGGTTATTTCAAAATAATAAACAAATGTTTTAACGGCAAAATATTAACTAAAATGGTTGATAATTAACTAAAATGGTTGATAATTAATTGATTAAATGCAAATTATACCAATTCAATTTGTTCATTTACGTTTGTTATTTATACGTGTGTCATTATTTTATTCGTTTTTATTTAAACATCTTTGAATTTGGATGTCGGCCAGAAGAAGAAAGTAATGAGTAGAAAGTGCAACAAGCCATTTATATTATATAAATAATTAGAATATTTTTAGTGTAGATCGATTAATCCTATACGATTACAAGAGCAATACTTGTAAACTTATATAATTATTTGTTTGTTTTGTAATTGTGTTCTCGAAAACGGCTTTAACGATTCCGATAAAATTTACACTATAGGGGATTTCGGGGACGAAAAATTGATCTAGCTAGATCTCATTTCTCGAAAAAATTTGTTCCGAGCATGCGCTCAGATATTTAATAATATAAACATGAAACTTAAGTGCTATATATTTTATTAATTTATAACATAAAAATATGTCTTGTAGTTTGTGTCTTCAATATATAACTAATTTATATTTATGTTTAATGAGCACGAAGTCCAGTTAACTTTATTGTTTTTTTTTTTTTAACAATTGACGTCATTCCGTTTGCCTTGAAGTGAAATGGCGAGCTGTGATGTGACATTTAAATATTTTTAGAAAAATAATTCTCGGTCTCGTACAAAATAAAATTATCTCTATCCGCCAGATGTCTAACGCCGCGCGCCGTCGGATTTTTATTTTATGAGAAGCGCCTTCTGAAATACCAAACAATACGAAGTATTGAGTCTAAAAATGGGCAAATGCATCACCAATTAATAAATGATGATTGCACAAAATATGTAGGTATAATTTTTCAATACCTACTTAATGTTTTTTAGCTCACTAAAATATGATTGGTCATGCCTGAACATCACGAATGATGTTGGTTCATTTTGCACTCGCATGAAAATTTCATCAGGTACGGTAATATTTTGATTCGCGCTGTTACCTGTGGTCATGTTATGAGCGTTAACAAACAAGTTACAAGTAAAAACAGTTCAAACCAAGTCTGCATGTGTGGCTTTCTTTTTATTTAAACCCAACAACAACGGTTTGTACTAAAAACCAATTTATCGTAGGTACTTAAGATTGTGAAAGATATAAATATATGTATTTTACTGTTACATTTCTCTAATCTAGCATAAATCAAAATTATACTAATGCTAGTCATTTACAAATCACACTTAATCGGATTAATTTTGACTTCCTCGTTACGAGCAATAAAATTAGATTTATCTGTGACAAATTCATAGTTTCAGAACCTAGGGTTGTTGACGATGATCAATTATTATATCAGCGGATACCACCGGATTTCCAAAAAAATCGATTTAACGCGTTATTAATCGAATATCCATTCGAAAAAAGATGGCGGTCACGCTAGTTTGCATACAAAACATGAGAGACAGAAAAGAAAATACAAATTTAAAAACGGAATTCGTGTCGGCCATCTTTGTGAACAAAATGGCTTTTTATATGCAGTTCTGTTTGTTTCGCCAGAAAACGATTTGCGATGCAATTTTGAACTTGAACTTGTGAAATCGGACGACGACCAGACCGGACCGGATAGAATAAATTATAAACCGCATTACATGAATTCGATAAATGATTTCTACTAGTTTTTGTTGCGGTTACATTCAAGTGAGTTTTTATTTATATCTTTGAGATGAATGACACTTGGTGGGACTAGTAGCATTCGATTAAATATCCTAAGTGGCTTTAGTGAGTGGATCATTGAAAAACGCATATTAGTCTAATTATATCGGAACTGCCATTACCTACAGATCAAAAGATACTTCTTAATTGGACCGATAATTGTCGTAGTAGCAGACATTTGCGCTTGCCTACAAGTTCAATGTAGGAACTAATGCAGAGAATCTAAATATTGATACACGATCGCTCAGCCGCAATTAAAGATTTCCGCTTAACAGTACTACATCAGAAGAATAGACTAGACAATCTAGATATATTAAAATTGATGACCATGCAATTTTGCATGGAAATATTATAAGCGGGATTCGCATACTCGCTGAATAGAGTACAGTTAAAATACGAAATCTAAGTATATTTATGAAAGCGAAAGACCATTACTTACTGTCTACTCAGGATATCTCGAGAATTCAGTCCCGAAGAGAGTGAAATAGAGATTCGAAGTATGTATGAAAAATCATTACACGTGTACAGAGCCACTTGCACAGCTAGTATTATTAATTATTAATCGGTTTCATAGAGCCATAGATAAAGATAACCTAAAATATCGTTAAGTTACTTAGCAAACTGAAGCCGATCATTCTGTTGCAACCACAGACTTGTATAAAATATTACAGAATAAATTACTTTCTATATATTTATATTCTAGACCTACTTATGTAGATATTACCAATCAAAACGAATCGTATGTCAATGAACTACAAGACAATAGCCTGTGCACTATAATAAATACAACTCCTGGAGCCAAAACATTGTACAGTACTCAATTCAAGCGAAACCAGTGAAATGTATTAGTGTATAAATATATTAAGTACTAAAGGCCTGTCTTTATTAAGTCGTAAAACCTAATTAAGGAACCGATGTTAAGATTGGAAATAGAAGGGCGTTTATAGTATTTAATCAACTTTTGAGTTTCCTATTTTGGATTAACGCAATTTCTATGAAATAAAGTTTTAGCTATAAAAAATTAAGTAGGTAAACGGGTAAAATTTAATTGTTGGCTACAATAATGTGCAAATAAAAACTTACTAAATTTACAAAAATGAGATTGAGATATTGACACGTGACACACGTCACATCAAGAGATCTAAAAGGCAAATTATTTACATTACAAATTGATTAAAATGGCCTTTTTAGGCCATTCGCAGTTCAGTGTTTCTTTTGTTCTGAATTATTCATTATCATAATCATCATCATCATTAGCCAGAAGACGTCCACTGCTGAACGAAAGAATTATTATTCTGTATTATTCAATTAAAGATATTCCTTGACCCAGCACAAGCTTTTTCTTCTGTCGAGATGGCATGGGCTATCTTATGGGAATTGCTCATGGCGAACGCAGTGGAAAGATTGATGACATCGTGGCTGACTGCCCAGTGTGCACCAGACAATCTCAGGTTCCGTCAGCCGTGGAAGCTTTGTTGCGCAAGAGCTGATATTTTACTAAGCAATTCAGATTCCTTCCCCTTAATCATCTGTGCTTACGACCTTCGACAAATATATGATGATTAATTTATCTAACTACGCCTATTAACGTGGTTAATGACTGTGGTCGTCCGTGGTTGGAAGTTATCAGTTAATCAATTACTGGCGCAAAGCTGACCACAAGATGACTCTATTTAATAGTGTTGTCTAGACGGGATGTAGTCGACAACGCTAATTAAATATTTATTGCGCGCGATAGTTAAATATTTATTGTGTAATGTTGAAATGATACATGAAATAAGTTGTAGTAGCGTTTTATTTTATTAATTAAGATGTTATTGTTAATTGTGATTAAAAAGGAAAATTAATTTCTTATCTATTTGGGTCAGTTGTACAATTAATTTTGATAATATTCAATGATTATAACGGAAAATTCAAGAGGTGAAGTTTAGAAGCGCTACAATAACTCAACTGTTATTTTATTTGCTAATTTTAAATGACACACACATGCCAATCAAAATATTTGTTAGTATGGATAAATGGTTATTTTGATAATTAATCTATTTTAAAGAAAATATATTATCGTAAATCGTATTATCATCAGTCAATAGTTGAATGACGTCAAACGCGATTTTTAGTCAAACAAAACAAGTTTGCTTACAGTTTGGACTTCGTATTAATCCAACACTATTGATTAAACAACCAAAATTATTAGTTGCAGTCACATTCTGGCGACTTTATTGATCCGGCTTTGGTTCGCCAAAAATTGCTGGCCATAATATCAATGAAAAAGTTCACAAAACATCGGCGCTGTTTGAAAGTAGGGCACGTGATATTTATTTGGGGTGAAAGATACATATTTTTGTTAGCAGAAGATTTTTTTAAAACTCACGCTAAAGATAACATTGACCGAAACATACGGCAGACAATGTTATTTTAGATTTACAATAGCAATCACAAATAAGTAAGACGATGATGACGAAAAAATTTAGACGAAAAAATAAAAGTCAAAGATGCAATTAAATAAACTGCACACGAAATCCGAATAAATTTATCCAATGTTCCGTTAATGGTCATAGTATTTGTATTTATCTACGTGAAGCTATAATTAGGTATTCCACATTAGGCAAAGGTAATCGACTGTCAACTTGTCGCGTCAAGTATCGCGTTCTGCATTACATGACCTTGTTAGAGCGCCACGCTTCGTGACGTAGACGCTACGTCATTCTTCGCAATTGTAACTGGATCGAGATGTCGTGGGTGAACGACTTTCAAAGGTCACTTCGGCGTGAAACTTTTGCGGCTGGTTCTAAGAAGTTTTGTATTCGAAATGCAAGTCTCGGAACAGAATACGGTACCTACTTATGAAGATTTTGATAAATTAGCCTTTTAAAGTGCTACTAAACTGGTTGTGAAAATTTGTTCGTCAAAAACGAAACCTCCTTTTGATAAGTTAGAAAAATCTCTGACAATTAAACTGCTCAGTCACACGGTGCATTCCATTCAAAACTTAAATTACCAAGTTTTTCTATTAGTACTGCAATTTAGCATCGAGTTAAGTACGAGGCGATCCCCTCACACCTGTAAATATAACACTGTATAATTTCCATACGTTTGTTTGCTTTTACGTCATTTTCTCTAGTGTAAAATGACGGTAACACTTGTGTGACGTAAAGCACTATTGTTAAGTGGTAAAGTATAAAGTTTACTACCTACATTACGATAGTCTCCGGGTAACCCTGACCCGAACTAAAGGGTTATAAAAGGGATAAAATACATCTCTTTTGTATGGTTTAAACATTTAAAACAAATAAACATTTGGGAGAGTTATATGCATGTTACAATGACACTTAAACCTTAGTTGTACAATTTAATTTTGAAATAAAAATAAGTAAGTGTAGCTTGACGCATTGTCAAATTTAAATGCGATCTTTTGTGCTGACATATTCTTAATTCAATTAATTTAAGTAACAATGATACCGCATCTCATGTACTTAAATGGCGTGTCATTTCAGTTGTGACTTGTATCTCAATATGGCATAAAGAATCGTAAGCGGATCTCTCAAAGAACACAGCCTTATAAGAAAACTTGTCTCCTGCACATTACACTCATTACAAGGCGCCTCTGACAGTTTTTAATTACGCCTTACATACAATTACGTAAATAATATAAAGAATTATAGCTCTTATAAACACCGCTTAACGTTTTTAATTGCATGAATTCTCACCACATGTAAGGGTGAGAATGCATAACTTTTACTCGATACAAATCGTACGACATCAAGAATCGATATTTCATTTTTCGAATGCCATTTTAAACCTACCTTTCGGATTCGGATACAGTCATGCAATCTAGGCCGTCACATCGCGTGTTCCATTCGTTTATCTTAACCGGCTCGTTAAGATCTTTAACACATGGTCGATTATTTAACTAGAGTTAACCGCACGTTTATCGGAACCCACTTGCATTAATCCACACAATAGCGTTTTAGTCAATTGAGTGCACATAGTAACGATTGCAACTAGTAATTACTGCTAATAACTCATTTAGTACGACATCTGAGCAATGTTTTTAATCATAGTACATTATGAAACGTCAAATAAAAAATATCATGACGTGTTTCCGATCGCATTAAAAAGCAATAAATAAAAAGTCGGAACAAACATACTTTTTAATTTATGTAAGGAATGGCAGATGGGCATAGCTGAACGTTGAATGATGTTTATGCACTGAAAAAACTGTTATGTCTTATATAACAAAAAGTTAGACTACTGGTTACCCAAAAAAAGTGACAACATAACTACTGCTATTTTTAGTCAAACCCGGTTATGTTAACAGTATAACAAAACTATTTTATTATATATTAACAAACGATATTTGTTGCATTTTACAAAACCATTTATTACCATTTAAGTTCATGGAATGTTTGTTAACAGCAAAATAATGTTGTTCCTGATAGGCTACATCTTCTGTTATTAACTGTAAAACAGTTTGATTATATGTAGTCAGAAGTTTCTGTAGCTTTACGATATACCTTGTGGTTAATTTTACTGAACAGTTTTGTTGCTATTAAACATTATTTACTTATTATTAGCTCAACTTCTTCAGTAATTAGTAACAAATTATTTGTTTAAACGCAACCTCACTGAGATGTTATTTGTAACGTGATGTATTTTGTTATTTATAACTTGAATTATTTTGTCAATTGTAGCATGATGTATTTTGTTAGTTGTGACGTGATTATTTTGTTAATTATAACATGATGTATTTTGTTATTAGTAACTTAACTAACTTTGTTACTCATAACTTTACTGTTATGTTATTATAGGATGTTCAGGGATCACTAGTTTGTAACCAAAATTATGAAATAAAAACAGTTTTGTTGTAATAGTATTTATACTCGATCCAAAAGATACTAATTGTATAGACAGTTTTATAAAAATTTATTTGTGTCACTAATGTTTTGGATCGAGTATGAATACCATTACAACAAAACTGTTTATATTTCATAATTTTGGTTACAAACTAGAAGAGTAATCATTAAAACTATTTATTTAACGAAGAAAATATAGTTTTTATTCATTTAATTGAATTACAATTGAACTCTCTGTGTTACATACATTTTACCGTTACGAGCAATATTTACGTGATTAGGTACATGTGATAATAAAGAATCATGAAACATATGTATAGTTTCTTTGACTTCTAGATATTCTACTTGAAAACAATTCAAATGATAATCAAAATCAACAGTCGACAACATTGTACATTCTAAAATAATTCTGTTTTCGTTATACACAAACACTTGACTAACAGTTTTAAAAATAACATCACCAAAATCATAACAGTCTCCACTAACATCGTGGACAAGAATAGTTCCGGGTTTGTAAAGTGTGCCTTTTACTTTTACCCATGAAACGGGTACCAAAGACAATGCAGGGTCTAGATTTAAATTACTTATAACATTGTTGCGGTCCTTTTTTGAAATTCGTTTGGTGACACCAATAGAATATGAAGGACCCAATGAACCTTTTACAAATATTTCATTTAACTGCAGTTGATGTTTTGTAGCAAGAGTTAAAGTGAGATTGCGTCGATTAAACGATGCCCGAGCTGACATTTTTGACAGTCTATGCTTAGCCTCAAACCGCATACTCCAGCAATGTACAAGTGGTCCAAATTTCAGCATAATGGAATGGTAGTGGACAAGAAAATGAAATTTAGGTTTGAGGTTCTCATGGGAAAGTTTTATATAAAGTTCATTGAGTTCAGCTATTAAAAACTGCAACAAGCTAGACATTTCTTTAGTAATCACAGTGCTCATTAACGAAACAACCATCATTTATACAATGATACACAGTAAAATTATGTCCACTATGGCTTAAAGAAAAATGTTTAAAAAGATCCGCGACATTACTTACAATTTTGTAACATAAAAAACAGCTTGGCATGTTTGATGAAACAATTAATCTATCCTATCAGTTATCCTTAATTCCGAGATCACTCATAAGAGCATTTACTGTGGTATAAGATTTGTCATATTTAGTTTTAATTTTAAAAATTCCTCTTTGAATAAATTGCCATACATGACAAGACTCTTTGGGATACTCGGCATTAAGGACAAATATCACTTTTAAACAAGCATCTACTGCTCTGACTATTGATGGCATCTCATATTGTATATTATTAATAATAATATATCTTGCCATAATTAAGTTTTTGGATGGTCCAACTACCATAATAAACGGCTGCAATTGAAGACCCATGCTCATTAGCTTATTCCTCCTTCTAGTGATGGTTTCTGCTATCTCAGCTGGACTGTTTACTTGTGTAATAAAGCCTTCTAAAACTTCTTGCTTTGAAGGCCGCCATTGTTGTTTTTTAGTTGTTGTTTTTGTTGACGTAACATTTGATGTGTTCAACAAAAATGGTAGACTGGTCATAGCAATCATATCTAGTCCTTCTTCATTAGATTCTGAAAACGAAAATTGAATTAAATATCTAGTAATTTCGTTTTAAAAGTGTCAAAAAAAATCTCTCGTCATATTAACAAAACGGTCACCCATCCATGGACTCAATTTACTCAGTGAGAGAAGATACAGAGAAGTAGGTCCACTTACCATCAATGTCGTCTATAAACTCCTTCTTCTTAATCATGTCAATGATTTTGGGCCTTATTAATAGCCAATTTTCATCAAATCCCCCAGACAGTGGATACATTGCATTAAAATCTTTTAACATCTGCAAATTAAAATATTTATCTATTTAGTACATTGGTTTAATTGTACATCATTCACTCATAATCTTCATCCCAACCTCAAGTTATTTACGCGTGATAAAAGGGTGTTTCACGCGAGTCTATACAGCATTATTTTTAGTATACATATACTAAACTTGAAAGTAGTTTGTTCAGAATCAGTAAAAGAACCGATTGTAATAATTTTTATACCATGTAATCCGCGCGTGCTATCGGCGCATGGCTAAAAATGTGATACATGCGCATTCGCACTCACCCCACTACCCCACGCCGACCGGAAACTAGGGATGACCATGTTTATGGGAGGACAACGAGACAATATAACAAGCTTGAAACTTTGTGAGTTTCCATTATACAGTTTTGATTATTTTTATGCACAGCATGTTTATCTTTTAAGGTTGGCTCACTATAACCTTTTTTATCGAAATCAAATTTGTTCTAAATAATGTATTATTTGCGAAGGTGTTTTTAAACATGATATTAATTCTCATCCAAATAAATACGTTATTCATCACAGGTATTTAATTTTGAACAAAAATTGCGCTTGGCACATTTTGATTTCAATGAATATCTTAGAAGATATCATAGTTTTAAAATAACTCCGCAACAAAATAATGATGAAGTACCACGCGGGCATTTATGATGTGCAAGGCGGGCGGTCATAAAGACCGATTTCGACGGGATTTTCACTGGCAGATAGCTGATGTTATAAGGAGTAAAGTAGACTACTTTTATTTCAGAAAAAGAATTAGGCTCCACGCAAAAAAATTCACGAATTCGTAATCCACGCAGGCGAAGCCGCGGGTGAAATCTAGTGTTGTATAAGGAGAAAACCAGATTCTTGGTACCTACCAAGTATATTCCGCCCTGTTGATTTACAGGCTTATACTTAAAAAAATATTCATCGATTGTCATATCTTTAGATGCCAAATTGCTTAATCTTTTTTTTGTGGTCAGTTGCCAGTACAATTCTACAGTGCTCCAAGGATCACAATTATTATGAAGCCATGTTAGTTTATCCTCAATATCAGTATCAGCTTCAGTGTTGTCTTTCAGGTAACTGATCGCCTCTTGTACCCTACTTGTACTAGGGAGTGGAGAAACTAGCCCACTGGAGTAATTTGAAGATGTCGAAGAACATCTTTTTTCCTTTAATTTAATAATGCCTGACTTAATAAAGTCTCTGCGGCGTTGTCTATAATGGTCAAGAAGTTTTCCTTTAGCAGAAACTTTTTGTAGTGGGCTGAAGCTGGCAAATGGTATAAAATACACTGAAGAACTCTCTTGCTTAAATATTTTACTGATTTCATAAGCCAATTGGTAAAACCTAGAGCTCAATTTTTTTTTTTTCAGGGTCATTCTTTAATTCATTGTCTATTATTATGTGGCACAGCCTTCTTCGAGCTGCATTATTCAACAGTCCTTTTTCTTCATATTGCAGCAAAAGTCCTTTGCCTTCATTACAAGAATTTAGAATGTTATACAATTCCTACAAAGAAAACATTATAGGTATTAATTATAAACCTAAGAAATATTGTGCCATAACTTTAAAGTGTTATTATGTTTTACTTTGTCAATGTTGGTTAGCTCATAATTGGGGAATATATAAGACCGAGGCCATTTCTGTTTAAGATACTTATGATATACTGTATACACAAGCTGTAGGTAAATCTATATTTTCTTCTTATTTAAGAGTCTTGCTCTTGTCGGTGTAGCTGATGAAGTTCTTAATAAATTAAATTTATAAACCGGTAAGGTTGGTAATTGAAACACTTGTAAATACAATTAAATAACCAAATCAATCAGTGTATTATGTGTGTAGATCATAAACTTTTTGGATGTTTTAAGTTTAGTAATTACCCCCAAACTGGAGTTATTTAATGGTAAATAAACATTAATACTTATTTCATAACTTGTCTTTGTTGTGTACAGTCAACTTTATGTCAGTGTTAGTGGTAATACTTTCATCTTGACATCACTCTTATTACTGAACCACAGCACATATCTGTATACTGCAGGAATCGAATCTACTATCCGAAGTCCATTTCTTATTGGATTTAAAATGGTATACCACAGAGTAAATCGTAAAATGGTTATTTCAATGACATCACAAAGTGAATTATAAAAATAATTACTTAGGATAGTTTACCTCCAGTATATAGATATATAATATGTAGTGTGAGTGATACCACTGACATTAGATTGACTGTACCTACTACCTACCTAGCTACTACCTAGTTAATAGTATGTAATTGTAAGAAACTCACAGAATGTTCTTTATACTCATCATCAGATGCAGCAGGAAGGAACAAAGTCTTTGTAACTGCTGGATCAGGCAGCGGTTCAGTATCATTTACTCCTTGGAGTGTATATTCATACAAAGTTACACTAGTATCATCCAAAATTGTAGACTGAAAGCAACAGGCAATGTCAATAATATAAACATCCATAATTACTTTTTAAGTGAAGTAATTTGTTTATTATATTAATTTAAGAAATATAATCATGGGTGGCCACAATTGATTTTCCATTGTTTGGTTTTCATTCTTTGAGGGATTAATTTTAACATTAATCACTAAACAATGGACATACTCAGAGCAGAAAAATAATAATTAAAAAATTCTGCTGCTCATCATAATAAGGATAAAGTACATGTATAACTCATTTTTTGACTATTTATTATGCATGTAAATTTTTTAAACAAAATTAATTAGACAATAAATTAATTAAAGCTACTATAGAACCAATGAATGCTACTAATAATGCAGTCCTTGTAGCAAATTTCTGGGCTGAGACTGTCTAGACTGTAATTGACTTTATAATAAGAGGTAGGTAATCAAACCATACTTACTTGATTTGCATTTGATTGCTTTGTAAAGGCATTTGACATTATTTGGTTTAGTAATTTAATTTGTGTGGCAAGTTTTGCACGGTGTCCTATTACAGGCACTAAATCTCTTAGGCCAGCATCTGACAACATCTGAAGTGTTTCCAAATCAATGGAGTGTTCTGAAAATAATAAATATATGTACATACCTTCTTAATTACAATAATAAGTATGTATTTCTACATAGGTAGAGTATGGTTGATGGATCTTGGCCAGCCTGAACTTCATGTGCAGTGCAGATAGATGTTTTTACATTAAATATATTTCTGTATTTATCAGGAACAATTTATATTGTGTTTGATACATTACATACCTACATCATTTTTAATAATATTAAATATAGATCTTAGTAGACAGGTACCTACTGTTCTGTATTGAATTCACCAGTTCACAATATATTTAATAACTATTTTGTAATCAGAGTATACTATAAAGCATGTTTGAAATTCAGATACTATGATCAGACCAGCCAAGATCCATTGCCCATGCTGTACAATTTGACTTTGCTTTTCTGAGCATTAGGAACCGAAGGAATGCCCAAGAATACTCGCCACTGCAGAGCACGCTACCCTACATACATTTTTTTCATTTTAGTATAAAACAAAACAGTTGATAGAGTGAGTAAGATTTTGTTTGAAAGCATGGACGTGTGTTACCTGGCGCGCAGCGTCCGTCTGCGGCCTCGGCAAAGAATACTATATGATAGTCGGCATGGGTGCGGCTGCGCCAGTGCCTACGTGCTGCGGCCGGTACTTAAAAACGCTTGGGGAATCCCGGGGCGGTGAATCGTCGGGCGGATCGTCTTCGCGATAGGCGCGAAGCGCGGTAAATTTTTGATGTCTATATAAAACCGAATTTGGGATTTTGAAGATTACCTATATAGTACCTACACCTACGGACCTTCTGACGGATTCAAATGTAATTTTATCAGGTTTCTTTCAGGTTGGTGTTAATATTATTATTTCAAAACGTACTCACCTATAAACTTCTCAATATAAGTATCAAGGCCTCATGACTTAAGATAGTCGGCGATAGTCAGCTTCGCAGCTGTTTCCTCGGGTGGCTCCATGAGTTTTTTATATTTTTTCACATTATCATTTAACAAAAACATTTAAATCGAATCGGGGGCAAAACAAAATGTATGCCCCATGCAAGATCCAAGGGAATAATTCAATATATAAAAGGAGTACAACCAGATTAACTTGGATTATTTTTAACAAACTCCGTGCCATGGGTCTTCAGACAGCGGTGAAAACACGGTGAAAAGAAAACTTGCGCGAGCGCTAGCGGGTGAGGCCGGGCGGGGCGGTACGGAAAACGGAAGGGAAACATTCAAACATTAGCAAATACGTTTCGTTACACGCAACAAAATTTTGTATAAATGACTGTCCGAAAGTTTGTTAAATTCAGCATTTTAGAATTTGTTTGTGACAACAAACTATTTTAGATATGAAATAACTTCGAGGATAGCACTAAACTATAAAACTGTAAAGTTATAACTAAACTTGTAAAAGACTGCTAATAACTTAAATATTGGTAAAAAAGATTGGTTGCTCGTAAAACAAACTGTCGTGTAAATAATTAACAAAAGTTTGTTAAATTTTAACTTACCCCAGTTGAGTTAATACTTACCTAAACAGTAATTGATAACCAATAACTTAAAGTTTTGTAAAAAGTAGCATGACTCAAATAACAAAACCTGGTTTTACAAGATGTAACTGAAGCACATGGGTTGCATTTAAACTAAGTTTGCTTGTGAGTTATCAAAGTTTAGCTATTTTCACAATAGCTCAACTGTTTTTGTTATTTAGTTTTTTCAGTGTGATACTGTTGATTCTTGGTTTATGAACCAATGATGCGAAAGACGTGAGAATGCAATAGAATCATTGCAATATCTAAAACTAATTACCGTTATAGAATTAATTTAAATAGTTTCGTTCTCAGAAAGAAATTTAAAACACTTATCTGTGAAGACGATCTAAAAATAGACATGGCGCCGTCTTTGCTTCACCTGCGCAGCTTAAATGTCGGAAAAGAGCGTGACTTGTATGGCTCTCAGAGAAAATGCGTTCTTGATAAAAATAACTGCTCGGATTGAATCTGTACGGACCGGTCTGTAATCATGTGTTGTGCAACCAGCAAATGATTACTTTTTTCATGATAATTTATGTGAATGCCGGTTTCTTATTGCGAACAATATCAAATTGTGAATGGTATCGGACGAATGATTTCTGTGAAGTCCTTTTCAGAAGGAATGCAGTTTTGATAACGAAAGCTGATTCTTTAAAGCGAAAAATTGCACTTGCCGTTCAAAAGAACATACAAAGATCAATGCCAGACAGGGTGCCAAAAATTCTGTTTCATTCTAGAGTACAATTTGATGGGCGTTCGTTTCAAGCGTGCACAAAAATTGTGTCAAATGAGTTTAAACGTTTTGGCCATGAGATATTTTGATTTTAGAACTGCTCATAATAATATCAAGATGTGATAAAAATACCACAGAATAATCCAGTAATGATGTCGTACCATTTCTTTCTTAAAATACAATTGTTGGTTGCGAAGAATTCTCGCATCTTGTACAATTCATCGTTGCTACATGTGACCTCGATACATTGTACTGCTAACGAGAATCCAGGGATGTCTGTACCAGTTACTAAGTAACTAGAGTGATATGGATGTACAGCAAGTAACATGAGAACTTTCTTCAAAAAAAAAATTTAACTCTCTCCAACCATAAGGTAGACTCTAGAGTAGACTAGCATTCATAATCTTTAAACAGCTTCAATATCTCTGCAAAACAAAGTTATGGAAATAACTCAAAAGAACATACATATTTGTATTTTGATAATCCTAGCAACAGCATGTTATTATTTTACAGCCATGGAAAATTATATGGATAGCCTATCTTATACTGTTCCATAAATATTTAAAGAGGCAAATAAGGGGATAGATTGTACCACTTTATCAAGAACAGTTGATAAGCACCAATCCGAGCACCAAGCCAATTATGGCACTATCAACAACTCTTTAGCAGGAAGACGATGTTCCGTAGACTTTAAAGGACTATTGTTATTGTATCCCTACAGTCTCCAATCAATAAATGGAGACGCGAAACCTTGCAATCTTATCGCTCTTATAGCGATAGTCATGGCTAAATCGGTGACTTTGCACGCTCGGGAAACGTGACTGCATGTGCTCGGGGAGACAACGTGATAGTCAAAATCGATGTCATCTTGATCTTTCATTCTGTTGCCTTTTAGAGATCCAACAGCTGAACAAAGAAGAGTTTATTTGTGATCACTAAAAAGCTTCAAGAACCAGCTTGGTTTTTCGTCTTTCGATTCTCATGGTCAAATAAAGGAGTATTTTTTGTCAAAAGGAGCGTCATATAGAAAGATTTGATTAATGTTATTTATGCGAAAGATTAGACAAAAGCTTTAATTTTTCAGGTGCAGTAGTTAACCGTTGTTAATTGTATGTATTGTAACAATGTCACTCTGTTGCCTCTCTGAAGGAACGGCTTCAAGGACTGGAGTCATTTCTGGATAGGTAGGTAAGGTAGTTGTAACAACAATTGTTCTGTATAGCCCTAGAGGAAATTGTTTTTTAGCATGAGGAATTATAATTATTGTGAATCATCGTAAATATATCGTGATACCCTTTTTCCCACGAGATGAAGCGAGACAGATTTATAGGAAGCAGAGAATTCAGTTACATAATTGAGGCCATGAGAATAATAGTGGTCTAACTACATTTTTCACAATATTGAGTTTATGATTTCTTACAGTTAAAATTGACCATTTTGGTTTCTACCAAAATGGTTTCTTTCTCCAGAGTGGCCTAAAAGTGATTCACTAAATATTTAGTAGATTGTTAAAATTGATCATTTTGGTAGAAGCCAAAATCAATTTTAACTGTAAGAAATCAAACTCAATATTGTAAAAAATGTAGTTAGGCCACTATGGTTCTCATGGCTTCAATTATGAGAAATGATAGCAAGAACGCCAATGCAACAAGTTTCTCATCGTCTCATATTACAATTTAATGCCATAACGTTGTGAGAATATAAGTAAACATATAGTGTGAGTTATAAACATAGGGAAGTATTAATTTTTTACTTGTGATAGATAAAACGAATAAACGATTGCTAGAAGATAAACCAGAAGATCGTCGGAATTATGGTTGAACAAAGCTATAGTTAGATGGCGCTAGACAATCTATACATATTATAAAATTAAAACAGGCCGATGTCTGTACATTATAGATATTGGAGAAAAACTTATATGGGGGGGTCTTTATTAGAACAACAGAAGCCAAAACAATAGTTTTTAGAATTTTTGTCTGTCTGTATGTTTGTACACGCATCATGCATAAACTACTGCACGGAACTGAATGCAATTTTCACCGATATATTGCTAGAGGTCTAACTTAAAATATAGGCTTTATTTTACCGCAGGAAAATATCAGATTCTAAATTCCACGCGTACAAAGTCGCGGGCAAAAGCTAGTAGTAAATATATATCGACTACACGACTTCGACCACAGAAAGAAAATAACCAAAATAGGTCTGTTGGGGGTAAATTGTTCGACGAAGTCAAAGGCTATCGGTAGCTGTAAAGCCATTAGCAGATGAATTGATGAAATCTATGGCATTATATGATTTACTCAGCAGATATAAAGCCAAGCTAACAATTAAAGGGTTTTTATATCTATCATCCGCCAGCTGGATCTCAATGCACTATCGCTTATTCGGGTGGACGCTGGACGCGTGCAATCTGTGACACATCCCTAATGAATCTTGCGAACAGATAGATCGAGCGTATGGCGGACAGATGTAGACATATTTAAACAGTATCAGTTCCATCCAGTTGTTATTTGAATTACGAATAAGTAGACGTCAAATTAACGGAGCGTTAAGTCGACGAACTTGCGATTAGAAATCTTTGCACATGCCAGCACATGTGTTGATTGGCCGTTTATCTCGTTGTAACGACGTTATTTTGTTATCAACGTGATTAGGATTGTAGATAACAGTATATGCGTTGTTTGTAAAGAAATAAAGATAGGAAGAGTAATAAAATCCCATTAGAAGGTTAGTTTTATTGGAATTTTGCTGTCGGAGAGACGAAACCCGACTTTGCTTTTTTCTTAATTGTATTTAATGTGATTCTGAACAATTATTTTTTCAACCGTTTTGATTTCATTTCTTGTCAAATTTCGCACAGCCCTATGAAATAATTGCACGTTACTGGTACATAGTATGTGTGTAGTATTCACACGTAGTGTGTGTAACTTTATGGGCGAACTGTCCAAAATGAGAAGTATATTCGCAGCTCCGTTCACAAATGCACCCACTGTTGTTAGGATTTAAATTTCAAACAATTATTCGATATTGCACCGGCAAATATTTATGAGGCATTAAATCGATTGTACATATGTAGGGTATCGGAAATGTAATCGACAAGAAACCTATATCGCAATTGATTTAATTCTCGGAAAAGGTTTAAGGTACACTTCCATGTTATTGTTTCATTCATGCTTACGTCTTTCTATTTTGAGGTGACATAAATTCAACCCATTACTGTCCCACTGTTGGGCAAGAGTCTCTTCTCAGAATGAGACGCTGACCCGATGCGGGTTGATGGACTACATACACCGTCAAGAACTTTATGGAGCCCTCTCAGGTGTGCAGGTTTCCTCACGATGTTTTCCTTCACCGTAAACGCAAGAGATTTGAACAAAGACCCTCCTGCATGGATGGCAAGCGTTCAACCGCTAGACTATCACGGCAAGATATAATAAATTCTTATTATTTTGGTTTTTCGCACCAAATATCCTGCTGCCAACATGGGGGATTTCTGAAATTAAATTGAATAATCTGAAGTTCAAAGCATTTTTGATATAGGTTAATCCTACTAATATAATATTATAAATGTGAAAGTTTGTGAGGATGGATGCATGGATGGATGGATGGATTTTTGTTACTCTTTCACGTCAGAACGGCTGAACGGATCTGGATGAAATTTGGCACAGAGATAGATTATAGTCTGGAATAGCACATAGGCTACTTTTTATCCGGGATAATGTACGGGTTCGTAAACCACGCGGGCGAAGCCGCGGGTGGAAGCTAGTTTATAATATCTGTACTTCACGTACAAATAAATGGTTACTATCGCATGAAAGCTACGAAGGTTGTGCGTGAGAGAAGGGGATTTTTTGCCGTTTCTCTGAGCCAACTTTAATGATTAATGATTGGTCTGATTAGATTATAATTAACAACTTGAAGGCGAACTTTAATAAGGATTTGTTGAATTTGTATCATGATTTGTGAGTTTGAGCATGCTCTTCAATTTGTAACGTCAAATCAAGATTTGGGATTACCCTCATTAACGACATGAGAAATGTTTTTTATTTTTATCACGTAATGCACATTTGACTTTATCATCCATAGCTCGTTAAGCGCCAGATTCATTTTATTTAATCTTTTTGATGAAATAAGTCATTCCATTTTTTAAACTAATATTTTATATCTTCAGTGTCGCTTGGAATTAGATTAATGTCCAGAATGGCCTATTTAAAAAAAAAAGATATTCATTGACTATGGGAAACGTTTTATAATGACAACGAAGTAAACGTCACGCAATTCTCATTTTCGTTTGTACGATTTGCTACCATTGCAAATTACTTTCAACCAAAAATAAGTTTGGGATCATACGATTTAGATAGGAAAACAATCACTTTACTAGATTAGTCCTATAATTTAGATAATTATTGTTTTGAAACAATGTATGATGTTCATGCCAGACAATGAATGATTCAAGTTCTATTTTAATCAATGGGAAGATAAAAATATACATATATAGATTATGTTAATCGTAGAAATGCTAATTACATACACATTATCAAGGTATAAAAAAATAAAAACCGACTCCAAAAAAACTCAAAAACAAAACTAATAACTAAAAAGCAAAAAATAAATCTTTTATTATACAATATAGTAGTTGAAGAATATTGAAATCGGTGCCAAGTAAAACATAAAAGTAATATACCTTGCTGTTATAATAGCGACATTGAAACAACGGGTTCACGTAGAAATTGTCGAGTGCGGAGCGAATTATGCGTCGGACACGACACATGCACTTCGCCAATCGTGTCGGTTTATCATTGCATGTTTTACTTGACACCGACTTCAATATTCTTCAACTACTATATTGTATAATAAAAGATTTATTTTTTGCTTTTTAGTTATTAGTTTTGTTTTTGAGTTTTTTTGGAGTCGGTTTTTATTTTTTGTTAAAAAATTTAATTATTTTACAATTTTGAGTGATGGGTAGACCTAGTAAAGACGATTCTCTTGAAAACTTTACAAAGGTCAAATGTATGTTGCCCCAAGTCAAGTGAAAACCTTAGACGGTATTGCACTATGTGATTTTAAAATCAAATAAATTACTTAGCCGACCATCGAATCTGCAATATTACCCATCTCGGCTTAAAGTGCGCATCAATACGAATAAAATAAGCCCAAACACTATGTAGCTGCTATCAACCATTATGGAGTTCCCTAAACTGTACTGCACCTGCATCACGGACCTTGCAGTGACAGTCATTACCCATCTCGGTGTAAAGATCTTGTCAACACGAATAAAATAAGCTCAAACACGAGGTAGTTAAGATGTACCGTTGAGGAGTTCCCTCGATTCTCTGTCGTCTCCATCATCAGATCTGCCCTAAACCTCCATAGTATTGTAGTCTCATCAGATATACACATAAATATCAAGTTCTTACCCCATGCTCGCCTACAATTTTCAAGAGGTGCCCTCGATTTCTCAGGGTTTCCACCTTCAGGTCCTGACCTGATGACAATGGGACCAAATGACAAGCATACCCTTTCAAATAAAAAAAGAATTTTTGAAATCGGTCCAGGCGTCTTCGAGTAATCGAGTAACAAACATAAAAAAAAAAAAAAAAAAAAAAAAAAAAAAAAAAAAATACAGCCGAATTGAGAACCTCCTCCTTTTTTTGAAGTCGGTTGATAAAAGATATTATAAATGATGACTTTTAATATGGACTTTGTCCTAGTTCTTAATATGAATTTGAATAAGGAAGCGTATTTTTCTACAGATAATATAATCATATTTTGATAAACGATAGATAAACCGAACAGGGAACAAACCAATGATGAAAGTGACTTTTATTTCAAATATAGAACTTGGATAGCAGAAAAGAGTTTTTATACAATTTATTTTTGTTCCGAAGCGTGATTTGATAAAACAAAATCTCTGCATTGATAAACATGTGTTATTGAACTTTGGTGTCTGCTTGCCAACTCTACAATGCAAGAATATACAGTCTACCCATTTATTTATACATTACAATAAACTGAATATAAGAAAATTCATTTTATTCAATCTATTGTGTTCTTTAAAGCAGATAATGGTTTCATAATAGCATGCAATCCTGTTTGTCTATGACGATATCGGTACCTTCCTACATTAAAAACTGTAAATTCAAAAAGTCGGAAATATTGAAGTCCATGTGGATTTTCATCATTGGCTATCGATCGTTATCTACGTCAAAGGGATTAGCGTAAATGACACTGACAGATTGTTTCCTTATCTGTCGAAAACTATTCCGCGGCCTATTGATCTAAAATGTGCGCGGTAAAATAATAATAGTGATACAAAAAACTCAAAAATGTAACTAAAAAGCAAAAAATAAATGTTTTATTATACAATATGATAGTTGAAGAATATTGATGTCGGTGCCAAGTAAAACATGCAATGATAAACCGACAGACAACATACAGTGGAATTGAGAACCTCCTCCTCTTTTTAAAAAAGAAAAAAAAAAACTATTCTTGTTCTTTTTTTAAGATTTTGAAGGAGATTTGATAGACATGGCTGCCAAGTACAATGAACTGAAATAATGATAGCGATGGAACTGCCTTCTTATCTGTGACCAAGACCGATGAGATTTAGGTTTTTGACCTCTCTGCACCCTTGCTTTAATTCGTTTTTCAGGATCTTTATGTTTCCTTTAACATGGTTTTTAATCTAAAGCAATAAGATTATAATGCCTACTCCTCTTCTCTCGAAGAGTCTCAATTAAACTATTCCTCTTCGATTCTTTTTAAATTTGACCATTAAGTTAAGTAGCTTATTTCGTCAGCGATGATTATCTCTAAGCAGTTTAAACATATTTGTCACTGTCATTCTTATATTATGGAAATGAGATTTAAAAATAGGTTGAACTTAAACGCCAGGTAGAATCTAAATCATTCAACCGACAAAATGCCGAGTCGATGATGCCATTGCATTGTTTACTGTCAAAAAACGTCACCTATGTGTTTGGATATTTTGGGAACAAAAAAAAAAAAAAAAAACAAGTTGCCCCTCACCGATCTTTCACCACAATTTATAGCCAGCGATTGATATTTTTAGATTAACGATCGATTGTGGGAGGCCTAAAATCCCAACTATTAGGTTTTTCTCATACATTAAATTTGACATTCGATAGAAGAATGAAATGATAAGATAATTATAATCACTGCCGATCTACATGATCTTTTTGTTCTAATCAGTCAATGTAGATGTAGATGAGATATCATTGTTATATAGACTTTCCAGTACTTACAGTTCTAAGGTTTTATTAACATGCATGCGACATTTTATATTATTTCAAGATACATGTAAACCACCATAATTTTAAACTAATTTATTACCTTTGTCAATGAGAAATTGCCAATGATTTAACATTACAAAAATCTTCCATTGTCTTAGTTATCGAGGTCGTTATGTAACCGAAGATTAACCGGCGATAAACCGATCACTCAAAGATAGTGACACCCTTTGATACGAGAACATATTGTACCTACAGAATATTGTCAAGTCTAAACATATCATCCTGAATAGATTATTAAACATGGCCGCCTCGAAAGACTGGGTAAGAGAATTGGTAAACTCATAGAGTTTAGTCAAAGCAGGAACTTGGTTAAACGACCAATAGAGTATTACAGTTTTTTTTTAAATATATAAAATAAGTCTCTTATGCTGTCTGTCTGAACACTTACAAATAAAAAACCCGGCGGTCCGATTTTGATAGGACTATTATTGTAGGGCTACCTAAAGGTTTAGGTCCATTATTAGATATATAACATAACATAGCATCACGCTTGTATTCCCCGAAGGGTTAGGCAGAGGTGTACTAATAGGTGTAATAGGGGGCGAGCCTATTGCCATCTACCGGGCACAGTTCCAGACTCCGTGCTGCCACTAAGAATTTCCATACAGCAAAACCCAGTAACACTTTACCCGACCCGGGTATCGACCCCAGGACCTCACGTTCAGCAGTCGTGCTTCCGACCACTAGACCAATTAGGCAGTCCAACAGGATTTCAATAACCTTTAGGAGCATTCGAAATCGGGGGCATATCTTTTGACACATATCAAACATGGATCCAGTTTGCATCAAAAGTTAATTATTATTTTTCAATGAAATAAAACCTAATACATTTTAAATTAAGAGCGTTACCAGATGATTGAACAGTGTTATCTGCTGACCTTCACCGCTTTGCCTTTGAATTTGAGGTCATTCTTCACAATGGCCGATGGCCATTTACCGATAATCCGTTACCTAAATTATTCGTGATGCAAAAACATTTGCGAGTTGATGCAAAAAGTACGAAATAATGATGCTACATTATTATTAAACGATGTTTTCAAACTTTTGCGTTATTAAAAGCAGTTTTGCTATAAATGTGATGAAAGGCATTCGTTGTAGGAGCTATTTACGGGTACCCGATACATATCATATACATATACGTACATATGTATACATACAGAAAAGAGATTCTCTGCAAGAACTTTAGAAGGCCAGGTGACCTTTTAGTGGAATTAAGAAACCCAGAAAAGTTAGAAGTAAGACGCTCGCTCATTAGGAGTAAAACTTGCTAAGACTTAAATATGACCTTATTTTAAACGAGCATATTCTGTAATCGTGTCTATTTTAAAAGATTACGTATCATGTTCTGAATATGCGAAACCATTATGTAATGAAAATTTTGAATATTTTATATATAAGAAAAAATATTAAAAATTGTGGCTTTTTTTAATCCAGTCTATATCAAAACATCTTGCCTGCCAGAATCGTGTATGGCATTTAATTCAAGTAAGTTAAACAAAATATTCATACGAAAAAAAATAACTTTGCAACAAGAAATCTAACATAATATGTTTTTTTCCTAAAAACCTAAATAACGCCGGAAAATTTCACGACATTTTCTCGGTCACATATTTTATCGGAAGCCAAGACGAGGACGTCCGATTACCTGCATTGATATCGTTATCGAACAATCGAGTAGACAGACATGACCATTTTAATCAATA
The DNA here is from genome assembly GCA_947562105.1 of Shargacucullia verbasci. Classification (NCBI taxonomy): domain Eukaryota; kingdom Metazoa; phylum Arthropoda; class Insecta; order Lepidoptera; family Noctuidae; genus Shargacucullia; species Shargacucullia verbasci. Next base: position 15,316,018 of record OX387280.1, read on the forward strand.
GTGGAGAAATTACCTTCGGTTATCAGCGGTCGCAATTAAATCAATAGATTATTATGATAGTTTGATAAGGTGTTGCCATGTGGTTATATTAATGTGGAATACACTTCACAACTACTTCTTGAACTTAAAGTTCAAAAGTTTTAGGCAGTGGAACAGGTGCTGTACGCAAAAAAAGGAGGCTAGATTGGTCGAAGTGTATTCATTTGTTGCCGATTTACAGTTTCTTATAAATATCAACATAGAGTTGAAAATATCACCGTTTACTGCACTACGCCGGCGGCAATTGTTTCATCAAGAACTAGATATTGCCCGCGACTTCGTCGGCCTGTATTTCGTATTTATTATCAAATTATAAACTTACGCTCTTATCTAGGACCAAGGTTACCTTTGTATTGTATATTTCATAACGATCGGTACAGTGGTTTAGTCGTGCCGAGTTAACAAACAGAGTTAATTTCGCATTTATAATTATGTGGATTTCAGTGGTCAACCTAACAAAAACCGTCCCGACATCGCATCCGACAAAAACTTAATGCACATTGTGTATATGGGGCTCTAAGTTGCAAGAGTGCATTGAAATCGTTTGTTGTCTGATCATTTTTTGCAGATAATGAGATTCTACGAGTATATTTCAATTATACTCGTGTATATTTTCCCCATATTTAAATAAACAACAGTCGTCACGAGATAAGCAATGATTGTGATCGATTACGTTCAAAACAATATTGTTGCGAAATATTTATTTTATTGTATGTAGATGTCGCCAAATATCTTGCTTCCATGATTAAGATTAAATCTAATAATATTCATCATCATCAGCCATAGGACGTCCACTGCTGAACGAAGGCCTGGATCAAGGGGGGGTTTGCCATAATCCCCACGCTTGGCAGGCGGCTTGAGGATCGCAGTGGCTCACCGATTAGTGAGAGGAGGCTGCTGCCCGTCCTCCGGTGTCTGGCCGCAGTTTTAAGACGTACCCGGGTCATCATAATATTAGATATTAGTTAAATGGATGTCTAATTTAATGAACGAAAGTTTTCATTTAGTAATAATTTGTTTTTCACGTTCTATTTCTATAAACAAATGTAAATATTTTCAATCTAATGTAGCTGTGTGTCAACATTTTCTTGAAGATGTTGTTTATATGTTTTTGCAATTATTATAATTATATTGCTTGGATGAGCATCAACATCCAGTGATAACATCTTAAGTATCCTGATATCCTTGCTTTCAGGATGTCCACATCATAGATGATTGGTTGAAATTGGTTAGTGTGTGGTCAAAAATAAAATAGTTATAAATTAAAATTACGTTTTCAAAATTCCATGAAGCCTATGGTCGGCAGTACACGTTAGTGGGTAATATGATAGAATAGATGAAATGCTCAAAATAAGATAGAATAGAGAATGTCGATGATAGAATAGAGATGGCCTACAACTTTAAGATGATCTGCCTTTTTGAGATGAACCGATTCTCAAACAATATTGACAGCAATCGAAACCACATCACTACATCACTAGACGGTAATTTGGTTTTTTTTAATGTTGGCACTCATACGTAGGTATTTATTCATTATGTTTACTATATATAATTTCCGTGATTCATATAAAAATTATGCAACGCCAAAAAATGCAAACATAATGATGTTATCATTGCACATTGTTTCACACGAGGCCTTTGACTTGTATAAAATAATATTTTGGTTATATCTACGTAATACCGTAGTACGCATTATCCACTCAAATTACGCACTCTTTGTTGATAGTGGTGCAGATTACAAGAAGCCAACTGGTATTTTAAAAGGGTGCTGCTATGTAAGGTGCATTAAGCTTATAAAACAATCTTTAATAGCCAGTGTGGAAGTTTATCAAACGATTTCACTCTTAGAGAGCAGAGCTCAATCGCATTCAGTCTAAGGAGTCCTCTTAGACTGAATGCGATTGCGGAACTCTCAATCGGACCGATTTGGTCAATCACAAGGGATGATCTTAGCAAAGCCTTAGTGGATGCTGCAGAAGAGGCAAAGTTTGATGTCACGAATGAAGACGAGGAAACGAAAGAAGAAGGTTATAAAACAGTTGTAGATAGATTTTATCATGTCAAGCTGATCACTAACTATTGCCTATTGCTTCATCTGCAAAGTAATAAATCCCTTCAAGTGATTCTCCTAGATTTGTAACAGTAACTATCGGAGTAGTTGCACAAGTTAGCTAGGATTCTGCGATATAACTTATATTCTTAGATAATTTAAAACGCTTATACTTATAAACATAGTAAGAACTGCGTAGCAATTTTATTTTGACATGTACCTCAATATTGTGCAGTCTGCATCAACCTAAGTAGCGTCTAATAACACTATTGTAGGTACTTTGCCTTCTTTCAGAACTTATTGCATTTTTTAAAAGGTTTTTTCAGTCTTAATTAAATAATCAGTTGTATAGTACTATAAATGTTGGGTCAAAGATAAAGACTATCTTAAGCATTATCTAATTAAATTTTGACTCATTTAAGTGATGATTCTATTTTTATCGTTATCTTTAGAGAGTTTAATCAGCGTAGTGGGTGAATTTATATTTAGTGTTATTACTAAGTGAAAATACAGAGACGCGTAAGTGGCTTTGCAGCATTTGTTCAAAAATAAAGCGTACATACGCGATAATAAAAATAAAAAATCTGGAACGCATTAACCTAACATAAACCCACATAGTTTTATTCCCAATGCTTTTTTACGACTCGTGTTACACTATTTTCAGTCAATGTCTCATTTTCATCTTGAAATAACACACGGTTTTGAGGCCTGATGTCTGAAACGTTCGTAAACTTCCTATTGTTGGTGCAACCGTGAGAACTGAAGGCACGAGCCCCCATTCAAATGACAACACCAAACGAACAATGCGTTCTGTACCGCTCGTATTAATTCGGTACAGAGACGATTTTTCTTTGCAGTTTCATGGGCACAAGTGTGCAATTTCCAATAACATGATCACGAGGGGTATAAACAGTGCATTGGACAGTGTTACGTGCGCGTCGACACGTTTTCAGTCTTCGTTCACGATGTTATGAGTACGATGTGAGATCAGTTTTATCTCCATTGCTAATAAGTCCGGGGAATTAGGTCACGGCACATAAAACTGTACTCTTTGCAAGCACTGACAATAAAGTGGTGCTTATAGCGTTTAGGTTTATGTTTTCTGAGATCTACGAGAAGTTTGTTATTTATGATTTCGATGTTAAGCCTGCAAATTGTCTTGTGGATGTTACGACTGAAAGCATAGAGAAAATGGTTCATTAAACTTTTATTGGTGAGTTTCGGTATTTGAATGTTTGAAACTGTACTCTGTAAATCTTGTATGCCATGGCATAGCTGCCAAATACATTATTGTATCGGCTATCATACTGCTACACGAGAACGATATCATCTGTCTAGCCTTTTCCCAACTACATTGGGTTCGGCTTCCAGTCTAAGCGACTGCGATTGAATATCAGTATTTTGTACGGAGCACTTATTTAGCACGGAGTCAGGAACTGTGCCCGGTAGAAAGCAACAGGCTCGCCCCCTATTACATGGGACTCAATAACAGCATTAGCGAAATATGGGTGTACAATAGTTATACCTCTGCCTAACCCTTCGGGGAATATAGGCGTGATGCTATGTTATGTTTACACGGAGCGAGTACCATCTCACTTCTGCTACCCAATTACTAGAGGAGACGCTGATACTCTAAGGTTAGACTGATTGTCAGACTTTGGGCTGTTGACACTTGTAACGACGGTCATAGGTATTCATATGCCACCCAGGATCAACAGCTTAAGATGTTTGAAAAGCGGTCACCCATCCAAGAACGGACAGCTGCAAGCGTTACTCAACCTCGCAGGTCGACTGATCTGTGCGGTAGCTCCTGCGCCTAAAGTACAATACATATTTCCAGTAAATAGATCAGCATTAATGCCTAAACTAGTTCCGTGCCAAACTGACCTCGTTCATCCTATCTGTTCTGGGCACAGTCCAAACATCTCTTCCGTGTCATGATTTTAATAAACCGGAACATTCTGTTTTGTTTTCCTGTTTGTTTATTGTGATAAATTATTTTGTAGATCTACTTATGAAATCTACGTGTTATTTGTATAACTTGTTCGTAGTTGTTATTGAATTGTTTGTGTTATTATCTTTGGTAGTTTATTTGTTTTTGGAGATAAGTTTACAGCATAAAAACAAATATTTTACTTGTAAAAACGATACATACTAGAATTTCGTTTTCAAGCGGTAGTGACTTGGTAGCATAGCCAACAATAAACTGTTAAATAACCATTATGATCAATAAACTAAGCTTCCATTATAGAAATTAAAGCTTTAACGAAACATCTACAGACACTATAGAAAGTCGTCTTGCTGATATATATTGCCATACGTTTAAAGAGTAACACAAATTGAATGGAATTCCTTCGCCCTCTTTACGAAGCTATCAATTAATATTATTTAACGCCTCATTGTTGCTATGTGGGACAAAATTGAAGAACGAACCTCTATTAACAGTTGCATCATGTCTCAGAGCTGCATACCTTCATAATTGACTTGAATAAAATCTAGAGTCAAGTATGTAGATATCGTGGACGAGGTGGGTAGAACTACTAGTATTTAAGATGGTTTTTCTGTATAAATGAACCGTTAACGTTAGAGTAAATTGGAAATTACAATATAACATTACTTATTTATATAATGAGTACACCAACATAGGTATAGCATAATTTAATCCTACTAATATTATAAATGTGAAAGTTTGTGAGGATGGATGGGTGGATGGATGGATGGATTTTTGTTACTCTTTCACGCCAGAACGGCTGAATGGATCTGGATAAAATTTGGCACAGAGATAGATTATAGTCTGGAATAGCATACAGGCTACTTTTTATCCCGGGAAAATTTACGGGTTGGTAAACCACGCGGGCGAAGCCGCGCGCGGAAGCTAGTCTTATATAAGGCACTTTTTCATATGTATATTTAGTAGTCATATGTATTTTTAATTAATTTTATATATCCTATTATCATAGGAGAGACGCTAGCAGAATTGAATGGTGTAGCAATTAGTTCCATTGTTATTAGAGGTCTTATCTACACGCAAATTAAATAAATAATGAGCAATTCGTCGCCATTTTTATATAAGTAAGCCCGTTACGAATCCAAGTTGCAAGGCCAATGGTCGTTTATAGAGAACTAAAAGTGAAACTAGGGTTGGTATCATAAAAAAGGTGTTTTTAGCTACTTAAAGTCTTAGATATTAATATATTACTTTTGGCTTGCGATCAATCGTATTATACATTACTAGCTTCCGCTCGCGGCTTCGTCCGCGTGGGTTACCTACCCGTAAATTTTCCCGGGATAAAAAGTAGCCTATGTGTTATTCCAGACTGTAATCTATCTCTGTGACAAATTTCATCCAGATCCGTTTAGCCGTTCTGGCGTGAAAGAGTAACAAAGATCCATCCATCCATCCATCCATCTATCCTCACAAACTTTCACATTTATAATATTAGCAGGATTAGTAGGATAGGATAGGATGTATATGACATATGTTTAGCTTAACATTATCATTGATTATGTCTCCCAAACTATCCATTCATAGAGAATTTCGGTAGGTCTTCGGTAGGGGCGATCTTGGCCCAATTAACCGAGCCTATCGCCCCAGGTGCTACAGTTTAATATATCAGTAATATCTATTGAGCTTCACGCTTTTCCTGTGTGAAAGGGACTGGGTATATACCACTGCGGAACTAGTGGTTTGGTCAACATAACAAGCCTTTTAAATAGGTACCAACGCTAATAAATTAATACCTTAAAACAAAAGATACGAACAACCAACAGTAACCACAAATTGTATCCATTTCCTGAACTTTCTAGATCAGCAGCCCTAGCGCCAATATCCGTGACACAGCCAGACAGTTGACCTCGGTTTAGGCTAGACATCTAGATCCTTTCTAGTTACTAGTCAGTACAAATTATTTAGGGTTCCCACATACGCACACGTGTTTATAGACAGGTCTAAATAGAGTTCTTTTTTTTATCGTTGCCCCACACTTGGATTTATCCTGTATCGTGTGTACAGTTTACAAACACACATGTCACATGCACACACAACGAGACCCGAAACAACTATCTGATCATACAAATATTCGTTCCGTGCGGGGATCGAAACCGCGACGCGTTTTGCGCAGAAAGCTAACCGCTAAGCCACTGCGCCAACCGCGTCGTCATACAGTTGTGTGTATATTTGGCTATTATGTAAGTATGTATATATAAAATTGGTAAGTGTTGATAGGTACAGGAGGAGAAGTGATCCTTGTTAAAATGGTATGGTAGTAGCTAGAGTTTGTAAATATGAGAGTGTATATAGCATCCTATCCTACTATACTATAATATTATAAATGTGAAAGTTTATGAGGATGGATGGATGGATCTTTGTTACTCTTTCACGCCAGAACGGCTGAACAGTTCTGGATGAAATTTGGCACAGAGATAGATTATAATCTGGAATAGCACACAGGCTTTTTATAACGGGAAAATGCACGTATTCGTAATCCACGCGGGCGAAGCCGCGGGCGGAATCTAGTATAATATAATATTCAGTTTAGACAAATTATAGGCTGATTTGAAACGGAATTATCGTTCCACAGACCAGTTATGACGTGTTACCTAAGAGATTCGTGTGACACATCAGTGCCTAGCAATAATTCGTGTGCACATTAGCGAATTTGTTTATAAATTACATTACACCACTGATAAGAATGCATGTTACACATGCGTGCGCGCACTTCTACGTTTGACCGAAAGATAATCATAAATGTTTTAAGCATAGTTTAAATTCTGGAAAAAAGACAAATATTTAAATTAATAATCGATACTAATGTCTGTATGTTTGTGTATGTAATTTGTGTGTATGATAGCACTCTCAGCCACAATTCATTAAATTAACACCAGTCTGCGGAATGAGTGTAGACATTTTTAGAAGTCTACTGACCTAAAACAGATCAAATCCTTTTATCTTACTATACAGGGTGGCCAAAAAAAAAACTTTACGGCTCGCATTTTTTTTGTAGTTTTTGAGATAGATTTTTGTTTTTTTGTTTTAGTATTCGATCAAAGTCTAATTTACGATGGTCCTAACACTTTCCATATACTTGTCATGCTGATAAGGTGGTTGTACTATATAACTAGTAAAGTCATTTATCATTCTAAATCTAAACTCTTGAAGTGCTTGATTACGGTTTGGGTGGTTACAATGACGAAGGGGAAATACAATAATAGACGGTATATCTGAAGATTTCTTTTTGAAGGAAGATAAGTGAGAAAAGAAATACATGGTACATATTTAGTTAAAGGTGTAAATAATTCATTTTGTTGTGGTTAGGTAACGGAAGACATAACATAACATATCATCACCCCTGTATTCCCCGAAGTGTGAGGCAGAGGTGTACTATTGTACACCCACATTTCGCCGATGCCGTTATTGAGTCCCATGTAATAGATGACAAGCGTATTGCTATCTATCTGGCGCACTTCTTGACTCCGTGCTGCTACTGAGAATTTCCATACAGAAAAGCCCAATAACACTTTGCCCGACCTGGGAATGAACCCAGGACCTCACGCTTAGCAGTCGCGCCTACGACCACTAGACCAATGAGTTAGTCTGTCTCAGTATGTAACGGAAGAATATTTTATAATAATGTACCTACTCATCTCATAAATTGGTAGAACATAGTGAAGACCAAATTTGGCTAACATCTTGCAATGTACTAAATTGTAGTACTTGTATTCAGCAAATAAAGATTTGTAGAATGCTTTACTGAATAATCAGTGGAGTGCAATCTATTGACAGAACGAAGAATTAACTTTGTAAGAGATGGTAATTGAATTGTAGATGTATTAAACTGTATTCCCCGAAGTGTTAGCAGGTGTCACCTGTCTACTATTCATCCACACTGTATAAATTAATATATTAATTACCTACGTAATTAAATAGTCGTAAGTTTCTCTAGCGAGTTTCGTCTCAAGTTCAGTCTAAAGAGATAACATAGATCTCTCTGTGGCAAGGCTAGATATCCGTATTATAAGTTTCGGGCACGTAATGTATGAACGAAGTGGTATCTTGCATGAATAACGCACCTGGCGTAAGCAGAAAGGTAAGTAGTTATTTATTCATCTCTAAATGTTTGAAGTCTATTATGACGTGTGTAAATGTCTGATAGGTCCAACCACTTGGATTGTATTGAATTGGGTAGTATTGTGCAATTGTATTAACTTGGCATCTTTAAGAACTTTTTTCAAAGCTAGAACTTTTCGTATGAAGAAATATGTTATTAACGAAGCCTACTGGATTGAATTGTTTAATATTGAAACGTTTAATAATTATAATGTTTAATAGTAATTAACTGTATTGAAACATTTTCCTTGTTACTTGAAGTTTCCCCTCCATCCAGGGTTTAGGTTTATAGTGAAGACTTTGCACCAATGACAACATTTAAGATTAACGAGACAAGCCAAGCCTGAGCTGGGCAAGACATCACGAGTTGTATTGATAACGTCCATCCGGATACATTGTTCTCAAGCATTAAACGTTATCTATTGGTCGAACTCCTCCGTGTTTCAATGTCAAGTTTCACTAAGAGAAACTCTTGTTTAAATAAGAAGAACATTTACCGAGTTACTTATGATTGAGTTCTTTCAAAAAGTTATCCAATATCTAGGACATAATTTCGTAAATTTGTATGGAAAAATAAAAGTTCTAACAAATTGAAAAATTACAACTTTTAAAACCAAATCGGAAGTATTTAAAAAGTTATTATTTTTCGCGTTAGGAAAATTGTACCGACAATCGCTATTCAGTCGCTGTCACGCGTCAGTCACGACGATCGGAAACTCTACACGTAATCATTCCAGACGCTGTCAATCATAACTTCAGATGTTTTTGCATCCTACCTCAAATCTAGCCGTAGTAAATAAGGCATAAACCCAATAAAACCTTGCTTAAGCGAGGAGTCTTTTCTAGAAGAGAATGTTGCAAACATAACCTCTACGTGAAAAAAGAAAGTATGTACTCACACGTATGCTTTCGACTCCTGCAGACGGACCAATCCCTGCTTGAATAGATCGTAGGCCACCTTCGAGTACTTCGTGGACACCGCCAGAAGGTCAGGCTGGTACTCCACCTCCTTCTGTTTCTCCGAACAGCTAGGATCAGTCACAATATTGTGCTTCTTCTTCATTCGTTCTAACGTACGCGACGCTTTCGGCGCCGGCACCGCTGGGGCCGGGGCCGTTTCGATCACATCACGGGTACACATGTTACACATTTTTTCTCAACAAATCTCACGCTCAACGTTCACTGATCGTTTGACCGGCGCGCGCGCACGTTCGCGTATATAAGTCGACGAAATCGTAGGTATCCCCACCAACGCGTGACGCAAGGAGGTGTGCGCAGCGCGGGCGCCCCTGATAACGCGGGAAATTGATTTAATTGGAAATCATTGCGCGGATTAGAACCACTTAGTACGTTCAGCAATGGTTGTGACGTATTACGTATAATATAAAATTATATATCTTTATTTGATTGCATTGTTTCCAATTTAGTTTCAATTTAGATTCGTTATCGTTGTTGTAAAGATTTTTAGAAATTATCAAAATTGTAGGTACGGAAACTTGCTCTCAGAAAAAAAAAATCGGGGACGGTGAAAATGTAAACTTCTATTTTCGTAAAAAAGTAATGGGAAATTGTAAAAGAAATCATTCCTTTATTTGCCATAAACATGGCTAAAGCATGTTACAATATATATATCTGATATTAAAACTAAAATACCTCTAAGGTATTTTAGTTTTAATATCAGAGTGCATCTTAGATACTGTCAATTAATATTGATATTAAAACCAGGCAGGCAGATTATATTTATCAATTCGTAATAGAATATATACCTAGTCATGATGAAGTTGAGAGAATCTTTATCATACTTTGTATATCACTTTCATCTTTGTCAAGACATTATAAAGTAATCTTTGAACAGCGTTTCCACCAAGCCTGACTTCGCAAAGGAATGCACATTGAGGCTAGCAAACACTTAGAAGAATTTTAATATCTATGGTTAAGGGACATGGACTTGGAAAAATCTATTTATGTTCACAGAATCTGTGGCCGCTTCATTGGTATTTATAGTCGTAAGCGCATCTTGTTAGAATGGTGCTCTGTATTCAATTGACAGGTTGCAAAGAGATATTTGCTTTTTCCGTTAGGAATTTCTCCCTTGTAGTTTGTCTTGTGTCCGGTTAGTAGCGAAAGGGGATTGTGAAATTCAACACTTCTACTGCCGAACTACTTAAGTTGACTTATTTTCCACTAGCTGTGCCCGCGACTTCGTTCGCGTGGATGTCGGAACTTAACAATGTATTTTTTAGTGAGACCAAATGCACTTAACCCATTTTTTTTCTAAAATAAGAGATTTTTTCTAAAATAAAAGAAGCCTAAGTTATTCCTTATTACATCACCTACCTGCCAATAAAAGTCCCGTCGAAATCGGTCCAGCCATTTCAGAGATTAGCTTATACAAGCAGACAGACAGATAGACAGACAGACAAAAATTGTAAAAAATGTTATTTTGGTGTATGTACCGTATATATATTCATATGCATGTAGTAAAAAACGGTTATTTCAATATTACAAACAGACACTCCAATTTTATTTATATGTATAGATTACTATTTTCTTAATTATGAGGCTGGCATAATAATTCCGCGATTAAAACCTATTTTCCCAAATATAAATTAAAAATAAGCAATTAACTAGAAGACGATGGTTTTTCGCATTCGTATGAGTCACCATAAGAAGCCACTGACACTGAGCAACATGGCTACATCCAACATCATTGGTTGCCATACAATTAAATAAATTTATTTAATATTAATCTTACTATTGTTATGAACAGTTTTTATAACTCAAAGTTATGACAAGATTTTCCGTCCGACTTTGTTATGTCATTCGTATTTCAAGAATATGAAATAATGAATAACAAACAGAGTGCTGAGTGTGAGATTCTATCTTCGATACCCGGGTCGGGTAAAGTGTTATTGGGTTTTCGGTATGGAAATTCTCTGTAGTCGTCCAGAGGGTTGAATTGCGCCTTACTCCCTATTACATGAAAACAGACGTGATGCTATGTTATATAATATACCTATAGCTGACATTTGGTGACTGTAGGTGGAGTAGATCCTTGCTAACTGATGGGGCGCATAAAGCGCTGGAAGACCAATGGCGAGGTGGATTGATGACATGAAGCTCGTGAGAAAGTCCTCTGGGAAAGGCCTGGGGAAGTCAAAGTCAAATGTTTTTATTTCAACTGGGCCTTTACGGGCGCTTTTAAAACGTTATGATTCTAGTTGCGCGGTTCCAAAAGTGGGTTGGTCCTATGGAGAAGACACCGGCAAGAAACTGCATGGATACTCTTTACAAAAAACTGTTTTACATTTACATAGACGCAAACAGGTTACTAGGCAACCATAGTCCAGTCTTTACAAGGAAGATTGGCGTTAAAGGTAGAAGTTATATGGCTTGCCGTAAAAGCTATGAATGTTGAAAAACCTACGTGTGTGAGTAAGGCCTAATCTCTGTCTACCTAAGTACCTATTAGGGAAAATTGTTTGAAGAGTGGTATGAAGAGCTTCAGTATTGTTTCTACATTATGTGAGAATTAACAATGTCTATCGATCTTGATAGACTGTTTATATTCCTACCCAATAAATTTTGTAAGATAACAATAGCCAGATTTCGTGGTACACCCACAGTTTGCCAATGACGGTATTATGCATGTGACCTATTACGTGTCTATTACGTATTTCCATTTGTCAAAATGTATTCATACTTCGTACGTTCTAATTTGAATATTTGGTTTGCTGTTCATAAGAATTACATCTTCAACTTATAAGGCACTAGTTTATACAAATAAATAAAATTGAAGTGTCTGTTTGTAATGTCAAAATAATAGCTTTTTCATAAATGTATATGAAAGTATATACGATACTTACAAAAAAACAATTAATGGAATCAGGCGTTACTTTGCGGAAATCCATGATATATAAGATATACAACTAGAATATTTAGTTTTAATTCCGTCAAACTACTGCAAGTTTGGGTGCATGCACAGGACCGCCCTCCCGCCCGCAAATATATGTACATGCAGGAGGTGTGATAGAAATAATGTAACATGCAACCAAACCGATCCTCGACACGTGTTTCGCCCCTCCACGGAGCATCCTCAGGAGATGTTGACTCGTCGACCGCTTGGACGCGAATGAGCGGCTGGGTTTTTTTTTTTTTTTTTTGATTTGTCTCTCGCAGTTAGCTCAGGGAGCTTTTACTGCTTAACCGGGCAAATGGCGAGACCAGAAGGGCCTCCAGCCGAGGAGCGGCTGGGTAGTGTGCGCCCCCTTATATAGCACTACGACTTGGTGTTTGTATTGAACTACCTGCAAAAATTCGTAATAGTGGAGATGGTATTAGATTAGTTTGGTCATTCAACAGTGTAAACCTGTCGTTATTATGTTTTAAAATTTCTAATTGTTCCAACACACACAACCTGAAACCTTTATTACAAACATGCAAAATATTATACCCATTATTGTCGCTCAAGGAATGGCCGGTGTCAATTAAATGTTTTGCGAAATGAGATCTATCAGGATGGCCATTCCTATAAGCGGCAATATGTTCCTTATGTCTAATATCAAAGTTACGGCCTGTCTGACCTACACACACACTACCCATGGGGGCGCACACTACCCAGCCGCTCATTCGCGTCCAAGCGGTCGACGAGTCAACATCTCCTGAGGATGCTCCGTGGAGGGGCGAAACACGTGTCGAGGATCGGTTTGGTTGCATGTTACATTATTTCTATCACACCTCCTGCATGTACATATATTTGCGGGCGGGAGGGCGGTCCTGTGCATGCACCCAAACTTGCAGTAGTTTGGCGGAATTAAAACTAAATATTCTAGTTGTATATCTTAAAAAAACAATGTTGTCTGTCTGTTTGTTCTGGGTAATCTTCGAAACATCTAGACCGATTTTGATGGGACTTTCACTGGCAGATAGTTGATGTTATAAGTTAATATATTATTTTAGAAAAAGAATTCGAGTACCGCGGAAACACCCATGAAATTGTGAACAAAATCTGATTCAAATAAGAAAGTATTATATGTAGGTTGTAAGCTGCTTTTTGACCCGAAAAAATCCGCGGGCGGAAGCTAGTTTAATATATAGCAGCACTTATTTTCTGACGTGTGCGATCCAAATATAAGTTCGAAAGACTCATTACCGATGGGATCGATTTTAAGATAGTATAATCCCAAGCCACTTTCATAGTAGCAATAAGGCTTAATATAATATAATTACACAACTTATATGTATTCAAAGCTTATTGGACCATTACTGAGACAGCTATACACTGGAAATATAGAATTACTTAAGCTAAAGGGAAAGGAATCGATGTTATCAGTATGTAGACCTTTAAAAGCACGTTATTTACCGTTGTTGCTGAGAGAAAATGAAGTTTAAAGCGCACTGACTAGTCAGGTACTAAACATAAAATTTCTCAAGTAGGTTCCTTAAGTTTGTTTACCATTGCATTCTAAGGGGGTGAAATTGAGTTTCAAAGTTTGTATAAATATCTTTCTACGCGGACGGAGCGGTTACTGTTAATAACTTATATAATATTATTATTACAAATAATAATTAATTTAGAGACAGAAGATACAACTCAAGCTTGAAATTAAATATTAAATATTTATTATTTGCAAGAATTATAGTACGTTACAGTTGGTCGTTTTATAAAATAATTTAAAACAATTCGCTAAATTTAGCATGCAATTGTAAAGATGGAACAATTCCATATACTATATTATAACGAATTAATTCAATTTAAACAGGAAAACTTAATTCGGAATGGAATGCTTAATCGTTACAATCTATTATTTATGTATCACATCGTCGAGGATATGTGAGACCAAAATTCCAAACAAATAGATCAATATCCAGTTAATATAAAGAGGTCTTTAAGTGCTGAACAGAAGAAAAGAAGAGATCCTACAACATTATATATAATATCAGGTGAATGAGCTAATCGTGAATCACGTAGACACCTACGTGATTAACTTTGACGCTAAAAACTGACGTCAGTTGTGTTTGCGACCATTAGACAATTTTGGTCTATGAGGGTTCGATTACTTGGTTAAGAAGTTCTCAGTACCATGGTGTGGTATTGGAACATCTGGATTTTAGTGGTACGTAATGACGGAATATGAGTGTGCAGAAATGCCAATATCTTCGAGGAACGAGCGTGATGTACTTAGACTTTGCAGGCGCATCTGATTATCCTGGAACCCGACTGTAACACAGTTGGAAGAAGGGCTAGGTAGATGATATCTGATATATATTTCCTGTTTTGATAGATATGATAATTACAACTTATCTCTACTCATATTTTATTGGAAATAAGAGAATGAACTTTTTGAGATGTGGAATATGTTTGTTCCTGCTCATGAATATGACTCGTTCCTTTAATACCATTTTAATCGCTGGTCTCGGCGCTAGTCATTAGGCTAATCTACCAAGAATTTACTACCAGTTACTGAAGCACCAGAAGATTGTATTGTTTTATTAATGTAACCATGCATTATATTTTTACTTTTCTTGTTCCACTATCTTGTGCGAGATAAGAAAGTGAGATAATGTCCACGCAATGGGTTCAGTAGATTGCAATTGTTTACCGAGACTGCAGATATATTTGTTTCTAAAAATATTCTTAAAACACTTGAAGTACGAGCTGGTTTTTCATGTGACGTCACACGACTCCTTTTCTCTTTCTTATCATAATCTATAGCAGCCTGAAGGTGTTCTCCTTAGCGTTTTGTTTTAGATTGAAAGACGGGAAGTAAGAAGAATAATCCCTACCTTATAATTGTTAAATGCTATTAAGATATCGTCTTAAAAATTACGGGATTCAGCAGCCTAAGAAGTACAAGCTTATCAGTGTCTCCCAGTAATTGAGTATCGGAGTTTACACGACAGATACTCCGTGTAAAATACAGATATTCGGTCGCAACTGATGGAGACGATCCCAACATAGTAAGGAAAAGGCAAGACAGATGATGACAGATTAAAAAACGATTGTTTTGGCCTATTCTTTCCGGAAGCCGCATATTTATATATATGTAAATTTTGAAACGAAATTGATTATCTTCTCGATAAGGATTTTCTAATCAATTACAGGCCTTTTTTATGGACAATGTAGATGATTCTGATGTTTCTTGTGACCTCTGACAAGAAACCCCGAAACAAACTCAGGATTCATCTATTTTAAAATTCAGAAAAAAATTCAAGAATTATGTGACAACAATGTAGAGTATCGAATCGATGTTTGAGGTAACCATAGCTGTTTGAGCTGACCTGTCCCGACAGATGGCAATCACGCCTTACATTTTCTCACGGCTGAAGAAATATTTACGTCAGGTGAACAGACAGTATAGTCTAATGTAGCTAGTATGGTGCCACACAAAGAATACAATAACCAGGTTGTACTCTCATTTAATAACATTACATTGCATCAATATAGTTTCAATTAAGTCATCATCAGGGATTCACAAGATTTTTTAATACATTTCGTAATGTATTGGTTAAATATTTGCAAATTGGATAAACAGAAAAAAAAAACATGTTATCACTAGATATTTTTTGCAGCAATAATGATTAAATAATATAACATATCGGTACATACGTTAAGTTTCTAGCTGGTATCTCCATAAGACTAAACAAGATTTTTGAACATACATCGATATTGTCTACTACTTATTATAGCGACATTATTCCCATAAGCCTCCAAAAGCTAGCCTTTAAGCTACTTCTTGAAGCAAAGCATTAAATGTCACTTCTAAAGGACCCAGGAACCGAAAAAAATGCCTATATTTTACAGTACGAAGTACCAATAAGGGACAACAAACATGGTTTATCAAACATTGTCTCTTACATTTACAGAAAACGTGTGAATTATTTTTATAATTTGTCTGATAGATACAACCCTGTACATTGTGAATAGTTTTTCTATATTAGTTTATTTAACGATATTAGACTGTACAACAGTGGGTATCGTTTCAATCATATCTTATTGTGTCTACTTTACGTCACTTAAAAGATCACCAAGGTTCCACTAACTTGAAATCCATAAAATATATTTTTTTAACAACCGTCTCCTTCACCGGCACTTAAGCCTCACACGCTAACCATTCTATTTTTAACGTCTTCCGTCTTAACGCGATAAACATCGTAATATTGTATCGTACTGTGGCTTTAGTAGACCACATTAACCCGTTAATCGCCGACGACGATTTAAAAGGGTCAATCACGATTTTAATCCAGACGATGCCGCCGCCTTCAAGCGTCAATCCACACGTAAATGGGAAAATAGTGTTTGTACTTTACTGTCAAACAAGGCTAGAAAATGACGCATTGGCGTCTGGATTGAAATCGTGATTGACGCTTTAAATCATCGTTTTCGGTTAAAGGGTTAAACTACTTGTTTCTTTTTACTATGGCAATGTAAACAAACGTAGAACTTAAGGGTGAATTATAGAAAATTACCCAGCACTTCTGGGTTACTGATTGGACTTCTATTTTCATAAAGCGGTGAGCACCCCTCGAGTGACGATGCCTAAGTAGGTCTGGACTACGGCATACAGTCAGCGAAAAAAGTAGATGAAATTTTCGTAATCTATACATCTAAATAAAATTGGAGTATCTGTTTGTAATATTGAAATAACCGTTTTTTACTACATGCATATGAATATATATACGGTACATACACCAAAATAACATATTTTACAATTTTTGTCTGTCTGTCTGTCTGTTTGTATAGGCTAATCTCTGAAATGGCTGGACCGATTTTGACGGGACTTTTATTGGCAGGTAGCTGAAATAATAAGGAGTAACTTAGGCTACTTTTATTTTAGAAAAATATAGGGTTGTTAAGTTCCGACATCCACGCGAACGAAGTCGCGGGCACAGCTATTCTTGAATATAATTTATCACAGAAGATAATTATCGTTTGTAAATAAAGACTTTAGACTATGACCGGTTATTTTTGTGGCTGATTATACCTTGAACAGTCAGTGCCATTATTAACTTTGTTGATAGCTTATCTTTCCACTATCTTGAAAGAAGAATCAAGTTTTTGGTCTCACATTTTGTTTACATTCTTGGCAAGTGGAAAAACAGTTGTAAGTACATATATAATGTGAAGAAGACGCAGCGTAGGAAGGCCTCCTACTAGGTGGACCGACGACATTGTGAGAGTCGCGAGCAACCGATGGATGCAAGTGGCGGACTGTCGTTCGATGTGGTGGTCTAAGGGGGAGGCCTTCGTTCAGCAGTGGACGCCTTCTGGCTGATGATGATGATGATGATGATGATATAATGTGATTTTCATAGCTTCCAGTAAACTATAGTTGGCGTGAAAACCGGTACTTCACAAGATAATCATATGACACTGGGTATTAGTTACTGTTAATACGATTCAGTAAATCAAATGATTTGTTCATAGTAATTAGACAGAGAAAGGCAATGTTGTTGACTTATATTAATAGTTATTCATCAGATCACACACCAAGGGTGAAAGGTTTTAAGAGAGGAAAGCAGATAAGGATACTCTTCAGATGATGATTGGAGTCGTTTGTGAGGATGTCAATGTTAACGATTTCTTTTCATGCTTTCTTTATTCATTGTTTTTTAAAAAACGTTGCCCCCCGCTAGGAATATTTCCCGTATCATGGGTGCGTTTACAAACATATATTCACATGGACATACACCCAAACCCAGAACAACTATCTGTAGATCATACAAATATTTGTTCCGTGCGGGAATCGAACCCGTCACACGTAGCGCAGCAGTCGATCTCTCAACCACTGTACCAACCGACGGGATTCGGTCCTAATAACCATAATGTATAAAGTATATCGCCAGACGTTAGAAACCCCAACAAAATCTATAGACATGACATTTACTGATCACGCCACTGGTCACTGCACGCAGCGTGAGGTTCTAGGTTCGATTTCCGTGTTAAGCAAAGTGATATTGAGTTTTTCTGTATAGAATTTCTCAGTAGCAGCACGGAGTTCGGAACTGTGCCCGGTTGATGGCAATAGGCTCGCCATCTATTAAATTAGATTCAATAACAGCATTGGTGAAATATGGTTGCACAATAGTACACCTCTGCCTAACCCTTCGGGGATATAGGCGATAAAACTTTATGGCTACTCGTATTTAGTCTTTTTACAGTTTCTGGTCAGACGCTAGTTTCAGTAAGTTCCAATTTCACGCTCAAACAAAATGGGAATAAAAAAATACATTAAAAAAAAAAACTCGTCGAAAGTAGCTGCTTACGTTGAAAACACTTCGAAATAACACCATCAAAATAAATGGTACTTAAATGGTCTTGTTGAATCAAAATATATTACGGGTTTCTTTTTATAGGTTTCAGATTCTACGAATACAGAATGGTACATTTTTTACAGATTCTTACTACTTTACCTGAGATTTCTACTGTCCATCCATTCTTAGAAATCTTGAAACTAAAATTGTAACAACAGATGACTCATTAATGGAAGATAACAGATACATTATTAAGAGTAAATAAGCTATTTGTTAACACCAAATGAATCATCAACAACACGCGCTTATCTAATATGTCGTCTCATTTTATATGTCGTCGCAAGCGCAGTTATACGACCCGAGTGACACGTCACGGTTGGCGCAGTGTTTGAGAGATCGACTGCTACGCTGTGTCACGGGTTCAATTCCTGCACGGAACAAATTTTTGTATGATCTACAGGTAGTTGTTTCGGGTCTGGGTGTTTATGTATGTGTATACACACCGCGCCTCGGAAAGCAGGTAAAACCGTTGGTCCTGCGCCTGATCTCTCTCCAGTCGTGTCTTATTGCCGTCCCATCGGACTATGAGAGTGAAGGAACAGAGAGAGTATTTGTGTTTGCGCACACACTTGTGCTTTATAATATATCCTGCGTGGTTGGCCAATCTCCGATAAGATTAGCCGCCCTGACCGAAATTCGGACAGGAGGACATTATTTTATTATTATAGGACCCGAGTTCGATGCTCAGGTACGGCTCAATATGATTTTTCTGCTCGTTTAAAATCTTGTAATTGACTTAATAACAAAGTAATCGACTTGCCCTTACCACTTGGGACTTCATCATCATCTGTGAAGTATATAAGGACCAATAGCATACAAAGTCATATTATGTTAAATAAATGATCATCGATATAAATATTTACAATACCACTTCATATATTTACGTTTTATGACCCGTTAACATAGTAAACGATTTTCTTATGTACGACTGACACTTGTTGAAGTTATGCGGACGATAACCTTTGGGGTCCAAGATAAAGGCCCCCTATACGGCTAGCAGTATAAAGTATCTTCAATTGGCTCAGTTATTACGTGTGATGGATCGCAGGAACATCTAACAATCCAAAATACTATAGGAGGATCTTCTAAACACATCAATACCTGCATTTTTTTAACCGATATCTAATTCTCCTGAATACCCCTCGCCCTGAAGAAAGCTAGGGGTTATGCCTGAACTGTTACCGGTTAAAAGGACAATGTACTTCGCAGGACCTATGGCTGGCGCACGATTAGGTCCAGCATGCTTTAAACTTTAAGCATAATTACCATAATCTGTCTAGCCTTTACTTAATTATGGGATTGGGTTCCTTTCCTGCTGATTTTTGCGACGCGATACTGAATACCATAAGGTTAGATCAGCTGTCCGTTTGATTGCTTTAAATATTCCTATCACAACCGAGACCAACTGCTTCCAGTCATCTCCGATGCAAGGAGGTTTCTCTACGTGTAAAGAACGGTCTGTCATACAAGAACTGACCATGATCCACGCTATACCTATAAGATGTCTATGATAAAAATATCTCTTCCTTATCCAAAATATCAGATATAATCTTCAGATTCTCATGACGTGGCAATTATTTATCTCGAGATTTTCATGATATGTCCAATTGATTAGATGTATTGGAGATTTAATTTTCTAACTTTTCTTCCTAATGCGCTCTGATGACGCCTGTACAGACCAAAAGTGGGAAACGGGAACTAAGAGCAGCACTTAACTTCAGAGAAGGCAGGTGCTTAAAACCTAGAGCATTCTGGTGGCAGCACTAACTGCTGAAAATCCACCAATAGGTCACATTTTCTTGGAGACTGGAGAGAGTCGCAACCGTTTCCTGGACACAGACCTCTTTTCAAATGAGGTTGCGGGTAACTTATTGGGTAAAAGTAAATATTGTATTTAAAATAAAATAAAATCATCCCAGCTTATCAGGATGTACGGCGACACAAACAAAATGAAAATCCTACACGTGAGTGATTAGGAATTTATTTGAGAAATCTTTGTGTCACGTTGACGTCTATCATTTCCTTATTGCGATTGATTTTTATTAATAAGACAGCAAGTAAAGTTACGGTCAAACTAAAAGAAAAACATAATATGAATCCTCAGATCCACAGCATAATTATCGATCTAGCAATCAGTTTGCGACAGGCGTAGATAGATCGTGCGATAGCTACTGTCAAACGTCATTTTTGTGTCAAATATATATTGCCAACAGTGACGCTGCTGTCGTGTGGCTGTCGCGTTGCAGTCGCTGTTTTTACGTAATTAGGCTGCTGATCGTCTGAACTGTGCTACATTTTCAGCTGATAATAGGTTTACGTTCTAACATTGCTCACACCAAATGAATCTGTGTGGATTAATACGATACCATCGGAAAACTCGACAAACAGAAATTATAGTCCGTAATTATCATTCATTCATTACACAGATAAGATTATTTCCAACGATTTCACAACTTGACCTGCTGCATACGACTGCATTTTGTACTTGACATATTCTAAGAAAGTGTCGAGAGATGTCGTTATCTCAGTACATTGAGAAGTACTAAGCTGGCCATGTGTGGCTCGACGATTATTACGGATCAGCTTAATGCATAGTGATTGGGTTTCTACGAAACAATTCTGAGTTGTTGAGTTTGTGTGACGTAATTTTCGATTTGTTTATGGAGGTTCAAGATAAAACTCAGTTAGGGAGACAGTTTCTCTTTTAAAGCATATTTTTACTGCCTCATTGAATGTGAGCTCTGGGTTTCAATCCCCGGGTCGGGCAAAGTGTTATTGGTTTTTCGATTAGAAAATTCTCATTTGTATCCTTGAGTTTGGAATCGCGCCCGGTAGACGTGCAATAGGCTCGTTGCCTATAAAATTGGATTTATAAACGGCTTTGGGGAACACAGGTGTAATTCTACGTTATGTTATTATTTATGTTATAGGTTGCATAGAAATTATTTTCAAGTAGCTTTTGCCCGTGACTTCGTACGCGTGGAATTTAGAATCTGATATTTTAAATGGTCACCCAACCAAGGACTAGCCCTGGCAAGCGCTGCTTAACCTCGCAGGTCGATGGATCAGTGCGGTTGCTATGTAGCTCCGAACCCTCCCAGAGGGTCAATATATACCTAATTAGTTAAACTTTTTTGATGACACGGTTGGAGCAGTTGTTGAGAGATCGACTGTTGACCTACGTGTCGCGGGTTCGATTCCCGCACGGAACAAATATTTGTATGATCTACAGATATTTGTTTCGGGTCTGGGTCTTCGTGTATGTGAATACACACCGTGCCTCGGAAAGCACATAAAGCCGTTGGTCCTGCGCCTGATCTCTCTCCGGTCGTGTCGGATTGCCGTCCCATCGGACTATGAGAGTGAAGGAATAGAGAGAGCACCTGTGTTTGCGCACACACTTGTGCTCTATAATATCTCCTGCGTAGTTGGCTAATCTCCGGTGAGATTGGCCGCCGTGACCGAAATCGGTCAGGAGGACATTATTTTTATTTATTAGTTAGTTAAACTTATAACTTCACTTCTTTTCATATTCAGAGTATAAAATAAAGTCTGTCCGAATTTTCGGTATAACTTTAAATTTGTTGTAAGGATTAGGGGAATTACATTATTTGAAAATAAACGGAACGTTTTTTTAAACAAAATCTGTCCTCCTTCAATAAAAAAGTCTGTTGGTTGCGGGTCATTTGTGGTTTTATAGAGAACTCTACCGTTGAGATATGATAATTAAAAATGAAAAAAAAAAAGCTACTTACCTTATATTATTTCTGCTTTATTTATAACAGCCAGGTTTAACCCAGATTGTATCCTGTAGACTTATTTTGTATAATTTAAATAAGGTTAAGATTTTTACCTGTGTAGGACCGAGGACGAGAAGACGTAACTTTAATGTAAACTTTGCTAAATTTACAGTATTTAAAACCATTAGACAATGTTTTGATTATCGTAACATAACATCAGCATCACGCCTGTATTCCCCGAAGGGTTAGGCAGGGGTGTACTTTTTGTACACTCACGCCGATGCTGTTATTAAGCCCCATGTAATAGGGAGCGAGCCTACTGCCATCTACCGGGCACAATTGCAGCTCACAGCTTTTACTGAGAATTTCACAAAATCTCATTAACACTTTGCCCGGCCTGGTAATTGAACGCAGACCCATGAGGTAGTCATTAAATATCACAAACTTCTTGATTACCAGTACCTGCCGTTTGACAGACATTTGCCGTTTGAAAGCACCATATTTCACAAACAATCAAATCTTTCCTCTTTATAATATTAGTATAGATATAGATAGGCCTTTGCAGGTACTTTTAAAATGTAATGAATTTAGGTGCACGGTTCCAAAGTGGGTTGATCCTATGGAGAAGAGACCGGCATGAAACTCCATGGATACTCTTTTCAAAATATTGGTTTACAAAAACAAAAGCGGTAGTACAAAAACAATTTAAAAAAAAAATCTCTTGCAATTCAATATTACATTAGACACAGGAAAATGACTACAGAAATCTATTGAACATTCGACAGATCTGATATTTGGATCAGATAAACGAGGAACTCGGAAATACGGCGTAGTTAATTAGTAGAGCGATTAAACATTTAATTAATGAGATGCCTGTCAATCTATTTGTTGTAAAAACGCGCGTGGGATCGATTAATTCATAGACCGGTTTGATTAGAACCTTGTAACTTTTGATAAGGATATTTTTTTGGGTTTAAGAATAAATTGACCTAAGTTTATCAGCAAAAACAAAATCAGTAGGAAAACCAGTACGAGTTAAGCTGGTTAAAAAAGTGCTTTTGAAGTATCGTCCCATTCGTACACGGTACTTTTAGTGCCAAATACAACGCATATTCACGGCTTGTTAAATATTTTGAAGTAACTACAATGAAAGTCAGTACAGTCATCCACAATTTCATTCGCTTAACGCCTCATATTAATTTTACTTTTCAGAAATAAGGTTTAACGTTTCCAATAAAAAGCTAGAATATAATGAAAAGTTGTTTATTTTTTTAAAGTTGTAAATAATATTCAAAGCGGCCAATATAGATTCTGTAACTGTCAGTATGCATAATCTCGATATACTTACGGTATTTTGACGTTTTACTTGTAATACAGTACAAATCTATCTATATAAATAAAAATCAATTGCCAAAAATGTATGTAAGCGCATAAATACAAAATAGGCTGCACCCATTTGGTTATTTTTTTTGTTGTGTCTGTAATTGTCAGTACAAGGTTCGTATGAAAGAAAAGTTTTGGAAAATCCACCGAAAACGTCGGAAATTTGGATGGTATTTTTTTATGAAGTGAATTTTCTTCATTAGTAAATTGCACCCGTGCGAAGCCGGGACGGTTCGCTAGTACTTGATAATGACTGGTTTGGCATGGTTTGGCACAGTGGCTATATGATTGGCTTACTGCGCTACGAATGACTAGTTCAATTCAAAACGGCACTCATATTTATGTCCTACAGATAATTGTTCCATATCTGAGTATTTAAGAGTATCGTTTAGCTGCCGGCTTCTGACAAAATTCTCTTGAAATACGCGCAAAATAGGTGTTTAAGCGTTAACGTTTCTTACATCTAAATCTTAACGAATTAATTTGATTTAGGTCTCTATAGTTTTGTCAGATTATAAACAAGTTCGAAACATTTTGCTTATTTCGAAATTTTGATTAATTTAATAATTATCACGAGATAAGAATAAAGAAGAATTTTAGTTAAAAAAAAGCACATTGAAGGTTAATTATTTCTCAATCTATAAACAATATCATATAAATTTTACTTGTGCTTATAACATATAAAAAAAAATCAGCTCGTGTTTAGTGGGGTGAAAACGTTAACGCAATTTGTATGAAGACTTTTAGCTAAGTAAACTATAGTCTTAAAATTGTCAGATTTGCGTCATTAAACGCAGGCGCAGTCAAGATAACATCCTTGTTGGCGGCAACGTGTTTTAAAGAAAAAGTAAATACATACTAACAGTGGTACTTGCGCACTCAATGCTTGTTATTAAAATCGTCTGGACTAACTCGACGCGAATAAAATTCTTGTTTAATGAGAGGCAAATATAAGTACGTTAAGTTAACATTACCTATACACGGTTAAGATTTTCCCACTTGTTGCCTACTTAGTAGAGTTTACTGATCCCAATTAAATTGTACGGTTGGATACTTCACAGAGGGCTTTCCCGTCTTCTCGTTTAAGTGCGTGCGCAGTTCTGATACTAGTATGGTGACCATGGTTCAACAGATCGTTTGAGATATTTTGGACCATGGAAGTCACGAAGGGAAGCAAAGCTTCCGACCGCGGCTTCACCCGCGTGGTTTACGAACCCGTACATTTTTCTGGGATAAAAAGTAATCTATGTGCTATTCCAGACTATAATCTATCTCTGTGCCAAATTTCATCCGGATCCGTTCGCCCTTTCTTGCGTGAAAGAGTCACAAAGATCCATCCATCCATCTTCACAAACTTTTACATTTATAGTATTAAAGTAAGAAGTAGGATGTAACTGAGCACAGCAAACAAGTCGATGGATGACTGCATACTTTGAAGTTCGTAGAAAAATCTCGACAATATTTAACCATAAAATTCATAAATAAAAATGTATGCACAATGTATTCGATAGATCTAAATGTATTTACATTGTGTTCAAAATAGAAAGTAGACATAAAATTAATAGATGGCAATAAATATAAAACACGGAATGGTCCATAAACGGGCGCGTTGCATGGTGGCAATATTGGCGTTGACGTCAACAAGAATACTGGTGGAGCTTCTCTTTTTGTATCCGATATATATTGGTACTGTAATTCCCAATAACTTGAGATTTAATCACGTACACAAAGTACCAAGTCTTCTATAGTGCTTAGGGGTGTTTGAGACCCCAAATGTGATCATAATAGTAGTTTTTCGTGTTAGGAATGTCGATGACTATAGCTATGATTGCGTTAACTGATATCATAGTAAGTAATAACTATTCTAATATAACATAACATCACGCCTGTATTCCCCGAAGGTTTAAGCAGAGTACTACTGTACACTCACATTTCACCGAAGCCGTTATGGAATTTCATGTAATAGGGGGGCAAGCACCAGTAGTAGCAGACCCGGGTACGTCTTAAAGACCCGAGTACGTCTTAAAACTGAGGCCAGACACCGGAGGACGGGCAGCAGCGTCCTCTCACTAATCGGTGAGCCACTGCGATCTCCAAGCCGCCTGCCAAGCGTGGAGATGTGTGTTGCTACTGAGAATTTCCATACAGAACAACCCAATAACACTGCACGACCCGGGAATCGAACCCAGAACTCCACGATCAGTAGTCCTGCTTGCAACTAGACCAAAGAGGCAGTTCGTTTATAATTTATGTATGCAAGAATACGTAATTATGTAGTAACTATTCAGTTTAAACGTGTGAAAGTTATAAATAGCTTGAAAGGTAAAGCCCCTAGTACGTTGCACGTAAAGTAATTTCTATCGGTGGAATATCGGTCAAAGTACAATTCTTAGCAATTAGTTTAACCTTCTTACATCATCATCAGCCAGAAGACGTCCACTGCTGAACGAAAGCCTCCCCCAAGGGGGGGTTTGCCATAATCCCCACGCTTGGCAGGCGGCTTGGGGATCGCAGTGGCTCACCGATTAGTGAGAGGACGCTGCTGCCCATCCACCGGTGTCTGGCCGCAGTTTTAAGACGTACCCAGGTCCACTTAAATAATGTATTATATTTGTGTATCGATTGTATTATCTTAAACACACAGATATATTATGTCAATAGGTACTAGTTATTGGCCGCGACTTCGTACGCGTGGAATTTAGATTCTGATATTTTCCTGCGGTAAAATGGGGCCTATATTTTAAGTTAGACCTCTAGCAATAGATCGGTGAAAACTGCATTCAATTCCATGCAGTAGTTTTTGCGTGATGCGTGTTCAAACAAACAGACAGACAAAAATTCTAAAAACTGTTGTTTTGATTTCTGTTGCTCTAATAAAGACCCCCCATATTAGTTTTTCTTCAATATCCTTAATGTACAGACATCGGCCTGTTATAATTTTATTGTATGTATATATATAGATTATGAATATTAAACTGTTCATCATCTGCCTAGCCTTTTCCCAACTATATTTTGGTCGGCTTCCGATCTAACCGGTTGCAGCTGAATATCAGTATTTTACACGGAGCTACTGCCTTCTGACCTCCGCCACCTGATCACTGGGAGACACTAATACTCTAAGGTTATACTGGTTATCAGACTTTTTGGGCTATTAACACCCGTAACGACTGTCATAAGTCTTCGTATGACACCCGAGACCAACTGCTTAACGTGCTTTCCAAGGCACGGAGGGGGTTTCGATATGTGAAAAATGGTTACCCATTCAAGGTCTGACCGCGTCAAGCGCTGGTTGATTTGTGCAGTAGGTATGTAGCTACAAGCCGATTTCGAGCTATGAATACTAATGGTCCTCCCAAAATTGAATCTGTTGTTCCTAAACGTTGCGGTGGTCAGCGCCAATCGTTAGACGTAAAACTAGAAACTCACTTTTTTCAGGGGCGTAGCTACCGCCCTATCAGCCGTATCAAAGATACGGGCCCCCCCAGTTACAGGGGCCCCGTGTAAGCAAAAATTCATTAAATGTTATCCACAATCCCACTCAAACTCTTAAAACACGACTTCCCGGGAAAAAAATAAAAACCTACTTTAAAACACTCAAAAATAAAAAATAAATGTTTTATTATACAATATAGTAGTTGAAGAATATTGAAGTCGGTGCCAAGTCCCCCCCCCCCCCCCCTCTCCCCAACAATCGATACAGGGCCCGTCTAAGGCAAGCTACGCCACTGACTTTAATATAATATGATGAATGGGCGGAATAAAAATCGATAAGTTGATAAATTAATCTGCGATTAAACGATCAACTGGTTTAGGCAAAACAATAGATGATTTATTGTTAAAAAGTAGATAAGATTGTGAAAGGAGTTATTATATTCTTTAAATTCAGATTCATAACTTTTTTATTCGTGTTGACCATAAACAGTCACCTACAAATTGTTAGACGGTTTCATTAGAATAATAATAAGAACAAATTGATGTATTAACAGTATTATAGTTACAATTGTTGCTTAAAATAAGAGTTAAAATAAAAAGCTATAGCTATTTTTGGTATTTTTCGAGAAACAAAAAGAATAAGTCTATTTATTCCTGTGGCTTTCATCCTAGGTCGAGCTCGTGGAAGCCCGATTACCTCATTCATTACTTGGACAATTTTTTTTTCAATGGAAATACAGTTATTTTTAAAATGCAAAGATTATAACGGCCTCTTTTTCAAAATCTAAGTTAAGTAAGTTTCATCAAAGATAAAACTGATGTCAATTGATTAGTTTTTGGACTAATTGTTAATATAGTATGAGCAGGGGCAAATCTCCTGGACATGATGGGCTCAGCATAGAACATTTAAAATACGCAGGCGTGCATATGCCGAGGGTCCTGTCCTTGTTCTATACGATGTGTCTCAGCCATTCGTATTTGCCGGCAGACTTAATCAAGACCATTGTTGTACCCATCGTGAAGAATAGGACAGGAGACATCTCGGACATGAGTAACTATCGCCCTATCTCTCTTGC
Source organism: Shargacucullia verbasci (assembly GCA_947562105.1). NCBI lineage: Eukaryota > Metazoa > Arthropoda > Insecta > Lepidoptera > Noctuidae > Shargacucullia > Shargacucullia verbasci. Next base: position 15,344,158 of record OX387280.1, read on the forward strand.
AACTGTTACGGCCAAGGTGTTGGACAGTATGCTTGACTTTTATTTGGCAAAATATGTTCATTTACATATAATTTCCTTAATCTTGCCTAAATGTATTTTTTGTTTATTTGTAACTATTATCTTACATGCTTGCACTATCATATATAATGTCTTTGTATTACGAAACAGTGTCATTCACAGAGGCTGGTACTTATAGCACAGGGTTTCCTTTTTTAAGTATCAGCAATACTTTATCTGTTCATTTTTGTGTACAAATCCATGTAAAATTGTATGTAACCTATTCGTAAACAATAAATACATTATTATTATTATTATTATTATTATTTACACGATGCACAATTTGGGTTCTGTCCCGGACTATCAACCGAAAGTGCTATCCTAGGTGTCAAGCATACTGTCAAATACTACACTGACCGTAAGACGCCGGTGTACGCCTGCTTTCTTGATCTCTCCAAGGCTTTCGATCTCGTTTCTTATGACGTGCTTTGGAGTAAATTGAGGAGCAGGGGTATACCGGAGGAACTGCTTAGTGTATTGCAGTTTTGGTATCGTAATCAGACGAACCGTGTTAAATGGTCAAATGCGCTCTCGGAATCATATGGGTTGGAGAGCGGGGTGAGACAGGGTGGTTTGTCGTCTCCCCGGCTTTTCAATCTATATATAAATGACCTCATTGCCGAGCTCAGCAGCATGCGTGTCGGATGCAAGATAAATGGTGTTACTTGCAACAACATCAGTTATGCTGATGACATGGTGCTGCTGGGCCCGTCGCCGGGGGCGATCGTGGAGTTGCTTAATGTATGTGAGACCTACGCTGCAGCACATGGACTAGTTTATAATGCCAAAAAATGTGAGTACATGGTCTTTGGGGTCGCTGGTAAGTGCCGAGATAGTACAGTCGAAATTACCATAAGCGGTACGCCTATACGTAGAGTTAATGAGTTTAAATATCTTGGGCATTTTCTTACCGACGACCTCAGTGACCATGTCGACATTGAGAGGGAGCGTAGGGCTCTGTCGGTCAGGGGTAATATGTTGGCTCGAAGATTTGCGCGGTGTACTGACCAAGTTAAGATTACGCTTTTTAAAGCTTATTGTCAGAGTTTTTACACCGGTAATCTTTGGGTCAACTACTCGAAAAGGTCGCTGGATGTTCTACGCGTCCAATACAATAATGTTTTTAGGATGCTGTTGCGATTGCCTCGTTTTTGCAGTGCCTCGAAAATGTTTGCGGAAACCCATACCGATGGATTTCATGCCATCATTCGCAAAAAAACGGCATCACTCCTGAGCAGAATAAGAGGCAGTCACAATAGTATCCTGAAGGTTGTGGCGGCAGATACTTCTTGCGCCATAATAAGGCAATTTGTGAGAAGACTTGTACCCTAGTTACCATTTCCCATTGTTTCTAGTTGTTGGGTGGTCTTCTCATCGATTCGTCTGTAGTTTAAGTTACTAACAATAGTGTTTTAAGCAAACCTGTTACTAACAATTTATGGATTTTAGTTGTCCGAAATAAAATGATTTATTAATATTGATCAACCTACCACAACAGCTAAAATTTAACAGCCTCCTAAGAATCCAGGGTTCCATATTTATTGCACATATTATTTTGTGACTACATAAAACATCTCAATTAGTGGACGTGCTTATTTCCACGTCTCAAGACTTACAAAATCGGGTCACTAGATCTCTTCTATATAAGGTTAGCTAATGAAGGCTAAATAATATGGTCAATGGAACTTTTAAAAATATACGGAATTGTATCTCGGACGTACCCGTTGAAATACATGTTGGTAGATTTCTTTCAGTATAAAACGCACGCCCCTCCAATATCTACCCCGCTACATGCAAAATCATCATCAGCCAGTCAGAAGACGTCCACTGCTGAACGAAGGCCTCCCTCAAAGGGGGGTTTGCCATAATCCCCACGCTTGGCAGGCGGCTTGGGGATCGCAGTGGCTCACCGATTAGTGAGAGGACGCTGCTGCCCGTCCTCCGGTGTCTGGCCGCAGTTTTAAGACGTACCCGGGTCAAACATCACATGCAAAATATCATTGGTTAATTAGTCACCGGCTAGACACGAAAGTAGGATGCATCACGTTTAGTGGAGGGGCGTGCATTATAAGACTGAAAGATCTCTACTGTATATGAAATTTTTATTTGTTATTGAATGTGTGTAGATTTCGTTAAGAGTTCTATTCGTCCACAACTGAACAGTAATATAGGGCCTAGATTCCAAAATTATACACATTTCCAACCCGTAAATGGTCGTGTTAGTTAATGGCGTCACTAACTAACACGATGAACATATTGGAAAGTACTAGCTTCCGTCCGCGGCTTCGCCCGCGTGGATTACGAATCCGTGCATTTTCCCGGGATAAAAAGTAGCCTATGTGCTATTCCAGACTATAATCTATCTCTGTGCCAAATTTCATCCAGATCCGTTCAGCCGTTCTGACGTGAAAGAGTAACAAAGATCCATCCATCCATCCTCACAAACTTTCACATTTATAATATTAGTAGGATAGGATAGGATTAGTAGACATAGGAAATATTAGTAGGATTAGTAGGATATAACAAGAACAGATGCTTGGAAGAAAAAAAAATTGAATCTTGTTCTTGGAATTAATTGTAACAGTAGCATCATCATCAACAGAATATATCACATCAAATTGTTTGACATTTAAATGATATGTAATTTGTTTTCGCTTACATACAAGACAGTTTACAATACTATTCGTTTTGCAGTTAAATTTTATAGTATAAAATAGGGTTTACGACATCGTAAACTTTCGGTTTCTATATACTACACGGCGAGGTTAACGTTTGCAGTTAAACTCCACACGTTGCTATATATATATATAAGAGAGATTTAAAAAAAAGTCTGTGACAATATTACTGTGTGTCACTGGACAGATAATATAATACTATGTCACTGTCAATCATTATAATTTCAAACAAAGTCAGACACACTAATTAAAAAAAAAAGATAACTACAGAACTTTATAAAGGACTAATTCGTCGTCGTGTCTATTTAACCCCAAAATTGACTATTTTGATAGGTACACAGAATTATGAGCTTTATAGCTATGGTGGTGATTTTCAATGCTCGTGATTACTATTGCCATGAATCTACAGTCTGCTATTGATTTACAATTAGATAAAAATCAAATACTACATAAAAAAATGCATTTTGGGGATTATGGTACCGCTTCTACCTTAAAATTCAAATGTACTGTAGCGTCGGCATTGGCTTTGACGTGAGTATTTTTTGGTGGACAGATATGTATCAAATTGGTCAAGATGTCAATCACTATTTCCTCTAAAACTCGCTTTTGCATTTCGCTACGTGTATACATCTTTCTGACGATGACTGTACATATCATATCGAATACTCATGTATTCATTTCAAGGTTTCATTCCGACAAATGTATTTATTAATAATAAATGACTTATTAACAGTAATGTTTAAACATCCACGAATAAACGGTTTGTAAACAACAATAACAGGTCAAAGTCGTACCTGTTTCAACTCAAGCGCAACTCATGCAATTCATTGTAATGGAGCAACGGGAAAACGTATGTGTATATTTATAGCAATATGTAATTCCAAATTTCAATTATTGGATTTGCGGTTTTAGCGCCACACGGCGTTAATGTGAACTTAGATAATGCTTGGAATTGTACGGATTTCCTCATATAATGCAGGTTGGTTCATGGGAATTAAGGAAAATCTTTTATGCGCATGACTGATCGAATGAACTATACATAGTTAGGTAATTGGCATATTAATATAAACTAGAGATTGCCTAATAGCCGAACCTGTGTCAAACGCATGGTTGTGTGTAATCTATTTTTTTATTGATTAAATGTATTTCTAATGCATATTATATAAAAATATTAGCTTTCTGCACTCTTTCTCCATATAAACTTTAACTGTGCCAAATTTCATACTCCTCCGTCCGCGTAATTTTCGTAAGAAGGGGTACAAAGTTTTTGCTTCACGTATTAATATTATAATAATGGATGTACAGGACGATTGAAAGGGTAAAGTCGAATTGCCCTCTAATATACTTTTTTTTTATGATACGCACTGCATTTATATCTAAGTAACTCATAATCTACAATCTATTAAAGTCCTTTAATAACTGCATAGATAGCGAAGATATTTTATCCAAATTTTATTTGAATGTCCCCGGGCGGTCGAAGCGTATTAATCTACCACTACGTGTGCCATTTGCTTCGACTAATTACAGGCAGAATTCATTCCTTGTGCGTGCAAGCAGAAACTTCAACAGGATGTGTAAACAGCATGATTTCGATCCCTTCATAACAGGTGTGTCCTCAGCCAGAAAGTGCTTAAGCTTACTTAAGCTTAACGTTTTTTAAATATTAATTAATGGACAGACATACCTACTCACTATTTTCTATCTAAGTGGCTTTGTAGTATGGAAAGCATACCAGTTGTAGTAATATAAATGTTAGTGTATATGTTTTTCTTTTTTCATTTGTGTTATTATTATTGACATTTTTTTTTTGTGTGTACTACTTTGTTGTTCGCAGATTTTTTTATTATTATACTGTTTTTTTAGAAGTCTGGACTTGTAATTGGCTGTCAGTTTAATTTACTATTTTTAATCTGCTCTGTATGTCTTCCATGCAAGTTAAATAAATAAATAAAATAAATAAAAATTTCATGACGATTTAAAAAATAAATAAATTAAAAAAATATTCTTGCGATGCATCATCTGCATCATGTCTGTATTCACCGAAGAGTTAGGCAGATATGTACTTATATTATACCGTTAAGTACCGTAAAGTCCCATGGAATAGGAGGACAGCCAATTGCCATATATTATCTATCTTCTAGTTCAGAGCAAACTTAACTATTAAGTATCTTCTGTTTGCAGTTTCACAATTTCTTTGAAGTCTCACGCCGCCCTCGCAGCGGTTGCCAGTACAAAGATGTTTACGTTTACGTAACGTAACAAATGGTTCAAACAGCTAACAGGTGGTTTGGTAAATTATCTACAAACGTACATTGACCTATTTTCCTTCTACAATTGGATCTGTAAACTGTTTATTAGGTTCACGAATTTTAAGTCTCATTTGTGCTGTGTTCATTATTTATTTTTACCAGGTCGGGAAAAGTGATATTGGGTTTTTATGTATGGAAATTTGCAGTAGCAGCACGGAGTCTGGAACTGTGCCCGGTAAATAGATGGCAATTGGCTCGCTCCCTATTTACATGAGACTCCATACAATACTACACCTCTGCCTAACCCTTCGGGGAATACAGGCGTGGTGCTATATTATATTAGCATTGCAAAGGAATTTGTGGTCACCTGTTGATAAGTGATCACCGCAAATTAGTGATTGCTGATGATTCAAAACCGTTTTTATCTGCTTTAATTTAGACCTCTAGCAATAGATCGGTGAATACTGCATTCAATTCCATACAGTAGTTCTTGCGTGATGCGTGTACAAACATACAGACAGACAGACAAAAATTCTAAAAACTGTTGTTTTGACTTCTGTTACTCTAGTAAAGTTTATTTTACCCATATTAGTTTTTCTTCAATATCTATAATGTACAGACATCGGCATGTTATAATTTTATTGTATGTATATATAGATCATGAATATTAAACTGTTCATCATCTGCCTAGCCTTTTCCCAACTATATTTTGGTCGGCTTCCGATCTAACCGGTTGCGACTGAATATCAGTATTTTACACGAAGCGACTGCCATTTGAACTCCGCCACCCAATTACTGGGAGACACTGATTCTATAAAGACAGGATGTTAGAATTTTCTATAACGACTGTCATAGGTCTTCATATGACACCCGGGACCAACAGCTTAAGGTGCTTTCCGAGGCATTTTGATGGATTCAAACGGTACCGTCTATTAAAACATATGTATAAGACGTCTTTGTCAGGGATCATCACTATGGAGAAACGAGCTATGGTGTTCGACGAAAAGGGAGGATCCTCCGACCAGGTGAATTGTTTAGCAGTATTTTAGTGTGCTAGATTTTAGGAAATATGAAGCACAAAGAGAAGTGAATGTTTTTTTTATTACCGGCAGGTCCATGTCGTTTGACATTTTATAGCTTTTGAGGTGTGGATTTCGGCAGGGTTGGATAGTAGGCTTATGGGCTTCGTCAGCTAAAGCGGTCAGGTTATTTTCATTATTAATAGCTCGTAATGTCCCACTGCTGGGCAAAGGCCTCCCTCGATGATCAATATAGTACCTATGTATATACGTCGTTATATTTTGCTAATTAACATATTTATTTACCTATTTACCCCTCTGTATGGGACCACAAAAGGAAAACAATATACTTAGAACCGAAAATTCCCCGTAACTTACATTCTTAATTTGGTAACGGTCCGACTGCAAAACAAAATCGTATGTTTCCAAATATTTAAAGTAATCTACACACTCTTGCGCACGTAGGCAGAACATAGTTTAAAATGTATAACAGTAATGGTATGTATAAGTTTGTTTTCTTATCATCGACAACTTTCCGTTTAACGATAAGGTCCCAATTAACTTCGAAAAGTTATTTTTTTTTAATATTGTTATTTGTGTTCCTCATAATCGGTACAGTCAGGATCCAAAATGAAAAATAGACAAATTCAATTTTTTATTTACTCATTTCTTGAATCTAGAGCGACCGTCCCACTTAATCTATTTAATTTATATCAAGTTTAAGGCGCGTGCGTCAAGCGCGTAAAAGTAAAACCTTTTTCTTTCTTTCTTTTATAGAAATTCTATTGTTTAATTATGTTAAATTGTACGCACATAGTATTATTACACATATCTACAGGTAATAACATAAAAAACAATCTTTTACCATTTCATATAGCTTGACGTGTAGATATTTTTGGTCCTGACTGTACGTAATTTGACGTGTTTCTTTTTTCTGCATTATCAGGTGGTAATTGTTATGAGGATTAAATAGTGTCTAGACAAATTAAAATAGAAAGCTTTTGTTGTATTTTAAAATATTCAAAAGCAGAACACATAAATATTTTGTAGATAAAAAATACAGCTAAGGGGCCGTCCATTAATCACGTGAGGCTCGAAGGGGGGGGGGGGGGGGGGGGGGGGTTCGGCAAAGATCACGAAATATCACAAGGGGTGTAGTAAGATATCACGTGTATTAATTTTTAAAAGTGAATGGACCATGGACCATCTAAACCAAAGTTCATCCTATTAATATGACAATTAGGTACTTAAAAAAATACACGTGATTTTGGGTGGCGGGGGGAGGAGTACTTTGAAACCTCAACACGGGGGGGAGGGGTTAAAAATGCTTGAAAAAAACATCACGTGATTAATGGACGGCCCCTAAGAGTTTAGATATCTTGGGGATGTTGAGACTAATTCAATGACAAATGGCACGATAGTCATATTGTTACAAATACATCATTACTAGCAGTGGCGTGCGGTTCATGAAGACAAAAAGACACTGCCTACCCTACATAACTCAGATAAATACTTATTATAAGATATTTGAGGTGGCAAATCACATACATCATTATTTAATCGACAAGAAGACGAACCAATACCAACATGCAGTAGGTATTTTTGGTAAATAAGCTTGTAAAATTGTCTGCCTACCCTGTCTAAAACTCTGTGTACGCCGCTGATTAGGGAGCGTTCAAGTATTACGTAACGCATTACGGGTCTTCTGAAACGTTACGATGCGTTACAGGGCCGGAACTTGAACTACGTGGTTTTGAACTACGCGTTACGTAATATTGTTTTAACCCTTCAGAACGGTCGCGTAGAGATTTATTTTCTCACGCAAATTTAAAATCTTTTTTTTTTCTCGAAATTTGAAATGGACCACTTGAATTTTTTTTACCTTCACAAAATTTCTTGCTTGCTTTATAGAATAGTGATAATTTTGCAAAAAAAATATTTATCAACAGCTGTGATAGTTTTGACCCGGGTACGTCTTAAAACTGCGGCCAGACACTGGAGGACGGGCAGCAGCGTCCTCTCACTAATCGGTGAGCCACTGCGATCCCCAAGCCGCCTGCCAAGCGTGGGGATTATGGCAAACCCCCCCTTGGGGGAGGCCTTCGTTCAGCAGTGGACGTCTTCTGGCTGATGATGATGATGATGATGATGATGTGATAGTTTTTCTCATCACTCCAGTAAAGTAGGTAACAAAAAATACCGCTCTTTGGATGGCTTCGTTATACTTCGGTCTCCGTAGAATCCAATCGCCGGTTACGTAACGTTTACAGGGGGGGGGGAGGCGAAAGAAAAACGTTACGGCGCGTTACATGGTGGGGAGGAGGGGTCAAAAATCTCCAAAAATTGCGTTACATAATACTTGAACGCTCCCCTACTAGTGAAGCTGATCAGTTACAAAATTACCGTCGTGTTATTTCTATCTTCGTACTAATTATTCCAGTTTTCATAACCTTCGTTTGTGAATCTTATCTTTATAACTCTGTCTGTCTGTTTGTTACTTCATCACGACTAAACCACTGAACCGATAGTTGTGAAATTTAACAAAGAGGTAGCCTGGGTTCTGGTGAATAAGATATAAAAATGAGTCAAATAAGGGTAATTAAAAAAAACAAACGTCTATTATTCATATAATAGACGTTTGTTTTTTTAAAATTCAAACAAATTGTATTATTTCTTACACGGCCATGAGGCCGTGTAAGAAATTTTCCTTGTTTTATAATATAATTTCCCTTGTTAACTTTGAATTAGTCTACTACACCTTAAGAAAGATAATGAAATAAAATGTCATTAGAAGAATGCTGACGTCACAATTGTCTTATCTAAGTTTACACAGTTAATATATGAAGACAGAATGCGGTAAAAACTTCTTTGTATATTCGTATCTTTTATGTTTTCCTATTTTCAACTTTACCGTATGTGACGTAAGTGTAAATTAACTTTAATTTTGCATACCAATTTTGTTTAAATATGAAGCTACTTATTTGTGACCTTGTAAAAACTGTCTTAACCATATTTATTGCAAATAAACTATCTATATACATATAATAAAATAATAACAGGCCCATGTCTGTACGTTATAGATATTGCAGAATAACTAATAGTATTTATTAGAGGAACACAGTTTTATAAAAATAAATACTCCCATGGCCACTGTTATCAATATGGAAAACCATTATTCCAAAGCGGTAGAATTTTTCTAAAATAAAAGTAGCCTAAGTTACTCCTTATTACATCAGCTACCTGCCAATAAAAGTCCCGACAAAATCGGTCCAGCCATTTCAGAGATTAGCCTATACAAACAGACAGACAGACAGACAGACAAAAATTGTAAAAAATGTTATTTTGGTGTATGTACCGTATATATATTCATATGCATGTAGTAAAAAACGGTTATTTCAATATTACAAACAGACACTCCAATTTTATTTATATGTATAGATGTATAGATAAGTAGTAAGTAGGATTTGAGGTGGCAGATCACATACATCATTACTTAATTGACAAAATGACGAACCAATACCAACATGCAGTAGGTATTTTTGGTAAGTAAGCTTCTAAAATTTTCTGCCTACCCTGTCTAAAAACTCTGTGCACGCCACTGCCTACTAGCCACTAGCAGGCTAATTTCCATTAGAAAACAATGGTTCAACTGATAAGACAAATACTATTGTTATCTAGAATAGGGAGTGATTTAGGGTTATGTAACAGGGTTAATGTTACATAAGGATGTTGGATGACATCTGAAACTCTTTATTAACTTTCGGTGCTGATCATACAACTATTGGATGACACGGTTGGCGCAGTGGCTAAGTGATCAGCTTTCTGCGCTAGGTGTCGCGGGTTCGATCCCCGCACGGAACAAATATTTGTATGTTCTACAGATAGTTGTTTCAGGTCTGGTTGTGTGTGCATGTGACATGTGTGTTTGTGAACTGTACCCACGATACAGGAAAAATCTTAGTGTGGGGCAACGTTTTTTATTAATTACGAAGAAAACTTGATATATTTTCCCAGTGGTTTTGCAAGTTATATACACATTTTAGCACAGGGGACTGCATGACATAACATAGCATGACGCCTGTATTCCCCGAAGGGTTAGGCAGAGGTGTAGTATTGTACACCCACATTTCGCCGATGCTGTTATTGAGTCCCACGTAATAGGGGGCGAGCCTATTGCCATCTATCGGGCACAGTTCCAGACTCCGTGCTGCTACTGAGAATTTCCATACAGAAAAGCCTAATAACACTTTGCTCGACCCGGGAATCTAACCCAGGACCTCACGCTCAGCAGTCGCGTTGGCGACCATTGGACCAGTGGTAGATAGAGTAAAGGGGCAGGTGTTATCTTGTAATTAGAACAAGTTTTTGTATGGACTCAGAAAATAGGCAGGCCGAATCAGTAGAATCGTAATCAGTAGAAATTTTCCGAGGTGATTGACGAGATTGATTAATCTGTCAATCTAGATAATCCTTATTATTTGAAATAGCTTGTTGCTAAGCAACCGTGTTTTGTAACCTAATTATGATATTGACTGATAACAGTCTCCAGAATGATAAGAAAACTGACCAATAACAAATGATAACAATATACAATATTATGTAATTATTATTTTAGAACAGAAGTAGAATTTCATTAATCGGCCTTATCATGAACCTAATAGTTTTAATTAGAACTATGTACAGTCAGCATCAATAAGATGTTATACATTTAATGAAATTCAAATGCGATCTTTAGGGGAAATAGTGATTGAAATCTTGACCAATTTCATGGGTAATATCTACGGATACATAAAAATAAATGGTCATTTAAATTTTATGATTTTAACCAATAGTTTTCCAAAAATAAGTGTTTGAATTTCGCTACGTGTATACATATTTTTGATGTCAACTGTACATAGATTGACATGTAAGCGCATTTATCTTTATCATTTATCTGACATGTTTTATTTTCTAACTATGTAAAATAAACCTATACATTCCACATACGAAAACGAAACGCCAGCTTTTTAAACAGTTTTTGTAAAGACTTTATCAGAGCAATAATTCAGTTAATTGAAAACATTTATAGACCTATTAACCAGCAACGTGCAGAGAGTGTAGGCAGGGTAGGCAAACAATTTTAAAAGCTTACTTACCAATAATACCTACTGCATATTGGTATTGGTTCGTCGTCTTGTTGATTAAATAATGATGTATGTACCTTGTCACCTCAAATATCTTATAATAAATATTTACCTGATTTATGTAGGGTACGCAATTTCGCGTCTTTATGAACCGCACGCCAATGCTACTAACCTACCGGGTCCAACTATAGCAAAGAACCGTACAAGTGAAATTATAAGTAAAAAAAAATATTAATCAAAATCGATCAAGCCGTTTACGAGAAGAATTACGAACACACGTACACCGGAACCTATACTAATATTATAAAGAAGAAAAATTTGTTTGTATGTAGGCGGTAATCTCCGGAACTAATGATCAGAATCTGAATCCCCAATAGATAGCTATATTATTCCCGAGTGCTTTAGGCTATAAATTAAATGGAGACGTAGTCGCAGGCTGAAGCTATTTTATATATAAAAAATTAAAGACTAAGGGCCCTAATAGGCTCTAAAAGTGATATGAGCTCCTATTAACAAGATTGCGAGTATCTGCACCTGTTGCGCAAGTGTCTGGTTATATTTCAGATATACACGCACATTCCTTAAATGGATATCTCGATGTAGGCGGAAAGCTTTACAAAGTCAAATCAGTTTAATTAGTTCGTGCTAGTTTCTTAATATGGTTGTTCAGTAATAAAAAATTCATGATAAGAACTAGTTCTAGTCTTGCGAGTATTATGTTCCTTAACTCTTTAAGCTTAATGATTTCGTCCACACGAACGTTGAATGTCATAATCATTTGTGGATGTTCACTTTTATAGTAAAGTAACGAACCAGCTCGGCTTCGCACGGGTAGCACACAAAATTACCAAAAAGCCAAAAAAAAAATTGTTGATCCGATCGCTACCAGTCTTGACGGCACGGGTGGCGCAGTGGCTAAGTGATTAGCTTTCTGCGCTAGGTGTTGCGGTTTCGATTCCTGCACGGAACAAATATTTGTATGATCTTCAGATAGTTGTTTTGGGTCTGGTTGTGTGTGTGACATGTATATTTGTAAACTGTACCCACGACACAGGAGAAATCCTAGTGTGGGGTAATGTTTAAAAAAAACTTCACAGGATCACCCCCTGGGCTAATCTGAAGATTAGGTACTTAAAAATTCGTTAAAATCGGTCCAGCCGTTTTGGAGTCCATATGGGGACATACATACACACATTTATACTTATATAAATAGATATGTAGATAGATAAAGTTAATGAACAATTCTTGGAACATGATTGAGTTTGGTAAACAGGTAAATAGATATTGCAACCCTTATGTTAGGTCGGGTTTTCGATCACAGCGAGAACCGCTGCGGTATTGGCAGCTCCATACAAATATACAAGTATTTAGACTAGCAGGATAATCACAACACACGCTGGTAATCGGAATCAATTCAATTTTGACAGTTTTACAGTGTGCAGTATGTTTTAAAAATCACTCCATTCGACATTTGGAACTACATGTATATTGTTGAAATGTCTAAATTAAATTCACTCGCAATTATCGTACCTTCATTGCTCGCTGATATGCATATGGATTTATTAGAATCGCAATAATGAATTATCATAGAATATATTCATGACTAGGAGACCCGTGCGACTTCGTCCGCATTAGGAATAACACTACATTACACTACACTACACTACACACTGCACTACACACTGCATTACACACTACACTACGCTACATAACGCTACAAAAAAATTATTTCCTCACCATATAAACCTTCTCTGGACTTTCACAAATATTTCAAAACCAAAATTAGCCGAATCGGTTCAGCTGCTCTCGAGTTTTAGCGAGACTAACGAACAGCAATTTATTTTTATATATATAGATAGATTATTAGCCAACTAAGGGACATGTTGACCGACACTATAACAGGTGTTTAAAACGAAAACGGACGGTTACTTATACAAAAATCGCTCTCAAACGGCTGATTTGTGAAATGACCATCTGTTATAACATCGGTGTAATTGGGCTTTAAAAAACAGAGAATTCCACACATATAAGAAATGAAATGATTTATTTTTGCTATTTGGATTTTTCAATCACTTTTACAGGTCATTTTTTATAAGCTAGATGGCGCCGGCGTAAGTTTTAGGTTAGGTACTGATTCTCTTGACATAATCCCTTAATCGTGTCTTCGGAAAGAGAAAATTCATTGTTACACCTCATATTCAGTTGACGTCATCAATAGAAAGGGAAAGGTCATTCCTCAGGCAAGCCCACACGGCACCATTAATAATAGTATCTATATATAAACAATTATTTCTGTTCGTTCGTGAGTCGGTCACGTCGGCGGGTCGGTCATGTGAGGGGTGTCACGTGGTGGCATTCAAGATGTCACAATGGAAATAAACGTACTGTTATTGTAAACTACGCGTGTTTATATGGATGTGGCTCGGCATGTGATTAAGAAGGGCGTTTTTAAGGATCTTCTGGATTCTTTTGAATTTCGAACGCTATTTGTTAGGGTCGCAAGCGCAGCTATATACAGCAGTCTTATTGGGAGGTATTTTTTACAATATTGTTTAATACCTATTATACAGAATTAAAAATAATGCATTAATTATATCCTAATCGCCCATATTACCCGCCGTTAAAATCGAAATAAAATAATGATATATCAACATAATTCAAAAACATAAACGCCAGGTACTCATAAAAAAATATGCATAAAATGAAGTTTTCTTCACATAATTGTGGTCGCGTGCCAAAACAAGTTTGTTCAGAAATCATGTGTGCTCTAAAAAAAGAGGTTTTGGCGTTCCGTATCTGAATATCTAAAGGTACTTATATTTATTATTATGAAATGGGCTATAACAACACAGTAGGTCCCCAAAGACGGGAAACGATAGAGCCATATATACCGACATACCCAAAAGGAGATGGCTAGATGAACCGGACTCAAAGCAATTGGTCCCAAATCGCAAAGGACCGGGATAAATGGTAAAGAGGGGTAGTAAGGCCTTTGCCCTGCAGCTGGACATTACAGACTCATAGTAAAAATACTCATAATATAACGTAGCATCACGCCTGTATTCCTCGAAGGGTTAGGCAGAAATGTATGTACACCTACATTTCGCTGATACTGTTATGCCTATTCCCATGTAAAGGGGCGAGCCTGTTGCCGTCTACCGGGCACAGTTTCAGACTCCGTGCTGCTACTAAGAATTTCCATACTTACAGAACAACCCAATTACACTTTTCCCGACCCGGGAATCGAACTAACCAAACAAAAACCAATCAGCGAACCAAAATGAGGTAGTCATTTAAGAAAATTATTTTGTTAAAAAAAACCTTTTTATTAGAACCTTTATATTTAAAAGCGGATCGCTCTTAACCGTTGTTCTCCATACGGTTTTTATTATACATTAAGTTCGACAGTTGCACAAAAAGTTCAATGTAAACTCAATAATTGTAGAGTAAAGCACTTATAAGTTCGTTAAGATGTTAATGTCAATTTTCCTTTATGAGCGTTAATTTTGGCGGTGAGGCCTATGTTCGGCAGTTGTCGTATAAGGGCTGATGATGATGATAAGATCGAAATATCTTAACAAGCTATCCCACTGCATGAGTTAGCTTACCTTCGAAGGAGATACTGTGAAAATAGACAATACTTTGAATTCAAGTTTGACGGCACGGTTGGCGGAGTGGTTGAGAGATCGACTGCTGCGCTAGGTGTCGCGGGTTCGATTCTCGAACGGAACAAAAATTTGTATGATCTACAGATAGATGTTTCGGGTCTGGGTATTTGTGTATGTGAATATACGTGTTTGTAAACGCACCCACTATACAGGATTTATACCTAGTGTGGGGCAACGTTTTTTAAAAGGAAAAAAAGAAAAAGAGTTTGGAAATGTTTGGTACAATACCACTGGACATTGAGACCTCATTCCATCATCGATTACTCTCGTACCCCAATCATGAGGAGGTGGAAGAGGTGTGCGCATAATTCACAGTCTTCTTCGAAAACCTTCCTTCCAAATTCAGAATCCGTGAATTACTAACACGGGTACTGTTACATATAAAATGTGTACCTAATTTCAAATGCATACAATTTTCCTGTATACATGTAATTTCCAAGAAATAATAACAAACCGTAGTACGACTCAAATTGACAAGTCTATAGGAAAAAACAAACCTAAAAATAATCGATGACTAAGTCGGAAATAAATAAAGGTGTAACATTGATGATGATTAAATATAGAAATCGTCGTATCATCGAAAAGTGCTGACTGCCTCATCAGTCTAGTGGTTGTAAGCGCGATTCCTGAGGTCCTACGTTCGATTTCCAGATCGGTCAAAGTATTGTTGGGTTCTTCTGTATGGAAATTCTCTCAGTAGCAACCCGGAGTGTGCCGGTAGATGGCAATAGGCTTGTCCCATATTACATAGGACTCAATCACTGCTTCAGCGACATATCGGTGTACAATAGTACACCTCTGCCTAACTTTTCGGGGAATATAGGTGTGATGCTATGTTATGTTATGGTATCGAAGAGTGGAAGACTCAAAGTAACGACTTTGGGTCTTGAAGTTCTGCGTTAAATTCCTTAAATCATCATTATCTTTATACGTAGGATGGTAAGGTTGTGGGGCAGTAGCTAACCAATTAGCTTTCTGCGCTACGTGTCGCGGGGACGCGGAGATCGATCGAGCTAATCGATCGAAAGCCATCTATCGCCGAAGGGAACAACTAATTGTAAAGATATTTCTTCCGGGTCTGGTTGTTTGTGCATGTCAATATTTATGTATGTAAATGCATCCTCGATACAGGAATAATATACAGAAATAATACATAGAAAAGGGCAAAGACTTAAAAAAAAAAAAAACAAATTGTCCAGCCCAAAACACAACTAGTTTGACTGCTCTTTTGCTGGCCTCCTCCTACTTGATCCTCTACATTACAGGAGACAGGGCAAACAGGACAGTCGGAGCATAATAGCAGTTACTCAATCCTCACACGTCACACCTACCATCCTCACAGAACTCCACCTCTTCTGATTTTCGGCTAACTTCGGCTGTACTCGGTTTAACCCGTCGGTAATTTCCCTAGTACTGAACAGTCTCTCTAGTGAATGGTATAGAGGTCAATGTGATTGGGATTTTCTGGCGATTTCATTCTCAGTAATGGCCGAGGTTTCGTTTGTTTCTCTATGACTGATGTACAGATTATCATGAGTAAACTAAAGGTGACATTCATGCCGAAAAGTTGCGCAAGGTTCATCACAATGCCGCCTTGTAGTGCCGGAGGCCAAGACTTTGGGTTGGCCTTGACTGGAAAGGGGAGTACACCGATACCATAATTTTGCTGTATTAAAAATTGAACTCTAGTACTCTAATCACACGACTGGTTTTTAAGCAATAGGGTGAAACCCCGAACACACGATTAATTAAATTTACTATAAATATTTTGGAGTTCATTTCAATGGGTAATTGACCTAGAAACACCTTACCCAAAATATTCAGCGACAAACCTCTCATTCAACGCAAAAAAGTTACGACTATTTACTTCTGACTCACTAAGCAATGCCTACGTGATCGCTAGAGGTCGCTGCACCCAGTGCAAATATCAAAACTATGCCGTCTTGCTATAATCTTAATACCACCACGCGAAAACTAACTCTATTTTCTGTATGTCAAAGTTGATATTAGATCGTGATGGGTGGGACTTAAGATGGTGTGGTATGGTACAATTTTGCATCATAGTAATGGATGTCTTCCTGGATTGTGGTATGTCCTTTGATCAGATGTCTTAACTCGCAGCCATCGGGGTGTGAATAGAGAATGTGCCTGACTATTTTGTCTGTTTATGACCAATGGATAATTGAGATTAATGTTTATTAGTCATTGTTAACGGTACTGATTCTGCTATCTGTCTCTTTCTAATTAAAACCGTTAGGTACTAAATAATGGGGGACTGTTTTGTCAAATTAGTTCCCTTTCTTGTTAGTATCTTCGTGAATCTATTTGGCATCGCCAGGTTACGTCTATTTTCTCGTAAATTACTAAATAGTAACTGTTCTTTTTCAATGATGCGTGTAAGTAAGAAGAATTCTGTGATTCAAAATATTTGAGGCCTATTTGCTACAGAATCAAAGTCATTGAATTGTAGGGTTTGCAATGACACTTTTCTATCAGTCGGTAAAGAAGATTTTTGATGGTATGTGTTTTCCATCATCATCGTCGACAAGTGCAGCAGTGCGCATGTCAGTACAGTACATTCAAATATTTGTGACATTTATACTCCAAGTGGTGGATTAAGACCTAGAACTATAAATACAAACAGTATATTTTATTAAAGGCTAAGAATTGATCCCTTTCTAAAAAAATAATCACGCGCATCAAGCCTTGAACCCAATGGCCATTACAAAATTACCGAGCCCATACTTGGGATGAGGTTAAGATGACTCATGATGACAATGGTACAAATACTCATCCCGCCACGGCACTGGCACGCGGCCATAGCGCTAATAGGTTACAACCGACTAGCAACGGCGCTACTATTACTAAACAATTGCAATCGGTTGCAACCACAACCGCAGTGATTTAACATTTGAATATTGTTTTTTTTTTTAATATGGTACGTGGCCCCACACTAGTATTTCTCCTGTATCGTGGGCACAGTTTTACAGAAATATGTCAAACATACAAACAGACCCGCAGCCTAATTACCTAAAAAAGCGACAGCAACGCGATAGCCACGCGACAGCTATCTCACTGTCAGCCAGTACATTATATGTCACAAAAATGACGTTTGACAGACGTTATCGTGCCATCTACGCCTGTCGCTACATCGGTAATTAGGCTACCGAAACATCTGTATTTTGTAGATCATACAAATATTTGTTCCGTGCGGGAATTGAACTCGCGACACGTAGCGCAGAAAGCTAATTGCTTAGCCACTGTGCCAGCCGTGTCATCCGATGTTATTGATAGGCATGAAAGTATGTTTTTAAAGGAAGAATTGCGAAGAATTATTAATACTTGTATACGAGTGAGAATATCAAAGTTGTGTCTGGAAATATTTCCCAGATTCTTATTGTCTTTTGTCTTTTACTTATATTGTATTTCTATTGTCCACAATGTTCTTATATATGTATTGAGGCGCGTTTCTCATGCTTCCTTGTGTATGTCTGAGGCATTATTACTTCAGTATATGGTACAAGTAGGTACCTACAACCAGTGCCGGATTAAGCAAGCGCGGGGCCCGTAGCAAATTTTATCGAGGTGCCCTTGATCTGCTATGGGCTCTTAAGTATAAAGTCGTTTACCATATGAAATTGTGTGTTTTATTCTCGCCAACAAAATAATCGGTTACCGACTGTCTGACGAGGATTGTCTTAGTCGGAAAACAGGTGAAAAATATGTTTCACTCAAAAAATTACGCTCAGGCGGAGGTTGGCGGGTTAGGATACGCGGGGCCCCCTTGTGCGCGGGGCCCGTAGCAATTGCTACTCTTGCTACGTGGTTAATCCCGCACTGTCTACAACTAAGTCTACAGCTTACATGATGAATATTGGTAAGTAGAGCCATCACACAATAATGTAATGGCGTAGGATATGTACCTATTGTTTTGCTGCGTGACCAAAGGAGATCTCAGAACCGCAATTTCCGAAGCTCTTCTTCCGCGTTCCATAACTATAATTGCAATGAAAAATGGCATCCATTTTTTCGGTGGACATCGAAAAAAGCAGGAAATATATTTTATAAATAAATATATATTACGTTTGAAATGTCTTTTTGTAAATGAATGGCGCCATAATTAAAGGGTTTGCCGATGTAAATGTTGATACAATCTTCATATTGTGTTCTTAATATGGTGCTTATTCTCGGAATGAATTACATGAATTGTATCATCAGTAGTTATATGCGAGTAATAAATAACACAAGGTGGTCTCAGCCTTGTTTCAAGTTTTGTTTTTTTTTTTTTAAAAAAAACGTTGCCCCACTCTATGATTTCTCTTGTATCGTGGGTACAGTTTACAAACATACATGTCACATGCACACACAACCAGACCCGAAACAACTATCTGTAGATCATACAAATATTTGTTCCGTGCGGGGATCGAACCCGCGATACGTAGCGCAGAAAGCTAATCGCTTAGCCACTGCACTAAACGTGTCGTCATATCTACACCTTTCTCGATAAAATTCTGATGATCGATAAAATTATTACCTATTCTATTGGTAAGTTAAAATTCTAGACACTTATTACCATTAACGCAGTTTCTAAATCAATGCAATTTATTGTTTGCATTGTATATTGACCGAAGTCAATAGGTACAACCTGACGCGCGCTGCGTGTCTCGGGTTCGATTCCCGTATGGAGCCAATATTTGTATGCCCTACAATGGCCGTACCGGCAGCCTAATTACGTAAATAAGCGACAGCAACACGACAGCCACGCGACAGCAATCTCACTGTCAGCCAATACATTATATGACACAAAAATGACGTTTGACAGAAGTTATCGCGCGATCTACGCCTGTCGCTACATCGGTAATTAGGCTGCGGGTCCGCATGTTTGTGTGTGTAAATATTTGGGTTTGTAAACGCATCCAACGACGATACAGGAACTATTAGTAGCATGGGGCAACATTAAAAAAAAAAGGGAACAGAAAAGCGTTAAAAATAACAAACACAGCTTTATGGAAATGAGGTCACATTTTGAAAAGCTGAATGCAGCAAAAACACGCGTAATATTGCGTTTTTGGTGCAAAAATGCGCTATGTTGAACCTCTTGCTTTATTATCAGTTGGTACATATGAGCGTTAATAATATTATTTCTGTTCTTGACTTCAAAGTAAACATTACATAATGGTACAACGACCTCATTGACAATGCATAAGAGGCTAAAAGTTCACCCTGTCAATTTTTGTGGCAGCTCAAATTAAAATTAGTGTTAATTAGCTTCCGCTCGCGTCTTCGCCCGCGTGGTTTACGAACTCGTACATTTTTCCGGGATAAAAGGGTAGCCTATGTGCTATTTCAGACTATAATCTATCTCTGTGCCAAATTTCATCCAGATCCGTTAAGCCGTTCTGGCGTGATTGAGTAACAAATATCCATCCATCCATCCTCACAAACTTTCACATTTATAATATTACTATCTTCCGCTCGCGGCTTCGCCCGCGTGGTTTAGGAACCCGGACATTTTCCGGGTTAAATAGTAGCCTATGTGCTATTTCAGACTATAATCTATCTCTGTGCCAAATTTCATCCAGATCCGTTCAGCCGTTCTGGCGTGAAAGAGTAACAGAGATCCATCCATCCATCTATCCTCACAAACTTTCACATTTATAATATTAGTAGGATAGTAAGATTAATTAAGCAGCGTGGACCGAAATACTGATAGTTTCTGGAGTATTGGATGGTTTTGGTTAGATTAAAAGTGGTTTTCCCTCGGGAATTTTATATTATAGCTATTGACGAAGCATGGAATCAGGCGTTACTTTTCGGAAATATAAGCTGAAGTGGCCACATCGCTCGAAGAACGGACAACCGATGGGGAAGAAAGGTTCTCGAGTGGCGACCACGAACCAGAAGACGCAGCGTAGGAAGGCCTCCTACTAGGTGGACCGACGACATTGTGAAAGTCGCGGGCAACCGATGGATGCAAGTGGCGGAATGTCGTTCGATGTGGTGGTCTAAGGTGGAGGCCTTCGTTCAGCAGTGGACCTCTTCTGGCTGATGATGATGATGATGAGTTTTAACCTACCGCATTGGTCTTAAACTGCATTCTAGGTCGAGCTGTGGTTTGGTTTTAGATAAATTTCAACAAACGGCCGCGTGCCTGCATTTTGTACGGTATATGGAAATCGGTTCGCACCCTATCATTATGAGTTAATATAATCATGATCGGCGCCATAATATGAGCGTACATACTTAATATGAGCTGCTGAGCGTGAGGTCCTGGGTTCGATTCCCGGGTCGGGCAAAGTATTATTGGGTTTTTCTGTATGAAAATTCTCAGTAGCAGCACGGAGTCTGGAACTGTGCCCGGTAAAAGGCTCGCTTCTTATTACATCCGATTCAATAAAGGCATCGGCGGAATATGGGTTTACAGTAGTACGTACACCTCTACCTAACCCTTCGGGGAATACAGGCGTGATGTTATGTTATGTTAATACCGTCAATGTAACGTTTACCAAAAAAAAACTGCTTAACCCTTCAAGAAATAAAGGCGTGGAATTATGTGTCTAACTGTAGCGTAATATTTACTTATGTCTAAGCTTTAACACGACCGACGCAAAATTAACACGTGATATTAATACTAATACTGATAATTATGTGTGCACTATTATGTACTGTTATCAATGTAATGATAACAGACGTTCACTACGTCACCAACGAGTTATAACTATGTTTTGTTAACTGTAGATTGATGTTTGCTCATTCAAAATGCCTCTATCTTTCTTATTTAATTAATCTCGACTTTATTATCAGCAGCCAAAAGGCTGGGTGTTCATAATAAAGTGAAGCAATACTCCACACCTTTACCACAGATAATATAATACCCTTTACTATAATCTGTTTGGACTTTAAAATAAACCTTGACCCCTGAGTTTGTTTCGGCGTTTCTTCTCAGAGATAGAAAGATCATAAGAAATGCCGACGAAAGATCATAAGAATCTTGTTTAAAAAAAGACGTGTAAAAGTGATTGAAAAATCCTAAAAATAATAAATAAAATTGAAGTATCTGTTTGTAATCTCAAAATAACAGCTTTTGCTATGCATATGAAAGTATTATTAAGTATAACTACTAAGTACTTACTTATAACAAAAAAACAATGTTTGTCTGTCTATTTGTTTCAGCTAATATCGGAAACGGCTGGACCGAGTTGACGGGACTTTCCCTGGCAGATAGCTGATGTTATAAGGAGTAATTTAGGCTACTTTTATTTTAGAAAAATAATTAGGGTACGGTGCAAAAAAATGCACGGGTTCGTAATACACGTGGGCGGAAGCTGTTACAAAATAAAATAAAAAATCATTTCATTTCTGGAGAGTTTCTTAATCTTTACGAAACAGGTCCGATCTTGTATGGAGTATGGCACCCATTTATGGGATGACTCAGCAAAATACCAGATCAGCAAGACAAAGACGACAAGACGCAGGTAGCCAAGCTGCACAGCCTAGCACTCTGACAAAACGCTGCTTGTTTGTTGATTTCCTACAGATTGTGCTAAATTATATCGTCCTTGACTTGATGTTTTCCTCGACTTTTAATGTGATAATCAAATTCTGATCCGCACATGATTCCATAAAGTCGATAGGAGAGAGCTGGGTTTGAACTCAGACCTTCCTGTTTGGAAGACAAGCAAATCAATTCAATCGCTAAGTTATCACTGCTTTTTCACGGATTAAGGTATACACTACATACATAATATAATGTGAAAGTTTAATTACATCCACATTTCATCATTCGTTTTGCTTTTCATATCATTAACGTGCCAAGAGTTCTCTGCATTCGGAAATATGTACCTATCACTACATATTATAAAACAAAGTCCCCGCCGCGTCTGTCTGTCTGTTCGCGATAAACTCAAAAACTACTGAACGGATTTTCATGCGGTTTTCACCAATAGACAGAGTGATTCATGAGGAAGGTCTAGGTGCATAATTCGTTAAGGTTTTGTGTAAATTGGCTGAAATATGACGATGATAGTTGATGATTTCGGAAAAAATCATGCCTTCTGGGAGCTTTACTGGCGTGCGCCGAGTAAATGTTCGACGTAACAGGAGAAAACGACACTACGACAGAAAAAAATTAAGGCGTATATGCTCTGCTACCCGTGCGAAGCCGGGGCGGGTCGCTAGTTTATCAATATAATTAATGTCAGGTCCCTATTAATTTAGATAATTCTTCTTCTCTTGGATTCCGGAAAGATCCTCTTCGATACAAACGAAATGCAATAGTTAGCCTCTATGCGAATCAATATAACTATTAGTATTATGTGAAATGTAAAAAAATATGAAAATAGGTAGGTATATAGGTACGTTAAAAATTAGGTAAATGGAGAAGATTGAGCCGTTCATTTGGAAAGTGCAAATAATACCTACTTTCTTCCCTTTTTTTAGACAATAATCGAGATAGATAAACTATTAGACCAGGAAAGTATGCTTCAGCAGTACTGACGTTCTAGTTACTGTTACTGCTAGCCTGTTACATCTCACTGTTGAGCAAAGCCCTTCCCCTTGATTTCCATGCTGTCCCTTCTGTGCCAAAGTGACATTGTAAGAACAGTTGGGACTGAATCATTCATGAGCGAGAACTGTGTCGTAAATCACCACGCATGCGCTGACGCCATACAAACCGAATGACGACACGGTTGGCGCAGTGGCTAAGCGATTAGCTTTCTGCGCTACGTGTCGCGGGTTCGATCCCCGCACGGAACAAATATTTGTATGATCTACAGATAGTTGTTTCGGGTCTGGTTGTTTGTGCATGTAACATGTATGTTTGTAAACTGTACCCATGATACAGGAGAAATCCTAGTGTGGGGCAATGTTTTTTTTAAAAAAAAAAGAAAAAAACCGGTAGACAGAAACGTAAAAAATTTAGGTTATACGTCACGCAAATTCCTTATTCCCATACCATGTTTGAAATCATGATTTCTATCACGTACACAAGTGTATCACAAACGGAGTCAGCCACAAGTTTATATTTACGCTTCAAATGGAATTCTTTCGACCAGACTGTCGGCACAAGACAAAACAATGTGTCTTTGTTTACAGAACATGAAGCAGTAAACATAGGCACCATTTGATTTTAATTTGAGACATTCTTAATGGAGCTAGTGACCCATTAGCGTCTAACGTTAAGGTCCAAAGATAGGGTTTAAAGTTTGCTACTTTACACCGACATATTAATATAGTAAATTGGTCTAGTGGTCGCAAGAGTGACGAGCATGAGGTCTTGGTTTCGATTCCCGGGTCGGGCAGTGTTATTGGTTGTTTGGAAATCCTCAATAGAAGCTCGGAGTCTGGAACTATGTCCGGTAGACGGCAATAGGCTCACATGGGACACAATGACGGCATCGGCGAAATTAGACAATAAATACAAAATTTACGCAGACATGGTCGCGGGCAACTGCCAGTAGCTTTATAAACCGCAGACAAGTTATTGCTCTATCTGATACTGTTCCAAATTCAAATTAACAGCTAGGTAACTTTTATCTGACCATTGAACAAGCGGGCTTCAGTCTAAACAAGAATATATTGCTGCAAAAAAAATTGATAGCTCACTCCGACCAATAGCAACATTAAAAACTACAGCATAAGGACAGTATTTCATATTTTCTGTTAATAAACCCGTATAAAATCTATCAGTGAGTACGTATATACCGAGATAAGGGTTACACGTGCCGAGACGTTATAACCGCGCACATAATGATGATGATGCTGTGATGCATTGCTATCAGAGATAAGATTAATCTGTTCTACATGTGTAAGCCATTATTGCCTTATTTGCTGCTTCATGGGAGTTTGACGTGCGTGTTCTGTAGACTGTAGATGTCATTTAGGTCTAAGATTGCGTATCACGAAACAAATGGTTAGATGATGATAGCCAATTAGAAAAGTCGTAAAGGAGGGTTGATTATTGCGTGTTATGGTGCGCATGCGTTGTGTAGTTTATGATGGCCCCTGAAAGAGACTTTCATCATCATCATCATCAGCCAGAAGACGTCCACTGCTGAACGAAGGCCTCCCCCTTAGACCACCACATCGAAAGATATTCCGCTTTCTATTTCTTTCTCGAAAGAGACTATTATTGTCTAATTTAACCTAAACCATTGGGATTGTTTTTGCCTGGAAAACCTAGGCTGTATTGATTATGAAGAAATGGATAGACTATGATGTCTATCATGGATGATTAACGAGTAACTGTCTTATTGATCTAGTGGTTTCAAACGCGACTGCTGAGCGGGAGGTTCTGGGTTCGACCGGGATCGGGCAAAGTGTTTTCTTTATTGAAATTTTCAGTAGCAGCACGGAGTTTCGAACTGTGCCTGGCAATACGCTCGCTCCCTGTTACACGGGACTTAATAACGTCATCGGTGAAATGTGGGTATCCAACAGTACACAAACATACTTTGCCTGACCCACAAGTCGAACCAAGGACCCAGTGGCGGACTAAGCCCGTCAGAGGCTCGTAGCGGCAAAGTTGAATGAGACCATAGTTTATGAAGTTGATGTAATTTTACAAGCTTTTTATTCAGTTCACAATTGTATGTATAAGTGTTTATTTTTATTTAGTTAAAATCTTGCAAGTACCTAAAATTAAAATTCGACTTAAATAAACATAGGTACATAGAATATGGATGAGGAAAATAAAACCTACCAACTCCAAACCACCTCTTAGATAGGTACTAAGCACATTATTAAAGCCTTGTTTAGGATTTGATCAAGGCAACATGGAGCCGTTTTGAGGCCCCCCAGGACCAGAGGACCGGGGCGGGCCGCCCCTTCCGCCCCCATGTTAGTCCGCCACTGCAAGGACCTCAAGCTTAATCGTGCTTGCGACCATTAGACCGAAGAGGCAGTCACCTTTGCTTATCTCTAGAATTAAATAAGGCTTGCATAATCAAATCGGCCGGTTTCCATTAAACGCTTATAATTTTCTTATCGATAAATAAACTATTATTAAGTCGATATTTCAGTCAACTCCAATGGTTTTAATAAGCGTACTAGCTTTAGCGAGAATAACGGAACGTTAGTAGTGGGGTGAGGGTGGCAGTTATTGGCATAAGAGTTATTTAAGTGCTTAGAAGTATCGAAGTTAACATACATACATAATGTCACGCTAGGGTAGGCAGAAGCTGTAGAACGCCTCGTGCTACGATCCTTACATATTCCTTTTGCTTCATCCACATCCACATTGGCGTGACAAAAAATGGGGGTTTACAATTCAATTTACAATATGGTAGAAATGTAGCTGCAGGGGCCCACCGGAACCAGCTAAATTTTGAAAGTGGTCTATGAGAAAAAAAGTCTGGGACCCTCTGATCTACATCCATCCATTGTTTAATATATAGGCGCCAATTGTGGGTACTGCGCACTTGACCTTTTTGAAGGAGAACACCAATAAGGTCCGTATACGACCTTCTAAGGCGTCCCCTCCCGGCATTTTCCCTGACAACCGCGTTATAAACTGCATTATGAACTATATTTTGTATTTTATTATCATTTTTGAGCCGATAAGTTCATTATACTTTGCGGTATTTTACTGGCGCAAATAATTTTACCTGTGCCAATGCAAAACTACACTATTTTCCCTCACAGTAATAAAGTTAAGTAATTAAAACGTTTTATTTTATGTTGGAAACTTGAGGAAATACTTTTTGCGTACCTATAGGTACGTATAATATATTAGTTTATTATTAATTATCTCTTTTCAGTGTCATTATACCTATCCCGAACTGCAGTTTCATGATTTTTACCTTTTCCCCCTTCATTTGTTTTTATCATACTATCCCCTACTATGCTATCCTACTTTATATTATATTATATTTATATTAATATTATAAATGTGAAAGTTTGTGAGGATAGATGGATGGATATTTGTTACTCAATCACGCCAGAACAGCTGAACGGATCTGGATGAAATTTGGCACAGATATAGATTATAGTCTGAAATAGCACATATAGGCTAGCTAGCTATTTATCTCGGAAAAATGTACGGGATCGTAAAACACGCGGGCGAAGCCGCGGGTAACTAATAACTATTGAACAAGGTCTTCAGATTTAACGAGGCCAGGCCTCATGTATGTTGTTCTTCTGTCACAAGCTACCTCACGGAAGTCGCTCATGCCGTATTGGAAAGCTAAGCCAATAAGCAATGGTGGTATTGAATCTGACTGCCCAGGGTGCGCCAGACTGTCTTAGGGTACCACTCGTAGAGGTTGTTTTCTTGCCCTCCTTGTATGTATGTTGTTTATATATTTATTTGGCTCAACAATCGGTACACTTAAGTCGAAGTTCCCCATTACTTAAAGAAAAGAACTGCTTGCATTAAATTATTCACTTATGTAACAATAGAGAAATTACAAATAATTATTAAAGCAACGACTTTAACTGCAAATATAAGGTGATTAAAATAAATTAAAAATCAACTTATATTTATTAATTCTATCTTAACTAGCTTCCACCTGCGGCTTCGCCCCCATTGATTACGAACCCGTGCGTTTTTTCGAGTCACACGTAACGCCATCTAGCGTCGTAAAGCAATTGTGACCGTCGAAAGTTATTGTTCTTTCCCTCGTAAACAGTACTTTTTTCTGTATGAAAGGTACGCTATGTCCTTTTTTGTACCCCTAAAAACGTATATGCAAAATTTCATGATGATCAGTTTAGTGGTTTAGGCGTGAAAAGGTAACAAACAAACAAACATACTTTCGCATTTATAATATTAGTTAGGCTTAGATGGCCGGTTATTTTGAATTTTATATGTTATTCGACGGTTAAAGCTCTTCACTAATCTCCAGTCTTTAGTTACTCAAATAACTTGAACTGTGTAAACAACTAATTTAGTAAGACATTCTGAAGAGACTCACGCGGACAGAATGAGTGTCATAATCTTAATGGAATACAAGGTAAAACTTTACCAACACTAATTACTGTAAGGAAAGTCCAAGTATGGTGTAGGTATGGGCCATATAAGTGGCGCATATAGGCCATATTAGTAGCCGTGATGCAATAATATTACCTATCCCGGTGTTATACATGTATTAAGAACGTGTTGTTTACATGCTCTGGAACATGTTTTCTACATAAAAAAAGATGTTTGAAATGTACTGTTCGTGCAAACCTTTTTACCTTTTCTGTTCTTGCGTTGTAGACACGTCGGTGATTAATAATAATAAATTTTATAAAGTTTCGATGTGGCCATGGTCATACTATGGCACACCTTCTAATCTCGAAAGTACCATTGCTAACTAGCTAATCTTTTCACAAGACATAAGATAATTCGAGGCGCCTCGACAGAAATTTGTTAAACTATAGCGTTAATTTGGGTATTGGAAATTCATAAAAAAATGTGTATGTAGAGCAAAAGAGACAAAATATGTGCAAATTAATGTCATTGAGACAAAAAGTGTCAATGTATGGAACCCTCGGTGTGTGGGTGCACTTGGATGCAATGGTTGATTTTTTTGACCTGAGTATGAAAATAAAAAGCATCATATCATCACGCCTGTAGTCACAGACGGGTTAGGCAGAGGTGTACTCTCGTACACCCATATTTCGCCGATACCGTTATTGAGTCCCATGTAATAGGCGAGCCAATTGCCATCTACCGGGCACAGTTCCAGACTCCGTGATGCTACTGAGAATTTCCATACAGAAAAATCCAATAACATTGCCCGACCCGCCTCTCGAACCCGAAACCGTTACGCTCAGCCGTCGCGCTTGCGAATACTAGACCGCAGGCAGTCTATCGAAAATAAAAAAACAATAAAATAATCGCTCAAACGACAACATGTTTACCCACCTTATACAGTTTAATCGATATAAGAGGCGTGAAATTGTCACCTTGGTATTAAAGTAAATGATATACATCGAAGCGCCTATTATCGCGGCTTGGAAATGGATGGGCGCCCGCTTGCGTCTTCCGTGTCTCAGATATTAATCTGTCAGTTTTATTTGCTATGGATGTTCAGCATTTGTTTTTCAAATGAGGACTAATTGCGATTGGTATGTGGCCTTATATGGTAACTCAGTAGTTATGGAGTACGGGTAGAGTTGTCAGACTGTCATAATGTTAGAAGATTTATCAGACGATTTATGTACCTTGTGGCAAACCATTACATGTAAATGTCACCAGTGTTTGCCATATAATAAGTCGACAACACTGATTTTTAATCTGGTCAAAACCCAGAGACTAGATTAGGAAACTATGCTGTGAAGGCCGGTAACTCAAAAGCCCGCCATTATTAGGTCGTTTTCTAAGATAAATCAAAGCTATAATTATTTGATTAATTTATCGTGTTTGTTAAATGTGCAGTGTTAATATTATATTACACATAATATTCTGGTACCGTCGTTTCATTCGTATCAAGCAATTTATCTATCTCTGGGCGTTAGTTGAGTTTGAAGTAATAAGAATTGTAATTAAATCTAAACTTTGTAAAAAAGGATACTATAAAATTTCGGACTATTTAGATGACAAAAACGCTTGGGATTGAGCCGCTCTTTAGCCTTTCCTTTTTTTTTATATACAAATTTTGCCATTAATTATTATATTATTTACTTCATTATTTTGTTATTGTAATGTCGTTTAAATTGAAATTATTTCTTATATATAACCGCTATACATTGTAAATGTGAGTGAGATCTAGGCTGAGCGCTTTTCATTTCATTAATTCTCACGATAACTGATGCATGCTTGCACTCTGTTGCGACAGGTTAGCTCAAATAGTTATGGCACTTTCTTCAAAAGGCTATTCCACCCTATATTTGTCTCACATAAACCTTTACATCAATACAATCTGTCTGGACTTTAAAATAGACTTTGACCCCTGAGTTTGTTTCGGCGTTTCTTCTCAGGGATAGTCATAGGAAATGCCGACGCCATCTAGTTTAAAAAAGACGTGTAAAAGTGATTGAAAAATCCTAATTGCAAAATAAATAATTTCATTTCATTTCATAAGGATCTTATGATTACGGTTTAAGACATTTATTTCTCAAAAGAAGAATAAATTTCTTTACATAAAAGCAACAAATTTCTACCGGGTTTTTCCAAAATGGGTAAGCAGAGATGTACAGGTGTCCTTACACGATGTTGCACAAAGTTAGAAAATGTTAGAAGATTGAGCAAACTTATCATTATACAGTATGGTAAATGCCGAAGATAGGAACGGCTAATAATGATTTCCAGGCCGTAAATTATCTGACATACTGACCTATATGTACACAGCTAAAGATTTGATGCTACTAATGCGATGCGATATGGTGCTATAGATGGCTACAATATAACATTACACCACAGTAACTCTACATATATGTTACGTACTTGCTATTGCATTTAAAATTAAATAAATAGAATATAATATATATGAGTACAGCGAATAAATGATATTCACAAGTTAGTTAACTAATGGAACGCTACGCATTTGTCCTTATACAAACTCTATAGTTACCTTTTATTTGTTATGGTGTTGCTTTATGAAGTATTTACTTACTTCTGAAAAACAGTTGGTACAAAATTATAGTTGGTACATTCTTTTAGCGGTAGCTAGAGGCTAGAGCGAATAGTTAAGTAAAGATAGAATAAGTTTTATTCAAATACAAAAAGAAAACTTTAGAATACGCGTCATAAAAAAATAGAAAAAAAAAACTCGCAACCGACAAAATAATTTGAAAAACAAAAAAATCATTTTCATCGCTCCAATGTGTAAGTGTACAACATTCCTAATCAATCAAACGCTATCAGAATATAAATACACAATCAACATATTTTATTTACTTGAGCGAAGTCTTATTACTATGCCATCGCCGTAATCCCGAAAGGTTAGGCAGGGGTATTGCCAAGCATTAGACATTTATTAATAAGGTCTATTAATCGCCATCAGTCAAACCAAATTGAATTTCTTATATTAGTGTTGATTTTATATTATATTATACGTTTTAATATATTTGATAAGGAAGTTTCTCATCTTTTTTCAAGCTTTAACTGGAAGAAAATGGATCATGGCATCAAGCACGCCTTTATACGACCACTGTAAATTTATTTAAGAATGTGGTACTCTACAGGCTTATATATTGTTTTATGCCTAAAGTGTCTCACTGTAAATCAAATGCCTTCCTTGCTTCTATCCAATTTTCCTAGTCTATTGCATATTGGACCAATCCTTAAGATATATATCTATTCCCAGAAATACATTTATGATTATTGCATTTATAATAAAATTCCAAATAACATAAAACAACTGAATATCAATTTATTTAAGAATGTTTTAAAAAATATTTTAGTTGAAAGATGCTATTATAATGTAAATGACTTTTTAAATGACATAACTCTTTGACTGTTTCACAAAAAATATCTGAAAATGTACTCAATTAATGCTTATTTGTAATTTATTTGGATTTGACTTCATCATCAGCCAGAAGACGTCCGCTAAACTGAACGAAGGCCCTCAAGGGGGGGTTTGCCATAATCCCCATGCTTGGCAGGCGGCTTGGGGATCGCAGTGGCTCACCGATTAGTGAGAGGACGCTGCTGCCCGTCCTCCGGTGTCTGGCCGCAGTTTTAAGACGTACCCGGGGTTTGACTTATAACATCTTATTGTTTCTTTTTATTTAGTAATGTAATGCAGTAAATTAAGAATTTCGAGGTTAATAAGACTTTGCATACCTTATTGATGGAATGTGGCTGTACTCTGATTTACTTGTAACACCTTTGTAAACCTATACACAAATAAATATTTGAATTTGATTAAATTATACAATTGCTTATAAACATATTTTGCCCAACCATAAATCTAAAGTCTCTATTGCTATTAATGGATTTGCGATACCGGACGGGTTATATAAAAATAATAAAGTAAATATATTTCCACGTATAGGTCAGTACGGCGCTCATTTACTTAACAATCCACTTTCAATGCTAAATGAAAGTAAAATCCAAGGAGCATCAATTGTTTGTCATTCCGAGCTCGCCTAAAAAGTAAACTGACGTGACGTGTGAATACGTGACGTAATGTTACTCTTCTATTTTTGTCATAATGTACAGTGTACATACAACACATGGGTTCGATTTGAAGCTGACCCCAATGTAGTTGGGAAAAAAGCTAGGCAGAATGATGATGTATAAAGAGCTGTATGGCATGGGTGAAGTACCTAGAATGGGTGGCTTAGCGACTGGGGCACACTGGATGCGGGTGGCTAGGAAACTGGACTTATTGCTGGATTTTTGGGTATGCAAGTAGACTGGGATAGTTTCAATTGATTGATTGAAACCTTATATTCACCTAGTTGGAAGTAGCTGGCTTATTTAATAGTAGCTAAGGTTCTTGGTTCGATTCTAAAGTCATAAGTATGAAATTATTTCGCTGTTATTTCATGGGATTTAACGCCATCGGCGAAATGTTGGTTTACAATATAGTGCATACACTTCGACCCAACCCGTCGAGGAATACAAGCGTTAATATAAAGATGCATATTTGACTGCCACAATTTTGATATTTACCATAAAAGGCCACAAATACAAAATATTTTGACTTTATATAGAGACTGCCTGATTGGTCTAGTGGACGCAAGAGCAACTGCTGAGCGTGAGGTTCTGGAGTCAATTCCCGGGTCGAGCAAAGTGTTATTGGGTTTTTCTGTATAGAAATCCTTAGTAGCAGCACAGATTTTGAACCTGTGCCTCGCCCCCTATTACATGGGACTTAATAACAGCATTGGCGAAATGTGGGTGCACAATAGTACTCCTCTGCCTCACCCTTCGAGGATACAGGCGTGATTTATGTTACAAAATATATAACCTCAATTATAGTCTTACTCTGTGATGTATACGACCTCCATATCTTCAAAGACCTTTCACTAAATATAACAATATTTTCAGTAACAGATCTTCCATTTAACCTTGTAGCTTCCAAGAACTTTCACCGATACTCTAACAAGCTTGACACGCAATACTAGTTCGCTATACCTATACTTAAAACATACCTAACATGTTTTTGTGGCCACAAATACTTCGCATCCATCCTCGGCAGCATTGTCACTTGCCATATGGTGAAGTGCTGCAAATAGCATTCAAATTTGTTGTAAAAAAATGTCTAAATTTAATAGGTAATAATAATTCAGCCTATTGGCCTTCTGGTATTCGAGGATCTTCTTAGAATGAGAAGGGTAAGGCTTTAGTCCACGACGCTAGCTTGGTTGGTAGACTGCACAAAGCATCGACAACCTTAACAACACTAAATTCATACTCATTAAATTTGACAAAAATGTTCGAGATCTGACTATTCTTAAAATAAATCTCCTTGTCTCTTTCCCTCCAACAAAACAAGAAAAGGAGACCAACACTACAAAACCACTTGTGACGTATCACCATAGATATTTATAAATATTTTTCAACAAATCACAGCAAGAAACGCGTTGATGTCTTTTCTAAGACACGCAATCGTATTTAGTATCAAAGCTAAATATATGTAACAGTGCGGAAACACTGAAGCTTTAATATGATTCGCATACGTTGTTATTTATAATCGCAAATTTTATTGCGAATCGCCGACTAATCGAGTCGTCCGGCCCGTCTAGAATGGGAACGCGCTCATTTCGCAGTGTATGCGAGATAAAAGTATGTTTCCATTGTATGCGAAGATTCGAAAAGTTGGTGAGGTTAATTTATTTTTTATATGGATTTTTGATTTTATGTAAATTTGCACTAATTATATTTAAAGTATGTTACTGTTACTGTTAGCTTGTCACATCCCACTGCTGGGCAAACGCCTCCCTCCTTGATTTCCAGTTAGTAATTGAAAGTATGTAAGTAATTGAATATTTATGAAGAGTATTTGGAAAAAGCTACATTTTTTGCGTCAAATTTCACCGGAACCATACCGGAGGTATTGTTCTAGGTAAGGAATAAGCAGTTTCTTGCAGTTGGTTTGGAGGCCCATGTTGAGATCCAGCTTGAGGCACTGAACTGACTCAACTATTTGTTAATTTATGTAAGTATGTATATTTATATAGAAGAGAGGGACAGTTACTTAATTTTATAAGAACATTGAAACCTAACAATTTTCTTTTAATAAATATTTTTTTTCTAAACAGAACATCAATACATGATAATAAGAAACTATCCCCTTTAATTTCACACACAAACACTATCAACTAAATATCTCATACCGAATCATCTACCAAAATCTCGTACCGCACAACAATGGACGTGGACACCGAGGGTGGCGTACGTGCGCGCGCGCACGTCGTAGCGCCGGCTCCTATTCCACCAGCCGGGAGTTTGTTAAGGCTACGTTATCTGAGACTATTATACGGCTGACAGTGTATGATGCCCTTAGATATCACTTATCTTAGTGTTAGTTTAATTAATTTGTTATTTTAATTGCGTGATAGAAGAATTTGTATAGCAACCAGTATAATAACCTATATTCTGTCCGTGTATCTGCAAATTATTGCGACACAGCGTGTAGTCAGATCATACTGCTACTCCTAATGAGGGGTAACCCCTGTTACCGCTGAGTCAGTAGCGTCACGCTCGTGACTCATGTGCGCAGTGGCAAGTGGCAAGTGGCAAAAAAAAAAAAAAAAAAAAAAAAAAAAAGAATAATGATTGTCCCACCATCAATAAGCGAGCCGAGGACTGACTCCAACTGCTAATAATATCGTTTTAAATATACTGACAATATTTAAAAAAAATATAAGTTACCTAGATGAGGACAAAAAAGTCCATACCTCAAGTATAATACAAGTTTTAAATTTTATTGTTACTCGTAATCAATTGCAGCATATGCCTTTAGCAAAGGAGTTATTGCCCTCAATAATCACGTGGACCAGTTGGGTTGACGACCGACTAATTAAATATATGCTGAGCTAAAACAAGCCTTAATGAAGGGATATAACCCATGCTTGAGGGTAACATGCCACTTGAAATAGGTATCTTCTGGGCAAACGTGCTTGATCGTGGGTTTCATCATCAAACACAGCCCTGGACTGTATCAAATGATCTAGTACCGCTTCATCTATACTATGTAAATAAAGAGGTAAAATTTGTTTGATTGTTTGTAGGGGGTAATCTCCGGAACTAATGATCCGAATCTGAAAATTCTTTCACGGATAGATAGCTACATTATCCCCGGGTGCTATAGGCCATAAACTATATATGTAGATCACGCGGACGAAGTCGCGGGCTGAAGCTAGTAATAGATAGAAATGTCAGCAAATGATGATTCTTTTCTGTAGTTATACGGTAGATGACTACTAGTCATCTGAGTTACTTTTTATGAACCGCCAAAAACGACACTTTGTTCTAAAAATGGTTGAAATACTAAGGCGTGACGTCATAGTTTTTCATTGCCATTGACGTACTTATTGTGTGATTTTGATAAATAAAAAATTGAAAACGCCAAAGATAAGCAAGAGATTCAGTTTTACTGAGGTTTTAGAAGGAAAACTATTTACCAAACAATATTTCAGAATTTATTTTTGATTCAGTCATCTAGCCTATCGTAGATTGTACACTTGTCTTCAAGTACAAGTGAGATGTTACTCAAATGCAAAAATAAATTACAGATATCTAACCTTTAAATAAATAGTCTATTAAAATGTAATGTTGCAATTACTTATTTATATTTTTATATCTGAAAATAATTACGACGTAATGGCGGAGATTGGTTTGCGAGTGCGGCGTTAATTAACTGATTATAATTTAATGACAAGTAATTTTAATTAGTAATTTTTTTTTATTAGTAAAATGTTTATTATTCGTTCAAGTATATCTAATTTTAAAACTAACTACTTTTGCTAATATATCAATAAAAATGAAAAAACCTATCCTAAACGAATACTTGGGCGTCATAGTACTCTTCCACATCGCTGTCAAATGGTAACGTGCCCAGAAGGCTGGCAGCATTATCACGTTGAATGGCAATGCTTATTCTTTGACCAAAGAATAGGCCAGCCCTCTGGTCATGTATACTGTCGACCAAGCGTTTAGCAAGGTCTCTAAAAAAGAGACTTGAATACGGACAAAAAAATAATAATTTTAACTTTATTAATTTACCTACTGTACTCGAGTGTGGGTAGTCCGTCAACCTCTTTTTCTTCTGTGAAGGGACCGTTACCCATTAGTGTGACAGTAATGGACTAATTTTTTTAGGCTTAAATACAATATCATTTAACTTAAATACACACTAGACACCCAAGCGGTGACCTCTGGTGACTCTCGGTGAGAGCACACATTTCAGTGTGTATTTAAGTTAAATGATATTGTATGTAAGCCTAAAAAATTTATTCCATTACTGTCACACTTCCATTATGTCTCTGATTTCATACAAATATGTCACACTGTGTCAAACATTACTCAAGTAGACATCAAAGCAAAGTTATAAAATACGAACCTAAGTGTAACTATATGTATGTATGTATATCTTCATAATATTATTTCTATCTTCGGCGAATGTAAGCTATATATAAAAAACGGGTTTAAGTATAATAATAATTTGTTTATTCGTTTCAGAACGACAAGCATTTTAATACGAACATAATTAAAATAAATGATAATTGCTATGAATATAAACGATAAAATTAATAGAAATGTTGCTAAAGTAATAAAAGCAATAATAACTTTATTGCTGTGCAGATGCACCTGAGCAATTAAAGCATGCGGCTAGATAAGTTTAATCGTATGTTTATTATGTAATTAGTTTTTATGTTATTGTTATGTTTAGCAAATAATACGGATAGCGTTGGGCCACTGCTATTACTGCTGGGTTCACGCATCTGGTTAACTTGAAGTCTACCGGGTACCACTTTGTTGGGAAACGATTGAGCATATAGTGGACCAGAGGATCAGCATTTCATTGACTCTCATAAGAACTTGTATATAACATAAAATGACGTCTGTACCCCAAGACGCTAATTGTGCTATTGTACCTAATTTTATAGCATATATATACACGATATTAAGTCCCATGAAATAGCGACCTTTTGCCAACTACCAGGCGTAATTCCGAACGGGCTGCTGTTGAGAATTTATGAAAAAACAACCGAATAACACTTTGTACGATCCGTGATTGAACTTGCTATAAATAAAACAATCGCCAGCCACTCTTAGGATCACTGGACCAATGACCTAGTTAAAGTATGTTCGATGTTATCCATACAATCCTATAAATATACAATACTAGCTTCCGCTCGCGGCTTCGCCCGCGTGGTTTACGAACCCGTACATTTTCCGGGATAAAAAGTAGCCTATAATCTATCTCTGTGCCAAATTTCATTCAGATCCGTTCAGCCGTTCTGGCGTGAAAGAGTAACAAAGATCCATCCATCCATCCTCACAAAGTTACACATTTAAAATATTAATAAGATCTATTTTCAATCTCAACGTCCAGACTGCAACGACAGTTGACAAGCAGCTGCCAACTGTTATCAAAATTAAGTTAATATTTAAACGTAATCATGTTCGAATTAATTTGGCAGATATCATTTATCTTACAAACTCTTGGAATTTCATGAACTCGTTATATCAAGTTGACTTGTAAAGACGAACAATAGTATAACAATTCCACTAGAAATCTAATTAAACTTCAAATGGCGCTGTCTTGAAAATAAACACAACAGATAATTAATTTTAAGTGGTTGCGAATTTTACTTAGTAACTCAAAAAGAGACGTTTAACCCAGGGCAAATGCAACTGAGACTGGGGCTGAGACTGAGGCCCACATTCAAACGGGTTATTTTAACGTTTGACTGATGTGTTATTTTTTATTTTCTAACAGCATAAGTTCTGTCATGAGAATGGGTCATGCGTAGTAGAAAGATTAGCCAGTCACCAAGATAAGGTGTCGTCCAGTCGAAAAATATAGGTCTACAAAACCCACAAATCACCTTCTTCTTAGCGAGTCAATAGCATTCTAAATAGCCCAAAAGTTAACTACAATGGAATCGCTAAGACCAACCCTGATATATATATTTTTCTCTAATTCTTTTGAGGATTTTTTATAAAGTTTCACATAAACATATACTGCAGCTATGTCTATTAATGAAAAGGAATACAACTCAAATACATCAATTATTTCCTCAAAAACTTCACCTTTATCTGATGACCCTGTATCCTATCTTTGTTCAACAGTACTATGATAAAAGAAAGAAAGAAAGCAGATACTTCATTCATTACCCAACCTGTGCAAACACAGACGTTGCACAACGTCATCGAGTTGCTGATAGCAATTGTCAAGATACGCGTTATCATGTGTTTGTTTCTTATGTATGAAGAGCGGATAATAGAATAAATTATTTGCGTTATTAATATGTTTTTCCTTAATGTTAATAGAGTATTATGGCTAAGCTGGCTTGGCAACAGCACACTAGTATAGTATAGTAGTATTTCGAACGGTTGTGTATGTGAGCTGAATAATTTTGGGTTGGATCGCTCTTTAGCTGTGCTTGTTTAGATCAATGTGAGGAAGTCTGTTGAAGGCCAAAGAATTTGTTTTGTCCAACCCATCAGAAAGTGTCCTCTCGAGCGTCAAAGTCAAAGTTTTTTTATTGCAAATGAACCTTTGTATGCTTTTTAAAACGTGCGCGGTTCCGAAGTGGGTAGAACGAAGAAGAGGCCGGCAAGAAACTCCATGGATACTATATTCAAAATGTTTACAAAGAAATGGTTTTACAGACCGACTACTAGGCCAGTGAAGCAGGTCCGAGAAGACGGCGACACGCTGTGGTCCGTGTCGCCGTGCACACAGCACCAGCGAGGGTAACGGGGGGACCTCTTTACAGTCTCCCCCGGGACGTGCACGAGGGGGTGGCCTCTTTACAGTCACCCCCTCCGGGAAGTGCCGTTCGGCATGACACCATGGTGGGCTTCGGTGCGGTCTTCTAAGAGTTCCCGACGCCCACCATATGGTGTCGAGGCGGATCACCGTGGTGAGTTTAGCCGGTAGGAGTCCGACACACCCCTCCGCCCTCCCCAGGCGGAGGATAGCCCATGATGGGTTCTCACCACGTTAATCAAAAAAAAAAAAAAAAGGCCAGTGAAGCAGTCCATTTCATTTTGTATCATTAGGGAGTATACGTTACGAACCTAGACGATTGGCTAATATTTCCATCAAGACGTAAGCAATATCTATGTGATCACAAATACTCTAAATAGAATATAAATATTTTACTGTTAACGTAGCCTTAACAGAGAAATGACGAGTGTAGACAAAAAGAAACCAAGTGTAGTCGGTTGCCTAGCGATCGCGCGGCTTGTATTACTTGACTGATGCAAATGAACCGCTACGCGTTTAGTTAGCGACCGCAAACGGGAAGCGAGTGGTCGCAATTGCCAATATAGATATGTATACCTAGTTAGTTTGGTGAGATGTTGTAATTTTTTTATTAGTAACACGTTTCTGGCCCTTACAAGAAATTCATATTATTATGTTATGTATACTGAGCCCCAAAACGAAAATTAGAGATGTAACTCAGACTGCTGCTAAATTAATATACGGATAATCTATGGGCCAGATCATAGTTACAAAATGGTCCTGTGGAGGAACGAGGTATGGTGTTCCTCCATTGAAAAGGGAGGATCCTTCGACCAGGCAAGGTGGTTAGCCTGACAGGCCGAAGCCTTACTGTTGATGTCGGACATTCGTATATGTCCAAAATAGGCCAATAAGGCAGTGACATTTAATAAAACTTTTTGACGACACGGTTGGCGCAGTGGCTAAGCCATTAGCTTTCTGCGCTATGTGTCGCGGGTTCGATCCCCGCACGGAACAAATATTTGTATGATCTACAGATAGTTGGTTCGGGTCTGGTTGTGTGTGCATGTGACATGTATGTTTGTAAACTGTACCCACGACACAGGAGAAATCCTAGTGTGGGGCAACGTTTTTTTAAAAAAAACAAAAAACAAAAACAAAACTAATAAAATAATTTATATATCCGCCATTGCCGAATCGAGGGATCGCATTTAAGTCGTCTTTTAACACGAAGTTATTGACCTTACTGAAGTCATGGACGAATGAATGATCACGATAACTTACGTAGGTAAGTAGATTATACAAGTTTATAAATTAAAGTATAATCGGCCATTTAACATTGACTTCATTATAATTATGTGACAGTAGTATTTTTCCAATAACAGCAAGTTTTTATATATGGACGTTTTGTTTCGTTGCTGAGGAAGTTGGATGCGGATGATGGGTAATTCTTTAATTAAGTACTTAAAGCAAAATCCTAGAATATTGTTTCCATGGAGTTTCTTGCCGGTTCTTCTCTATAGGACCGACTATTTGGAACCGTGCGCCTAGAGTCTCGAAATTTTATAAGTGCCTAAACTTGGTTTACATGAAATAAAGATTTATTCTATTCGTTTCTAAAAAACGTGGTAATGCTGCCAGTCTTCTGGGCACACTACCAGTTGATAGCGATGTGGAGGAGTACTTTGACACCTAAGTATTCGTTTAGGATACATTTTAATTTTTGTTTTTTTTTTTTATAATATTTAATTAATACATTGATGAATAAAACCAAACAATTATTTACTTCTAAAAAATGGGGGTATCGGAAACTGTACACCTCTGCCTATTCTTTTGGGAGTTTAGGCGTATGTATATTGAAAAATATCTTTTTAAATTTAAACGCACGGTACCTACTTTCCCAGGACATCAGAAATAAGATGATACGGTTGGCTGGCACAGTGGCTAAGCGATTCGATTTTCGTTTCTCGGGTTCGATTTGTGCACGGTACAAATATTTGTATGAATTACAGATAGTTTCGGGTCTGGTTGTGTGTGCATGTGACATGTATGTTGTACCCACGACACAGGAGTAAACATAGAGTGGGCCGTGGGGCAATGTTTTAAAAAAATAAGAAAAAAATGCAAGGTGCGACTTGCCAATCTTAATATTAAAAACATCACAAGAAAGATATAGATAGAAATATATAAATACCTAGCTTCCGCGAGCGGCTTCACCCGCGTGATTTACGAACCCGTGCATTTTTTCGGGATAAAAAGTAGCCCATGTGCTATTCCAGACTATAATCTATGTCTGTGCCAAATTTCATCCAGATCCTTTCAGTAGTTTTTGCGTGAAAGAGTAACAATGATCCATCCATCCTCACAAACTTTCACATTTATAATATTAGTAGGATAGGATACCACTTTACCGAACTAGTTCCTCAGCTAAAATGGAAGCTCCTGCCAAATTTTTCATAGGTGTGGCTATTGGACGTTCATCTAATACGTATGCAAATTATGAGACGTTGAGAAGTGTTTCAAAAACGGACCTGGAGCCCAAATTAATTATTAAACTGCAATGTAACTAAATAAAAAATAATTATAAACGCAGCGGATCAACTATTTTTTGACGGTGAAAATGGTAATTAAAAGCTATCATGCCTACATCTACTGCATCGTTATGAATGATGTATAATTTACTTATGTAATAAGAACTTATAGCGATTTCCTTCGCAGAGGTGTCTAATTAGTTCGAATATAAATTGTCAAAATAAAAAATTCACCAACTTGACAACATCAATAACAAATGTCACGGGCACCCTGAAAATAATATGCCCTTTTAATTATTTTTTATTAGATTTACAATCATAACCTATGGTCAAGAAGTACGGTAAGGGTGAAAAAACTAGTATTAAGGCCGACATCATCGTTTTAGGATGTACACTCCCAGGCATCGTTACCGCGCACAAACTCAAGAGGAAATTCGGAAACACTATAGATATCATGGTCCTAGACCTCCCAGGAACGACCAAAGCCACTTCCAAATGCAACGTGGCTTTCAATGACAAAGAGGATACCGAAATAGGTACGGATAATGTTCCTAAATATGACTACACAGCCAGGCAGCTCCTTGACAATGTAGCCAGATATTATCTTGTCCAATATGCGAAAGAGTTGAAACTGACGTTACCAGACGCAATTATTTATCCAGGGTTAAAAAAATCAGAGGAATCTCACCTGAACTCACGAGAAGGGTCACAGGTGGAGCAAGAGGAAGAAGAAAAAATACCGTTACAGAAACTGTTCCAATATCCCAACGGTAGTACAGTAGAGTTAATGAATGAATTTCATGATTTTGAATACCTGAGCTTTTTGGAGAAGTTTGAATTAAATCAATATCAATCGTTCTTAGATAAAAGCATGAAGGATCTGTTCCAAACTAACAAAATTAACATGGAGGAGGAGAGAAAGAAACTTATGTATTACGACCGGACCACCATGGAGAAAAACATTTGTGACACCCTTCTATTCACCACTTCAAGGGAGATTATGAGGATTACTGTGAGATTAGTCTGCGGTGTACCAGCTAACACTGTATCGCTTCTGTTTTATCTTCACCAGTGTTACAGAACGAGCAGCGCTAGTAACCATCTCGGCGGATTAAATACGAGATTTCGTGAAAAACTTTTAGGATATTGCAGGAAACGTCTCGCGAATAAACTCCAGCAGAGCATCTCTGATATCACGCTACAATCATTGAGCATTAAAGAAATCCGCACATATTCTGAACAGGTAATTTTAGAAACCATAAAAGGTGAGACCACTTATATTTGCAATTTACTGGCCATGGCCCTGAGACCCGATCAGCTGCACAACATCCGAGTGGAGGATCAACTGCTGTCAAAAAAAACCGCAGACCTAACCAAAGAGATGACACCCGGAAGAGCAAAAAAATTTTGCATCAAATACACAAACAATTTTTGGAGTTCTCTGGGATATAGTGGTGATATATTTAGCATGCGCGGCCCAATAATTTGGGCGATGGAGAGACCAAGGAATTTGTCTGATACCGGAAGCTTGGAGAAATACTCATCTTTGATTGGGTATCTAATGGTGGGAGATGATCAGGAGGATTCTAAGGAAGCTGTCTTGGAGCAGCTGGTCAACTTATTTGGGATGGCAGCGGCTTATCCTGTGAGCTACAAAGAGTCAATTATAGCCGACATATATGTACCACGTTGTGGGGATTATGTCGCTCTACGCAAATTGACTACCGAAGGGAGCCCTAAGTTTTTAGAATGGGGAGCACTTGATATTTTTGCTGAAGGGGATGTGGCTGCTGCTTTAGAGGCTGGGCACACTGCGTACCTCCATCTGCTAGGCTGTTTACGTCCTCAAGCTCAAACATACGATGATATAACTGCAAAAGATTGGCCGACGTTTCTTAGTGAGAATCCGGTTAACAAATGGCTATCTCAGATCAACGTTATTAGCAGCATCAAAATAACTGTGTGCACTGCGGCTATGGTCATCGGGGTGAAACTACTGCGCTCTTACATGAACAGGTGAAGGTTGATATGTCTTTTGTGCGGGTTATAATTTTTTAATCGTATTGTTTTAATAAATGCTTTCTTAAAAGTTTGTGGCTCCTTGATAGCACAGTAATGCAGTTCTACAATACATCGCCGGTAGTCAGGCGACTAGGGTATGCTCTTTGTTCCAGGTTTCAAAATTAACTTGATTCTTGTGTTTACATCTTAGGACCAAAATCACCTACAACGAAGACACAATGTTTTTTTTTTTAAACAGGCTTTATAAGTTCATGTTCAGTATCCAACAGATATACAGCTATAAGGATCTTTTAATATTACTGTAGTACTAACGCGCGTTGGAATGAACTTTCGTGCTTTGCATTACAGATGCTCGCAGTATCAAAATTTGCAATTACTTATGTCGCATTTCTGTGGGATACACTCGCCTGCTTGTCGGTTTTTTTTTCTAAAAAAAAAAAGGCTTTGCCCCGCACTTGGAATAATTCTTGTATCGTGGGTGCGTTTACAAACATATAATAATATAACATACGAAACAACTATCTGTAGATCATACAAATACTTCTTTCGTGCGGGAATCGATCCCGCGGCACGTAGCGCAACAGTCGGTCTTTCAACCACTGTGCCAACCGTGCCGTCATTTCCAAAGAAACATTTTATAGGTATCTAAGTCTAGTTTATTATGAGGTATGACATTATTTGCAGACTTATTTTACGGGCTAGTAATGGTATAATATTAAAATTTCTGCACGTGTACTTTATATTATTTTACCCTATCATGCTCTGGAGAATTGGACAAAAAAGCAACGAGAAGGTAATCTATTAAGGTAAACTGGTCATAACTTTAAGTTATTATTATCCATATTTATAAAGAATTGTAGTCTAAAAATACTATTGTTACCGTGCCAAAGATAATTACGTAAAACCATCTATTTAAATCATCTTGAACACATAAGGACAATGCACGCACATATGTATTCCAATCGCGTCCTGCTTATCTGTGGACTATATTAGGGACTGCACTCAGTATGGGACGACCTTCGTGCATATCGAGAAGGGCAGGGCCAGGTAAATGGGTCAAGTTCGATCATGGCATGAGTTAAAGATGCGCTTATTGTACTTTGATTTAGGAGTGGTAGAATCATTTTGAAATCTTATAAAAATAACTTGACGACCATTAAAACTTTAGATAAATATAATAAAACGCCTAAAATTCATTTACTGCAACGTAATTCTCCCGAACTATACGCCTAAAGAAAAATACAAATGAATTAGCCGATTGGGACCTATTGCCGTAAACATTTTGTCAGGCACTCTATACATTTTATTTTAGGGTAAAAAAGAATGCAGGTCTCCCGATGTTAACAATATTACTTCAACCTAAGAATAACCGTAATTATGCAAACATTTTTTCAGTTAGTAATAACGCTTCGATTTACATTTAAATTTGGAGTTATGTACTGTTTGTTTTGAGTAGAGCCGTACCTGTTAAAATTTGAAATTGATTTTAAAGAATAGAAATATATCAATATCTTTC
This sequence comes from Shargacucullia verbasci, assembly GCA_947562105.1. NCBI lineage: Eukaryota > Metazoa > Arthropoda > Insecta > Lepidoptera > Noctuidae > Shargacucullia > Shargacucullia verbasci. The sequence goes on from OX387280.1 coordinate 15,388,816, forward strand.
CAGATCAATTTCCAGACAACTATATTTAGTATAGAACCTATTAAGTTAGATATTAGCTGCTCATAATGAAAGGGTAATAGTAGTTTAGGGCGGTGGTTCCCAAAGTTGACTGGACCGTTTAATCCGGGACTCACCTCTTGGTTTTCATGAAGGAAAAAGGGGCATAAAGGACCGTTCAAACAAGAAAAATAATCATTAAGTTCCGATCCAAAGTGTTAATATTCTCATAAAAAAATGGGACATTTTTTAATGAGAAGGATGGATTTGTTTCCCATTTTTCCTAGCCTTAGCATCAACTTCAATTTTAGTTACTTTTAATCGCAATGAGTCAGTGGTCGCCCGCCCGGTCGATCGATCTGTCGTTCTATTTTTCAGGGCCCACCCAATATTCGCTCACGACTCACCAGTGGGTCGCGACCCATACTTTGGAAACCACTGGTCTGGGGTATTGTATAAATAAATAATAAATAAAAATCTTATTTTCAATGTTTTTCCGGTAGGTACTATCTATCGCATGATTCAATTCCTTCACCGCAATTGAAATAACATTCAATTACAACCTAAAAACATGTCTCTTAACAGTTTATAAGCAATGTTTTTCTATCAATTGTCAACTTCTTAACACCGGAATGACTTCCGCGACAAAAACACAAATTGGCGTATCGGAAGCGGAAGAGTATTGTTTTATTTATTACGCTTCGACGATCTCTAAACAACAGCCAATCTATTAAAATAGAAATTTTTCTTGTCCCGATGAAGATACTGTGATGATCTAACTCGCTATTGTTATTGGAACACGCTCTCTTTCTCTTCTCGTTGGTTTCGTAAAGGGCAGCGGATCAAGAACTTCGAGACTTTCTAATATGGTGCTAATTGCTATGCGGTCACTTTGTTTTAGAATTACAACTAATCTCTTACTCACTTTCAGTTTAGGGGTCCTATAATGAGACCCATGCAGGAACACCGGATATCTACTGTAACTTCCGTGATATAATTTCAACAACTTCGAATAAAAAAAATATACCAAACAAAACCAATTTATTACTCCTAATTCTCACGTAGCGTACCTAATACCTATTCAATGCGGGGTCACAGAACGCGAAACCGTTTTTGTTTAAAATGCTGTATCTGGACAAATTTTAGTAAAATGCTGATATTCTAACAAACTTATTGATGGACAAAGCAACGCCGGTTATGTACCGGTAATTGGAGCATTTGTGATCGCCCCAATCTGTATAGTTTTGTCTATGAACTGTAGTTTCGCCATTCAGATCGTTATAAACAATCGATAGCCTGCAGCTCCCCACAACATAGCTACACGTTACGACTTTACGTGACTACAACCAATAAATAACAATATTTCATCTATCTCACAAACTGCCACAAAATAAACTGTATGTCGTTAATGGCGACATTCCATCATGTAACAATAAGTGTAACGCACAGTGGGTCAGTATCAACACGCAAGCCACAATAGACCAGGCATAACAATTAGGCACACTGACCCACGGTGCACTTGCGCAAACACTTTCCTTTCGACACGGCCAAATAGATCATATTGTATAACCATTAAATTAAGGCGTACATAATAATTATTATTGTTTGTACATACGGTCAGGAACTATGAATGCCTCTGTACTCGTTCTGGTTTTTCTACCACATTTATGAGATGTTTGCGCGCCCGATGTCCCATTCAAGATCACACGTATGTCCTAGGGCACTCCATAAGCTGTATGTAGTACGAGCGTTTTGTCCCTCAGTCCCCGCTACATAATGTAATTGTAACTTTTCCCATGGACATTGTTGGAGGTCAACATGCCTAGGGTGACTAGTTAAGTTTATTTTGAACAAGTCTTTTATGTATAGATTGCGGGAATCATATAGTGTTTGTGCGACTTTAAGCAACGGAGGATATTGACTAATATAGTATTAAGGTAATTTAACTGAAATGGTTCAGCACTCTTTTAAATCTACCTACGTATGTAGGTGAAAAAAAAGCCTAAGTATTTTTAAATTAAACCTCTATGCAGTGGCGTGCGGTTCATAAAGACAAAAAGACACTGCCTACCCTACATAACTCATATAAATATTTATTATACTTATGATATTTGAGGTGGCAAATCATACATACATCATCATTTAATCGAAAAGACGACGAACCAACACCAACATACAGTAGGTATTTCTGGTAAGTAAGCTTTTAAAATTTTCTGCCTACCCTGTCTAAAAACTCTGTGCACGCCGCTGCCTTTATGCTATAATATCCTTCTAGATTTCAACGACTAAGGCTGTTAAAAGTTCACTGTATATTTAAACTGACTCATTTTTATTCATTACCACCACCACCACCATTGATTATATTACCAAACTGTAATGCCATAATATCCTCCTAAACTATTACATGTACAACCAAGGCTGTTTAATTGAGACCTTCAATGGTTCGTTGGTGTCCATTTGACCTGTTACTCATTTTCCTGGTCACCAGTGACTAAGACGGAAGCTGTGTTCAGCGACCATGTACGTGTTCCATTTATAATAACATGATGGTTCGCATAGTAATGTATAACAAGTTATTTAAACTGTTAATACATAATGTATAACATTTATTAATAGCTAGTAAACGTTAACAAACAAACGATACACATCACGGGTAACGTTCTACCATTTATTGTTTTGATGATGTTTTTTTTCTTCTTTATTTCGTATCATCTGCATAGCCTTTTTCCTAACTAGGTAGATTGGGGTTGGCTTCCAATCTAACCGTACTCACATCCGTAACGACTGTCATAGGTCTTCGTATGACACCCGGGACCGACTGCTTAACGTGCTTTCCGAGGCACGGCAGCAGCAGTGATAGCCTAGCGGTTGAACGATTGCCTTCCATGCAGGAGGGTCTGAGTTCGAACCCGGCCCGCACCTCTGACTTTTCGGAATCATGTGCGGATCAGAATTTGATTATCACTTGCGTTTACGGTGAAGGAAAACATCGTGAGGAAACCTGCACACCTGAGAGGGCTCCATAGAGTTCTTGGCGGTGTGTGTAGTCCGCCAACCCGCACTGGGCCAGCGTGGTGGACTAAAGCCTAACCCTTCTCGTTCTGAGAAGAGACCCTTGCCCAGCCGTGGGACAGTAATGGGTTGAATTTATATGTGTAGAATGGGGACCAGCTGAAAATCAGTGCTGTTCTTATACGCACAGCAAATACTGAGATGGATCCCTTGCCGCACATACCGAACTGTTATATGTTGCTTTGTTTAATCTATCGTGTATTGTGTGGCAAAATAAATGGTTTAAATAGTCAACAACGTTTTTGCTTCCAGTAGGGATTCAACAGTTTCATGATTTTATGTGCCCTACTTAACATACATCAAGATGCGCTGAAAATTTACTTGAAGAAATAGAGTACCTACTAGAATTTTAATATACATAGTTACGATAATAGATACGGATTTATCTGCAGTACTCTAAGGACAATTTATACTGACAAAATTAAAAGCAGACATATATACAATAAAAACACTAAGCAAACCAAAACCTTATTTTTATTGAATTATTAAATTACAAATGATTCGGGAAGAAAATTTGAGTTACTTTATATAAAAAAACGTCTTGATATGGAAAAATAAGCCGCCCATCATTGCAACAAAAAATAATTTTGTAATCTCGATTGCCGACTGATCTGATATGTCGACTAATGACCATTATCTAAAGTCAGTCAGACCTAAGTCCCTATTCACTAATCACCTATATGGTCGATAACACGAATCATATGCAAATGTACTTATGCAGTTTATATAACACAGAATTTCGAGACAAGACTAAGTGTCATGCTTATATTTCAGGGAAACTGCGCTGCGCAGGCGCTGCTGACAACAATAACAAACAAACGAGTAGCAACAACAATGCTGTGGAATGATAACATTGTGCGTAGCGTTGCGTAATGTATGAATTGACAGGGTATTCTGTGAGTCCTGGCTCTTCCCACAATTTGTACTAATACGAACGTATGTTTTCTTATTATCTACTCCAAACCCTGAGAATAAAGCTATGGTTTCCTAAGGGATGTTGTCACTATCAAGCGATCGTGAAAGATTTATTCATTCTCAAACCCTATTTTCTTTTTGCATAGAGTCAAAGACCAAAAATGGCCGGCAAGTCGCTCCATAAAAGCAGCAACAAGCAAGTAACACCATGGTTTACAAGAACAATCCCGGTCATCTTCGGGACTGGTCTTTGGAGGAGAGTGCGAGTGCCTTGGTTTGGGAGTTTAAGATAGAATAAAAGATGTCCAATGATCGGTTAGTAGATGTCGAATAAGAACCAATTTGACCAATGACCAATGACATTTACATAATTTAGGAGTATCAGTCTCCATTTAAATCGCATAACATTCTTACGAAACCACTTTCTGTTTACCCCGCAACAATTCACCGAGATATAATTATCTCTAGAAATGTCGGGATTGCCCCATAGTTATTATGCTGGGTAGAAGAACAAGTCCTCAGAACTGGTCATGCTGCTCCGCGTCATTGGCCTCGGGTATTTAGACTAGCAAATTGAATGCTTGAACCTACACACGACAAGTGCACATTTGCACGTAATTACTTCCAGTAATTAGAGTGAAAACAGGCCTTCAATCGATGTGTTGATTGCGTCATATGGTATGGTATCATATTAAGTCGTTCGTCAGTCGATTATGGACTTGCAGACTACTGTAACCATTAGGGAAATAGCCTCGGAGTAACAATACGTAAGGCGAACTTTGGGCAGTCAACCTCCGATATGAGCACAGCCGACTGTCTAATTCCACCACGACATGGCTTAAGCCAATTGCATGAAGACACAGCAGATGGGCAAGACCTATTAGATACGCCATTTTCTTTCTCCCACAACGACATGAAGAAAACAAGCCTACGTAATATTATCCACGTGACCACTTACACATATAACAATGATTTTCAAGTTTTAAGGCTGTTGTTATTCAATTCATTGTTACGAATAATTACATGCGCGTGAGACCCAAGTGCTGAAGTGTGTCTTGTACAGCAAAATACCGAACTACAAAAGGTCTACTCGCTACAAACACTACCTCAACTAATACAAGGTTCTAAAGAAATAATTTATTTTTCTTCACAGTTAATTGTGGAAGGTTCTGGTGGTGGTCTAATAGACTGATGAAAGGAGCAAATAAAGACAGGCAGAAATATGGGCGATATATTTTACATCACATTGGTGTAATACTGTGAACCTAAATTAATTGTAGTGCTATAACTAGATATGGCGACTGTGTCTCGTCATCGTGAATTGTGTAGATATTCTGTTCTTATTTTTACTTTGTGCTTCAGCTAAGTAATGAACAGATGTGTTAGGACGTGCACTTTATATAATGGTCGTAAGCGTGACGTGGGCGTGACGGAACCGATTCCCTAACAAGGACACGATTGTAGTAGGTACCATCCTCTTTATAATTTATCGACATCAATCTAAATGTTAGACAGAAGGCAGAACAAGAGATAATGGGCCAATTCTGTGGAAATGCATTGTCAAGAAGAAATCTTGAGACTGTCAAAATCGAAGTTAGATTCAAAATACGTATATAGTCATAGAGGAATGCTAGAGGAGTTCTTACAAAAGGATTATTACGAAACAATCTAACAGCGTAAAGGCAAAAATGTATGTAGTTTTAGAAGGAAAATCATTGAGCATCCTGGATGGAGCCCACCGTGCGTGTGATATGACATGTATTGGACAAGGAAAAGGTTACGGTCGGTGACCATGGCCTCGTCACTCCAAAACAGCTGACTTTTGTGAATGAATCAAGACATCTAGAAGAATCGAGTCCACATCCAGCAGACCAATATATATGTAGATAAGATGATATTCTCGAATCACCTCGGAATACAAGTACTGGTCAAAAATCATTTGAATTTGAAATCAAAATCGACACGAAGAAGAAGAACCACTGATGAATGCACTCTTTCCCTACAAAATTTGAGGAACTATAAAATTTGCAACTACTCGAATGTTTTGTAAAGGATTCAACGCCGCGGCGATGCGACGACGGCATTCTAAAACTAAGAAACTTGCTCAAAAATGAGGGCTTGTTTGTTTAAAAAATCTTTCTAGACTTGGTGTCGCAGGCAAAGCTATGTAATCAAGTGACATTGATATTTCAATACTATCATCATTTTTATTTTTTGGATTGATATATCTTACGGGGCTATGGTACTTATCGGATTACATATATTTATAAAGGAACAGCATATAAGTTCCTTTATCTATAATTCATGACGAAATGTGTTACGTTGCTGTTGTCTGACCTCAGGAACCCTAACGGAAGTTATATTGTACAGTGTGAAGTTATCAGCGGATGCTGGTCCCATCTTAGCCATTTATTATTTATGTTCACTATGATCTCCTAGTAAATTATTGAGAAAAGGTGCGGTAACTCTATAGTCTATATTAATATAACCATTGAGAAAGAAAATGTACTGCATTCCCAAGACACGACCAGAATTTCAAGTATTTATTAACATCGACAGCACCAAATATGGATGGTTTCTTGGAATTGTCATCATTTGGGTTAGAGAATAAAGTCCAATTTTGCTAAATAATGTCAATACATGTCAATTGAATGGTTTGATGATTTGAGATTAAGATAATTATTTGTTTTAAATTCGTCAATCACACTACCGTGAGAGATACTATTGTTGGTTACTAAACGAAACTTGAGATCGTCTGGCGCATCCTGGGCAGTCAGACACGACATCATCATTGTCCACTGGCTATGTAGGAATGTAATGGCTCGTGCCGACATGATTAAAGAAGAAGATAAAATTTTAAGTATGATTAGAAATTATTAAGGGATATATTTGGGCTATCATCAGAAAAAATATCATGTCTTATATCGTGCTATTTTTCGTTGGTACATTAAACAGAAAATAAAATATTCTTATTTAAGAAACAAATCAAGGAACTATAGCAGGATTGTTTGTTATCCAAAAAGAACAATAGGTATTTAGATTGTTTTTATTATTTTCAAATACCTATTAAATAAATAATAGGTTTATAACAAGAACTTCTAAAGTCATCAGATCATCAAACGATAAAAACGTTTGAAATCACTGTTACCTTGTTCCGACCATGGTTTTTACTATAACAGTTTGTGGTCCGTCAATCAACTAAAACAACGGGACGATAAATAACAATGCGGACAATTGAGTAGTTTACTTGTGTCAACATTGACAATGTTTGTAGCCAACAACAGTAAACTGGATCTCAGAACAAAAGAATAACTTATGCAAGCCTAAGTTTGACCTACACTTGAGACGTTTTTTCTATAAGTATAGCTAAGGTATCAAAATTAGTTTCTATGGGTTTTATCCATAGAAATCTGGGTACATCTAATGTTCCATCCACACGTTTGTTCTTGTTTGACGTTTTTTATGATCAATCGAGTAACACCTAACGGCATGCCTTAAGACTTATTACTGGTAATCGAACCGAAAACTTTGACGGAAACTCAGTGTTGCTGGATGGTACTTGCTCGTTGAACGTGCGCGTATGTGTGGATATATGTACCGTTAGATAACTATGTATAAACAGAGGGCGGGCCCGCCAAAGAATTGCTGGCAGCCATCCGAATCCAGTCTACCACTGCTTTTTTTATTTATCGGTCCAGATGGCGTTGTGGTGTCCTACGCTACGACATAAGATTTCTACTGTATTGGTCATCGATCGATTCAATTTGAAGATTCTATCCAATATGATACCTTCTTTTGTTTTTTTTTTGACGTGTGGAAATCCTCATGCATACCCGCCGCCCTGGGGATGGCGCGAGAGATGTCGGACTTTTACCGACTAAAACCACACGGTGTTCCTGCGGCATACCTGTAGCGCCAGAGATATGGGATTCGCTCGCGCATTCACCGCACCCCCGGCAGGTATCCAATATGATACCTACCACAAAAAAACATATATTATAGTTTATGGTTTTTCCACTCACGTGTTAAAACACAATATCGAATTAACAGGTACCTATTTAGATATACCCATAATAGGTAGAGGTTATCCTATTTATCGTTTGTTCGAATACATAAGTACGAGTACAATCAGTGACAAAAGCTGCTGAAGATTTTTTTCGAAGATTCAAAAGTGTTTTAACGTCTGAAAACGATTGAATTATATAATTTTTTTAGGCATTTAATGATGAAATTTTTTTCATTTAACGATGGATATGATGATGTGTTAAAACATGATTTTTTTGCTTTGATAATTATTTTATTCTTGCGAAAACGGTGAAAACATCGTGACGAAATCTGCACACCTGAAAGGGCTTCATAAAGTTCTCGTTGGTGTGTGTAGTTCGCCAACCCGCACCGGGCAAGCGTGGTGGACTTAGGCCTGACTCTTCTCATTCTGAGAAGAAGTCCTTACCCAGCTGTGGGACAGTAATGGGCTGAATTTATTAATATAATTATTTTCAAAATTACAATAAATTATTATACTTTTCACGCTAACGGTACTTACCAACGTTCACGCTCGAGTGTTGAGATAACCAAAGCCAAGGTTTGTACGTGAGTAAACTGCATTGGAATTAATGTTTCAGATACTGTGACAGTGCAGACACGAATTTGGTATGATTTGACTTTGATAAAGGGCGTATTTAATTATGTTAGGCCCGTTTTGAACATGTGATGAGGAGGGAAGAAACATGTCACTAGAATGGTTATCAGTATGAATGTGGATGGATACAAGGAAAGAGGTAGATTCAAGAAAAGATGGATGGATTGTGCGAAAAGTGACATGGTGTACGAAAAAATGAACTCTGAGATGAATGGAAGAAAAAGACATATTGCGCCGACCCTAATTAATATGAGATAAGGGCAGAAGAATGATGATGATCAGTTTTGACCATTCAAATAGAGCGCTATATATAGCTCTCCAAGTCTCCAATAGAGCGCTAAGGTGGAAGATATGCAAAGTAAGGTGTGTATGGTGAAAGATAGGTCGATAATATGCTTAGAATAGATAAAAATTAGACGAATACTGCGCCAAAGGGATATTTGTTTTTATTGTAGTCGTACACGTAACTATATCAAAGTCAATTAATGACGAGAAAACTTAATTTCAATACTAATTGAGGGACTATAAATAGAATAGTATTTATTTTTAATAGTATTTAGTATTTAGTATTTATTTATATTTTATTTTTAGGAAACATGGTAACATTATCGATGAAATCTATATATAAATAAAAATCAATTGACAAAAATGTATGTAAGCGCATAACTTCAGAACGGCTGCTCCTATTCGGCTAATTGTTGATTTTTTTTGGAAAATTCACTGGAAATCTCAGTTTTTTAATTACGAAATTGCAGCCGTGCGAAGCCGGGCCGGGTCGCTAGTGAAATATAAACATGCTTCGCCTTCACTTGTATACAAATCTGAATAACTCAGTTAAATTGATTGACTGTTGACTCAGTTGAAGTTAGTATCGATTGTGTATTATACTAGATATTTTTGTAATATGTAACCAAGAAAACAAGGTACCTACCTTTTACACCATCTGATAAAAACGATATAACATGACAAATCAAAACGAGGGGACTTGCGTGGGAAATTTAAAAACACATACGATATAATATCCAAAACTTTACATTTCTGTTATTATAAAGTGTCAAAATATACATCGTATAGTTATAACAGTTTTCATTACGTTATAATCCAAGATCGTGTGTCGTTTAAGTTTCGTGGTTATATGTATTTTGGGTGTAAAAAATAGCAAATGCTATCAACGTCATACTCGTACAGTTATTACACAGTTTATTCAAAATAGTGGTGTGCATTTTGCGATTAAAAATATAGGTATACTGGGCACGGGCTCCTTCTCAGAATGAGAAAGGTTAGTTATCGTCGAACCCTCAGCGGTCTACAGGTTTCCTCACAATAATTTCTTTCACAGTTAAAGCACGTGAATATCAATTTCTGAACCTTACATGATTCTGAAAACTCAGAGGTGCGGGGCATGTTTAAACTAATCCCGGTTTGAACCCAGCCCGTACTTTTATTGGCTCCTGCATGGACGGCAGGCGTTCAACTGCTATGTTATCAGTATATTTGCCTGCTGCGATATTATTTTCCTGCTCTATCCTGCCAGACTTGTTTATGACTATATGCGGACAAATACAGGATAAGAAAAAAACGCAGTAGGTACCTATGAAGATATTTTCGTGATACAGAACCATAGAGTAGGCGCCTAGGGGTGACAGATGGGGAAGCATAGGTAGAGCTTATTGCCAGAATGCCGGGAATTCAGATGCGAAAGTAAAAGAAAAACATGTTTAGCATAAAACATTTTTGTTGTTGTATTGTTGTTATATAAAACTTGTTTGATATGATACTGGTCTGAACCAGTATTATGCTTGTTGCACTGTTTTGTCGCATAACGGAGTGTCGCCATTTACAATGAATTAAGAAAAAAAATGGGACCGTTGCTCCAATTATTGGAGTTGGGAACATGAAACTAGACTATGGGAGTGTAATATTCTTACCTGAATGAACATGTGGATGGTTTTTGGAATCTCAGGGATGAAATACGGCAGTACGTGCCGGTGTGCACTCCCCAAAACCATCAGGAACTACCTTTAAAATAAAATTGGAACATAGTTTTAATTTAACGAGAATATACACGATATTTTTAACTAATGCGCAATTTTTTTTTGTGGTTCTATATCGCTATTACCTACAACATAAATTGTAAATAAACACGTCATGGACAATATCTATTCCCAATAATAATGCATCCAAAAAGTAGGGGCTGAACATATTATTTCGATGTAATAATCGAAGATCGTTGCGCGTAAGGAAAATTCTAAGTCTGTGGTTGCGCGTAGGGTTGCCAGGTCGTCAAACCTAATAGCCGGCCATTTGGGTAAAAAGGCCAGTAAGTTTGGCCGGACATTTGGGTAAAAACCCACCCTACACACACCCTACATTATTGAGGATTTTTTGTCTCAGTATTAATAGGTACGACAAAAAAACCACGCTCCATGCTCGGCGCTCGCTCGTTTGCGAAATTTAAAAAGCCTAACAAAAGCCGGACAAGCCGGACACCGTTTATTTTGGCCGGACACGCAATCAAAAAGCCTAACTATGTCCGGCTTTATCCGGATGCCTGGCAACGCTAGTTGCGCGGGTGGCGCATGGTGATGAGACATGACCTCATTTTTATTTTATTTTAATAAATAGTTAAAAAAAAACGTGTTTATTCAAATTAGGAATTTAAAATATATTCAAAATTATCCTGTATACGAACACAATGTTTTTTTTTTTTATCATGGTATTATTGATAGGTACCTACTTTATTCACAATATGGTTACATTTTTAGGTCGTGTAAAAAAGTAACCGATACGAAAATATGGAACAAACTAACCTCTAACAAATTATTTTGATAAGTATTTATTAGGTACAATTTACTTAGAATTACCAATGAATTCATTACATATATACCTATGCGAAAAAGTATCGCACCAATTTTATTTACACTGCACTTGAATCATTCATCATCATCGAGGACTGGAAGGATGGGCATTGCATTTACCTGTCCATACTTATGTCGATGATTTTGGACTAAACACAGATTTGGACGTTGTCAATACTTTTGAATAAGTACTTGATCACATTTATTATTCACATCTATTCTTAAATAAGCTCATCATCATGACAAAGAGTGATACTTTCCTTCAATATGCATGTAATACATACGAGTTTATGAGTCAGGAACAAATATTTTAATGTTTTCGATTCGTTCCTATTGATTAAGTATAACATTATTAAGTTACAATAATTACTGTGGAAAATTAGAATTTAAATAGATTACGCATATCAAAATTTTAAATTATAGGGTAGGTATGCACTTATTGAATGAATAAATGTATTATATAAGTTCTATATTTACGGTACCTATGCCTTAAATACGACGACGTTCTGCGTGACGATTGGCCAGAGGCCCTAGTGTAAGTTTCTTTCGACAAATTCGATTTACTACATCGAAAGCGTTCGGCGCTCCGATTGATGGAGAGCACGAAACGGACCAATCGGAACGCAGAACGCGTTCGATGTAGTAAATCGAATTTGTCAAAAGAAACTTACACTAGGGGTTCTGAGCCCCTAGTGTAAGTGTAAACCCCGTTTCGTGCTGTCCACCAATCGGAGCGCCGAACGCGTTCGATGCGTTAAATCGAGTTTGTCGAGAACGCGTTCGATGCGTTAAATCGAGTAAGCCGTAAGAACTTGAAGGGGTAGACTTCTAATAGACTAGCCAAATACAAATTGCAGTGTCCTCACCTCATTTCGCGCTGCATACATTTTGCGCGCTCATCTGACAGGGCCGCGATGTGAACTGTAAGTTTTTAAAAATATGTTATATATCTTGCTATAGATAGATATACACTAGATGTAAACTAGGTATTATATACATAGGTATTTTCTTTCCGATTTAAATGTTATTGGTAGCCGTGCATGTATGTATGTACCTACCTCCAAAGCGAACTGTAGGCATATAATAACTGGGCGTTCTACCTATTTTCCATGTACCGAATAACTTAGTTACAATGTTCACGATAAGAAAATTGTATGTACTAGTTTTGAATTTAACTGCTTAAACAAAATTTTAATTATCTTTGTTTAGGTACTATGTTCTTTTTTCTTTCTTACATTGTCTATTAAGTAATTAAATGTGGCACATGAAAACAGCATATAAGGCACTGATGGTACAAGAAAATACTGCCGAGTGTTTGAGTCTAAAATTTAAGTAAATATTAAGTTCAAGTAATTAATAGGTAGCTGAATAGAAAATCTAGTATCTACTTGGTGTAAAATAGTAGGAAAATTGGTGGCAATGTGAACTATGAGTTATACTAATGTTTGAAAGCAGTGCACGTAATTTTGAGGTCAAGTGTCCAGCCTCGAAATAACGTGTTACAGCATTTCAATTCAGACAAGCGGTATAATATAAAAAAGCCATTGCCAGACTCCTTTTTAAAAATAAATGATGTGGGTAGGTACTTAATTACTTGGAAATGCTTGAAATACTCAAAAATAATGGAATTACGGTAGCGCAATTATTAAAATAGTAGTAGGTTGGAATTATTTGAATTACATTTAGTGTAGGATTGCTCGACTGTAGGTACATACTTTTCGGGATATATATTGATGTACATTACTATAAGTTTAATTAATTCATAATCGATTTAATTACACTAGAAGACTCGGTAACACCATTCACTCGTAACATCATTTAGAGAAACTTTTTTCTTTAAATTAAATCTAATCGAAAATATAATACGCGATAGGTAGGTTGGTTTTACTTTTGATTTTTTAAACACCAAAAAACGTTCCGTTTCAACAATGTACCAAGGCCTAATTTATGTAGGGAGTGGAGATAGTTCAAAATTAACAATATTAGAATAAAAAGTCTTCCTTATTTCTTTATTAATGAAGAAATCTACTTCCCATCTATTATATAATGTTGATATTGTTTAAGATGAGCTCCAGTGACTACGGTGCGTGTCGCACAATGTAGCTCGCCTTCACCCCTGTTTACGTTCCGATTCCGACATTGAAACCAAAAGTTTTTTTGCATTGCGGATCTGTCTATAACTCGACCGATTTAAATATTCAACTTGCAGTTTTAAATACAATAAACCGCAATGTACGCTCATACTAGGTCGAGTGCTATTGTTTTGTCCGGCAAAACGTTTGGTTTACTTCGCGGAACGTCAGTCGTGTCGCGCGGCAGCTGAGATTGACAACTTGTGTTGACGTGCGCGCATAGTTTACTTATACGAAATGTCATCTAATATAATTAGCGATAAATATTCAAACGATGCCAAATTGAATAGTTTTAGTGCGTTTACTGATAAAAGTTTAGCACCAATAAACGGGAGGTACAGATCGAAAAGTTTGTCGAGTGATAAGTTGAATAAAACGAATGCGGATCGAGCGGCGATTTTGGAAGATATTGAGGACCATCATGTTTCAGAGAAGTCTGAGACTCCAGGGTGTTTAGTTGGCAACAGAGTCACGGATCAGGGAGGGCAGCATACGATGAACGGGTAAGTTCAATGTTTTATTATACAGGTGACACTGATTTTTATCATTAGACCCGAGATGACCTCTGATATTATTTGACGTGCGATCTTGTTTATTTATCTGATTAAGAGTACCTACCGACACTTATGTACGTTACTCGTTTAGGTATAGTTAGCGAATATGTTATATTATTCATGTTTGTATACATGTATGATTGTAAACATCATTGTTGGCTGTAGTATAGATTATCTTAAATGATTGCCTAGTTAATTAATAATGTACTAGGTATCCATAATCTTTAATAATGATTGTAGCCAGAGAAACTGATTATCTATTTATTTTACACTAAATTTAATTTTTCATCGGCCAATGGGTTAACTGTAAGTACATAAAAACATTAATTACCTTACAATCATTAGGTATTTCATATAATTTACTCATAAGACAAACATACTTAAGTAATATGGTCTATTAATTCTTAGACAATACAATACAAGTGTCATGAAAACAATGACACTACAATACTATAGTATTATTATAATAACATGACAATTTTAATGGCCTATAAATCGTTTATTTGATACCATGTTACTTAAAACGGTTTAAAATAAGGATCAATATTTAAAAAAAAAAATGTCTATACTAATATTATAATAAAAGCTTGTTATAAAGTATAATAAAACTAAAAAATAAAGAGGTAAAATTTGTTGCTAAGTTTGTATGTAGGGGGTAATCTCCAGGAATAATGATCCGATTCTAAAAAATAATTCACTGGTAGAAAGCTACATTATGCTTTAATGCTATAAAAGATATATAGCACGAAGTTGCGGGCAAAACCTAGTAAGCCATAAACAAACAGTCAAAAGTTTTTGTAATATTGGTATTAATGGTAAAAGTGTAATAGATATATCATAAAGATTGTCCCTGATTATGTTATGCCTTATCTACATTAAGCTGCCTGTAATATCATACTTATTTATTATCAAACACCATCAAGTATCATATAGTATCAATATTTTGACTTATCTCAAGTACCGTATTGTTATGCACATATCCCAACAATTTACTGTAATAACACTAATAATAATATTTAATTATTTATTACAAAAACTTAGTGCTACATAATGAACATAGGCAATATTTTTAAACAAATGAATCAGCATCTGTATCTGAACTAGGCGATGCCTGTATTTCTTTAATAGCCTTAACAACCTAAAAGATAAATAATGTTACATAAATTGTATTAGAGGGTGTGTGCATGTATGGGTGAATAGTGTGATTAGGGTGTGTGTTGTGAATGTATGTGTGTTATTTCCTATTGTTTGTTTTATTTCTAACATTTAAATTACTGTGTTATAAATTAGTAGTTGTTCAGTTTAAGTCATATATATAGTCAAGTTTTGTCATGATTAAGTTTCTGTAAGTATGAGCATGTGTTCAATATCTCAGAAAACTATAAAGCCTCTGAACTTGAAGTTAGATGAATAAGTTCCTAATAAGGTAATCTGCAAAATTCAACCTCAAGGCCATAAGAATATGGTTGAAAGTTTGCTTTCAAAAATCTTTCTACACAGAGTTGGAGTTACAGAAATTGTAGCTACATAGTATTTTAATATAATATAGTATGGCCTTCCAAAAATTGAAATTACTGTTTATGGGTCTGAGTGGGGTCAATGCACAGTAATCAGTATATTGGTACTGCTAAGAAAAATCTTCTAATCTGAACATTCTTCATTTAAGCAAATAAACAGTATTATCAGACAATTCAAATCAATTACATTTAATTACCAGTAATTAAAGATAAACAAATACTATTTACTTTATCAAGACAAGTGGTATCATTAGTATTATGACCTCTGTGTAGGCCTTCACTCTCTGTTCTATATCTGTCATGTATTATTATAGATAAGAACTTAGGGTGTTGACATAATAATATAGACCGTTTAAAAAAAAATGACAGAAGGTGCAGAAACAATAAAACATTAATACAGGGTTGCCAATTTAATTAATACTTTTTTTGATACTTTAAAAATAGACAACAGATACTGCTTCTGAAGGTCAGGTATTAAGTATTGCATTTAAAACTTGACGTCCAAAAGCTGTCTTAGGTCTCCCAAGTCAAATAAAATGTTATTGACATTTTCTGTTAGAAAATTCTCACGTTTGTAGTATATTTGCCCCCTAATTACATATGATGATGACTTATTAATCAGCGATATATTGTGTACAATAGTACACCTCTTGGGCTATACAAGTGTGAATTGTAATTCTATGTTATGACTAGCTCCGCTCGCGTGTTTTACGAACCCATACATTTTTCCGGCATAAAAAGTGGGCTATGTGCTATTCCAAACTATAATCTATCTCTGTGCCAAATTTCATCCATCCGTTCAGCCGTTCTGGCGTGATTGAGTAACAAATATCCATCCATCCTCACAAACTTTCACATTTATAATAATAGTAGGATTAGTAAGAAGTACGATATTCATAGGTAGTTAAATTATTATTTGATGGCCAAAATGTTAAAAGAAACACATATAGACTTTATGGTCCTTTCATATTTACATATACCTACTTAAAATAAGTAATTATTTTCTAATCCCAGTCGTCTGCTAGACTTCTCTACGAGGTGACGCCATAGCACCTGATACAATAAATTATATACAAACAGTTGTTAATAAGTCTTTTGTAATTTGTTTGGTGCAATGTTTAATAATAGTTTGTTGAGTAGTTTCCAATATCTAAGTAAGTCAATAGGTTCCAAGGCCAATACTTATTATAATATAGTTATGGTTATTCATTCACTAAATATAAGTAACGAACCACCTATTTAGATATTACTATTATACATACTAACCCGATTCCCGGGTCCAGCAAAGTGTTAATGAGTTTTTCTGTATGGAAATTCTCAGTAGTAACACCGAGTCTGGAACTGTATCCTATAGATAGCAATAGGCTCACCTTCTATTACGTACGACTAAATAAAGGCATCGGCGAAATGTGAGTGTACAATAATCTCTGCTCAACCCTTCGGGGAATACAGGCGTGAAGCTATTTTATTTTATTTATGTTATTTCGAAAATTAATTATTGAACGTTTTGACATCATAGACGTTGTGAAATATTTCATAGCAGCTGTTACGAATTCTGGTGTACTAAAAAAGACAATATATCGACTAGTAACATACTAGTGAAAATGACGGGTTTATCTAACAGTACCATCGAAACTTCACAGCATATCACGTGCTTTGTAAAATTTAGTTAAATACTTTAATTATTTGGGTTTGTATGTCAACGTATCTAACAAGATTATGCCGTCACTAAACCTAAATTCCAGAATTAAATAAATTCTATGCTAGCAAGCTTATCTTTGCCCTTGTTTTAGAATTGTAAATGGTAATTGTTTTAGTTTGTAGACATAGTATGGGTTAATTAATAAATAAGAGTAAGGCCATCGATGCCGTGTTTTCCCATTAGACTGAACTGGTTATAAAGACTCCTTTTGAAGGATTCCAGCAACAGTAAAATTAGTATAATGTCAAAGTCAAAGCTTTTTATTTCAATTAGGTCTGTCGTAGGTCGTTCTAGTGTGAATAAAATTCAACCTATTACTGTCCCACTGCTGTGCAAGGGTTTCTGCTCAGAATGAGGGGTTAGACCTTAGTCCACCACGCTGACTGATACACTATCAAAAACTTTAAGGAGCCCTCTCAGTTGTGCAGGTTTCCTCACGATGTTTTCCTTCACCGTAAACGCAAGTGATAATCTAATTCTTATCCGCACATGATTCTGAAAAGTGAAGGTGCGAGCGTTGTTTGAACTCAGACACTCCTACATCGAAGACAAGCGTTCAACCGCTAGGCTATCACTGCTTCCAACTTATGGCTTCTACTGTGAATCGCCTAGGTTTAAAATCAAGCTTGCTATGTTGTTACCAAAAAAAGCGGTATACCGTAAACACTGTGTACTTAGTTGCCATTATCACAGGCCTGATCCCCAAGGAGGTGGTACAGTCACTGTTGGCTATGTCGATATGATGCCCCAAATAGTCCCAATACTTCGACCTACTCCAGAAAAACAATTTTCGAGAAGCTTAAGGGCCAAAATACAAAATTGCGAATCGGCGCGATGCGAATTCGCAACGTATTTTCTAAACTAGGAAGTGACATGGATCTTAAAAAGAGTTACGCACAAGAAGATACAGGAAAAAGAAACAAAGAAGATTTGCGAATCAATTCGCAAGTTCTTGCGATGCATCTTGCGAGTATTTTGTATTTTGAGTTGCGTAGATTTTCACGATGCGACGTCGCATCGCAGTTTTGTGTTTTGACCCTAAATCTTCATTAGGTAATCACGCACCTTTTTCCAAATTAGAATAATCTGAAATCTGAATCTAATAGTATTTATCTGCCAGCACACTTGATTTATAATATAATCTATAGTTAATTAATCTCCAAAAATAGTCATAATATTGATGAATATAGTCTTTAATATTATGTTAGTGAACAATAATATTGATATATTCTGCAGTTTGATGTGTGAATCATCGGTGGACTTGCGCTATGCTGTCAACTTTGGACCAGTATAGTGTTGATTTAAAGATCGGGTGAGTATCTAGAGGCCCATCCTATATTAAATTCACATAGATGTCTGTTTGACTGACAATTTGACCAATTAGAGAGCCTTAGATACTAATCAGTCGCCAAATCAAGCTTGGAATAACAGTCATAATTCTGGTCTGGTCTGGATTGACGGGCGTACCCAGTCAGGAATTTTAAAAGGGCTTTGGCCGATGCATAGAAAGTCTAATGTATAGTAGGTACTTACTTACAAAGGGCAGTGGATTTGAATGAAATAACAGAGGAAGGAACACACGCGAAGAATGAAGCGCCTGATAAATAGCAGTAGACCAGAAACAAAAACCAAAGAGGTCGTTTTCTATATCTGTCTTAGGATGTACACCGTCAGTACAGATTTTGAGTATTATATATCAGTGAAAAAGGTTGAAAAAAGTTAATGCTACTAAGTGATCTCTGCATAACCGTACGAAGACGATAGCCGTGACGGTTATATTAATGTCGTGTGTATGTATCTAATTATGTTAGTATTGTGTGATTTGTAGCTCTATTTGAAGTACAAAGCGACACCAATCAATGAACATAGTTTGACGTAACATAGTTTGTAAGTAGCGTTCTATTAAGTTTGTATTTTTTTCTTATATAATGCATGTTAATTTAAGATTTTAATTGTAAATTAACTTTTTGTTTTTGAAAAGAGTATCCATGGAGTTTCTTGCCGGTCTCTTCTCCATAGGACCTACCCCCTTTGGAACCGTGCGCCTAGAGTCTCGACTTTTTGTATTTATTGGGTAACCTGGATTGTTCTTAGCTAAAGTTGGACCCGATAGGTTGCGCTGTTGTCGAGATACAGATTTCTCATATAAAAAACATATAATCCCAATTTTTTCCAGTACTTCTAGTTACACATCTATACATATAATAAAATTGTAACAGGCTGATTTCTGTACATTATAGATATTGGAGAAAAACGAATGTGGAGGGTCTTAATTAGAGCAACAGGAGTCAAAACAACAGTTTATAGAATTTTGTTTGTCTGTATGTTTGTACAACCATCACAAAAACTACTGCATGGAAGTGAATGCAGTTTTGCACCGATGTATTGCTAGAGGTCTAACTTAAAATATAGGCTCCATTTTACCGCAGGAAAATATCAGATTCTAAATTCCACGCGTACGAAGTCGCGGGTAAAACCTAGTGAATAATATTATCAATGATCTTATCATTACATAGTCCAATATTATTACGAATTTTGAAGTTACTCAGTATCCGTATTAAAACTAAAACGACTGCTAATTGGTCTGATAGTAGTAGCAAGCTGGATGTCTTGGGTTCCGGGCCGAGGAAAGTGTTATTGGTTTTTTCTGTATGGAAATTCAAGTAGCAGAAAGTTTTCCAATAAACTCACCCCTAATGCATGAAACTTAATAAGGTCATTAGCGAAATGTATGTTTACAAGTTGTACATTATACCTGTCTCTGACCTTTTGGGGAATACATGATATAATTGAATATACATGGTCACAGAGAGGTATAACACTCAGTTACTTCCTAGTATATCTATAAACCTGTAGATATTATAAGCATGATCAGTTCCTATTTAAATTGGAGAGACTCCTAATCCACTACACCAAAATAATTCAGTCTTTCTTTCAACTAAGTATGGCAATTTCCTCTAAAAGCCATTCCAGACAACACCCTTCATTATTCTCACATGAAGCTACGAAATTTTGTCTAGACTTTAGAATAGACCCCGAAACAAAATCAGGGGTAGTTTGTTTCGGCGTTTATTCTCAGAGGTAGTCATAGGACATGCTGGCGCCATCTAGTATATAAAAAAATTACCTGTAAAAGTGATTGAAACATTTTAATTGCAAAACAAAGTATTTCATTTCCTTTCACTTTGTCTTCTGTTATTTTTCTATCTCCCATTCTTACGACATCAACATAAATGAGCTTGGAAACTCAATATAAGAAGATGTAAAATGTTATAATTATTCTCGATTTCTATGTGAAGTAGAAAGTTAAGCATCGGCAGTAATACTGCTCATTCTATATGTGTATGCGCCGTGAATTGTGTCGGTATGGTCTGTATCAGTGGTTGTGCGGTTTGCTTCGACCGCAATGCTTGATTGTCGTAAATATATTAACATTTTCCCATTGATATGAACCTGCCTATTAGGTAATATTGGAGTCACATAAAATTTCTGTCATGGTTGCTATGAATCGGAAAGTCATTACACATAACATAACATAGCATCACGCCTGTATTCCTCGAAGGGTTAGGCAGAGATTTACTATTGTACATCCACATTTCGCCGATGCTGTTATTGATAGTCTATGTAATAGAGGGCGAGCCTATTGCCATATCCCGGGCACAGTTCCAGAGTTCTTGCTGCTACTGAGAATTTCCATAAAGAAAAACCCAATAACACTTTACCCGACCCGGAAATCGGACCCAGGTCCTCACACTCACAGTCATATTATACCAGAAATAATGTTTTGTCAGACGAAATGTCAGAGTAGGGTAAGAGTATTTGGGAAGGTTGCCATGCGCATTTAAGGAGGTTATAAAAAATATTTGCGTCCTTGCTAGTTCAATTTAGTACATTGGAACAAAAAACTAAGACCCTGTTGACATTGGACAATGGATGAAAATATCAAAATTTACGCGAAGACATTTTTATAAGTGTGAAAAGTTGATGTCCATTTTCGTGTAATGGATTGTATCACCTACAGTCTAATAGGTAAATCAATCCAAATAAAACATAGCTGAACTATTCTAAGTGTTAAATTCAAAATGGAAATGAGTTTCAAGTGATTCCTTTTTCCGTCTCCGAGGAGAACCAGCCAATTAATTATTCTGAATGATGTATACAGTATCACGGGCGTAGCTATAGCTTTTACATGGGGGGGTCCGAGGGTACCAAAATGTTCAAAGATAAACTAATATTTGCCCGGGCTTCACACAGAAAAAGGCAGAATTCCAAATGTCAATCTGAGTCATTTAGAAATTTATACATAAAATTATGAAATACACGCAAGTAAAAAGGTTCGCATCTTTGCGACTAAATTCTGCGACTTTTATTTTCGTCTTAAGCTAAGGGGGTGTTCGGACCCCCCCTCCCCTTATATACGCCCATGTACAGTATTATGTAGTATCTAGGTCCAACGAGGTCATCAACAGACCCTTAAATTATCAGTACTACTGTCATGATTGTGAGGTTAATTACATACTTGGACTATCGCGGTGGGTACTTTATATTACTATTGCATAGGGCTTGGAATATGATAGAGGTAGAGATAGAGGATATTTACATACATGTCAAGTGAAGTACATTATATCATTTGTATTTGTAGTGTAGTTTAACGAAGAGTGCGTGTAGAAAAATATTTTAAGTAAAGTCTCCGTCCTTTTCCCAATTTTGGGGTCGGCTCCCAGTCTAGCCGGTTGCAACTGTACCACTACTTATTGGGAGATACTGAAATTCTATGTTTAGACTGTTTGTCAGACTTTTTGGGCTACTGACTCCCGTAACGACTGTCATAGGTATTTGTGTGACACCCGGTACCAACTGCTTGGCGTGCTGTCCGAGGCACGAAGGGGTCTTGATGTGTTGAGGGGTCTTGATGTGTTGAGTGGTCTTTGAAGCGCTGCTTAACCACACAGATCGACCGATCTGCGCGGTAGCTATGTCAAGTCTAGTGTTCTCACAGAATTCAAATAAGAAACATTTTGTTGCTTTGCTTCTTGCATTGAGTACCGAAAGACCAATTACTTCTACCCTAATGCCTCCTTCCCATATGGAAGGGGGTGAATCTTTTAGGGGGCAATATTGTCAGGGCACTAGAGACAGTGCCATCTAATCCACTAAGCCATCAATCAGGCCAACGGCAATCTCGTCTAAAGAGAACCTAAAATATCCGACGACAGTGTGCCAGAAAAACTTCAATGTAACTGTTTTTCCGATAATGATTACGCCTCGTCAATTAAAATAGCATTCGTTCCACACAATATGATTAATGTGCGAAGTGTGATAGGCGCACAAACACTCAAGAATTTTATGATGTAATGTTAATGTACATTGCGTTTACTCGATAAAAGATCACTACCACACTTGATAGCAGTAAAATATTAATGTGGATTTAATTGATGTTCGAGATTAGACATGGGTCTATTTTTAATTGGGACATAATACCCTGTTCTTGGCCTTGCGCATCCAGTCTACGCGCTAGTTCTGTCTCGTCAGTCCATTTGACTGAATCAAAGACTGGAGGGCATCGGGCATCTGGAGTCTCTATTAGAGAAAAGTCGTCTCCTGGCTGTAGGAACAGTCAAGTCGTTTGGCATGGACTCAATAAAATAAGAAAGAAGAATAAAGTATTCACTTCATTGGATCTCGGATAAAATCTCTTTTACACTATGTGCATCGTGCTATGTGCATACCACTCTATACAATGTTTGTGTGTATGAGACCGCTGAGCGGCAATAACACTGCCAATTTATTTATTATTTATACGTAGGTATGCTGTATCAAAAACATTCCAATGTGCAATAAAGTGGAATTGTACCTTTTCGTGAAAGAATCAGTGCGGCCCTGACAGTAGAAGGCGGACTGTCTCCTATTATTGGGTCTAGTTTTACTTACAACTAGCTTTTGCCCGCGACTTTGTACGCGTGGAATTTAGAATCTGATATTTTTCTGCGGTAGAATGGAGCCTATATTTTAGGTCAGACCTCTAGCAATACATCATCGGTGAAAACTGCATTCAATTCCATGCATTAGTTTTTGCGTGATGCGTGTACAAAGATAAAGACAGACAAAAATTCTAAAAACTGTTGTTTTGGCTTCTTTTGCTCTAATAAAGACCCCCCATATTAGTTTTACTCTAATATCTATTGTACAGACATCGGCCTGCTATAATTTTATTATATGTATGTATAGATATCCCGAATAATATTATTTTCTTCAACCGCCAAGCGATAGGCAAACACTCCTCCCCTTCGTTACCTGTCTGAATAGTATGTAGATAAATTTTAATCGTCGATTATTTGTATAATCCGGGCTTCGTAGAGATTAGATAGTAGTAACATAAAATGTTAGAAAAAAATAAGTGTATGTTATGGTTGAGGCGACGCGACGCTTGAATTGTGTTCCTTTAAAGAATGATAGATGTAAACCTGACTTAACGGCTACCAAATTTTGACTATGAAATGCCAATGTCTGGTCACACCAACGCACAAAATTGCCAAAGCAAATAAATAAATCGCGACTCTGAGAATAGAATTTTGACGTCCGAATTTAAATGTACTTTTCAGCAAAGAATTATTTTTCCAATTTATTGGTGCTAGGTATTAATATATTACTACTATGGCTTGTAATTATGAGATACGCGTACTGTCTACTAATCTCGTACTGATGCCATATAATTATAAAATTAATAAGAAGATAAGACATTACAAAATACCTATATTTTGTGTAATAATTTAATTTGACCTAAACTAAATCTGACGATGTCAATATTACTCAGTGTAATTTTTTCGCATCGAATAAAACAAACAACACATGAATCGATTTTTCATCACTAAATCCTCTGATTGAAAATCGATTAAAATATTGCGTACAACAATATTAACATAAGATTCCCGCCGTAACATCATTATCAGTCGGTAGTCAGTAGTCAGTGCACTTATCTACCTACAATTTGTGCAGGGTGTGGTGGCACAGTTGATGTCTCGAGATAACGAGGTGATACCTATAATAGCTATTAGATTCAAATTAGTACTCCCCCAGTTACGGTGCTAATATGACACTTTGACGTTACATGATTACGCAGTTTTGATTGCTTTTTGGAAAACACGTTCGCAGTGCATTGGTGTGTTGTGTGTGTGTGAGATTTTGGTGTTAAAATGACAGATACAAAACCGCTGTTACAGTAAGTTGTTTTTTTGATCGTCGTAATTTATATTGTGTTTCATTTTGTTGCGTGAGGTTGTCTCCAATTATTTTGTTAACTAATTACAAGCTAAGCAAGTTTAACGCGTGTTTGTCGTAACTCTATTAGTTTGTTTGGAAAACAATATGTGTAATATTTTAATTATAATTAAATTTTGACGCCACCCGCATTAAGATCTCCTGATGATACTGACTACTATTTTTTTGTGAAAAGGAGGTTAAATTCTCTGGTTCAAGGTTGCCATCTCATCGGACATTGATTAATAAGACTACGCGGAAATTAAAAATTGTAAATCTGAAGTAAGCTCCTGTTTCAAGCAAAATGACTGCCAGCTGTGTCATGAAATAAAAATAATTATGCATAATGAACAGGCTTGTAAAACACACTCGACCTCAGTGTTAAGCTTAGATTTGACAACGTTATTGATAAAAATTTACATTATCTAATTTGTTAACAATGTTAGGATTACTTGATAAGTATCGTATTTTTACCTTGTTTTATTTTCGTGGCATATGTACCTAATCACCTTAATAAAATTATTTGTGCCTATTCACGTAACTCATAACTTTACAAAGTAGGTCTAGGATAGGTATTTTTTGATTAGCGTGGTGATAGCCCATGACGGGTTCTCACCACGCTATATAAAAAAGGTATTTTATCTATTTACTGCTTTATATATTTCCCTTGTATTGAAATGGAAAATGATTATTTTCAAGTACTTATACTTTGTTTTCTTTTGGCGCATGCGTTTGTCATGTGGTGTCCTTTTTGTTCTATCTGGGAGTAGGTATACAATAACATGCTATCCCATTTCAGTCAGTATTCCCAGTCCTAGGAGACAGAATACCATTAATAAATTCAAATAATAACATTAATAAATTAGTGTCTCATCCCAATTTTGCACGGATTTTTGTAAACGGCCTCTGCATGCTAGTACTATGTCCTCGCGAAAACCTCTAATTGAGCTGGGTCTTTCCTTTCTTTAGAGATTTCTCGTGTATCCGTATGGTTTCACACCATACCGTATCGTGGTCACCAAACTGCCAAGTGTGATAAGTTGACCAATCTACGGGGATGATGTACCTCATACTGCTGTTTGGCATTGTCTTTTGAAGTAAATCAAAGGCTTGTATGACCCCTTGAGATATCTGACACATTCTTCGTCGGTCCAATCCAAACTCAGGTTTACTACAAATCATATCTCCATTATTATGATAACAGCATGTATTACGGCCATTGTCTGCAAAATAGTACAATTTGTGGCCACGTGTCGCATGTTGCTCACATGTTTTGTATTTGATGAGACCAGTGTTATGCGGTGTACAATACAAGCTCCCACGCCTCTGATGAGTATGACAATTTGTGTCCTTAGATAAGTTACAAGGAAATGACGATGTCAAGGTTTTCGTGAAATACTGGAAAATTACAAATATCGAGTTGTCTAATAAACACTATTTTTAGTTCTACTCAAATATAACCATAATCTGTTTTTTTTATTATTATTATTAATTGATGGTAGTGGTTTTGACATTTCACGAAATTCTTGATTTCGTCATTTCTCTACGAAATCTAACATAACATAACATAGCATCACGCCTGTATTCCCCGAAGGGTTAGGCAGAGGTGTACCTACTATTGAACACCCACATTTCGCCGATATAGTTATGGAGTCCCATGTAATAGGGGGCGAGCCTATTGCCATTTACCGGACACAATTCCAAACTCCGTGCTGCTACTAAGAATTTCCAGACAGAAAATCTCAATAACACTGCCCAATCCGGCCAAAGGCGGATAGACCAATGAAGCAGAATCTACCAACATTGAAAAACTTGTTACCTAGTTGAAGATTTTTTATTTTATTTTACACAACCGTCACATTGTTTATTCCTTTGCGAGCTTCTTCACAAAGAATTAAAACTGATGTTTGATGAATGATTAGCTTTACAACCTGTTCGTAAATTCCTGTTCTTGATTCTTACTTTTACTGTATTAAATTTCAAGGAAGCCCTCATTGTCCGACGCTGGATTCTTTCCGCATATTTGTTCAGCTGCGGATATTTTCGAACCGATGTTGACGACAAGCTAAAGATATTCCACTCATCTGCAATCAAAACAAAAACCGATCAGCTTGTTTTAATACAGGTGCAAACCATATTACCCACCGACAACCATGTAAACGATTGTTTGTTTTGGGCCATTTGCACGACAGAAAGAGGGCCATGTTATGACACTTTGATAAAAAGCAGGTAATATTAACATCTGCCTTTAACCAGTCAAAGTAAAAGTTTTTTTATTTCAAGTAGCCCTTTTCAGGCACTTTTAAAAAGTCGAGACTCTAGGCGCACGATTCCAAAGAGGGTAGGTCCTACGGAGAAGAGACCGGCAAGAAACTCCATAGATACTCCATGGATGGATGAAGAGTCTACTTTAAAATGTTCTTTTTTTCTGTTATTATGTTGATTCCGATATATTGGCGGCACAGTTGGCACAGTGGCTAAGTAATAAGCTTTCTGTGCTACGTGTCGCGGGTCCGATCCCCGATGTTTGTAAACTGTACCCATGATACAGGAAAAATC
Source organism: Shargacucullia verbasci (assembly GCA_947562105.1). Classification (NCBI taxonomy): domain Eukaryota; kingdom Metazoa; phylum Arthropoda; class Insecta; order Lepidoptera; family Noctuidae; genus Shargacucullia; species Shargacucullia verbasci. Next base: position 15,416,021 of record OX387280.1, read on the forward strand.
CTAGTGTGGGGAGATGGAAAAATGCTGTTCCCGTGATTCCGGCTCCGTAGAAAGATTTATCATATAAACTTTGAACCACTATTTCACCTCCTTAGTGATTGATTTTTGGAAAATACTTCCTTAGCCTATAAGGAACTTACTTACCAAATAAAAAGTTTGTAGGCTTTCTAGTTTCTGAGATTTCGTCTTTATTCAGTAAGTGTATTTCGGTTTTATATATAAAGCCTTTTATATGTATATATATATACATATATGTATGTATATATGTCGTTTGGGTTGCTTCGTTGGTCTAGTGGTCGCAATCGCGGCTGCTGGGCGTGAGATTCTGGAATCGATTCCCGGGCAGTGTTATAGGGTTTTTCCGTATGGAAATTCTCAGTAGCAGCACGGAGTCTGGAACTGTGCCCGGTAGATGGCAATAGACTCGCCCCCTATTATATGGGACTCAATAACGGCATCCGCGAAACGCGGGTGTACAATAGTACACTTCTGCCTGACCATTTGTAAATAAAAATGTGCTTTACCGATCACCGATCATCTACTACGGCATAACCATTTCTTATCAATATCACGTGAAAGAAACGTTTCCCCTTTTGCCCCGAACAAGGTCGTACGTGGGTCTCAGTGGGTCGTTAAACCCGACCGCCCTACAAGTTCTAACACGATATCAACACGATAGTATCTGTCGATAACTAACATTAGCGGCGATTAAGAAGATAGTGATTGATAAAAATGTATAAACGAAGAATCAGGTTGGTTTCGATATTTTTAAATTGCTCCTATATTGTGGGTAGGTAATAAGAAAGTAAACGGTAGGTAGGGTTTTACTCCCCACTGATTATTATTATTCATGTATCGTGAGTGCGTTTAAAAACACATATATTCACATACACAAAGTCCTAGAACCGAAACAACTATCTGTACGTCATGCAAATATTGGTTCCGTGCGGAAATCGAACCCGCGACACGTAGCGTAACAGTCGATCTCAACCACTGCGCCAACCGTGCCGTCAATTGAATGCCCTGTCGAAGTTTTATGAAAATATAGTTGAATATGCCGCGCTGGAAGAAACTAGTAGGTATCCATTTGACGCAGGAATCGCAGAACTAAAGCCCCGTTATAGGTATACACATTTGCATAGTGTTCCGCTGTGGACCCCCTAACCAGATGATCACAGTGAGATCTTATATAACAAAAGTGTAGGTGGAGGCCACTGCCCCATATAACCACTCATCATCATCAGCCAGAAGACGTCCACTGCTGAACGAAGGCGGAGGGGAGCCAACTGGGGGAGCCAAGGGGGTTGCCATAATCCCCACGCTTGGCAGGCGGCTTCGGGATTGCAGTGGCTCACCGATTAGTGATAGGTCGCTGCTGCCCGTCCTCCGGTGTCTGGCCGCAGTTTTAAGACGTACCCGGGCCAATAACCAGTACCTGTCTTGGTAACATCATTGTAGATTCGCCTGTTATAAACATTTTATGATCCTTTAAATCATTTATATAAACATTCTATAAACTCAAATGACGAAATTATTTGTAAATATCTTAGTGTTAATATTATTCTGATGTGTGTAATGTATAACAAGATAACACTAGAAATAATAACATGAAAAATACACTTAGTTATCAACTTATCTTTATAGGAAAGTCGTAAATAGACAAGGAAATGGGTCATTAGTAACACGTACTGTGTGATTTTATGCATATTGTAGATCAAAGTTCGTGATCTGTCTGTCTGTAAGAATTTAATCTCCATTCTAAGATTTAATTCATCGTTAGATTAAAGAAAAAGTTGCTCTCTTTATCAGGCACCATTCATCGTTATTTAGATTGGAGCTTAGGTCTCGCAACAGGAGTAGACTTTATACCAATCTCTGTAGACAATATAAAACCACCCTGTATGAAAAAAGCGTGTTTGCTATGGCGCAAAGATATAGAACAAAATCGCTAATAATATTAAGGAGTGTAGAGACAATCACGTTTTCAATAATAAACTGTTTCAATTTTTCATTGCACATTCATTTTATTCTATAGACGAATTCTTAAACACAACTATGGTTAGTGTCCGGTTGAATGACTGATTGACTGTTTTAATATCATTGATCTAGTTGAATGTTATAATTTTAATGTACTAATAATTAAATTTAAGTATTATTTTGCTTTTGACATTTGTATGCCCATGAGGCTGATCACAGAATGAACTCGATGTTTATACTTAACTAGCTGTGCCCGCGACTTCGTTCGCGTGGATGTCGGAACTTAACAATGTAAGTTTTAGTGCGAAAGGCCAATAAAAAAAAAAAATATAAAAGTTACGTGAAGTTAAGAAGACCAAATGCACTTAACCCTATTTTTTTTCTAAAATAAAAGATTTTTTCTAAAATAAAAGTACCCTAAGTTACTCCTTATTACATCAGCTACCTGCGAATAAGTCCCGTCAAAATCGGTCCAGCCATTTCAGAGATTAGCCTATACAAACAGACAGGCAGACAGACAAAAATTGTAAAAAATGTTATTTTGGTGTATGTACCGTATATATATTCATATGCATGTAGTAAAAAACGGTTATTTCAATATTACAAACATACACTCCAATTTTATTTATATGTATAGATTAAGACCTATTTTACCTGTGAATCACAAATACATTATTTGATTTGATTTAAGAAAAAATAAACACTAATATTTAAATTAAAATAATGTTTGTGAACTCTGGAAGGTCATGGAGAGATCACTGTTGTGCACCCGAATTTAGTCGATATTGTTATTGAGTCCCATTGAATGTAATAAAACACAATACTAGACTTCGGGCTGCTACCGAGAAATCCATACAGAAAAACTATAACCTGACCCAGGCATGACCCTGGTTTCAAATTCAGGACGTGTTTGCGTGTATGAAAATATAGCAGAATAAGCAGACATCGTCAAGAATATATAGCAGTCGATACGACTAAACTTTAAATGGCTTGTGTAATATTAAGATAATGTTATTAGCTGACGATAAGGCATATTGTTTATAATATATTATGTATAACTACAATGCCACCTACACGATAACACATGTTTTACATGTAAATACATCAATTTACATTGAGAACTGTAGAAGATATCTATATCACATAAATATATATCACCGTTGAAGTCCTAACACGACGTAAGTAATTTTTTGCATAAACTTAGAATTTCGCTTTGGCGGTTTTGACATTTTAATGTCATTTGCTAGAGAATTAGAAGACGCGTTGTTTCAGAAAATCAGAAACAAGTATAGTCCAATAGAAACTCGTAAAATGAATTGTACTGGTGTCTATTTAAAATTATGCAGATTTCTCACTGTCCTGAAAAGTTGCTATTTTTGACATACGTGGTGTGAGAACTTCATCGACATTATGCATATGTTGTTCGGTTGGTTTAATGTAAAGCCAGGGTTATTGATTCGGATGTTGCAAAAAGAAAACATGTTTTTGTTACGTGTTGCTGGTATCCAATGAATCAAGTCAAGCTAATGGAAATTGTAAAGGCATTGTTTGTTAGAAGTGCGAACGTTTTCTTGTTACAAAATTGTTATTAATAATAGCCCGGAGTTTAGAAGTTTGCCGGCAGATGGCAATAGGCTCGGCCGACATGGGATTTTGTAACAAAACTATGCCTCTGAACCCTAACCCTTTGGGGAATTCAGGCAATTTTTACGTACATATATATACATATATGTACGTAAAAATTGCCCTTTATAATCTCCTCTAATTGTATATAAACTGTACCAACGATACAAGAGAAATATTAGCAATTGTTTTTTTCGCCTTCTTGTTATTTAAGAGCCTTGCTCTTGTTGGTGTAGCTGATGAAGTTCTTTCCATTTTTCTGTCTCCAGTGCAGCCTACTATCCTACTAATATTATAAATGTGAAAGTATGTGAGGATGGATGGATGGATGTTTGTTACTCTTTCACGCATAAACTACTGAAAGGATCTGGATGAAATTTGGCACAGAGATAGATTATAGTCTAGAATAGCACATAAGCTACATTTTATCCTGGTGAAACGCGGGCAGAAGCTAGTTGTTTATAAAAAGAAAAATAGCCTGTGGCCTAGTTCGTTCTGGAATTCAAAAATCAGTGTAGCTGTTTCAATCAAGATCTTTCAATATTTGGAAGGTTTTGAAGCTCTGATATTGATTCGTCGTTGCGGTTTTAATATATTTTCCGGTCATTCCAACACTGCTATCTGGTGTAGGTGTTATTATATTCATTGGCAATAAACAACAGTTAGTCTGATGACTTAATAGTCTGTACCAATGACAGTAAACGCTCTGATTGCCCTTCACATTGCAGAAATGGGATAATCGACTTGTTTGTGTCACTGATTCACGTAACACTATACTAGTACGAGAACTTTAATAAAAAATGGATGTTTATGCAAATAAAAGGTTTTCCTAGCTGATGTTGAGTGACAAACAGTGTCATTCATCTATTGTTAGTGACGTTAGATGAATGAAGTATTTCGGGACCTGTATTTTGGGTTTTAGTATTATAAATGGCACTTATCTTCTGATACTACCGTTCTTAGGCTATTCATTTTGATACTAATCCTATCTCGTCTAATATAAACTTAAATTGAATGTTCTCGAAAAATTGTGGGTTTTCTGGTTACAATTAACTTGGTCTTTGAATTCAGTTACCCATTATCCACTTTGCGAAAGTGATAAAACGAATTAGCTAGTTTTATTTTTAAGTTGGTAATGGCTTGAGGATTGGAATTTATTTACAACTCTAAATTGAAGATATGGCGTTGATTTTTTTTTACAAATTTTCCTGTGTTAGTTACGTTAGGGACCAGGGTACGTCCTAAAACTGCGGCCAGACACCGCAGGACGGGCAGCAGCGTCCTCTCACTAATCGGTGAGCCACTGCGATCCCCAAGCCGCCTGCCAAGTGTGAGGATTATGGCAATGGACGTCGAATTCAGCAGTGGACGTCTTCTGGTTGATGATGATGATGAGTTAAGTTAGAAGAAATATATTCCTTAGCACTTCATCTCACTGGGAACTGATAATACACTGTGTATTTAACACATTTCTTTAAAGTTCTCATCACTCATCTGTTTATAAAGAGAATTGCAAGCGGCACTAACAAAATTCGGTTTTCCAAATGCCAAATTCCTAATTCCATGGTTATTCACAAACAATTGTTTTTAACCTTCGAACAATTGACCTCAAGTCAGCCAGTGTCCAGCCAGTGTGACATCACAGATTCAATTGAAAATTATAAGTGGTGATAACCGTAGGTGTGTAATATTGGACAAAACATGACTATCGTTATTGAGAACTCGATCATGACAGTTTTACTGATCCTCTATGGAAATTACTACTCCATGTTACAGGCTTGGTGGTACAGATTTTCGTACTTCACCTGTCATATCAACTATGTGTAAGCTTAGTCCCGGGTGAAGAGTAGGAATTGGAACATTACAAACTTTTAGCTTTAGGCTACATAATAACTACATACATAGGTTGCAAACAGTGCCCAATTATGCAAGCGCGGGGCCCGTAGCAAATTCTGTCGAGGGGCCCTTGATTTGCTATGGGCTCTTAAGTATAAAGTGACTTTTTGTATGTAAATTTGGTATATAATACATTTTTGTAAATAATCGGTTAGGTTACCGATTGTCTGACGTGGATTGTCTTAGTCGGAAAACAGATGTAACGTTTCACGTTTTTGCGACATCAAGTAAATTCAATATACCTACCACATCTTAATAAGTTTCACACAAAAAATTACGCTCAGACGGGATTTGAAAACGCGGGGCCCCCTATTGCGCGGGGCCCGTAGCAATTGCTACTCTTGCTACGTGGTTAATCTGGCACTGGTTGCAGATAACTGTGAGCAGTGGTGGTCTTATTATCAAGACACCCAAAAGCTCGTTAGATTTTGTAACAAAAACAATATACTAGATCATCCATCAGGTCCAATCTTCTACCGTTTACCAGACTGATTGTCAGTATCCGCATTGCTTGCAGTGGTCGCGCTTATTAGCAATTGCGAGACTTACACTTCCTTAGTCCATGATACAGCAAATTCTTGTTTTTTTTTTTTATGGTCTGAGATTCTCTGTAAAAACAAACTGTTATGCTGTAAATGAATTCACACGGTAATTCTGTTGGTCAGATAAGTATAGAAGTTATTAACGGAATCCTGGTTTCTCAATTAATATGAAAGGATTGAGAGCATTCATTATGTGATTACCACCTTTTTAACCATTGTCTCCTCGTACCGCTAATGCTCGCCAGGGGGATAATGAACATCACGAAAACGCGTGGCAAACCGAGTATTGACTCAAGTATTATTTTATTTCTAAGGCATAGGTATAAGTATGAGTATGCCTGTTCTTACGTGTCGGCCACACTGTACCGACAACATTTTACGACTTCTACAGAATTTGATTTGATTTGTTTTTTTTAACTTTGCCCCACTCTAGGATTTCTCCTGTGTAGTGGGTACAGTTTACAAACATACATGTCACATGCACACACAACCAGACCCGAAACAACTATCTGTAGATCATACAAATATTTGTTCCGTGCGGGAATGGAACCCGCGACACTTAGCGCAGAAAGCTAATCACTTAGCCACTGCGCCAACCGCGTCGTCAAATTGTCTTGGAAGATTGTCAGGGGCCTCGTTGAGATCGTCTCTTCTGTAGACAGTATATCTGTTTTACCCCCTTGATTTCAATTTCTTGTTCTCTTCCAGATTCCAGGATGGCAAAGTGTCGTACGGCACAGACAGCCCAGCGCGGGGACGCCGGGTGATATTTTGCGTGCACGGCAACCCCTCCACAGGATGCTGTGCGGTCATAGAAACCAGTGCCGAAGGGGACGATGGAGAACAACGAAATGGAAGCATATCTGAAGTTGAAAGTGAGTGTCAAGTATTGCGTTGCGAGTTGACTGATTTTCCACCTTAAGTTTTTAGGAAGAGGGTCGAAATTTCTTTGAGCACACAAGTCAAATACTAATTACCCACGCCTTTCTGCACTCTGCAGCAATTGAGCATGCACATCTAAGGAAGTACTAGTATAACCCAGATGTGTGGTAATTAACCTTTGTGAATATCAAATTGTTGCTTTAACTGTATCAATCTAGGTCAATTTAAATGGTGCTTATACTCGGTTTGTTTAGGTACTTAACTAAAGGTAAACAATCTTGATGTGTCTTTTTAATATTTTTTGTTTAAAAACTCAGTTTAAAAATAAAACGCGACTAAAAACCAATGTAAAACAACAATAACGATTACCAAATCAATTGGACCACTAGTTTAAGCAGTAGTTTATTTGTTTAATACGTGTTTGTGTAAGAAGTCACATCAAGATTGTTTACCTTTAGTTAAGTAACTAAACAAACCGAGTATAGTTCTAACTTCATAATTGGAACTTAGAAAATTTCTGAAGTATGTAAAGCCTTAAGTTTATTAGTTATTTTATGTGGTTATTAAGACAACATGAAATCAAGTTTACACATTAAATTAACTTTAATTGTTGTCCTAAATTACGGTATATATTTAGATAAAATAATAATGAGCGTAAATCGGAAACTTAATATATAGAATTTATGGAAGGTAGTTGCCAAGTTACGAGTAGTATAGGGGTTTATTATGTCCACTACGCTGGTTCTTGTAAATGCTCAGAGGTCATATTACCGACTCTGGTATCGGTTTTCACAACATCTGAGGCCCTAGTGTAAGTTTCTTTCGACAAACTCGATTTACTACATCGAACGCGTTCGGCGCTCCGATTGGTGGAGAGCACGAAACGGACGAATCGGAGCGCCGAACGCGTTCGATGTAGTAAATCGAGTTTGTCGAAAGAAACTTACACTAGGGCCTCTGGACAACGCCTCGTACAACTCCCGTGGGGTCTAACTTCAGTATTATCTTTTGGGGCAACGTAATGTTGTTTTTAAATAGTTGGAAGTTGTCACCTGTACCCTTAGTGTAAGTTTCTTTCGACCAATTCGATTTACTACATCGAACGCGTTCGGCGCTGCGATTGGTCGAGAGTACGAAGCGGACCAATCGGAGCGCCGAACGCGTTCGATGTAGTAAATCGAATCTGTCAAAAGAAACTTACACTAGTCGTACAGAGCTCCTTTTAAAAATTAAAAGATACTGAGATATTCTACCTGCATTGTGGGTACAGTTTACAGATGATATTAACGTTTTATTAAAATAGGCCTAGACACGTCTTGTCTATGTATTAGTCATAAACTATTCCAGACTAAACATTTTCACGAATGGATTCCGATAATTTTGTTGAACGAATCTTATTAAAAATTTCATTTAAATTTATATAACACTATCTTCCGCTCGCGGCTTCGCCCGTCTGGTTTACGAATCCGTACATTTTTCCGGGATAAAAAGTAGCCTATGTGCTATTCCAGACTATAATCCATCTCTGTGCCAAATTTTATCCAGATCCTTTCAGTAGTTTTTGTGTGAAAGATTAACAAACATCCACCCATCCATCCATCCATCCTCACAAACTTTCACATTTATAATATTAGTAGGATGTATAATATATATATTATATAACATATTACATTAAGTCTGATCGCCCGCACTTGTAATAGGCGTGAAGGCCAACAGTCCGTGACGTCACGATCAATTGTGACGTATTTATATATAATCGCGATTGTAGCGTAAATGCGTATTGTGTATTTACACTTTACAAAGTAATTGTGTACAATTTCATTTTCATATTCAATCTCATTTGGAGGTTAACTATCATTATCATGTTTCGGTTGTTTGCAAGAGAATGACATCTTTATTGATTTCTATAAGGCATATTTTTGTGTGATTATGACCCGGGTACGTCTTAAAACTGCGGCCAGACACCGGAGGACGGGCAGCAGTGTCCTCTCACTAATCGGTGAGCCACTGCGATCCCCATGCCGCCTGCCAAGCGTGGGGATTATGGCAAACACCCCCTTGAGAGGCCTTCGTTCAGCAGTGGACGTCTTCTGGCTGATGATGATGATGATATTTTTGTGTTATTTAGTCACTACTGTTATTTATAGCAGATTTAACAAAAGTAAAATTCTTTACATAATCGTAACTTATTTTTTTTTATATAATTTTATTATTATGTCTAAAATTAATCACTTTTCTGTAATTAAAAGCACGAATTTACGAAAAATAAATATGTTCAAATTATCATATAGTAAAATCGATTATCTTATGAAAATTTGGTGATTTTGTTTTATAAGTGTCGATTGCAACCATATTCGTCATAGAGTTATTATGTTGGCTTTGGCAGCAATGGCGAGTATGCTTTGGCCTTAGTCTGAAAAAAAAGCATCTGATAGAATGCTTGAAACGCTTCTCTAAACATCTACTAGTAAAAAAGAAAGGCTTTTTCTTAGGCCCAAGGTTAGACAAGAACCATGAATGGATAACGGCCATTTTCATTTTAAATACCTGTTATATTGTTGTTCAACATGGCCCTTAATCGAAGTCAAAGTCTCATTTAACGGAGGTCTAATAAAAATATAACTTGTTCCAGGACATTGCCACAGATCAAGAAACGAAGAAATAGACAAACGGGCGAGAAGAAAGTTGATAATAGCCAGCATACTGTGTGTTATATTCATGATTGGTGAAATTGTAGGTGAGTAAATTCAGTTATATTTGCAATCAGATCAAATAATCATTTTGAAATCCGTTCGATACCGCGCCGTGGAGACCCAGGTTTGGTATTGACATGTACAATCGAAAAAAAGATAGGTAAATGGGGTCATAGGTGAAGTTTTCTCATTATATTATGGATACAACCTAAATTGTATCATTTATTTAAACAGATATAGTTAAACTATTTAAAACCCTGACTAAAATAAACAATTCTTTAAAAAACTGCATAAATTACAAAAGATCATTCTTTGTTAATGATTCATTCAAAATATGACTTCTATGCTATCTTTGTGTAATTGATAAACTTTAGGGGCCCTAGTGTAGATAAGTTTATTTTTGCGATTTCGCCGAACGATAGAAAAAAAGACGAAAAACGTTTTCTTAAACGATTTTATTACCCATGAATTATATTTTTATGTGATTTTCGCCTATATATATATTTTTTATGAATCCTTGTTCTACATATCATTAAACTTTTAATATCTGGTGACTAAGCAGTGACAAAAGGTAGTCTACGTTTCTTTGCAATTGGTTCAATATAACTATAGTAATATAGAGTTTTCGAAAACAATGGCTTGCGTAATTTTTTCTATACACTAAAAGAATTAGAAATTAAGTTGGCGTGTAATATGTACATACATATGTAGGTTATCTAAAATGGCGCGTAGCCAATTCTTATATTATTTACCTACATGTAACATGATTACAATGTAAAGGGCCTTATGTAATAATTTCTTGGTATGGAATACTAATATATTACTGTCGGTCACGGTTTGAAAGAAATTTATTTCTTGTGTCGTGTTAGCTCGAGTTATCTAATAGGTGTAGCTCATGGCGTAGTGGAAAGATTAGCCAGTCAGCCACGGTAGTAGTGAGGCTGGGTTACCCAAGGTTCAGCAGGCGATCTCGATTCACTCGATCACTCGTTGAGACACTTTCCCTACACCCATTCATTGAGTGATATATATCTTTTTTACAATGGGGATAGGTAGAAGTTCCATGCCCTTATTGATTATTCCACATTCATACAACTTTTCATACATGCACGCCGGACCCAATTGAAGGACATCAACAATAAGGTCAGTATAAGTGCTTCTGACACCCACTATTTGAAATTTCTGGTCTATTTTGATGACCTGGGGTGACTACAGTTCTTCAGATATCTTGTTTGCCAATCCGCTCTATGCCAGCGTGGTGGACTAAAGCGTAGGATGTTAGTCGACCACGCTGGCCTTGTGGCCTTCTCATTCTAAGAAAAAGTTCGTGCCTAGCAATGAGACAGTAATGTGCTGGATTGTTCATTCAGATTTCTCTAGATATTTCAGTTTTCAATCAGAAAATACCATTAACAAGCAATAAATATCTCCGTTCACACCTTGATTAGCGTCACATTTGTTTAATGATGAAGCGGGGGATATTCTTAGATATAAGCTATTGAATTTGGAGAAAACTGGGATCACCAATGTGCCTGGTTGTCTGATGATCATAACATTGCAGGATCTTATAATTGCCATCTTAAATATTTCTTTGAACTTTATCTACCTTAACTTTTACAGGTGGTTACTTATCAAACAGTTTAGCGATAGCCACAGACGCTGCCCACCTCCTCACAGACTTCGCTAGCTTTATGATATCCCTGTTCTCACTATGGGTGGCGAGCAGACCTGCCACGAGACGGTAAGTTTTTAATATCTTGATTGAATTATTTTATTCGTAAATACTCCTATCTCATCTTCATAATATAAAACATTTACAGATCCAATTTTTCTGTTCCCTATCTTTTGGATCTAAAAGTCGAAGATATTTATTTCAACTAGGTCTTTCGAGGCTCCTCTAAAACCAAAATGACAGTTGTTTCTATAGAGAAGAGACCGGCAAGGAACTCCGTATATGAATGTGATACATTGTTCACTTTGTATGATCATTATGTAGAAACATCTGTAAAAATAGATCATTTATATTCCTCCACATCATTGCTGCAGTGCCAGTAGATGGACAGAGGTCCATGGCGAGACGTGTGTCCATTGAGCAATAGCTGACGTCATCAGATCCTCTTTCTTAACCAATATAATGTCCATATTCCAGGATGCCGTTCGGCTGGTACCGGGCGGAAGTCATAGGAGCTTTAACATCAGTGCTGCTCATCTGGGTGGTGACCGGTGTGCTAGTGTACATGGCCATACAGCGGGTCATTTACAAACAGTTTGAGATCGACGCCACTGTCATGTTGATCACCTCCGCTGTGGGCGTCGCAGTTAATCTTGTGTGAGTTTCTTCTTCATGATTGTGTTAAGTTTTATTTAGAAGAACAATTCTGAGGAGGTGGTTCGGTACTTACATAGTATTACTTAATCTTTTAAGGACCATGTGGATATTTCTTTTGAACTATGGCATCCCTGAAGTCGGTTAAAATGATACCTATGATAAAAATAATATAAGTTTTTTTTCGTTTCCAGTGAGTTCTTTATATTTTAATCTCATAGTCCGATAAACGTTCAACAACCTTCAATTTGTGTCCAAGGTTCAATTTAGCGCATTTTTTTAGGCCAAATATAACCTTGTGAGACGGTCCGTAATAAATTTGATTTACTTTCTTGCTTATGATTTTAATACATCGTGTATGTGTGTGTCCAGAATGGGCCTAACGCTGCACCAGCATGGACACAGCCATGGTGGCGGTGGACACGGACACTCGCACGGAGGCAGCAACCCCGTACTCAACAATAAGGTAACTATTGAATTTGATTTTAATTATTGCAAATTCCGTTTTCCATTTCTTGTATATTGTTAACTATTTACTGATTATATTACATGTATGGACAACTTTATATCTATTATCTGTCATTAAAGATATTCTGTTTGTGATAAGTGTACATATAGTCTGTCGTTGATTATTAGTCGGCAGAAAAGCGTTTCAATCCAATTACATTACATTTTATTAGCAACTAGCGGACTCTTTTCTGGATCTCGACAACAGCGCCACCTACCGGGTCCAACTAAGAACTATCTAGGTGACCTCAAAAGTACAAAAAAAACATCAAAATCGATCAAGCCGTTTAGGAGAAGAATTACGAACAAACGCATAAATCGCATAAATCTTACAATAAAAATTTGTAATAAAGTAAAATCAGTGAATGTAAAAGCCGTTACACACATCACCTACAAAGATTGTTCTGACGGTTAAGATATGTCCTAGTAAGATAAAGTAAAATTAGGTGTCTCTGTTTGACAATATGCCGTCGAAGATCCAGTAAGTCAGCCTCAAAGAAAAGTACCTTTCACACATTTTTTCTATACTGTGACTAGTAGTTAACACACGAGAATTTTTCTATACTGTGACGAATTCGCATACGAAAAATGGTCTTGCCGTGGTAGACTGTTTTGCTAGAAAACACGATGCGCAAAAGGCTGATTGCGCAGCTGAGGCTCCGTACACTTCACACGTGTTAAATAAAATGAACTTGCTTACAGAAGGAACGCGCAGACTCCGACGCAGAGAGTTCGACATCTCACTCACACGAGCATCACACAGAAAACATCAACGTGAGAGCGGCCTTCATCCACGTGCTCGGAGACTTCCTGCAGAGCTTCGGGGTCTTTATAGCGGCTATTGTTATATACTTCAAGGTCAGACATCATAAAAAATCTTTAAATCCAATTTTACATTACTTAGCACTATGGTGGAACGAGGTATGGTGTTTCTCCATTGAAAAGGGAGGATCCTCCGACCAGGCAAGGTGGTAAGCCTGGCGGGCCGAAGCCCGACGGTTAATGTCGGACATATGTATGTGTGAGAATCGTTGCAAACTCTCATAGTGCGATTCAGGATTTGCTATCGTCACTTCACTTTGGCCTTGTTGTAGTAGTAGACCCTAAATGTATACATCAAAATGTCGCTGACGCTGTTATTGAGCTCAATGTAATAGGAGGAAGTCTAGTGCCATCTATCAGGCAAAATTCTAAACTCCGATCTACTGTTGAGAGTTTCCATATCGAAAAAGAAAAATTTCCCTGATAATACAGTACATGACTTACTTTAGCCGAGTTACTTTTTATGAACTGTTTTAACCTGAAAACGACATTTTGTTCTAAAAATGGTTAGAATACAAAAGCGTGACGTCATAGTTTGCATTGCCATTGACAGACCTATTGTTTGATTTTGAATAATAAAAAATTGAAAACGCTAAAGATAAGCAAGAGATTAAATTTTACTGAGTTATTAGAAGGAAAGCTATTTACCAAACAAGATTTCAGAATTTATTTTTGATGCAGTCACCTAGCCTATTGTACCCAGGAAACACTTTACGCGCAGTCGCACTTTCCATCTAGCCTAATGAGGCAAAACAGTTTTCATAAGTTAAAAATTCTAGATGGTATTCTAAAAACAAATCTTTTAATTTCTAATTGTTATCGTAGAGATCAGAGCCAAAGAGATCCCTCATAATAATTCAGCCTGTATAACTATTGCAGTTCCATTACACAATATATAAGGACAGAATGTTGACTCCCTTTAACGGGTCAAAACGCACGCACACATAGACGCGTACTTGCGGGTACTCGCGACGCGACCAGCATTTATTTGAGACAAGCTTTTGCCCACGGTTTTCGCTCGCTTTAATTTAGAATTTGACAATCAATTCGGGTCGTACTCTGCTTGCGGAGAGACACGTGGCGCCATCTGTTATCATAAGAACATTATTGTTGTTTTCCTCGGGAACAGTACTTTTTTTCGGAATGAAAGGTACCCTATGTCCATTTCTGTACACCTGACAATGACAACGTATATGCAAAACATCATGATGATCGGTTCAGTGGTTTAGGCGTGGAAAGGTAACAAACAAACAAACTTACTTTCGCATTTATAATATTAGTTAGGATAATTTGAGATCACCAGAAGCTTTTTGTACCTTTTTATTTTGTGGTTCCGTATTCAGATGTATTATGTATGGAGTTTCTCTGATTATTAAATATATTGTTCTCTTCCACAGCCGAGTTGGAACCTGGTGGACCCTATCTGCACGTTCCTGTTCTCCGTGTTGGTGCTGATCACTACCTTCAACATCATCAAGGACACTCTACTGGTGCTCATGGAGGGATCTCCTAGAGGCGTTGACTTCCAAGTAAACTAATCTACTTCATATACTTATTGTAGACTGACTAAATGCTTGACTGGCTGGTCTCGTGATCGCAAGCATGGCTGCTGAACGTGAGCTTCGATCCTCGGGTCAGGCAAAGTTTTATTGTAATTCTTCTTCTTCTTCGTTCTTCGTCACACTCTTGGCAGAGTGGTCGTGGTCATCATATCAGGGGTGGTGGCAAGCTTCACAATCCGTCGCCATTTCTCCCGTGCTGTAGCTCTTCTTGCACATTCGTGGAGTGGACCATTGAGTGTAGTTTTGACTTGGTCGGTCCAATGCATTGGAGACCTGCCGCGCGCTCTTGTGCCTTCAACTTTTCCCTGCACTACAAGCCGTTCCATAGATCGTCTTCTCGACGTGTGATATGTTCAAAGAAAGTGAGGATACGACTATTACGATTACGATTATTGTAATAACTGTTAGAAAATTCTCAGTATCGGCCTGCAGTTTAGAATTGTGACTGATACATGACAACTTATGACCTAATTACGTCACCGGCGAAATGTGGGTGTACAGTCAGAATCAAAAAGATGTGTATACGTAGTGAAATTCATAAGCGAGTTTTAGAGGAAATAGTGATTGAAATCTTGATCAGTTTCATACATGTATGGAGGAACGAGGTATGGTGTTCCTCCATTGAAAAGGGAGGATCCTCCGACCAGGCAAGGTGGTTAGCCTGGCGGGCCGAAGCCCAACATTTGATGTCGGATATTCGTATATGTGTTAGAATCGTTGTAAACTTTCATAGTGCGATTCAGGGTCATTTCATTTTTATGATTTTAACCAATACCTTTCCAAGAATAGACATTTGAATTTTGCTACGTGTATACATCTTTGATGCTGACTGTACACTTCTGCCTAACCCTTCAGGGACCACAGCCGTGATCCTCTGTTATGTTATTAAAAATCTATTTGTATTCGTTTGCAGGAAGTAGCCAACACGTTCCTGTCTCTCCCCGGCGTGGTGCGCATACACAACCTGCGCATGTGGGCGCTCTCCCTGGACAAGACCGCGTTATCTGCGCATCTGGCTATCAGTTAGTACTACTAAAATTATCTTAGCGTATATTTTTAATCATTCTGAAACTTCCATTTCTGAATATCGACTGTGAACTGGCAACATGTCCTATGTCGATTTTATTAGGATTTTACTTGGTTATACCAAAAAGCATATTTAACTTCAATCAAAATTAGACGCCAAAATCGAATTCATTCAATTTGTACTGACATCGACCGCGTTGTATGCACAAAGTGGTCGATAGTTTCTTCTTAATCCTGTAATGTTGTCAAAAATGAGATAGTACCAGTTGCCAGTTCACAGTCAATATGGTTCTTCAAACTGAACATTGATATTGCAATACACGATCGTGACTGAATTTTGCAATATTCACTATGGCGGCAAACGGATTGGTGATTGCAGTGAGTTGTTATCAACACTCACGAGCAGTGGCGTGCGGTTCATAAAGACAAAAAGACACTGCCTACCCTACATAACAAAGATAAATATTTACTATAAGATATTTGAGGTTTTTAGACAGGGTAGGCAAAATTTTTAAAAGCTTACATACCAAAAATACCTACGCAAAAAATGCGCTTAAGCGTGTACTTGCGGAAAACAGCCCCGATATCTATACCTACCAAAAATACCTACTGCATGTTGGTATTAGTTCGTCGTCTTGTCGATTAAATAATGATCTACGTGATTTAGCATCTCAAATATAATAAATATGTATCTGAGTTATGTAGTGTAGGCAGTGTCTGTCTTTATGAACCGCACGCCACTGCAGGTAGGTTTCGTTAAGCATCTATTCTCCCTAAATTTAACCCCTAAGGGGATGAGACAGAGAGATGAATGAAGGATAGACATGTTGTCAGATCGTTTGAGCAGCTGACACCTGTAATGGCTGTCATAGGCCTTCTTATGACATCCCGGACCAACTGCTTGACGTTCTTCCCGAGGCACGGAGCCATGGGGAAACTAGCACAAAGACAATTAAACCTATATATCCAATTTTTCTTTAATACCTCAGGAACCGGAGTAAGCCCGCAGAAGGTTCTAAAAGAGGCGACTCGACTGGTGCACGACAAGTACAACTTCTTCGAGATGACGCTCCAGATCGAGGAGTTTAACGACGCCATGGAGGACTGCAGCCAGTGTAAGATGCCCCAGGCTTGAGGATTCTGTAGGATTTTGTTGTATATAGAAACGTACTGAGATGGCGTGGCTGGGAACAACGATATAGGGAATACAGAAAGACTCGTGATCATAAACACGGGTCACGAACATTAAAAATAAAACAGGGGTCAGTAACAAGCATTTTCGAAATGATTTTTTGGTTTTTAATGCTACCAGTGAAACATTTATTCGTTCAAATGCATATTTACTGTGCTATCTATTTCTTTGACCTCCCAATCAAATCTAATTGTTTTTTAAACTTGCCTAAGATAAATTATTTTTATATTATACAATTTTCTTCCCAGTTACGCCAGCATAAGTATCCAAAAATGTTCCATCTAGTTGTTATAAGAACCGGCGCACACGGCGCGTGCGACAGTATTTATTATAGTTAGAACACAACCACCTCGTGCGTATCTTAGATGTAGAAATAGATTTGTTGAAATAGTATGAGTATAACATTGATATAAAGACTCGAGATGCACAGTTCACTTTTCATTTAACCATAAAAATGTAATTAATATTATCTATACAAGTTATAAAGGTACAATTATCACTTACTAAACTATAACTCATCGAGAGATGATAATCAGAAATCTCGTTATTAATATCGTGATATTTTTTTGTTATTTAAACCAATTTGTTTAAGACTAAAAGAAATAGATGCACAATTTCGATTTGTGGGAATATTTTTCTCGGACGTTTTTTTTTTTGTAATTTATTAGTGCATCTTGAGTTTTGATATCAATGCAGAATAAGTATTTCGGTTGTCATCTGTAAACCTTAACCGAACTGAGCGGTTTACGTTTGGCATTCTTTAGTCCTATTATATTGTGTATTATTATCACCAACATTTCTGAACAAAATTTTAACGCAAGTTTAAACCCACGTTATGTAAACTTGGAAATAAGCAATCGATGAAGCGAAAATTTGAACAAAAGTTTTCCACCGATCTGCGGTGGGTCATCGTGGTGGATTGCAGCCCAGTCCCTCTTAGTAAAAAGGCTTGTGTCCTAGCTGTGAGGTCATAGGCTTAGGATGATGATGTAGGTACTTTATTATTATTATATAAAAGAGGCTACAGCCAAAAATATTTATGAGAGGCTATGTGTAAAACTAATTTCAATAATAAATGTCAAAGATACAATTTTGTTGATATTATTATTGGATATTATAAACTTTCTTGGTAATTATACATATACAAAAAAATATTCCTAAAAAAATTAAGGAACAATGTTATACAACTTTTCAATTAAACTCGTTTTTAAATAACATAAAACTTCATCTATCAAAAAAAGGTTTTATCCCCACTATATCGATATTTTTTATTAAGAAGTAAACAAAAAAAAAATTGAGCCGTTCCCAGCTCAATATGTCCAATAAAATCCGAATTTATATTTAAAACTTTATGTATAAATATATTGTTACTTATATACAAAGTGTTATTTGTATAAAACGTAATATTTATTAGTGTCTAAGTAAAATTTAGATGTAATATCACAGTTGAATCATGTAAACAGTTAAATAATTTTAAGTTATTCCAATATTGATAAAGAAATATCAATAAATAAACGTTTTTGAGAAATAACAGACATTATATTTCAAAATTTCGCCCTCCTTCTATTTATAATGCATGCAACTTACACATGTATGAAAGCAGGCATAAAGTTAAATTTTAAATGACCGCATTCATATAAAATGTATACGGGTATTTAAAATTCCATGGTTTAATTTACTTTGAATGCATCTCTAGGAAATTTAGACGTGTATTATTACTGGCCTGAATCGTGGCAGATAGGTCTCACGTATCTAGTGACAACTTAAAGTTAAGCTAAAATGTATAAAAAAATCGTGCGCGCGCATTTCAGTGGATCTATCGCAAACTACTACTTACTCGGTTGGTTCAGCGACAAAAAATGTGTCCTAAGGCCCTAGTGTATGTATCTTTTGACAAACTCGATTTCACGCATCGAACGCGTTCGGCGCTTCTATTGGTGGAGAGCACCAAACGGACCAATCGGAGCGACGAACGCGATTGATCGTGATCGATTCGATGCGTTAAAGGGTTTGTCAAAAGAAACTTACACTAGGGCCTCTAGCCTCCGATACTAGAGAACGCCACTCCTATCGCAAACCCACGCACATTATCTTCATACATTTTTGGCTCATTTTAATTATAATCGAGGATATCTCGTACCATAACTTTGGAACGTGGCAACTAGAGCCTGACTATTCATAAGTGCCTGTAAATGGTTTACATGAATAAAAATATATTTGAATTTGAATTTGAATAATTGCACACCAGGGGTTTATCTTGGTGTGCAATTTTCAATAGATAGACGACTGGACACTTACAAATGTGATTTCACCTGATCGATATGGGCTCTTGTATTATATTATATATTCAGTCCATTACTGTCCCACTGCTGGGCAAAGGCCCCTTCTCACGATGAGAAGGTACCTTAGTCCACCGCGCTAGCCTGGTGCGAGTTGTCGAACTACACACACCATCGAGAACTTTACGGAGCCCTCTCAGGTGTGCAGTTTTCCTTCACCGTTAATAAAAGTGATAATCAAATTCTGATCCGCACATGATTCCGAAAAGTCAGAGGTGCAGGCCGGGTGTCAACTCAGACCCTCTTGCATATAGGGTTTTTGTATAATATATTCTATTTTGCAAAATACGTCACTAATATAATTTTGATGGTAACCAATTGTTCGGCATAGCGACCTATTACCGTGGTGAAAATGTAAATAAACAATCATCACCAAAAGTATCGATGACAAGCGTCAGCATCAAAGATGATGATGATGATGAAAGTTCACAGCAATCAAAAAATCAAGAAACAGTTTCCTCCGGAGATATTATGAAGAGTTGAGAGGAATTGAAGTTTTAAAAAATCATCAGATTAAAACCTATTTTCAGAATAACTCCACGGTTGGTATGTGTTAATTTTTTGTATTTATTTAATTGGTTTAAGAAAAGTTTGTCAACAGTGACTAAAATAATAATAATAATGAATTCAATCCATTACTGCCCTAATGCTGGGCAAGGGTCACTTCTTAGAATGAAAAGGATTAGGCCTTAGTCCACCACACTTGCCCAGTGTCGTTTGGCCGACTGCTTATAAAGCAACGAAAATTTAATCTTTCATAAAAATATTATTTTTGAACATACGTTGAATTGCACAGTTGCTATTGTAAAAATATATGTAGGTACTTTTGTATAATTTTCAGGAAACAGTATTTTTTCAAACAAAAGAAATTGGTTGGCAACTCTAAAAAGTTACATTAGTGTTGCCAGTCTACAAGAAAGCGCAATCAATCGCAACATTTTTACTAAGGGATACGTTGCACCCGTTTCATATTACGTCAGTGCCAATGAAATATAAATGTGCTCTTATGATATTACGTATAAGGTTAGGTACATCAGTCGCTCTATCAATGTTCTGCCGTTTCTGACGTTTTTATTGGCTTGATTCCCCCCCCCCCCCCCCCCCCCCTCTGTCGGGTTCCCATGTAAGGGATCAAATAGGTATTAGGTACGTCGTTGGAGTTAATAATAATAATTGTATTATTGTTAGCAATCATTTATTGATTAAGTTGCCTGAAGATATCGTCTTCTGTATTTTAAGCGAAAGTATCAAAACTATTTTATGTAAAAATATTAAACAGACATGCTGAATTTTTTTGTTTTATTCACACAGCTGGCCTCAATAGGTCACATTAATCAATTAATAGGTCCTTTTCAGGAAATTTAGTACAGCTTTTTTCGACCTCGTCTTCGCTACCAATTTGCCAAAAATGTATGAAAAAATTCGTGCGCGCGCATTTGAAAAATTTTCGTTATGCTCGCGGAATTATTTTCATACATTTTTGTCTTACGTTATCGTAGTCGTCATAGCATACGTGAGTTAGTAATAACTTACACCAAGTGGTTATAGAGAAGAAAAAAACGAATGCAACTAAACTATTTGGGTATAATTTATTAATAAAAGGGGTTAGAAATTTTTTTTATCATACATTTGTGAAGTGTAGAATGTGTATACAGAGTCCCTAGTGTAGGCGTTTCGTGCTCTCCTCCAATCGGAGCGCAGAACGCGTTCGATGTAGTAAATCGAATTTGTCAAAAGAAACTTACATTAAGGGTACGGATGATCTGCATTCGAAAACCAATTAGCAATGTAGGTTTGTGTATAATCGGAATAACTAAAACGTACTCATTCTCTAGCTTGCTGATTTTTGCTCTCAACATGGAGAGGTAGTACGTACTTATCGATTCTCGACCCTGAATAGTTATTCCGAATGCTGTTTCGCAGTTGAAACAATCTGTATGCACTTCATTTAAACACAAAACTAATTAGTATTATAAGTATAGTCAGCGTAGTTATTCGGCAAGCATCCAGTCTTCGCCACATTGGTGAAGTATTTAGCTGATTGTCTCGGCGTTCTAATCAGGTCGGCTGAATTGTAGTTCACTTCAAACAGGCCAAAACGCTCTCTGTAATAAAAATATACATTACACTTTCTGTAAAACATTATGCTTTAGGACGTACGGCATCAGTTTTTACCTTTAAAAGCTGCCTGTATATTATTTTTAATACATGTCAGTGTATTGTGATAGAATGAGCCATGCATAGGTATTATTACCTCTATCTTTGCCCGGCAGTCAGTACAATCATTAGTAAACTAAGGACTGGCTGGATTTTAATATATATATTGAGCAATTGTTTCACCGTTGTTTACTTAAAATTTATTGAAGCGCCATCTAGGGCGTAATGCAAAAACTTTTTAGCCAAAACAATATGTATACAATGAATGTCGCCCGCACGCGTCTTTCGCTGCGCCGACGATGCCCGAAGATATCCGAACATATACGAAGCAAATATCTTAGATCTACCCACCTGTGACAACTAATTTAGTTTTATCCACTAGAAATTAGTGAAAATAAATCTTTCCAAGTAAGTAAAATAGTGTGAATTTGCTTTGCAATCAATTAATTCCACGCAAATTAGTAATTAGTGAGTAATAAGTTTATGCGTTGTTGTCAGATATCCTTATAAATTAGCCTACGCTCCTCATCACCAGGACTACTTTGAGATAGAGGCAGCGCCGGAGTGAATTTCGAACTGCTTTGGGATACGCGCTGTTCCCACGCTTGTGATCGTGTTTGTGTTGAGTGCATCATACATAAATTATGTGCTACTTTCTGTGCATGTGCAAGTCCTAAGGAGAACGAGTTGGCTGGCTTACTGGTAAGTGCATGTCTCTTTGCTTTGCTTACATTTTGTGCGGTCACACACTCTTCAGGTCTTCATTTTTCCGCACTCTCTGTTAGTATAATCACTTTATGATATAACCAAAGCAGATTAAGAACGTTGCACTGTTTTACGGTACCTATTTTGGTACCCGTAATATCTACTACTATATAATACTAAGTACCTGCGTACTTACTGTACTTCATATAATATTTTACTTACGAGAACCCCCTCATCCATTCAAAATTATCCATCAGACTCCAGTAAGTGTACCCCGTGACGAGACACCCATCTTCATGGATGGCTTTGTGTAAGACACGTAGATAGGCGTCGATGTAGTGGATTCGTTGCATGTCGTGAAGCCCGGGCTCTGTCGACACGCCATTTTCCGTTATCAGTATTTTGGGGTTATCGTAATTGAGTCTCACCCAGTTCAGGACTTTTCTGAAGCCCCATGGCACTACCTGTAAATGGGTTAGGTTTTAAGTATTTATTGCTGCGTTATCACCCTCACCTTAAGTCGTAACGTGTGTAAAACTGTGTGTCTTACCTTCAACCAAGAACTATTAGTACTGGGCCACTCATCCTTCTGATATATTTCCACATTCTGATCATTTTCGAATGACGGCTGAGTCGCAACCTTCCCGGATCCCTTCTTGACCATATAAGTAGTGTAATGGTTCAGCCCTAAGAAGTCGTAAGAACCTCGTATCATCTTCACTTCTTGAGGAGTGAAGGTTGGTAATCGGGAGCGAGAGAATCCTTGGCGTTTGGAGTAGGCATCCACCTGGCTTCGCATTATAGGAGGGTAGTCGCCGGTCTTTGAGAAGATGGGATTCGCGAACCATCCTAACTGGAAAATGAGATGATAAACTTAATTAAAGTCAAAATAATGAACGACTACAACCAAATTCATTGGTCTCATTAGTGTAGATATCTAGAATCGGTTCGTAGTGAGTCATTTTTAGCTCTTTGAAATAAAATAGTTTTATGAACTCGACGCAAGTATCCCCTAATCTAATCAAATCAGAATCTGTGCACAACAAAAGTGCTGGTTGCACTGATCGAGCAAAGGTAAATGAACTCACTTGGAAGTGTCTGGCAGTTTCCGCGGCAACTTGGTCTGCTGCAGACTTTGTCGCCGGCTCCATCCATAGGAGAGACAGCGTGATGCCCATATGACCTTGAAAACATTGAAGACATCACTTAAGTAAAAGACCAGTATTTATTGCTATTAGTTACACAACCTAAAACTGCTTTCATCAAAATATTCAAAACGAACAATAGTCAGGTTTATTATAAACCTTATTATCCGATGCTTTAAGGTTCACTAAAAGTTCACAGGATCTGTCATTATTGCTGATTTTGAGAGCAAAAAGGTTAATTTTAGATCTAACACATACATGTAAACAGTAGAATAAAATAATGGCCCGTCATTAATAAATCCGGTTGGTAACGGTGCCGCTCATACACCAGCATGGCAAATGTGGCTATTCTATAACCGTTCGTAATACCTCCAATTTTCTTCCGATACTCCTTATCGAACATGCGGTACACCTTGCCATGGGCCCGGAGCACGTTGTGGCCACACAAGTAGTCCTCGAAGCCACTGGACCGGGCCTCCGGAGCGTCCCAGCCTCCGTAACCGTGTTGGCAGAATGTAATCGGCTCGTTGATCGTTATCCAAATCTTCACTTTGTCTCCGAAGTGTTCAAAAAGGACCTGCACAGAAAATATGAAACTCTGTGGTTAGAAAGTTTACACAGATTGCGTAGACGTATCGACATACGAGTTTCTAAAGCCTTTTCATTCTAACGCTCTCCTGTGGGTCTACCGTGTATCGCCGTTGGTAATGGATAACCGATCTGCCAATTAATTCCGTGGAAATTAAAAGCCCTAAGTAACACAATGACGATGACTCCCGAACGACACGACCAGGAAAAAAATTACACGGTAGCTCTAACGTACCTAAAGCTTTTTAAGGCTAGTGTAAGTTTCTTTTAACAAACTGGATTTAACGCATCGAAAGCGTTCGGCTCTCCGATTGGTGGAGAGTACAAAACGGACCAGAAATTTACACTAGGGCCTCAAAATGAATATTCATTACCACCAGTGTTACGCGGTACACCCTCATTATTACCTCAAGCCTCAAGTTTATCGAAAGAAATGACCGAGCGAGCCTTAGCAAACATATGTTCATGTCCTTCTCATAAATTAGTTTCCAATCATATAGGATCCACTATCCAAGTCACTAGCACCTAGCCTCCCGGTGACTCCTCTTAAACTTACGTACCGCAGTCCTATGGCCACTCGTTGGTAAATATCTGAAGATTTTTTATTTAAATAAATCTTTTTTCCACATTAGGGATAATCCTGTATCATGGGTGCGTTTACAAACACAAATATTCACATGGACATACATCCAAACCCGAAACAACTATCTCAATTGTAGATCAAACATATATTAGTTCCGTGCGAGAATCGAACCCGTAGTTCGTAGCGCAGTAGTCGATCTCTCAACCACTGCGCCAACGTGTTGTCAATATAATCTTGATAGTTCTTACCCGGGCATAATCCGAGAAGTAGTCAACGATTATCGGGTTGGTCCAGCCCCCTAGGTCCTGCAAACGTTGCGGCAGGTCCCAGTGGTACACCGTGATGATTGGAGTGATGTTGTTGTGGATCAGCTCATCTATCAACTCCGTGTAGTATCTGATGCCATCTTCGTTCACGTCACTAGCGGGTAGAGCGTAAAGTTATTGTTGCCATATATCACGAGTTCATAAAAATCTCCACATGCAAGCTGGGATGGGCAGATATTACTACTAGCAATATCTTTTTTTTTAATAGCGTTGCCCCGCACGAGCAATATTTCCTGTATCGTGGGTACGTTTAACAAAGAAATATACACATGCACAAACACCTAGACCCGGACCACCGTGGCTTGTATAATTATCTGTAGGTCATTCAAATATTTATTCCGTGCGGGAATCGACCCTGTGACTCATATCTCCGTCATCACCACGTACGTAAGCCACATATTTTGCAGTCAGCCATTACATGCTATTTACATAGTATAAAGCCTTCTTAGACATTATAAATATTTTCTTGAAGCTGAAAAATCTAAAGAGTCAATTCAATTCAATTCAATTCAATTCAATTCAATTCAATTCAATTCAAGTCACTGAAGGAAACTTTAAAAAAGTTGGTATACGCTATTCACACTCACTTGCTCAATCCAGTTGGCAGTATCCGAGGCCAGGACACGGAGAACCTGTAGAAGGCTACTCCTAGCTGCGCGATGAGTTGGACATCTTCCTTCACCTTGTAGTAGGACCCATCGGCGACGTCACCGTTCTTGTGGTCGAACACCCAGTCAGGGTGCTCGTGGGTATACCTGTCCCATATGCTCTCGCCTTTGCCTGGAAAATACATTGTTATAATATTTACTGTAATACCTATAACATAGCGTCACGCTTGTATTTCCCTAAGGATATGCAGAGGTATATATATATCCATATTTCGCTGATGTAAGTGGGGCCAAAGCAGGCAGAATTCAAAACTTCGGGCGGCTACTTAAAACAATAACACATTGCCTGACTCGGGTTTCGAGCCAAGGAAACTAGTAAGAAGGACACTAAACCAGTGAGGCAGTCATAGACTTAAATTGCCTTAATCAAACTTATTTCAAGAGCTATCGTATATCTTTGAATAGTACGCGATAAATGAAAATAAAGACCAAAGTAGTCAGCGGGTACAAGTAAACGACATCCTTACTTGACTTCAGCTAAACGAAGTTCTATCAAGCGACAGATGACAGAATAGCTAAACAAGGCTAGTGTCAATATCGACAGCGTCTGAGGCCCTAGTGTCAGTTTTTGTCAAACTAAATTTAACGCATCGAACGGGTTCGGCGCTCCGATTGGTTTCGTGCTCTCCACCACTGGTTTATATGCTCACCATTACGCATGCGCACAATCAGCATGGGAAGGCAGGTTTCCTCATACTCTATGGCCTACAATAGAGTTGTTATGATAGTTACAGTTTACCTGATACATTCCAGGCCCCTTCTATCTGATACGCCGCTGTGGCCACACCAAAAGCGAATCCTTTAGGAAAGCACACTTTTGAGTCTGAAACATTGTTGATTACAGTTGAATTCACACTGAAACAAAGACATTAAACATATTATTACTATGAGTTAGAAGCGGCAAAAAGATTGTTGTAATTGTAATTATTATACATACATACCTATAATACGGAACAGTAATTATCTTTCTTGAATATTAACTTCGAAAATCGAAATCAAATTACATTGCCGCTTAAATTAACATAATAGACGTCACTATTTAAATAAAATCATAAATTATAAAAGACTACCAATGAGAAAAACTAAAATAATTTTTATAATTTTTTTGTTCGTTACCAAAAAATTAAAATATATTATATAATAAATTGATCTTTGATTAATATTAAAAAACTGTAAATTAAACATATACGTATGTATATCAATAAATATTTTTGTAAAGTTCATACATACCCGTACAATAAAACGAAGTAAATAACAGCAAAATGTAAATATGAATTGGCCATTATTTCGTTCACTACACCCCGGTCCGAGGCGCACAACTTATATACAACACAGCAGCAATAGATACCCTGATGGCATTCCAATAAATATAACTGAATATCTACAGGGTGCTCCGAATCGCTAAACTCAAACTCGAGTCATTTATACTTCAAACTAAATTGAAAATCGATTTTTAAGGACGTATATATTTTTTAAAGACTGAACTTTCTCGCTGCATTTATGTTTTTGCTTGCAGGGAAACAATGGCCCGACAACTTTACCAGGAATCATACACACATTAATATTACTTACTTATTTTTTTTTTTTTTTTTTCATTGGAAAAAAGGTGAGGCCTTTGCTCAGTTATGGGACACAATATAGGCTAATAAAAAAGGAGATACCTACTTTGGGAGTCGAAACCAGGACCTCACGTTGAGCAGTCACGCAGCTGCAACCACTAGACCAATGAGGCAGTTTGCAATGCATAATAATAATGTCCTCCTGACCGATTTCGGTCACGGCGGCCAATCTCACCGGAGATTAGCCAACTACGCAGGAGATATTATAGAGCACAAGTGTGTGCGCAAACACAGGTGCTCTCTCTATTCCTTCACTCTCATAGTCCGATGGGACGGCAATACAACACGACCGGAGACAGATCAGGCGCAGGACCAACGGCTTTACGTGTTTTCCGAGGCACGGTGTGTATTCACATACACGAAGACCCAGACCCGAAGCAAATATCTGTAGATCATACAAATATTTGTTCCGTGCGGGAATCGAACCCGCGACACGTAGCTCAGCAGTCGATCTCTCAACCACTGCGCCAACCGTGTCGGCAATGCATAATATGCAATGCCTCAATGCATATAAAATTTTAATTTCTTGTAATTAAAAAACAAACCAGCCTTTATATTATACAATTCCGCGTGACACTATTTGGGTACCTGCTTATGATAGGTAAAATGAATAGTCATGAAAAAAAAAAAAACATTTTCGAGGTAAATGTCGATAAATATATCAATTACCGTCACTTTACGCCTATAAGAAATAGTTGGTTTTGGTGACAATCGTTTTGTCAGATTATAAACAAGGATGACACTATATGTATTTTTCAAAATTTTGATTGATTCAATAATTGAGATAAGTATAAGGACCGCAGCATTCTAGGAGTTAAACGGACGGATCGCGTCAGAAACACCATCTTGCACTCCATAACACAAATAACGGATGTAGGAGAAAAAACTAGACTAAAGTGGGAGTGGGCCGGCCATGTCGCACGTATGCATGCGGTCAGGTGGGCAGAGATCGTCACGCAATGGACGCCTGGCGATGGAAATCGCCGACGAGGTCGACCGAGGCGTAGGTGGCGACCTGGTCGTATATGCGGAACAGGCATGGCAACAAGCCGCTCAAAATAGAGAACAGTGGAAGAAAAAAGGAGAGGCCTTTGCCCATCAGTGGGAAACAAAATAGGTTATTAAAAAAAAAGTATAAGGAAGATTTTTAGTGGAAAAAACGCATATTGAGGGTTAATTATTTTTCAATCTATAAGCATTAAAAAAAAAACAAAAACGTCACGACCTCGTTTTTTTTTTTAATAGTAAAAATATATAATATAAAATTCAAAATCAGCTCATGTTTAGTGGGGTAAAAACGTTAACCCATTTTGTATGAAAACTTTTAGCTAAACTATAGTCTTTACGTAAATGGCCTCTACGTGTTGGCTTCGGACCCACGCACGCTCTCCATAAGTCCGGAACTCTGTAGTCCCGTTCAAGGAAAAGCCATACAAAAAAAAAAATGTTTGATTTCTTAGCAGTAGTTGGTACATTACCAGGGTAAGAAAATGAGATGAAGAATGAATAAAAAAAAAAACTTTCAAAGTTGGTACTTAAATTTGATTTTTATTTGTCACGCGTTGTTATCAGCGACCAGTATAAAGTCAACGATTGTTTAATTCAATAAACTGTGCCCGATAGATGGCAATAGGCTCTTCCCCTGTTACATGGGACTCAATAACGCCATCGGCGAAATGTGAGTGTTCAATAATACACTTCTGCTTAGCCCTTCGGGGAATACAGGCGAGAAGCTATGTTATTTATAGTATGTAGTAAATTAGTAATGAATGGTTTTGGCATTATTGACTTTATAAAATATTTCATAGCAATTGTTACAAATTCTGGTGTAGGTAGGTACTAAGAAAGGCGACATATGAAATTGACGGGTTTATCTAAAATTTAGTCTAAGTACTTTACTTATTGGGGTTTGTATGTCAATGTATCTAACAAGACTATGCCATGAGTATACCATTAAAGCTAAATTCCAATTTCAGAATATAATAAATTCTATGCCAGCAAGCTTATCTGTGCCCTAATTTTGGAATTGTAAATAGATAATTGTTTTAGTATGTGGATATAGAATGGGTTAATTAATAAATAAGAGTAAGGCCATCGATGCGATGCCATGTTTTCATATTAGACTGGTTATAAACAGCAACAGTAAAATTAATGTATCTAAGTTAGTTTTTTACTTCAACTAGGCCTTTGCAACGCACGGTTGCAAAAGGAGGTAGGTCCTGTGGACAAGAGGCCTGCAAAAACTCCATGGATACTCATTTCAAATAATAAAAAGTTAATTTACAATTGTCGCGGGTTCGATCAGGAAGTGTATCGAGTAAAAAATAATAACTTATTTCGTTCTACTGTGAATAAAATTCAACTTAATGCTGTGCAAGGGTCTCTTCTCAGAATATGGGGTATTAGTCCACCTCGCTGGCCCGGTGCGGGTGACCTTTATGGGGCCCTCTCAGTTGTGCAGGTTTCTTCACGATGCTTTCCTTCACCGTAAATGCAAGTGATAATCAAATTCTGATGCGCACATGATTCCGAAAACAGGCAAAGAATGGTGTGCGTGTGTCCATTTTCTTCTGTTCCTATAAAGCTTGATCGACTTTGATGTTTTTTTTTTGGTACTTATGGTGTTCTTAGCTACAGTTGGACCCGATCTGTGGCGCTGTTGTCAAGATACAGATTTCTCACATAAAAAAACATATAATCCCCAGAAAAAAGTATTTTTTCAAAAAATATTGTTTGGCGATTCTAAAGGGTTACAATCGTATTTCCAGTCTACAAGAAAGCGCAATCAATCGCAACATTCTTACTAAGTGAAATGTACCCCATTCACATCACGCCACTGCCAATGAACTACAAATGAGTGCATTCAAAAACTCTTATGATATTATTGTGTAAGGTTAGGTATTGTTGGGAAACAGTAACTCGATTTAACGCATCGAACGCATTCGGCGTTCCGATTGGTGGAGAGCACGAAACGGACCAATCGGAGCGCCGAACGCGTTCGATGCAGTAAATCGAATTTGTCAAAAGAAACTTACACTAGGGGTACAGGAATGAAACTGCTTTTAAAATCTTAAACTCTGTATTGATCACAACGAACCCAAATACAAGTAATTCAAAGAACAAGGTCCATCATTTAATTGTGTAACACATGTCGTCTTTTCAAATATTTGTTCTTTTATTGCTTACCAGCATCCATACCAAAGATTGTATCCTTTTGTATAAAACCTCTACAGTACATCAGTCGTTCTATCAATGTGCTGCCGTGATTTGTGTCGACGTTTTTATTGGCTTGATGCAAGTTCCAATGTATCAAAAGGATCAAAAGAGAGTTAATAATAATTATTGTATTATTGTTAGCAATAATTTATTGATTAAGTTGCCTGAAGATATCGTCTTCTGTATTTTGAGCGAAAGTATCAAAACTATTTTATGTAAAAATATTAAATAGACATGCTGATATTTTGCGGGCCTAAGAAGGTCACAATAATCAATTAATAGGTCCTTTTCAGGGGATTAAGTACAGTTTTTTCGACCTCGTCGTCGCTACCGGTTTGCTAAAAATGTATGAAAAAATACGTGCGCGCGCATTTGAGGAATCGACGTTATGATCGCGAACTTCTTTTCATACATTTTTTGTCTCACGTTATCGTAGTCGTCATACCATACGTGAGTTAGTAAAAACCTACACCAAGAGGTTATAGAGAAAAGAAAGAATGAATGTAACTTAAAACCACTATTTGAGTATAATTTATATGAATGGGCTTACAAAAAAATTATCTTACATTTGTGAAAAAAAATTCATAAAATGTGTATACAGATGATCTGCATTCAAAACCAAATTTTCTAGAGATGGAGAGGTAAAGTACCTACTTATCGATTCTCGACCCTGAATAGTTGTTCCGACTGCTGTTTTGCAGTTGAAACAATCTGTATGCACTTCATTTAAACACAAAACTAATTAGTATTATAAGTATAGTCAGCGTAGTTATCCGGCAAGCATCCAGTCTTCGCCACATTGGTGAAGTATTTAGCTGATTGTCTCGGTGTTCTAATCAGGTCGGCTGAATCGTAATTCACTTCAAACAGGCCAAAACGCTCTCTGTAATAAAAATATCAATTAGATTTTATTATCTTGTGATAGAATATGCCGTGAATAGGTGTTGTTACCTCTATAAAAAATTGCCCGACTACTAAGGACTGGCTTTATTATACTCATTATTTCACCGTTATTTACCCAAACTTTATTGAAACGCCATCTAGGCGTAATGAACAAACTTTTTAGCCAGGACAATGAATTGACAAGATAATATACAATGACGCACGCGTCATTCCCTGTGCCGACAATGCCCGAAGATACCCGAACATATGCGAAGCAAATATTTTAGATCTACCGGCCTGTGACGAGTTATTTACTTGTGCTCACTAGAAATCAGTACAATAATAATTATATTTTATGACAATAAATATTTATAAGTCAGTAAAATAGTAAAACAAGACACTCTTAAATATGAGGAACACAGAACCATCAGTTTAATTTCCCAGGCTTCAAAAATACTTTTTAAAATAATACAGAATAGAATAAGACTATTTACAGAGACCTAGAATTACATAGGCCCTGAGCAATATGGTTTCAGAGAGTACATTATATATTTTATTTACACGCATATTAGCGCTCAGATTAAATATTGATAGACGTTTGGATTTGGGTCTCCATACTTACATTGCATTTATTGATTTAGAAAAGGCGTTCGATAAAGTGAACTGGGCAAAAATGTTGGAGATTTTAAAAGAAGCAGGATTAGATTACATAATCCAGAAAATTATTCATGAACTATATAAGAATCAGAGAACAATAATAGAAATTGGGGATGAAAAACAAAGAGCAGTTATTAGACAAGGGGTAAGGCAAGGGTGAACCCTGTCACATTTTCATTGAGTGTGCCATTAGAAAAAATTTAGAAGCAAATAAGGGAGGCTTTAAGTTATCGGAGAAGTGATACTTTTCATTAGATTTGCAGACGAAATAGCGGCTTTTGCTGACAGTACATCTAATCTAGAAGCCCCATTAAAAATAATGAACACTACTTTAAATAAAAATGGACTGAATATAAACATGAATAAAACAAAAGCAAAATTTCCATCAGCAAGTAGACCTATTTATATAGACAACACCCTTATAGAACCAGTAAACAGCTTTAAATATTTAGGTAGCCAAATAACAAATGACTCCAGATGTTCACCCGATATAATAACAAGAATTGCAACGGCTAAACAAGCCTTCAAAATAAGGAAACAACTTATCAAGACCTATGTCTGGAGCATAGCATTATACGGCTGTGAAACGTGGACGATGAACCAAAGGGACAAGGAAGACTAGAGGCTTCTGAAATGGCTTGTGAAATGGAAAAAATCAGTTGGACAGAAAAGGAAACGACTAAGGAAGTACCATTAATGGTTAATGAAGAAAAACAGTTGTTGAGAACAATAAATAACAGGAAAGGAAAAATGATTGGCCACTTGATACGACAAGATCACTTTTTCAAGACAATTTTAGAAGGAAAAATTGAAGGAGAGAGAGGAAGGGGAAGACCTAGACGTAGCTTTGCACAACAAGTAAAGAAGAAAGTAGGGGTAGAGTCGTATCAAGAGGTCAAAACAAAAGCAGAAAATAAAGAGCAGTGGCGATTGCTCCACCGACCATAGCTTAGCTCTTAAATTAAAGAAGAAGTAAAATAGTTCATGTATGAAACGATGTAGATGAAGCAAAAGGGTTATGTAAGGATCGTAGCACGTGGCGTTCCGTAGTTTCTGCCTACCCCCATGGGAAAAAGGCGTGACTTTATGTATGTATGTAAGTAAAATAGTGTGAATTTGCTTTGCAGTCAATTCATTTCACGCATAAAATTAGTGTTTTGTGTGTTCCATGTTCGGTAATTAGTTTATGCGTTGTTGCCAAAATTCCTTATAAATTAGCTTACGCTCCTCATCACCAGGACTACTTTGTGATAGAGGCAGCGCCGGAGTTCCCACGCTTGTGATCGTGTTTGTGTTGAGTGCATCATACTTAATTTCTGTGCTGGTTTCTGTGCATGTGCAAGTTCTAAGGAGAACGAGTTGGCTGGCTTACTGTTTGCTTTGCTTACATTTTGTGTGTGAACGCTCTAGTCTTCATTTTTCCGCACTCTCTGTTGTTATAATCACTTTATGGTATAACCTAAGCAGATTAAGAACGTTGCACTGTTTTACGGTAACTGTTTTAGTACCAGTGATATCTACTACCATATAAAACTAAGTACCTACGTATTTATTGTACTTTATACAGTGTTCTACTTACGAGAACCCCCTCATCCATTCAAAATTATCCATCAGACTCCAGTAAGTGTATCCCATCACGAGACACCCATCTTCATGGATGGCTTTGTGTAAGACACGTAAATAGGCGTCAATGTAGTGGATTCGCTTCATGTCGTGAAGGCCGGGCTCTGACGACACGCCATTTTCCGTTATCAGTATTTTGGGGTTATCGTAGTTGAGCCTCACCCAGTTCAGGGCTTTTCTGAAGCCCCATGGCACTACCTGTAAATGGGTTAGGTTTTAAGTATTTATTGCTGCATTGTCACCCTCGCCTTAAGTCCTAACTTGTGTAAAACTGAGAGTCTTACCTTCAACCAAGAAGAATTAGAACTGGGCCACTCATCCTTTTGATACATTTCCACATTCTCATCATCTTCGAATGACGGCTGAGGCTTAACCTTCCCGGATCCTTTCTTGATCATATAAGTAGTGTAATGGTTTAGCCCTAAGAAGTCGTAAGAACCTCGTATCATCTTCACTTCTTGAGGAGTGAAAGTTGGTAATCGGGAGCGAGAGAATCCTTGGCGTTTGGAGTTGGCATCCACCTGGCTTCGCATTACAGGAGGGTAGTCGCCGGCTTTAGAGAAGATGGGGTTCGCGAACCACCCCATCTGGAAAATGGGATATTTAATTAAAGCAGTTTGGCTAAATACTGAACAATTACCGCCAAATTCATTAGTCTCATTACTGTGAAGATATCTAGAATTGGTTCGTAGCGAATCAGGTTTAGGTCTTTATAATAAAATAATTTTCTAAACGTGACGCAAGTATCCCCTTATCCCCTAACCGAATCAGAACCTGTGGACGACAAAAATGCTGGTTGCATTGATCGAGCAAAGGTAAATGAACTCACTTCGAACTGTCTGGCAGTTTCTGCGGCTCTTTGGTCTGCTGCAGACGTTGTCGCTGGCTCCATCCATGGGAATGACAGCGTGATGCCCAAATGTCCTGGAAAGCATTTAAAAGACATCACTTAAGTAGAAGACCAGTATTCATTGCTATTAGTTACACAACCTAAAACTACTTTCATCAAAACCAATAATAGTCAGGTTTATTTTATTTAAGCTTTAAGACATCTATGATATATGTACGTAAACAGTAGAATAAAATAATGTTCTGAAAAATGTAATAAATCCGGTTGGTAATCGTGCCACTCCTACACCAGCATGGCAAATGTTGCCAATTCTATTATTAATCGTTCTTAATACCTCCAATTTTCTTCCGATACTCGTTATCGTACATGCGGTACACCATGCCATGAGCCCTGAGCACGTTGTGGCCACACAAGTAGTCCTCGAAGCCACTGGACCGGCCCCCCGGGGCGTCCCAGCCTCCGTAACCATCTTGACAGAATGAAATCGGTTCATTGAACGTCAACCAGACCTTCACTTTGTCTCCGAAGTGTTCAAAAAGGACCTGCACAGAAATTTATGAATCAATGAGAAATAATCACATTGCATGAGCTTCCAAAACCTTTTCATCCTTTTGTTCTCATTGTCTACTACATCCCTAGCATCAGCTTTAAAGAAATGGCCGAGCGGTCCCTAACAAGCACATGTTCAGGGTCCTTCCCATAAATATATCAGCGTTTTGCTTAATCGTTTCTCATAGGAACAGCAAGAGAGTGGTATTCTCTACCGGCGTCTAAGTTCCCCGACTAGTACAATCTAGGAATATTCAAGGCGAGAGTGAATAGTTATGATTCAAGTTTGCGTGATCCATCCTTGGCAGCATCGTTACTCACCTTCAGGTAAGGTGCTGTTCAACTCAGTATAATAAAATATACATAAGGGCCACTATACAAGACTCTATCACCTAACCTCTCAGTGACTACTCCTCTTTTACTTACAAATCGCAGTCCAATATAAACTTGATAGATCTTACCCGGGCATAATCCGTGAAATAGTCTGCGATTATCGGGTTGGTCCAACCCCCTAGGTCCTGCAGACTTTGCGGCAGGTCCCAGTGGTACATCGTGATGACTGGAGTGATGTTGTTGTGGGTCAGCTCATCTATCAACTCCGTGTAGTATCTGATGCCATCTTCGTTCACTTCACTAGCGGGTAGAGGGTAAAGTTATTGTTTCCATATATTACAAGTTCGTAAAAACCTCCACAGACCCGACCAAAAGTGTATGCCGACAAAAACTAGCAATATATTTTTATTTAAAGAGTGTTGCCCCGCACTAGCAGTCGTTCCGTGGGTGCGTTTAACAAAAAAAATTGGATACACATAGGTAGGATATTTATACCGTGCGGGGATCGAATCTGTGACAAGGAGCGC
Source organism: Shargacucullia verbasci (assembly GCA_947562105.1). Lineage (NCBI taxonomy): Eukaryota > Metazoa > Arthropoda > Insecta > Lepidoptera > Noctuidae > Shargacucullia > Shargacucullia verbasci. Next base: position 15,451,836 of record OX387280.1, read on the forward strand.
AGCTGACGGCTCTACCACTGCCAGGTGAATAAAAGCCTCTCCAGAAAGTCCGTCATCATTACGTACGGAAACCACATATTTTGAAATCAGCCATTACATGCTAGTTACATAGTATAAAGCTTTATCAGACACTAGCTGTGCCCGCGACTTCATTCGCGTGGATGTCGGAACTTAACAATGTATTTTTTAATGTGACCAAATGCACTTAACCCTATTTTTTTTCTAAAATAAAAGATTTTTTCTAAAATAAAAGTAGCCTAAGTTACTCCTTATTACATCAGCTACCTGCCAATAAAAGTCTCGTCAAAATCGGTCCAGCCATTTCAGAGATTAGCCTATACAAACAGACAGACAGACAGAAAGACAGACAGACAAAAATTGTAAAAAATGTTATTTTGGTGTATGTACCGTATATATATTCATATACATGTAGTAAAAAACGGTTATTTCAATATTACAAACAGACACTCCAATTTTATTTATATGTATAGATTAGAAATCACGTTTTCTTGAAATTGAAAACTCTAAAGAGTCACTGAAAGAAACTTCTAAGTTTGTCTATCTAAGCTGTTCACACTCACTTGCTCAATCCAGTAGGCAGTATCCGAGGCCAGGAAACGGAGAACCTGTAGAAGGAAACTCCTAATTGCGTCATGAGTTGGACATCTTCCTTCACCTTGTAGTAGGACCCATCGGCGACGTCACCGTTCTTGTGGTCGAACACCCAGTCAGGGTGCTCGTGGGTATACCTGTCCCATATGCTCTCGCCTTTGCCTGGAAAATGCATAATATAACATCGACATAACATAGTATTACATAACATAGCATCACGCTTGTATTCCCGTAAGGGTAGGCAGAAGTGTACTATTGTAGGTACACCCACATTTCGCCAAGCCAAAGTCAAAGTCAAAGTTTTTTTATTTCAACTAGGCCCTTTCAGGCACTATTAAAAAGTCGAGACTCTAGGTGCACGGTTCCAGAGGGGAGTAGGTCCTATGCAGAAGAGTCCGGCAAGAAACGCCATGAATACTCTTTTTAAAAAATAAAAATTAAATTAACATGTATTATATAAGAAAAATACAAACTAATTTATCCCGTTATTAAGTTCTATTGCCATCTACCGGGCATAACTCCAAACTACGAGTTGCTTCTGAGAATTTCGTAACAGAAAGACCCAATAAAATTTTATTCTCACAATAGAAAAAATAGAAATGTTACCTAAAATTCTGCAAAAACAGTAACCTACATCAACAAAGCATCTAGTTTATCCTACTTATATTATAAATGTGAAAGTTTGTGAGGATGGATGGATGGATCTTTGTTACTCTTTCACGCCAGAACGGCTAAAAGGATCTGGATGAAATTTGGCACAGAGATAGATTATAGTCTGGAATAGCACATAGGCTACTTTTTATTCCGGAAAAATGTACGGGTTCGTAAACCACGCCGGGGAAGCCGCGCGCGGAAGCTAGTAATTTTATATGCTCACCAATACGCTTGCGCAGAATCGGGCATGACAATACTCAAACCCACACAGTCTATAGCCTACGATAGAGATGATATCATAGTTACAGTTTACCTGATACATTCCAGGCCCCTTCTATCTGATACGCCGCTGTGGCCACACCAAAAGCGAATCCTTCGGGAAAGCACACTTTTGAGTCTAAAACACTGTTGAGTACAGTTGAGTCCACACTGAAACAAAGACAAACATATTATTACTATGTGAGTTAGAGTTAGTCAGAGGCAGTGGCGTGCGGTGCATAAAGACAAAAAGACACTGCCAACCCTACATAACCCAGATAAATTTTTGTTATAAGATATTTGAGGTGACAAATCATCATATGTACATCATTATTTAATCGACAAGACGACGAACCAATACCAACATGCAGTAGGTATTATTGGTAAGTAAGCTTTTAAAATGTTCTGCCTACTCTGTCTAAAAACTCTGGGCACGCCGCTGGTCTGAGGTAGTTAAAACATTATGTCGCTTGGTAACTATGGTTTAACCTTATTATAATTAATTAGTATTTAATATAACATAAAATAGATAGATAGATATACGCTTTATTATACACGAGACAGTTCAAAAACATATATAAAAAATGACAGTTAGCATGTATAATGTGCGGCCTTATCGCAATCAGCGATCTCTTCCAGGCAACCATAACCATGACATAGCATCAGGCCAGTACTCCTAGTGTAAGTTTCTTTTCAACCGACTTCAAAAAAAAGGAGGAGGTTCTCAATTCGGCTGTATTTTTTTTTTTTTTTTTTTTTTTTTTTTTTTTTATGTTTGTTACTCGATTTCTAGAAGACGCCTGGACCGATTTCAAAAATTCTTTTTTTATTTGAAAGGGTATGCTTGTCATTTGGTCCCATTGTCATCAGGTCAGGACCTGATGGTGGAAACCCTGAGAAATCGAGGGCATCTCTTGAAAATTGTAGGCAAGCATGGGGTAAAAACTTGATATTTATGTGTATATCTGATGAGACTACAATACTATGGAAGTTTAGGGCAGATCTGATGGTGGAGACGACAGAGGATCGAGGGAACTCCTCAACGGTACATCTTAACTACCTCGTGTTTGGGCTTATTTTATACGTGTTGACAAGATCTTTACACCGAGATGGGTAATGACTGCCACTGCAAGGTCCGTGATGCAGGTGCAGTACAGTTTAGGGAACTCCTTAATGGTTGATAGCAGCTACATAGTGTTTGGGTTTATTTTATTCGTATTGATGCGCACTTTAAGCCGAGATGGGTAATATTGCAGATTCGATAGTGAATTTCTCGTAATGCGTTTTCATCATGTGGTCGGCTAAGTAATTTATTTGATTTTAAAATCACATAGTGCAATACCGTCTAAGGTTTTCACTCGACTTTCGCAACATACATTTGACCTTTGTAAAGTTTTTCAAGAGAATCGTCTTTACTAGGTCTACCCATCACTCAAAATTGTAAAATAATTAAATTTTTTAACAAAAAAAAAAAAACCGACTCCAAAAAACTCAATAACAAAACTAATAACTAAAAAGCAAAAAATAAATCTTTTATTATACAATATAGTAGTTGAACAATATTGAAGTCGGTGCCAAGTAAAACATGCAATGATAAACCGACACGATTCTCCGCACTCGACAATTTCTACGTGAACTCGTTGTTTCAATGTCGCTATTATAGCAGCAAGGTATATTACTTTTATGTTTTACTTGGCACCGATTTCAATATTGTTCAACTACTATATTGTATAATAAAAGATTTATTTTTTGCTTTTTAGTTATTAGTTTTGTTATTGAGTTTTTTGGAGTCGGTTTTTTTTTTTTTGTTAAAAAATTTTGACAAATTCGATTTACTACATCGAACGCGTTCGGCACTCCGATTGGTGGAAAGCACGAAACAGACCAATCGGAGCGCCGAACGCGTTCGATGTAGTAAATCGAATTTGTCAAAAGAAACTTACACTAGGGGTATAGTATTCTGTGAAGGGATATACAGAGGTTTACTTTTTTACAGCGCCGATATTAAGTCCCATATAATTGGGGGCGAGCCTATTGCCATCTACCGAGCACAATTCCAAACCTGCTACTAAGAATTTCAGAAAATCCTAATAACACTTTGGAATAGAAATCGAATCCTTTGACGACACGGTTGGCGTAGTGGCTAAGCGATTAGCTTTCTGCGCTAAGTGTCGCGGGTTCGATCCCCGCACGGAACAAATATTTGTATGATCTACAGATAATTGTTTCGGGTCTGGGTGTTTGTGTATGTGAATATATGTGTTTGTAAACGCACCCACGATACAGGAATTATTCCTAGTGTGGGGCAACGTTTTAAAAAAAAAAAAAAAACAAAACAAACAATCCAAGACCTAATCCTCAGCAGCCACACTTGCGACCCTTAGACCGAGGTAAAATTTGTTTGTTTGTATGTAGGGGATAATCTCCGGAACTAATGGACCAATTCTAAAAAAATTGCCACAGATAGTTAGCTACATTATCCCCGAGTGCTATAGGTTACAAATTATTATATAATATGTATGTCACGGGGACGAAGTCGCGGGCAAAAAAAAAAAACAATTTATATGATGATTAATGTGTCATGTTAGTAACCTATTCGTTACTTTGTAGACAAAATTATTATTATACGAGTCTGAATGACGATACCCATGTTCCTTCACATCCTTTCTATGTGCTTACCCTAACTAATTAATTAAGAACTGTAATTCTCACGTGAAACTTCAAGAAGAACAGAAATGGACACAAACCAGATTATTTTTTAACATAGTTCCTCTAATTTTCTTCCTGTTGGAATCGAACCTATGACCCGTAGAGAGTCAATTACTGCCATGGCACCAAACGTGTTAATAGAATTTGTTTTTATATACAACGTTATGCCATGATACAGGAACAATTCCTAGTGGGATGGGTAACGTTTAAAAAACTGCAATTAAGGTGCGTTGGGGTAAAATCGGCAATGGGGTAAGATCGTACCGTTCAAATTTCCGTCTGATTCGACCACTTTTTATTTTGTTCTCCAGTCAATAGAAGCAGTTTTATTAGCTTGTATTGCCTGGAGAACAAGGGCAATAAAAAGATGCTCCAATCAGCTGGAAATTCGATCGGTACGATCTTACCCCATTGCTAGTTTTACCCTAACGCACGTTATATGAATCTCTGAATCCCAAATATCATCCAAATTCGTTCGGTCATTTTTGCATCATATCCGATGAAAATTTGACTTTGACTGACTATTTGCGACTTCCAAGAGCGTGTTTAAGAACACAGTTAACTTTCAATAGGCCGTAAATCATTTTTTTATTATTTAAATATATTATTCCACCATGTATTTTGCCACACATATAAGATAGACTTGTAACGAATAGGATCGGTAGGAATGATATCCAGCTCAGTATTTCTCGTGCGTATAAACACAGCACTGTGCCCGCCATTTGTAAAATATTATTTAAGTAATAAGGGCACGCGCAAGGAAACAAAAAAATTAAATAAAAAATTGGTAACGAACACAACATGTCAATTACAGCATATAAAGAAACAAAGTTAAAATAATATTGTGCATTGTGTATATTTACTTAGGAAATTCAAAGTTATTTGTCTTGTCTATTTATTAATTAGTCATCATAATTGACTACAAAACATCTGTTCCCTTATTTCTTTATTATTATGCCTTTGTCGACCTAATTAGCTTGATTAACTCTTTGTGCGGACAGGTGTTAGACTGGCGAGCCATTTCAATGCACACTTAAGTAGATGCAGTGAAGTATTGTTGAATAACAAAGCAATTTCGAAGAAATCTGAGTCATATAACATATTGTAGTATTACGCCCGTATTTCCAGAAGAGTGAGGCAGAGGTGTACTGTTGTACACCTACATTTCGCCTATGAAGTACGGGGCGCGCCTATCCCAGTGTGTAAACTTACGAACTAATGACTTTGACTGGTAGTGAATATTTTCCAACTGAAAAATCCGGTTCAGTTTTGCCGACCTGGGAATACAACCAATGTAGACGCGTTTGCAACTACCTACTATACAGTAAATCGGCAGTCTATCATCATATAGTCATCAAGTACAACTATGATAATGAGAAAATCCTGAGGAAATATTATATACATAGACAACAGTTTTTTTTTTGGTATGCATTTTAATAATACCCTTATTAAGTAGGTCTTGTTTAATATTCGCAGTTGCAATATATTACGCGAATGTGTTTGGGAATGAAATGTTAAAATAATTTATAAAATAACAATTAAATTAAATTTACTATATTTTTATTATTTGAACACAGAAAATTGTTTTAGTTCGGTTTTAGGTCATTGTCGTGGAGAGAATGTCAAAGCATTTATTGTCAAAATATTCCGGTTTTCATTCTCTTGTTTTTTTTTTTTCAATTATTTAACCTTACTTTTATGTATAGCTTCCTCGTCATTTCTCAAGCACTTGTTGTTCTGCCTTTGCGCGATTATTATTTATAACATATTCCGTATTTTACATTTTCAGCATCACTTAATGTAAAATAAGTCCAAACTTCGCTAACACACGATTTACTCATATTAAATTATCACTTTATTACAACTTAACAAATGTTTCTGTAGAAATAAACCTATACAAACGTATCTCAACTAAACAAATTGTATTTACTTAACCTCAAAACTAATTGACGAAAAAACTATTAGCAGCTAACTTCAGCCAATAAGAGAGTAATCACGGGTTGTTTACTTCGAAGAGAATCGGCCGTTTTCGGTTTCAACATGGCCGATTATTACATACTTTTGGCGCCATATTTAAAAAGCCGATATTCGCATTCGCGAATGTTGAAGTTGGATATTCGCAACATTCGGAAAATTCGGAAGATTCTTTACATCGCTAGTAGGTACAGTTTTCGTCAAAAGTAGCTGATGATTATAAAATAATTATAAAGTTTCATTTGTTTTATGAATGAAAACTTTCAATTAAAATACATGAAAGGTACATTTACATATTTATAGAACAATAAATTATCTTTCTTTCTTTTACGACGAACGTGATAAATGTTTCAATGTCAAAAATAAAACAAAATTTTTGGTATACTTAACGTGTTTACAAATACTGTTATCTATAGGTAAGTGGTTGTGCATCACATAATATGTACATATTTTTAATTGAAGATTTACATAATAATTAGTATGAAGAACGAAAGGAAACTCCGAAGGAAGCATCAGAAGTTTTACGTATGTGCATCCAGGATAAATTTATCAATTAGGATTTGAACAAAAAAGAATTTATTGGTCCATAAATCTAATATTTTTACAATTATTCTGAAACTATGTAGTACCTACCTAATTAAATCAAATCATCGCTTCGCCATCGCCGCTTATATTAATTAATATAATAGACATTACTACTTAAATAAAGTCATTAATTACAAAATGCTAACGATGTAAAAAATAAAATATATTATATAATAAATTGACCTTTGATTAATTTAAAAAAACTGTAAATTAAACATATACATATGTATATCAATAAATATTTTTGTAAACTTCATACATACCCGTACAATAAAACGGAGTAAATAACAGCATAATGTAAATATGAATTGGCCATTATTTCGTTATCACTACACCCCGGTCCGAGGCGCACAACTAATATAGGTACACCACAGCAGCAATAGATAGCCTGTTGGCATTGCACTAATTATAACTGAATAACTACAGGGTGCTCCGAATCGCTGAACTCAAACTCGAGTCATTTATACTTCAAACTAGATTGAAAACCGATTTTAAACGTATTCTTTGATAGACAAACCTTTTTTCGTTGTACTTTGCCGCTTCATATGTGTTTTTTTTGGCATACGACATTAATATTACTTATTTATTACAAAAATGGCTTTACAATTTTTTTCTTTGGAAGAAAGGGGAGGCCTTTTCCCAGCTATGAGACGCAATATAGGCTAATAAAAAAAAGCAGTGCACGTACATGCATGTGCAGGAGCACGCTGCACGAAGGTTTACCTGCACGTGTTTTTTTAGCTTATGTAGGTATATAATATAGATAGTATAATAAACACGATAGCCTTCATCACGCCTGTATCCCTGGAAGGTGAGGCAGAGGTGTACTATTGTGCATCCACATTTAGCTGATGCTGTTTTTAAGTCCCATGTAATAGGGGGCGAGCCTATTGCCAATGGCAATTTACAGAAACAGAAACACAGAAAAACCCAATGGCACTTTATAAATTGAAACCAGGACCTTACGCTGAACAGTTGCCTAGCTTGCGACCACTAGACCGATATATATATATAAGGCAGTTCGCAATGCATACCTCGCACCTTGAAAATAAAACTGTCGTTATCCAAAAATAGTAATTTTACAGTATGACCATTTAAAGTTTTTGACGCAACATTGTGGTCAATATCTTTAGCAAATACCTGAAATAAAAGACTGCAATTAATTTCACTTATCAGTTTGACTATCTTATTTATGTACTGAAAACATGCCAGTAAATTATGGAGTTATTTAAAAAACATTGTTTTAAAAAAAGTTCCGCATAGTACCACTTTTATTTTACGTAAACCTACCCGTTTTAGAATAATTACCCAAAGATTAATAATGGCAGTAAGAAAAAAACAGAAATAAAACGAAACTATGTCATAAAAAGTGGAAACATTATTTATTTGGCAAAAACAATTAAGTTATAATCATCACAATCAAGATACACTATAATTATGTAACGTTTTTCATTCAAATTCAAGTTTTAGGCATAAATCTCAATGTATGGGGTTACCAATTAAACCTTACAACTAATAACAATGAAACAAACATTTCAATTAAACATAGAATTACATTAAAAAAATAAAGTATTTTTCTTAAAATAAAAAATAAACTCTTCTAGAAAATAAACTGATCTAGGTACCTATACTTATACCAATTATTTTAATGAGATCATCAAAAATACGTAGTTTGTATCAAAATTATCGTTTGGTATCTTAATACTTACTACTGAAATATACTTTCATAGTATTAGGTATAATAACTGGGAATCAAACCAGCATTAATAAGGCTCCTTACGTCATTTCTTTTTCTTTCGGATATTTCCAATTTATGGTGATTAAGCGGTTTGAGTTCTGTAGGACGATTATTTCTATTTGTTCTTTTACTCAAATCAAGCTCTTTGAAATTTATCGAAATACGATGTTTTATACTGTATTTTAATCTCACTATGTTCATTTTTCTCAATTTTGATAACTTTTATGTCCGACGACTTCACAAATCGGCCATCTACATCTTTATTTAGTCTAGGAACTGGTAGTTGCTTTAAATCTATGAAATCGCCTTAACCCATTTCATTTACAGTAAAAGGTGTTCCACGTTTTTTAGCACTTCGAATAGTAGAAATATATTGTGAAGGTACATATATGGGTCCAGATCTAAGACATCGTTTAATTTGTTTCTCAATTACAAAATGTACAGCGTCTCCCTCATTCTGTGTAGGGCCACTTATAAGGAACTTATGTGTTATGGACTTAAGTTTTAAGTATTGTACTGCGTTAATATACACTTCGATAATAAATTGGTTCTTCTGCTGACCGCAGCAATTATCAGAGTAAAAAACTATGTCGAGATATTCGTCGGCAGAAGGCTTTTTTTGCAAATATTTTAATACACAAGTACCTATTTCATTTGCTTCTCGGTGTCCTTGAGATTCATCCCAAAAGAAGCATTCAGTTTTGTCAAGTTTAAGTTCAGAGATGATAAAGTTCAGGCAATTTATTTTAGACGTATAGTAAAACGTAGAAATCTCACCATTTGGTACTGTCATCGCGGCTTGCAAATCATAACATGCGACAATGAAACTAGGCAACACCATTTCTTTATCATTAGCATTTTCCTCACGACTCTTTTCTCTATCTGCTAAGTGTTGTTCGTGCTTTTCTTTAAGAGCAGCTTTTTCAATACTTTCTGCAAGCTTGTATGTAGAGCATTGCTCACATTGGTCCTTTTTTGGAACGAAGAAACCACAGAACAGATACAAGAGGTTAGAAGGGCCATCGAACCATTTTTGTATCAAAACCACTGTCGCCAGTTGCACACACCTAAATAACATGTCATATTTACACTACATACAACGCTTAACAGCTATTCGTCAAAATTCCGAAATTTGCACACACTTACATTATACGTTATATTTACACTACATAAAATACTTATCAGCTATTCGTCGAAATTCACGATAATCACTACTTTTAAAAACTAACCTTAATGTAAATCGAATAAGGATACTTTTCCCTCGTGATAATTTAGAGAGTGATAATTTAGATCGTTTAGAGACGTGCCCATATTTATCGATGAATATATTTTAGAAACTTGTTTAGAATTCAAGTGCGTATCTATAAAAAAATACGCTGTATATCGAACGCACAAGCTATTTATTTGTCATAAACGTTAGGCATTCTAAAAGCCGATTATTTAAATAGATAAAATTACTTATTGACATTTCTTAACTACTATTATTTGTATCGACTTTAATCGTTCTCACAAGATTTGGGTGTAATACGTAAATAAATAACACAGGTAGAAAAACAGTTACATAAATAATCTTATTATTGTCCCTTAATTAAAATTTATTTATTAAATAACACACGTTTGGTATATTTTATACTTGTGTAGCGACTACTACTCGCAACATGGCAAAAAGTAGAAGCGCCATCTATCGGAGTGAAGATACAACAACAAACCCTGAATCGCACTATGAAAGTTTACAACGATTCTAACACATATACGAATATCCGACATCAAATGTTGGGCTTCGGCCCGCCAGGCTAACCACCTTGCCTGGTCGGAGGATCCTCCCTTTTCAATGGAGGAACACCATACCTCGTTCCTCCATACTTGCTTTATTTAAAAATTAAATGCAATTAAAATGTTCCGAGCAAATGGTATTTGTTTTTGTAGGTATCCAATTTTCTCTACTCGTTACATTCATCCAATGCTCTCGGTTATTGGGATCCTTTGGAAACCTAAAATAAATAATTTAAATTAGTACTACAATACATTAGTTCATCCTTGACATTAGCTATTTCTCAACATACAAAAACATACTTAATTGAGGTCAGTTTGTCATTCATAAAAATCCGATGACTTATCGAAAAAATTATCTGAGACGTGCACAACACTATTTCCTAACTCAATGTGAACATTGCGAACGAACGCGGCCGGACCATGCGAGTTGACAGATCGCATCTCTGGAACGCAATACAATGCGCGCGAACTATGTGTTCGTGTGGATATTTGCGTATGTACTTACCTTAATTACCGGCAATGTATATTTTTTTACAATATTTTGCAATATTATTGTCATTATTTCTAATTTCATAATTATAAACATATTTTTGTAAAAAAAAACTGATTAAATGATACTTTATGGCTTACCGGTGAAAAGTAATTCCTCCTTGCCTTATACTTGATGTCTGACTTTTATAATAATTGCACAAGACGGCATTTTAAAACATTTTTCGGCAATTTTAGCGCAGCTCTTTACACAGACGCACTCCGAAAGCGACTAAAAGCATGAACGCGTGATTTCGGTTGAATTATGATTGTCTAATCATAATTGCGGCGCGCCTGCCACGCCCACATTTCCATTCTAACCTCTTGTATCTGTTCTGTGGAAGAAACCAATGTTAAATTTTTCATTGAAAATTTTTCGGTTGATATGTATCATTACGTAGGATAATCCTTGTTTTATACAGTCTTCTTTATAATCAAAATAAATATCCGTTAAGGTTTTTCCGCCGTCTATGTATTCTCAAGTTTCAATTCTAGGGATAGTATTAATATGACATTTAACTCCTTCAATCAAATCTTCAGGTACTTTTTTATGGTGTCCATGCTTACCTCTTTGTTCTCCTTTTAATATATCTGTTGTACTATTCTTCTTCTCTATTACAGTTCTAATACATCTGTCTGTTATGTCTAATGTATTCTTAAAAAAATGTTTTACATACTTTAGTTCTAATACCGTTTAAATTAAAATAAGAAGCATTCTTCAACTTTTTATTGGAATCAACTCTCTTGTATTGATACTTAGGTATAATCTCCTCCATACTGCGAGCTATGTATTCTCTTTGCCTTACCAGTGAAGCCATGCCCCAATTAGCTTCAAATACTTGTTTCCTCAATTCTTCAGTAATTCTCTCTGAGCATTTTAAACGGCAGGTCGACTGACATGTTTGTTTTAGAAACTAAGCTGGGAAAACCTTTTTTGTTTTGGAGCTTGAAACGTATTCTTTTCCGCAGTCTTTCAATTTCTTAGAAATATAGGCAACCCTTTGGTTCTTTTTCTTTGGTTTTTCGATATTATCTATAGCTGGTGGAATATCCACTGCAATATCGTTATCTTCGTTCCCAGCACTTTGGTTATTAGAATCAACAGCGGGTGCAATATTTACTGCAATATTATTATATACATCCCCATAACTTTGGTTATTCGAAATCATTTCCGTACAGTCATTAACAAATTCTAAATTATTGTCACTTATATTGGTACTTTGAGTGGTGGCTTGACAAATATTTGGTGAATCGGGTACAATAGAAGTTGAAGATGAAATAGATGATTTGCTGGAAGATGAAGATGATGATAAAGAACTCGAAGACGACGATGAACTTGAGCTTGATCTACGGCATGTTTTCTTTTGTTATCAAGGTGCGACCTATGAAAAGCTTCAATGCAAATAAAATTTTAATTTCTTGTAATTAAAAAACAAACCAGCCTATATGTTAAACGATTATCAGTGGCCAGTATAAAGTCAACGACTGTTTAATTCAATTTAATTACATTGATATTCGCATTGCAACATATATGCACTTTATTAATACTAGCTTACTATGCCTTTCCTGGAGTGGTAGGTAGGTATACCTACTTAATGATCCGCCCACTTTGGAAGAAAGAAAGGGATACAAAGAATAGAGAGCATTAAAAATATTATCATGGTGATCACCAAAGCATAATGCGGAGCTCAGCATAATGTAGGAGGCAGTAAAACTGGCCATCAGAAACCTGGAACGGTCGCATTCAGCCTTTGGGGGGGGGTCTGGGTCAGGGTCATAATAACTGAGGGCCTAGGGTAAGTTTCTTTCGACAAACTCGATTTACTATATCGAACGCGTTCCGCGCTCCGATTGGTCCGTTTCGTGCTCTCCACCAATCGGAGCGTCGAGCGCGTTCGATGTAGTAAATCGAATTTGTCAAAAGAAACTTAAACTAGGCCCTCAGTTATTGTGACCCCCCCAAAGGCTGAATGCGACCGCGCCAGTAAAATAGCTTAGGGCCTCAGTAAAATAACTTGGGGGCCATACTAACAGTAAAGTGACTTTAGGAGTGTCATATTAAAGTTTAGCAAATATAGCAAAATTTATTTCACAAAAAAAAAAAATATATCATAGATATAACCTACTGTATTTTTGATTTCATCGTTTAGACGTTTTAAGCAGAAACTTAATAATACTTTAAATTCTCGTAAATTGTCTATTTGAGGTTTGTCAATTTGACGTGTACGAATTTGGGGGGGTCATGACTAGGGTTCCCAACTTTTTGTACGAGAAATAAAGTATATTAAGGTCGGAGAACTAAAATGTTGAGTATGTTAGAAAAGTAAATAGTATTTTATTTTTTTGACCTCTTAAAAGCATATTTTTGTAGCTTCTTGCACGATTTAACAATATATTGACATTTTTTAAATATAATTATAATTATATGTATATTCATAAGCCTCTCCACAATTTAAGTTAATATTAAAATAAACGAGAATCCGACTACCAGCGGTCACAAAAACAGTATTTTGTTTTTTTTTTTTTTTATAGAACAGTAAAAAGTATTAACGGGCGAAAAAATGTTTATTACTGTTTCTAACAGCATGGTTGAGAACCCTAGTCATGACCCCTACGAAACTTATGTTAATTTTATTATAGTCTACCTTCCAATGAATTTCTTTAATGTTTCTTTCTATTTTACAACTTACTCACCCAAAAATACAGGTGGATCAAAGTCGGCTGTTACCCGCTATATAATGGTAAATAAAGACTTGTTATTTAATGTGACATCACTGCCTGTTGGTGTGGTTTAGTTTTGCTACTCACTACTAGATGGCGCTTTTTTCAGAAAACACACCGCTAACCTGACGTTTCTAGATAACAACAAACTTCGACATCGTTCATTTGAGAAGGAGTGTAGCACTTTCTCGAAAGTTACGGATACCTCGATAATAGGTGGCGTTGGTGTCGGCTGACTATAAATACGCTTATTGCGCGGGAACCCGGCAGTCCTTTACTGAGAATAGTCAGAAAGTGTACAAACCAAATCAAAACGCGAACAAACAAACAAGTTGTACGAAAATGTCGGTGCTTCCTTACGTTTACGACCTTGAGAGACCTTTCCGCTTCGAAAGGGATTTCTTCAGACCTGAGGAATTCTTCGGATATTCTCCATTCATCAATCAGCTGATGCCCCGCGACTGCTTCGGTCCGTCATTCTTGAGGCCTTGGGAAAGTGCCTTTAGACCATGGGAGAGTCTCATCAAACCAATGGAACAACTTTCTTCAGCAATGAACAGACTCGTGTTAGACGAAGCCGGCAAAATAACCTCAGACGACGAAAAATTCCAAGTAAATGTTGATGTCCAGCACTTTTCACCTGAAGAAGTAAACGTGAAAGTGATCGATGGACAACTGATGATTGAAGGAAAGCACGAGGAGAGGCGAGACGACCATGGCTATGTGTCAAGACAGTTTATCAGGCGGTACGCGCTACCCCAAGGATGCTTGCCTGACACAGTTCAGTCAAAAATATCCTCTGATGGCGTCCTAACAGTGACAGCGCCAAAAGTCCTGGCTTTGCCTTCAACGGGAGAGAAGATTGTACCGATCCAGTACACAGGGCCCGTCAAGAACTAGGATCTCCAGAATCTAAGGCTGTTACGAAGTGATTTTGTAAATAATGTAGACTTTATTTTTCTTATAAGACTGATTTGAATCTGTGCTGTAATTGTGCTGTATTCGCCTATATTTAATAAAGTTTTGTTTAATAATCGTGAATGTTTGCGTTTTATTTTTAAAATTTGCATACACGACCAGATTTCTCACTAATATCACAGACAACGATAAGTGATCAGAACTGTTTTGTAACAAAGTGCAAATAAAATCAGATGATTCATTCATATCAGTACAGCGTAAACAAAAGTTTATAATTATTCGTTATCAATGTGGTAGTCATATTGTTATATAATTGAATTGCTGTAAATTAGAGTTGCCTATCGATAGTCGACGATCGCTAAACTATCGATAGTCTATCGATAGTTGACGTCATACATATCAATAGCGTCGGTGGCCTACCGATAGTGTCGATACTATCGAAAGTATTAGCTCCGATAGTATCAATAGTATCGATACAACCAAGACCAGAATATGTTTAGGAGTAATACTATCGATACTATATTATCGATAGTTCACACTACTAAACATATAGGCTATCGATACTTTTGATATGACGTCAAATATCGATAGACTATCGATAATTTAGCGATTGTCGACTATCGATAGGTAACTCTACTCTAAATTATTATGTTTTATACGTATTAAGGTACATAATGACAATTTAATTCATCATATGAATATACAAAGTTGGACAACTAAAGCACAAAATATCTTTTGAATTATTTCTTCAGGTCGTTGGTTCATTATTTCTTAGCTAAAATTGACCTTGCTTTTGTCTATTGTTGTATGAAAAAGAGCAGTTTTCTACGATGGATGGGAATAGTTAACTTATTGAAAGCTGCTTATTACCGATTATAATTTGTTTTTTTTTTTTGCCACACCCTAATAATACTCAATTTCTGTACCATGGGTGCGTTTAAAAATACAAATATTCACATGGACATACACCCAAACCCGCAGCAACTATCTGTAGATCATACAAATATCTGTTCCGTGCGGGAATCGAACCCGCGACACGTAGCACAGCAGTTGATCTCAACTACTGCGCCAACCGTGCCGTCGCAATATGATAATATAGTCATCTCGCCCCTAAATAAATAAATATTAGCTTTTTTTAGAACATCAATATGAGTGCCCATCACATTGGCACATGAGTCAATTTAGAAAAGTCAACAATACGTAGGTTCTTATCAAGCAACTCATATTTAATATAAATTATTTGTCTGCTAATAACTTTAGAGAAATAATAGATGATATCGAGAAAAACAAAGCGTCAACAACTATAATTTATTTAGTAACCTCTACACAAAATCGCTAAGATATATGCAAATATATGCAAACGAGTATATTAGGAACGTTTATAATATTACGACCGTGATTATGAATCACTCTTAATTTCTATTCATTGACAGTAAAGATGCGAAGGGGCTATTCTTGGATTGGCGTTGCGCCCACTGCAAGCTGCAAGTGCATTTACTGTCCATTTTCCACTGCCTTTTCTGGAGATTCGCCATCTCCTAGTTCATTCTTTGCTCCGTCTAGTTGAGTCTTGACTGGACCAGTCTGAATGATCGGCACCAGTCGCTCATTGGCGGTTTGAGGACGTTCCAATGGCGCAGTGACGGTTAAAACGCCGTCAGATGATAGACGAGACTGCACGGCCTCGATACTACAGCCTTCAGGTAACGGGTATCGCCTCACAAACTGACGAGCCACCCATCCATGCTGATCTTTCTTCTCGTCATGATGAGCCTCGACGATAACATATCCGTCAGCGGTTTTTACTGAAATATCTTCGGGCGCAAAGTGCTGCACGTCCAAATTGATTTGGAACTTGGCCCTGTCGGATTTTATTGTTGATCCAGCATCACGAAGAGCAGATGCCATTTGTTTCCAGGGTCGATAATAATCACTCGTGTATTGAGGAGCCACCATCATCAATATATCTTCTGGCGTTAGTGCTACTGCGAAATGTTGGTTAGGGAGACGTCTAGGACGCTCCATATCGAGAATATAGGGAAACAAAGACATCTTTTTCGGTATTTTCAGGCGCAAAAGAAATGCCGGCCGGCGTCAGTATTTGTTTGTACTGCGCATGACGTTCCGCGCAGTTTTAGATGCCACGCCGTGTCTGGCCAGTCGTTATAAACATTCTTCAGCAAAGAGTTTAAATGCTTTTGTGATTTAGTTCTCATTTTTTTTTAACTTTGACCCTTTTTATTAAGCTTCTAAAGTACGGAAATATCCCAAACACAAATTTTCACATACACAAAGAATTATTTCCACTCAATATAATTATTATCTTTGTTGCAATAAATTTTTACTGTTTTAAATATAGTACCGTGACTGAAAAACTGATAGACAACACACAGTCTAAACCACTGCAGATACAAACGTAAAAATTTGTTCCTTAAACGGTGTAGACGAGTAGGCACAACAAACAATTTTTGGAAATCACATCTATCGCGGGTAACCCCGTGACGCGTCTTCTAATAATACACCTAAAAGTCAACCCTAAATATACAGGGTGGAAGGGACATCGACGCGCAAACGTCGAGGACAGGTCACACATGATGCCATAATTCAAATTATTAAAGTCATTAATCTCGCTAATGATCGGTTACAGAAATTGTTATTTTTGAGCGCGCAATGTATTGCAAACAACGCGATCACATCGCTCCGCAGTGAATGTTGGCGCGCGCGGCCGCGCGCACTGTACATACCTAACTAACTAAGTACCACTCACACGTAAGTCTGCCGCGGCCGCGGGCGTTCGAGAACGTACGCCTAACGACAACATTAATACCACATAAAATCAAGTTTGATTAGTGTTGATAACCGATGATAGATACTTATTAAGTACCAAAGATAAGGAAAAAAAACAATTAATAAGATTATTCCCATAAAATAGCGATTCCGATGACGATTTAAAATAAAAAAGTTGCTTGCAAGTACATAGCGATGCAATTATGTAGGCATTAAAAAATGAACTTACAGCTCCGGGATATCTCTCCACTTAAATACGAAGTGTCTGACGCGCGTCCCCACGTACTACACCATTGCACATGAGCATATTCCCGTAGTCACGGGCACTAAAGTACTGTTCACCAAAGCATTTTAAAAGTCTGATTGACTTTGTGACTCAAAGAAATAAAACACAAGCACAGAAAATTACTTTTAAACACGAATTCACGACAAACAGCACACCCGTTTGCGCTCAACGAAAACTAGGAACTGGCAAAAATTTGATAAAGTCGGCGACATTCAAAAGAAATTTATTTTACCGACGTTTCTTTGAATTAAACCGAAATTTCTTTTAATTTGCCGCTACGGTGCCTACTATGCCTAGACCAACCACAGATCAATAAAATGATAGACTTTACAATCACATTAAGTTGTACGTACTCACAAAATAATTACGAAAATAGATCTATTTTTTTATGAAACAATAAATTAGATTGTTGAATAGCATTTAAAACTAAGGTTAATGTTGATGCCAAAAATTGATTGAAAAATACAATAAACTTATTTAAGCTTTCTTTACATCTTCTTTACTTAAATCGATAAAGGTTTAGGAAAATAATGATCCCTCATAATGAGTTTAAATAAAAGTTGTAAATAGGACTTTAATAGAGATTATTACAGCATGAGGTACTGTGTGACGCGTCTATTAGATTCATCG
The DNA here is from genome assembly GCA_947562105.1 of Shargacucullia verbasci. Taxonomy (NCBI): domain Eukaryota; kingdom Metazoa; phylum Arthropoda; class Insecta; order Lepidoptera; family Noctuidae; genus Shargacucullia; species Shargacucullia verbasci. Next base: position 15,470,009 of record OX387280.1, read on the forward strand.
GGACTGTCGAAATAGCTTTTTGCGAGACCGCTTATCGCCGCGGCCCTTTGTCGGCGCCTTTGAAGAGAATAAGTGCGCGCGCGCCGCCCGGCGTGTGTAGGTACTAGGCGGGTGTTGACCTCGCAAGTGAACTTTTCGAAACAGCTGATCAGGTAGCTCTTTCGAGTTTTATTTGCATTGCTGTTTTTTGTGAAAATAGTGAATTTATTATTTTTTAATTAAAAATCTCAATGGGTTAGATGGAAATAATGATTTTATACAGGTTGAAGTAAAAAAAACTGCAGAAAAAAACGTAAAAATTAAGGAAAAGCCGACGAAAAATTTCAACGCTGAGGGGTCCAGAATCATGTACTGAATGCATGGTAAACGTTTGTGCGTCGATGTCCCTTCCACCCATATGTCTACATTTATAACAACTCACCTATACCTATATAGTGGTTGACAAAACTATTGAACGCCATGTGACGCAATACACGTTCTAATTTGCAACATGAATTTCTGATGACGCATCGGACAAACTGTTATCATTCCCTGCAGTACTAAAGGAGATGAATAGTGTGCACACATGCACAGATAACTAGGTACAAGTTATTCACGAACACCACAAAAGCCTTACAATCGAGTACGATCAATAAAATTAGCTCAAAAACTTCGGCGTCAGAATTCTGGAATTGTTTTATGTATCTATTGGCTTCAGCCCGCGGCTTTGCCCGCTCGGTTTACGAACCCGTACATTTCTCTACTATCCTAAAGAATTGAACAACGTTGCGTAGCGGAGCTCTGTTTCGACATTCGGTCATTGATGAATGAAATAAAATTGTGCGACAACAAATATAAATGAACAATAATAATTTTGTTTGGTCCTGTAGAGAGGATGAATGAGAGGCGATTAACGAAAGGGATTTATAACGCGGTTGTTAGGGGAAATGTCAGGAGGGGCGCCCTAGAAGGACATATACGGACCTTATTAGTGATCTTCAAAAAGGCCAGGTGCGCAGTACCCACAGAAACGATGCATGAATGTAGATGAAGCAAAACGGTTATGTAAGGATCGTAGTACGTGGAATCGCATCGAACGATAGGAAAACTCGTGATATTATGTATGTATGTATTAATTGACCACACGGTCGGTGCAGTGACTTAGTGATTAGCTTTCTGCGCTAGGTGTCGCGGGTTCATTTCCCGCACGGAACAAATAGTATGATCTACAGATAGTTTTGGTTCTGGTTGTGTGTGTATGTAACATGTATGTTTGTAAACTGTACGGTACCCACGACACAGGAGAAACCCTAATGTGGGGCAACGTTGTTCTTTTTTTAACAAGAACTAGCTACTCGCCCCGGCTTCGCACAGCTGCAATTTACTATTGAAGAAAATCAAAAATACCATCAAAATTTCCGAAGTTACGGGTAGATTTTCCAAAAAAAATCTTACGTACAAACATTGTCGTGACAATTACAAACACAACAAAAAAAGAATTAGCCAAATAGGTGAAGCCGTTTTGAAGTTAGGCGCTTACATACATTTTAAGCAATAGATTTTTATTTATATAGATTGTTTACGTTGCGTCGTGGAGGTTTGCGACGATTTTCTGTAATGGATGTATGAAATAAAAGCGTGTGACACTGTGACGCCACCTCAAACTTTATACAGTCAAGTGTACATGATGAGACGTATATTGCAATGACTTTAGCTATTGCCTGTTAGGTATATTTTCATGTCCATTGCTTTATTACTAACAATTTCATTGGATTTGTAGTTTATTAGTGGCGCAATGGATATTGTTTTGTAAATAATCATGTAACTCAACACTCGTTAGTGTTATATGTTTTATAAAAGAACTAAAGTATTGTGGGTTCTTTTTTCACTTCCATCATACATTTACGACATAATATCAATTTAAAAATGTTTAAATATTACTCAACAAACAAGATAAACTCGCTGCGCCTGCCAAGTTCCATATGTGCGACAGAAAATTCTCTATTTTTAAGTAGTTTTTATAATTTTATAGAGTTGTGTATCTAATAAATGTCTTCAATACTGCATTGTCAGTTTATTTATTTAATGTTTTGTTTAAAAAATAATTAGCTTTTTGTTGTTTCAAGAAATCTATCAAAAATTACAAATGGAACTTGGCAGGCGCAGCCACGATAATAATTATATACGTATTAAATTCCTGTTGCATAACTTACAATGGGAGAACATTTTATATACCCTGTATTTTCTCATGAAGTCTTGGCCAACCTCTGCTAGTACTTATATTTAATTAAGTACCTACCTATACTGAATAAGTTTTAATTTCAAATAAACCTATCGCAGACACTTTTGAAACTTATAGCTGCACGGTTCCAAAAAATCGGTGCTATTAAAAAGGACGGACAAGGAACTTCATGGATATTCAATTTCCTATGGTCTTTACTAGCTGTTTTTCAATTGTTTTTATCAATACGGTACTCTCCGTTTCTAGTTTAGACGATATCGAGGTGAGACTCTTCTCACGTCATAATTTAAATAACAAAACCACTTAATAAAATATAGTCAAAGTCTACCTACCTGGCTAATTCAAACAACAACTGATGTTAGGGTTGCCAATTATACTGTTAAAAACAGTATTATATTTTTTTTTCGCTTGTTAATATTTTTTACTGTTCTATAAAAAATAGTATACAAAATACTGTTTTCATGACCGCTGGTATTCGGAGCCTCGTTTATTTTAATATAAACTTAAATCGTGGAGAGGATTATGAATATTTTAAGAACGAATAAATTTTGCGTGAAGTTCCAAAAAATATGTTTTTAAAACGTCAAAAAAATAAAATACTATTTTCTTTCTAAAATACTGGTCATTTTAGTTCTCCGACCTTAATACAGATTATTTCTGGTACAAAAAGTTGGAAACCCTAGCTGATGTTTGATTTCAAGGGCGAATGCAGCGAATGATTCAGAGTCGGTTTATCGGTATATTTATCGATTGAATGGAGCGAGACAGAAATACATGGAATGTAAAAAGTCAGATAAGGATGGATGGTGGATGCACTCAGTTGCCTCTAGCCCCCAGCTATTGTACTCGCTTGTAATATTATCAAATAATAACAATACGTAATACGACGTAACAACAGATAAAAACATAAAAATTTTCAACTCGTAAAATGAAATTTGAATATATAAGTATTTAGTAATCTATGATTCGAACTGATTTGTAACATAAATAATCAGTTTAACGAAATTCCAACATTGAAAACAAGCAAAACTGAATTTATATATAAGTAAAAAAAAAAAATCACAAGCGGTACCATTCCTATTAAACAATTGATAATCAACAGTGTTATTGAAGATAAGCTCAACTATACTTAAACATCTATAAGTACTAATATTATAAAGAGGTAAAACTTGTTTATAATTTTGTTTGAGGGTGTAATCTCCGGAACTAATGATCCGATTCTAAAATTCTTTCACTGGTAAAAAGCTCAATTATTCCTGAGGCTATAAATTATACATTGCGCGTAGGTTACCCGAACGAATTCGCGAACAAAAGCTAGTAATCAATAAACCCCTTTTCAACTATTGCGTGTACAAAATCACTTACTGCATTGGAGTTTTAGGTTAGCTATACCTACTCGTTTTGTTTAGGTATTTAACTAAAGGTAAACAATCTTGATGTGTCTTTTTAATATTTTTTGTTTAAAAACTCAGTTTAAAAATAAAACGCGACTAAAAACCATTGTAAAACAACAATAACGATTACCAAATCAATTGAATCACTAGTTTAAGCAGTAGTTTATTTGTTTAATATGTGTTTGTGTAAAAAGTCACATCAAGATTGTTTACCTTTATTTAAGTACCTAAACAAACCGAGTATAGTTCTGTGAATTATATCACTTACAATAACGATTGGTAACGTACCTAACGTCTAGGTAATAACTATATATATCAATTTTTATAAGTAGTTAAGTACCTATTTAAATTGTATTAAAGAAAAATATTGTAGGTAAATGTTAAAAAGTTGGCATTCTACATTGAGTTATTATTACTACGCAATTCTATTATTTTTTTATGAGATCTTTCCTTTAGAGACTTATTATCGCTAACCAACTGCAAAATCACGTTGCCTAGGTATAGGTAACTATGTAGGTAGGTAGGCAATTAAGTAAAATATTGCAACATGATTTTGATCTTGATTTCCAAATATACCTTGTTTATTATCCTTCAGATTTAGGTATTACGCCGTATAATAAATCTGACTCAGCTATTTTTTACTATAATGTTGTCTTTGTTTATTACGTTACAACTCTACATTTATGGAACCATAAAATAATCACTGTCTATAGAAATATTTTCTGGAACAAGTTTTTACGGAATGAAACATTCCAGAATTTGGGTAAACTGCTATGCTATTCGACGCTAGATGGCGCTAGGGGTAGTACCGTCAGATATTACCAACATTCGGTAATACTCATATTGAGCGATTTGTGACTCCCATTAACATTTAAATGATTAAATGGCAGTTTAACTTGAATTTTCGGCTCGGAACTTCGAAAACTCAATTTTCTAAAGTATTAATTCATATTGTAGTAAAGGTTGTTAATATAAAAAGTCAATTAAACAAAAAATAATAATTGAGTTTTGAGAAATAAACGAATATTTGCTAATTACATAAAACAAGCTGTTGCCCGCGACGTGACTTCTTCTGCGTGTTTTTTGTGTTTAATTAGCGAATTTCTGCAATGGTAAAATAAGCCTATGTCCTCCAGATTCCAGGCTACTTCTTTGTAAAATTCTTTAACGATCGATTCAGTGGTTTAGTCATGATGAGGTAACAGACAGTTAGAGTTACTTTTGCTTTTATTATAGTGTGGATTTGGTCAACATCATTAACTACTAATTTATTAAGTTGGATTTTTATGAATATAGGTAGCAATTTACATTCATGTCATTATTCTCCCAGTTCCAATACTTTAAATACATATTGGGCAAGAATCTAATAAACACTAGCTCTAATCATTAGTAAGTATTATTTCAAAAGTTGTGTTGTAAATATTAATAAAACTATACAATTTATAAAAAAAACAGCCATTTTTGTTATTTCATACAATTACAAATTTATAAATGAGACATTTTATTAAGAAATAATTTGTTTGTTGAAAGATAACGAAACATTTTTGATAATATGTTAAATCATAACTCATTAGTTTTTTTAATGTTTGATAGTCCTTCAAAATGTTTTAAACCCCTGACAACGGCACGCATGCGCGAACTCGCGAAGCAGCTTGCACTTTCTAGATTCACATTCGAGACCATTCTTTCCGTTACTAGATGGCGCCCCCGTCGATATAAATACACAGCTAGTCTCTAGTCGGGCATTCAGTTCGATATTGAAAGCGAGCGAAAGCATCTAGAAAAGTTTTGACTATTCCAAGTACTTCTACACGGTTATTATAGTTACGAAGTGGATTAAAAAGTATTAAAAATGTCATTGTATCCGTTTTTCGTTGACTACGAACGTCCGAGACAGCGTCGTCTACTTGATCAACACTTCGGCTTAGGATTAACACCGCAGGACCACCTGACGATCATCGCAGTACCCCAGGCTAGCCGTGATTACTACAGGCCCTGGAGAAACCTTCAGGCTGCAGCCCAGGACGCCGGCTCGACCATCAGAGAAGACAAGGAGAAATTCCAGGTGAATTTAGACGTCCAGCATTTTGCACCTGAAGAAATATCTGTGAAGACTGTTGATGGGTATTTAGTGGTTGAAGCAAAACATGAAGAGAGGCAGGATGAACATGGATTTATATCAAGGAGCTTCTCGAGGAGGTACGCTTTGCCCGAAGGTGTTGACCCTGACTCGGTCCTCTCCAAGTTATCTTCTGATGGTGTTTTATCTATCACGGCGCCGTTGAAACCGCCTCCGAAGGTATTGAATGAGAGGGTGGTTCCAATTGTCCATACCGGTCCAGTGAAGAAGCAGGAAAGCAAGGAGGAACAGGCGTAGAACGTTCCAGATTACTTTGTGGATTCCTAATTTAAATCATTCCGCGTTGTGATTTTGTGTTGTGAACTTGTTTATTTAAATTGTGTGAGATTTTGAAATAAATGACGTTGTAGTCATTAAATTGCTATCTTTTTTGCTACCCAAATTCTTCGTAATAGGTAATATCCATTTTACCTACAATGTTATTTCAACGGAGGTATACGTAGATACCTGTACTCGTTTTGTTTAGGTATTTAACTAAAGGTAAAAGATCTTGATGTGTCTTTTTAATATTTTTTGTTTAAAAATTCGGTTTAAAAATAAAACGCGACTAAAAACTAATGTAAAACAATGATTACCAAATCAATTGAACCACTAGTTTAAGCAGTAGGTAGTTTGTTTAATATGTGTTTGTGTAAAAAGTCACATCAAGATTGTTTACCTTTATTTAAATACCTAAACAAATCGAGTATAGGTTCTATTGGCAGTATTTTTAGATACCTATCTAAGTAACTTTAAAGCAATTATTGTAGGGCTCCCTAGTCTCCACTATTATCAAAGTCCTCAATCATTTGGATACACGATGACGACCTACTGCGTCGTCCTAATTCCGATTTATACGCACTCAAGATTTCTGCCTTCACCATAATATCATGCGACTAATATGTAGAATCAGGCAAAAAAAAAACTCACCTCTAATTAGCTTGCACGCAGTAGGAATTGAAATCTTATATCACAATCATAAAGTACACTTTTGTTTTCGAAACGAGCCAATCTGTTCATTCCACGTCGGTGTTGGAGCCTGTAGATATAAGTTTTATTTGTTTGTTACCCTCCTACTATGGTCATAGTATGGTACAGTGTAGCGGATGCAATCATTTAGGTGCCTCACTGGTAAAAGATCAGATAAGTAAAACCTTTGCCCTAGTTTATGGCAATAAGGACTACAAGGTCAACAAAGGTCGTTGACTTTGTCAAATAGACTACATAGGCAGTGGCGGTCCGAGGGGGGTTGTGGGAGTCATGACCCCCCAAAATCGTATAAGCTCACTATAATACACGTCCATCCCCCCAAGTCACACACTAGGTAACCTAAGATCTAGTTCGGGTCTATAGGTACTATAGCAATTTAAAAAAATTACACTACGTTCGTCAAGCGGTTTCGTGTGCCTGACCTAGGATAACTTATTGTTAGATAGGTACCAGTACCTAATCGTCGGTGCGCAAGTATCATTTTTTAATGCTCTAAAACATTACCATTACTATACCGTTATAAAATCATTTTAATATTAACCATTGCATAGTGTAAACAGCAGCTTATTCTAAAAAAATAATGGGACAAAATCGTTGCGAATAGCGCCATCTCTGAGCATATTATTTTAACACTTTCCATTTAGTACTGTACCAATGTACTTAGTTCATCCATTCAATAATAGATGGCGTTAAAATAAAAGTATTTAGTTCTCAATAAACGGCGCTAGCATCGCCTCTTATAATTTATATAAATTTAAATTATATCAACATTGATTGTCGTTGTTCTAGAAATATTATTTCGATATGATTATCTTATCATCTAATGTCTTAATAATCTGTACAGTGCATGTTTATTTGGCAGACTCCACTCCTCTTTTTCGATAGGAAACAGATTATTATTAAAAAAAAACCTCAATGTCCTAATATGAATTATAAACATTTTATAGATACCTCAAAAGTATGTCTGTAGATTATTCAAATATATTATTAGAATAGAACCACAGCGGACAAACACTTAACCACTGTGTGTGCCTAACGCGCCATCATCAATCGCATTGTGATCTGATAAATAGCCCTGAGTTAAGAGTAGGAAACGTCTAGAAAAAGTTTATGCTACGTAGATTTTCTCCGAGAGTTATCAGTTATCTAGAGTAACTACTTAATTCATGTTACAGGTCATCTGTCTATCTCTTCGGGTAATAAACCTTATCCATAAAAACACGTGTCAAAAAGGAGCAAACTTCTCGTCGACAGATCAGCGTATGAAAATTTTAAAAACATAATCTTTACCCAGTCCAATTAACATAACATAGTATCACGGATTTATCATAATCATTTAAAGGGTTAAGCGGACTATTATTGTTCACCCACATTTCGCCGGTGTTGTTATTAATTTCCATATATGTAATAGGAGGCGAGCCTATTGCCATCTATCGGGCACAATTCTAAACTCCGTGCTACTGAGAATTTTTTCAAACTTAAACTTATTTTTTTTACTAAGTTATGTTGTTCAAAAATGGCATGCGCCTGCGCGAACTTGAGAATTTCAATAACACTTGTAATATGTACGTAATTGTTGTATTGTCCTAATCTCTGTAAATAAAAATAAAAATCAATTGCCACATGTATGACGGAGCATCACTTCAGAAAAGCATGACCGATTTGGCAGATTTTTTTTTGTTGTGTTCGTAATTGTCAGGTATTGTCAGGACTTTTCAGAAAACCCATGGAAAAAGTCGGAAATTTTGATGGTATTTTTGTATGAAAATCTCAGTATTGTCTTCATTAGTAAATTGCACACGTGAGAAGCCGGGGCTGGTCGCTAGTACAATATAAATCTAGTAAATATTTCTTTTGTACATTGTTGTACATTTTAACATGGACGCACCATGTTAAAATTATTTGATTTTTGATTTCATGTAGTGTACAGTCAGCCTCAAAAAGATGCATACAACGAGCGAAATTGAATAGTGAATTTTGCAAAAAAATTGTAATTTAAAGAACAATATCAAATTTTGCAAAAAAATTGTAATTTAAAGAACAATATCAAATTTTCACACAGGATATCTGCGGATATAATTTATAAGAATATTTGTCGCAGATATCCTGTGTGAAAATTTCTAAAGAAACAAACAAAGAAACAAACAAACTAGCTCATTTGAAATTCACTTTTGAATTTCGCTACCTGTATACCTACGTCTTTTTGAGGCTGACTGTACGTGTAAGCCATTTTAAAAAAGAAATTGTTGATTATAAAATTTTAGATATACACGATAATTAATTTTACAATATTAAGAATACTAAAGCATATAAAGTGTATAATATAAACAATGTATCATAATAAATATTAAATCCTTACAACGCAATTTAATTGTAACCATAAATGATTCATTGAAGGAAACAGATGTCGTTCTTATGAAAAATAAACAATGACTTATTTTTGTTTACAATTTTATTCGTATAGGCCGAGTACACATTTCTTATTTTTAACTAGCTATGGCCGTGACTTCTCTCGCGTGGATATCGAATGCTCGCGAAAATTTTATGTACAATAGCGTGTGAAGTATTGCTATAGTAAAGTCTCATCAAAATCGGTCTACTGGTTTTTAAGTTATAAGTGTACAGACAGACAGACAGTTTTATATAGAGAAAGAACAAGAAGATAGAGGCACACTGCGACGTATTGTCTTTGAATCCAAACTTTGGAACGGCTGTGGTATCCAAATAGTGCGAAACATTTCAGAAAGTCATTTATTATTAGCTCTGCAAAAGTACTCAAATATAGTAGGACTATGTCGTACAGTTACCGACATTAGCTGGTGAATTTATCGTTATTTTGAAATATAAGTAACTATTGCACTAGTTGATTCAGTTATATTAATAATACTATAATAAAAAGTGACGAAATTTGTATGATTTCATTCATAATATTGACGACACGGTTGGTGCGGTGGTCAAGCAATTAGCTTTCTGCGCTACGTGTCGCGGGCTCGATCCCAGCATGGAACTAAAATTTGTATGATCTACAGACAGTTGTTTCGGGTCTGGTTGTGTGTATATGTGACATGTGTGTTTGTAAACTGTACCCACGATACAGGAGACATCCTAGAGTAGGTTAACGTTTAAAAATAACGTTTAAAATTGTGTACAATCATCAGCTACTTTTTTCGCTGATTGCACCTAATCACGCATTACAGTTTAAGCGTCCTAATATAGTAACATTAAGTAAAAATGAACTTTATTCGTAAGTTAGTTTCATAACTCGACAAAAGTTTCTACTTCAATGTTAAAAATAATTGCATTGCATCTTCGTATGTTGCATGTTTAAAAAACGCATCCTATTACCTGGTATCGTATGGTTTTATACACAACTATGTTACAATATAAGAAATGTAAAACGCCAATTATTAAAATAGCTGTTTACATGCATCTACACTACTGCTAATCTCTCCGGGTCCAGTCATAAGCAATAGGTACAATATCTATACCAACCAAAGATCAATCAGAAATATACCTTAGGGCTATTGATATTCGGTTGAAAACGACCGTAGTATAGTAATACGGTTTCTTAGAAAATCCACGAGCTCATATTCAGTGCAGACAAAATTGTTTGCTCAGTCCAGAATGTGGTGATAACGATGATAACCTATGAACCTATGTCCGGCCATATAAGACGCTGTGGTCACTCCCGCGCACCAGTGATTCACGAACTTCTGAGGCAAAATGATCGCTTTGCTATTGTTTGGACTCATCGCGGGGGCATGCGCGGCCCCACATTACAACTTCGGGGCTCCCCGAGGGCCTTCTTCGTTCTACCCCCACTTCCAGACGCACTTAAGTCCTTACTCCAACGAAAACATCTTCGACACAGGAAGATTCTGGGCTGACTTATCGAAAGAACTGAAAGAATTGGATGACATGCTTAATGACTTCTCCCGCCGCTTCCCCACCAGCTTGTCTCAAGAAGGAGTCGAAGGTACAGAGTACAAAATAACTATTTCTCTGCCAGAATTCGAGGAGAAAGACATCGTTGTGAAGGCTCGTGAAGGATTGCTGATGATACAAGCGAGCCACAAGTACTCGCAAGGCAGTGAGAGGAACTACTTGGACGTCAGGACCCTGCCTGATAATGTGAATGTGACCGGCAACTGGATCTTTGATAAAGGAATTCTGAAGATTACATTCCCCTTGAAGGAGGGTGTGAAAGCTCCCGAGTCTCCTGAAGTGACTGAAACTTCGACGGAACAAATTGGTACCACAATACAGCCAGTATTTGGAGGAAGTCGAGAGGAAATTGAGACGAATGTCAATGAAGTTAGTCAAGATGCTGACGTCGGCTTAGGCAGAGGAGACCTGGACAAGGAATCTGCGCTCAAGACTAATGAAATACCCAACAGGAACACAGTAGAAGCTACTACTTATGCTGTAGATCTTAAAGACGAAGTGGAATTTGTGCCGGTTAGATATTAGGGAGTGTTTTGAAAATAAAAGTTTTTTAAAAACAGTATGGTTGTGTTTTTTTCCGTTAGTGGATTTACTTAGAATTACGTGTCATAAAATTACTTAATGGTCTTTGTATAATGTAGTGGAGTGTTTATTAATGTTTTAAACCGACTTCATCCGACTTTTTTTGTGTATATTTGTTCGGGCATAACTTCTTTGTTGAAGAACCAATTTTAATGATTCTTTTTGGTTTGGATTCACTATAGCTTCGATGTTGTCTCGTTTAAATTCGACAAGCATTTTGCTTATCAATAAGCATGCATAACAAAACGAAAAGTAACAAAGAATAGTGCAAAAGATAATGTTTAGCAAACACAGTAATTATTATGATAATTATGTTCATGAGCCTGATGTAACTGATAATAATTAATTCGCTGCTTCAACCGCAATCGAATTTGTGTGTAATATTTGTGGAAAATAGCCGAAAAATGTAAACTACAGCTACAAATTTTCTTTAATTTTATGCGTGATGGTCAAAATGTTAAATAATACATGCGGAATATTCCAATCATAACATAACATAGCATCACGCCTGTATTCCCGGAAGGGTTAGGCAGAGGTTTAATATAGTGCACTCACATTTCGCTGATAGTAAGTCCCATGTTATATCGGCGAGCTTATTGCCGTTTACCGGGCACAGTTCCAGACTCCGTGCTGCTACTGAGAACTTCATACAGAAAAATCCAATAACATTTTCCCCGACCCAGGAATCGAACCCAGGACCTCACGCTCAGCAATCGCGCTTGCGATCACCAGACCAATGTGTCAGTCAGTATATTCCAATCAATTTTTTTTTTATTGATCCATCTGTCTTATCTGGGCAAAGGCCTCTCTTAAGATCTTCCACACAACTCTTTCCTACTCCTCGAACTGACCTTTCTGGTATGAGCTTGTTACCTCGCTCCCTCTTTCTAGGTTACCCTCGGTGGTGTCGCACATCCCCAAGCACCCACTGAGTAGAGCTATTGGCAAAATGACATTAACAAAAAATAGGCAAATCACTTAGAGACATAAAAATAAGGATGAGTCTACACATTAATGAAGCACATTCTTTGTTATTAAACAAGGCTTTATGACGTCAACACAGCCTTTGTGAAATAAATAGAAATCAGATTTATATTTACAAACAAATTTGTCGTCATTTAAAATGGTATAATTAGCCTCTATTGGTTTAGACTGTGCCGACCCAACCATATTTGGTAGAGGCTAGGACAATTAATGATATTAATAAATAATTTGATATTACTATATTTAGTTATATAGCAGATCAGTCGATCTGCGAGTTTAAGCAGCGCTTGACGCGGTTAGGCCTTGGTTGGGTGACCATTCTTCACATATCGAGGCCCCTCCGTGACTCGGAAAGCACGTTAAGCAGTTGGTTCCGGGTGTCTTATGAAAACTTATGACAGTTGTTACGGGTGTCAGTAGCCCAAAAGTCTGATAACCAGTCTAACCTTAGAGTATCAGTGTCTCCCAGTTACTGGGTGGTGGAGTTCAGAAGGTAGTCGCTCCGTGTAAAATACTGATATTCAGCCGCAACCGGTTAGATTGGAAGCCGACCCCAATGTAGTTGGGAAAAGGCTAGGCAGATGATGATAAGGTAACAATAAGCATTACGCCTTTAGTCCCTTAAGTTATAGACAGAGGTCTGCTATTTATAATATAGGTACCTAAATTTCGCCAATCCGTTATTTAATCTTATAAAATAGCCTCACTATTGCTATCTACCGGGCACCATTCCAAAATCAGTGAAACCCAATTTGTCTGACCTGGGGATCCAACCCACGACCTTGCGTTCATCAGCCGCGGTTGCTACCACTAGGCTAGAGGTGGACAATATTAGTTTCAATATTAATTTGAGACTATTTAGATGACAAAAACGCTTGGGATTGAGCCGTTCTTTAGCCATTACTTTTTTTTTATATACAATTTTTGCCATTAATTAGTATATTATTTACATCATTATTTTGATATTGTAATGTCGTTTAAATTGAAATGATTTCTTATATATAACCGCTATACATTGTAAATGTGAGTGAGATCTAAGCTGAACGCTCTTAATTTCATTAATTCTCACGATAACTGATTCATGCTTGCACTCTGTTGCGACAGGTTAGCTCAAATAGTTATGGCACTTTCTTCAAAAGGCTATTCCACCCTATATTTGTCTCACATAAACCCTTACATCATTACAATCTGTCTGGACTTTAAAATAGACTTTGACTATTGAGTTTGTTTCGGCGTTTCTTCTCAGGGATAGTCATAGGAAGTGCCGACGCCATCTAGTTTAAAAAAGACGTGTAAAAGTGATTGAAAAATCCTAATTGCAAAATAAATAATTTCATTTCATTTCATAGTAATAGTAAATAATTTGAAATTTATGTTTCCGGTCTTTGTTAAAAAAAAATGAATTAATAAGTTAACAGAAATACTGTCTATCACATTTTACTACAAGGAAGCTTGTGGTTTGAAGTACCGTCACTTGTTTTACATATAACCCTACTAATCCTATCCTATCCTATCCTACTTCCTAGTAATATTATCCTACTAATATTATAATCCTACTTAATATTATAAATGTGAAAATTTGCGAGGATGGATGGATATTTGTTACTCAATCACGCCAGAACGGCTGAACGGATCTGGATGAAATTTGGCACAGAAATAGATTATAGTCTGGAATAGCACATAGGCTACTTTTTATCCCGGAAAAATGTACGGGTTCGTTAACCATCCGGGCGAAGCCGCGGCCGGAAGCTAGTGCAATATAGATTAAACTTAATTCTGTGTAAATAAACGTCACATTTTCACACGCGCGGTTTAAATGTTCTGTTGTAGTGCAGTATATAATTTTTTCTATCTATATAAAATAAATGTGTTCCCTATGGACTCCTAAACGGCTGGAGCGATTTTAATGAAATTTTTAGGTAATCTTCAGATCAGTTCAGCGGGTGATCCTGTGAAGATTGGTAAATATGAGTCTTTTTTTGCTTTTTGGTAATTTATTGTGCTACCCGTGCGAAGCTGGGGCGGCTCGCTAGTATGCTTAGAAAATACAATGTCTTTTGGACTCATTACTGAGATTTCTTTGCTATAAACATTTGCGAAAATATTTATGCCCAGAGGCCCTAGTGTAAGTTTCTTTTGACGAATTCGATTTACTACATTGAACGCGTTCGGCGCTCCGATTGGTCCGTTTCGTGCTCTCCACCAGTCGGAGCGCCGGACGCGTTCGATGTAGTAAATCGAATTTGTCGAAAGAAACTTACACTAGAGGTACAGATTGTGTTATAATTAGCGCATTAGACCGTAAAGACGTTAAGAAATCCACGACGTCACCATCACAGACGAAATTGTTCAGTACTCTCCAGAATGTGGCGATAACGATGATAACCTATGAACCGATGGCCGTACATATAAGACCCAATGGTCACTCCCGCGCACCAGTAATTCACGAAGTGCGAAACAAAATGATCGCGTTGCTGCTGATCGGATTCATCGCGGGGGCATGCGCCGCCCCACAATACGACATTGGAGCTCCATCATTCAAGTTCCAGATAAACTATCCGAACTTCCAAATGCAGTTACAACCTTACTTGAACGAAAACACGTTCGACACAAATAAATTCTGGAATGACTTGTCCAAGGAATTATGGGAGTTTGATAATATGCTTACATACTTCTCTCGTCGCTTCCCCACCAGCGTGTCTCAAGAAGGAGTCGAAGGTACAGAGTACAAAATAACTATTTCTCTGCCAGAATTTGAGGAGAAAGACATCGTTGTGAAGGCTCGTGAAGGACTGCTGATGATACAAGCGAACCATAAGTACACGGATGCCCTTGAGAGGAACTACTTGGATGTCAGGGCCCTGCCTGATAATGTGAACGTGACCGGCGACTGGATCTTCGAGAAAGGAGTTCTGAAGATTACATTCCCCTTGAAGGGGGCTGTGAAAGCGCCCGAGTCTCCTGAGGTGACTGAAATATCGACGGAACAAATTGGTACCACAATACAGCCAGTATTTGGAGGAAGTCGAGAGGAAATTGAGACGAATGTGAATAAAGTTAGGCAAGATGCTGACGTCGGTTTAGGCAGAGGAGACCTGGACAAGGAATCTGCGCTCAAGACTAATGAAATACCCAACAGGAACACAATAGAAGCTACTACTTACGCTGTAGATCTTAAAGACGAAGTGGAATTTGTTCCAGTTAGATATTAGGGAGTGTTTTGAAAATAAAAGCTTTTAGAAACAGTATAGTTGTGTTTTTTTCGTTAGTTTATAGAACTACATATTTTCAAGTTATTAGTGGAGTGTTTTTTATATTATGTGGCAGAAATGGACTGCTCCCTTGGTCTAGCGACCGCAAGCGCAGCTGCGGAGCGTGTGGTCCTGGGTTCGATTACGGGGTCGAGAAGTGATATTCGGATTTTGTGTTAGAGGATTCTCTGTAGGAGCGCTGGGTTTGGAATTGTAAAGTGTATATATATATATACATGGGCAATAGGCTCCCCCTCAAAGGTCATTAAAAATCACTACATATTATAAAGTCCCCCCGCCTCTGTCTATTTGAACGCGATAAACTCAAAAACGACTGAACGAATTTTCATACGGTTTTCACCAATGGACAGAGTGATTCATGAGGAAGGCTTAGGTGTATAATTTAATAAAGTTTTTTGTAAATTGACTGAAATATGACGATGATAGTTGAAGATGTCGGAAAAAATCATGCCGACTGGGACCTTTATTGGCGTGCGCCGCGTAAACCAGTAGAATATTATATCCTCATTGAATTAAATTAGACCATCGTTTTAGAAAAACAATTTAAAAATGTAGGCGTATATGCTCTGCTACCCGTGCAAAGCCGGGGCGGGTCGTTAGTTAATAATAATTTGTTACTAGACAAGGCTTCATGACGTCACGCAAGCCCTTGTGGAATAAACAGATATCAGACTTGTATTCATAAACAAATAATTAATCTGTCGTCACATGCTATGCTATAATATGCGTCCATGTTAACTTGAGACCTCGCACTGTACTGCGTTGTACCGCACTGTATATAGACTCAGGTCTCAAGTTATTGTGAACGTAAATATAGCTGCAACTGTACTGTACACATACAACTGACTCATTGGTCTATTAGTCGCAAAAATGACTGCCGAGTTTGAGGGGTGGTTTTCCGGGTCGGGCAAAGTGTTATCGAGTTTTTCTGTATGGAAATTCTCAGTAACAGCACGCAGTTTGGAATTGTTTGTGTGTGGAATTTGGAATAAATGTTATCTTTGTAAGTAATGATAAGTAATTAAGCATCTTTGTTTACCAAGACTAAGATAAGGTCTAATGTATATCATTTGTGACATTACTGTTCATTATGATAACCTAATATATTGCTATAATCTGTTAGCTTTAGTCTTGTTTGGCTAAATAAATACGCATTACAATGATGTATTAGGCAGTACTCAGGATCCCGATTCTCTTCAGGCTCGTTTGCGTTTGCAATAATAACAAAATGTCAGACAGTAGGGAAGACATTATTTGTGTTCTATTGCTTACATCATAATATATTAAGTTTTATTCTAAGATATTCTTGTTAAACCCTTCTAAGGTTTCGTGACGGTTCTGGTTCCTCAGGGGTGGTTGACTGATTAACACAAAAATTCGGTCGTTCTTGGGAGTGTAAAGAGTGTGGAGTTAGGCCAACGATACCCCAAGACCTGGGTAACTGTTATTGAAATAACGAAAATGATAGAAAAACTTTCGAGTCTACTATTAATGAAGGAAAATCTTAACATCGCCATTCACGACGTCATTCAATTTGAACAACGCCATCTATTCGATTTTAAATTCCACGCGTCCGAAGTCGCGGGCAAAAGCTAATCTTTTATACATATAAATAAAAATCAATTGTCACATGTATGACGGAGCATCACTAGAGAACAAGTCAGCCGATTCGGCTGATTTTTGGAAATTGATGGAAAATCCACGGAAAATGTCGAAAATTTAGATGGCACCCGTACAAAATAGGTGTGGCTAGTTTGGATATAAAAATGAGATTTAGACAGATATTCTTTTCACAGAAAATCATAGATTCATTCGAACAATATGTTATTTAATTAATGGTTAGGTTTAATAAAGGTAGTTATACAATATTTATTTAAAACCCTTTAAAAAAGCTATTATATGTTAGCAGCGGCGTGCCCAGAGTTTTTAGACAGGGTAGGCAGAAAATTTTAAAAGCTTACTTAAAAACATACCAAGTTCATGTTGGTTTTGGTTCGTGGTCTTGTCGATTATATAATGATGTATATGATTTGCCACCTCAAATATATTATGATAAATATTTATCTGAGTCATGTAGGGTAGGCAGTGTCTTTTTGTCTTTATGAACCGCACGCCAGTGTATATTAGAAATCTTCAGCTGTTTCTGGCGGATCTGTAATATTTTTTTTTTGTTCGCCTGGGCCTACCTACATGTTTTTGAAACGCTATAAAAATATTACTTTCGGTTCCTCACAAATCTTCATCTATATCTGATGACTTTTGTTCACAGAACCGGGTTTATGTGATATTAGGATGAGAAGCAATGGTAAGACAAAGCCACAAATTGATCTTTGATTAAGTTAATGTATGATATTAACTGTTATTGTCTATGCTGACTGCATTAGGGCACTAAATTAGATTGTCGCGATTTATTGCTTACCTATATACTATAATTAACATAACATAGCATCACGCCCGTATCTCCGAAGGGTTAGGCAGAGGTGTACAGTACAGGTGTTACTAAATCTTATGTAGGTAATAGGGGCGAAGCCTATTGCCATCAACCGGACCAAGTAGTTTGAAACTGAGGATTTCCATACAGAAAAACCGAATAATACTTTGCCCGACCCGGGAATCGAACTCACCTCAGAAGTCGCGCTTGCGACTACTAGATTAACGATCTTTGATTATTGAAACTGAATTTTTAGGGAGCCGCGGAACCAGGTAAAGTGCGATCACCCATGAAAAAGGTTGCGAAAGTCTGCCTTAGTTTGCCAGTCTCTCTGACACTGACGGTACCTGTAGCGACTACTATCACAACATGGCAGAAAGTAAACCGCCATCTATCGGAGTGAAGCTACAACAACAAACCCTGAATCGCACTATGAGAGTTTACAACGATTCTAACACATATACAAATGTCCGACATCAACCGTCGGGCTTCGACTCGCCAGGCTAACCACCTTGTCTGGTCGGAGGATCCTCCTTTTTCAATGGGGGACACCATACCTCGTTCTGCCATAGTACCATAAGAGGTCATTTAATTGAGACCTATGTACATAATACCTGCATATGCATTGTTCCAGTCAAGGCTCGGAAACCGGTTAAATTTTCGAATCGATTTAGCCATAAGTACTCGTACATACGAATCTAATATTTCGGTTTCGTTCCTGGTAAACCGTTATATTTAGCGTTATTTTGAAATAATTTTCTTTTTAAGGTTAGTATTCATTAACCGTTATAAACCGGTATATGGTTCTATCTTAGGATATTTTTGAAGTACCGCCGATGCGGGATGAGGGGTCTAGGTGGGTGCACCGCCGCGACACACTGCAGATCGCTGCCGCGCTTGACTTAAACCGGTTTATTTTGGTTATAGAATGAAATGATTATCGGTTTCGTACTCTACTCGAAAAAGTTGCGCGACTGCTTAAAAAACCGGTTTTAAACCTGTTAATTTTGAACCGATTCCGAGCCCTGGTTGCAGTATCGTGGGTACTTTACTTCATTACACCCACAAGTGTAGAAGAGGTGGCTAATAATGTAGATAAGCCAGATCTAGGACACAAATATAAACTTTAAACTTACTTAGTTTCAACTTAGAACTTAGATAACACACGCCCGAATTAAGTTCATGTCTGAATTACCATAAGGTTACGACTGAGGATTAAATTGCTTTTTAAGTTACTATAACTTAGCCGCAGCGTCTGTAGATCTGTTAATTACATCATTTTCTTAACTTGAATGATTCTGCTTCTTATTTAAAAGTCTGGCTCTTGTCGGTGTTAATGATGAAGTTCTTTTCATTTTTCTCTGTTCGGTGCAGTCTCCTATACCTCTTTATAAGACATGGTGGCAACATTTTCCTTTATTTGGCTCATGTAACTTACCCTTGGTCTTCCTCTCCCCCTCATTCCATCTTTCCTTCAATTTGTTTTTAGTGAAACTGTTATGTTGTAAGATGAATGTTTAATGAATAACTGTCTATTGAACGATTCAAGTGAGCAGTGGCGTGAGGTGCATAAAGACGAAAAGACTACTCTACATAACTCAGATAAATATTCATTATAAGATATTTTAGGTAGCAGATCACAAACATCATTATTTAATCGACAAGACGACTAACCAATACCAATATGCAGTAGGTATTACTGGTAAGTAAGCTTTTATTTTTTTTTGCCTACCCTGTCCAAAATCTCTGTGCACGCCACTGCAAGTCAGCATAAACGAAACTTGAGAGATAGGATGTGTATTGGAGTTCTTTAATGGCTTTCAAGTTCTAGTTGTGGAAGTGAAGATAGATTGTTCAGCTAAATTTGTACCTCGTCATAATCCTGATACAGCAAAAAAATCCATACTTAAAGTTACTTTGATAGATAAAAGTTTGATGTTCACCTTCATCGTCATTTCAAGAAATCACGGCTATATTCCCTGAAGGGTTAGGCAGAGGTGTATTGTTCTACACCAACATTAATTTACCTATGTGTAATAGGGTAGAAGTCTATAGGCATCTATCCGGCAAAGTTTTAAACTCAAGAATTTCTCAGTAAAAACTGCCCGAACCGGGATTCGAACTCAAGGTCTCACGTTTACTAGTCCCGCTTGCGATCGCTAGACTAGCATTTTGGCTGCAAGGTCAGCAACAATGACAGATCCTCTGAACCTTAAGCGCGGCTTATAGTCGGCTTCCGAGGCTAGACTAGTATTCCAAAAACATTTTTTCTTCTTATTGGTATTCTGCCAATTGGTTTTCTCAGAAAATAGATTTCAGTACCCGTTAAAGGAGCCAAGTTATTCATTTATAGGGAGGGTACGGCCATATACCATATTGTACGATGCCCATGGGGGACATACGGTGGAACATTATAAGTCCTCGTTGATCCGGAGATCAATATTAGATTTTATTATGTTTTACTGTACGAATATCCTCATAATCAGCATATAATATTTATATCTGGGGGGAGGGGAGGGGGTCTAAGTTCTCCATTGCCTCATTGGTCTAGTAGTCGCAAGCACGACTGCTGAGCGTGAGGTCCTGGGTTCGATTCCCGGATCGGCCAAAGTGTTATTGGTTTTTTCTGTATGGAAATTCTCAGTGGCAGCACGGAGTCTGGAACTGTGTCGAGTAGATGGCAATAGGCTCGCTCCCTATTACATGGGACTCAATAACAGCATCGGTGAAATGTGGGTGTACAATAGTACACCCTTGCCTAACCCATCGGGGAATACAGTCGTGATGCTGTGTTATGTTACGTTACGTTTTAAGTAGGTACTTATTAAACCTGTCTGCATGCTCTTAATAAGCAAGGAAGCGTTAAGCTTTCTCGCTTCTGATGCGAACGGTCAAGGAGTGGGATTGTTCACACTTTGCATTTAGTTTGTGTTCCCTGATTCGTATTAATCAAGGAATCTTCAAAGCGAGTTTGAAATAGTCATTATTTGATCTTGCTTTCATCCTCGGCAGCATCCTCACTTACCATCAGTTGAGGTGCTGCTAAACGTACTCTAATTTTACAAAATAGGTAGGGTAGGTAATGAAAAAAATACTGCCTCTTCATTTGTAAAGAATTATCAACCATTCGCATGCCGCGTATTAAAGCTTCAAATCAAAAAATAATCTAATTAAACTCAATTCCATTTTATAATTAATCGAAATGAAACAGAAACACTCCCATCACTAAAACCATTTAACTGTTATTTTTTTTCTAAAATCGCGGAAAAAGATCGGCTTTCATCACGGATTCGATTTAAAAAATAAACAGAATCATTTTGTAAATCCTACAGAGATTTTTATCTGTATTGACTGTACATTGAAGAGGATGACGCTATTCAGACCTTATTGTATCTTTTTTTCTGTGAATACACAATTTTAGATATCCATTTCCGACAGGCTGTCCCATGTGTGGCGCGAGGCGATACGATTGAATGCGTTAAATATGCATGTTGATTCACTTTTTATTTTTAAACACATGGTGCTTTGATAAGGTTGTGCTCTTCTCCTGGGTGTCGCTGGAAATGAATAAGGGATTATATTTTATTCCAAAATTGAGCAGCAAATTTTTGAAGTTATTTGCTTTTGGAAAGAATATTAAGGATTTAGAAATTCAAATGTCACAACAGGTATTAAACGAAAAGGTTTAACCTAAGAACAATAAGTAGATTTGAAATTAGTCTTTTTTTGTATTTGTAGCATGTTTACTGATATATTTTATAGCAAATTAAAGTTAACGCGGATAGTATCGTTTCAAGATCCAGGAGATTTAAGCCACCAAATATCGCATCGCGTCGCTTCGCATCGCCCCTATCAGGTCGTAATTATACAGTCTGTCGATTTTCTCGAACGTTAGTGTAATCCACCGTTACATCTGCGCTACGCTTTGAATATAAAAGGTTTGGCTGAACGTGCCCCGGTGTGATGAGGCATTTGTTAAAGTATTACGTAAATGAAGGAAAGAGATGTGCCTCTATTTAATTGAAAAAGGAGCATCGTCCGACGAGGCAAGGTGGTTTGCCTGGTGGACCGAAGCCTAACGATTGATGTTGCATTCGTATCTGTGTTAGAATCGTTGTAAACTCTTGTAGATGGCGTCCGATAGATGGCGCTGTAATTTTTGCCATGTTGCAGTAGTCTCTTCAATGAAACCAAACAATGTATTAAGTGCATCACAGACCAATACTAATTTTAGGTACCTTTTCAAATTTTTAGTCTCTCTCTGAAGTACAGGCAAGTGGCATATACATATGTAAGGTTAGAATTTGGTTGGCTTAGGCCCATGTTCACCGACACTCATACAAAAATCGTTGTAAAACGGCTGATTAAGTAGTGCCTTAATCGTCTGTTATATCGTCGGTGAAATTGGGCCTTGAAATTTTGTTCATGTGCCTAGCCCTATAGTCAAACGTATCTAGGTAGAAGCCGGCATCAGAGTTATCTTCTTCGCGAGTCAGAAGTTAGACATAAGGTAGTATATTATCAGTAGCATACGTTTGAGGAACACCACACCTGCACAGAAATGAAATGAAATGAAATGAAATTATTTATTTTGCAATTAGGATTTTTCAATCACTTTTACACGTCTTTTTTAAACTAGATACGTCGGCATTTCCTATGACTATCCCTGAGAAGAAACGCCGAAACAAACTCAGGGGAGGCCGTAGTGTAACTTTCTTTCCACAAATTCAATTTACTACATCGAACGCGTTCGGCGCCGCGATTGGTCCGTTTCGTGCTCTCGACCAGTCGGAGCGCCGAACGCGTTCAATGTAGTAAATCGAATTTGTCAAAAAAAAAAAACTTACACTAGGGCCTCAGGTGCCAACTTCACTCTAAGCAGGGATCTAGAAATGGAGCTTTAGATGCATCGTGGGAATTCACATTATAAATGTCAAAATATCAGTTTAATTGACATACAAATTAATTTTGCGTAATCTGTTTGACAATTACTATGGAGATTCTTTAATTGTGACCCTTTTTGGCCCTTGTTTCGGTGAACTTAAATCTGAAGTCTATTTAATCAAAATATTTCAAATGCAAGCAAGCTTGTTCTGTTCAAGCCTGGCAAGATAACATTGTATTCTCAACACTTCTAATACTGTGCAATGGCTGAATCCGACTACACATGGCTTGTAATGCCAGAAAACACTATGCCAGATTAAATTCGATGCTGTTTTCATAATAAGGAACACGGAAATTTGCCAGATGTGGTAAGATGTTTTTTGTCAAACTTAATTAAAGTATCTTTGGAGTTAGTCGGAAGACAAGATACTAAATCTTTTATTGAAGAGTATCGTTTAGCTGCCGGCTTCTGACAAAATTGCATAGAAATACGCACAAAATAGGTGTTTGAGTGTTAATGTTTCTTACATCTAAATATTAACGAATTAATTTGATTTTGGTCTCTATCGTTCTGTAAATTAGGTCGACACGTTTTGATTTTTTTTCAATATTTTGATTTATTTAATAATTATCATTAGATAAGTATAAGGAACATAAGGCACCGGAGTATTTTCTTCACACATGTCACTGATGTCACTGGGGCACCGTGAAAATAAAACTAAGTTGATAATGAATCCACTAATTATATTTTTGAAAAATACAAGAATATATTTCGACTTCCGCAATACCACTGAACTCTCCACTAGTTTGTCAAACAGTTTTATTATCCTCTCATACTATATGACCGCGACTGACGAAAAAACGTTGACCACACTAGGATTTCTCCTGTATCGTGAGTACAGTTTACAAACATACATATCACATTATCACATACACACACACACACAGACCCGAAACGCCTATTTGCAGATCATACAAATATTTGTTCCGTGCGGGAATCGAACCCCTGACACGTAGCACAGCAGTCGATCTCTCAACTACTGTGCCAACCGTGCCGTCAAAGTTGGTCTAGTTTTTTTGAGACTATAAAACATTTGGAGTTATTTCTTTATAATGTTGGTGTAGTGTAGATCTGTTAAGCCGAAGGTGTTAATTCTCTTTGAGCAGCTTTTATAAATGCCTATTACTGCTAACAGATAGAACAAAACTATTTCAAGACTCATTCAGTTTAGAATGAAGTTTAATACTAACTCAACAAGCACTAAATATAAAACAAAGCCCCCCGCCGCGTCTGTCTGTCTGTTCGCGAAAAACTCAAAAACTACTGAACGGATTTTCATGGGGTTTTCACCATTAGACAGAGTAATTCATTAGGAAGGTTTAGGTGTATGATTCGTTACGGTTTTTTGTAAATTGGCTGAATAGTTGAAGATGTCGGAAAATATCATGGCGACTGGAAGTTTTACTGGCGTGTGCCGAGTAAATGCTCGAAGTAATAGGATGATACGACACTACGACAGAAAAAAAATGAAAGCGTATATGTTCTGCTACCTGTGCGAAGCTGTGGCGTGTGTCAGTGGTCAGATTTTCGTGGGTACTGTTCACAAACATATATCAAAGCTATGCATCTTTTTTTACACCCAGACCCAAAACAACTGGGTATCGGAACATACAAATATTTGGTGCGGGAATTGAATCCGCGACACGCAGCGCGGAAAGCCCATCTCTTACTCACAATACACACCATCAAACCACGTTATTGGCGATGTCATGTACAGAAATACTTACCAGTTCATTATCAGCACGAACTAAATAACAAGAATTTACGACAACCTCACAAGACAATACAAAAACACATCTAATTGTAACTTTTTTAACGCGTTGTATATCACGAAGTACACGGGCAATTTTTTTACACGAAGGTCGCAAAGTTGGGGCAATGGCTCACTAACTTTGAGCAATAAACCTGATTTATGTGTGTGCTGTTTTATTTCCTTATTTTTATGTCGACAATCAGAATTGGTAATACTGCTTACCATTCTCACGCCCCATTGGGGTACGGAAGGGTTAACGATCTAGATGTTTGAATGACGGACTGTTTATGCTAAATAAGGTATTCTACACAAAACAGAGAGGGAGTTTTCTTGTCCAAAAAAAATATTTTTCCAACTAAAAGGTCGTGAAGTTGATTATGGGTCGTTTTTTTTTTAACTAGTTTTTTGTCGCATAAGTACCTATATCTCCTGTATCTTGGATACAGTTTTCAGATAATCTGATATGCACAATTGCACACGCATCCGAAACGCATCCAAAAGCAGTGATAGCCTAGCGGTTGAACGCTTGCCTCCCATGCAGGAGGGTCTGAGTTCAAAGCCGACCCGCACATTGGACTTTTCGAAATCATATGCGGATCAGAATTTGATTATCATTTGCAATTACGGTGAAAGAAAAACATCGTCATGAAACCTGCACACCTGAGAGGGCTCCATAAAGTTCTTGATGATGTGTGTAGTCTCCCAATCTGCACTGGGCTAGCGTGGTGGACCAAGGCCTACCCGTTCTGATTCTGAGAATTGACCCTTGCCCAGCAGTGGGACAGTAATGGGTTGAATTTTATATACACGTATCCAGACCGGCAACCTAATTACCGATGTAGCAATCAGTTTGCGACAGGCGTAGATCGCGCGATAGCTACTGTCAAACGTCATTTTTGTGTCATATATTGGTTGACAGCGGTGAGACTGCTGTCGCGTTGCTATCCCTTTTTTACGTAGTTAAGCTGCCGGACCAAAAATCTATCGCTCAATCGCTGCGTAGATGTTCCATCAGAACCACTACAGAACCCCTAGTGTAAGTTTCTTTTGACAAATTCGATTTACTACATCGAACGCGTTCGGCGCTCCGACAGGTCCGTTTCGTGCTCTCCACCAATCGGAGCGCCGGCGCCGAACGCGTTCGATGTAGTAAATCGAATTTGTCAAAAGAAACTTACACTTACACTGAATTCAAAACATCGCTTAACTTTACGATAACTTTCAATCGCCACAGCTTACATCAAACAGTCATCAGCCAGTGTTGCCGAAAACCAATTAATTTTCAGCCACACAAACTACCAACAGCATACGAAACACACACAATTTGTATTCCACGTTAGAAGCGGCCAAACTAAAAATTTTACCAACACGGTGCACAATAAAATTCTAAATGTTTTTTGCGACCAATCCATTTAAATCTAGCTAGCTTGGTAATCGCGTTCAGTTATGGAATTTGTTCCGCGGATTGTAACAAACGGATTCCGGTGTACGTGTTTCAGTTTAAGACTGTGGTTCCTGGTTGAGCGTTAGCGAGTTGCAGCCGCAAATTATTATGCGGCTAAAGTATGATGAACTACATATTTTTTCCCTCTTTATAAGAAGCCTTGTTTCGTTGGCGTTCATCTGCATCGTGGGTACAGATTAAAAACATATATCTCACATGCACACACAGACATTGAACAACTACGAGTATTATATTGGTCATACAAATACGAATCACCGCGACACATAGCGCATTAGCCTTAGCCATAATGCCCGTACACAAGTATACAGTCAAGAGAAGAAAAGTTAAACACTAGTTCACCTGACTTTAAGGCTTATTTGGCAGTGCAATGTGTTTTATGTCTAGAATAATAAAGCATTTGAATATGCCTAAGAAGAAAAAAGTTTATTGTCTACATTATTGTCTATTTGTCTATGTTTTGCACAAATTCTCTCGATTGCCAATATTAATTGACGTTTATATGTCAAAATGTATTTAAAACGTCAATAGAGTCGGGTACGCTCCGAGAAAAAGCGCTTATTATCTTTGATACTAATAATAAATAATTATTTCAGAGTAGCGATTTGTTAATATTGGTCGTACTGTAATATGGATCTAGCTTTATAATTATATAAAATAAAATAATAAAGCAATGTTTATTCACCAAAAGATCACGCAAAACAACATGAAATATTGAATTTAATACAAAAACGTAATTATTAATTTCGGAGTAAAGAATCGAATTCTGTTGAAAACAACGTAATTGACGAAACTGATTTAAAGTTACGTAAATTAATTTCGGAAATTCTGTGTTGTGGAGAATACTTTTGGATCTTTGTTTATTGCAATTAAACAAAGGGAAATTCAAAAAGAGAAAGGTCAGCTGTCAGTTATTATTAGCAATACGTTTTATTTAGCAAAATTACGTTTGTTTTTATTTTCTTAATACTTCGTCCGTGTGGAATTCGGATGCTCGTGAAAGTTATTAAAGTCCTATGCACGATAGCCTGTTGATAAATATTTATTAGAGCTGAATCCATTTGTAGCAGTAAACTGATAATTTCTTCAAAATCAGTCCACTGGTTTTTAAGTTAAAAGTATTCAAACAGACAGACATATTTAGACCTTTATTTGTAATATAGTGTAGATAGATAGATTACTGGCTACATTCGTATTCGTCATTATGTGTGGATGTTGTGTCTCACGTATGTGTGTGTGTGTTACTAAATTAATTTTGAATTTTACACAAACACAGGGTCAAGCAAATTATACTCGTTTTGTTTAGGTATTTAACTAAAGGTAAACAAACTTGATGTGTCTTTTTAATATTTTTTGTTTAAAAACTCAGTTTAAAAATAAAACGCGTCTCAAAACCAATGTAAAACAACAATAACGATGACCAAATTAATTGAACCACTAGTTTAAGTAGTAGTTTATTTGTTCAATATGTGTTTGTGTAAAAAGTCACATCAAAATTGTTTACCTTTATTTAAGTACCTAAACAAACCGAGTATAGTATTAAACGTAGTTTGGCAAAACAATATCATGTTCAAAATTATAACAAGAATAGCTTACATTCTTAGAACGGAAATCAGTGAGACGTCGATTAAGGAATTTAATAACATAATAAATTAATTCTATTTCTTCTTACGCATGTTATAAAAACGCCTGGCCTTATCGGTAATTTTGTTGTTGTTATGGTATATCTTCACACGGAATACTGTTATATTATACTGTATTTAATACACATGTACTTATCTATATACATATGTAATCATTATTTTTAGTGTACTGCTCGATATCGCCAATTCTTAAATCATTGAGACGTTAATGAATAACTTCTTTCTAGCTTTTTTCTGGTGCGCTAGACTGTAAGTACGAGTACAGCTGCGTAACTTGCACCTGCGCTGTGACCGATTTTATCGATTCTAACCTATAAGTGCATGATACAACATGCGCAATAGTACCATCATAGGTCTAGTTATGGCGACTGCTCTACTTAGGTATCGGCCTTCTGAGTGGCTATTTTAGAGTCCATCTATAGTTCTTAGTCTCATATAACACCCGACATTGGTATAAAATAATTATTTCATACATTTAGTACGAAATTAGTTGAAACTATTCACATGTCGCCGCATATAATTGTCATAAAATATTATGTCTTTACGCCGCGTAAAAACGCCAACGCTCGTGTGAACAGGCCTTAGTCAAATAGTTCAAAGATTATGATAATATAGAAGTAACTTAAAAAATAAAAAGTTCAGATACCTCGGCAAGTTCTCTAATCAGCAACAATTATTACGCTTCAACGTTGCTCTGTTTAATCCTATAAATATTCAAGATTTAAAACGTTTACTCGCCAAGTGTTTCTGGGAGAGTGAGCTTTGAGCTCACTCTTCATAATTGTATATTTTAGATCATTCGTCTGAATTCATTGTTTTATTTTCTTGAGAAAGTTTTACATCTAGTTGTTCGTCAAGTGGAATGGTTTCGGAGTTGTTGGTTCTGTCTTAGGAATATTTATTGTAAGGAACGGACTGCCTTATTTGTGAGGTCGCAAGCCTTACTGCTGGGCGTAAGGCCATGTTTGAATCCCGGGTCGGGCAAAGTGTTATTGGGTTTTTCTGTATGCAAATCCTCAGTAGCAGCCCGGTTTGGAACTGTACCTGTTAAATGCCAATAGTGCCCCCTTTTACCTACATGGGAATCATGCGCAGCGTCGGCAAAATGTACGTGTACAATAGTACCCATCTGCTTAACCCTTCAGGGAATCCAGGTGTGATGCTATGGAGGAAAGGGTCCATAGAGTCTGCTCCGTTTTTCTAAAAAAAAAAAAAACATATATATTTTTTTAATATTGCCCCACACTAGCATTTCTCCTGTATCGTGGGTACAGTTTACAAACATACATGTCACATACACACACAACCAGACCCGAAACTTCTATCTGTAGATCATACAAATATATGCTTCGTGCGGGAATCGAACCGCTCAACCACTGCGCTAACCGTGCCGTCAACAGTTGGTTACAGTTTTTCATTAAAATCAAGGAAACGAACGGTAGATGTGTATCGGTTTTGTCTTACATCGAAGTTAGTTTAAGGAGAGAGAGAATTACTTAATTTCATAAAGAACTCCTAAATAAACAGTATGTAAAATGGGGTCCGTGAAAAGGGAAATTAAAAAAGAATATTATATTATAAAAAAATATATTATTTTAATCAATTCGACTAATATTAGTCTAGAGTCCGTCCTCTCATTAATCGGTGAGCCACTGCGATCCCCAATCCGCCTGCCAAGCGTGGGGATTATGGCAAATCCCTCCTTTGGAGGAGGCCTTCGTTCAGCAGTGAACGTCTTCTGGCTGATGATGATGATGATGATGATGAATATTAGTCTTCGTCATTAACCGTTTACCTTCTGTTTTTTTTTTATCTCACTGTCGTTCCTTCACGGAACAAATATTTGTATGTACAGATAGTTGTTTCAGGTCTGGTTGTGTGTGCATGTGACATGTGTGTTTGTAAACTGTACCCACGACACAGGAGAAATCCGAATGTAGGGCAATGTTTTTAAAAAGAAAAAAGACCTATCTAGCCTGGGCCTTCTGAATATAATGCCTAACAAAACGATTGATCTGCAATTGCATGTCCTGACTATATGGATGTTCGAAAGCTTGTATTATACCTAATTGTATACTTCAATCGCAGATCGGTAGAATAGCATCTTTCTTATGAGATTTTGCTTAAACTATTGGATTCAAAAAACTAATCTTCTTTGTTTTAGGGAAATAGGGAGCTCTAGACAGGTTTGAGTAATAGTTCACAGTTCCAGATTCCTGCTGCTACTGAGAATATTCATACAGAAAAACCTAATAACACTTTGCCCGACCCAGGAATCTAGCCCAGGACCTCACGCTCAAAAGTCACGCTTGCGACCGATAGACCACTGAGGCAGTGAGCGAATCAAACAAGGTGAATATTTTCATCACAGTGTGCCAATTACTGAAACGATCGAAATAATTATAGTATCTGAGACGCTTGTGAAAGGGTTACTTAGATCTATCAAGTTACCCTAAAAAAATTCACTGTCTTTCGTCTATAATTAACATAAATTTCTTAACGCTTTCATCAACGCCTCCTCCTTTGCTTTATAACTCAAAAAGCCCAGCATTTTGCTAATTTCACTTTTGTCTGCGCGAAAATTTTTCAGCGTTCTCGTTAAATTAATACTACAAAATAAGAGTGGTATGAAAATTTTTGCTTCGCTACAAATTTTGTTCGTTTTATGAACTGTTGCAAAAAATTAAAGGGCGATTGTTTTTGTTTTGTTAACTGTTATTTTTTATAACGTGTTAATCGATAGCTATAGGAGAAAATATGTTAGCAATAAGCTCAATACAGGGTGGTACAACTCTTGATTAAATGAACCCACGTTTTCGTATCACGTTCAAGATTTAAATTAATTATTTTCCGATGGCTAAAATACTAATGGATTTATTTTTGTGTACGGTCACATAGTGGTTTCATTTAATGATGTCCAGTCAGCCTTAAAAAGATGTAATACACGTAGCGAAATTCAAAAGAGAAATGTAGAAGAACCAGTCCGTGAATTCTTTTGATATTTTACACAGGATATTTGCGGATATAATGCATAAGAATGATTGGCTAAAATTGTG
Organism: Shargacucullia verbasci; assembly: GCA_947562105.1. Lineage (NCBI taxonomy): Eukaryota > Metazoa > Arthropoda > Insecta > Lepidoptera > Noctuidae > Shargacucullia > Shargacucullia verbasci. The sequence continues at coordinate 15,500,806 of OX387280.1, forward strand.
TTCCTTAAATCATTACTTTTCGCGAAATTCACTCTTGAATTGTTCTTATTGTATACATATTTTTGAGGCTAACAAAATATTATTTATAATTTATCCAAGTACATAAGTCAAAGTCAAAGATTTTTATTTCAATAAATTTGTCTTCAAATCCATAATCTTGTACTACAATACTTGGACTTTCTGGCTCTGTTACGGTTATCAATTTCCTATCTAATCAAGTAATGTCACATACAGTATCTTCATTCTGGCGAGAATGTAAGAGATATAATCACGGGAACCCACCGTATCGCCCGAAGACACGTACGGCAATAACTCACTGGCTTTAAAGATTGAAGTATTGCTGTAGTTAATCGGTGCTGGCTGCCCGCCAACTGCCATCTTATTTTACCGCGGGAAACTTTTGTAATAGTCGCGGGTGAACACCTTTTGTGAAGCGCACAGTTTAAAGTTGAAACCACCTGCGCTTCTTTGCTATGTATGTACTATACACTCTGGTTTAGCAATGCAAATCGTTTAAATTATATACTACAGAGTTTCTGCAGTATTGGTGGGTTGATTGTGGTAAAAGGCCACCATGAGTGACGTAACCTGAGATCGTCTGGCGAACCCTAAGCAGTCCGCCTCGATACCATTGTTGACTGGCTAAATGTTTCCACTATAGCAACAGCAATTTGCGGAAGGATAGCAAAACATCGAACAACCACCAAATGTTTTACTCTATTTGTTGTTTACAAATAGTTTGAACTCAACCTCTCTCAATGTTCTGCAGTTATTTTGTGGGATCAGCTGCTAGTTAAGCTGTTGTAGATCACTGCTGGCAAGCTGGCAATAACAGGGCCCAATCAAATGGATGATTTGATGATTACTTCCCAATACTTTATTATTAAGGGTGATCAATGTTAAGACAAACAAATTCGGCCATTTATCAGATATAAAATTGTTGTTGGTTAACAAGATGCGCAACGCAATGGGCAGACAATTAAATTCAGGAAGCTTCAACAAAAAATAAACAAACAACGCAAACATTTATTTAAAACGTCTCAAAATTCAGCCGGGTACGGAAGTGGGCACGTAAAGATGCATGCTCCAGCGGACCGTAAGAACAATAAACCACCGCAGACATCCCATGAGCCACAAATCACGGCATGCACTGTGTATCACAAATAAAAACGTAACCACAGAAGGTCCACTTCAAGCAAACATACAATTTAGCTTGTGGTGAGAAGATTTGCCGGCTACATTTTTACGGGAGTGCACCAGATCTTTTCGCAATGCGTGGACAGAACGTCACTCAGGTTTCTTCTCATGCATCCCACACTTCGAGACTTCGCTTCGGCCGTTGCATATAGAACATTTGCAAATGGGGAATTGCGAGACTCCTCCCGGACTGAATACGATTGCAGAGCTGCCATTCAGCGTATATCCCATTTGATCTTTGTGCCCTGCTACTTTGTGCAAGGGGCATGCAAGGATAATGCTATAAGTAGTAAAATTGTATATAGGTATAGTGTGAACCAGTGACACGCAAGAAGTAGAAGTCTGCTGCTAGATAACCCCATCCAATATGCATCACCTCGTGATCCTCTTTCAACGCCAGTCTACACAGGCTATCGCTTTTAAATTACTCTGTATGTCACCGTTTATGTTGCGTATGACCTTTTGATAGACAGTCGGGATCCAAGCGCAACATTGACCTCCAAACGTTACGTGATACAAAATTGCGCATAAGCAATCTTCAGACAATAATTCAGAGGAGAATAATTAAGGCGAAAAATTAACAAATGAGAGGTCGTGAGTTCGAAAATTCGACCCAAATCAAATGTTAAATGGTTAAACGTTGAGTTGTCATATACACGTTTCGTACGACATCTTATCTAACTTCATATGACAGACCTTCTGTGTCTTTCCTATTTGTGTCGTATACAGGAAAAATAAAGTGCAGCAATGGTGTGAGAGTAAATTGAGATCGGGCGAGTGCCGTGCGGCGGCCATTTGTCAGCATTGAATAGGACAGTCCGGGGTCCGTTTTTATTGGAGCTGTGGAATGTCGCCAGCTAGTCTAGTGGGTATCGTACCTTATCTTGTGTGTCCAAATTTTAAGTCGGATAACGTGTAAATGAGTTGTTTTGTTAGTGAGTTTTCAGGTAGAGCTTGGGAAGGTCGTTGTCTATAGCGTGGGGAATTGCTTATATAACGAGAAAAAAGAGTTTAGTAAAGTATTATGCATGTAGTTTTAACTATGCGACTTATTGCGTGTTGCAACATCTTCATAAAGTGCATGTAAGGAAATGCACGTGACGTTTTTCATGTGTAGTCTGCGCAGGAGTACGGCTGACCTGAAAAGATAGTCATGACTAAATCAATAATCCTACTAATATTATAAATGTGTAAGTTTGTGAGGATGGATAGATGGATGGATGGATGGATGGATCTTTGTTAATCGTTCACGCCAGAACAGCTGAACGGATCTGGATGAAATTTGGCACAGAGATATATAAATTATAGTCTAGAATAGCAAATAGGCTTATTTTTATCCCTGAAAAATGTACGGGTTCGTAAACCACGTGGGCGAAGCCGCGCGCGGAAGCTAGTAATTAATAACTGCAGATATCCGTGGTATAATTAGATAGAGAGCAGCGGAACTAGTTTCAGAAATAAATAAAATATGTTTTACTTACTAAACTTTTTAATTTAAAATACAATTTACAAAGCACAATTCGAGAGGGGCACTTTTTGTGATTTTTTAACAGATAAGCCCAATAACACTTTACCCGACCCACGAAGCCATGACCTCACGCTCAGCAGCCACGCTTACAACCACTAGACCATTGGGCAATCAATTATATTCTTAATAATTTTATTAAATCGAGTCCAACCCTATTGAGTATTGTTTATCAAATAAACTATGCTCTCAAAATATTTATGTTCCATTAACTTTTACGCTTGCGTAATATCGTCTTTACGCTGCAGCTGTATTGAATCGTTTGCGTAATATCGTCTTTACGCTGTATTGAATTGTACCTATATATCGGTTTTGAATATCAGATATCGAATCCAGATATTTCAATATATATATTAGTATTAGTCAAAATCTATGGTACTCGGAAACCACACGTTATTTTTTAAAGTTTCGGTTTTATAGAGCGTATGCGGAATGGCGTATTAGCGTATTGGTTGAATCTATGATATTCTGAAACGAAAGTGGTTCAGCGGTTCGGTCGTATCTAAGTATTCAGAGTATCATAGATATTTTACGTTATTATTATTGTGTAGTTCTGTGCAGTGTCACTCGAGTCGAGCCATATTGTACATAGTTTGTGCGCCGGTCGATATATAGATATTGGATATTGTGCCGTAATATAGATATTGTATCTATATACGATTTGTGTCGCCCAATCCTAATAATTAAAAAAAAATAGGTTCTAATAAAGGAACGGTTTTGTTTGATAAATATTAATTAATTCACATTGGATTCAGAATAATTCAATATTAGCAACCGTTTGTTTCTAATAAATAAATAATATGATAAGCTTTTGGCGCTGCAGTCATTTGCAAATGGAGTGTGTTAATGACATTTATGTATTTGAAAATTTATTTAGTGGAATTGGAATTAAATTTTCATTAATGTTTAGAATATATTTTGGTATTAGGTACCAACGTATCTGCTGGTACACTGCTGGAAATCGGAGGACGGGCAGCAGCGTCCTCTCACTAATCGGTGAGCCACTGCAATCCCCAAACCGCCTGCCAAGCATGGGGATTATGGCAAACCCCCCCTTGGGGGAGGCCTTCGTTCAACAGTGGACGTCTTCTGGCTGATGATGATGATGAAGTATCTGCTGGTAATAACAGCATATAATATACTAATTATATCACGCCTGTTTTCCCTGAAGGGTTATACAGACGTGTATCTGCTATGTATACTTACATTCACTATTCTAAATTCTCCAAACTACAAACATTACGGTTGCCTAGAAGAGGTGATTGCGATAATGCCGCGCATTATACATATCAATTGTCTTTTTTATGTATATGTCTTGGAATAACTGTGTCGTGTGCAATTAAGCGTATATCTATCTATTTATCATTCTACTCGAGCTGGGAAATGAACCCAGTATCTGACGCTTAACAGCCTCCACCTGCACATAGCGATTACCGCTGTCAATAAACATCACAGTCGGCGTAGTGGTTTAGCAATGGATTGCTGCGGTACGTGTCGCGGGTTCGGTTTCCGCACCGAAAAAATATTTGTATGGCCTACAGATATTTTTTCCGAGTTTTGGTGTTTGTGCATGTGAATATTTGTGTTTGTAAAAGCATGCAGGACACAGGACCAATTCCTAGTGCGGGGCAACCTATAATATACAAAATGTACCTATAAATAAACCTATAATATACATACCAACAATCACGCCGCGCCCTTTGCCATTATAATCCTGGATTCTGATCTGGTATAAAACATTGTAAGGAAACCTGCACACCTGAGAGGGTCCCATAAGATTCTCGATTGTGTGTGGTCCGCCAACCTGCACCAGGCGAGCGTGGTGGACTAAGGTCTATCATTTCACATTCTGGGAAGAGGCCCTTGCCCAGCAGTGAGACAGTAATGGGCTGAATTTATTATTATTTATTTATTTTTCTGATCTGGTTGGCCGTAGATATCGACTTCAGTTTTTCCATATTCCTTCTGTCTTTGACAAAAACCATGATATTATTGGCAACATATTACCAAGTATTGTTAACCCGTAAATATTAAGACCACTGCTAAAGAGTTTGGAAAAAATTATTTGGGTAGGCCAACCTGTATATAGGTAGAGTGTACATATATGCCGCAATTTTAGATTTGTTTCTTTATTTGGAATTGTTCATTATTGTGGGTACACAAAACAATGTGAAATAAAAACACATGTTTGTATAGTAATAATAAAGTTTGTTACAAAAATCCTGGGTAGCCTTTTTGGCTCTCATGTTCTTTTTGTGCAAGCATTTTTCAACAACGCAAAAAAGGTATCCGTTTGACGTTTACGGTCTCAATTAGTATTGCCTGTCTGCCCAATCGGGTCACCGAGCGATTTTTGCTTGAACAAATATTTGATACAACCATTCATAGACTATGAATGGTTGTTAGATCTCCGTGAATACAAGGGACGGGGGTAAACAATGTGGAGCGGACTCCATATAATAAATAAATTCAAACCATTACTGTCCCACTGCTGGGCAAGGGTTTATTCTCAGAATGACAAGGGTTAGGCCTTAGTCCAGCACACTGGCCCGGTGCGGATTTGCGCACTTCACACACCATCAATAACTTTATGGAGCCCTCTCAGGTGTGCAGGTTTCCTCACGATGTTTTCCTTCACCGTAAACGCAAGTGATAATCAAATTCTGATCCGCACATGATTCCGGAAAGTCAGAGGTGTGGGCCAGGTTTGAAATCGGACCCTCCTGCGTGGAAGGCAAGCGTTCAACCTTTAGGTTATCTTTACGGACGTCGTATATTTTCCCCAAAATTCATAGATTGGGACGCCTGCACTATCATGCGGTATAGGGCATTTCGGCCAGATACGTCGTGCTACGCGTTTTGCAGGCTGGTTTTGCGATGAGACAGTGCATTGATCTGCTTCCTAATTGCGTTACACACCGATATCTAACTCGAAAATGTTATCTGCGTTGTTTCATATTCCAGCGACGATTTTTAAAGCATACCGTTACATGGACTTTCAAAAATTAATCGATTACGATTACGAGCGTCACTACCTATACTCGTTTTGTTTAGGTATTTAACTAAAGGTAAACAATCTTGATGTGTCTTTTTAATATTTTTTGTTTAAAAACTCAGTTTAAAAATAAAACGCGACTAAAAACCAATGTTAAAAACAATAACGATTACCAAATCAATTGAACGACTAGTTTAAGCAGTAGTTTATTTGTTTAATATGTGTTTGTGTAAAAAGTCACGTCAAGATTGTTTACCTTAATTTAAGTACCTAAACAAACCGAGTATAGGTGCCTTTTATCGTGTGTCTATAATTATAAAAATTACATTCTTGTTATTATCGATTGAATGTTAGGCAGTAATGTAATATTGCTCTATATCGTTTATTCTGAAAATTTACCGTAATCAACCTACATATTTATGATAATTTTCTACGTGATAAAAAATGCAATTTATAGTGGGGAAAAGCCTTACATTAGCTCTTATTTCAAAGATGTCTGCGGCCTTCCAAGAAATCTCGACCTCGTTTCGCGATCTCCACCTGGGGCTGCCGCGATGGTCGTCCAATGTTGTGGGCTCCACTCTGTGGTGAGATAAAGTCATCACGGATACAGGAAGTTCTACATATTCATTAAAAGTAGATATCAGTAAAAAAGACAACCATGGCCACACTACACACGCCATCTGATTGTTTCAAAGTGTTGAGCATTCTATCTAAAGTGGAAAGAAAAAAGCGCGTATTGAATGTCTGCCGATAGCTGCACAAGTTTTAGCTTCAGTTCAACAGCTAGATTTCTATGTATGGCTGTATGTAAGTCAGTAAGGCAAGAAAAGTACAGTAAATCATGAACTTTCATGTAAAATAGTGAAGTGAATGAAATCACTATTTTACACAGTATGGACAGCCGCTGACACCCAATGACATCGACTGACGACTCAGTCGATGTCAGTCGATGTGACGACTCAGTCGATGACAGTTGATGTGACGACTCAGTCGATCTCAGTGATCGTTAGAAAATGAGAACAACTGACGAAGGCATCAACATAAATTAATTTATGTTTATGGATAATATCACATTGAATTAAATTATATCGACAGTGACAGTTACAGCTTCTTACCACCAATACAACAATGCACATCGATCGATAAAGTTGAGTGACGTCAATCGGTTCTACTGAACGACGTCGGTCAGTGTTAAGTAATATCTAATTTACCTATAGAATAGTATGTTGCGGATTCCTTGTTAAAAAGTGTAGATAATTTAAGAATTTCTGGCATATTTAAATTTAAATGAAATACGAAAACAATGTGTTGATTGACAAGAGTTTTACCAGTAAGCAAATAATAATTAGGAAAATAATATCGCCTCTTACGCCAAAAGTATTAGCAAAGGAAATGTGGATATATAGTTTTAAATACACTAGCAAGAAATACATTATGGAGTATTCCAGAATTCCATTTTCCTTCGTATTTTCCAAGTGAGTTAATACGTAGGTGTAACATTGCACTTGTAAAATGTATCACCCTCTTAGCTGCAGCGCAGTCGAGTAAATTTTTAGGTGTCGCCAGACAAAGAGCCTCGTTTTATTTAAGAGGAAAATTCTTAAAATGCGTAGTACGATATTTAAATTTTAAACAAACTTTTCTTCTGTCTGTTAGTTCAAAATGTTCTCTTTGCACACTGTTTTTGTTTTGTTTATTTTTTGAAGACTGGATCTTTACAAAAGGATTTTACTGAATTTATAATGCAAAAGGGTTTTTGTTAGTAAGCTTCAACATTCTATAGTTTGAGTGATGTCTGTAAAAACACAGCTTATGTAATTTATGCGAAGGGGTGTTTTAAATGTTTTACTAGAATGATTTTGTGAATTGATTCTTATTTATCTATGTTAACCCTTAATTCAAGAATGTTTTTGTTCTATTTATGATGATGTAGGTTTGTATATTTTCTAGCTTATTACTAACCATATTTTTGAATACGATTTTTGTCTGTTTGGTCCCCGGCTAAGAATATGCCTCTTTACACGTGGCTTGTTTAAAGCGGTAAATTAATTTATGATGATGTCAAAAATTTTACTTGATCTCCTGGCGTCGTCTTCAGTTTTTGTTTTGTTATTTTTTTTAAACCTAGCCCTACATTTCTATTGTAAGTTTACAAACACATGTGCCGTGCACACTCACCCAGACCTCAAACAACTATCTATCTGTAGATATTTCTTCCATGCAGAAATTGTACTAGAAACATGAATAGTCAGCATCAAAAATATGTATACACGTAGGGAAATTCAAAAGCGAGGTTTAGAGGGAAAAGTAATTGAAATCTTGACCAATTTTACTTATAGTACCTATAGTAGTATAGCATTTTAACCAATACCTTTCCAAGAATAAGCGTTTAAATTTCGCTACGTGTATACATATTTTTGTTGCAGACTGTACCGCACAAAGCTTAGCCACTGCCTCAACCGTGATGTCAAAAAACATCACAACACTCCTCCAAGTGTGGTGATTATGGCAATGACAAGACCGTTTCTTAACGTCATTTTGAAGCCCATGTTCACCACACGTTAACGCGGCATGTGATGGTTAAAGTGAAAAGGTCTGCCAGTCTATCATCTAAAGCCTTATGTACTGTATCGTGAAATACGACTCCATTTGTTAAAAGCCTGCTGTCAACCGCGTGTTCTTCACTGGTCCAAGTGATTTGTCTCTGTGTCAAGGTCAATGAAGTATCCTTGATTCTATGATTAATGATGAATTGTGATATACTTCCCGTGAATAATTCATCCTTGGATGTGTCAAGATGAAAATCAGTTCGGTTCAGTAAATTATGATGAGTGTTTAGTATTCTGTTAACTTATGCTGGGATCACGAGCGCGGCAAAAAGACATTTTAATTGGCCTCCAGTGTGTCTTAATCTTTCCATCATGACATATTATACAATTATGATATTCTAAACCAGACATCTACATGACAGACTGCCTCGTTGGCCTAGTGATCGGAAGTGCGGCTGCTGAGCATGAGGTCCTAGGTTCGATTCCTTGGTCGGGCGAAGTGTTATTGGGTTATCTGGAAATTCTCAGTCGGAGTCCGGTAGATGGCAATAGGTTCGCTCCCCATTACACGCAGTAACGGCATCGGCGAAATGTTAATGTACAATAGTACTCCCCTGCCTAAGCCTTTGGGGAATACTATGCTAGATTTGCATGACCTTGACATAGGCACCAATGTCTCAGAGCAGTAAGGAACGCCCAGTTAACAGCGAGCTTATAACAAATGGATTCACATTTCACGATACAATAAATATGCTTATTGCGACCTTTTATCCTCTTTCCAACAAAAGCGTGTCATCGCATCCGCTACAGTAAAGGGAGTGAGCGTCTTAATCTTGTGTTACATAATGGGGTAAGCAGAGTACCGGGTCTCGAATGTTTTGGTGTTTGGTATATGTATATCGTGATGTTTTGCTCAAAGATTTTGAAGGACGCAAATAATTTTGATTATTTTTTTGACTGTTTAATTGGCCTAGTTGCTTCAAAGATGTAAGAGCGCGGGTGCGGATCACGGGTTCTTTAACCAGGTTGGGCAAAAAATTCTCGATAGCAGGATTTTTTGAATTACGCCTCAATAACGGCATCAGCAAAACAGTATCTTTGTCTAATCATACAGGGAATATAGGTAAGCTGTTATAAGAGAGTTAAGTGATCACATGATTTGTGCAGTGGCTGTTTCTGCTACATGTGTGGCGGTCAGTGGCGTGCGATTCATAGAGACAAAAAGACACTGCCTACCCTACATAACTCAGATAAATATTAATTATAAGATATTTGAGGTGTCGAATCACATACATCATTATTTAATCGACAAGACGACGAACCAATACCAACATGCAGTAGGTATTATTGGTAAGGAAGCTTTTGAAATTTTCTGCCTACCCTGTCTAAAAACTCTATGCACGCCGCCGGTGGCGGTTCACACGACACAAATATTTGTATAGTCTACAGAATAGTTGTTCCGGGTGAGAGGTGTGATATAATAATATGGGAAATCCTAATTCTGAGCAAATTTATTATTAAACTATACTAGCGACCCGCCCCGGCTTCGTACGGGTAGCAGGGTATTTAGGTCAACACATTTTTTGTCTGTAGTAATGTCGTATCAAATATATAACTCTATTAGATTACGCGGCGCACACCCGTAAAGCTCCCAGTCGGAATGTTTTATTTCAGACATCTTCAACAATCATCGTCATATTTCAGCCAATTTACACAAAACCTTAATGAATTATACAACTAAACCTTCCTCATGAATCATTCCATTCATTGATGTAAACCGTATGAAAATCCGTTCAGTAGTTTTTGAGTTTATCGCGTTCAGACAGACAGACATGGCGCAAGGATTTTATAATATGTAGTGAGGAAAAACGAGTAGGTATGCAAAGATTTTACACACCCATAATCTAACCATGGTCATACACTTTTTTGAACATAGTCTACGTTAAAAACATCACTAACAAACACTCAACAAACTGGGTGCTTCAGCCCAATAATCTAATAAAATATTTTAGTCTGTTCCGACAATAGCCAAGGAAAACAGTACCTCTATTATGAGTTTTTCACTATTTAGTTTCATAGTAAATGTAAATTTTTATGCAAGCGATTTTAGTTCTTAACTTGGTTACATTAGGCATTAGAAGCGTTTATGTGACATATGTGTCATAGTTAAGTTTTGATTTACTATTTACGATATTATAGAGATGTCATGTTAGCGACTCTAATCCCTAATGTACCCAAGTTAAGAACTAAAATCGCTTGCATAAAAATTTACATTTACTATGAAAGTAAATAGTGAAAAACTCATAATAAAGGTACAGGAAGAGGGCCTTATTACAAATGTTTGTATACAATACCAAGTTTGTAAACATAACTTTATTCCTAACTGCTGATTGTTATGTAATAATGGAACGTCAAACATGGAGTCCAAAGACACAACCATTGATTGCGGAGTTCTTCTCTCTTATTTGGAGAGCATATTGAAATTGTATTTATTTCTTTTTCAACAAAAGTTACTTGGCAACCCTTATATAAGGGAAGAACCTCTTGTATTTTGTTTAATTATGACACGAAATAAATACGTACAGAAGGTCAGTTAGGTCAGGACATTATAAAATCTAATAGAAACCAACTTTATTTTAAAATTATTGGTCACTCACCTTTTCATACATGTTTTTCATACCCAAGGTGCTTTAACTTTGTAAAAAAAAAAATAGTATTATAAATTTTTCACCAAAAATTTAAATTGAGTCTTATTTTTAAAAAAGGGCAAGATCTAGTCATACAATTTACTATGTATCTATTGGTAAAGTTAGTGTAGAATAATAAAACGAAAAATCGATGGAATTCTTTAATTTTTGGTCGTAGTATACAAGAATGTAAAATAAAGAAAAAGTTCGCAGTCTTTTAAAAAGAAAATCATATCTTAGGTACTACTTATGATATACTTTGTTTCATAGATTTAGAATGTAAAGATGAACAATGACAGCTTGCAGGAGATACCGAAAAATAATATGCATATGTGTTAGTGACTGATATGTCAGATGAAAATAGGGTTGTGTATTTGCATCGTCAATATAGTTTAGTATCGATGGATTAAATCTTGCCCTAATGAATAGAGGTATATACGCTACAAATTAAATCCTCTTATTATAAATTAATAAACGGATACAATCATTTTATATATGAAAATACAATGAGTATTACAAAATATAATAATATATATATATATATATATATATATTCCTGAATGGGCCTGCTCTTGACCTCAATCACGCCTGATGAAAAGCAATTGATGAGGTCTTTGATGGATCCAACGTGCCCAGAAAATGCCTGTTCAATCTGTTTTAAGATGATGTTGTATGCAGCATACAGATAAGTATAGTCCAAGATTTAACCTTGTGCACTAGTCACAGTTTTGTGCACTGATAATGATAAAGTAATGTATGATATGACCATAGCTCGTTCCCTTAGGCCCGATTATTTAATAATCAGATAAAAATCTATCGACATTTTATCGATATTCGTGAAGTCATTTCTACAGTCAACCCTAGCGTAAACATACATTTTAATATTTACACCAAATATTATTTATTTCTTGTTTTATCTACAAAATATTGCCACGTATCGGAAGAAAATCTAATATACTATGGTAAAATTTGTTTCCTCGGCGAATTAATACTGGTACGTACACAAAATATGGTTTCAAAACGTACGATGAAAAAATCATATTTACCTGTGAAACGTGTAATTATTTGGATTATTTTTCTATGTCACGTTACAATTGACAAAATAACATGACATTATGACTGTCTAAATATCACTTATCGCCAATAATTACACGATTATTTTATAAATTAATAAAATATATTTGACATTAAAGCAAGGGTAACGATAGGTAACGATCCTTCAAAAAAAATTGTATCATACTAACATTGAAATCTGTCTCTTTCTTTCTCGGGTATTATTCATATGAAAATGATATCTCTTTTCCACGCTTTGTTGGTCTTTTAGCGTAAGCGGAATTCTAAGTCTATGCTTTGTTTTATATTTTTTCTGTATGGCCATAAGTTTCGCTATAAGCCATTTCAAGGTTATCCAATAATTACTGGACACCCTGTATAAATACAAATGTACCAAACGATAATATTGATCTATCGTGTGTTTTGAGATTTACGTTATTTCCTTTAAGTAAGTAAGTTTTCTTAACATCACATAAAACTATCACGCCTGTCTACCCTGAAGAGCTTGGCACCGGTGTATTTTCTTCACACATTTCATCGATGTCGTTATTACGTAACATTTAAGGGCGGGCGAACTTATTGCGATCAACACCGGAGACAATTTTAAACATGGGTGTTACTGAAATATTTGCTAATAGAAAGAGTTTATAACACTTTGTCAGGCAATAAAATTATTCAGTCATATTCATAGAAAAAAAAAAAAAAAAACTCAGTGATCGACCTTACGACCTCTTAATTTCGTCACAGAATTCACTGTCAGAATCAATATCCATTGCCATTACAGATACCGGTCGACCCGCCGGGAATCAATCAGGATCATCAGTGCTTGTGATATGTATATAAAATTTTAACTGTATCCACGACACGGGAGAAAATCGCAGTGAGGAGAAACGTTATAACGTAACAAAGTAGACAATCCTTTGAATATTTACCTAAAGTGGGACTTCTCTCCGTACCTTTTTCAGTTGAACGAATGTTCTGTGCTTAGAAAATTTAATGGTTTGCCCAGAAAACTCTTACAGAATTATATATTTGAGTTGGGTATTTTACGTCTTGGCAGGAACTTCATATCTTTTTTATTTATTTAAGTTTTTGTATAGAATTAGGGAACTTTGTCCCCTAGTAGCAGGGGACAAAGTTCCCAAAGTAACCATATAAGATGCGATAGAAAGTTTGCTAACTTTCAGAAAGGACAACAATAAGGATATTTCTGTTGGTTATAAACTAATTTAGTCTCCCTGTCTCCTTCTTGCAAAAAACTTGAGCATAAGATATTTAGTCCTGTCAAATAAATCCAGTTGTCAACGTGGATTTAATCGCCATCGCCATAGGTCACGTCTATTTTCCCGTAAATGACAAGGCCATATACTAATTTAACAGTGTTAATATTTTTTGTCCTTCTTGAATTATATTTGTAAGAAAGAGATGTAGTATGATTAAAATTAGTTCAGTCATATGTGAAATGGAATAAGGGCCTATATTATACTGTTTTTTATTCTCGTTTCGTACAGTACATGAAAAGAAAATCTTTTACGACATAAAATCTACATCAGTGTATTATTAACCAAATTTTTTGCTCTTTACATCAAATTCTAGCAAAAGCCGTGACCATGATAAATGGATGTGGTAGCCCTGGAGTAAAGAATGAGTGATGGCGTGAACATCATGTCTTAATCCACAATGTTAGTAACTACAGACTGACTTCATTTGTCCACGTCACAGGAAATAGTGTCTGTTATAATTTTCTTGTCTGTTATTAGGTAAATGTTTGACCGGTAACTAGTTGGTTTTTGGTTTTGCTTGTGTTTGGACTTTGAATGTATTTACTGAGGCATGGTTTGGTTCTGATGTTTTTTTTTTTAACAAATAAAACTCAAACCTTTTTAGGCTTTTGCCATTAGTAATTGATTTACAAAATATTAGGGCAATAACCTTTTCAGATAAAATTAAGCCTACTTGTCTAGAAATAACATCAACGATCAAATTTTGTTACTAAAGAGGTATTCTAGATTTTTATCGTTGAAACTGGGAATACTTTTCGTGTTTTACGCCTGAATGATCTTGAAAGGCGTCATTTAGATGTCGTGGCTAGTTAGGGTTATGTCTTCGGCGGTATACAACAAAGGATTTTGGGTCAAATTATTCGGAAAATGTAAAAAAAACTAAGGTACAATTAGTCTCGTTTCATGTTTATGTATATAGTTAGTTTCTTTAGTAATTGTAAAGAGAAATGTACATTAAACAAAAAATCACTCGCAATAGGGCTTTCTGCCCCAGGGTGCATCGCAAGTTATTTACGTAAGAAAAAAAACTGACAGGTGTCAAACATATAATTATACCATACATATATAATATTGTATAGTATTTATGTCGTATTGTTTATGTAATTTATGTTTATATTTATGTTACACCATGAACTACCCTTCTATTTTCACCTGCTGTTCTGTTCATCCTAAGGTTGTCTGGCAGAAATTGCCAAGTGCGAGCCGACCGCCCCTTATACATCTCTATTGATGTTTTCCATTTTTGTATATTGTTTCTGTTTCTGGTGTGCAATAATGTGTATTGTTTTGCATATCTTTTTTGCAAATTCATTTTTTTAATTAGCTGATACTGTCTGTTTTCCCTAATGGAGTGCGGAGGCCGGACCTAAATGTATCGTCACTCGGGGACGCTCTTCCCATGCAATGCCATTAGGCTCAGGAGGATGGAAATACCCCTACAATCATCATCAATTTAATTGTTGTTGTATAAAACACTTTTTTATACTGGCGATACAATATTGTGTACTGTCCATCGTCATCGTTTCAATTTCTTGGCTAGTATCGTGTACAATACGCATATAGGTACTTAAAGACCCAGAATAGTAAACCCATGTTCAAGTTGAGTATACAACCATAACGTGCAATGAAAATAATAACATAATCCCACAATATTACGGTTTATAATAACTGCATCCAAGGCCATCGTAAACCTATAGCATGAGGTAGCTAGTTGGTCATGGCCAGTCATCCGTTTGAATAAATTTATAATATTTTCCCTTTGCTAATTAGCTGTAAATTTTACCATGAGCTATAATTTGTTTGGTTTCATAATTTGTATGAATTAGCATTTGTTTCAAAAGGTCAATTCCTTCATTTTCCCATCGTACGCGTTCTCAATTCTGTCTATAATTTAGTACTTTTGTATTGCAAATTGTTTGGTTTCTAATTTCGCGTTTTTTTATTCTTTGCTTGAATATAGGCAATAAGGGAACTAAGTTTTGACATGCAGTATTGTCAGCGAAGCTGTTATAGCCTATATGTGCCACGTGAAGAAAAGTCTTTCCAAAATCAACCCTAATAGAAAATAATTTTCTGTAAACGATTTTGCCTATAAAATATCATTATTATAATAACAGTATAACTCAATTAACTTTAGCTACTTCAATTGTGGCACTGATTGAGTTAGGCATTTTTTTGCGGCGTCATTATTCTGTTATCAATAGAGTAGGTTAATGGGTCAGGTTTCTTTGTCACTTTGACAATGCGCTCATTCGGCAGCAATGCACAATACAAGGTGGAACTTTTGTATTGTTATTTATTATCGCGTATTTTTCTTCTTTATTAGAAAAAAATATGAAATGATTATTTACCGAAGAAAAAAAAATCGTACATAAAACTTTTAGCGACTACACGCAACATGGCAAAAAGTACAGCGCCCTCTATGGTTGTGAAGGAACACAATAAAATCTTGAATAACACTATGAAAGTTTGTAGCGACTCTAAAACATATACGAATGTCCGACATTAGTCGCCAGGCTTTGGCCCGACAGGCTTACCTTGCCTGGTTGGAAGATCCTCCCTTTTCAATGGAGGAGCATCACATTTCATTCCACGATTTTGAACAAATTCGTAAAAGCATATATTTTAAAACTACAAGACTCCATTTCATAACGCTATATCAACTTGCAAACTTTTAGACTCAAACTGCAAAGATCCCCAAAAATTAGGCGTCCAAAATTAACGAGAAGCTAAGATCGTTGAAACACTTGACTTCACTGAAAAGTTCTCGAGGTACTCAAAAATGGAAGGACTGCTCGCAGAAATTATCTTGCTGACCCTTCTAAAGTACTTCAATTATTCCTTGTTGTTATTTTAACAGCATTTGAACACCAATGAACAATTGACTGTACTATCTTTTATTAATCTGGTAGTTCCAAAACGATACCGATTTTAATACATCACCGGTCGCCCGCAAACAATAGATTTTCTATTTTTCTACTCTTGCCAAGTCGGCACGAGCAACCATGGGAAATGCTGATGTCGTAGTGGAAGGATTAGCCAGTCAGCAATAGTGGTGTCGAGGAGCTACCATATGGGAAATGCAGTGGTGGAGGGATTAGCCAGTCAGCAATAGTGGTATCGAGAAGCTACCATATGGGAAATGCAGTGGTGGAAGAATTAGCCAGTCAGCAATTGTGGTATCGAGGCTGAGGCCCAGGGTGTGGCAGCCAAAGATTTCGTCACTTGTGGAGGCTCTTTCCTTAGAGTCATTTATTGACTATTTTTACTTACCTCTTTTGTCATCTATGTTTACTTTGGGTTTCTTGAAGAGTTAGTATCGTTTTAATTTATATCTAAATACAAAACAGAATGCGGTATTGGCGTTGATTAACCTGAGGTTTAGACCGCAGTCCAGCTGCAGAGCAATTCTCAGATAACTACCCGCATCTGGCGCTGTTATGCTAATGAAGGAACTTGGTGGAGCTACGAAGCTTGTAAAAAGGGTGAGCAGTTATGAGCACAAGTTTTTACTTGGAAAAGTATGTTATGGCATTAAGACCATGTTTTAGATTGGCAAATGAGAAATAATACCTTACCTTCTGGAGGCATCTCGCGCGATTAAAGATTGTAGAGAATGCTTTTTTAATTTATCTTATTAAAAAAAATAGCTTTTGCCCGCGACTTCGTACGCGTGGAATTTAGAATCAGATATTTTCCTGCGGTAAAATGCAGCCTATATTTTAAGTTAGACATCTAGCAATACATCGGTGAAAACTGAATTCTATTCCATGCAGTAGTTTAAGCGTGATACGTGAACAAACGTACAGACAAAAATTCAAAAAATTGTTGCTTTGGCTTCTGTTGCTCTAATAAAGACCCCCATATTATCAGTTTTTCTCCAATATCTATAATGTACAGACATCGGCCTGTTATAATTTTATTATATGTACATAGATGCTGACGACAATATCGAGATATATATCGAAAGAAAATAAAGGATATTGTTCGTCTAACTTCAACCTAACCTAACACGGAATTCTAATAATATTACATTAGAGATATCTTTACTTCAAACGCTCAAAATGCAACAGTGGTTGGATGGAGTCTAGGTTTTCGTGAAATATTTCTAAACAGGAAGAGACTATTTGTAGTAGAGAGATGCATATCGAAGAGCGTGAGAATTGCACCCCAAGGGGGACAATTCTCGCGATTAGAGATAATGTTGAAATGAAATGAAATTGTTTATTTTGTAATTTGGATTTTTAAATCACTTTTAGACGTCTTTTTTTTAAAATTATATAATTTAAAAAAAAAGACGTCTAAAAGTGATTGCGTCGGCATTTCCTATGACTATTCCTGAGAAGAAACGCCGAAACAATCCTCAGAATTCACGAGATGGATCAAAAAACTTGCCGAATATCGCATATCTGCCTTTATCCAAATTCTCGTAGCACAACGATACACGTATCTTTACTTTTAACGCCGAAATGCAACAATCGTTGGTCCGAGTCGTATTTATGTCAATGCGAAACGGTTACAAATTGCAATAGTAATTCATGGTAATAACTCATTCGTTATATTATATGAATAGTATGTAAATAAGAGTAAAATTACACACACAAATGTCATAACTAGCTTTACTAGTCCACACACAAATTGGAATGCCTCATTGGTCTAGTGGTTGAGTCCATTTATTGAGCGTGAGGTCCTGGGTTCCATTTCATAGAAAATCAAATTTATTTGAGCTTTCATAACTTTGATGTTCTTAGTACACGGCAATAGGGGTCTATTGCCGTGTACTAAGAACTCCATTGTACTCCAAACTACTGGCTGTTTGAACATAATAACGGAATCGGCGAGATATGGCTGTAAAATTAGTACCTCACACGCACACAAACAAACAGACCCCTATATAGGGGCTTTTCAAAATGTTACGCATTTTAAAGACAAAACTTAACAATAAATACACTTTTATAGTGGAACTGCGGTCCCGCAAAAGATGATGCATCGGAAGAACGAATGGATGTCACTGATAGCACAGTTTTTGTAGCTATCTTCTAGGCTGGGACTCCAACGACTCCCTAAGAAGATCTTTTATCATTAAAAGAAACGTTGACCCACACTAGGAATAATTCCTGTATCGTGTGGTGCGTTTAAAAACACAAACATTCACAAGGACATACACCCAGACCCGGAACAACTATTTATAAATCATACAAATTGGAATCGAACACGATACGTAGCGCAGCGCAGTGGATCTCACAACCACTATGCCAACCGTGCCATGACGGGGAAATTTTGAACCAAAGAAGCTACAATAAAAATATTTAAGGCGTTTGCCTATATACTACAAAAAATGTTGAAATCTTTTAAATAATAAAAAAGGGAAACCTTTTGTCCGTTCAACATGAATAACGGGTAGTTTGATAAAACTTTTATTAAAATATTCTAGTTTTAAGCAAATTTATAATAACTTCTAGCAATGGCCTAAAAATTTAAAACATATTTTTAAGCTGTCTCTGGGCTGTCAAAGCCGTAAAGTTCCTAGGTTGCCGCTAGGTTTAGATTTTTTAAAGGAATTGAAATTAATTAGACCTAATTTTAAATCGTAGGTCGCTTATACATATAGTCAGCCTCAAAAGATGTACCTATACACTTAGCGAATTTCAAAAGCGCAATTTTTATGATTTTAATTAATACTTTTCCAATAATAAGCGTTTGAATTTCGCTACGTGTATACAACTTTTTGAGGCTGTCTGTACACGAATTATCTAATATAACTTTTACTCTTGTTTTAATTAAGGAAACTGCTATAATAAGATATTGTATTACGTTGAAGAATACATTTAATTAATGTACTCACAAAATGTATATAATTCGGCAAACATTTAGAAGTGGGCGATTATTTTTATATATTTTGCTTTTCTTTCTTATTTTCTTATAAACACGTTACCCAACACTATGATTTTACAATTTACAAATAAACATTTTGTGTATGTTTGTAAACTGAACGATACGAGTATGTTCACGCACACCAAACCCCGAAACAACTCAGATAGTTGTAGGGCATACAAATATTTGTTTCGTACGGGAAATCTAAACCGACACAAAGCGTAGAAAGCTAAGAGTTTAGCCACTGTGCCATTAATATTATCATGTACAACCTTGTACACATCCCGCCTTTCCCCAAGTATGTTGCGGGGTAAAATCACTTATTATCAAGTCTATTATTCATGTTCAGCCTTTCAAAAATATTTCATACATAATATTCAGGCTTAGGCTTGTGGTGACAAAGGTATTATGAGAATTACTTATCAACTAACAGCTCAGCTTTTACCGCAGTCTGGTAAAATATATGGCATCTCTGGATTATTATAATTATTAATAGATACTGAATAGTGTATGAGAAGGGTTTGAACTGTTCGGGTGCTTGGCGTGTGTGGTTGCAGATATAAATATTTGTTGAATTTGATGTTGACGGATTAGTACATGGCGAAATTTTTGCGTCGACGTGCGTTATACGTAGCTAAACCGTGCTGCAAACGCGATACGTATGCGCTCCACCCCGACCCTTGCTCGAGCCAGCCCGCGCTGTGCCAGTAGTAATAAATCAAATGTCCCTTAATAATCACAATCAGATCCAGCAAGTCCTCTCTTGTCTGTCCCCCAGCAACGCCCTAAGCCGAGGTTCGAGTCCCACTAAGGGACACCCTTAGCAGTGTTGCTTAGTATTATTTAATTTTATCGGCTGGAGGCCCTTCTGGTCTCGCCATTTGCCCGGTTAAGCAGTAAAAGCTCCCTGAGCGAACTGCGAGAGACAACTAAAAAAGAAAAGATACGTATGCGCATGTTAACGATATAATGACCGATTTTATAAATGTTGTCATGTGCATTTATTTTAAGAAGCAGCGAAATTTCCTCCCTTTTGATGGTACTTAAGTATCTTAGTATTTCGTTCGGCGTACATTGGGCGATATCTAGCATTATTAAGGAACAAGGTATGGTTTTCTTCTATTGAAAAGGGAAGATCCTCCGACCAGGCAACGTGGTTAGCCCGTCAGTTGATGTCGGACATTCGTACCTATATGTGTTAGAATCGTTGTATAAATAAATAGTACACAGTGCGATTCAGGGTTTTCTGTTGTCACCTCATTAAAATAGATGGCGCTTGTACTTTTTGCAATGATGCGCATAGTCGCAACTGTATAGTAATATTTTTTGCATGGCATGAACGATACTGAAGTGAGCCTGAAAACAGGTTTCACAAACAGTAAACAAAAGTTTCTAAAAGAAAAGTCATTGAGAAATATCAAGAAACTGTTTTGTATTGTGAAAATATTGACTGCGCCATTTTATAAATATGAAATTTCTGAATTCCAAGATCTACATCAATGGAGTCATAATTTAAATAACTACCCACGAATCCAAATAAAATTGCATGCAGCCAACGATTTGTTGCACCAAATTGGGTCGCTGCTTGCTTTGCGTGACTATTGGGAGTTGGCAAAAATGCCACTATTTCCTATGCTCCATACTATCCCCGCGGACTCGCGTGACCAATCCTCTATTTACATATTGACTCTGGATTGGATAAAATAAAGACCTAGATCGTTCTAGATGGTGCTGGTACGCTCGCAGACTTATATAGAACAGCTATAATTTATTATATTCTTTATGTGATAGAGTCCAGCTGTGACTGGTAGTTGAAAAAACTTGGTAGGTATATGTTCTGGGGGGACCAGGAAATTAATACTCACGAAGAAGACCGTTAGTACTTCCGACCATACAGGAAAAAAATAATAACAAAGGATTGGCAACGTATTAGCGAATTTCCTAGAGTTGTGGATGTTTTATTCTTTTGGAGGCTACTATTTGCCAAAAAGTTTTTTTTTTAAGTATACACTAATCCGGAATCGCGCTATAAGTTTACGATGATAATAGATACAAGCGATTAGCTTTCTGCACTACCTGTAGCGGGTTCGATCCCCACACGGAACAAATATTTGTATGATCTACAGATAGGTGTTTCGGGTCTGGTTGTGTATGTGGCATGTATGTTTGTAAACTGTACCCACGATACAGGAGAAACCCGAGAGTGGAGCAACGTTTTGTAAAAAAAAAACGTCATAAAATTTATTTTCACTTTGTACTATTTCCATTGGTGTACAGTAAAGAATTATCTATCTAAGCATCTGACATCAACCGTTGGTCTTTGTAACCCAGGTTTACCTCTAAACTGGTCGAAGAATCTTCCGTTTTTAACAGAAGAACATCCCGTTCATACATAGGTATTTATTTCCCGCAACATTTCTCATTTTAACATAACGATGAACAAGCAAAACATGCGTCAGCGTTATAAATTAAGATCTCACAAGAGGCTGAAGACGTCTCAAGATTTATTACCTGAATATTTCACTCCAGACACAACCTAGGTGAGACCAGATAGTCTTGTATGCTCCACAAGGAGACGAGAGCCATAAATTAATATAACACCTATTGTTGGCGCTAATACCCACACTGTATCTGGAATATCTGCACTGTAATCGTAGTGGGGCTTTAGAACTAGCGAGTAACATTTAGAAAACCCATTTGTTATGTGATCAGCAAATAAGACCCATTTTAGCTAAGTCAAGCTGCCTAGCTTTGTGATGTGTGCAAGGTCGGTTTCCAGTCTCATCAGATACAGCTGAATATCAGTATTTTATGCGCAGCGTCTGCCATCTGACCTCCGCCAACCAATTACTGGGAGACACTGATTCTCTAAGGTTAGACTGGTTGTCAGACTGCGGGGATGCTGAAAACCGTAACGACCGTCATAGGTATTCTTTTATCATCTAAGACACTGAGGGGCGTCGATGTGTAAAGGACGGTCACCCATCCAAGTATTGACCGCGCCAAGCGCTGCTTAACCTCGCAGTTCGACCAATCTGCGCGGTAGTTGAATAACAACGAGCTCCTAATATTAGCAAGGTAATAAAATAAACAACTTGTTGCTTCCAGTAGATATTGGACACAGTGTAATACTAAAAACGAATCCTAGAGATCCAGACTCTGTGCTGCTACTGAGAATTTCCATACAGAAAAATCAGATAACACTTTATCCGACTCGGGAATCGAACCCAGGACCTCACACTCACAGTCACGCTTGCCACTTCTAGATCAATGAGGTAGTTTCATTTAATTAAACTCATGCTCTTGTCCTTTCCGCCAGTTTCCTAGCCCAGTGTTCCGCAAGCCTGCACACCATCCAGATTTGAAGAGCATACTACACAATACATCACGCTAAATGTTTCTTCAGTATGTTTACAAAAGAATAAGTTTTATAATGAAAAGCAAACCTTTTAAAGCATTCAAGCATATGCGTAGGGTTGGTAGGATTTATGGGGCCCAAAATTACGTTACAACCGACTTTTTTCTCTTTTTGAAAAATGTTTTATTGCCATTTATTTGATCCAATTATGTGCCTATTTTAGGCCAGCTACGGAAAAGCACGTTAGACTAAAGTCTTTTATATATCTGTATTATAAAAACACAATAATTATGCAAATAAAATTTCTGTTACTATATATTAACTACGAAGGCCTCGTAGCTACATAGCTACCGATCGGTCGACCTGCGAGGTTAAGCAACGCTTGCCGCGGTCAGTTCTTGGATGGGTGACCATTTTTCTCACATTAAGACCCCTCCGTGCCTCGGAAAGCACGGTAAGCAGTTGGTCTCGGGTGTCATAAGAACGGTCGATGGTCTGACCACCAGTCTAACCTTAGAGTATCAGTGTCTCCCTGTAATTGGGTGGCGGAGGTGAGTTGGCAGTCGCTCCGTGTAAAATACTGATTCAGCCGTAGCTAATCAGCTATGGCTGAATATAACACAAAATAAATCCTGAATTATTTCAAGCATGTGGGCAAGGTTATTATTAATTGATTAATACACGTAATTGAACTATATTACCATCACCATCAGTTATTTTTTAATCTTCATCTACATAATGTCTTAGAGGTCATTCATTAATTACGAAAGGACAATTTATTTTGGCCATTTTTGACATTTATTATTAAAATCTAATCAGATTTGAAGCCAACCCCAATTTAGATGGGAAAAGGCTAGACAGATGATGATAATTATATATTAGGTAGCAACCACAACAAAATTTCTCTAAAAATACCGTTTGAAACAAAAAACGAAATAGCATCGAACAAAGACACAATTCACAAGGACGTAGATATATTTTTATTCATTGAAATGTTAGACAGGGGAAATGAGAATCATATATATATTTTTTTTAATGAAAAACATTGCCCACACTAGTATTTCTCCTGTATCGTGGGTACAGTTTACAAACATACATGTCACATGCGCACACAACCAGACCCGAAACAACTATCTGTAGATCATACAAATATTTGCTTCATGCGGGAATCGAACCCGCAACACGTAGCGCAGCGGTCGATCGCTCAACCACTGCGCCAACCGTGCTGTCGCAATTAATTGTGCTCGAATTGCTTTTTCAATTTGAGGCGAAAAAGATAATTGGCTAGAATAATTTGATGTTTTGATATCACGGTGATTGAAGTACTGTCGAACAAAGAGTATAAACAGTACGGAAAAATAGAGATACTGAGCTCTAAACGACTCGGTTGCTGCACTGGTTGGGCGGTCGACTGCTGCGCTATGTGTCGCAGGTGCAATTCTCGTACGAAACAAATATCTTATCGATAGTAGGAGTGGGCGATATAAATTGTATATACATAGATACAATATCTATATATCGGCACAATATTCAATATCTATATATCGAACGGCGCACAAACTATGTACAATATCGCTCGACTCGAGTGACACTGCACAGAACCACGCAATAATAATAACGTAAAATATCTATGATACTCTGAATACTTAGAAACGACCGAACCGCTGAACCACTTTCGTTTCAGAATATCCTAGATTCAACCAATACGCCAATACGCCATACCGCATACGTTCTATAAAACCGAAACTTTAAAAAATAACAGTAACATGTGGTACTACTTCGGTTTCCGAGTACCATAGATTTTGACCAATAAATAGATATTGAAATATATAGATTCGATATCTGATATTCAAAACCGATATATAGGTACGATTCAATACAGCGTAAAGACGATATTACCCAAGCCTAATCGATAGTGGTACCGGCAGCCTAATTACCGATGTCGTGACAGGCGTAGATCGCGCGATAGCTTCTGTCAAACGTAATTTTTGTGTCATATAATGTATTGACTGACAGTGAGATTGCTGTCGCGTGGCTGTCGCGTTGCTGTCGCTTTTTTACGTAATTAGGCTGCCGCAGCCTAATTACCGATGTAACGACAGGCGTAGATCGCGCGATAGCTTCTGTCAAACGTCATTTTTGTGTCATATAATATATTGGCTGACAGTGCTGTCGCGTGCGCGTGTCGCGGCAGCCTAATTACGTAAAAATAGCGACAGCAAGGCGACAGCCATGCGACAGCACTGTCAGACCCAGGCATCGAACCCAAGGCCTTACGCTCAGCAATCCCGCTTGCGACCACGACCTTTATTTCGCATTTATTATTAAGAGATAAGTATTTTAGTTACTTTGTTCTCTTTGCTCTACTATAAGCTTATAATTCCAGCCTTATACCTAAACTCTAAATTCCTCTAAATACCTCAGAATCCGCCGAAACCACGACACCACAAAGTTAAGGCATTGACCGATCATGGAGGGGTCGTGCAGTCAGATGCAAGCCCTTTAAACTATTGTGGTTAACCAACTGACTGTAGAGCTAGTCAAAATTAATCAGAGAGATTAACAGGAAGATTAGTAATTAATTAACAAATATATAACAAAGCATAGTATCACGCCTTTATTCTCGAAGGGTTGGGCGGAGGTTTACTTATTGTACCCCCACATTTCGCTGATGCCGTTATTGAGGCCCATGTTATTGGGGGCGAGCCTATTGCCATCTAACGTGCACAGTTCCAGACTCCGTGCTGCTACCGAGAATTTCTATACAAAAAAACCCAATACACTTTGCCTGACCCGGGAATCGAATCCAACACCTCACGCTCAGCAGTCGCATTTGCGACCACTAGACCAATGAGGGAGTCAACATATATAAAAGACTTTAAAATAATCTTATGTAGGATGCAAAGAAAGAGCCTCTAAGTGAGACGAAACCTGAGATTATCTGGCGCACCCTGGGTAGCCAGCATTCTTCTGCCGTGGTGAAAAGATTACTCTGATTAATCTTTCCACCATAGCATGAGCCATTTCCATGTGTAGCGGCTTGACTGAAGAAAAGTTCTCGTTTCAAAGTCAATCCAATCCTACTTCCTACCTATCCTACTAATATTATAAACGTGAAAGTTTGTGAGGATGGATGGATATTTGTTACTCTTTCGCGCCAGAACGGCTGAACGGATCTGGATGAAATTTAACACAGAGATAGATTATAGTCTGTAATATCACATAGGCTACTTTTTATCCCGGGAAAATGCATGGATTCGTGATCAACGCGGGCGAAGCTGCAGGCGGAAGCTCGTCTCCCATAAGAATACACAGAAACAAGAAATCACTATCAATATTTCTCATAAAGTATTTTTAATAACACTTTCCATAGTTTGAGTGTACAAACATTTTGCAAGTAACATTAAAGCGACTCGACACATACCAGCCAAGAAAGTTACACTTCAAACAAAGTCCTGGTTTTAATATAGCAAGTTTTATACAGATATTAGTTCTTAAGCGTTGTCGAGTCGAGACGTGTTCTCTAGAGCCGCCCTGGATAGGCTGACGCAGGGTATTGTGGCACTTATCGAGAGTATCTGGGCTTATACATATACATAAGTGTTAATAGCACCTATTTGGGGTTAATGTTCTCTACTTGAAACGATTTTGGTATATCAGCAACAATTTTGAATCCGGCAAGGCAAGGTTTTTGTATAAATCATTATTTACACTTTTTCTGTATTGACTAGTGATATTGCATGCATTTAAGGTATACCTTTTTTTTCTAGAAAGCAGTGATAGCCCACGGCTTGAACGCTTGCTTTCCATGCAAGAGGGTCCGAGTTCAAACCCAGCCTGCACCTCTGACTTTTCGGAATCATGTGCGGATCAAAATTTGATTATCATTTGCGTTAACGGTGAAGGATAACAGCGTGAGGAAACCTGCACACCTGAGAGGGCTCCATAAAGTCCTTGATGGTGTGTGTAGTTCGCCAACCCGCACCAGGCTAGCGTGGTGGACTAAGGCCTTACCCTTCTCAATCTGAGAAGAGGCCCTTGCCCAGCAGTAATGGGCAGGGACAGTAATGGGCTGAATTTATTTATTTATTAAGACAAAATACTAATATTATTAGTTTCTTGTGTATAATACAACCAAGCATGATGCCTGGAGCTAATTGAATGAATGATTTTTTCTAACAGAAAAACCCAGTAACACTCTGCCCGATTCAATCCGTCTTTGTGACTAAGACTAATAAGGCAATTTTGTGACGTTTTTGCATAAATTTTTCCTTGCGCAGATCATATCTAACTATTGAAAAAACTCGCCTAAAATTGAAGAAAAATAAACACTTCACAAAATAATCCTTACGAAAAATTCTGTAAATGAGCTAAGTACGTACTGGATCTATCTTTACACCAATCTTCACACAAACCATTGTCACAAAGACGAAATAGTGCTCGTCTCATGTCAATAAAAAATAAAATATTCTAGCGTCCAACACTTTACCGAAGTGTTCGGTGGATCGTGCTCAAGCACCATCACTGCCGCCTCTCTCCCATCGAGTCGTGAAGGTCGATCGTCTCGAGATCCCGCTGAGGTCAAGAAACTGTTATTAGGGTTGATTGTATCTGATTTAGCGGTAATTTTAGCTGATATTCTGAATTTTGATTTAATTTTAGCTTATGAACTTAAAAAGCTTTGTTTTAGAGAAGGATGTTTACGGATTGAATGTGATATTGAAGAATGTTTCAATAATGTTTGAGTTTATTTTATTTATTAATCTACACTATTATAAATATTATGACCCGGGTACGTCTTAAAACTGCATTTGATAAGTCCTGCTTTTGATAATGTAGTCTTATCTTTATATGTTAGTGGTGAAAAGATCTAGTCACTACGGTTCGTACTTTAACAGTTACTTGGATTTAGTCACTTGAGACACTTTCCACGCAACTCAATTCAATTTTATTTAGTTGCATAATATGGACACAAAACAATTTTATTTAGTTGCATAATGTGGTGATAAATATTTTATCAAAAAAATCTTAAATATAAATTTAAAATTAAAATATCCTTCGTCTCAAATACAAAACTCTCAGAAGTAAAAAAAATATATGTAGGTACCTATTGGCCCTTTGAATTTATGATACGGCAGTAAAAATAGTAAGTACTAGTAATTTATCCAAGCGTCTTCGCGTCGGGGGATCGCTAGGGAAAGAAAAAAAAAAAACAGAATACAATTACAAACAGACACACAAATACACACATGTTAAACTTATAACACCCCGCCTTTGTTGCGTCGAGGGATAAAAATGGGTTATTTTTTAAACCCTGCTTATTATCATCATCGTATCTCATCATAACTTTGGACTGCTGAACTTAAGACCGTATACCGTAATGTTTGTTATTGGATAATAATTATTGTGATAATCACTGAGCGGCGGCGTCGTTTAACATAGTTAGCTAACTACTTAGGTATAAACGAACTGTCCTGTAAGCAGAAAGCGACACCGCTAATCACGAAGGAAGTTTTAAACTTTAAAGCTTCAAATATCGTGAAGGGCCACCCACATAAAGGAAGTCCCTTTGATCAAATCACTTCAACTTAACAACTTCACAAACGCGATTGAGTTTCAAAATGGAAATTATTTAAATCACCATCATGAAACTCGAAAGTTTGGCAAAAGTGTGCATTAGCGGTTTGTTCGTAACACACAAAGTTGGAAATTATAATTTGGTTGTCTGCACTGGTGTTGATAAGCGAAATCATGCATATTTTTGATTTGGTTTCATTAAAATTTCGTTAAAATTCAGCTCATTACTGTCCCACTGTTGGGCAAGGGCCTCTTCACAGATTGAGAAAGAAAATACGTTTATTTGGCACAAACTAAAGGCACACAATAATAATATATAAAACAACAAAGAAAAAAGGAAAACAAAGATAATGATAATAATACCTACTCAGCTTTAGAGCTGCATTGTGTGCCTCATCAGGGTCAGGCCGTAGTCACCACGCTGGCCTGGTGCGGATTGACAGACTACACTCACTATCGAGAACTTAATGGAGCCCTCTCAGGTGTGCAGGTTTCCGTTAACGCAAGTGATAATTTAAGTTGAATTCTGATTAGGGTTGCCGACTTTTTCTAGAAGAAGTAGAGTATATATGATTTCAGAGAGGGTAAATAAAGACTACAGATTAATAAAAAAGGGTACACTTTTTGCTGTACATAACATTTCAGTAAACAGAAAGTCCTTTTTTTGTGGGCAATGGCATCAGTGAAATGAAATTGAATTCAGTGAATGAAATTTTTACTATATGTATAGATTAACACTTTGGATCGGAGTTTAATGATTTTTCTTGTTTGGATAATCCTTCATTCATATAGTTATGCCCCTTTTTCCTTCATGAGAAGTTGAAAACCAAGAGGTGAGTCCCGAATTTGGAACATTTTGTCGCGGTCCAGTCAACTTGGGAACCACTGCACTAGATTGATGAGTCAACTAATAAAGAATCAGTCAGTTCAAAATACTCACTTCATATTATTTATATGAAGAATTCAGCCAGTTCCTCCAACCCCGATCGAAGTCACATTCGATCCGAAATTAAATTAAATTTAAGGCGCTCATGAATAGAATTATTCATGAGCGCCTTTAACATGAATAAAAATATCTCGACTTTGACACATCCATGAATAATTTTGTGTCAGAATATCATATTCAAATCGCTCCGAACGAACGAGCCAAGTAATAAGTACCTATATAAATCTGATATTTTTCATGCCTCGGCAAATAATACGCATGACTATGAATACGGCGTTGCCGATAGAGGTAACCACATTATTCCACTATGAATACGCGTCTCTAAACAGATAGGTAATAATAAATAAATAATATATTATACCATCATAAATATAGTCCCCGAAGGTTTACTATGTTTCGCTGATGCTGTTATTAAGTCGAGGGGTGAGTTTGCCATCTACTTAGCAGAATTCCCACTCACGGCTGATATTAGAATTTCAAAAAGTCCCAATAACATTTCATCCTTATGCTCGGTAGCTGCGCATGCGATTATTAGACTAAAATTGTAGATTAATTTACTAATTACTACACTATGACTCTAATATTAATGATGTTATACAATTCTGTATGGGAAAGGATATGAGGGAGATCTTTGCCCAACTGTCGGACAGTAAAAATTAGAAGAAAAAAAATCTGTATGTACGTTTGGTACGTATGTGTGAATACATTGTTACTTTGAAACTAGGTTCCAATTAAAAAACCTCAAATTTAATTATCAGGCGTTCATTAGGGATAGTGCGATGTACAACTTCTAGGATGAGGTGCGAAAGAGACACAATTATCAGTAAATTATCTAAGTGCGACAAGAATGACCGACGGGCGACATTGAATAGCTCTGAAGTGAAACTGATCAGTACTGAAATTGATTATGAGAGTTTTGAAAGTTATAAGGGGCATTGTAAGTAATTTGAATATAAAGACCAATATATAGTGGTTAGGTGATTTTCAGTAGGCGACGTCAGTGGCGTGCACAGAGTTTTTAGACAGGGTAGGCAGAAAATTTTAAAAGCATACTTACCAAAAATTTCTTCTGCGTGTTGGTTTTGGTTCGTCGTCTAGTCGATTAAATAATGATGTATGTGATTTGTCACCTCAAATATCTTATAATAAATATTTATCTGAGTTATGTAGGATAGGCAGTGTCTTTTTGTCTTTATGAACCGCACGCCACTGGGCGACGTACAAAGTGCCATCGTAACAAGAGCTGCTTTAAATTTGATGTCATAGACGTTGTAATAGCTCCTTTACTGACCAATAAGGGGCCATCCATAAATTACGTTAGGTACACGAATTTCATGCTTTTTTGACCCTTCCCCCGTCCTTGACACAGCTGGTCACATTTGTGAGAGTCCCCCCTCCCTAGTGTGACGTCACATATTTTGCAATTTTATATCTAAAATTTATTAAATTAAAACAGCAGTTCCGAAATTAGTTTTATTTCCATTTATTTGAAATCACGGCGTGGCTCTCGAGGAACTCGCCAACATAACAATTTAAATCTTATATTCACACGGATAGAGTTGGAAATATTTTTAAGTTTTTCGTTAATAGTTCAAATTCCACGTTTTAATACTTAGATATATTAGATTTTGAAATGTGATGTCACGAAACTTAGGACCCATCCCATGCCTTGTCACACAATGTCACACTTCATCGAACCTCTCCCCCCCTCTTAACGTGTGATGTAATTTATGGATTAATGGCAAATTGTCGACATGCTCCTACATGATACATTGCGTGTTAAAGTTGCGGATAAAAGCATATTTGCAAACAATGTCACGAAAAAGATCTTATATAATAATATTTTTTCTGTTTTTTTTATTGAGTTTACAATACTGTCAATCAACGCACATATTATACAGGGTGGCTCCAACGGTATGACATTAAATGAAACCATGCATATACACTGAAGCCGTACACAAAAGTTCCAAATTTTTCACGTTTCATTTGTGTATTTTATTTCCCTCAACTCTCATTCGTCTAGGTGAAGGAATATTGAAGAAGAAATGTGTGTCGTGTTTTCTGTTCTAAATTATAAAGTTATAAAACTACGCATTATGATCGTGATAATTTAAAAAGATCCTGTGTCATAAAATACTGATTGGTTTTGATTATTTTTTTGTTTTCGGTTACAGAACGCGATTTTAAATCGTAAAGTTTAATGTGTATAGTTGTTTCCACCCTGTATTATATTTTCCCGGAGTTTTTAATATACATTCAAGAAATAAGAATATGCTTAATAACGCTAACGCTTCACTGTATTCGTATGCCGCCTTTTCTAACGTGAGATTTCCAGAATATTCTCTCCGAAGCTAGCTTCAAGTCAGCGGACCTGAAATGCATTTCCCACAAGAACATTTGCAGTTTTATTTACCTGAAACGTTCAAGCTTGTTGTTCTAGATACTTCGATATGGGTAGCTTACTTTAGTAATATTTACTTTGTCTAAAAGTGATAATTGTTATTTATGACCTTTGGTCAGGTAGTCGTAAGCGCGACTGATGAGCGAGGCTTAAGGTTCTTGTCCTGGATCGGGCAAAGTCTTATTAGGGTTTTTTGTATGGAAATTCTCAAACGCTAGTTCATTCGAATTGACTGTGCGATTGTCCTGCGTCTCCCTAAACTACTCTTAAGACTACAACAATATTCGCTATAACAGACCCTTTAAAAAACATACTGTAATGAACTCTTATATCTCAAAAACAACGTTTTAAAACCGTTTTCGTTGCAATAAACCTTTAGAAATAATGATGTTCACTTGTTAGTGCCATGAAAACCTATCGAAGTAAGGATGCCAACTACCGATGCAAAAATACATGGAAATCGTAAAAACTTCGCCGTCAGAACGCTATAATAAAGTGCAAACGAAAAAATTCTCAACTGTTAGCGAAATAGGAAAAAAAACGCACGAAACCCATTCAACTTTCTACAGCTCTCACCGGCTATTGTGCGAATTCACTTCCGTTTGACTCATCGTAGCTCCAACCACAATATAAATGCGGCTACCAAACTTGAAAACAAGCGAACTTAATCTCTATTTTTAAGATCACAAGGTTCAATGCATTACTGGTTGGACATAGATGATAATTTGGTTATATTGACGTACTTCGAAAATTGGAGTTTTCTGAAATTCTTTTCTTTGTATAGGTGCATTGTCGATAAAAAATTGGTTTAGTTCTCGTGCAGGTAGAACTAAACGTACTAACAACGTGCTGAATTCTGAAGAGCTGAAACTGTCCAGGTAATAATGGTCTATTTTGTCGTTACGAGAATTCTATCGTATAACTGATGAACTCACTTCCATTGGATGATGGTTAGTTCAACATTTGTCCGTTTACCTGTAACCTCTTGACAGTACAGCGAATAAGTTACCTTTCGGCAATAAAAGCAAAATAGCTAGTTCAATACAAAACTACGTCGTTTTTCAATACGTTCTCAAACAGATACGGTCAGTTTCTATAAATTGTTTTACGTATAAAAACTTGCAAATATTACTTTATGTAATCACTATCACTATTACTACATATTATAAAACCTGTCTGTCTGTCTGAACGCGATAAACTCAAAAACTACTGAATGGATTTTCATACGGTTTTCACCAATGGACGGAGTGATTCATGAGGAAGGTTTAGGTGTGTCATTCATTAAGGTTTTATGTAAATTAACTGAAATATGGTGATGGTTATGAAGAAGTTGGAAAAAATCATGCCGACTGGGAGCTTTACTGTGTTTTAGACAAAAAATAAGTAGGCGTATATGCTCTGCTATGACCCGGGTACCGGAGGACGGGCAGCAGCGTCCTCTCACTAATCGGTGAGCCACTGCGATCCCCAAGCCGCATGCCAAGCGTGGGGATTATGGCAATCCCCCCCTTGGGGGAGGCCTTCGTTCAGCAGTGGACGTCTTCTGGCTGATGATGATGATGATGATGATATGCTCTGCTATCCGTGCGAAGCTGGGGTGGGTCGCTAGTTAATAATAATTATGGACTAGCAAAACTTTATCGACTAGTGTAGTGGTTAGTCAAGATCTAGTAGTAGATTAATTTCAAAATTACGAAAGGTTCATCTACAATACAATACAAATCAATTTATGTAGCTGTCTGTAAATATAGACTGTACTGAATTATTAGTCTAGATATTCTGGGTTCTACCTAGGTTACGCCATAAGAGTGAGCTTAGTACCCTAGGTCTCCTTGCAACGTGGCACTTGGTTGCCTTTACGATACCAAAGCGAACTTTAGCCTTTTTTTGTAACTTGGCACCGTTGGTATGATTAAAGCATACCTAGAGCCAAAATAACTATCCACAGGCCATACAAATATTTTCTCCTTCCGGGGATCGAACTCGCGGCACGTAACAGAGAAAGCCAATCGTTTAGCTACTGAGCCAATGGTGTCATTTTCTTTTTAAACACTGAAACTGAGAGCAATGAACGCACATAAATCCTTCTTCACCACAGCCGGGTAAGCACACGCAAGATTGGGACCAATATTTTATTCCGGGTGTCATATCTATCAAAATTTATTGCCCACTAGTTTCAAATGATGAACTAATGGCCTGAAAAGATCGAATAAAAGTTCCTTAACGTAACAGGTCGTTAGAAAGTACTTTCGTAGTATCGCTTCATCCCATCTTGGAGTTTGTTTGGCCTAATGTTCAGGTCCGGTGTCATTTATGAGACTATGATAAGTTAAGTACATAAAGGAACTATTTAAGATTTTTAAATAGTAAACTGTAGGACTACAATATTTCTTCTGTATTATCGGAATGGGTTCGGATGACATGCTTATGGAGTGGTGGATAGTTTCGACAGCCAGCCAAGTTTTGTATTAGAATTGACAGGCACCGTACAGGGCCTTGATTACGTAAAAAAACCATGACAGCCACAGCCACAGGGACCCACAAACAATGTCTCTTTTTAGTCCCTTATACAACATTATTTTTAGGATATACTAAACCTGACAGTAGTTTTTTCAGAATCAGTAACAGAACCGATTGTAATAATTTTTATACTATGTTATATTTTTTCCAAATAATATTCAAAAATTCTTTAAATGACTGAACTTTAATCCGTGCGTGCCATCGCCGCATGGCCAAACACGTGATACAGCGGCATGCGCCAGCGCAGTCACCTCGCCACCAGCGGCGTGCACAGAGTTTTTAGACAGGGTAGGCAGAAAATTTTAAAAGCTTACCTACCAATAATACCTACTGCATGTTGGTATTGCTTCATCGTCTTGTCGATTATATAATGATGTATGTGATTTGCCACCTCAAATATCTTATAATGAATATTTATCTGAGTTATGTAGGGTAGGCAGTGTCTTTTTGTCTTTATGCCACTGCTCGTCATGTCCATATTTATGGGAGGACGACGAGGCAACACAACAAGCTTATAACTTTATGAGTTTTTATTATACGTATTTGAGATTTTTATACAGGGTATAAATGAAAATATTTTACACGTGTTTCGGTTTTCGTGTATACTAAAAATAAAGTTGAATATGTTTTCATAAAAGGATACGGAATATCGTTATTATTAGCGGTAGCAACTGTTTCATTGTTCTCACGTAATACTGGTACCGGTATAACCAGGGCCCCGAATGGAAAGTGTTGGCCTCTTTCACCAAATGGATTCTATCAGCCAGGCTAAAATGAGCGCCCCGGCATTTTGTTTGCGTGAACTCTGCGCAGAAGTTACAGCGACAAAATTCTCTTAGTAGGATGTGCTACAGAATATAAGAAATCACGTTTATAGGCAAACCTGTGTCTCAACACTAGTATAACATAGTCTAAGCGTGTTTAGTGAGCTAAGAAAGATAGCGTCGGCTGCCATATAGGACAAGAACTATTGGCTCAAAGGGATAGTAGGCTAGACCATTCACTGATGATTGACAGTTGATTAAACACCTATACAACGAAGCAAAGGTTATGGTGTAAAGCCTTTTGAAAGCCTATACATATCTTCATAAAGTAATATTGATAAGTAAATTAAGAATTTGTTACTCCTACGTAAAACCCGAGTTTTTTTCTAGCGAAGAAAAGGTGGCGCCTCTGGGCTTAGCGGTCTTCTTATGTTGAATGAACACGTGTGATTTGCTCATGCCATATTGGAACGATTAGCTAGTCAGTAATGATGGCACCGAGGCTGATTGCCCAGGGTGCGCCAGATCTCAAGTTCCGTCATTAGTAGAGGTTCTTTTGTGTGGGTAAGCACAATATACTAGGATTATGGCAATGTATCATAAGACCGGCAACATAATTCTATAAATCATCACACCTGTATTCCCCGACGGGTTAAGCAGAGATGTATTATTGTACATCCACGTTTTTTTGATTCCGTGATTTATAAGTCTATTGCTGATTACTGGGCATAATTTCAAACTAGGCTGCTACTAAGAATTTTAATACCTAAATAACACTTTGCTAGACACAGGAATCATATCCAGAACCTCATTGCTCAGAGCCGCGCTTGCGACTATTAGACCTTTGAGACAGTTAACGTCTTAAACGAAAGAATTAGTACACAAATTATGACATAATGGCGAGTAAAGCAAAAAATGAGCCATTTTCCACACTCGAAGCTTACTGTAGTAAGTTAAAAAAATTAATTCATCGCGCTTCTATAGAAAACCTTAACATTTAACACAGTTTCGTTATAAATGAAATGTTTTTATCCAGGAAAGCGTTTTCACGTGGAAAAATAATTTCCGCAAAGCCACTCGGGTTCGCTTCATTGAAACGTAAAACTGAAGCGAATATGCATTTGAATGACGCTTTTTATTTACACTAAACTTTAGTATTTTCTCAATTAAACTAGAGAGAAAATTGAACTAATTAAAATATTTTTAATTAAGCAGCTATGTGCATCATTTTATAGAATAATTATTGGATTAATTTTTGTCTGTGACAGTTTTAATAAGATACGAAAACTGCAAATGCTTGATGAAGAAAATAATATTGACTTTTTATCTTAAGACATAACATCGCATCACGCTGATATTTCCCAAGGATTAGGCAGACGTTTACTATTGTGCACCCACATTTCTCGAATGCCGTTATGAAGTCCTATGTAATAGGGAGCGAGCTTATTGTCATCTACCGGCACAGTTCCAGATTCTATGCTGCTACTGAGAATTTCCATACAGAAAACCCCAATAACAGGTTGCCTGACCCGGGAATCACTCAGCAGTCGCGCCTTGTGACCACTAAACCAATGAGGCAGTCATATCTTAGGATTTCGGTTTAATATATAGTTTTATTTTTAAAAGTATAGTTTTGTTACCATTCACAAATGCGTTAGCGTCTAAATCATCTGCGGTGATTACAG
This sequence comes from Shargacucullia verbasci, assembly GCA_947562105.1. Taxonomy (NCBI): domain Eukaryota; kingdom Metazoa; phylum Arthropoda; class Insecta; order Lepidoptera; family Noctuidae; genus Shargacucullia; species Shargacucullia verbasci. Next base: position 15,537,223 of record OX387280.1, read on the forward strand.
TTAAATTCACTCGTGTGAACCGGCTCTGAGGACCAAAAATTGTCATTTAAATTTCGGACCCTAGGTAATGGCTATGTTTGATAACACTAATAATCTCTAGTGATATACCAATAGTCTTACTTATATAAATATATAGCACATGTGCATATGCAGAAAGGGACAAAGTACCAAATGTTGTTTGCAAACTGAAAGGTGACATGATCAGTTTGAATACAGTGTAATTCGCGTATAAAACTCAGACAATGCGTGAAAAAATATTACAAAAAAACGATATTGAAACAACTTCGTTTCACGAAATAGGATCCGAAAATATTCATATATTTCACACAATTTTCAACGCCGCAAAAAGTTAGTTTTTTAAAACTCATAACGAACTGTGTTTGTCAATTCACGTGCCGATTCGAATAATTATAAAAAATCCGTGTTTCCGTATGAAGACATGAATATAAATGTATATTTTTTTTTTGCTTTCAACATGTAATAAAGTAATAATTATATCTCAGCCAAAAATAGGCCTTTACTGTTGACTGTAGCTCTATCAGAGATTTGACTTATCGGAGGGCATATAGATTATTAACCTGTTTATTAGATCACTACAAACCTGCCGAGAACATAGTTTTTTTCTTAATAATAGACCAAGGCAAAAAAACACCACAAATGTTCGGGAAAAATATCTGGAATAACGACCACAATCTAAAATACTGAGCATTGTACTCCAGTCTCATGTTCGGATTCAACGGAGTGTAGTACTTCCCTGTTAAAGGAACATTAGTCAACTACCAGCTTACTATCCAGGTCAAGCCGTAGTCAATCAACTAATCACACGACACGGCATGTTCTAGCTACAAAATAAAAAAGTAAACATTGCAAATGACTGGCCACAAACAGAATAAGGCTACGATATAGAAAAAGAAATAAAAATGCACCTCGTTCATTTATCTCTACAAGCCTGAACCGTTAGCAGATCATAACAAGCACCCAGATCATACGTTGAATTCAATTTACACTTAAATCGGAGTTGAAATATTTCAAATCGATTTTTACAGTGCATTTCTTGTGTAATATACTGAATGAGATAGGAATTGATGGACCTCGAACAAACACAACCTGGCAAGCGATATTATACTTTAGTTTAAAGATGTTAAGGTCGAAGATAGAGGGATGGGATCTTACACTACCACTTACAGTTTCCCTTTGTGAATATAGTCCTTGGAATATCTGAATTTGTTACACCGTATTATGGTAGGGTAGAAGATTGAGGTGAAGTCTGTAGAACAGAATGTTTGTGGTAAAAAAGATGCAGGTGTACATTACTGCATCTTTGTCATGCTCTAATTTTCTCAGGATATTGTAAAGAAGCGTTCAACCGGTTGAATTTCTTCCTCAAATCCCAAATTCAGAACTGCAGCCTAATTAATTCTACAAGTCACAAGGCTGTCAGTGAGATCACTGACAGCCAATACATATATGACACAAAAATGACGTTTGACAGCTATTGCGCGATCTATGCCTGTCGCAAACTGATTGTTACATCGGTAATAGTAAATATGCATGAAAAAAATATTTGTAATCTAGCCAGTTAATCGAAATAAATATATAAATATCATACCATTAGTGAAATCATAATCAAAATTGATCAAAAAACAAACGAGATATAACCAATTTAAACAAATATTGCTGTCTCTTTCGCAAAAAACGCTGTTTTCTGTGGCAGTTCTATGGGCGTGATGTCATTTGACGTCAGTTAGCACGTCGGACCTCTCTTTCTAATTCGTCACTTCAATGCTTTATAACTTTATCGCTGATGAAGATATTTTAAAAATTCTTTCACTATTATTTACTAGAGATGCATATTCCCTATTAGGCTGGTGGTCTCCTGTCGCTTCGAATACATGTGCTAATCCGAATTTGACTATTGGTGGTGTTAATACACCGCGAGGAAACCTGTAAACCTGAGAGGATGATTATGAGGTTCTCGATGGTGTGTGTAGTCCTCCAACCTGCACCAGGATAGCGTGGTAGACTAAGACCAAACCGTTTTTCAATCTGAGAAGAAGCCCATGCTTAGCTCAAGGACCGATGGTCTAAATTATGCATTACAGTGTAATAAGTCACTGTGTGGGGCACAACGTGGACCGCTTAATAATAAGCGTTATTAGGCGGTTAGACACAAAAACCAGAGGCGATACGAGATGATTGATTGAGTTAATTGATGCGCAACATCATCACACGTGGGCATTTTCTCAATCCTCATTTTCTGTCATTTCAGAGCGGTCGATTGAGAGTGAACCATTTGAATTGAGCTTATACTAATATCCTCCTGACCGAATTTCGGTCACGGCGGCAAATCTCACCGGAGATTAGCGAACTACGCAGGAGATATTACAGTGCACAAGTGTGCGCGCAAACACAGGTGCATTCTCTATTCCTTCACGCTCATAGTCCGATGGGACGGCAATCCGACACGACCGGAGAGAGATCAGGCGCAGGACCAACGGCTTTACGTACTTTTTGAGGCACGGTATGTATTCACATATACAAAGACCCAGACCCGAAACAACTATCTGTAGATCATACAAATATTTGTTCCGTGCGGGAATCGAACCCGCGACATGTAGACCAGCAGTCGATCTAATACCAATAGTTCAGACCAAAACCAATAGTTCAGATACAACCACGGTCTAACAATTTGCAGAAATCACGAAACCATTCCGTTTTTTATACTTTTTCACCCTAAAAGTTATTTGAATCGTAATACAAGGTAAATGCTGTGTAAAAATGAATCTTATTTCGTTGGGATGTGGTTGAAATTTAGTGTTGATAGGCCAGGATCGACGTGTGGCCCACGATCCGTGAAACACCTTTGATATGTAACATTTGACATTCCATTTAAAGTTAAATCGTATTTTTTTTATTTTGAAATTCGAACAAATTTATATTGGATTAGAATTTGTGTGTTAGAATTGAATAATCTTCGTTGTAATGAAGGCAACAATATGTTCTTGTCTAAAACATAAAATATTCTATCTCTTTTCTGCAGTATCTGTGGGTAAATGTCCTAAATTAACAGTCAACATAACATAGCATCACGCCTGTATTCCCCGAAGTGTTATTTAGTCCCATTTAATAGGGGGCGAGCCTATTATCGTTTACTGGGCTCAGTTCCAGACTCCGTGCTGCTACTGAGAATTTCTGTACAGTAAAACCCCATAACACTGCCCGACCCGGGAATCGAACCTAACAACTCACGCTCAGCAGTCATGATTGCGATAACTAGACCAAATCACGAGATCAAATCTAACTTTAATAGACTTTACAATTAATTGAAATTGACTTAACAATTTTTGTAGTTCAGTTAAAGCATGTAAATATTTTTTGTTTCTAAAATGTCGCTCCACACCAGGATCTCTAAATATATGTCTATCCATACTGTTTCCGTATGGGAATCGAACCCACGACACGTGACACAAGGCCAATCACTTAGTAACTGCACCAGACGTGCTATCAAAAATACATCAGTGTGTTTGTGTGTTTAATTCAGTGTAATAAATTAAAACGTTTCCATAAGCTGGTACTCATGGTGATAATCTCTTATGTAAGACGCTCTGTGTAGAATACTGATATTCAGCCGCAACCGGTGAGACTGGGAGCCGACCCCAATGTAGTTGAGAAAAGGCTAGGCAGATGATTAACCACCCAAGTACCTCAACCAGTGGCGTGCGGTGCATAAAGACAAAAAGACACTGCCTACCCTACATAATTCAGATAAATATTCATTATAAGATATTTGAGGTGGCAAATTACGTACATCGTTATTTAATCGACAAGACGACGAACCAATACCAAGGTGCAGTAGGTATTATTGGTAAGTAAGATTTTAATATTTTTTGCCTACCCTGTGCAAAGCGGCGTGCACAGAGTTTATAGAAACTCTGTGCACGCCGCTGACCTCAACCATTGAAACTTCCAAGACAACAAAACATTAATAACTATAGCATGAATCTAATAAAAAATAAACATATAAACGTAAGCGAACAATGCTCAAATATTCATCAATTTATCGTATGGGGCGACCGCAAAAACAAAAATATAAATTTTCACATTGAATACGCCAATCTCGATTATATCGTCAAAATTAATGTGAAATCAGGGCTACGTCCGGGACAATGGGACATCGGTTCAGATCATAATAAGGAAATGACGATTCATTTGTACGAATTTTCGATAAAATCAGTTCATTCGTTGTTATTTTTGCTAGTGTGTTCATATAGAAAAATTGTCTTGAGATCAAATTGATAGTATTATTTTTATTGCATTTAGTTAATATAAGGTGTATTTTTTTTAACGTAACATAGCATCACCCCTGTATTCCCTGAAAGGTTATACAGAGGTGTATTATTGTACACCTACATTTCGCCGATGCCGTTATTGAGTCTCATGTAATAAGGCCATGTAACAAGCCTATTGCCATCTATGGGGCACAGTTCCAGACTTCGTGCCGTTACTGAGAATTCCATACAGAAAAACCCAATAACACTGCCCGACCCGGGAATTAAACCCTGGACCTCACGCTCAGCAGTCGCGGTTGCGACAATTAGGCCAATGAGGCAGTCTTATTCACTCAATATCTTTAGCTTTTAAAACTCGTATATATTCATTTGTTGCAGTATATTGTGGGGCCTTTTTGACCTCGCACAGCTCATAAATGACTGCTCCCGGGGCAATAAAATTTGCGAACGAAACATGTTACAGGTTCAAATATTATTGTTTTGTTTCGTGTGGAAATTATAAATAAATAACTTGTTTCTAAATCTTGAATTATTTCACAATAGGCTAGTTGACTATATCTAAAACAAATTCTGAAATCTTGTTTGGTACATAGTTTTCCTTCTAAAAACTCAGTAAAACTTAATCTCTTGCTTATCTTTGGCGTTTTCAATTTTTTATTTATCAAAATCACACAATAAGTATGACAATGGCAATGAAAAACAATGACGTCACGCTTTTGTATTCCAAACATTTTTAGAACAAAATGTCAGTTTGTTTTGACAGTTCGTAAAGTAGTCATCTACCGTATTGATCTTATACTGTAATTATTTTGAGTGTCATCCATCAATTATGAATCCTGGTAATGATTTCGTTTCAATTTCCACTGTGCCAGGCATACGTTCAAAGTTTCAGGCAAATACATTCGATCAATTTCAGTTGACAATTCTGAAACTCATTTGCATTTCACGTTTGCCTGGAAATATTAGATGATATAGAATCAGTAGCGACACGAAGTTTGGAACCTGTACCTATGTGCCATCTATGCAATAGGCTCGCTCTCTAGTACATGGGACTTAACCCATTTAACGCCACTGTACTTGATTGAGCGACACGGTTGGCGCAGTGGTTGAGAGATCGACTGCTGAGCTACGCGTCGGTTCGATTCCCGCACGGAACAAATATTTGTATGATCTACAGATATTTGTTTCGGGTCTGGGTCTACGTGTATGTGAATACACACCGTGCCTCGGAAAGAACGTAAAGCCGTTGGTCCTGCGCCTGATCTCTCTCCGGTCGTGTTGGATTGCCGTCCCATCGGACTATGAGAGTGAAGGAATAGAGAGAGCACTTGTGTTTGCGCACACACTTGTGCTCTATAATATCTCCTGCGTAGTTGACTAATCTCCGGTGAGATTGGCCGCCGTGACCGAAATCGGTCAGGAGGACATTATTATTATTATTATTACTTGATTGAGTACAGCAAAAACTTTAAGGGTAGTTATAGAATGTTAATAGCTACATTTGTTTTTCCAATTTAATTTAATAGGAGACGTATAGTGCGTTAAAATAATAACAATTTTGGCGGGTATATTCATTATAGCTGTCACTGAAAAATTCTAACCTAACAATTTAACTATGTGTGCAGGTAAGAACGTTACTATATTATTTTGTAGTGATTTCATAAGCCCAATTTTATCAAAAGCTTGAAATATCATTACGATACGTTAATAATGTTATGCAAGAGTTCACTGGCAATGCAAAAAGTGTCTCAAATTATGATGTTTCGAAAAGCAATGCTTCGAAAAAATTTACCTGTAATATGCTACTGTACTCATCATCATCATCATCAGCCAGAAGACGTCCACTGCTGAACGAAGGCCTCACCCAAGTGGTTTGCCATAATCCCCACGCTTGGCAGGCGGCTTGGGGATCGCAGTGGCTCACCGATTAGTGATAGGACGCTGTTGCCCGTCCTCCGGTGTCTGGTCGCAGTTTTAAGACGTAACCGGGTCAGGGAGCCTCTAAGGGAGGCTATTTTTTCCCCTTATTTTTCATCCTTGTGAGTTTATATGGTTTAATAAACAATAAGTAGTAAAATAAATGTTTCATGAAAATATCACTGTTGGTTTCATTTTGGCGGTTAATGGGTTGATAACGGCATCTGCGAAATGTGGGTGTACAACAACTTCAGCCTAACCCTTCGGGGAATACAGGCGTGATGCTAGGTTGTGATAAAGTGCCGTTATAAAGTTATAAAATACGACATAAAAATATGGCACATGATTTTTTAATGCTCAGTTATTTCAACCGAGTATGAAAGTCAAAGTTGTTCAAACTCAAAGAAAAACGTAACAGTTGGGAATAAAAAGTTTTTCCATTGGTCACACTTGTTAAAAGGCATTTTATAATACGAATAAAGAACAAATTTACCATTAACTTTGTAGCTTTGTATGAATTTCCAGTTGCCTCATTGTTTGTGGTTGGAAACGCATCTGCAGAGTGGGTAATTGAATGATGTCATACGTTCAATTACCTGGTCGGGTAGTATTTTGATTTTTCAGTTAGGTAATTTTTGTTGAGAGCATGAGAGCAAATTTAATGTACCACAGAACACCTCTGTGATTGTCTGTAAACGTCGAAACACATCGAAAATGGATCTCATCAAGTCTCTTTTTACATGCGCATGCGCATCTTAATATACTAAAGCAGCCATTTTGAATACACAGATAAAATGCTGTGATGTGAATTCACCGTTTGTGTTTTAACCTATTCCTTACATTTTCGAATCTGTTAAATGTTAACGTACGGGGAAAAACCACCAACTTTATGGGGGAGCTTATCGGGGGCTATGGGAATATATATCTTTATGGTCAATTTCCTTGAACCGCGGTCGGTAAACAATATCAGTGTATTTTCTCTGTTCACGACTTTATGCACGCGAACCGGTAATTTCGCAGCAGTAATAAAACATAATAAATTTATTTTAAGTTAATTAGTATAACGAATGATGGTGTAATTATTGGTGCTATAAAGATTAATGGGGGATAGAGTTTTCTTACAATAAATCTCTTTCCTTGTGTATAGAAAGTCCCTCTCAATGCACAATCGTCTCGTTTTTTATCTTGCGTTATAGGTATCTAACTGAATAGATCCTGCAATCCGGTAGACGGCTACTAGTCATCTGAGTTACTTTTTATGAACTGTCAAAAACGATATTTTGTTCTAAAAATGTTTGGAGTACAAAAGCGTGACGTCATAGTTTTTCATTGTCACTGACATAATTATTGGATGATTTTGATAAATTAAAAATTGAAAACGCCAAAGATAAGCAAGAGATTAAGTTTCACTGAGTTTTTGGAAGATGAATGTTAGTTATCCGAGTTACTTTTTATGAACTGTCAAAAACGATATTTTGTTCTAAAAATGTTTGGAATACAAAAGCGTGACGTCATATTTTTTGCATTGTCATTGACATACTTATAGTGTGATTTTGATAAATTAAAAATTGAAAACGCCAAAGATAAGCAAGAAGAGAAGTTTCACTGAGTTTTTAGAAAGAAAACTATTTACCAAACAAGATTTCGGAATTTATTTTTGATGCATTCAGCCTATCCTATTTGGCAACAGATGAGACAGTCAAAATTTATCGCGTCATTAATGCTTTGTTGACAGAAAAAAATGAAAATATAGTTTGAAATGTCTTTCCCTGAAATCAGCAAACGGGTAGTCGACTCTTCACGTGACAAGAGGGCTGGCCTCTACTTCGGTCAGAGAATCAGCATTGCCATACAACGTGGCAATGCCGCCAGCGTTCTGGGCACTTTTCCCGTTGACAGCGATTTGGACGAATTTTACGATGCCCTATGATTTCTTCCCCTCCCCGTTTTTAACAGTTTGTACTTTTATTTATATATTTTTAGCTTGTATATAATATTTAATAAGTCTTCCTTATGAAGCTGACTTATGACTTACGTTGGGTATATTTACGATAGGTACAGTTAGCGACATTAAGTGGATGAACTATAGAATGGGTAATGGGGTACAAAATTAATAAACATAAACCGGTTACCCTTGGGTATTTATTTGCTGAGGCTCTCTTCGTGTACCTACCTATCATCGTTTGCCTAGCCTTTCCCGAACTACGAGTACATTGGGGACGGCTTCCAGTCTAACCGGTTGCGACTGAATATCAGTATTTTACACGGAGTGGTTGCCATCTGACAAGGTTAGACCGGCGGCCTAATTATGTAAAAAAGCGACAGCAACACGACAGGCACGCGACAGCAATCTCACTGTCAGCCAATACATTATATGTACAAAAATGACGTTTGACAGAAGTTATCGCGCGATCTACGCCTGTCGCTACATCGGTAATCAGGCTGCGGTTGTCAGACTTTTTGGCTGCTGACACCCGTAACGTCTGTCATAGGTCTTATTATGACACCCGGGACTAACTGCTTAACGTGCTTTTCGATGCAAGGGTCTCGATGTGTGAAAAATGGTCACCCATCCAAGGACTGACTGCGGCAAGCCCTGCTTAACCTCGAAAATCGACTAGCTATACTATAAAACTATTAATTCGTTGATTTTGGGTTGCTGGGTGAGATCCCGCGTTCGATCCTCAGTCAGGCAAAATGTTGTGTTGTCGAGTTTGAAATAGTACCAAGAAGATGGCGATAAACTCACCCCTATTACATGGAATATAATAACTACAGCTGCAACATGTGGAGCATCTTTCTAACCCTTAGGGTAATATAGGCGTAACGATATATTTTCTTCCCGTACTAATAAAAGCCTGATGCAAATTTTCAAGGCAGCCGTTACCATATTGAATTTAGTGCAGGGTTAATGTGTGGTATACAAAGAAACCTATAAGGCTTTCGCGGAGGGTATTTGTGCCTTAAGACTGTAGTTTAGCTAAAAGTTTTCATACAAAATGCGTTAACGTTTTTACTCCACTAAACACGAGCTGGTTTTGCTGATTCATGGTTCAATCCCTAGGGCAGGTAAAGTGTTTTTGGGTTTATTGATTATAAAATTTAGCATTGTGCTCATTAGACGCCAATAGGTTCATCTACATGAGGTCTAATATCGTTATCAGTGAAAATATACTCGTAATTCTACAACTCTGCCTGAACCTTCGGAATATAAGCGTGATTAATATAAATATATCTAAAGAAAACGCTGTTTAAAAATATAGAATAAGCATCACCAGAATATATCTTCAAAGTACCATACAAAATTCTTGAAGCCGCCAAGTGCCAATAGAAATCCGGATTATCTACGTTAGCGCTACGCAACTACGCCGTAGCGGTATCTCGTAGCATCGTAGAACTGCCTACGGAAGCGATAATGATATTACTACGGCGGCTTGGAATTCGGTCGTATGTGACGTAATAAGACATCAAATTATAAGTGGCAGCAGGTCCACAGACTTTTATTTTATTTAATGGTCCATTTTATTTTCTATGTAGTGTTAAAAATGGTTGTGATAGGTGCAAGTTTACGTCATAGTATGTATAATGAGTGGCGAGCGAATATCTATTTTCTCGATCTAATACTTTTGGAATTGAGCTAATAATACCTGTAATAGGGCTGATTGATCTGTGAGCACTGCGCCCGACGTCCTTAGGCACCGGTACCCAGTTTCAAACAACTGGAGTCTCTGGAACTCCATTAATGTATTAAGATTATCCAATAATGATAGTTGTATGCGATGCGTGTCTATATCGGCGTCATTTTTTTTCGCGAATGATGTGTAGTGGATTTTCTGTTCCTTTCTTTATTGTGTATCGATGAGACACGTGCAAGTATTAGTAGGTAGACTGGTATTATCATATTTATTGAGATATCACTTAGCGATGTACGAGCAGGGAATAAGATTATTGATATTTTTGTTTTGGTTGAGGAGATAGTTTTGTATCATATGTATTTTGTTGAATATCACATTACTAGAAAATGTTATTATATATTTAGTTTGGTATGGCCTCCTTGCTACATAGCTAGCGCGCAGATCGGTCGATCTGTGAGGTTAAGCAGCGTTTGAAGCGATCAGTCCCTGGATGGGTGACCATTTTTCACACATCGAGACCCCACCGTGCTTCGAAAAGGACGTTAAGCAGTTGGTCCCGGGTTTTGTACAAAAACTTATGACAGTCGTTACGGGTGTCAGTAGCCCAAAAAGTCTGATAACCAGTTTAACCTTAGAATGTCAGTATCTCCCAGTAATAGGTAGTAGATCAGACGGCAGTCGCTCTGTGTAAAATATTGATATTCAGCCACAACCAGTCAGGTTGGAAGCCGATGATCCCAATGTACAATAGTTGGGAAAACGCTAAGCAAATGATGATATTTAATTTTGAAAAAATTGGTATTCATTTGCTAAATTTTCATCATTAAATCACTTGTTCGATTCGTTAATCACATTTCGTCGTTCGTAATATGGGGGCGTATCTATTGTCAACTATCGGGCACAGTCCCAGACTCATTGCTGCTACTGAGAATTTCCGTACAAAAAATCTCAATAACACTACAACCGACCTGGGAATTGAACCCAGGACCTCACGCTCAGCAGTCTAACTTGCGACCACTAGACCAATGAGCCAACTTTGTTTTGTTTGTTTGTTTTTTTTTTTTAAAACTTTGCCCCACACTATGAATAATTCCTGTATCGTGGGTGCGTTTACAAACACATATATTCACATACACAAAACACCTAGACCCGAAACAATTATCTGTAGATCATACACATATTTGTTCCATGCGGGGATCGAACCCGCGACACTTAGCGCTAAGCTAATCGCTTAGCCACTGCGCCAACCGTGTCGCCAACTTTTGTATGGACTTATCAGAGGAATAATTTGTTTGAGGTTAATCAACTAAATTTGAATCTCCATAAGTTTATAGCGTGTTCCAGATTTTCCGGGTTCCATGCACACAGGCTGTCAGAAATCTGTGTCCTTAGCCGCAGCGGTCTGCGTTCCGTGTTCTGATTGGTTAGCGCAGGCTGCGAGCCAACCGCACCGTTCAGTTACCAACACGCAGCCAATGCACGCAAGCTATGCCAGGGATCGGACTGGCAACATGACAGCTTATGGGGTTAATGCCTCTGTGATTTTTGCTAATGGTTGTAGAGTATTTCATACCTAATACTTAAATAGCGATACCTATACTTCATAAATATAGATAGAACAAACGATGTGTATTCTTACCGAAAATTTAATTGTACGAGTGTAGCGCTATCGCTGTCACCTGCGGTATTTCCGGACCAATACGACCTGCAAACCTTCAAGAAAAGAGCGTACTCCTTTTTAAAGGGCCGGCAACGCACTTGTGACTCCTCTGGTGTTGCGGGTGTCCATGGGCGACGGTAACCATCAGGGGATACGTCTGCTCGTTTGCCGCCTATCACATAAAAAAAAAATCGTTTGGCCAATCGTGACATTAAGTCAAAAGTACTTAATGATAATTAATTTATTAAAATAAGTGATTATTCAAATGTATCTACGCGATATGCGATATGTACATAATTTATTGGGTCTTAATCATTTAAAAATTACTGCTGAATGCGGGGTTCGATTCCCGGGTTGGGCGAAGTGTAATTGGGTTTTTCTGTATAAAAAATCTGAATACCAGGATAGCGTGTAGAGTTGTGCCCAGTTGATGATGATCAGCTTCGGCTTGCACCGTATTACGTGGGACTCAATGATGGCACCGGCGTATTGTGGGTGTACAGTCAGCATCAGCAAGATGTATACACTTAATGAGATTCAAAAGCGATTTTTAGAGAAAACTGAGATTGAAATCTTTACCAATTTTACACATAGTATTTGCGGATGCATAGTCATTTAATTTTATAATCTTAACCAATAGTTTTCCAAGTATAAGCGTTTGAATTTCGCTACGCGTATACATATTTTTGATGCTGACTGTACAAAAGTATACTTATTTTACATTAATCACATAAAAATGTGTTCGATGAACATGTTTTTAAATTCTACCGGCTTTATTAAATCGTAGGTATGTGTGGTGGATTTCTCTTTAAAATATAAACCATAAAAATTTAACTTAAAACCACGTAAAGTTAAACGAAAACTAATATAGCTAAACAATTTACAAGCTTGCAGGTATTCAAGTGATCCCTATGACATTCTACCTTCAATATGAAAATTTACGTAGGCGGAGGTCAGTGACCTGTCTATATTAAATTAATGTTGTTGAACATTCAAACTTTATTTTGAAGATAAACGGTGTCAATAACATGGTTTTATTTTATTGCAAGTAAATAAGCATTAAAATAAAATTCAGGTATGTATAGACTTAGGTAAGGTAACCTGACACATTGTGCGCCAAGCCCGTTCCATCATCGGACCACAATACGTACGGCGATGCGCCACCGGTACATGGTGGACATCCCACCCACACGCACAAAACGTTTTGGGAGCACATTCATTGTGCGTAGATTCTGTGTTTCCTGATAGCTACAACCTGAGAGTCTTTAAGTCAAGAGTGAATAGGTTACTTCTAGGCAAGCGTGCTACATCTTCGACCACATCATCGCTTACCATCAGGTGAGATAGTGGTCAAACGCGTGCCTACAAAGAGTAAAAAAAAAAAAAAAAAAATTATATCATTAAGCTACGTAAGGATCCCGGGACATGTAATCAGATTTTTTATTATATCAACCTTACATGGCTTGATTTTTTTTAATGTTGCCGCATATTTCTTCTGTATCGTGGGTACAGTTTTATAATAACAGAAGTCTCATAATTTGTAAGTTATACAAATATCTGTTCCGAGCGGGAATTGAATCCGCGACACGTACGACTGAAAGCTAATCGCTCAGCTACTGCGCCAACCGTGGCTTAAAAACGGTTTACTTCTTTCTTCGTACCCGAATGCTCCAGAAGGAGAGTAATGTCAGACAGTGGTCTAAAGGTTGATTATGCCACGGCGTTCGATTCGGTGTCGAGCAAATTTCTTTCGTACCTATATTCTTCCTTCTGTACAGATAAATAAATAACATTTTCTCTAACATGGGAAACGAACCCCATGACCTCAAACTCGGTAGCCACTTGCTAACACTAGACTTATGAGGTTTGTATATTTTATTTATTAAAGCTTTTCTATATTATGTTCAAAACATAAAACAAAGAGCCATTTCACTCAATCAAAAGCCTCTATTTGCTCTTTCAGTATGATAAAATTCTACGATTAATTTTAGTATTCCAAGTTCTAGCCTAAAATATTCCAAAATAAAAGAGTTCTATATGAGATTGAAAACTTTGTTTTACGTACATATAATAGCAACAAAACTGAAATAATTATAGACTTTCATTAATTAATTTTATAACTATAGTTTCTCCTTGAGAATATCAAAGCAAGATTTTTATTCTATACCTATTAAATGGAAACATGTTTAAGAGTAATTATTATTATTATCAAACCAACTAACAAAATATTAACAGTTTAAAGTCTTTGACCGAAAAAAAATATGACCGTCTGATTCTAAACCCGAGCAAATTCAGTTCTTATCTTCGTAGTGTCAGATTATGTTGAATAAAAAATATATTTATTACCAACTAAAACCTCTTTAATCCTCGGATTGCCCACAAAATAATTCGAAACTCAAATATCAATTGAAAATTCGGAATCACATTCGAAATATTTAAAAAAAAATCGGTCCGTCTCCAAACTCGGAGCTCAGTAGTAGACGCGCGGCCGTCGAGAGCGCACGCCATGACGCTCCAATGATGCGGACGCTAATATTAATATACATCGCGACGCTAGTGCAGTGCTATAGAAGTGAAGTGAGGGGTGTGCGACATGGTGGCAGGAGTCTCATAAGACATGGCCGGTCCAGGGTTCATTTCACGCGGATGCACGGCCGGGCTCGAGACCTGGTCGCGCAGATTGAAGCTGAAAGGAGTAGTGAGTTAGGTAAAGTGGTACTTTTTGGTACTTTTTATTGTTAAGAGGTATAAGACGATATATTTTATAAATGACGATACGATGTTTTTATTGCGGTTTGGCTACGAAATTAGGTTGTTGATATAATTTGAAGATGTTTCGCGACGTCAAATTGCTAAGTATTTGGTAATATTCCAATTTCGATGGACATTTTAAGAAGGTATATAAATGGTACTTTGCCACTTTATGAGGGCCTGAGACCCGTTACGAAGCTAATAAAATTATGTTAGATTAATTTAATAACGACACTTGGACAGTGGTTGAGAAAATATCAAATAAGGATATTTGTATCCTTATTAGATATTTTGGTAACATATTTTTTTTATTATACCTCTAATTAAATATACTTTCTAATAATAATGTAGAATTTTTACGTTACTTAAATGAAGTTACTTAAACAGTTAAGTTGTAACTTTTATACACAGTTATTTCAAAATTCGTTAATCTTGTCGGAGCTACAATTTTCACACATTAACTATATCAAAGTTTAGAAATTATTAATAATTCTAGTAAAAAAAAAACATGCTTATTGCCAGCGAATCAGGCCATCGTGTCCCCACACCTTTAAAAAAATATTTAAATTATTTTCCTTCTGAAATAATCAAGAGTAATGCGGCGTTCTTATAAGGGGGAAACAAGGTAATCCCCACATCATTCGTCAACCATAATCTCATCACGCACACATTGACGAGTACCATAAATTACGAAGAACGAAGATTTTATCCCATTATAGAAAATTCTAAGTCTATGTTTTATCCTACCAATGCAAGATTCTATTTTTAATTTTAATTAACAGTTTTTAATTTATGAGCTTCCCCATAAATGTCCTCGTTTTGTTTCGGAGATTTCAATTTTAAATCTCGAAAATTAGCCTTTATGCTAACATTTATTTTTTCATTACAAACCTCCTTAGAATGATAGATGATAGATACAAAGTGAAAATACATTAAAATACATGTTATTACGAGTAGGTATCCCCTTGGCTGTATGGGCACGGCTACTCGTGCTCATACAGCCAAGTGTTACATTATTGCCTTCCTTTTCTACTTTTTCAAGAGTTATATCTAGAGTATACCCGTAGTCCAATATACTTTCAAGGTTTTAGTGCTTCTTCACATACATACAACGCCTAAACTACTAAAACGAGATATCTTGGCAGGATAGCAATTTAACAACCATGTTTGGCAGGCAAATCTGCTACCGTAGTATAGTGCAGCCCATTCGCTGGATTTATGACTGCTTAGTCGCCCCACGAGTCATCAATTGAGAACACGTAAGATATAACCAAGAAAAGTTTCTTGAAGATTTTTGCTTTAAGTGTAAAATTGTGTAAACTGGTCAGATCCTTAGTGATCTGTAAAGGATTTCGAAGTCAAGGTCTTTTTGTGGACATTAAGCGCGAGCCTAAGTCAGAATGATCCCACATCTTTTGCAGTTATTAGGTACACAGACAATAGCCTGTAGGTAATCCTCGAGAGGTTAAGCAGAGACGTACTATTGTGATCCTACATTTTGCCTATGCTTATTAAATACCATCTACGGGGCACGCCCAGGCTTTTACTCATAAATTTTCCTAACAGTAAAACCTTAATATTATTTTTCTTAATCCGGGAATTGAATTCATAAGAGAGAACATTAATTATTTTCCACTATTCTTAGTCTAATTTTCGTTTGAACAAGTTTGTCAACAATGTAAAAATTAAAATTCCACGAATTTGTTTTGCGCATTTCGTTTGTACCGACCTAGTGCTGCACGCAAAAGGAATGAAAACACTCGCCGGCAGTCATTAGTGATATACTAATTAGTGAGTTCTAGATTCTATATTATTCCTTTTGATTTATATGTGGAGAATTTTGACAAAAATAAAACGGGTAAAAAGATTTTTCTTTTTCAAAACATAGATAACATACAATTTATATTATGGTATACTCCATGTATGTACAAAGGTGATTTCTCGAATTGCTATCAAATAAGACAGTGGGTATCGATACACATATATACCTATTCTTAATTACTAATTACTCGAATCAGTTGTTAATTTGGGCAAATCCGTGACATACAATATATGTTGGTATATTTAGTGTTAATTCCGTCAAACGTATATTTTGTATTCTTAATCACAAAATTGCCATGTTGTATATTTCCCTACCTAAATATTGTCTACTAGCTACCGCGCGTGGGTTACGAATCCGTGCATTTTCCCGGGATAAAAAGTAGCCTATGAGCTATTACAGACTATAATCTATCTCTGTGCCAAATTTCATCCAGATCCGTTCAGCCGTTCTGGCGTGAAAGAGTAACAAAGATCCATCCATCCATCCATCCTCACAAACTTTCGCATTTATAATATTAGTAGGATAGTAGCATTGTTAATAACAAAACTGGTATGTAGTAAATTCGTAATTATTGCTGAATAAATTGCCTTTTCTTACAAACGTAAAAAAAACATTCTATGTTTTTTACGTTGTACCACGCATGTACTCCCTAAAAGTTTAGGCAGAGGCGTAAAATTGTTACCTGTACGCCTACATTTCGCCGATGCCGTTATTAATTACCAATGTACACATCTACTGATAATTTTCTACACTAAATCCCTATAAAACTTCGTCTAATCCGGGATTCGCACTCAAGACTTTAAGTTCCACAGCCGTTCTTACGACCACTAGACCAACTAATCAGTTGTAACGTCTTACAAAATTAAAGTCTTTACACTTAATTACACAGTCATTACACTTAATTTACACTTAATTTTTCTCGTTATTGTACAATATTTTCAGCTTTACTAGCCATATCAAAATGAAATAATCTATAGGAATAATACGACTTTATCAGTGAAGTTGTTAAATCACCTAACACAAACTAGTGTTAATATTAACCATAGATTGCGTGAGTAAAAATTTCTTAAAAGAAAATGGGATTTTTTTGAAATTAGTAGTAGACACAATAGAGAAAAAAAACTGCTTATCATATTATTATTTCGTAATTTACTATTAGAATAGAATAGAATATATCTTTATTTCATGTAAACCAAGTTCAGGCACTTAGGAAACGTCGAAACTCTAGGTGCACGATTCCAAATAGTAGGTCCTATAGAGACGAACGAGCAAGAAATTCCATGGAAACTCTTTTAAAATAAATCGATCTTACAACCATGTTTGGTTCTCTGTTGTGGCAAGAGAATGCGAGAATCATGTAGTTTAATATGTAAAAAAAAAATACATAGAATAGTAACCGAATTGACTATTTGTGTTGAGTCTTATTTTCAAACTAATTAGTTTAATAATAATAATAATAAAGTGGCCAAGATCATCCACCAGCAACTTGCTCTGCAGTACAAACTTGTGGATCTTGAGGTACCGTACTACAAGTACGTGCCCGACTCAGTTCTCGAAAATGACCATGTCACGTTGTACTGGGATCGGTCTATCATCACTGACAGGACTATTGTAGCCAATAAGCCTGATATAGTGGTGATAGATCGATTAGCGCGCCGCACGATGATAATCGATATCGCCATTCCGCATGACGAGAATCTCGTGAAAGCTGAGAAAGAGAAACAAATGAAGTATCTCGACTTGGCGCACGAGGTTGTCGACATGTGGAATGTCGATTCGGCTATCGTCGTGCCGATTGTTGTGACGGCCAATGGCCTGATGGCCAAGAGCCTCGACCAACATCTCAAGAGGCTCTCGTTGGGCGGCTGGGTCAAGGGACTGATTCAGAAAGCGGTACTCCTTGATACGGCACGTATTGTGAGGAGGTTTCTGTCTCTGGAGCCCTAACCACCGGTAGCTTGGACCCTATTCCCGATACCGGTTGGTCCCTATTTTTTATATTTATAAATGTATTTTTTTATTATATATATTTATAAATTTAAAAAGATATGTTATTAAATAAATAAAGGAAATAATAATAAAATAAATTTTTATTCATGTAGACCAGTTAAAGGCACTTATGAATAGTCAGACTCTAGTTGCCTCGTTCCAAAGTGTTGTTTTCCTATGGAGAAGAACGGGCAAGAAACTCCATGGTTACTCTTTTAAATTCTGATTATTTAACATTCAATATATTGATAAATACATTTTTTCCTCAAAATTATGTGAGGAAAATGTAGTGCTAGGTCTAGACTAAACAAACATGAAACAAACTGATAACTGAAAATTTCTGACAGTACTGCCATGACGGCTATGAGCTGACCAGTCCCAGCAGACAGCACCCGTGCACGAGTATGACGTATTCAACTATTACATACTATATAACATATATATAATACTATATAACAATTAACATCATTATGTCTCCTAGCAAAACACAAGAATAGTATGGTGGATATTTAGATCTCTATAAGAAGTAGTGAATCTCGTCACGTCTATTATTCCGTAAGTAGCAAAGGTAGAGAAAGAAAGAAGGAAAGAAGGGAAACAGTAAATTGACAGGTCTCAACATTTTATCTCATTTTTAATTGTTTGTAAGAAAGAGATATAGGTAATATTAATTAAGTGCGATGTGTAGTAGTGATAGCCTAACGGTTAAATGCTTGCCTTCCACGCAGGAGGGTCTGAGTTGAAACACGGCCCGCACTTCTGACTTTTCGGAATCATGCACGGATCAGAATTTGATTATCACTTGAAACATCGTGAGGACACCTGCACGCCTGGGAGGGCTTAATTAAAAAAATATAATATTCTCGATGGTGTGTGTAATCTGCCACCCGCACCGGGCCAGCATGGTGGATTAAAACCTAACCCTTTTCATTCTGAGTAGAGACCCTTGCCCAGTAGGACAGTTATGGGTTGAATTTATTTATTTATTACTTTATTATTAAGTGCGATGTGGTTTAGAATCAGAATCATAAATCTTCGTTAACTTATTCATAATAAGTTAATATAACTATACGAGTATCGTCAGTGACGTCATACATTATTATAGTTTTGTTACAATTCAAACAAAAATATCACAGACATTCTGCAAGTTTCACGTCACAGATGCGAGTGTATCTCAAAGGGGACTTTCCTACCAGCAACCCTTTGAGTTAAAGAATATGGCCATTACAATTCTCTTCGTGTTGCACGAGTCGAGTTTCATTCATAACGTACGACAATACCTCAAATATTCACAAAGAAAAAATTCAGTAACAGAATAGCTAATTTTGTGTTTCAAAAATATACTATTATGCTCTATACAGGGTGGCAGAAAATGTACTAAGCACAGTGAACATCCAGATTTCGACGATGCCGTTATTGAGTCCCATGTGTTGGTGGTGAGTCTGTTACCTTTCGCTTGGCACTGTTCCAAACTTCGTACTGCACTGAGAATAGCCTATCGGAAATACCGAGATAAGAGAATCGAACCGAGGACCTCAATCAGCAGCCGCGCTTAGAATCATATCAAAATAATAATATCAAATTATTTGCATGTATCTTAGTGATATGCTTTAAAATGAATATATAAAAAAAAACAAGTACAAAAAGTGTTACCCTCTGTATTTTGATGTCAGTTAAAAAAAATACTTTGCCTCATTGGTTTAGTGGAGACAAACACGACTGCTGAGCGCGAGCGAGAAATATTGAGTTGAAAAAAAGTGTTCAACTAATGTCAATATTAATACTAACTTGCAACTAAAGCACTGCACTAGTTGATATATCTCAGTGACTAGAGAAGTTGGCATATTTAACTGTACCTAGTTAAATCTAGAGGCCGCAAAGCCAATAAAAACGATACATTTTAATGGAAAATGCACACGAAAGGCATCGACGGAAATTTGAAGTTCTGCAAAAGTTTCAAAATTTGCCTTATATATACTATATAGTATAAACATTTCAGTTCAACTTCTCGTATATAGGTCGCTGTGTCGTTATTTACTTCACGCGAATTTTGTGGACATTACTCAGAAAGTGATTGAATACCAAACATAATGAGATTCCTAACGTTCACAGTATTTTTAACAGAACATAACATAGCATCGCCTATACAATGGGTTCGGCAGAGGTATACTATTTTGTAGACCCACATTTCGCCAATCCCGTTATCGAGTCCCATGTAATAAGGGCACATCCATCGGGCACAGTTACGAAACTCCGTGCTGCTCTTGATAATTTCCATACAGAAAAACCCAATAACACTGCCCGACCCGCGAATAGAACCGAAATTAAATTAAGTAAAATCCAATTAAACCTTATATTGCAGAGTGAAGCTAAGATACTACACCAGACTTTGGATGAAAACCTTTAAAAACTTTCATCTTTATAATTAGGATATTTGCAGTCCGCCATCTTTGCACGCGGAATTTGGTAGCGTAATTTTGTAGCGAGTTTTGTAGCGTAATTTTGTAGCGTTGTTTTGTAGCGTAGTTTTGTCACAGAACTTTATAAGACTGTTTGGTATTGGGTTTTACGTTGCTTTGAGACTATATTATTCATTAGAAAAAGATCTTCAAGGTATACTTTAGTGAAGTTATAATTCTATAAGCTGCGAACGGGCGCCGGAGATGGCAAACAATAGATTTTATATTGCGTCTCCGTTTTAGATACACCATAAATTCTTTATCATAGAGATAAATATGTAAAGAGCTTTGATCGTGGCAGACCAAGAGATAAGAAGGTATTATTTAAATAACTGTCGCATATGGACACACATAATATAGCATCACGCTTGTAGTCCCGAAAGGCTTAGGCAGAGATTTAATTTTGTACACTCCCATTTCACAGATGCCGTTACTGAGTCCCACATAATATTGAAGACGAGCCTAGTCATCTACTGGCTCTAACACCTTTTCTACGGAGAAGTTTCATACAGAAAAACCAATAACACTTTGCTTAACCAGAGAATTGAACCTGGGACCTAACCCTCACTAGTCACGCTTGCGACGACTAGTACAATGATACATAAGACAAGTTATATGGGTAAAGACGCACGAGCAAATACTTCTAATATAAGAAATGTTCTTGCGAAGCACAAAGCGTAATTAAGGTATGAATTTATAATGCAAAGATCTCTGTGACGTATTACCGTATTAATATATGAAATTCAAATTATACGTAATGATAAAATAATAATAATAATAATAATAATAATAAAATTTATTAGACAAAAAAAGAAGAATTACATTGCATGTTACATTTTTATAGCTACATCATTCTTTCTGCACAATATTATGAATATTGGCCCCGATGCTAGGAAAATCCTGTGTTATAGGAGCCAACCATTCGTCCGTTATGGTTATTTTTACAAATTTTGGGAGACTAAAACGTGTAACAGCAATAATAAATGTGTGAGTAGGCGCGTGCACACTAACCTATGTGCTTATGGTGTTGTATAGTGGGGGGTGTGTGTATGTGTGTGTGTTGTGTGTGGTATGCGAGTGATAGTATGTTTGGAATATGTGGGGTAGTATGTAGGTGTCGCATGTGTGGAGGGAGAGTGGGGTGCCTGAGGGTATGCAAGTGTGAGTGATAATAACAAATATTTATTTAAAAGGGGGTCTCATCAGTGTTTCTGTTTCTTCATAATCGAGAGTGAGAAGATATTATATAAGAGAAATAATCTCAAAATCATGTATAAATTTAAGCTAAGTTTAAATTCAATAAAAATTAAAACTCCTCAGTGAAATAAGGCAGATCACACAAGATATACTTATTGTAAATCTGAGTCTGGAGAAAGACTAATAGAGTTCGTAGCATAGCCTACGATCAAACCTAGCCTTTTAAAAAAAAATGTAGTACCACGTTTTAAATCATTCCTGTGCCGTGAATGAGTTTACAAACACATATACTCACATACACAAAGACCTAGACCCGAAACAACTATCTGTAGATCATACAGATATTTGTTCCGTGCGGGAATAGAACTCGCCACACGACAGTGCAGCAGTCGATCTCTCAACCACTGCGCCAACCGTGCCGTCAAATGTGCCAGAATATAACACATTACCTCAACAATCTCGTCCCACCTGTGTCAATTTAAAATGAAGAGTTTGTGGTCGTTTGTGCTACTTCTGTACAGTCATGTAAAGAAGTCTTTTCATCGACTTAAGACGCTATCTTCTGTAACAAACCTAAATAACTACCTTGCTTTTGTAGGTCGTGTGCGTTACATCATGCATCTCAATTAAAAATGTTCCGTTTGTGCCGATTTTTCGTCGTCAATTGTCCACGAAATTATACAAGAGCCAACTCTATACTAGCTACAAGGAAAGACAATTGAACACGTAACGAAAAATCACAAAATAGGTACAATTTCTCACTTCATAAAAATAATCCCACTGTATTATCCGCCGACTCGAGCAGCTGTTCCTGCCCTTCATTGTATAAATATACGGCACCAAGTTATTACTTGGTATTCTAGCAAATTGGGAAATCGACATTACTGCCGAACATCTGTTATCCTTGTACATACTCCAGAAAATTCTGCGTATATTTCTTGTATCACTCACAATGTCTTTATAATATTTAGGTTATATTTTTTTTTGGTGTGATATATACGAGTACACTGGTATCGCTCTTATCTAAACTGATGGCACGGTTGGCGCATTGGCTAAGCGATTAGCTGCACCAAGTGTCGCGAGTTCAATTATTTGTATGATCTAGAGATAGTTGTTTCGGGTCTCTGGTTGTGTGTGCATGTGACATGTACGTTTGTAAACTGTACCCACGATACAGGAGAAATCTTAGTGTGAGACAACGTTTATTTTAAACACGTTTATTTTTTTAAACCTGTAGGTATAATCACAATTATTATGGGCCTGTCTCTGCCTGTCTGGATGACATTATTATTAAAATAAATATGTGAAGTTTTACTTTTCAATCATGAATTTCAAATTGTTGACGTGACGTGAATCGTGACGATACGACTGGCGTAGTGGTTAAGCGATTGGCTTTCTGCGCTAAGTGTCACGGGTCTGATCCCTGCACGGAAGTGTGGTTGTTCTGGTTGTTTGTGCATGTGAATATTTGTGGATGTAAACACACCCACGTATCAGGAATTATTCCTAAAGTGGAGCAACGTTTTTTTTTTTTTTTAATAATACATTACTTTAATGAGTCCGTTTGTAACTAAACAAACACACGAGAACTTAAAACAAATATCACAACTTAAGTGGTTTATAAATTCGTTGGCCACGTCAAGGGGAACAAGGAAAAAACAGGAGAAAAACTTTATATTAACATGGGGATATGAATGGGGAAATACGCCCTTGTTTTGGTTATAACTTAAGTTGAAAAGTAGATAATTGGCTCGTAACTTGTAATGTTATTTGCAGTGCAGTTTTGCGTTGTCACTTTATTGCCTGTGAACTATGTTTATTCTGGTATATTTTTTCCACCTTATCAGTGTTGCCGTAAAACTGGATATGACCGTAAAAAAACTATAGAAAACTGTAAATGTAAAATACAGATCAACAGTTTTTGTTTATTTTGTTTTTTTAAGTTACAAGTAAGTAAGTACAAACTTGCAAAATTAATCGATTTTACAATATAAATCATAGTTTACAATTAAAGAAGAAAATTTCAACTAGATAAGTTATAAAAATGGAATTTTCCGCCAAATCCTACTAATATTATAAATGTGAAAGTTTGTGAGGATGGATGGATGGATGGATGTTTGTTACTCTTTCACGCAAAAACTACTGAACAGATTTTTATTAAATTTGGCACGGAGATAGATTATAGCACATAGGCTACTTTTTATCCCGGAAAAATGTACGGGTTCATATACCACGCGAGCGTAGCAGCGGGCGGAAGCTAGTTAAACTCATAAATTTAAACATCTATTGAATATAATTAAGTACTTCTGAGAGTTGTGGGCAGGAATTTGACTGCGAATGGACCATATGACGGATAGGATGACATTAACAGATGGCATTGGTGTACTCTAAGGAAAAATCTGTAGATTTGGGGTCATCATCATCATCAGCCAGAAGACGTCCACTGCTGAACGAAGGCCTGCCCCAAGGGCCCCAAGGTTTGCCATAATCCCCACGCTTGGCAGGCGGCTTGGGGATCGCAGTGGCTCACCGATTAGTGAGAGGACGCTGTTGCCCGTCCTCCGGTGTTTGGCCGCAGTTTTAAGATGTACCCGGGTCTTTTGGGTAAACTAAATTTGTAAAAAACTGTGATTCTACAGTTAAAACTGTAGGGTTGGCCACACTGCACCTTGTATACAATTTTTGAAGTCGATGTCTAGAGAAACCGTTAGAAGAATCTTGTTTTTCACTGAATTGTGAAGTTTATTAATTTGAGGGCACAGTTGGCGTAGTGGTTGAGCAATCAATTGCTGCGTTACGTGTTGCGGGTTCGATTTCCAGCACATGACAAATATTTGTATGGCCCATAAATATGTAGTTGTTTTAGGTTTGGGCATTTGTGCATGTGAAGTTATGTGTTTGTAAATGCGCCCACGATACAGGAATAATTCCGAGATTGGGGCTATGTTCTTTTTAATTTTTATCAAGATAATTTAATTAATTTGATAGTCAAAGTTTTAGTTTTCCTTTAAATTATTTATTGTACACAAAAATGAATCTTTTGATAATATCTTTAATGCCAAAATTTTCCTTTAATAACTTTTCTTCAATTAAGTTTTCAAATGAATGACGACGCTTTTGCTTTAATCAAAAACTATGTAATTTGATTAGATAGGGCAATACCCTGACAGAAGTATATTTTCTGTCATTAATTTATTTAATAACACTTTTAGGATCACGCCTGAAGGGTTAGGCAGAGACGTATGTGCATTTGTACATTTCGCCGATGCTGTTATAAAGTCTCCTGTACGGGGCGAGCCTATTCCAGACTCCGTGCTGCTACTGAGAATTTCTGTACACAAAAATCCAATAACACTTTTCACGACTCGGGAATCGAAACCAGTACCTCACGCTCAACAGTCATGCTTGCGTCCACTAGACCAATGAGGCAGTCTAATTATTAATTTATTTAATACAATTATTAGAATCACGCCTGTATTGCCCGAAGGGTAAGGCAGAAATCTGAAACGCTCACATTTCCCCCATGCCGTTATTTAGTCTCGTGTAATAAGGAGCTAACATATTGTCATGCTATGCTATGTGACTGCTGAAGAGTAATGGAATAGAGAGTGCACCTGTGTTTGCGCACACACTTGTGCTCTATAATATATGCTGCGTAGTTGGCTAATCTCCGGTGAGATTGGCCGCCGTGACCGAAATTCGGTCAGGACATTATTATTATTTTTATTATGCGATTGCTACTGAGAATTGTTAAACAGAAAAACTCAATGGGTACTAGTTTACCCGGATTGTGTCGTGAGACATCTAGTCTTAAACATTTATTATACTGTCGGTTTTATTGGAGCCAAACGGCAGCATATCTTTGTTTAGATCAACTAGCCTATTTGAAGGCACGACTGATCTAGAAATCTGACAAGTACTAACTGTTCTGCTCATTAAGTATTTCAGACAGCGCTTGCGTCTAAGATTAATATTAGGACCGTAAGTGTTGCGCTATCAATTATTTGTCGTGACTTAATTGGAATTTATTATCTGTGTCTAGTCGATACTCGAACTGTCTCAAACAAAATTAGTATGACACCGTGGCGCCTCTACCGGCTACTACACTGAACTAAACATTTTCATTTTAATATTATTCGATAGGGGTTCGGCCTTATTAGTGAGTGAAGATTTGTTAACTGTAATAATAATTTAGGCTCGTATTGTAGGATTAATCTGTGTTATAATAATAAACGTTTTTAAAGATTCATAAAAAGTATTAGGTACTTTGATTTTCTCTTAGAAAATTTTCAGTAGCACCCGCCAGGCCATATACACAATTACGGTTAAAGCTGGAGTGGTGTCCGGAATATGGCAATGCATTCGCCCCCTATTAAATACATGGGACTTAATAACGGCGTCGGCGAAATGTTGGTGTGCAATGGTATTACAGATGCCTAACCCTTCGCCAATTGTTAGCGTGATGCTAATAGGTACTGTATTATAGTAAAATACGAGTATTATTTCTTAATACCCACCCATATAATACACTCAAAAATACCGACATAATACCCTCAAAATATGAGTATTATTTTAATACACACTCACATAATACACTCAAAAATACCCACATAATACCCTCAAAATATGAGTATTATTTCTTAATATGGGTGGGCCATATTATACCCTCAAAAACTTGTTACTAAATCATCTGTGCGAAACTACCAAACTAAAAAGTGGATACAAACTAAAGAAAGAAGTTGTTTGACTTTCTTCTCAAATTGCGAAACTTGCCGTAAATCTAAAAGTTCTGTGACAATATTTGAAGTTTACGCTTTGAGCATAAGCGATTTGTAAGCGACGAACAGAAAATATTGCCACGGCAATTTGACTTAGAATGAGAGATTAGGGTTCTTAAAATAGTATAACATCACGCCTATATTCACTGAGGGGTTAGGCAGAGGTGTACTATTGCACATCCACATTTCGCCGATGCTGTTATTGAGTCCCATGTAATAGGGGGCGAGCTTATTGCCGTCTACCGAGTACAGTTCCAGACTCCGTGTTGCTTCTGAGAATTTCCATAAAGAAACACCCAATAACGACGATTTGACCAACCGGGGAAATGAAACCTGGACCTCACGCTAGACCAATGAACTACCTACAAAAACCCCGTGAGAGCTTTTGTAGTACAAATGGAATTTAAAATTACCAAACTAGTATATAATATATATATATAATTGCAATTTTGCTAAACACACGCTATGTTACATTTCATCGCTCCATGCAACTTGCTCTTAACAATTACAGCTTGTTAAAAATAGGTTGGCATCGCAGATTTTCTAATAAAACAAACTTAAACAACAGAAAGTAGTACAAAGGTAAATTAATTTTAAGTTTTCAGGAAACTGTAGCTGAAAAAATATTTATTCTTTCAGTTTTTTAGTAGCTGTTTTTAATGTAGCACGTTCGTGATATTGTTCAAGTATGACCGGGTGTAATGGAGTTCAAAAGAATTTTTAATTATAATTTCTGAGTTATAAGTCATGTACATTTTTTACGTAATATTGAATCACGCCTTTATTTCCTGAAGGGGTAGGTTGAGGTGTACTAATTGCACACACAGATTTCACGTAACGCCTGTTGCCATCTAATGGGCATAATTCCAAATTCTAGGTTGCTTCTGAGAATTTTCTCACAGAAAAACTCAATAACTCAATAATACTGGCACTCGGTAATCGAAAACAAGACGTCATGCGAGAAATAAGTAAGTTTATCGATGTTTCATAAATAGAGGCTTGTAATTACATAGCTACCGCGCAGATCGGTCGATCTGCGAGGTTAAGCAGCGCTTGATGCGGCCAGTCTGTGGATAAGTGACTATTTTTCACACATCGAAAGCTCTCCGTGCCTCGGAAAACGTGCTAAGATCCCGGGTGTCATGCCTATGACGGTCCTCACGGGTTTCATTAGCCTAAAAAGTCTGACAACCAGTCTAACCTTAGAGTATCAGTGTCTCTCAGTACCTAATTGGGTGGTCGCTCCCTGTGAAATACTGATATTCAGACCCAACCGGTTAGATTGGAAGCCGACCCCAATGCAGTTGGGAAACGGCTAGGCAGATGATGATCGATGTTGAATAAAAATAGCCCTATAAACCTTGAAATTGAACTGCCAAAGTCAATGTTAATGAGATATCGATAGCTAAACAGAGTGACGGATAAGTAAACAAAGAGATTTGAGCCCTAAAGTTGTTAATTGTATTACGTCAGTCACTGTGGATTATCTCGATGGGAAGAGAAGCTGGATTGGATTATGAAAGATTTTGATCCCCGGGGCTTAAGAGGGACATAAAATGGCATCTTATTTTACAGCAATTAATCTATCAATCATTCATTCGCATATTTAGCATGATCTCGCAAGATAAGTATACAAAATGGCGAAGGGTTTTGTCGAATATTTTTCATCCATTCTTTTTGGTCAAGTCTTTTTATTCGCTCATGCTATAATATTAGTCGGTCACGGCATGGTTGGCGCAGTGGTTGAGGGATCGACTGCTGAGCTACGTGTCGCGGGTTCGATTCCTGCACGGAACAAATATTTGTATGATCTACAGATAGTTTTTTCTGGTCTGGTTGTGTGTATGTGAATACACACCGTGCCTCGGAAAGCGCGTAAAGCCGTTGGTCCTGCGCCTGATCTCTCTACGGTCGTGTCGGATTGCCATCCCATCGGGCTATGAGAGTGAAGGAATAGAGAGAGCACCTGTGTTTGCGCACACATTTGTGCTCTATAATATCTTCTGCGTAGTTGGCTAATCTCCGGTGAGATTGACCACCGTGACCGAAATCGGTCAGGAGGACATTATTATTATTAGTCGGTCATCAATGGTAGGATCGAGACTGACTGTCCAGGGTGCGCCAGACGATTTATTACTAAGCCAACTGCGTGTCTATCCTAAGTTACATATACACAGAGCTGGGCAAAATACATGCTTTGCTTTAATTAAAATACGAATTACAAAATACTATCTCGCATGTATTTAATATGCGAGATACAAAATATTTTTGGGTCTTGTATTTAAAATATAAAATACAGTGTTTTAATTATCTTGATTTAACCCTAGACTACTTGTCATTTGACATTTTGACCAAAGCGTGTGGTCCTGGGTTCGATTCCTGAGTGTACTGATTCAGTGTTATTAAGTTCTGTGAGAAAAAAGTTTCAGTTTGGAATTATGCCGGGTAGTTACCTAGAATTACACTCATAAGTTCTGGAAGATCAGTATTTAATTATATAGCCTATCCTAATTATGAAAGCTACATATAATTTTACGCATATACAACATAAGTAAATACTAAACTTTGGACCGTGGTAGTTCCACATCTAGATGATATGATGTTCTAATTTTAATTCTGTTTAAAAATAAATGCAAAGTAAACATATTTCTATGTAAAATGTACAACATTTCTGGATAAATATGCATACAATTTTTGCCCTAGATAACATTACAGTTGCCATGTGAAAAAGTCGGGTACGAAGATATTCTTTTGTGAAAGTTGCAATGAAAATTTTTATAAAAATGTGATACAAGTATCTGCTACGACCGCGTAGCAAGCGTAGCAAGCGTAGAGCCGTCGTAGCCAGCCGACCGAGGAATGCGAGAAATAAACATTTATTGTGAAAAAGATAACGAGCTTGATTGTGACACATTGCTTAAAAAAAATACTGTATTTTCATACGTTCTTGATGCAAAACGATTTTTTTATGTTTTATTATCTTTGACGACACGGTTGGCGCAGTGGTTAAGCGATTAGCTTTCTGCGCTATGTGTCGCGGGTTCGATCCCCGCACGGAACAAATATTTGTATGATCTACAGATAGTTGTTTCGGGTCTGGTTGTGTGTGTATGTGACATGTATGTTTCTAAACTGTACCCACGATACAGGAGAAATCGTAGTGGGGGCAAAGTTTAAAAAAAAAAAAAACATTCATTCATTTAAAAAATTACATCGGCCTCCATTTTATGCTGCTTTTTTAATTCGTAAGCGCGATAAATTTATAAACAGGTACCTACTAATTAGAAAAGTGTTAAAATAAACATCCCTTCGCTTTGAATAAAAACCTTGTTACGTTTTATTCTGGCAGGCTTTTACGAGACGAAAACATTTTCTAACTTTCAAAAATTTTATTTTTTATAATTGTTTCTGTCGTGCCCGAGGAAGAAAGGTAAAGCGTATATAAAATGGGCCATAGTGGACCAGAGCGTGGAGCGCTTTGTCTTAATTAATTAAAAGTACACATAACCAAAAAACGCTCCACGCTTTTTGAAGTGATCATTGGATAATATATATTAATTTAATTTAATTTTTAGTGCGTTATAAAAGCGTGTTTTTTTTTTTTAAACTAAAATATTTCAAATACGCTGCCATACTCTGCATCCTATACTATTAGACGAGCAATATTTATATATATTATATATATGTTTGTACTTTATCGCGTTCTCGAAAACAGCTCTAACGATATCTACGAATTTTATAATAATGGTTTTCGAGAGCGAGATGTCGATATAGCTAGGAAAAAAAATTGGCCCGGGCGGGTTCTCGGTCACGCAGTAATATTATTGTTGTATCATGGTTCGTTTACAAAAACAAATATTTACGTACACAAACACTCCCCAACAACTATCTGTAGGCCGTACAAATATTTGTCTCGTGCGCAAATCGGAACCACACACGCAGAACGCGCCAAGGTACTAACTGCAATTAATAAATTAACCAATGAACGTTCTTAGCAGGAAAGTAATTAATTTATCATTAATCGTTGAAATGGAGAATGTAATGTTTAAAGTAAGACGAGTGCTTGGAAACTTCAAAGTATGTACTAGTGAGTTCAGAGGCCCTAGTGTTAACATCGAACGCGTTCGGCGTTCCGATTGGTCCGTTTCGTGTTCTCCACCAATCGGAGCGCCGAACGCGTTCGATGTAGTATATCGAATTTGTCAAAAGAAACTCACACTAAGGCCTCAGGTAGGCACTTCATTTGTATCGCACACACGCACGAGGAGAGTGAAAGGAATTTGCGAATGTACAGAATAGGGAAAATTCTTATAACTGAATAATTTTTTTGCAGTCTGAATAATAATCCTACTTCCTACTAATATTATAAATGTGAAAGTTTGTGAGGATGGATGGATGGATGTTTGTTACTCTTTCACGCAAAAACTACTGAGTGGATTTGGATGAAACTTGGCACACAGATAGACCATGTCCTGGATTAACACATAAGATACTATTTATTCGAATACATGAATACGTGAACTAGTTTTCCTAGGATGCGGGTGAAACCGCGGGTAACAGCTTGTCGACTATCAAAAGGGGCAATTCTTACGTTCATTTTTGACTTTTGAAACGTGCAGTTCTGCATTAAACTTTACCATCAGTTTTAGATACATTATGACCAGCAATATTACCAAGAAGGTATACAGCATGAAGATAGAGAACAAAAAATATTAAGCGTTTTCACTTTAATTTGTTTCACGCAACCCAGACTTCGGGGGCAAAGTGCTTGAACTTTTATTGCAGACCCAGCAACATGGGGAAGTTCGGCCAACTTCAGAAATTTGTCAGAACTTTCATTTACATGGTAATCACTTTAAAAGGGGAATGATGAATCTTAAAACGTTACGTATTTTGCGTCAGCATAAGGTTTAGGTTGGATTGATATTGGATCTATCTTTTTTATACGAGATTGAGTAACTGGAATCTTACGGAACGTATTGCGTTTATTATATGTATAAATCTGCACATAACATAACATAACATAGTATTACGCCTGTATTCCCCGAAGGGTTAGGCAGAGGTGTACTACTTACTATACACCCACACTTCGCCGAAGCCGTTATTGAGTCCTATGTAATAAGGATGGAGATTATTGTCATCTATCGGGCACAGTTCTAGACTCCATGCTGCTATTGAGAATTTCCTTGTAGAAAAACCAACAACACTTTTCCCGACCCGGGAATCGAACCCAGTACCTCAAGCCTAGCAATCGCATTTTCGACCAATAGACCAATGAGGCAGTCTGTCCTCAATAAACCTACACAATGGATTCAATACAAGTAAATATTTTTTTTCGAAATATTTTAGTACTACCCATGTGTGTATAAAATGTGGCACTTAAGCACTGGTTTTCTACAAAATGTGTGCTTATAATATACGACCTCACATTTCATCAGAGCATCTCATCAACATTACCCACACTCTTAAAAAGTCCAAACATGCTTTTCAATTGTTTTTAAATCACTGTACTGCAACTAATATTATTATTATTTTGTATTGTATTTATGTACACAATTTAAAGCCCCATATCTTGTCCAGTTCACTTCTGTCCATCCTATGGTTGTCTGGAAGAGATCGCTGATTGCGATAAGGCCGCCTATTGTACATGCTAATTGTAATTTTTTATGTATGTTTTTGAACTGTGTCGTGTGCAATAAAGCGTATATCTATCTATATATCTATCTAATATTATGTGTATAAACGTGCATTGTATGATGTGAAAAATTATGCAAACTATTTATAATATATGTATGGGTGCATCTCTGAATAATGCTTAAGTAAACAACTGCACAGTCACCACTTAAGCTAATACCCCTCATCCTTTGACATCAAACCACAGGGGACACTGCAAACTGTTAACGGAATTTCTAGCCCACAATTGGACAGACTCGACCAGTCTCAAGACGATACGACAAATCAAACGGGTACCCAAATCTTAATGTTTCACTTGGGACTGTCTAGAGATTTATTGTCTAGGACTCTGGGACTTAGGGATGTTATGTCGAGGTGAATCTTGGGTCGAGCTCTTAGTCTAATTGTGGCTTATTTTGTATAGGAACAGTCGCGTAGGGATTGAGAGAAATATTGAGGATACAATGCCATTGCTTGACCGCTTTCATGTGTCTTGTAAAGATTAGGATTGGTAGCCTATTCTTCCCAAGAGAGTCGTAAAATTAGATAAATGTATTGTATCAGGTAAATGAGAACAGATTTTTTTGTATCAACGGGTAGCAATCATTTGTTATTTTGTGACAATTTACAGATTCTTTGGGGTTTCTTGAACAAAGTACTTTCAACAAAGTGAATACGGCCTTTGAAAAATGGGATTCAGTTTATACATGTTGATGACTAGCTTCCGCTCGCCGCTTCGCTCGCGTGGTTTTCGAACCCGTACATTTTTTCGGGATAAATATGGCCTATGTGCTATTTCAGACTATAATCTATCTCTGTGCCAAATTTCATCCAGATTCTTTCAGTAGATTTTGCGCGGAAGAGTAACAAAGATCCATCCATACATCCATCCTCACAAACTTTCACATTTATAATATTAGTAGGATGAATTGTATACATCGGTAATTTATACAATACTAGCTTTTGCCTACGCCTTCGTTCGCGTGACCTACACATATAATTTATAGTGAATAGCATCATGGGATAATGTAGCTATCTATTAGTGAAAGAATTCTCAAAATCGGCTCAGTAGTTCCGGAGATTACTCCCTACATCCAAACTTACAATATTTACCTCATTATTTTATTAGTGTAGATAATAACCCTATGTCATACTAGTAAAACTCGATTTCTTAACATCAGTCGGTCTAGTTTCTGACCAAAATACCGCTTACTTGATGATGATGAACTATCATGACCACTTAAGACCATGTGACCATCACACTGTTACCAAGAATGGCCGTAACAACTTGTTGCCATAACAACCATACTTAGCAGAATAACTCAAGGCAGAAAAAGTGAAAACCCAATCTTACGCTAAAAATAAAGTTTGAATAATTAAATTTAAATCTCAAAGCGAGCGCTAACAAACTACGCTATTTCAGAGAAAAGATATTTTTTCATAACTGTATTTATTTACAGGGTGGAAAAAGAAAAGTTGCAAAAAAAAAATAAGATCATTGCGAACTTTTCAAGTCACACTAAAATAATATTTCTAAAAGATATTTTAAAATAGAAATGTCTTATATTTATACACCTAAGAGGGCTCCATAAAGTTCTGGATAGTTTGTGTAGTCCGCCAAACCGCACCAGGCTAGCGTGGAGGACTAATGCCTAACCTCTCATTCTGAAAAGAGGTATTTTGCCCAGCAGTGGTATAGTAGGTAAGGGCTTGATATTCTTTTATATACGATTTTATTCAAATCACATGCAGGAGCTCTTCTAAATTTTACTGATAGTTATCCGAGAGCATAGCTTGATCACCTAGCAGATAAAAATAATAACTGATCACTCTATGTCCGACCTGAAAATCGAACTCAGGAACTTACATTCAACAGCCGCACTTGCAACCACTAGACCACTAAGAAATTACGTTCTAATCTTTTTTAAAAATAGACCCGACACTGAAAAAATAGGTAAGGGCTGTGTTTACCAACATTATAACTGATGATTAAAATATACATATTTTAAACAATCGATTTTGTAAACGTCTGTTATGTCAAAGTCAAAGTTTTTTATTTCAACTAGGCCTTTTCAGGCACTTTTAAAAACTCGAGACACTAGGCGCACAGTTCCAAAGGGGGTAGGTCCTATGGAGAAGAGACCGCCAAGAAACTCCATGGATACTTTTTTCAAAAACAAAAAGTTAGTTTACAATTATAATCTTAAATTAACATGCATTATATTAGAAAAAATACAAACTTAATAGAACGCTACTTACACAATGAGGCAATACAATATGAGTTAAACAAGTGTTTCGAATATAAAATAAAAACGGCATAAACAGATCAAAGCGGATGAAACAGAAGAAAAAAAAATTACAAAAAAGAATACAAAATATTGAAACATCAACAATATCCAGATATGTGAAGCGAATCTAATGTAAAATAGAATTAGTAGACACAATGGATAACCAGGGAAGCCATATGTGCAGAAGATATTTACCGCCACACGTCTCTATCGTCAGTGAACTTGGGCCTAAGGTAAAGAAATACCGGTAAATACTGCTTTCTTTCCGATATAATAATTCTTTCCTTTCTTACAACCCTCAAAGAACAATTTACGAACAATAGATAGATAACAAAGATAACAAGTTTGTTATCTATTGTTGTACGTAAGTTATTATGCTCTAGTTTATTGTTTATTTACTACGAAACTGATAGAGAAGTTTCTCCTAAATTATTCCATTAATAGCACTAATAAATATACCTTATAAATAGGTAATTTACTAAACTTAGATCAGGAAAACTTAAGTGAATAGTATTATGTAAGATAATATACCATTACGCTTCTGTTCTACGAAGGGTTAACAGAGGTGTATATCAAAGATATCTTTAGTAAATCCCATGGATGGGGCGAGAAAATTGGTATATAACTGGGCACAGTCATACGACTATAGTTTAGCTAAAAGTTTTCATACAAAATGCGTTAATGTTTTTACCCAACTAAACATGAGCTGTACCTCTATTATGAGATTTTTACTATTTACTTTTATAGTAAACGTAAATTTTCATGCAAGCGATTTTAGTTCTTAAATAGGTTATATTAGGGATTAGAGTCGCTATGACATCTCTATAATGTAGTAAATAGTAAATCAAAACTTTACTACGACTAGATGTCACATAAGCGACTCTTATCCCTAATGTAACCAAGTTAAGAACTAAAATCGCTATCATGAAAATTTACTTTACTTGGATAGTAAATAGTAAGAAAAGTAATGATAGTACTGATGATTGCTGATATTTGAGAAATAATTAACCCTCAAAATGCATTTTTTTAACTAAAAATATTCCTTATACTTATCTCGTGATAATTATTAAATTAAATCAATATTTAAAAAAACTAAAATTGTCGACCTAGTTTTTAGTGTAACAAAGCAATAGAGACCAAAATCAAATTAATTCGTTAAGATTTAGATGTAAGAACCGTTAACGCCCAAACATCTATTTTGCGCGTATTTCAAGGCAATTTGGTCAGAAGCCGACAGCTAAACGATACTCTTAAACTCCGGACTATTATTGAGCAAAAAAACGTAAATTACACTTTACCTTACCTGGGAATTGAACACAAGACCGAATAGTCAGTAGCCCCGAGAAACCTCATGCACTGTTACGTAGCCGCATTAGTTTTCCAGATCAGGCGGGTTTTTTCGTCAGGAAATTCTCAGTAGCATCACGGAGCATTCATGGGCCATTGGCGAGTGTACAGGTACACTTTTGCCTTACCCTTTGGCGAATACAGGCGTGATGCTATATTTTTTTAAGGATTCAACTGCGTTTGAACGACCGTACATTGCGGCCGATCTTGTCTTTCAAAAAGTAATTAAAACGCCTGTAAACTGATTTCAAAGGCTTATCTTTTAGCTCGTGGTAAGGTCCCTTTTGTAATCTGGCCAGTTTCCTTTGATATTATGGATCCCTGCATAGAGTCTTTGGTAAGGGCCGCTTTTATTACATAATGTCAATATTACGCTTTAGTCTCTGACGTGTTTTGTGCGTAAGATCTCATCGCGTCCCTTTGATTTATTTTCATCTTATTTCTGAATGAAAATAGAAAAAATATTGGCGTAAATTAACAATCTGTAGATCGTTCAAATATTTGTTTCGGGCGGCAATCGAATCCGCGACATGTAGCACAGCAGTTGATCTCTCAACCGTTTCATCAATTTCACGGCACTGTTAGCGCAGTGGATAAGTGATTAGCTATCTGTGCTACACATTTCTTTTTGTATAGATATTTCACATATCTTGGTTTTATTTCCGCACAGAACAAATATTATAGTTATTTCAGGTGTAGGTGTGTGTGGAACGTGTAGGTGTGTGTGGAACATGTATGTTTGTAAAACTGTGCCCAGAATAAAGCAGAAACCCAAGTGCCGGGCAAAGTTAAAAAAAAAAAAAACAAAAAAAATATACAAACTTAAAAAATCCTAACCAATATTATAAATGAGAAAGTAAGTTTGTTTGTCTGTTACCTTTTCACGCCTAAATCACTGAACCGATTATCCTGAAATTTTGCATATACGTTGTCAGGTGTACAGAAATGTACATTGGGTACCTATCATCCCGAAAAAAGTACTGTTCCCGAGGAAAAAATCAATAACGTTCTTATGATAATAGATGGCGCCACGTGTCTTTGGCGAGTACAAACCGAATTGATTGTCAAATTCTAAATTAACGCGAGCGAAAGCCGCGGGAAAAAGCTAGTCGAAAATAAATGGCTGGTTTTTCAATACAAACTGAATACCAGTAATTTAAACGCGGATTGAAACCATAAACAATACCTAATTAACCAATTAGACTATCGCATTTCGATGTACCGTTTAACGGCCGAAGATTTAATTTTCAACCAATTATCACCAATTCATTTTCATCTTTGTTAATTGACGAAATCGTTGTAAGTCTTTATTAATAGTAGGTATTATTATAACGAACACCGCAATTAATCATAGTTTACTAATGAAAATAAACACAGCTTTACTAACATTAACATAAGGCTTGACTCGGGCCATCACTTAAATTCAGTAACAAGGTAACAAGATGCTCCGTTAATTAATAAAATCAAAAACTAACTAGAT
The DNA here is from genome assembly GCA_947562105.1 of Shargacucullia verbasci. Classification (NCBI taxonomy): domain Eukaryota; kingdom Metazoa; phylum Arthropoda; class Insecta; order Lepidoptera; family Noctuidae; genus Shargacucullia; species Shargacucullia verbasci. The sequence continues at coordinate 15,574,508 of OX387280.1, forward strand.
GAGTTCTTGATTTCTAATATTATAAAAAGTATATTTAAATTAATTCCATGAAATTCAATCCATTTGCCAGAAAGAAAGACGGCACGGTTGGAGCAGTGGCTGAGCGATTAGCTTTCTGCGCTTCTCGTTGCGAGATCGACTCCCGCACGGAACGAATATTTGTATGATGTACAGATAGTTGTTTTAGGTCTGGTTGTGTGTGTATGTGACATCACAAAAAAAGAAAAGAAAGAAAGAGACAAAGAATAGCCATAAACCAACAAAACTATGACCTGTGATGTAAGAGTATACTAGGTTCAATTATGCGATTTGGCTGAATGTCAGATATCGGTTAAAATAGTGCTTACGAGACGAATTAGTTGCTCATAAGGGCGTTCAAGTCATAAAAGTTGATTCTGTCGACTTTTACGACTGGAAAAGGGTTACTCTTGTGGAACGGGTGCAATTTAATCTATTTTTAACTTACTATCTGCACGATAACGTATCTTTAACGGGGCTCTGTGTATTTTTTTATTAGGCATTATTTATTAGGTTTTCAGTTAAGAACAGAGTGAAATAAGGATAGAAAGGCCTTTCAAAAAACAATAATACATAGCTACACGCCTGTTTAGCCTGAAGGATAGGCAGAGTAACTATTTTTTTTTATGGTCCATGTAAATCGCGGGCAATTTTCTATCAGAAATACTTAATAACAAAAAAAAAAAACGTAATAATATAATATAATTTTGACGGCACGCTTGACGAAGTGGTTAAGTGATTAGCTTCCTGCGGTAGATCTCGCGGGTTCGATTCCCGCACGGAATGAATATTTGTATGATCTACAGATAGTTGTTTCGGGTCTGGTTGTGTGTGTATGTGACATGTGTGTTTGTAAATTGTACCTACAATACAGGAGAAATCCTAGTGTGGGGCAAGGTTTTAAAATAATAAAAAAATAATTACACTTTGCCCGTCCCGGGAATCAAACCCAACACCTCATGGGCAACAACCGAGCTTGCCACCACTAGACGAATGAGGCATTGCAATTACGTTTTCAGCTAGGATTTCACAAAGTGTATCACAGAACAATACTAGGAACACCTTTGACAGGGCTATTGAAGTCAGTAGGAGGAATCCACGTTTAATTTTAAATATCAGATTGTTTAACAGTGTGATGAGATTTTGTGGTAAAGTGTAAGATATGTGACGAGGGTTGAAAAAGGTACATTTGGGTCATGTGAACGGATGAGTAAAAGGCGATTAACGAAAAGGGTCTATCGTCCAAATGTGACAGATTCAACAGGAAGGCAATGATGTAAAAACTTTTTAGAGATTTGGTCAAAGTAATTCTTGTTTGATTTTGATTTTATTGATTTTATGTTGGAGGCAGGTGACGCTTCAATAGGAGTTTTTTGTCCGTCTCTCTATAAGATCCAGTCACTTTTGAAACCGTTTATTTAAATTTTTGAAGTTTTGAAAGTGCCTACATATACCCTTGAATAAAAATCTTTGAACCATTCCCTTCCTGCTTATTCACAAGTTATCTGCTAGGAGACGTTCTGTTTCACAAAATAGTTTGTGTTAAGTAGCAGATAAACTCTCAGATTAAATAACAGCTAGATCTTATGGCTGTTAGTTTTTAGTATCGGAGACTATCAATAAGTGTTGAAATTTACCCTGTATATTCGTTATTGTATCTTAATTAATAATGATGAAAATTGCATGTTTTGGATAGGCATATACATATATTTGTCCTGTATCACTTGTAATTAGGCTTACGGCCTATTATATTTTACACCCCTGTGGGGCAAAATATTATACATATAATGCTTTAACGCCAATTAAACTTGAAATCGATATACAGAGTGGACCCAAAATGAAAGGGTCGTAAAGCCCATCGTCGATTTTGTGATATAATATTTTTGGTGCAAAGACACTTCCAAATGTCAAGATCGACAGAAACAAATTGTTTCCTTAAATAGCAACATGTCTAGACGGAACTATTAGAAAGTCTTTTAGATGGCTGACCGACTATTCTCTAATAAATAATAGAACTTGTGTCATTCAGATTCAAACTACTCAATGTTTGATATTGATAGAAAATAAAAATAATAATATTTTAGATTGTAAGCTATACTTGCGTCTTTACATGCTGTAAGTTCGATTCCCGCACGGTACAAATATTTGTATTTGTACGATAATATATTTATGTACGTGTGAGAACCCACGATATGGAAGAAATCCAAGTAAGGGGGAACGTTTTTTTAATAATAAATATTATAATTTTCCATTTACATATATTACCCTTAACCTAAAGTAGTGTACTTACATCACATATTATTAGATAAAATAAAAATTCTACCGTCTCCCGTAGACAAAAGAATCTGACTGTAGAGTCTGACTGCTTAATGAATTAAAAAAGTAAAAGCAATTCTGAAAACTTACTAACAAGATGAAAATAAAATAATTGAACTCGAATAAACAAAACAAAGTTTAAATTCCCAAAGTAGAAAAAGACAAACAAGGTAATAACTTTCAGATTGAGAAATAATCTCATTTGAATAAATAACCCCACTGTCACTTAGTAATAAAACATATATTACATAATTCATACGTAAAAGTATATTTATATCGAGCTAAGTAATTCGCTATTTTCTAAGAGCTTAGAATATTTTCAGACGCGGCTCACGTTCTTGAGACATAAACAATGGCAGTATTAAATGTATTATCATATGTTTAAATGTCATAAAAATAGCGTTTTTATGAGTGAAATTTTATGACACTCGCGTTACGAATGTTGTGTAGCGTAGGCAGAGAAATCCGCAGCCTTATTAAGTAAAAAAGCGACAGCAACGCTACAGCTATCTCACTGTCAGGCAATACATTATATGTCACAAAAATGACGTTTGATAGAAGTTATAGCGCGATCTACGCCTGTCGCTACATCGGTAATTAGGCTGTTAAAGTCAACTAGACGACACAGAAGATGAGGCGCGTCGTCATTCTTCGACGGAAACACCCGAAACAATAAGTTAGTTTATAATAAACTTTAAGCAATGCAGATAAGGTGTAGAAATTGATTGCCGTGGCATCTTTTTCTATTTCGTTCACACGTATGTCGCGACAGAAGTTCTGAGGCGTCGTGATGGCGCTTTTTGAATTGCGCGTATTTCAATTGTGTCAACTGCGCAGGTACAATCGGTGGGTCATATAAAATCATACCGCTGAAACAAAAGTTTCAAAGAGTGAGTTTGCTACTTTAGTTTTTTTTTTAAGCTGCCCCCTATGGTTTCTCCTGTATCGTGGGTACAGTTTACAAACATACATTTTACATGCACACAACCAGACCCGAAACAACTATCTGTAAATCATACAAATATTTGTTCCGTGCGGGGATCTAACCCGCAACACGTAGCGCAGAAAGCTAATCGCTTATTAACCTATATTTGTGTCTCGCGATTCCTAAATTTGCATATCAGGTTAAGTTCAGTGACAGAGTGTCTCACTAACACCGTCTCGCTTAATATGCTGGTATTAGGAACACACGTCAATATTATAACGGATGTATCTTAAACCGACGACATCTCGCCAGTCCAATTAATTACCTTTGAGATTCATTGAAGTAAAACATGTACTTAACATATTACTACGTGTATTTCTGGAATGAGCTACTCTTTACTAATTTTATAATCACATTACTGCGGTGTATCTTTCACACTACACAGAGAATTCGCTTGAAACGTGAGTGAGCTCTATTTTATCCACTCCTGTGGTCTCCATAATAACAACGAGCCTTAATTATATAATTTGGCATCTAATTTAGACCCAGACTAAGTGAACTAATTCACGCCTGAATTTCATGAAAGGTTAGGAGAATATTTACTGGTGTACAACACCCACAAATTGCGGACTTTTTATCAAGTTCCATGAATTTATAGGTCAGTCTATTATTGCCTGGTAAGTCTATATTCCAGGCTAAATTCTAAACCCCGGGCTCCCACTGAGAATTCCAGAAAACTCCGTATAAGTATACCCAAATTATTTATTAAAATACTTTTTTATATATATAAGGTTTTTCAAGTCCTGTAAGCGGTTTTTCTACTCATCAGTACGAATAACTTTTACTATGGAACAAACCCTGAAATCGCGAAAATAAAATCAGCTGTTCAGTACATTTAAGTCGAGTGATATTAAATACAATACAATAACCCCATAACGGGATCAGGACAAGAAAGGTAGGATTTTGTATTTATCTTCGGCTGTGTGTCACTGCAGGGGTGCCAACTGTAAACCAGCGCTGGGTGTCAAGCGTAGCACATTTTTATATTATAAGTAGTAGTTGTTGTGCCGAACCTGTACTATACGGAATAAATGTTTATTCTTTCTTTTTCTTCCTTTCTCTTTCTTTCTTTCTCTTTCTTTCTCTTCCTTTTTCTTTCTTTCTCTTCCTTTATTTTTCTTTGTCTTTCTTCGCCTTTCTTTCTTTCCCTTTCTCTTCCTTTATCTTTCTTTCTATTTCTTTCTCTTCCCTTTTCTTTCTTTCTCTTTATTTCCCTTTCTCTTCCTTTATCTTCTTTTCTATTTCTTTCTCTTCCTTTATCTTTTTTCCCTTTCTTTCTCTTTCTTTTTTTCAATAACTCTACCCGGGAATCGAAACCAAGTACTCTCATTCACCAGTGGCTCTTACGACCTCTAGACCTTTAATACAGTCTGCTAATCTAATTACAGTACTTGGCATCTCATTTAGGCCCAGACAAAACTATATTGTACCTAAGTAAATGAAATCACTTGTTTTCGTGTAAATAAACAAGTTTTATTATATTACCTCCAGCCCGGAGTCTGTTTACACGAGCGTCTAAAATTATCATTAAAGGTAACTTTATATCTTGAAAAGATTACAAAATTAATTTGTGTTTGAAATATTATCTTCTATTCTCAAGCTGATGAACTTTATCACAGATTTATAATAAAAAAAAACGATCGTTTAAAAATATAAATTTCGAATATTCGACATTTGAGTAGAGATTATTCAATGGCATGAATAAATCTATAGTCTATTGTTGGTGTTGCTGCATGTTATCTAAGACATTTCTCCTGTGTCGTGGGTACAGTTTACAAACATACATGTCACATGCACACACAACCAGACCCGAAACAACTATCTGTAGATCATACAAATATTTGTTCCGTGCGGGGATCGAACCCGCGACACATAGCGCAGAAAGCTAATGGCTTAGCCACTGCGCCAACCGTGTCGTCGATCGTCATCTGCAGCGGTTCTCATGCTATTATAGATCACGTCGAAATCGAAATAACTAATATATGTATAAAGTATGGTGAATATTAGGATTTCAGGAAGTTCTGTTTGGAAGTTTGCCGATGCTGTTATTGAGTCCCATATAATACGGGGCCAGTTTATTGCCATCTACCAGGCTTAGTTCCAGGCGCTGTGCTCCTATTGAGAATTTCCATAAATCCAATTACACTTTGCTCGACCCGGGAACGAAACCAGGATCTCACGCTCAGCAGTCGCGCTTACGTCCACTAAACCAATGAGACAGTCTAGATTTTCGGATTAGAGATTAGAGTGTGCATGTGAAATGTATGTTTGTAAACTGTTCCCATAATACGGGAAAAATCCTGGTGCAAAACGTTGCCTAAAACAAGCAAAAAAAGAAAACGAGGGCATTGCACCTGTGACCGCACGCTCGGCATACGCGGTTTAATGAAAACCAATGAGGTGGTTACATAATGAAAGAACACCATACTTCGTTTCACCATGAAAATTGTGCGCGCGCATGTGTGTGTTATTTTTAAACATTTTTGTTTTACTAAGCGACTGTCTCCTTGCTCTAGTGATCCCAAGCGCGACTGTTGAGCTTGAGGTCCTGAATGGTTCCGGGGTCGGGCAAAGTGTTATTGGGTTTTCCTGTACGGAAATTCTCAGTAGCAGCACGAAGTCTGGGACTGTGCCCGGTAGATAGCAATAGGCTCGCCTCCTATTACGTGGGACTCAATAACAGTATCGGCGAAATGTGGATGTACAATAGTACACCTCTGCCTGACCGTTCGGGGAATACACGAGCATGATGCTATGTTATGTTATGATAATTAAGTTTAACGTAGAGAAAACTCTTACAAGACCGGCAGCCTAATTACCGATGTAGCGACAGGCGCAGATCGCGCGATAGCTTCTGTCAAACGTCATTTTTGTGTCATATAATGTATTGGCTGACAGTGAGATTGCTGTCGCGTGGTGGTCGCGTTGCTGTCGCGTTTTCACCTGTATTACGTAAGAAAAATTTTACAGTTGCTGTCGTTTAATAAACATGCTGTTCCTTATCCTCGTATAAAAAAATAAATGAGCAAGAAAGAGATACATACACTGCTTGTTCTTTGTTGTCGCTGTCAGATTTTTATCACGCTATCTAGGCGCGGTTACCTACTAGTTTACTGAGTAAGAACTTATTCTACATTTCTGCTTATCCTCAATGTATCAGACGCGTGTTTATACCGTTACATGAAGGATTTACATAAACCCGTGTCACGCGCCGGGACCCTGGTAAATATTACTCCTGTTACAGCATATATTAGTCCTGGAACATGGATATTAGATGCATGAATGATCAATTATTCCATTATATAATTGGACAGACTCCATTAGATAATTGGGCAGACTGGAATGTTACGCTCTGCATGTATTCAGTTAATTAGTAGAAACAAAGATTCATAGAGACTCATTTGTCTACTGGTAGGAAATGCGACTGCTTAGAGTGAGGTCCTGGTTTCGATTCCTGGGTCGGGCAAACCCTTCGGGGAATACAGCATCATCATCATAGTGCATCCTCAGAAAGCCAAAGGGTGAGGGTGACATCTACATTTGAGCGATGCTGTTATTAGGTACCTAGAACAGGTGACTAGTGGATACTAGTTACACTTCCAAGGTCTGAGCTTTTGCTGTGAATTACTTCCAAAAAAATCCAAAAACGCTTTTCTTAACCTGGGCATCAAACCCTGAAGTTATACCTAAATAACAGCATCTGCGACCACGAGATCAATGAACTTGATCCTATGAAATTCAGATTCTTATATAAGAAGTATTTTTCTGCCGACGCTACTAAAGCCTAAATTCGGCACAGCTATGCGTCTAAGAGTACATTGGATCTCATATCCGACACTCGTAAAACTTATTCAACGAGGTTCTCGTGCTCCGAAATATTTTAATAATAACGAAGGGTCTGTCTCTTGAAATGTCGTTAATCTGTATAACCTGACGAATCTTAAAAAGGTTTCTAATGAAGGGCCCATAGCCTTGTAATTATAAAAGGCTTTTTTTCGCCATTACTTGTCTAGATTTATTATATGCTTTATGAAGACCTCATTGGCCTAAGTGGTGAAAGCGAACGAGGGTAACGGGGGGAGGTCACTTTAATGGCGTGGCACCGTGGTGGGCTTCGGTGCGGTCTTCTAAGAGTTCTCGAAGCCCACCATATGGTAACGGGGCTGATCACCGTGGTAAGTTTAGCCGGTAGGAGTCCGGCACAACCCTCCCCCCCAGGCGGAGGAGAACCCATGACGGGTTTTCACTACGTTAATCAAAAAAAAGAAAGGTGGTGAAAGCGCGACTGCTGAGTGTGAGGTCCATGGATCGATTCCCTGGTCGGGGAAAGTGTTATTGGGTTATTGTACATAGAAATTCTTAGAAGTCTGGTAAATGGCCATAGGTTCGTCCCCTGTTACATGGGACTCTACAACACACAGTAGTTCAAACCCGGCCCGCACCTCTGACTTTTCGGAATCATGTGCGGATCAGAATTTGATTATCACTTGCATTTACGGTGAAGGAAAGACATCGTGAGGAAACCTGCACACCTGAGAGTGCTCCATAAAGTTCTCGACGGTGTGTGTAGTCTGCCAACCCGCACCGGGCCAGCGTGGTGGACTAAGGCCTAACCCTTCTCATTCTGAGAAGAGACCCTTGCGCAGCAGTGGGACAGTAATGGGTTGAATTTATTTATTTATTATAATCTTACTGTCTCATGGTAATAAAAACTGTTTCATTGGTCTTGTGGTGTTGTGCTATGCACGATGTTCTGTTTAAAGAGCCTTGAGTTTTTGTTTTTTTGTTTTTGTTTTTAAATAAAACGTTGCCCCACACTAGGATTTCTCCTGTGTCGTGGGTACAGTTTACAAACATACATGTCACATACACACACAACCAGACCCGAAACAACTATCTGTAGATCATACAAATATTTGTTCCGTGCGGGGATCGAACCCGCGACACATAGCGCAGAAAGCTAATCGCTTAACCACTGCGCCAACCGTGTCGTCAATGAGTTGAGATACCATGACATATTCCTTCACTATTTTCCTTACAATACAAAAAAAAAGGAAATGTATTTGCCGTTATTACGAGTTGCACTATTTCCGATTATTTCTTTTGCCCACTCGAACCATTATTTTGACGACGAATTTCCGCCCGAATCCTTGAAAGGTTCTTTAGTAAATAGCCTCTTCAGTCCCATACAATATTGTATGGATTATGTACTTATGTACCTGATATTGATGGATTATGTATGTACCTGATATGTTTCTGATATCGATGGTAAAATGTTAGAGAAAAAATAAATAAGGAAAATTTAAAAGATGGCCTATTCTAGAGAAATATTTTCTTGTATATTTTTCTGTTATACTTTAAACTTCTTTTGTACCTAAAATTAATACACAGGTGCGTTTACAAACACAAATATTCACATGGACATACACACAGACCCGAAACAAATATCTGTAGATCATACAAATATTTGGTCCGTGCGGGAACTGAGCCCGCGACACGTAGCGCAGCAGTCGATCGCTCAGCCACTAGGACAACCGTGTCTTCAAATTAAATTTTTTGTTACTAGCTTCTGCCCGCGGCTTCGCCCGCGTGGTTTACGAACCCGTTCATTTTCCGGGATCAAAGTAGCCTATGTGCTATTCCAGACTATAATCTATCTCTGTGCCAAATTTCATCTAGGTCCGTTTAGCCCTTCTGGCGTGATTGAGTAATAAATAGTAGGATGTTTACAATACTTACTATACTGCTGTGCCTCAATATACCTATACTAACATGTTTAGAGATCAAGATTCCAGAGTCAAACACGGACGTAGCCAGGTTTTATTATCGGGAGGGTTTTAAGGAAATAAAACAACAAAAATGTACATAAAATATTAATGTAAAAATGTATACTCCTCGCCTCTGCTCTTTTTTTTTTTTCAATGATACCTTTGCAGGCACTTTTAAAACTAAATGAATCTGGGTGCATACCTAAGAGCTTATTTCAATATGATATTAATATACTATTTGGAATATTTCAGGGCTCTTGAACCTGAAAAACTCCCCCTGGTTACGCCCATGGTCAAACCGATTGCACGGTTTTGCAATACTCTTAATAAATATAATAAATAGGTATTAAATATCAGCGTAAATCAGAGTAAATCTATAAATAAACAGGCCCATTTAATAATATTTTAATTGTATGACGAAACAAAATAGCCCTGGGGTTTGTATATCGATATTTTAATGAACCAATTACTTGTTCAGAGATTCGCCATGGCCGATATTATACGAGAGAAAATACTTCAGAAGAATTATAATTGGAGAAATTGCAATCTGAATATTTACTACGGAACGGACGGAAGTATGATAGAACCAATTTGTTACCTTTTTTGTATTATAACGACTGCCTCATTGGTCCTGGATTCTATTCCAGAGTCGGGCAAAGGGTGGTTTTCTGTATGGAAATTCTCAGTAACAGCACGAAGTCTGGAACTGTGCCCGGTAGATGGCAATAGGCTCGCCCCCTATTACACGGGACGCCAATCGTGTCGTCAAACTATTATCGTCATATTAATACTCAATACTCAATACTCAATAACTTTATTGCATCCCATAATGTATACAAAGGCTGGTGGGTAAAAATTAAAGAGAAACAATTATGGACCCTGTCGGGCACAGCAAGTTAGTTTTTTTTTTTTTTAGAGGAGAAGATGACGAGCGCTTTTTAAAACATAATATATTGAAAAAGGCAGAAAATCTGATATTTATATATTTAAGTAAGTAGGTATTATTATTGTGTAGATTTATATTCATTTTATTTATTAATATTCATATATTTATTTATTGTTTATAATTTTATTCATTGCATTTACATTGCATACCTGTAGCCACGTGTTTTGCAGCGCCAATAGCTCTCTGGTTGTGTGTATACACACACAACCAGAGTGTCGTGTATGTTTATAAACTGTACCTACCCACGATAATTGAAAAATCCAAGTGCCCAAAAAAAAAAAAACGTCGCTCTCACATTTTTTTTTAAATAAAAGGTAAAGATAAATCCTTTCCTACTACTATTATAAATGCGAAAGTTTGTGAGGATGGATGGATGGATGGATGTTGGTTAGTCTTTCACATAAATACTACTGAACGGATTTGGATGAAACTTGGCACACAGACAGACCATGTCCTGAACTAACACATAGGATACTGTTTACTCGAATCCATGAAGTAGTTCCCCTAGGATGCGGGTGAAACCGCGGGCAACAGCTAGTATGAAATATAGGCATGACGAAACAGGGAAACGGGTAAATCATATTTTTGTTAAGTGAGGCACCCCCAAAAGGAAAAGGTACCTAACAAATAAAAAGTTGAGCCTAACGAGTCGTTTACATTAGTTGTGCGCATGCGGGCTCAGTTTACTCTAGTTATTTAACCCCTATCATGTGAGTACAACATATGTGTTTGTTGTTTATTTAAGAAGTAAATATACAGACTGAGTTCTTTTAAGTCTAGGCATGTACAAAATAATTAATTGTATAGTAAATTTAAGAAGTGTGGGGCTAATTTTTAAAGGCAAAGTAATAATTTTCTATGTGTGTCCAATGGTTTAACTAATTTAAAACAGTGGTAGTGCAGTATTATTTTAGTGAGGTGAGTAAAAATAGAGTTTGTGGATTCTTTGTAGTCGTAATAGCTATGCAATGGCTGTGCGCATCTTCAATCACCTGCCTCAAGGTGTACGAGAGTTGCCAGTAAAAAAGTTTAAGATAATAATGTTCAGATGGCTCAAGGACAAGTGTTTCTACTCGGTGAAGGAATATTTACACTTTAAACATTGAGTGTATGTATGTAGACAACTTGCAAAGGTTTTGTTTTTCTGATTAGTTATTGGACCATTTAATTTAATTTCCTAATGATAAGGTATAATATATATATAGATATGTAGTGATAGCCTAGCGGTTGAACGCTTGCCTTCCACGCAGGAGGGTCTGCGTTCAAACCCCGCCCGCACCTCTGACTTTTCGGAATCATATGCGGATCAGAATTTGATTATCTCTTGCATTTACGGTGAAGGAAAACATCGTGAGGAAACCTGCACACCTGAGAGGGCTCCATAAAGTTCTCGACGGTGTGTGTAGTCCGCCAACCCGCACCGGGCCAGCGTGGTGGACTAAGGCCTACCCCTTCTCATTCTGAGAAGAGACCCTTGCCCGGCAGTGGGACAGTAATGAGTTGAATTTATTTATTTATTTATTTATGATAAGGTATTCTTACCTTTGATAAGTTTGATATATTTGTATGCCATATAACTTAGATGGCAAATGTGTTGCACATAGTTTGTACATTGACACCTCTATTGACCACATTTTGACAAATTAATTTGATTTGATTTGATTTGATTCTCCAAAGGACCAACTATTTGGAACCGTGCGCCTGGAGCTTCGACATTTCATAAGTGCCTGAACTTGGTTTACATGAAATAAAGATATATTTTATTCTATACTTTGCGACACTTGACAGGATAGAGATCTCTGCAATTGCCTGCATATTCAACTTTTTTGTCATCTGTACCGATTCACACCAGGTTTTCGGGTAGTTAAAAAATGGGATCAACAAATTACTTAGTGATTTCATTAAATAAATCAAATATTTCAATATTCATACATTCCTTCCAGGCTTTAACAGGCTTTCCATAAGAAATAACGTAATATGCGAAAATGGTGTACGAACAGTCAGAGTCATGAGTGGATGAGCAAACAAGATAATTATATCGTTATTTAATAACCCTTATACTGATCAAGTTACGATATTTTATGGTAATTACAAAAAACATAACTTGCAAGTTTACATTCATTCCTATTCCTACTAATATTAGGTTTATACCGTGAAATTTGGTGAGGATGGAAAATACTGAACGGATCTGGATGAAATTTGGCACACAAATAGATTATAGTTTGAAAAAGCCCATAGGCTTTTTATTCCGGGAAAATGTACGGGTTCGTAAACCACGCGGGCGGAAGCTAATAAAAAATATTATAAAACTTATTCAAGTACTCAGCTACATATGTAGCCGAATTTCCTTCTTCAACAATGTACAAACGTCAATACCAACGTTGTATACATATTTCACAAGAGCAAAACTTGTACCTTGTTAAATCTTCCAATCGAAACTATTCTACGTACCACGAAACTCCAACAGAAATCAAGAACACCAATTGTTTTGAAACAATCGCGTTCCCAATTCGAACCACTTTCGTGTACATTGAACAAACGGCGCAATGTAACTCGTAACGACAAGAACTTCGAGATACGAATCTCATTTCATCAGCCCGTCCTGTGATGCGTTATGTAATATCGAAGTATACGAAAATTAGTCGCAGATCGAAGCGGAAAGGTTTTAAATAGAAAAGTTTGTGTTACCACTTCATAACAGATGCTTCGGTATATGAGATTCGATATAATTTTGTTACAACATTTCGGTAGTAAAATAGTTTTTCATTGTGATTGTACCTAATGATTTTGCTGGCAGGAAAATGTGCAAGCGCATTTGTGACCGAGAGGAATCGGTCGTAAACATTAAAATATATGTACAGGGGCTACCGATATAGCTGAAGTTTCTTTATGAGTTTATGCTATTTTTTTAAATTACGTTTAGTATTAGTTCAACTATATTTATTAATTAAATAATATATTACTCTAATAAAATCATAATTTCCTTAGAAAACTTCATCACTCTGTAGATACCTACTTATTTATTTGTTCTGCTATATTACTCCGCAACTTTAATTTCACCCTCCGTGTCTTTGTAAATTATATTGAGAACTTCCTCATTAGTCTAGTTTGACTCCCGGCAGCCTAATTATGTAAAAATAGCGACAGCAACGCGACAGCCACACGACAGCAGCGTCACTGTTGGCCTATATATATGTGACACAAAAATGACGTTTGACAGAAGCTATCGCGCGCTCTACGCCTGTCGCAAACTGATTGCTACATCGGTAATTAGGCTAGTATAAGAATTGTGCCCGGTTTACGCTCATAAGTTTGTTTATGGGATTTAATAACGGCATCGGCAATAAGGATTTATATTACACCTCTAGCTAACCCTACGAGGAAGGCAGCCATGATGCTATGTTATGTAAAATCGTGTATAATACATATCGATGCCTAACAGCCAAAAAGGGATAAGCGGATTTCTTTGCGGAATCGACTTTATATATATATATACTAGCTTCCGCACGTGGCTTTGCCCGCGTGGTTGACGAACCCATACATTTTCCCGGGTCAAAAAGTAGCCTATGTGCTATTCCAGACTATAATCTATCTCTGTGCCAAATTTCATTCAGATCCGTTTAGCCGTTCTGGCGTGAAAGAGTAACAAAGATCCATCCATCCATCCATCCATCTATCCTCACAAACTTTCACATTTATAATATTATATATGTAGGATAGTAGGATAGGATATATATAGTCAGAGTTGGCTTTTTTCTGCGTCATTTGGTCTAAGTTTCATAACTCTACGATATATTTTTTGTAGCTTAGGCGGGATGTAAATTAAGGCCCAAAGATTATAACATATATTTTGGTACATATTTTATTTATAATGGGTGTTTGATAAAAATCGTATTTTCTTGTTTGAACTTGTTTTTTTTTTTTTGGTTGTTTTGAAGCTATATGGGTAACATTTCACGATTTCGGAAGTTGAAGTAAATAAAATAAAACCATTATTTTAAACATTACATCACTCTCCTGTAAAGTTAAGTTTGTAAAGTGGCGGTTGTCCCTTTTTGGCTGATAGGCATCCATATACATATTAACACCCAAATACATAACACCCTAATCTGATGAATGTCCAAATAGAAGTGAACCCACACGAGCCGTTAACTGTAAACTAAGATCATTAATCATAGTGTCAATGCAGACGCCGCTACCTATGTCAGGAACTAACTTCAAGCGCCATCAGCATCTAATGATTATAACATGCTGACGAGCTTGAAAGAGGTATATGCAGAACCTTTCAACATTGTACCCTACGTTTACACAGCTGATAATTGTACCCTTAGTTTGTTTTATGAATGAAAAGTATTTGTTTGCTTCATTGGTCTAATGGTCGCAAGCAGAGCGTGAGGTTTTGGGTTTGATTCCCGGGTCGGGCAGTGTTTTTGGGTTTGTCTGTATGGAAATTCTCAGTAGCAGCTTGGAGTTTGGATCTGTGTTTGATAGATGGCGATAGGCTCGCCCCCTATTACATGGGACTCAATTACGGTATCACCCTAACACATACACGAAAGTGAGAAATGAATCGTCCTGGATCTTACAATTTCAGAAAAGATTGTTCGAAACTGACCTTACATTAGATACACTAATTCATCACAGTTTATTGAAATGAAATGAAATGAAATTATTTATTTTGCAATTAGGATTTTTCAATCACTTTTACACGTCTTTTTTAAATTGGATGGCGTCGGCATTTCCTATGACTATCCCTGAGAAGAAACGCCGAAACAAACTCAGGGGTCAAAGTAATGTGCCTAAATGTACCGTGCAAAAACTAGATATTTGTACAATATTGGAGCTTTTCGGATTTGACGACTTCCGACTGACCTGCTTTAGGAAATAATTTCTTTTTTTAAGCCTCTGTGATAAAAATGTATATTCTGGTAGTATAGGCATACATAGTCCAGTCTATTTTTTATTACTACAAGCTTTTACTGCTTTAGTTAAGCTAATAAAAGATTGAAAAAGCACGTTCAACAAAAGTCCTGGGTGTCATATATATAATTATGGCAGTCGTTACGGGTGTCAGCAGTCCAAAAAGTCAAGTCAGATAGGTGTAAACTTAGGGGATCAAAGTAATTGGGTGGCGGAGGTCAGTTGGTAGTAACTCTCTGTAAAGTACCTACTGATATTCAGCCGCATTTGGCTAGACTGGGAGCCGGCTTCAATGTAGTTGGGAAAAGGCTAGGCAGATGATGACAAGCTTTTTTAACTTAAATTGTTTGGAAGTATGCCATTGGACCAATTGAAGAAAAACGAGCATAACATTTTACTTTTTTATATTAGAGGTTAGTTATGTGAAATTATATAAAGCTAGTAGGTTGCCTAGTGGCCGAAATTCGAACGTATAAATTTTTAAATTTGAACATTATTGAGGTTCTTTGGTCAAAGAGTTATCATTGCATATATTTTATTTTTAATTTTCTTCTAATACGTCAGTTGCGAGCGACATTGATTTGACATTGGCAGTATGAAATGTGTGTGTCAAACGCATGGTAGTGTGTGTAATGTTTTTTTTTTTTATTAATTTAATGTACTTCTAATGCACATTATATAAAAATATTAGCTTTCTGCATTCCTTTTCCATATAAACTTTAACGTGCCAAATTTCATACACCTCCGTCCGCGTAAATTTCGTAAAAAGGGGTAAGTACAAAGTTTTTGCTTAACGTATTAATATATAGATAATGCTCTAACAACCATATGTCAAGATTTAGTTACTCCTGCGTAATTATCAGATATGAATGTAGGAAACGATATTAACCATAATCCCCACGCTTGGCAGGCGGCTTGGGGATCGCAGTGGCTCACCGATTAGTGAGAGGACGCTGCTGCCCGTGCTCCGGTGTCTGGCCGCAGTTTTAAGACGTACCCGGGTCATCGCTATACCAACTAAATAATAATAAATAAATGTTTTATATGACACAATTATATATAGGTATGTTTATTAAGCAAAGCTATAATATATCTACCATAAAGATCTCAACATCACTTTATAGCCCCACATTCAGTGTAATTAATTCAGGCTCAAAGACTGTTTACAGTACACAAAGACATAACCTTTGATGGAAACGTTTATGAACAACGGAATTAATACACGGTTTGGCATAAATTTGGTACTAAAGTATTTATGCGTGTATGTTATTTGGTGTATTTGTGTGCCCTTATGTTTGTGTCTTAGTGTACGCGCAGAGCGGGGCGGAGAGCGGTAATCGCCACAAATTTACCTTCTTTATTAACACGATAAAAGGGCACAGGCGCGTGGTGCATAAAAACTAAAACTATTTAGCGTTTCTTGCTCGACGCGTTAAGATGTTTTTCTACAGAAAATTTAATTAACGTCACAAAAAAACGCGACACAAATACTGTTCTACATTGCGTTTTCTATCCGCAACGCCGCCGCACGCTTCCTCTACACGCTCCGCACTCTGCACGCATACGTATTCTTGTGCATTAACGGTTATAAATAATAATTATTATGATGCTTGTGTCTGTGATTTTTTTCTCCAGTTTTCTTTGTACTTAGTAGATATTTCAACAAATACTATCACATTTGTAGTTTTAATGTCATGAAGGAAAGCATCCTTGTGTGCACATTTGCCTGTACCAACTAGAAATAGGATTGCCACTAACAAAATCACGAATCCAGAACTATGAAATCAAATGCCTCAGATTTTGGAGCCTAAAGCACGGACATTTATATCTATTTGAAATTAATTTATAATGAATATCAAACGGAATGTTGCACGACCTTTAAATTAGAACAAATCCGAGGAAATCTGGACGGATGGCAACACTAACTAGACATGTGCCGCTAGCTTTTTTAGCTACCTTCTTTAGTTTTCAGGTTCCTTGGAAAATATTCTATGCTATATACAACGTTAACCCGTAACGTCCATACACATAAGCAAAAAAAAAAAAATGTGTGCACTATTTTAGTACCTGCCTTGTCGAAAAACGTGAAAAACTTTTCGCATAAATATCCTATCCTATGCTTCCTACTATAATATTATAAATGTGAAAGTTTGTGAGGATGGATGGATATTTGTTACTCAAGCACGCCAGAACTGCTGAACGGATCGGGATGAAATTTGGCGCAGATTATAGTCTGGAATAGCACAGGCTACTTTTTATCCCGGAAAAATGTACGGGTTCGTAAACCACGCGAGCGGAGCCGCGGGCGGAAGCAAGTAAAACATAAGCCTATAAACAATATATTAACCTGTAAAACTTGTCCAGAGCCTGAAACAGTATCTCAAGCCTCATATTTCAAAATAGAAGCCATCTTCCCAACCACTGTGACACAAAATACGGCCTGAAAAGGCCTCAAAGTGTTACGTTCAAACATTAAACTTCATTGTTTCACGTTTCTCGAAATTATTACTAAGAGTGTATTAACGCCATAAATGACTGTTTCAGCGTAAACTCCGCTATATGGGCCTTATTGCCCTAACGGTGCTTATTTCACTCGAGTAAATATTGCGTTTAATATCCCTGGAGTATATAAACAACTGGAATTATGGTTGTGTACGCACACAATATAAAAAATTATGTTATGATACCGTGAAGTGAAATTTGGACTGTTAAGTCCTAGGCCTTGATAAAGTAATTCCCTTTTAGCGGCTTTGGCCTTACGTGTCTATTATTTAACTTGTTGTTTTAAGGATTTTAGGACTCATTGCTTAAAGATTTGTTTTATATTATCTATTTGTAACAAATAATAGGAATCTCTTTGGTTTTATGAATAAAATAAGTACAGGCACCATCAAAAATATGTACATATTTGTATGTACTATGTGTAAAATTGTTCAAGATTTCAATCACTATTTCCTCTAAAAATCCCTAATGAATTTAATTAAGTGTATACATCTTATTGACTGACTGTACATGTATAAGCGGATATTTTATAGCCTGTTTCGGTTTGCAGTAGCGAGCAACAACTTCCAATGTCCATTAATTCCACGCAGGAATACACCCATTTTATGACTCAACAAATAAAAAAGGGTCCCAAAGCAAAAATCAAAAGTCGAACAAAAGTCATCGCAATAAAACGGCGTTCAAACAAAAACAAAACTGGGATCCATTGAAACGCGATATCAACATCGTATGCAAACTAAACGAACGAATTGAAACTCTATGGTCAGTAGCCATTCAACTAGATGGACGGAAGCAAATTATTCTATTGAACTCAATACTAAATTCCTAGCATCCGCCGTATAATGTGTTGAGAATGGAGTAATGACATATCAATCCTCCTTAAAACAATAGAGCTAGTGACGCGCGTAGCTGTCTTGGGATTTAATCGATTGTTCATCGTGCAAGTTCTTGCGACAATTGGTATCGATATTATGTTCTTGACAGCAGCTCTCAGGACTGCGGTCCGCCGTCGTCTTACGTCGGCTGGCTGAAAGCTTTGTATTTCTTTTTACATAACAATGCATTACGGCTCTATTCCTCGAAGACTTAGGTAGAGGTGTCCCATGTAATCGGGGTCGCCCCCTATTGCCTATAGCCATCTACCGGGCACAGTTTCGGGCTTTGTGCTGCTACTTTATTTCACTAAGAATTTTCATACCTACAGAAAAACTCAATAACACTTTGCCCGACGAGGGAATCAAAACCAGGACCCCCAGATCAGCAGTGGCACTTGCGTGTACCTAGACCAATAAGGCATTCCGTATTAAGTAATATTTTTTTTAAGGAACATACCGCTTTCTTGGGATCTAATTGATTCTTTCTAACGCAAGCTCTCGAAACAATGAGTGTCGATATTATATTGCCGTCTAGAATTCCCGGGGTCAGAGAGATTCACACCCAGTATAACTATATGTTCCTTGCGGGAATTTAATCCGCGACACGCAACCCTGCAGTCGATCGCTCAACAACTACATCAACCGTGCAATATACTGCTACAATGAACGATCATCGGGGAATAGTGGCCATATTAACCACTTTGTAGTTATTAGCACATTATCCCTTTGTCGCGTTTTATGACACCCCACGGGAAAAGAGTATATGTTCCACTCTACTGGGCCCGAGAAAATAGATAGTATCCCTTTATGTTTTGTAATCATATGATATTTTAGTATTATATTGTGTTTGTAGTACAACTGGGATACTTCAAATATAATAATTTACTGAAATAACCCAAAAAAATAAATACCTGGAAGTACTAATGTTTTTACGTCTACGAATTGCGAACATACTCCTTTTTTGAAGTCGGTTAAAATAGCACATTTTGCGCGGATGTGGCGCATATTTCCCTCATTTGTTTTTTTTTTTTTGTGTTTTATTTTATGCGTCACATACTGGTTTCTTTATTATTTATGCGATTATTTCTTTCTTTCACATTCATAACACATCCAACTAAATAACAACACTAACTTTACTTCTTTATACGTCAAGCGAGATATAGTAGGCAAACCACTACGTATTATAAAACAAAATCCCCTACCGCGTCTGTCTGTCCGTTCGCGATAAACTCAAAAACGACTAAAGGGATTTTCATGCGGTTTTCACCACTAGACAGAGTTATTCATGAGGAAAGTTTAGGTGTATAATTCGTTAAAGTTTTGTGTAAATTGACTGAAATATGACGACGATTGATGAAGATGTCGAAAAAATTCATGCCGACTGGGAGCTTTTTTGGCGTGCGCTGCGTAAACCAGTAGAGTTATAATTATATCCGTATTATTGACGAAGGTTGAAGGCTGCTTTTGGACTCGACAAAATGTCATCATCATCATCAGCCAGAAGACGTCCACTGCTGAACGAAGGCCTCCCCCAAGGGGGCGGGGGGGTTGCCATAATCCCCACGCTTGGCAGGCGGCTTGGGGATCGCAGTGGCTCCCCGATTAGTGAGAGGACGCTGCTGCCCGTCCTCCGGTGTCTGGCCGCAGTTTTAAGACGTACCCGGCAGCCTAATTACCGATGTCGCGACAGGCGTAGATCGCGCGATAACTTCTGTCAAACGTAATTTTTCTATCACATAATGTACTGGCTGACAGTGAGATTGCTATCGCGTAGCTGTTGCGTTGCTGTCGCTTTTTTACGTAATTAGGCTGCGGGTCGTCGACAAAATGTACGGGTGCGTAATCCACGCGCGTGAAACGGCGGGCGGAAGCTAGTAAAATATAAAATACATTGGTAGCGTGCGCCGACGACTGTTCGCAGCTTAATAAAATAAACCCTTTAAAACCACTGGACGACAAATAATTCCCCAATCTCCTCTAAGGTGAGAAAGCAACATGTCGGACCCAAAAGATCCAAATACACGCACGGGTCCAATAAAAAGATTGCCTTGACTGACGGACAGGAGTAACCAAATTATAAGGGTCTGTCTACTTTATTAAGTGAAGCTAGTGATGGGACATTGCGTTTACCTTGAGGTAAGAAAAATGCTTATATTATTTCAACATTTTTTTATAATAATTTGGCCTTACTGCCTCATAGGTTTAGTGGTAGTAAGTGTGGCTGCTGAACGTGAGGTTCTGGGTTAGATTCTCGGGTCGGGCAAAGAGTTACTGGGTTTTTATAATAGAAAATAGAAAAATTGTACTCTGAGATTGAGATTATAAAATGACAATAGCTTGCCCCCTAGTATTTGGGACTCAATAACGGCATCGGCGAAATGTGAATGTACAACAGTACACATCTGCCTAGCCCTTCGGGGAGTACAGGCGTGACGTAATGTTATGTTTGTCCTTGTTTGAAATAAATATTAGCACTTAATTCAGTTCTATTGTAAACTAATCTATAAATCACTTTAAATTACCAATTAACTAAGAAACACTTTCGTGGTAAAAAAAATATGTATGGATTTAATTTGTTAAGATACGATTGATTAACTTAAATTATAAGTTTTTGTACACGATGCAATCAAATGTACCTAAATATTGTTATGCATTGATTCATTAAAGTATATGTCGGCGTGAGCGATAGGGCTGTCACTATCTCGATTCGGTGGTACAGGGTTCATGACGCAGGTTTACAATAAAATCACAGTTCCAATGTAAATCAGTTAGTATTTCACTTTCACAATATAATTAACAGTCGTAGGGAATTCAGTCAGTACAAATCACAAAATAACTACTTTCTAACTCCGGGCAAACGGACAGTTTCATGTTAGAGAAGTAGAGAGAAGTATTCGTTCGATGCTCGCACAAGACTACGCGTCTTTTCAATCACCGCCCTTAACCCGACTCTGTCTACGCGCCGCCATCTTGCAGTGACGTCACGTTGTTTACCCTCACCTGAGTACTGCGGTAATCAACTGAGAGACTAAACATCGTTCTCCACGACATATATTTATATAATTTCGGGTACTTTTAGAAGGTCAAATTTTTCCGCCAATGATAATTGATTTAGACTAAAATAAAATCATAAATCATTCATATTTTAGGACTTAATTTATAAATCCTTATAGGTCGAGGAGTCACGCAACACAGTGACCAATCATTAGAATATTTATTTACACCATACCTGTATGGTTAAGGGTTAGACAGAGCTGTAAGTACTGTTTTATACAAAAATTTCCACCTGCCATCTACAGGGCATCATTCCAAACTCCGGGATGCCACTGAGATTTTTTTAACAGAAAAACCCGATATCGTCTTGCGAACAGCGAATTGAACACAAGATTTTGCACTCAGCAGTTGTGCTTATAAAAACCAATGAGCAAATACTATCATCATTCTCCTGCCCTTTGGGGTCGGTGCAATATGTCTTTTTCTTCCATTCATCTCTATCAGACGTCATCTCAGAGTTCACTTTCTTGTACACCATGTCACTTCAAACAATCCATCCATCTTTTCTTGGGTCTACCTCGTCTCTTGTATCCATCCACATTCATACCGATAACCCTTCTAGTGACATGTTTCTCATCCCTCCTCATCACATGTCCATACCACGACAAACAATTACTTCTTACCTTTTCTGTCACCGGTGCCACTTTCAAACTTCCTCTAATATATTCATTCTAAATCCTGTCCATTCTTGTCATACCACACATACCTAGCAAACACCAGGAATGTTGAAATAGCAGTAGAAACAGGCTTTTAAATTAAATAACTGTACCGCTATCACGAGTTTCCTTACTATTTACTCTCATAGTAAATGTAAATTTTCATGCAAGCGATTTTAGTTATTAACTTGGTTACATTAGGGATTAGAGTCGCTTATGTGACATATGTGTCATAGTAAAGTTTTGATTTACTATTTACTATATTATAGAGATGTCATGTTAGCGACTCTAATCGGTAATGTAATCAAGTTAAGAATTAAAATCGCTTGCATGAAAATTTACTTTTACTATGAGAGTAAATAGTAAAAAAACTCATAATAGAGGTACTGATAGAGGAAAGAAATACAACGAAATTAAATACACAAGGGTCTAGTATCACATGCTTTTTCCATTTACTTATATCAAGAGAAATAAGGATGGGTTGTTTATAACCGAATTAGAAAGGCCTAACTGCATTAGTGCCACATAGTGATGGGGATCAAATGGCTTAATGTCAATCAAATAGATTGGAGTACTTATCAATGAAAATAGAGGATTAATCAATTATGGTTTTAACAAAGTGGATTAGTTTTTATCTAATTGTGTTACCTATGTTGTATTTGTGAGCTGTGCCATGAGAATTTGCACTGCTGTGGTGAGAGGCTTAGCTGGATGAGCCTGACCGTTCGGCATGTAGACGTACTTATGTTAGTATAGTTAGCTACAAAAGTAGCTGATCATTGTACAAAAAGATATTTTTATTTTATTAATGAATACTTGCATATTCATTTTTCTCTTACTTAGTCAAGCTAAATATTTTTAAACTAAACAAATTAAAAATGTATAAATTAATTTTTCTCTGAGTATTAATTCTTCTCACTAAAGAAATGAATCAAATTTTCTTACAGCAAACATGTTTACTTATTGTTAAGGTAATATAAGGTTATTACCCCAAATATAATGGAGCTGTCACAGCATTATTTAGAACAAAAAAAAATTGACAAAAAAAAAGTAAAAAATATGATCTTTACTTCAAGTCCTGCCATCCCTACTGTCCAAATATAAACCTTTACCCAGGCAATTAATATGAACTCGGCCCTTTGTTTATCGTTTTATCAAATACAAGGTGAAATAAATAAAATAGAACAATAGAATCAACAGATGAATAGGAATCGTATTTTACATATAAATTGCGAGATCAAAAATGAAGATATATTTGCAATTTGCTAGCCAAGTACCTACGTAGGTAAGATAATATCTTGTTATAAATAATTTATAATAATTTACTTTGGTTACATTACTAGATGATCTGTGATATTTATCAATTAATTGTAGAACGCGTATTATTAAAATCGAGCTATTTACAATGAAAAATCGTTAGGAAAAATTTAAAAAATACGATTGTCGAGTTATGTAGTCTTTATGACAATAGTTATACTAATTCATGAAGCGCTGTCAAATCCTCGGCGGCCTCGACACCCTGTATAACATAAGCTTCAGTTAACAGTTTCGAGTGAATTAAATGTTTATGATAATGTAGCCGTTAGTTGAAACCAAGTTATAACCATTTTTGAGTGGCACTAAAATTTCGCTTTCCCATCCTAGATAACCGGGGATAAACTTAAAATACTTAAAAGATAGAGTGGACATTATACCCCTAGAGGCGAGTATGTTTTTACAGCTCTGTATTTTATAGTCACCCCTATGCAAATTGTAATAAGGACTTTAATGGAATTGGACAAAACATCTGCGTCCGCGTTGTGAGGAGAATCGTTGGTTTGATACTCGATGCATAAGACCTTTCAGATGTTTTGCACAAAATATAGCATCACGGCTATTATCTGAAGGGTTAAACAGAAGTTACCTGATCACCTTCATTTCACCGATGCTGTTATGGATATCCATGTTTTAGGAGAAAACGCTACTGTCATGTACTGAGGTCAATTTCATGGGCCTTGCACTACAGTTCCTTAAAATGGCTTAATAACCCAATGCCCGGGCTGCAAATCGAACCCAGGACCACGTTCAGCAGTAAAGCTTGCGATCCAGACCACGAGGCATTTCACTTTGTACATAAATACGCCTGGCACGCACCAATGAGTCAAATTTCATTTTCTTTCTTTTTAAGAAACGTTGCCTTTTTTTTCTTTTTAAGATTGCGTTGCCCCACACTAGGAATGATTCCTGTATCGTGGCTGCGTTTACAAACACATATATTAGCATAGACATACACCCAAACTTGAAACAATTATCTGCAGAAGACTCAGACGCGAATCAAATATCTGTAGATCATACAAATATTTGTTCCGTACGGGAATCAAACCCGCGACACGTAACTCAGCAGTCGATCTCTCAACCACCGCGCCAACAGTTTATACACGAATTATGTGCGCACCATGCTATGGCAACTTAGAACAAACCCCTTTTTAAATAAAAAAAGCGCCATCTAGAAGTCAGATACCCAAAACAAAATCGTGAAAATGTTAAGTGTTGCAATACTAAAATATATTATTTTTATTCTGGAAGTTTACCCAAAAATAAATTACACTAATAAATTTTTTAATCATTGAATCTATAATAGCTACATCAGAAATTAAAAGAATTGATTAATTATAACTTATGAATATGCTCAGTTGCATTAAAATAAAGAATTCGTTGATTAATTCCGATGCCTTTTCAAAGTATGATAAGATTCTAATTTCGTAATGGCATCACTAAAATCACTTAATTGCAAATGGCTGCGCGCGAGTGTTTTCTGCTCGTGTCGGTTTTGTTTTGCTTAAATTGTTTCGCATGTGGATGTACATGTTGAATGTGTTATTTATTTAGGATGTCCTGAACTTTCCTCTAGTTAAAACAAAGAATTTGTTACATTATTTGCTGTTTCTTATTAATAGTAATGTGTTATTTTATCTGCACAAACATTCTTTTGTTACATTTATAATTATACTTTGAGATGCATTAATTTACATTATTAATAAGATGTGTAACAAATTTTCTTGCTTTAGCGCCAAAAGAACAATAAAATAATATAATCATACATCATATAACGATAGCAATACCTACGTAAATATAGTATTCTATAGTCGTATAGCTATAGCTACGTAAATGTAGCATTCTATAGATAGCTGTATACCTACGCATAGCTATATGTTATGGAGTAGTTTACCCTATCTGGCGGCCAGAGAGCGCCACTCCTTTAATCATTGATAATACTCGAGTTGCCAGTCTATTTCCAGTATACTATTGTAGTCTTTGGTGCGCACGGCTATTTGACGACACGGTTGGTGCAGTGGTTGAGAGATCGACTGCTGAGCTACACTGAAAAAAATATATTATAGCTGCCATAAAGTTTTTGTTAGCTTTTATCAAGTAAAATGTTCATATATGGGAACATAAAGCTACTAAATAAAGCAATAAAGCTAACTTTATCACTGATTTAAACAAATATCATACTAAAAGTAAATAAGTTCTTAATCGTGTTCATCAGTGAAATTGTTTAAATAAACCTTACTTGATATTTGAAATGACTGTTTCAAACAAGTTAGTTATTAGGAAAATAATGTGTGATTATTAATATTTTGATCATGTTGACTTTATCGCCAATAATCATGTATGGTTTATAGGTATTATAATTTTCTTTTTAGGATTAAACATGAAATACTTAAACAAGTAAAATTCGCACTTGTTCAACAATCTTTTTTTTCAGTGTACGTGTCGCGGGTTTGATTCCCGTACGGAACAAATATTTGTATGATCTGCAGATATTTGATTCGCGTCTGAGTCTTCGTGTATGTGAATACACACCGTGCTTCGGAAAGCACGTAAAGCCGTTGGTCCTGCGCCTGATCTCTCTCCGGTCGTGTCGGATTGCCGTCCCATCGGACTTTGAGAGTGAAGGAACAGAGAGAGCACCTGTGTTTGCGCATACGCTTGTGCTCTATAATATCCTGCGTAGTTGTCTAATCTCCGGTGAGATTGGCCGCCGTGACCGGAATCGGTCAGGAGGACATTATTATATGCGTACGGCGTTATACACCACTGCTCTTACACTGGAGCCTGGAGCAATCGACATGTTCTAACTCCAAATATTCAAAAACCATCTTCATTGGACCTGCGTGATGCTGATTGGTGGAAATTTGACTTTCAAATCACCTCCAAAATCAGGACCTTACACGTTGTTTATCGTTTCACTACCTAAAACCCACTGCCATTTTTAATATGCGTCATGGTCGTGCTGTAGCGTTAAAAGCAACCCTGATTTAATGATCCCACATAAATTCAACCCGACCTGCGCGCGTTCGATTGCGTAAGTTCGTTAGGCCGAACTACTTGATCAAGTTATGGCCATTTGAATAACTAGACGGTTTGGGGTACGGCAGTTATAGGCGACCCAAGGGTTATAGAAGTGGATGGGATTTAGCTAATCGTTTTAGATTACTTAATGGTGAATTGCTTAATTTTATGACGGTAGTATGTATTTGGTTGGCGATAATGGTAGGTCTATCTTGGGTATTTTCTGATTTTTTTTTATTCTATTACTAGATGCCGCCTGCGGCGTCGCCCGCATGGATTAGGACGTGCATTTTTTTGCGCGGAACCCTAATTCTTTTTCTAACAAAAGTAGCCTAAGTTACTTCTTATAACATCAGCTATCTGCCAGTTAAAGTCCTGTCAAAACCGGTTTAGCCGTTTCGAAGATTAGCCGGAACAAACAAACAGACAGAGGCAAAAATTTAAAAGTACCGTGTTTATGTTTTTTCATATATGCATTTAGTAACAAGCTGTCATTTTGAAATTACAAATAAACACTTCTATTTTATTTATTTCCATAAATAGATACACGGCAATAATTTTTCCACTTGACTTTTTCTCTCACTAGTCGTATTGCCTTTGAGTTTCAAAATAATCAATTTGGCTCAGTCGACTTTTACCGGATTGTCTTGGTATTCTCCTTATGTGACTGCGTAACCTATTACTGTGTGTAAAATATCCTTATTATTTCATTTGAATCGTCTATTCGTTTCCTATCGACTGTAAGTAGTCCCTTAAGAGTATCCTTTAGCTGCCGGCTTCTGACAAAATTGCCTTGAAATACGCACAAAATAGGTGTTTGGGCGTTAACGTTTCTTAAATGTTATCGTTTTGTCAGATTATATGTTTTTTTCATTGATTGATTAATTTAAAAATTATCACGAGATAAGTATAAGGAAGATTTGTAGTTAAAAAACGCATTTTGACGGTTAATTATTTCTCAATCTATAAACAATATCAAAAAACAAAACGATCTAGTTTTTACTTGTGTCTATAACATATAAAAAAAAATAGCAAAATCAACTCATGTTTAGTGGAGTGAAAACGTTAACGCATTATGTATGAAAACTTTTAGCTAAACTATAGTCTTAATCATTAGGTCTACGTACGCGTTTTTTCAAATACGGCACGGTATTGAATGACGCTCAACGAGAATATGTGACGTTATTTTCATGACGACAGCAAACTAGAGTAGAGGCCGTCAATAAAAAAACTGAGGTTGCAAAAAAAAAATAGCATTATAGAATTCCTAATCTTAGTACTGTTTTTTCTACTAAGTACTAATATATGTCCAACTTGCCCTCGTGCTACTCAATTCACATACTCGCCTATCCAAACGCGGCACGGCACAGAATGACGCCCGACACGAATTTATGTAATTGTCGCGACGAAAGCGCGGTATTAATGAGTTAGAGCAAACGGTGCTCAGTTCCACCGCCGTGAGACTGATTGTCCCTTTGATGGATAGCAGTTTTTAATGTCTTTGAATTTGAAACGTTTTGCCATCTATTTCTGGAACTTAATAATACTAGGAACATTTATCATACGTAAATAATTATGTTTCCGTGATAGAGTTTGTCTGTGTACAATAGTAGATTACTAAGGGCTGCAAATGGCATGACTGGGGCACCAGGTTTTAGCAGAATATCAACGAAAAACAGTGATGACAATAGACTCAACAGTTTACAAGTTTATATCGCTGTAAGATCGCATAATACTTAATTTCGCGAAAATACGCGGCGTTTCACGATAACTTATGTAACATTACGCGATTCTACGGAATTGTTGATTCTAGTTCAGTAATTTCGCGTAACTACGAACTGAGATTAGAGTTAAATTAAAATTTCGAGAAAATATTTATTGCAACATACCCATACATATTATACACTCTATTATACTACTATTCAATTAGTATTAATTAATATTTCGGCACTAATCTTGAAAGATCAAAGTTAAACAACCCTAATACCAAAAAAGCACTACTTCAAGGATTCTAAACGAATCTAAAACGAAAGGAAACTCTTCGCGAAGATTCATTTATGTAAATAAAAACAATTTTTCCATTCAGACGCCATGAAGAGATAGCGAACCAATTTTCGGGATATTGCAAAAGTCAATTTAAAATAGCGATATGAAAATTTGAATATCTGGTTATGAAAAACATTGTTTGCAAGTCGCGGTGTTATTTTAAACCTTACATTTCAATTTAATTCTAATTATCAAGTTGGGTAACAAAGTGTTTGGTATAAACTTCTCGACGCGTCAGCATCTCGGTTAATCTCGGTGCCTATTAAGATAATTTTAAGTTTTCTCTACCATTTAGCGCGAAATGAAGCTGACATTTTAACTTTTTAAGACGATTAAAAATAATCAACTTTATTGACGAAGGAAGTTTATTTTCTGTTACTCGACACTCAACACACAAAACAAAGCAACACCAAATTGCTACTTTATAAAGTTGCTCTAATATTTCTTCTGTATCGAGGGTACATTTTACAAACATAGTTCCCATGGACATAGGCACACCCAGACTCAATAAATAAATAAATTCAGCCCATTACTCTCCCACTGCTTGGCAAGGCCCTCTTCTCAGAATGAGAAGGGTCAGGCCTTAGTCCACCACGCTGGTCCGGCGCAGGTTGGCGAACTACAAACACCACCGACAACTTTATGGAGCCCTAAGGTGTGCAGGTTTCCCCACGATGTTTTCTTCATCGTTAACGCAAGTGATAATCAAATTCTGCCCGCACAGGATTCCGAAAAGTCAGAGGTGCGGGCTGGATTTGAACTGAGAGCCTCTTGCATGGAAGGCAAGCGTTGTACGGCTAGGCTATCACTGCTTTTAAAATATGACAGTTGCGTAGTGATAACTAATAAGCATTCCGTATCTTATGAAAAAATACATAAGCAAGAAAGAGAAAGAGAATTTTTTGCTTCTGTCAATTTTTTCTTAGATAATTAAAGCGCCGGACGGTAATCGTACCCACGACACGCATACCACGCCTATCATTTAGGTAGGTAAGATACTTCTCTAGTCGAGCCAACCTGTTTTTCAGTCACCTACCGGCTGCAGCTAGGCTATACCAGGAAAAAATAACTTTTCTATTACTATTCTCACTCCTGGGTATCAACCCTCCTCTAAGCAAGGGACCAGTCTACCACGCGGGCCAATTGCAAATTGGTGAAAGTCACACAACCTCAAATATGTTCAAGATATTTTCTTCATTCAATATTCTTCATTTCTTTATTCAATTGATCTATTGGTGAGCAGTCACCTGGATTCGAATTCCCAACCATTCGCAACTAGAAGCCTTGATCATTGCTAAAGATTTTCATTAATTTGATATTTTCTTAGATTATCCGAGAAATTGGCAGCTTCCGGGCCGCAAGCAATCAATTATATGAATCTGACAGTGAATGAATTGCTTGTCAATCGCAGTTGTCTCTTTCTAACATGCTATACCATAAACTGGTAGCTACATGAGTAGGTTTTTGATCTCCGAAATAAGTTATTGATAATATTTAGGCTGTTGGTGACATGATGTAATTTTCGTATTAGAAATAAAACATACCTAGAGTAAGCAGTAACAGTAATTGGCGTTCCATTGCCACTTACTTTTATCAACTTTAGCTCCATGTAGTTTAAGTTGATTTTTAAGTGACAGTTTGCAATGAAAAGGCCCTGGTTGCTTTTAGCTTTTGATGTGTAAAACACATGATGGTTTCAATTTAATAAATTTCTTGAATTCAAAAGCTTAACGATTAACTATGCTACGTATCGAAAGTTCAGTACCATTTTTTTTATAGATTTGATTATGCCTGTAATATTTATGATAATATACGACGGCTAGGCAGTCAAATCAGTTTTGATTGCCTTCCTGACCTGACTGGAAACATTCTACGACAAAAATAGTATAACTTCCTTTACTCCTTTACTTCGGTTGAATTGACACGAACCTTCACATGTTAATACTTATCTCATGCCATAGGGGAAAGATTAGCGAGACAGCAATGATAATGTCGAGGCTGACTGTCTGCGGGACTATATCTCTGCAGTAGAAAGAAAGAAAGAAAGAAAAATTGTTTATTGACACAAAAGATAAATAAAAATAAAGAATACAGAAAACAAACACGTACAACAGATAAATGAACATAATATAGTACAGTACAGTAGCTGCTTGGTATTGGTATTTGCATATTGGGCTGGTCCGCAAACCCCTTTGAAGTGCGGTTTCTTCGATCAATCTCGACGTTACTTGTGGAGGCTTATTTTTGATGGTGAACTATTGTCAAAATGATAGAAGAGAAAATCCTAGCAATTTACCTCATGAAGAACCAAGATGAAAAAGAAAACAGTTTGTTATTACTTCAACAACGTATAAACAATACATTGTTGCGATTTCTGTTGATCTGGGAATTGCTTCGTATGAAATTCTCTGAACGGAGCGTAGATTCAATTTCGAGACACAATAATAACTTGTTCTGTGTGTCTGTGTATCACTTTGTTACAAAGACAGTTGCAATACGCTGCAAGATTTCCAACAATCGAGGACTTGGCAGGTTAGGAGTAACTTGTCGTTAAACCTTCAGTGAGTACTAGACTTTTTTAAATGTAAGGACTAATATTTTTTTTGTGTTGCGGGTACATTTTACAGACAAATCTCACACGCATAAGCTTCCAGACCCCGAATTTTGCCATTATTTGAGAAACAGTTTAGGCATTGCAATGTTATATGAACACCTACTGTATGTTTTTCTGATACAAATAAAATGATTCGATTTGATTTGCAACAATCAGGCAAAAGGGCAATAATGTGACCTTTTAAAGCGTTGAAGTTAAAAAAAAATGCAAAAAATATCTATATCCTTAACAAAATCTTTCATCAGCATCAATCAGCTAACTAATAGCAAACTAATTGAACAGAAAATGACAACCGGTCGCTTATTGCCATCGAGTAATTGTGACATTTGTCCAAGAATTTTATTGCAAGAAATAAGAAAAGCTTCTGCAGATGGCCTCGAGGGATTGAAGCAGCTACATAGCTGTTATATAGCCGCTTTGACAGATGTTCGCGAGGCGGGACGCGGTTCGAAGTTTTTCTTTAATTGAGACTGTGACTGGCGACTAATGGTTAGTCTCAGAAAGTTTTTTTTTAGAAAAGTGAATTATCGCGGCCGAAAATTTGATGAGCCGATTAGTAATAAATAATATTGTAATTACACTGGTTTTAAGAGTCGTTTACTTTGATTGCTAAAGTTGTTGGACGGTACTGATAAAATCATAATTTTTCATCATACTTTTCGCAACAACATTGGGGTTGACTTCCAATCTAACTGGTTGCGGCTGAATATTAGTTTTTTATATGGACTGACTGCCATCTGATCTCCGCCATCCAATTACTGGGAGACACTGATACTTTAAGGTTATACTGATTGTCAGGCTTTTTGCATTATCACCTGGCACGAACTGCTTAACGTACTTTTCGAGGCACGGAAGACTGGAATGGAAGAGTGAGATAAATGGACCCATCCAAGGACCTGAGCGGGACAAAATGAAAGAAAATGTGTTTATTGGCACAGAACAACAATAGAAAAAAAGTGCCGTGGCAAATGAATGAATGAATTTTAATAAGTGGGTATTCAATACGATCGCTAGTAGTTAACTAGGCACTCATGTTGTGTGGAGGGGTCGTGATGTAGATATAATTGCTCGGAGGTCCCGAGCGGACAGAGGACTGCGCGATCTTGCCCACCGACCCCCGGGAAGACGTGGACACATTAAATTCACGTATCGCCGTGGACAGCATACCGAAGTCAACAATTCTCCAGTCTCTCCCGGGATGTACCCGTCTTATTGGGCACCTGGGTTCGATTCCGGGCAAAGTGTTATTGGGTTTTTCTGTATGGAAATTCTCAGTAACAGCACGGAGTCTGGAACTGTGCCCGGTAGAAGGCAATAGGCTCGTCCACTATTACATGGGACTCAATAATGGCATCGGCGAAATCCGGGTGTACAATAGTACACCTCTGCCTAACCTTTCAGGGAATAAAGGGGTGATGCTATGTTATATCATGTAGAAATCGAGATATATCGAAAAAACATGGCGGATATCGCACATCAACCTTTTTCTGAATTCTCGTTATATAACATTTAAAGCCGAGACATGCAACTAGTGGTCGGACGCAGATGAGATTTTCTACTTATTCTATAAAGGAGACAGAGACTCTAAAAATCTCTCAAGAATTGAACCCATGTTAGTGACGTCATAATCTCTACACTTTTTTTATCAACTTACAAAAAATATTGACTTATATGTTTATGAATAAATAATGCTTAATTAGAAATATTTTATGACTAAAATAAAATAAAAATAGGTGCAAATACGAAAAGTTAAGTCATCTCAACTTAACAACTATTAGCAGCAACCTTGCAAGTTGTTTGATGATAATAATAATAAATTTATTTGCATAAAATGTGGTACAAAAGCTGGTACAAAAATGTACGATAAGGACAAGACACATTCCGCAGTATTATAACAGCATGCAAATATTTTAGGTAAAGGCACATAATCAAAATATTTTGTTGTAACATACACCTTGGACACAAATGTCAAAACTAAATTTCAAACTTATTTTAATGATGAATGATGCTACGAAGATTTATAACGCGGTTGTTAGTGGAAATGCCAGGAGGGGACGCCCTAGAAGAACATATACGGACCTTATTGGTGATGTCCTTCAAAAAGGTCAGGTGCGCAGTACCCACAACCGGCGTTCATGTATGAAACGGTGCATGAATGTAAATGAAGCAAAAGGGTTATGTAAGGATCGTAGCACGTGGCGTTTTGTAGTTTCTGCCTACCCCCATGGAAAAACGCGTGGCTTTATGTATGTATGATGATACGTGATATTTTAAAATACACAGATATCCCAAATCCCACATAACACAAGTGTTGTAGCATTACTAGCCACAAACCGAAGCTCTCCATCAAAATTCAATCCTCCATTTGTAATCCAAAAACAACGTAATCCTAATATAACAAAGTGGTTTTTTCTTGTAGTTACTGGGAACGAATTCCCTGAAGATTGTTTATTAGCGTCAGACATTTTCTGTTGGCAAACATCGGGCCCAATCTGGAGCTCCCAGATTAAAAACACGATGTAATTTGATTGAAATATTACGAAGAAAATATTCTTTGTAGAAAAATAAGTGATAATGTTATATGTTGATTTAGGAATAAAATATTGAATATTAGATTTTTTATATACGTTAAGTTAAACATTATAATTAATGCTAAATATTTCAAATTAAATTGAAGAAGAACTTGGAATATTTTTATATGGATTAAGTAGGTATTTGTTGATAAGTTTGCTCTAGATTACGTTTAGGAAGACCCAGATTTAAAAAATATAAATTGATGAAATAAATACGATCTTTCTGGTGGAACCGATAAAAAATTGATAAAAAAAAAACAAGATTTTGACAACGAGAACTTAAAAACTTATCAGTTAGGCTAACATGATATTATTGGCACGACAAAATATTATTTCCACAAGAGATAATGCGACGAAAAAATTATGTCAAATAAGAAATTAAAAGAAATATATATATATGTCACAACGGTGTACTTATTGTGCATCTACATTTCGCCGATGCTGTTATTGAGTCCCATGTAATAGGGGGCAAGCCTTTTGCCATCAACCGGGCATAGTCTAAAACTCTACGTGCTACTACTGAGAATTTCTTTACAGAAAAAAACGAGTAACAGTTTACGCGACCCGAGAATCGAACCCAAGACGTCACGCTCAGAAATCCCGCTTGCGACTACTATACCAATGAAGTAGTCACAATCAATATATATGAAGCTAAAATAAGAAGATTTCACAGAGTATTGCTCCCAATCTACCGACGAGATCAAAGCTTTAAGCAGCTTTGAGGAAAATATTGCAACGCAGATATTCTAATAAGTTTAGCTTCTATTTTAAATTTAAAACTTTAGCTTTATTGGATACTCACTGAGACTCAAATGATAGTAACCTTTAAAACTATTACTGAGACTTTAAAATCGATTGGTTTGTGGAAATGGTGAGGAATTAATCGATTAATCCCAAGCCAATCTCCGACAAAATCTCAATATTATATATAGCTTATAAACAATACATTTTCAATCAATTACATTTGTGTCGACTTTCCTTCTCTTACGGGTTAAACATGTATTTTAATCAATTTAGCTTTTATAAACTATAGCTTTATGTTTATGTTCACTGAGACTTTAAAGTGATAATATAGCGTTCAAGTCACTACAAGCTTAAAATCGTTTGGTTTTCGTACAATTTGTGAAGTATTCAATTCATTTGTTGAATGTTATTAAAAGTTTAAAGTGGAAATTCGATGTTATTTGTCAAGTACAGAAATTCAAATATACCTAATCAAAAGTTTATAATATGCGGCAAACATTAAGTAGTTCTTATAAAAAGTTAATAAACATTTTTTAAATCGATTTTGATGAAACTAAACGATTAAATTGAAAATTTTAAGAGCTTATTGTACTAGAGCTTTACCTACCTATTTATATGCTATATATATTAGGGATGTTACGGAGGTGGATTTATCGGAGGCGGAATCGGAGTCGGAGGTTCTCGTAGTGACCTCCGCGGAGTCGGAGGTGAATCGGAGTCGGAGTCGGAGCAAAGCTACGAATGTAAAATGTAAATAAATAAGAAAGAAGAAACTTGTCGCAACTCGTTCACTCTTCGTTCATCAGTTGCAAAGAACACATGTACTCCGTCAGTTGTCAGTGTCACGTAGAAAGCGCTCAGTAGCGCTGCAGCGATAGCAAGTCATAATTTGTAACTCCGATATATACCTCCGTTTTGATATATCGGAACCGGAGCCGGATTCGGAGGTGTAATTTTAATCGGAGGTTCCGACATATCGGAATCGGAGTCGAAGCTCCGTAGCATCCCTAATATATATGACGACATGGTTGGCGCAGTGGTTGAGAGATCGACTGCTGAGCTACGTGTCGCGGGTTCGATTCCCGCACGGAACAAATATTTGTATGATCTACAGATATTTGTTTCGGGTCTGGGTCTTCGTGTATGTGAATACACACCGTGCCTCGGAAAGCACGTAAAGTCGTTGGTCCTGCGCCTGATCTCTCTCCGGTCGTGTCGGATTGCCGTCCCATCGGACTATGAGAGTGAAGGAATAGAGAGAGCACCTGTGTTTGCGCACACACTTGTGCTCTATAATATCTCCTGCGTAGTTGGCTAATCTCCGGTGAGATTGGCCACCGTGACAGAAATCGGTCAGGAGGACATTATATTATTATTATTATATGCTATTTATGTCCGGCACAAATATTTGTATGGCGTTCTGATACTTGTTCTGGGTCTGGGCGTTTGAGCATGTGAATATTTGTGTTTGTAAACGCACCTAAGGCAGAGGAATTATTCCTAGAGAGAGGCAACAAATTATAAAGAAAAATAGGACTGGAAACATCGACAGTGATAATTATATGTGGTAAAACTACACGATCAATGTAATTAAAATTAGATCTTATAAACGTGTATGTGTGGCCATGTTACCCGGACTTTGTTTAAAATCCTGCGCGTGACAATCATTTTCCAACTTTCTGTGTCCTATTTCTACAAAAGAATCTTTCAAAGATTCTTCATGTATTTTCTTTCTTTCCAAGACTGATGTAATATTCTGTACTACGACGGTAGATGGTTTAACCAAATAACTTGGTAATTAGGCTCGGATGCGGGTACCTAATTAATTTTGCTAGGCTGAAGCGCTGGCGGGATCTCTTTGTGTACCTACTAATCTGGGAAGCCAAGAAAAACCAGTATAATTACAGTACCTTTGATAAAGTTAAAATTTTAACTAATTTTTCAATCTTAATTATAATTTGATATAATTAAATTTTTTTTAATTATTCTCCCTCTTAATTTTCATATATAAAATTTCGGTAAGTATGCGGGTGCTCGTTATTCTCTAAACGCCTTGATAGATTTAGATGAAATTCTTTTGTTGTAATTATGGGATCACTTGGGTGGTTCTTATCTATAGTTAGACCTAGTAGGTGGCGCTGTTGTCGAGACCCAGAAAACAAAATACATACAGACGAAGCTTTGGGTAACATCTAGTATTCATATAAATATTAGTGACTGAAAACTCAACGGTCGTGCCAATGGTCTCAACAACTTATATATCTGCAGATACTATGGGTAAATTTTCTCAAGACTTTAAATGGAAACACGACTTGAAATTGCAAAATTCCAGAGCAAAACATCACGTCCTTTTTCCATGGTGGAAGGCAGAAAATACAGAACCTCTAAAGCTACGATCCTCGTTTTGTTCTGTCTTGTTTTGTTTTGTTCTTCTGCTTATTTCTTAGCTCTATAGTCATACTAGGACCTTTGTCACAATATTGCCCGTCGTCAACAAATACGATATCACTTCTAAACCACCCAGACGATGGCCTCGAGGCTTGTAAAAAGCGTAATATATACCTCGCTGGTTCCTAAAAGCGGCCTTTTCAACTCCACTGGGTTGTCTTTCTAGAATGTTTTACACTACAACGCTCCAATTGATTAAATTGGGAAACTAAGGCTAAAGAGGCACTGGAGCTGGTAGACGATTTTGGTATATACATAGATACTCTGTATAATACATTAGTTTATCATTTAATAAGATAGTATCACGCTTGTTTTCCTCTAAAGGGTTTGAGCAGAGGTAGGTATTTTATTTTTGTATTCCCACATTTCGCCGATGCCATCACTGAATCTAATGGGCGAGTTCCAGACTCCGTGCTAATGAGAATTTCCATACAGAAAAATTAATTATCACTGCCTGACCTAGGAACCGACCAACGACGCAGTCAGACCAGTTTATCATTGGCTGTACTTCTACATGAAATACTTGAGGCAGATTTAAATTGAATCGGTTTCTGACGCTGTATTAGCCGACAGTGAGACTGCTGTCGCGTGGTTGTCGCGTTGCTGTCACTTTTTTTTACTTAATTAGGCTGCCGGGCCGCCATGTTAGTGCTGGCTCGAGTGTTTTAGTTGTGGGTATATTTTGAAGTCAACCCGCTCCCACTAATTCAGTAACCGACCCAACCTAAATCTGCATCAAGGATTTAATTTAGAATTAAAATAAACGATATACTTAACTTGTCTTGAATTTGAAGTCAGTCCCTGATTTCATGTAAATCCGTTTTTACAGAAATTAGGGTTAACGACATTTAAAGATGAAGTATTTGTAATTTCGAAATTAATTTACCAAAGAATATAATTATTATTTTTAACTAACCGTTAGGTACAATTGTCGATAAGATTACGCTATTCTACAAAAATATTTCAAAACATCGTGTTTGCAAGTTTTTCATTTATAGAAGTTTATGCACAACCTTTTAATCTTTATCCCCGACTGTACATGATATATTGTCAGATCGATTGCAGAAAATAAATTGGTAATTGAGACGATCTTATAAATATACTAGCTTCCTTGCCTGCGACTTCGTCCGCGTGACTTACATATATATTGGGAGGTGCTGGGACGCTGAAAATTTGGGATTAAATATATGGTTTTTATGTGGGAAACCAGAAAAATAATAAATAAAAATTGGTACGAAAAAAAAAAAAAAACTGGATCTCAAGAACAGTACCACCTACCGGCAGCCTGATTACCGATGTAGCGACAGGCGTAGATCGCGCGATAACTTCTGTCAAACTTCATTTTTGTGACATATAATGTATTGGCTGACAGTGAGATTGCTGTCGCGTGGCTATCGCGTTGCTGTCGTGTGTGCTGTCGCTGTGTAATTAGGCTGCGGTCCAACTATAGCTAAGCCTTTTTTATATATTTTTTTTAAACGTTGCCCCACACTAGGATTAATTCCTTTATCGTGGGTGCGTTTACAAACACAAATATTCACATGGACATACACCCAAACCCGATACCACTATTGGTAGATCATACAAATATTTGTTCCGTGTGGGAGTCGAACCCGCGACACGTAACGCAGCAGTCGATCGGTCAACCACTGCGCTAATTGTATCGTGACCAATCTATCAAATCCGAGCTACCCTAAACCATGTGTACAAAACAAATCATCAGCTGTTTAGGAGTAGAAGAATAACGAACACACGGATACCGGAATTTTATATTTATATGAAGATAAAGCAGTTTGTAGGTTCCGTACCAAGATTAAACAGAAGGGTGTACACAGGAGTATAACAGTACATCCACATTTCACTGATGCAAGTTTTAAGCACAATTAAAAAAATTACGCTGCTACTCAGATTGTCAAATCAAAAAACAAATCTATTAACAGTATATCGAAATGAAATGAATTTAAAGGAATTTTCGATCACTTTTACACGTCTTTTTTAAACTAGATGACGTCGGCATTTCCTATGACTATGAAACAAACTCAGGGGTCAAGGTCTATTTTAAAGTTCAGATTGTAATGATGTAAGGATTTATGTGAGACAAATATAGGGTGGAATAGCCGTTTGAAGAAAGTGCCATAACTATTTGAGTTGACCTGTCGCAACAGAGGGCAAGCATGGATTAGTTATCGTGAGAATTAATGAAATTAAGAGCGTTCAGCCTAGATCTCACCCACATTTACAATGTATAGCGGTTATATATAAGAAATTATTTAAATTTAAACGACATGACAATATCAAAATAATGAAGTAAATAATATAATAATTATTGGCAAGATTGTATATAAAAAGAAGGAAAGGCTATAGAGCGGCTCAATTCCAAGCGATTTTGTCATCTAAATAGTTCGAGATTTTATAGTATCCTTTTTTACAAAGTTTAGATTTAATTACATTACTGTCTGACCCAAGGTCCATCCAGTAACCGATAAAACAATAAGAAAAAGATTTGAATACTTAAATAGCCATTGGGAAATCCACATCTGGACTCGTTAGGTTTCCTTCAGTAGATACAGGTTATTCATCATCATCATCAGCCAGAAGACGTCCACTGCTGAACGAAGGCCTCCCCAAAGGGGAGGGTTGCCAATATCCCCACGCTTGGCAGGCGGCTTGGGGATCGCAGTGGCTCCCCGATTAGTGAGAGGACGCTGCTGCCCGTCCTCCGGTGTCTGGCCGCAGTTTTAAGACGTACCCGGGTCGAGACGTACCCGGGTCTCAGGTTATTAATAAACGGTAATAGCTTTGTTTTGTATCTCGTATTAATATAAAAATAATGCTTGTGCTCCAGATAGCGCAAATAGGTTTTATTTGCCATCCATCTGGGATAACTGAATGTTTTTCTTGTTCTGTTTAATAAAATGAATCATTTGCTATAGGATTGCTCGTAATAATCTGTAAAAAGTATTCGCCAACAAAAATGCTTGGTAACTTTTTGAACCGTAATTAGATAGTGGAGTCTGACTTTCTTATACATAGTATTACGCCTGTCTCCCCGAAAGGATAAGCAGTGGTGTACTATTGTGCACCCATATTTCGCCTATGCCGTTATTAAGTCCTATGTAATAGATGGCGAGACTTTTGCCATAAACTGAGCACAACTCCGAGCTTCGTGCTGCTACTGAGAATTTCGATACAGAAAAACTCAATAACATTTTGTCCGAAAACGCAATCAGAAAATATATGGCAGCGTCAATGTTGGCCTATACATATGACACAAAAATGACAGTAGCTATCGCGCGATCTACGCCTGTCGCAAACTGATTGCACATCGGTAATTAGGATGCGGGAGGATT
This sequence comes from Shargacucullia verbasci, assembly GCA_947562105.1. Lineage (NCBI taxonomy): Eukaryota > Metazoa > Arthropoda > Insecta > Lepidoptera > Noctuidae > Shargacucullia > Shargacucullia verbasci. Next base: position 15,614,658 of record OX387280.1, read on the forward strand.
AAGGCAGTTTTGAGAAATTCATCTAGAAATTTCAGAATTACCAAAAGCATAATAAGCCTAATAAGAGTCGTTAATTGATTGGATATTTTGACATTTATAATGTGATCTGGCTGAAGTGATACGCAATGAGCCAATAAACAGGAGTGACTGCTAAGCTGTTTCCTGATATCAATATCCAATCAAACTTACGAACCATCTTGTACATACTTTCAAACTGAGCCCAATCTTCGATATATTTGATAAGCGTCGCTATAAAAATCCTAATAATTTTACTGGCATGACGCAGTAGTAACAGACTGCCTATAAACTGAGATAGAAACCTAGCAGTAAATTCACGATAAAAAACAGATCCTAAAAGTGTAAAATAATGGCCGAGGCCCCGCATCTTTTTGCTCGTAAAATAATATGTACGGTCAAATTCGATGTTATTGAGTAAGCGTCATCAAAATTCAATTTTTATTCCGTTTCGAGATATCCTGTCATCTGGAAACTTGGAAAGTGAAATATGGCTTGTCTGCCTTCCTCTTTGGGTATGCTTTGCATTATTTATATGGACTAGTGCCTTCAGGCCCAATTACAATGATTGGGTAAGATTTCAATTTTTTAAACAAAATGACAGCACATAGTCACAGATTTTATATCAAATTTTTTTTTTTTTATTCTCATTTAATTTGACACTTTTACCTTACAAAAGTATGTCAGCCTCATCGTTTCCTAATTTTAACATACAATTCATGTCTGGTTACATCATTATTAATCAAATATTTTCTTCTTACGCTACCATCATAGTTCAAGGGAAATTATGAAGGTCAAACACTGTGACACCATGAATCGACAAAAATAAAATCAGCAGTTTTTCAATAATAAATTAGGTGATCCTATTAGCAGTCTTACCACATTTGGCGATTTTTTACTAAACCCTCTAGAAACTTTCTGCCTCGCACAACAAAACTGTGGAATGAACTGTCGCCTGCGGTATTTCTGGACCAATAGGACCTTCAAATCTTCAAGAAAAGAGCGTACTCCTTTTTAAAAGGCCGGCAACTTACTTGTTCCCCCGGTCTTGCGGTCCGGCGATACGTCTGCACGATTGCCGTATATACCATAAAAAACAGTATGTAAACAGTATGTGAACATGTATTGCATGTAAAATGTGACATCGATTGTATATATACTTTCAGAACCACAACACCGATCTTGTAGGCCATACAAATCTATTTCTTGTTTTTGGAAATTAGATCTTATTCTGTCGCGTCATAAGTCTCACAATTTCAATCATTAATAACGAAACATCACATATATATTCCCCTAAGGGTTAGGCAGAGGTGTATAATTGTTCTTTTCTTTTTATTATTAGAAATTGAAGTGCGTTTGGCAGCACTTCACATGATGGTAAGTGAAAATATTGCCGAGGATGGATCACGCAAGCTCAAATAACGCCAATTCGCTCTTGAAGATTTCTACGCTCACCTACATTTCACCGATGCCGTTATCGAGTCCCATGTAATAGGGGGCAAGCTTATGGCTATCTATAGTTCCAGACTCCATGCTTCTACTGATAATTTCCATACAAAAGAACTCAATAACAATTTGCCCAAATCAAAATCCATTGTTCTGATGGCTACCGCATTACATTCTACACAGTCTTTGTATCACACGACAGACTTCCTAATCAGCCAGTCTGTAATGTGATACAAAGACATTGATTGTATCGATTCATTACATAGAGTAGGTATGTAACGTGGTTACGTTGAAAGCGAGTTACAGGCGAAGTTAGGAACTAAATTTGGACTAACTTCATTAGGGCGCACTCTAGTTAGCTCGCTATCGGGCTATTGTTATTGCAATTTGTGAAGATGTTACATCATACACTATGATATTGAAAGGTGCTGTAATAGATAATTAGACAGAATTGTTTTATTTCAAATTAGTGACCGGCCCCGACATCGCACGGGTAGCAGAGCATACATATACGCTTTCATTTCTCCTCATTTTCTTTTTTTCTGTCGTAGTGTATCGGCCAGTGAAGTCGAGCATTTACTCGGCGCACCCAAGTAAAGCTCCTAATCGGCATGTTTTGTTTTCTGACATCTTCAAGTATCGTCGTCATATTTCAGCCAATTTACACAAAACTTTAACGAATTATACACCTAAATCTTCCTTATGAATCACTCTGTTTATTGGTGAAAACTGCATGAAAATACGTTCAGTAGTTTTTTGAGTGTATCACGAACAGACAGACAGACAGACGCGGCGGGCGACTTTGTTTTATAATATGTAGTGATAAACCTTATACAGTTACTATTCAAACGTTATACGATTCTAGTTGCACGGTTTCATAATGTTGGTCCTATAGAGAAGAACCTTCTTTGCAAGAAACTTCTTTGAATACTCTTTTAAAGTATCTTTTAGCAATCTTCTTATGTGCAATCAGCGTCAATAAGATGTAAACACTTAATGAAATTTAAAAGTGATTTCGAGAGGAAATAGTAATTGAAATCTTGACCAATTTTACACATAGTATCTGCGAATACATTAAAATACATAGTCAGTTAAATTTTATGATTTTCAACAATACTTTTCAGTATTGTGTATACATATTTTTAATGCTAAGTGTATATAATGTGGGAGAAGTATGAGAGTATATGGGAACATGTTATTGAAGATCAAATTATTGTCAAATCCAGAGATATAATAGTAAAAATATGGGATTTCTGTAAATACTTCAATGAAATTGAAATTTTCACAGATTTTTTTTATTATTCTCACTCTTATTTTCACTGTTATCCTACTAATCCTGTCCTACTAATATTATAAATGGGAAAGTTTGTGAGGATGGATGGATGGATGTTTGTTACTCTTTCACGCAAAAACTACTGAAATGATCTGGATGAACTTTGGCACAGAGATAGATTATAGTCTGGAATAGCACATAGGCTACTTTTTATCCCGAAAAAATATACGGGTTCGTTAACATAACGGGCGAAGCCGCGGGCGGAAGCTAGTATAAAATATTGTGTAGTTTTCCTTGACTATTGAGCGTGAGTTCCAAGGTTTGATTTCTGGATCCAGCATAGTATTATTGGCACGATACAGGTCATATAGAAGCAATTTTTTGTGAGAAAAAAACAACGTTTCAGCTGTCTGTGATACAACGATAGCAACCAAGACATGAACTCAATTTGCTTCGCTATAAAGCCCGTAGTATTTGAAGAAAATTACTTTTATTATACCTACAACTGAACTAGCCTTGATTTTAGTTTCAGACGTACATGTAGCTATTTATTGTCTAGACAATTTCAATAAGGTTAATGGAAGACACGGTTGCAAACGTGGTTCAAGAATCAAAGAAAAAGCCGATATATTTAGCTTTAAAATTTATTAGTTGCCCTTCTTTGTTATAGTAAGTATGACCCGGGTACGTCTTAAAACTGCGGTCAGACACCAGAGGACGGGTAGCAGCGTCCTCTCACTAATCGGTGAGCCACTGCGATCCCCAAGCCGCCTGCGAAGCGTGGGGATTATGGCATACCCCCCTTTGGGGGAGGCCTTCGTTCAGCAGTGTACGTCTTCTGGCTGATGATGATGATGAATGTATTATTAGGTCTGTCAGAAAAAATCTCAGTTGCGGCCAGCAGTTTGGAACTGTAACTTATAAATGGCACTTTTCACAAATTGGCGCGCCCCCTATTATATTGTATGTAATAACAGAATCGGAAATATGTGTGTACAATATATATATGTTATGAAATCCGGATCAAATATGTAATTTTGGTGAACAAAATGACATTCACGCCTTGTACCTCAGAAATAAAAATGACATAACAACGTTTTAAGCCTTATAGCGCAATGTCAACTATTCTCTAAATCCATCTAGGGTCGTCAACAACTCCATTCAGTTTAAACAAAGTACTTCCATACTTTAGTTTCAACATGTTCAAAGTTAGCAAATGAAACAATGCCGGTGAAGGTTGTACATTGTTTGCAACCCCTGACACTGGGGTCAGGAGTATTAAACAATTTATAGTTAGAACTCATAAGTTAAATTGTGGCAAATTATTATGAAGTTAGCTTTGTGGACCTGTGGTCATTAGATAGAGAATGACCACATATATTTTCCCACTAAACGGCGACGGCACGATTGGCGCAGTGGTTGAGAGATCGACTGCTGCGCTAGGTGCCGTGGCTTCGATTCCCGCATGGATATTGAGCCTACGACCTCAACAATGCTTTGAAGAATACTGGCGTTATGAAATAACTTTACATATATAATTCTAATGTATGTGTGTATGTCATTGAACTCCTTCTAAGCGGCTGGACGGATTTTGATGCTATTCTTTGTGTGTGTTTGAGTGGATGGTTTAAATTCACAATTGGACGCGGTAGGCGTCGCTACGATCGAGTTCTAGGACTGGTTCGGGTAGGACAACGTCTGTCGGGTCCGCTGTTTATTATTATAATTTCATCAAAGTGATCTGTGTGGATGCAAGTGGCGGAACGTCGTTCGATGTGATGGTCTAAGGGAGAGGCCTTCGTTCAGTCGTGGCCGTCTTCTGACTGATGTCGATGATGATGATGATGATCTGTGTGAGCCAACAGCATATACCTACTATAGCATATAGTATACTATAGGAGCGAAAACAATAAGTGAAATTTTACATCGTATCCAATATTACACGAACGAGGCCCGTCAGGCGTATCAACTCACCTGGTTGGAGGCCCTTTAACACAACACCACATGCTTCAACAATGTTTCTAAGTGTTTGTACTCCATAAGTAATGTTATTAGCAAGTATACACACTAAGGGATTCTTCTCAGAAACATGTTATGATTATTTTATCGCAAACAAGATAATTCAACATGAGAAAACGATATTTCATTTCACGTGATTCTCGAATATTTATAATAGCATAGAACTAATATACGATTTCATATCTTGTTGAAAATTTCTTGGAAGCTCTTTGAAATAAATTTAATTCATTAGTATTTTTATTAATATTGTATTAACGCTTTAGAAATATTCAAAATATTGTTTGAATTATACTGCTTCATTTGTCTTTTATAGAAGGTACAAACGTGACTGCTAATCGTGAGGATCAGGGTTTGATATCTTGGTGAGGCGAAGTATTATTGGGTTTTTCTGTAAGGAAATTCTAGCAGCTCGTTGTTAAGAATTGTAGCCTAAAAATGGCCACAAGTACATCGTCTAATATAAGGAAACTTATAACTGCATTGGTGAAATGTATTATAATAATTGGTGAAAGGGTACAGCCATACTCTAGCGGGGAACACAAGCGTCATTCCATTTATTTTATTTAGCACGTCAACTTTATCCCGGGTGGCATACGAAGACCTGTGACAGTCGTTACGGGTGTCAGTAGCCCAAAAGTCTGACAACCAGTCTAACCTTGGAGTACCAGTGTTTCCCAGTAATAGGGTGACGGAGGTTAGATGGCAGACGCTCCGAGTAAAATACTGATAATCAGCCGCAACCGGTTAGATTGTAAGCCGACCCCAAAGTAGTCACTAGGCTAAGCAGATGATGATATCAGGAAAGTTTTATTTATTGGTTTTCGAAAACGTTGCCTCAAACTAGAGAAGAAAGTGAAAAAAACGTAAACATTCGCATTTATAATGTAGCGACTACTACTAGCAATATGGCAAAAAGTAAAGGGCCATCTATCGGAGTGAAGCGATAACAGAAAGTTCTGAATCGCACTATGAGCGTTTACAACGATTCTAACACATACAATATGAATGTCCGACATCAACCGTCGGGATTCGGCCCCCCAGGCTGACCACCTTGCCTGGTCGGAGGAGCCTCACTTTTCAATGGAGGAACATCATACCTTGTTCCTCCATAATAATATTAGTGAGAGTAATATAGGATGTTAAGAACGAACTTTATATGATCCGAGGCACGGGAGGGTCTCGGTATGTGAAAAATGGTCACCCATCTAAGCATCCAAGCACTGACCGCGTCAAGCGCTGCTAAACCTCGGAGACTGAACAATTTGCGCGGTAGCTATGTAACTATGTCACCTGATAATCAACTGAAAAGCATTTTTTATGTATTTTTCTTTCTAAAGCTCATTATTTTGGTATTTATTTAATCAGTAAACTACTAATACAGGTTGTCTTCTATTTTAGCTAGGAATTACAAATAAGTTGGCCAATGAATTCGTTTTTATGTTTTGCTCCTAATTTACTAGGAGCTCGTAACTTTTTCCTAGTCTAAGAATGTCTAGATAAAGTCCGAGAGAATAAAGGTACTTTTATTACCGTGGCTAATTACAACCCAAAATATAAGCAAGATATTCGTACATTTATTTCGGTAGAATAAACTGGCTGGTGTACTTATTCGGAGGAAAATTCTTTAACAAACAAGAAAATACAAAACAATTTTTTGCTTTACTTGCAATGCAGGGTTAAAATCTTTTTCAAGTTGTACCCGTGGGTGCAGCAAAAGAGTACAAAAGCTCTCTTTAAAAAGCAAAAGGGTTAGCACTTAAAAAAGCTTTAAAACAATTTTATACCATCAAGTTTAAATTTTATTTTTATTAAATTATTATTATACTTAGCCTTGAGTGTCCCATTGTTGAGCAAAGGCCTCCCCCTGAGTCTTCCACTGATCTCTACTGCTAGCCGCTTATCGCCACTCTAAGTTGAAGGCATCAAGTTCTCGCCATCTTCTACGCGGTCTACTTCGGTGTCGTTTTCCACTTGTTGGAGACCATTCTGTAAGTAGTTTGGCCCATAAGTTATCCGACAAACATGACCGGCCCAACTTAGGAGCAAATAATCTCCATACTAAAAATAAAAACCTGTTCGTGTGTCTGTTACTTAGTGCAACAAAAGCATAACGGAACTTGCTAATAGGGCCGGAACACGCTAGTCTTAAGTTGCATGTTATAAATATTTTATAGCACCTACGACCTACGCAGACATAAAAAAGTATGTACCTACTTCTTTATAAATGATAACACGGTTGGCGCAGTAGTTCAGCGATAGATTTCTGCACGGAACAAATATTTGTGTGATCTGCAGGTATTTGTTTTGGGTCTGGGTATTTGTCCATCTGAATATTTGTGTTTGTAAATGCACCCACGATCCAGAATTTATTCTTCGAAAGGGGCAACGTTTTAAAAAAAGAACATTTAGAGAGGTGAGTATACCACAATATCGTACTTAGTTATTAAGTGAGTACTACATTTGAGACAATGATTTGATGACCAGCAAATTGCGTGATATTTACTGAACGTGCTTTATCTTCTGCCTCGCCTTTTCCTAAGTACATTGGGGTCGATTCTACATCTATACAGTTGCCTGGCTGAATATCAGTATTTTTATCGAAACAACTGCCACCCAATTACTGGGAGACATTGATACTCGAAGGTCGTATGAGACGCGGGACTAACTGCTTAACTTGCATTCCGAAGCACGGAGACCCTCTCAATGTGTGAAAAATGGTCATCCATCCAAAGACTGACCACAATTAGCGATGTAGCTAAGAGACCCCTCCTCTACTCCCCTCCTGTACTATTGAGCGTGCTAAAGCCAAATACCCAGACCATCAATCATTGAATATACAGAGCTAGCCTTAAATATCCAGGTCCAACCAAAGGCAGCTGTTCGATCCACCAATCAAACCTTGCCCAACACTACAGTTAGGTAATGCGTTCTATTAGCGATACGTTTAAACCACGATTATCAAAAAATCACCTATCCTCATGGAAAGTCAATAAAAAACAACGAATGTTTAATGGTAAACGCTATAATTTGCGACTCACAAGGAGCTCAGCCATAACAGAGAAAGACAAATGCAACGGAGGGAACATAATATCATTTGTCGCTCGGCTCCTAAACGTGTCAATGGCGGTGCTCCTCGTAAGTCGTGTTACGAGGAAATTGTAGAAGCTTGTTATTTTTGCACAAAATAGGTTAGGAGTAAGGATGTGTTCTGTGTTTGGATTTGGACCGTTTCTTCTATATATTTTATGGGTAGACTAGCTTTGCCCGCGACTTCGTTCGCGTGGATGTCGGAACTTAACAATGTATTTTTTAGTGAGACCAAATGCACTTAACCCTACTTTTTTCTAATATAAAAGAATTTTTCTAAAATAAAAGTAGCCTAAGTTACTCCTTATTACATCAGCTACCTGCCAATAAAAGTCCCGTCAAAATCGGTCCAGCCATTTCAGAGATTAGCCTATACAAACAGACAGACAGAAAGACAGACAGACAGACAAAAATTGTAAAAAATGTTATTTTGGTGTATGTACCGTATATATATTCATATGCATGTAGTAAAAAACGGTTATTTCAATATTACAAACAGACACTCCAATTTTATTTATATGTATAGATGTATTGTTTTGTAACTGAATAGCTCTGGCTTCCTAAACTTTCTAATTGTTGTTGGAGTCCTTTTCACTGTTGTGAGAGCGCTGACCGCAAAAATCCGTGCATAAGCGGCGCGGTGTTACATCAAAATCTCTATCGCTACAAAAAAACATTATTCCTTACGAATAACAATACCTTTTAATAAATCGTTCCAAAGTCTTCAATTGATGATCGGAAGCAACCGACCGTTAAATAATTGAGAAGCTTTTTTTTAGACTTCTGAACATTCCGATGAAATGCTGAACAAGTTTGAAATCAATTGTACCAAAAATACGATCCACAAAAACATTTGAACTCTAAATCAGTCCAAAAAAGTGCCTCCGCGATGAATGGGGGTTGTAATTAAATTTAAAACAGTACAGACAATGCTCTCGCAAAATAAAACGATTTCATTCCATTGTGTGGCCAGGAAAACGACGGGATTATTATAATCCCGAGATTTATGTAATCCCCCATTGAATTAAATTGTTTCACTTTTGAAACAGATCATTTTGAGATTACAAAAATCCTTAAGATATTTCACTGTTTTTATGTATAATTTCCTTTCTCATTAAGAATAGAATAATTAAGATAGTATAGAAATACCTATAAGTGTTAAAAAAAACACAATTATATTTCCAACAGAATTTTAATTGCAAATTTCTAAGTTTTAACACTAAATCTTTCTAGGATAAAATATATTTTAGGAATAGAATTTTAATTGAAAATTGCTGCTAAATACTTTTGAACTGAGGTGAGTTTTAATGACTTTTAAACTGTGGATTACTGTAGACCGTAAGTTCCCAAAGTGGTCCAGGTGGACCCCCAGGGGTCCACGGGAGACTTGACGGGGTCAACGTTGGCGTGACAAAAAAATTGGGGTTCACAATTCAATTTACAATATGGTAGAAATGTAGTTGCCACCGGAACGAGCTAAATTTTGAAAGTGGTCTATGAGAAAAAAAGTCTGGGAACCTCTGCTGTAGACAAGGGAATATCCTTTGTCTTTGTCATAATCATATTAATTGATTATTGAGCGCATCATGAGGCGCACACGGCATACACTGACAATTTGGCTGTTATTCTTAAAATTGTTTTATTTTATATGAATTGTGTCCTGTGGTGTTTTTTATTTTTATTCTTGCTTTTGTCGTATTCCCTACTTCACATTACTTTGATTGAAGACGTGAGGGACTTGTCTTCTACCTCATTCTCTTTCTTCTTTTTTATTTTTTAAAAAAACGTTTACCCACCCTAAAATTTCTCCTGTATCGTGGGTACAGTTTACAAACGTACATGTCACATACACACACACCCAGACCCGAAACAACTATCTGTAGATCATACAAATATTTGTTCCGTGCGGGGATCGAACCCGCGACACATAGCGCAGAAAGCTAATCGCTTAACCACTGCGCCAACCGTGTCGTCGATGATAAGTCTAATTTTTTTTCTCGTAAATCAAAAACCTCGACATATCGTGGATAAAAAAAGCAGATATATATTAGCTCAGAAGTACCTGCCCGTCACTTTTCTTTAATCAATTAATGGCAATTAGGTTCTAAGGCCTGGTCAAAAATAGTCTAGTAGTATAAGAATGATTCCAAAACATGGCCTTTTTAGGGACCACAGTTGTTACTTGAATTAATTACTGATTCTTTGTAATATTTCTCGTTCAATATGGAGTCGGCCTTCCTTGGCCACTACAGTTCTCATTTGTACACAAGATTTAATTACTTTCTAACTAATATTATGGCTTTCTCTTGGCTTTTGTTTTTATCTTTTGCTCATCAAGTAGAGTGGAATTAAATTTCAAGTGGATTATGATTATGGCCGCTGGCAGTAAGCCATGATGCTTCGAAAGTTCTGTGTTTTCCGGAATAGCATTTTGTTTTTTTGCTATTGAATTTATTTTATTTTATTTTATTACATTTCGCCTCCTATTACATGGGACTTAATATCAGCATCGGCGAAATATGGGTGTACAATAGTACACCTCTGCCTAACCCTTCGGGGAATACAGGCGTGATGCTAAGTTATGTTCGACCAATGAGGCAGATTTTTTATTTTTTAAAGTAACTATTATACATATTTTCGATATGTATTTCATGAAAATATAACAAAGATATAATATGGAAGGCGTATGATTGAATTATGATTCCCGTCACGTCAAAGTCCCGGCGAGGGATTGTGAGAACGAATATCACAGATCACGTAGTTATTTGGAGTCGAAGCAAATTTATAATCAAGTTTCGTGAAACTTGATTGCAATTTTTACACGACTGACGAGGGGGTTATTCATGAGCGATTCGAAAAGAAGAAATCGAAATCGAGATTTTTTGCAAAAACAAAATAAATTATTGCGGATATCGGTCGGCGACCATTTTCCTAATTGCCTAACGACAAAGGCATTAGATATTTCCTTTAAATCCTCGAAATGCACGCGTTGTTTAGATTTCAATGAAAAATTGATTGATAGTGAAAAAAGAGACCATCTGATCAATAGTAGAAGCATATGAAAATATTCCAAGAGAATTAGAAAGTTTGGTTAAGTCACCACGCCGGTCTGGTGCAGATGGCAGACTACAATCATCAAGAAAAACAAAATGCCCATTTCAGCTGTGCAAATTTTTATTCCCATTTTTTCCTTCATAACAAGTGACAATCAAATTTTATCCGTGCAATGCCTCTTGAAGACTGTCATAGTTAAATTTATATATAAGTTAGGTTTTGCCCGCGACTTCTTCCGCGTAATCTATGTCATCATCATCATCAACCAGAAGACGTCCACTGCTGAACGAAGGCCTCCCCCAAGGGGGGGTTTGCCATAATCCTCACGCTTGGCAGGCGGCTTGGGGATCGCAGTGGCTCACCGATTAGTGAGAGGACGCTGCTGCCCGTCCTCCGGTGTCTGGCCGCAGTTTTAAGACGTACCCGGGTCTTGCAATACGTAATCTATGTGCAATATACTATAATTAATAGCCTATAGCACTCAGGAATAATGTAGCTTTCTACCAGTGAAAGATTTTTTAGAATTGGATCATTAGTTCCGGAGATTACACACTATATACAAACTTACAAACAAATTTTACTTCTTTATAATATCACACAGTATAGATAAAAAATAAATGCAGTTCGTCGGTAAGGCTGGACTGATTTGGCTACTTCTTTTTTTTATATTATTGATAGTCCGAATAAGGTTTCGGCCAGACACCGGAGGACGGGCAGCAGCGTCCTCTCACTAATCGGTGAGCCACTGCGATCCTCAAGTCGCCTGCCAAGCGTGGGGATTATGGCAACTCCCCCCCTTGGGGGAGGACTTCGTTCAGCAGTGGACGTCTTCTGGCTGATGATGATGATGATGATGAATAAGATTTCTATGTGAAGAAAAATTGGAAGAGTTGCTCGATAAATTGGAAAATTAGGGAAGAAATTAGCTTTTTTATGGGATTTTTTATGAATACAAGACGACAAGACGACAATGACCAGGAAGACAGGACCACGTCTGTCAGGTCAGCCAGTTACCAATTAATTAAAACCACACAAAATATATATTTAAACTTTACCCTTGTTTCTTCTCGTCAAATACTCAGATCTAAGTTCCCTCTACTCCTAAATAAGCGGGTAAGCTTATTTTGTCATACACATACTGGTACCAAATATATTCAGAGACAGATAATGATATGTCACAACGGCATTACGGTATGAATTATTATCATACATATCCCATACACCACATTTGTCATTGGAACTCAGTGATATAACAATGTTACTGGAAAAGCCCCAAATATACCAAATATATAATTGTATCTCGTTAATAGAATATATAATTAATACTCTGATGTATTTTTTGTACTGTGGTATAGAGTTTTTGTGAACAATATTTTCGTGGATTGCTCCCGCATATAATTTTAAGATCACCACAAATCCGATGTCTTATAGCAGTATATATAGCATCACGCCTGTAATCCCTGAAAGGTTACGCAGAGGTGTACTATTATACACCCACATTTTGCCAATGCTCTTATTGGGTCCCGTTTAATAGGGGGCAAGCCTTAGTCATCAACCGGACCCAGTTCCAAACTCCGCGCTGCTATTGAGAATTTTCATACAGAAAAATACTGTCTGACCAGGGAACCGAACCCAGGATCTCACACTCAGCAGTCGCACTTGTGACCACTAGATCAGTGAGGTAGCCGATGTCTTATTTGAGAGAATATCCGCCGATTACTTAAAAAGCAAATGTGGGTATACGTTTTAATCCTACTAATATTATAAATGTGAAAGTTTGTGAGGATGGATGGATGGATGGATCTTTGTTACTCGTTCACGCCAGAACAGCTGACAGATCTGGATGAAATTTGGCACAAAGATAGATTATAGTCTGGAATAGCACATAGGCTACTTTTTATCCCGGAAAAATGTACGGGTTCGTAAACAATGATTTTATTTTTCATTATATTTTTTATTATAAAACAAAAATAATTTTCTTAAAACGTTAATGTTGCAGACCCCTGACATTTAGTTACGCCTCAGGGATGCAAACATAACATATGTATTTGATAATTTATATTTCGGAACATAGAAATATTTTATTTCAACCGACATCCAGATTTAAAAAAAATTCGTAAAGCAATTATAAAATTTTATTCAGTTGTTAAAAAAATCAAGTCACTTTACATTTTAAACAAAGTGATTTAATTGTCAGTCGCTCTGAGTGTTTTATGTACCGGATTTACGAGTACATGCGAGTTTGATTGAAGCTCAGAGCTTTAAATTCCTGATAATAATTAATTGATGACACGAAAAGTTCGTAAGCATTTTGCCTGTGACATAGTAACTGCACGTGTCAGATAGCATTCTATCTCTTTCTATCGTTCCACATAGATGGAGCAGCAGCTGTCAAAGCGTGCTTCAGTAAAATCAAATCGGAAGTCTGGAGAGATTACGATTGGAGTATATACAAATGCGCACGCGCAGTTTTCAAATAATCATATCATCGTTGAAGTTCTAACACCACGTAAGTAATTTTTTGGCGGTTTTGACATTTTGATCGCATTTGCTAGAGAATCGGAAAACGTGTCGTTACAGCCAATCAGAAACAAGCATCCAATACAAACTCGAAAATATAAAATGGTATAGTACTGGTGTCTATGTTAAATTATGCAGTTTTTCACTTTCCTGAAAAGTTGCTATTTTTGACATACGTGGTGTTAGAACTTTAACGACAATATATCAGTCATCTTTTTCTTACAAAGTATATTCTATTTAAAATATTAAGATATTTGTTCCTTTCCTTTATTTCTTCGATAATTTTCATTAGTGTTACTCTTAATGCGTTATTTATTTTATGATTGATAAATAATTCATTTGCCTCTAGTACAATTTCGTATTTGTACTATACTTCATTTTCATCATATTCATTTACTGTTTTGCCTTGTGGGTTAAATTATAATAAACTGCATATTTAAGAATATCGGTATTTTATGTTTTAATATTGATATTTGAATAATGAAATGTCAAAGGGGTTTTCTAGCAATAGTCTGCACAGGTGTTATATTTTTTTTTAAACTCAATTTTTAAATACGTGTGCATTTAAGCATGACATAACATAATGTTTCATTTAACATTCAGTCTATACGACTATGTCGTGTGCTTTGTAATAAAAATGCAGGAATCAATAATAAAGCCTTTGTACCAGCAGTCAAAGACTTTAGCTTTCTATACATTTGCAACAATCGCACTGCATTAACTGGTTCAATCGTTTGTTGGGACGTGAATCCAGTGCAATAACTACAACGGCTAACGCTAGTGAATCCGATTTAGTAAATTTCGTTGGCCCGTACCCTAGGTACATAGCATAAGGTCGATCGCAGAATACCTACTTTTTTGACCACCGAAATTTGCCTTTCTACAAAAAAAATTATGGACTATAATCGGCCTATTTTTAACGGACTTCAAAAAATGAGGAGGTTCTCAATTCGACTGTTTGTTTTTTTTGTTTGTTACGCGAACATTCCGTCAGTCATGGACCGATTTTAAAAATTATTTTTTTGTTTGAAAGAGTAGACAATGGGAGCACCATTGACACCAAGTCAGGATCTAATGATGGGATCCTAGGGAAATCGAGAGATACCCTGAAATATTTGAGTACGACCAGCGCGTTTAAGCTTTTCTTTCTTAATAAGTCAGGTGTAGGCGTCTGAAAATCATCATTTTATGATGCTGAGCTGACGGTGGACGCCATAATACTCCTGAATGGCAAACAGTTAGGGAATGAAACTTCCGAGATTGGGATTACTTGATATATTTTGATAAGTCCCGTATATATAACATTTCACATCGGTGCTACATCGGTGCCAAGTAAAACATGCATAAACATGCATAAACCGACACGATTGGCGAAGTGCATTTGTCGTGTCCGACAATTCGCCTCACAATCGACAATTTTTACGTGAACTTGTTATTTCAATGTCGCTATTATAGCAGCAAGGTATATTACTTTTATGTTTTACTTGGCCATATTATCTATATCATATTTTAATAATTTATTATTTCGCTGTGGGATGAAAAATGAATATATGGATGGATATTTTACAATATAATGGATGTCTATACAGATAAGTTAGAAAATATGGTGAATTCATAGTACATATTCTGTAAAGAGCAGAGAAAATATCCTTCGTAAAAATATTAAACGCAATATTTTTAGAAAACTTCCGTACTTTTCTTTTACAATATTTTTTTACTTGAATAACGAAACAAACCCAACATCATTGAAGGCTGCAACTTCGCAGTTAAATCACTGAACTGATGAAAATACCGATCCCACACATCAAAACACCCCAATATTCATGCAAAATAAAAACCATGGCAGCATTTTAGGGGAACGTAGCACACCGATAAGTCGCGTATAATATTTTACGACCGATCGCCCCGTGTCGCATAAAAAGTAATTATGTTATACGAAAATTGAGATGTTTTACTCCGTGCGACGCGACACCTGAAAATTGACACACTGATTGACATGTCGGTTAGGCTGGCTTCAAGCTTGCAACTTTTGCAACTCATATAAAAAAGAAAAAAGCACTTATTTGAAATTAAAGTGTGAAGTTATAGAATGTTTTTTTTTTGTATGGTAGGTACAGGTCTTAATCTTTGTTTTCGAAGTTTTAGTTAAATTTTTAATCCAGAAGATATGATTCCCTACAGTTGATGGAGTATACTTATCTGATAATTGTTTATCGTGATTTTGTGATTTTGACAGCGTAGAGGTTGAGCGATTCGATTCCCGCATGGAACAAATATTTGTATGATCTACAGATAGTTGTTACAGGTCTTTGTGTATGCGAATCTATGCGTGTTTGTAAATGCATTCACGATACAGGAATTATTCCTAGAATGGGGCAACGTTGTTTTTTAAATAAGAATATGTATGCTATGTTCCGGCAGCCTAATTACCGATGTAGCAATCAGTTTGCGACAGCCGTTGATCGCGCGATATCTATTGTCAAACGTCATTTTTGTGTCTTATATTGGCCAACAGTGGTGAAACCGCTGTTACGTGGCTGTCGTGTTGCTGTCATCTTTTTTACCTTATTAGGCTGCTGTTTGTAATCAGATCGTACAAGACTTATTTATAGTGTGTAACGTTTAAAAAATAAAATAAAAAAGTGCCAAACATATACAATCATTATAAAAAATGAACGAAAGCAATGAATATTTTAACCTAATCAATTTTGCTAGTTCTCGCTATTAGCAATGTCAAGGATTTGATTTCTCTGTGTGAAACACAATGATATTTCTGACAGCGCTATACACCACAACATGCCACAGCTGTGACTGACACACTGGTTAGGCTTATCGCAAGCTTGCGACTTGTCCAATATAGCAGATACACATGACAAACATGTTTTAATTGAATTTATAAGAAATATGTGTTAATAGTTTTCTGTACTGCTACATTTAAGAGTGGGTACGTTTTCAAGTAAATTTTATAGGTAATATCAAGGTCATCAAATTACACACTTGTGTTGCAAATTTTATATTATCCGTGGAGGCTTATTGTTAGCAATCTGTTTCTATATGATGGTAATTAAAATTATTATAAGTCTATAAGCCTTCTTAAAATAATTAAAAAGAAATCTGTTTGAGAATTAAAGCAACATTTAGAATCACAGTAATAACGTATGCGAAACAAAGCCGTTCTTTTAGGCGATATATTTACATTATATACAGAATATACACGAAAATTTGTCTCAAACAAATTCAGTTAGACACGTCTATTTATCTAGCGACATCACAAATTAGTCGCAAGTAGCAAATCTGTAAACAGCCTACCGCAATATTTCGTGGCGCTAGTCATTTGCAGTGACAAATCGTCAGCGGCTATGAAACTCAATAAATCTAGATCCAGCTTGTGGCGGCAGATAATTTGTTATATATGTTTATATTATATTTGCATTTAAAGCGATGTTTGCTTCAAATATTTGACTTTAAGGCTGCGGGACAGTATACTCTCGGTTTGCGAATATTTGCGAAACCATTATCGTGTTTACATTGCGTAATGTTAAACGTACGCCTATGACGTAATTTCAGTTATATTATTGAATATTTATTATATCAAACGCACATACGTGAATATATAATATGTCCGGGTTTGTAGTAATAAAACTTTAAGGCCGGTATAAACACCCCATGTAGGGGGTGCAATCCCCACCCCCCGCAAAGATAGAGCATTTTTTTTTATCTGTTATTTTTTTTTCTGTTATCTGTTATTTTTTATCTGTTATCTGTTATTTTTTATCTGTTATTAGTATCTGACTTACTTATTTTGATATCCATATAGTCTAACAACCATAACTTTTGGCCTAGGACCCACAGAGGCGTACATTTAATTTTATTTTTACGGCCATAACATAGTGAATCTAAAAAAATATTCAACTAATGCACAAAAGATAAGATATTTTTGTATTGAGCCATAAAAGACAATTTTTAAACGTAATGTCACACGTTTTTTATTGCGTTTCCTAAAATTCTGCCAAAATTTTAGGGAACACATCTCTTTTATGGGTTTCTTTGTTAGTCTTTAAGTTATTTTCCAGAACGTTACAATAAACATGTGTTATATAACCAGTTAACCAACCTATTTCTGACTTAATTAGAACCTAAAAAGGCTTTAACAGTAAAATTATGTCAACCTGTTCGCAGAAAAAATCTTTCAAACATATCTGACAGAGGATTCTTAAGAGACATGGCTCTGGAAGATTCCTCTGTATCTCTCCGTCCTCAGTGACGGGAATTAATTCAGTTTGAATTTAGGCATTCATTTATATTATTATTATGATTATTCCTATTATAGGCTCCTAAATATTGAATTTACCTACAAAAATACTATACACAAAATTATTAGGATTTCCCCAACTTTCATAAAACACGATATACCTACGATCCATTTTCATTCACCATTTTTAACTCATAAACATTGCAACACGAAGTATTTCTAAACCAAATTCGTATCGAAACACTCGGTGTTCAATAAAAAAATCTCTAGAAAGCACATAAAATTTCAATACGTCAGCTACCAAGCGTAGCGAAATTGCTTCCAATACTGACAGTCAATTTCTCGGCCCGACTTGTAATGAAAATAGCGATTTGTAGTCTTCATAAACAAAATCCCCATTTATTGGGGGATATTGCTGTGATTTCGTTTACTGCGCCTTCGTGCAAATCCCCTTTACGGGTCCTACGTTCACACCCTGTTTAAGTAAATTATTAGCGCTGTAAAAAGTGAGGAACGGCGCGGATGTAGAGGCGTGTGCTGAAAATAGCTTAGTCCACGTAGAGGATATTGTGAAAGATTAGTTAGGGGGTTTAAACGACTTAATATTTATCCTTTCCGGTTTTCAAAGGCTGATCCACACGAGACCCGAATTAGTTTTTTTTTTGTTTCGATATTAACTGCGGTATTTAATCGGTTAACATAATCAACTATTTAAAATTTTCCTTAGAAATATCTTGTATATTTTGTTATTTATCAATGGTCTCTTTTTAGTACTTCTACACTTTGTACGTAAGTATTATGTGGGTCCTCATTCTACTGCATAATATTATTACATCTATACGAATATTATAAAGAGGGAAAATTTATTTGTTTTTATGTAGGGGGTAATCTCAGGAACTAACGATTCGAATCTGAAAATTCTTTCATCGATAGATAGCTACATTATCCCCGAGCGCTATCGGCTATAAATATCTTCTTCTTCTTCTTCTTCATATATGTTCACAATAGTGGCTTTAGATTTGCAACTGGACTGTGAAGTTTTGTATACACTGAGGTCGTAAACTAGTCATATTTTTTTTATTCCAACGTTCTTGATATTATGAGCCTTTCCAAAAATAGTATAGATCTTATCTTCAACGCTCTCCTATCAAAATGTTACAACAGAACAACCAATAAAACGCCAATTACTCAACGTAATCAAAGCAGTACTTTCGACAAGTGATTAACTCGTTTACTCATCTTTGTCAGTAAAATACTGAATATTTGGCAATTACTTGAACAACAGTAAACGGAGCAAATGGTTCAGTAAAAGCGTGAATAATAAATACTGCATTAACTATCGTTCCGTTGCCTTCGGGAAATAAATGAAAGTGTATAAAGAATTCGTTTGTTTTCGTGATTGTGCGAGAACGAGAAAATAACGATATCTCATGCTTGTCGTCCCGTGATATTGTGAAGCTTATCCACACAAAGACGATGTGGCGTAGACGTGACATGTTTGAACATTTTTTTTTTATTATCTTTATTTATATTTAAGGGTCTTTATCCGACACGGACATGTCAACCTCATCGTACATTATTACTATAACTTCAGATTAATAAACAAAAGGCTTAATTAGAGCTACTAACGACTACTGAACAACTGGACATTCTTGATGTTTCAATATTTTGTATTTTTTTATTTCTGTTTTATCCGCTTTGATCTGTTTATCCCGTTTCTAGTTTATATTCGAAACACTTGTTTAACTCATGTTGTATTGCGTCATTGTGTAAGTAGCGTTCTATTAAGTTTGTATTTTTTCTTATATAATGTATGTTAATTTAAGATTTTAATTGTAAATTAACTTTTTGTTTTTGAAAAGAGTATCCATGGAGTTTCTTGCCGGTCTCCTCTCCATAGGACCTACCCCCTTTGGAACCGTGCGCCTAGAGTCTCGACTTTTTAAAAGTGCCTGAAAAGGCCTACTTGAAATAAAAAACTTTGACTTTGACTTTGACTGTTACTAAACGACATAATTTTTTAGCCGCCTCCGACTTTGGTTTTGCTATGTTTGAACATAAATGACGAAATTCAAGCTTAGAAAAACAAAGTTTATTTATTAGTTTTGACAAGTTTTGTTCATCCACACAGGTGGCGCGGTGGCGCAGACATGTATTAGAAGAAAATTGAAGTGACCTTTCTTTTCTGCGTGCCCTTTTGAACGCCTCTATGTACGACTCATAAGTCCATCTGTATGATTTTTAGGAAGCTGATATAGTCAGCTTCTTTAACATTTAAGTAGTGATAAGTTGAACGTTTGCCTTCCATGCAGGAGGGTCTGAGTTCAAACCCAGCTCACACCTCGAACATTTCGGAATTATGTGCGGATCAGAATTTGATTATCACTTGCGTATACGGTGAATGAAAACATCGTGAGGAAACCTGCACACCTGAGAGGACTCCATAAAGTTCTTGATGATGTGTGTAGTCCACCAACCCGCACCGGGCCGGTGTGGGGACTAAGACCTAACCCCTTTCATTCTGAGAAGAGACCCTTGCCCAGTAGTGGAACAGCAATGGGTTGACTTTATTATATTATTATTATTTATGGCATAGTCAGATGTAACACAAGAAATTATTTGTAATATTGACAGAATATTAAAATGGCGGACAGCAGACTATTATCAAAAGTAATAACTTCATGGTTTATGGCTTACAGTAAATAGACGTTCCGCGCTCCATATAAAGATATTTAACGACTCTTGGCAACATGGCAAAAAGTAAAGCGCCATCTGGAGTGTGCCGTAAGGTTTCGCCCCTCCAGGTTAACCACCTTGCCTGGACGGAGGATCCTCCGTTTTCATGAGTGGAACCCCATACCTCCTTCCTCCATATCTATATTATATCTGTGACGTGCTTGGTACTTTGACCACTTTGTACAAGCGACTGAAATATGAGATTTCCTGATTAATTTTAAATCATTTCCACGCAACCAAAATTTCAATTGTAATCTGAAAGCCGTCGGCCACAAGCATCTCATTATAGAGACCGCAAATACATTTTAATTGTACGCAGCTATCTGTGATTAAACGATACTATGGTGTGGGTTAATTACTTAAATTTTATATTACTTATACGGTACGGTAACTGGCTCATTGGCAGCGGCGTGCACAGTGTTTAGACAGGGTAGGCAGAAAATTTTAAAAGCTTACTTACCAGAAATACCTACTGCATGTTGGTATTGGTTCGTCGTCTTGTCGATTAAATAATGATGTATGTGATTTGCCACCTCAAATATCTTATAATAAATATTCATCTGAGTTATGTAGGGTAGGCAGTGTCTTTTTTTTCTTTATAAACCGCACGCCAGGCCCTTTAGGCCCCGTGTATAGGGTAGGCCCTATATGCTCGCCTTACAACTAACTTGGGATGGGACTTGATTACGGCATCGGTGAAATGTGGGTGTACAGTATGTGAAGTTAAGGCTATTTAAAATATGTATATATTTATAATATAAACATACATTAATTCTTCTATTTATAAGATATGTTTTATTTGTAGTCACATTCTAAAGTGCTAACTTTATAAAGAGAAGAACTGGCAAGAAACTCCATACATATTTTAATTTTCAAAATCCAAAGCTTCATAAAAGGACATTATTTTTCATCAACTGCCTTAATGGTCTGCCTTAATGACTGCTGAGCGTGAGGTCCTGGGTTTGATTCCCGGGCCGGGCAAAGTGTTATTGGGTTTTTCTGTATGGAAGTTGTCAGTAGCAACACGGAGTCTGGAACTGTGCCCGGTAGATGGCAATAGGTTCGCCCCCTATTCGCCCCGCCCCTATACATGAGACTCAATAACGGCATCGACGAAGTGTGGGTGTACAAAACACCTCTGCCTAACCCTTCGGGGAATACAGGCGTGATGTTATATTATGTTATGTCTTAGGATGTTATTCCCGAACAGTTATTTGAAAACAATATGAGACAAAATCTAAACTAAACAATTTGCGTAGTATTTTATTCCCCTTGAGAAAAACCCACGTGGTCGGTTATCCCGTTATCTTAGTAAAGAGACTCGTCCCCAAATCGAGACGGAGCGTTTTTTCAAAAGGATCTAAGCATATTGACTTAAAACAAACTCTTGGAAACGCCAAATGAATCGCGTTTGGTTGGGGACGTAATATTTTGTTTGTTCGAGATGTTTGGGGTTATTTAATATTCGTGGTTTTCTGCGTCATGTACTGAGACTTACTCAGGGGGAATATTTAATGTAATTTGTGATGTTGAATTTATTAGGGCTTTTGTGTCCATCTATAATGGAATATTTTTATGTGTGTCCCTTTAAATACTTAAGGTTGTTGAACGACGAATGATACTGAAATTACTTGGCACTATAATGGGTAGAGATTTATATTATAATATATAATAATAGTAATAAATCCAAGTTTTTAATTATAACATATAATAATAAATTCAGCCCATTACTGTCCCACTGTTAGCGAAGGGCCTCTTCTCATAATGAGAAGGGTGAGGCCTTAGTCCATCACGCTGGCCCAGTGTGGATTGGCGAACTACACAGATTTATATTATGTAAGGTTATTCAGAGTTTTTAAGTATTCCAGATTTCATAATGTTGCTTAAAACGCATGACTTTCAGGTAGGGAGTCCGTACCTCTATTATTTGAAATTCATATATGAATCATAATTTGATGAACACGTGCATTAATGGTGAAGGAAAACATCGTGAACCTGCTCACAAAAGAAAGTTCCATAAAGTTTTAATTCATCCTTCCTTATTAAGGCTTTAATCCTTCTCATTCTGGGCAGTGGCCCGTGGCCTGCAATTTGAAAGAAATGAGACGATGTTTTTTTTTTATAATACACTAGCTTCCACCCGCGGCTTCGTCCGCGTGTTTTACGAATCCATACATTTTCCCGGGATAAAAAAAACCTATGTGCTATTCCAGACTATATCTGTGTGCCAAATTTTATCCAGATCCGTTCAGCCGTTCTGGCGTGAAAGAGTAACAAAGATCCATCCATCCATCCATTCATCCTCACAAACTTTTACATTTATAATATTAGTAGGATAGGATTTTCTTTATAGCAATGATAGCCTAGCGGTTGAACGCTTGCCTTCCATGCAGAAAGGTCTGAGTTCAAACCCAGCCCGCACCTCTGACTTTTCGGAATCATGTGCGGTTCGAAATTTGACTGTCTCTTGCGTGTACGGTGAAAGAAAACATCGTGAGGAAACCTGCACACCTGAGAGGGCTCCATAAATTTCTTGTCACTCGCACCGAACCAGCGTGGTGGGCTAAGGCCTAACCCTTGTCATACTGCGAAGAAACCAGCAGTAAGACAGTGACGGGATTTTATTTTTAATTTCTTTCTCTTCGATAGTTCTTTATTTAAATTTTCATAAGATCCGTTACGATTTCATATAGTCATGGATAACTTGACTTACCCCCAGTTTCTAGAAGGGTAATTAACACAAAAATTTGCTAACAGATTAATGATTTGCTGTTGCCATTTCAGCCAGCCAGACATGAGTTTTAATAGTCTGCTAACATTGTTTTTGTTGATTATCCTTTAGACTAGAAAGGGATTATTTTTATTATCGTTGTGAGCAGCCATCATGGACTATCCTTGGCCTGGGGGGTGTGTTGGACTCCTACCGGTTAAACTCACCATGGTCGTCCACTTCAACACCATATGGCGGGCTTCGGAAACTCTTAGAAGACCGCACCGAAGTCCAGCACGGTGCCACGCCATCAAAGGCAGACTTACACTATCTAGTTGAACCTAATCCACCTGCAATAACAACCACTTGTAGCAATGTTTAATATCTACTTTGTTACAGCAGCAATTTACACTTCACAACGCAATAACTACGTGACGTCACAACACAGACGTATTCGTTTCAGCTGTAATTATATTACAAGCAAAACAGCCTGGAGCCGTAGAGTTGCTAATTGTGGTTCGTATTGATCATCTTTACGACTTTATCCTTGAGAGGTTTATTTATAAACACTTTGAAGGGTCGTCGTATCACCGCCTTTGGAAACACGTCGCGTTTTGAAAATTGTTTATCGATTTACTTTGATATTTACGAGTGTAAGTGTATATCGTGTTTTTAGATAAACTGTAAAGTCTTTTAATTGAATGTCAGTTGAATTTTTAAGTGTCACGCGAAGTTTTCAATAGTGATTTGCAGACGTATTAAGGAGAATTAAATTATAATGTCTCTTATTTGTAAAGTGAAGAAAATTAGGAGCACGGAATAAGCCTCGCCATTTGACAATACCTAAGTACGTCCAACGCACTCTAAGTAGGTTACTACTTAGATTGCGTTGCGTTTAATTTGCTTGTTAGCTAACATATTGTCTTGAGTCTCGCAATACTGGAGATAATCATTTCCTTGTTCCAGAAATATTATAAATAAAATTTGGAAAATGTTAAAGCTGTAGAAGGACCAATTTTTCATCATCTCCTGTTTACTTTTGAAAAGATATTACAGCTTCATGAATTCGCTGTCATCAATAGCTTTTCTATTGTGTCTACTTTGCGACACTTGATGTTAAGAACTCAAAATGGGCCCATACAGAATAAGTAGGTACACAACAGAATAAAAATATACATCGCAAACTCTTATTACTCTGGTCCTTTCAAAAGAAAAGCCCACAATATGGCCATTCACTACAACCGTCTGCATAATATTGCCATTTTTCCGTACTTGTGGCCCAAAAATTCAATATCGTTGGAGGTAGCTGCGAAGCTCAAAGAAGGTACAAAAATAAAGAGACTGCCTTTGTACGAGTAGTTTGAACGCGGGGTCGGCTAGTTTTTATTTTTATTTTTTTAGGCAGGGAAGTTATTAAAAATTTTATGAATTATACATAGTATAACACAGCAGTCTCGGTAGGGTTAGGGAGAGATGTACTATTGTAGACCTACATTATACAGTCCCATGTAATAGGAGGCGAGGCTATTTCCAACTACCAGGCACAGTTCCAGATTCCGTACTGCTACTGATAATTTCAGTACAGAAAAACCCAAAAATAGTTTACCCAACTCGGGTATCAAACTTAGAGGTACATGCTTAACAGTCGCTTGCGAGACATAAGACCAATGCGGCAGTCAAAATTTCCGGATTATATGTACATATTTTTATTTGAATACATAACACAACATCACGCCTCTATTCCCCGAAGGATTAGTCAGAGATGTATATTATATATATTTTGCTGATGACAATATACTGAAACAATAAATTCAATGTATTCATTTATTAATATTAATAATTACAGTTCAAAGATAATTATACATTTTACTTACTACATGATATTATTTATTGATCATATAAGATTATATACGCTATATTTTTTGGCCAAAGAATCAGCGTTGCCATACAGTGTGGCAAAGCTGCCAGTCATCTGGGCACACTGCCGGTTGACAGCGATGCGGAGGAGTATTTTGATGTGTAATATTGTTATAATTTTTAGATTAGTGATTACTGATTAGTGTGTAAATATAATTACAGTGAGTTGTACTGATTCATTAAACAATTGAAGGCTCGCTGTCTCTTCAAAATACTTCAAGCATTCTAACAGTATTACCTCCCATTCAAAAGCAAACAAATTCAGTGTAGGGCGGAGGAGGAGCGCATAACATCGTCAAAATACGCGGTATATGTGACTGATTGCGGTAGAACGCGGTAGCGCAAACAAGTCAATGTTTTCCACATTTCAGCAAAGTTTGTATAGGGAATGTCTGCCTGAGGAACCCCGAATGTAAGTCGCCGGTATCGTCACTCAGGGAAGCTCTTTTCGTGCACAACACGCGATTAGTTGCCACTATTATGCTGGTAACGCGGTTTTGCGGTACAGAATATACAGCGCATAGTTATACGTTCGCATGCCTACCGCGGTCGCAACCCGTCAAATCACGAAACCATTTTGAATTAAACCTAACCTGAATTCCACACAATTTCGGCGTACCGATCATTGATACACTGATTCTATCAACTAGCAATCAGTTACAATCACACTCCCTGGTAAGATCACTGGACAGAGTCACTGAATTACATGGGGTAAAACGAAAGAGCGTTCACGAGTTCTGAAATTGTGTGGCGCGTCCTGGTCAGTCAGCCTCGATATCACCGTTTACTAGTCCCATAAGTTGTGTACGGCATGGGCGATTGCGATGTGGTAGCCCTTAGCAACACGACAGAAGAGATGTACTACTGGTTCTGGAAAATATCAGTGATTTTATTTTAGTAGACTGATACAGCTGCGCCGTTCTTCGAAATTTTGTAGTTTTCTTCTTCTGTTGAAATCGTCTGTGGTGACTGCCCAGAATGGACTCGACATTCTCATCTTCTCAGTATCCTGTTTTTATAGTTCATATGGGTTTTTATCAATGTTCCTAATAACACAAACATCGTCTTTCAACAAACATTTCCTTTAGAAAACTACATGCCATATAAATACGATACTATTTACCTAAAGCCGCTACACAAATCGTATGCAGCCAAACGCCACTACTATAAAAGATTGGTTCCTTAGAAGCTACTAGTTTATGCATGCGTACGCTCGTGCCCCGGTTAGAGTCCCATTTTACTTGCAACATTTGATTTCCTGTTGATATAACTGTTTATATACAATGTCTAGGCAAGGAAAGGAAATTGAATAGTTGTGATCCGATGTAGAAGCATTAGGAGTGAAACTTCGTTTTGTATCGAGTTAGGGAGGCGTTTGAATATATTCTGAAGGGCGGACGTGAATTTTTATCCTTGACTGTAAAGTCTTCATAGAATTTTTGAATAGTGAAGATAGAGATTTGTGATTCTATGCGTTCAAATATAAAAACATAGGCAATTTTTTTATTCTATGTCCCAAATACTTTAATGGCGTAAATGCCTTCACTTAATTGAAGTTTAGTTATCGAAATGGCGCCCAACCTTCTATTTTATTATTTGAAACACATAATATGACGTTTTCTTGAATTTCCTCCTTCAACGTGGTACAACGTACGAGGAAACCTCATATAGTGCTATTTATGATCAGTTCACACTAATCTAGGAATATGAGTTTGTCGTTGCCTTTCAAGCGCTCGTTATCTCGTGAGCATATTAACTCTCGGGTGTTATTATTAACGCCACTTACTCCAATAAACATCACTCCATTTTATGAGGAGCTTAAAAATACCTCGGTATAAAATGCACCGTTTATGTCGTTGGATCATTTCATAGGTATTATATTTATAAAGCGTGTCAACCGTAATTTACTTACAAAAATTATGGTTCAGTGTTTCTTTTTTGAAAACGGCTAGAAGCGTTAAACCAATAGCAATCCAGAAAATTGTAACATAAAATTCACATAATATTTTTCTCATTGTTACAGAAAGTATCGACAAATCCGGTGAAGACCCCGTGATAGCAGCATTAAGACCTTACGCGGCTCCAGACGACGATGACGGCCCCAGAGACCTATACAACTTCCAAAAACTATTCGGCAATACATCAGTCCCAAAACACGAAGTCACCACAGACGATGTATCATTAGTCGAGCATTTCATTAACGTAGAACATAGTTACGATACTAATAATGACACAAAAATTAATTTAGATGAGAATTCAGAGTTCAGAGACTATAATGGCACTGTAGAAAATGTGACCATTTCGAGACCAGTGCACGAAGATGTTGTGACAAAGTTCCTAAGATTGATAGAGACGCAACATTTGCTTGGTGAAAATTGTACAGCGGGCACTCACCTGAATTTGGGCGAGGGAGTAGTAGACAGATATGCGCAAGAAAGATTTAGGATAGAAGCAGATGTGGCTGTTAATAGAGCCAATATGTTGACAAGGCTGTGGAAGTACGCTGGTCCTTCAGTCATGCACAATGAGTATTTGCTGCACGCAAGCGTCTTCTCCATGGTGGAGTTTGACGACGATATATTCGCAGCAGGGAACTGCTACGACCAACTCCAATATAAGGACTATCAGTTGTTCTGCCCTTTCGCGTACCGGTTGCCAGAAGGCCCGATTCTTGCCAAGGATCTAGCGGTGGAGTACAAATATTTGAGCAACACGTCCGAGTGGTTCTATATTGCGCGGAAGAATGCGGAACGCGTGATCAGGAACCACAATCAGTTTAGAAGAGGTGAGTTATAGGCAATAGCGTTTAATTGAATATTATGTGTGATATTGCCGACTGTTGCTGGTTTTCCAATTTCATTTCGTTTCATTTTTTTTTTATAACGTTGCTCCTCCCTAGGATTTCTCCTGTATCGTGGGTACACTTTACAAACATACATGTCACATGCACAAACAACCAGACCCGAAACAACTATCTGTAGATCTTACAAATATTTATTCCGTGCGGGCATCGAACCCGCGAAACGTAGCGCAGAAAGCTAATCGCTTAGCCACTGCGCCAACCGTGTCGTCAATTCGGCAGTAAGTTCGTCGTACTTCACGATAACTAATTTTCAGTTATAGTTTTATATCCTATGGAATAGTAAGCGATCGGAACTCATTTTCGGGCACTATTATTACTGTGTCCCTTCTTTAATATCATAATATTATTAATATAAAAATCTTCACGAGCACATACATCCACGGTATTCTATCTACAGGCGATACAAATATTCGTATTTTTTTGTTCGGTAATCGTTCTCGCATTGCAAGTAGCGTAGCAATTGATCACTTATACATGGTGCCTACCGTACTGGCAAAATAAGTCTATATCTATATAAACAACATTATAATGTCCTCCTAACCGGTTTCGGTCACAGCGGTCAATCTCACCGGAGATTACCCAACTACGCAGGAGATATTATAGAGCGCGCAAACACAGGTGCTCTCTCTGTTCCTTCACTCTCATAGTCCGATGGGACGGTAATCCGACACGACCGGAGAGAGATCAGGCGCAGGACCAACGGCTTTACGTGCTTTCCGAGGCACGGTGTGTATACACATACACAAACACCCAGACCCGAAACAAATATCTGTAGATCGTACAAATATTTGTTCCGTGCGGGAATCGAACCCGCGACACGTTGCTCAGCAGTCGATCTCTCAACCACTGCGCCAACCGTGCCGTCATAAGCAACATTGCACGGTTTTCAAATATAATCAAATAATTCCGATCTAAGGTATTAGTAAATAAGGCACGTTATCACATACAAAAATTCTAACCTCAATTTAATAGGTTTTCAAACGTTTTTCAGAGAAAAGTCTCAGCCAAATTCAAATTTGACGGCACGGTTAGCGCAGTGGTTGAGAGATCGACTGCTACGTTACGTATCACGGGTTCGGTTCCCGCACGGAACAAATATATGTATGTATGATCTACAGATAGTTGTTTCGGGTATGGGTCTTTGTGTATGCGAATATATGTGTTTGTAAACGCATCCACGATACAGGAATTAAACATAGTGTGGGGCAATGTTTTAAAAAAAGTGCTATTTTGGTACCAATGTTTGAAAGAATCATTAAGTATTTCTTAGGTACATATATGAATGTGTTAGTGAATTAGAGCATCAGTTAATTTTACGCCCGATCTGGGTATTACACCTATCACTCTAGTCCAGACCAATGAATTGTACATTAAACATCATAGTGACTGGTAACTGACGTTTTTAGGTTGGGCCCGTATCAAATATTTAGAGTTACAACAATATTGATCTGTAAACTATATTATTTAGAAAATAAATATTCTAAATTTAATTATATTACAACCGTTTCTGTAGAGATCTATACAAATAAATTGTAGTGTCTGTTTGTAATGTCAAAATAACAGCTTTTTACTAAATGCATATTAAATCATATACGGAAATGATAACAAAAAACATTTTTTTAAATGTTTATCAATCTCTCTGTACTTCTATCTGTTTGTTCCGGCTAATCTCCGAAACGGCTGGCCCGATTTTCATGGGACTTTCACTGGCAGATAAGTTATGTTATAAGGAGTAACTACTTTTATTTTAGAAAAAAAATAGGGTACCGCACAAGAATGCACGGATTCGTAATCCACGCGGGCGAAGCCGCGGGTGGATGCTATTGAATGTATAAATCATCAAATTTCAAATGTATCGGTTGTAAATAGGTGTTAATTGTAATCTTTGTAGACATAAACAGATTAAGCCATATAAAATATAAATGTATTTATATGGCAGTCAAGCAGAGATAGTCTAGTGGTTGAACGTTTGCCTTCCATGCAGGAGGGTCCGAGTTCAAACCCAGCCCGCACCTCTGACTTTTCGGAATCATGTGCGGATCAGAATTTGATAATCACTTGCATTTACGGTGAAGGAAAAACATCGTGAGGAAACCTGAGAGGGCTCCATAAAGTTCTTGATGGTGTGTGTGGTTCGCCAACCCGCACCAGGCCAGCGTGGTGGCCTTACCCTTCTCAATCTGAGAAGAGGCCCTTGCCCAGCAGTGGGACAATAATGGGCTGAATTTATTATTTATTATTTATATGCCTTCGAATTTAGAAGTGTGGTTGGACCTAGATTGAAAAACCACATTGTTTTTACTTCAGTAACATAACACAACATCATGCCTGTATCCCCGTTGGGTTAGGCAGAGTTATAATATTGTCCACTCTCATTTCGCCGGTACCGTTATTAAGTCCCATGTAATAGGGGGCTACCCTATTGCCATCAACCGGGCACAGTTCCAAACTTCGTGTTGCTATTGAGAATTTCCATAGAGAAACACTTAATAACATTTTGCTCGACCAGGAATCGAACCCCTCACGCTCAGCTGTCGTGCTTACGGACTCTAGACCAATGAGGCAGTTTTACTTCAGTAATGTTTCCAAATAGGTTACATCGTAATTGCCTCCTTGGTGGGTCGCAAGTGCGATTACTGAGCGTTAGGTCCTAAGTTCGATGAAATGAAATGAAATGAAATGAAATTATTTATTTTGCAATTAGGATTTTTCAATCACTTTTTCAAATCACTCACTCAGGGGTCAAAGTCTATTTTACACATATTAAATCTATTCTCATAAGGAAAGCATATTATAAAGTTAAAGACTATGTTGACGATAGGGACGTGTGGCACTAACTGTCTTGATGTCTTCTGCACATGCGGCTTCCCTGGCAATCCGTTGTTTTCAATTCTCACAAGTTAGTTTTTAGTTTTCAATGACGATTGTCTTGATAATATTTTTATTATCATTTTTTTTTTTTTTTCTCTATATGTTTTAATTTTAGTTATTTTATATAAAATTTTCTATTTTGTAACAATTAGTTATTATTTGTTTAAGATTTCTAATTATATTATTCATGTAATTTGTTTGTTAGACGCTAGCAACTTCAAATTGTAAATGTGCGAGTACAGTGTAGCCAGTAACTTTACATTTACTTGTCGGACAGTGTGGATTGTTGCACTCACTTGGGCCAGCATATCCTTCTGATGAAAGTGGCGTTGAGTACTGGATCGCTGGGTCTCCAACTATTGTGGCTGAGCCTAGCTACACCAATTATTCCGTTATATTAATACTGTTCTTCGTGTGTCGTTTTGCGCACATTGGCTTGCATTGTACTCGCATAATCTTTACCGTTAAAGATTGTAACCAGTTTAAAACTATTATTTTAAAAGAGTATCCATGGAGTTTCTTGCCGGTCTCTTCTCCATAGGACCTACCCCCACTTTGGAACCGTGCACCTAGAATCACAACGTTTTGAAAGAGCCTGTAAAGGCCTACTCGAAATAAAAATATTTGACTTTGACTTTGACTTTGACTTTGATTTTAAAGTCCAGACAGATTGTAATGATGTAAAGGTTTATGTGAGACAAATATAGGGTGGAATAGCCTTTTGAAGAAAGTGCCATAACTATTTGAGCTAACCTGTCGCAACAGAGTGCAAGCATGCATCAGTTATCGTGAGAATTAATGAAATGAAGAGCGCTCAGCCTAGATCTCACTCACATTTACAATGTATAGCGGTTATATATAAGAAATAATTTCAACTTAAAATAATAAATAATTTCGATTATCCGGTCAGGCAATTTTATTAATTTTCCTGTATGGATATCCCCTGTAGCAGCTTGGAGTTTTAAATTATGTCCAGTAGATGGCAATAGGCACGACCTTTCTGTGCGGAAATCAAACCATAAAGACGTAGCGCAGAGAGCCAATCGCTTAGGTTTTGCGCCAACTGTGACGTCAAGATTAACCAACTATTTTCTTTAGAGATGTCTGTTGTGTATTATGCACAGAACCTGACCTGCTAAAACCCACTTACTTTCACCTAAAGCATCGAAAAATCTCAAGTGCCAAATTATTCAAACACGCCAAACAAATTGGCAAGCAATCTTTTGTTTAAACAAACTAAGTCACAACTCCCAAGGGTCCTGTAGAGGCCGATCGATTCAACCTTATTTAAAACAAAACTGTGTCAGCATTGACTAAAGAATCTTTGCGCAGTCTATCAAACGAGACCCTCAAAAGCTTCACAACTTCAAGTGAAACATTTATTTGGTTAAGTTGCGAAGTAAGAAAGAGTTTGGGAACTTAGTTCCAGGAAGAATTTACCATTATTGTTTAAATTCTATTTCGATTTGAGTAGGAGAACAAAGTTATCAACTTAAATATTTTAAGTAAGTGATATTTTGAGAATGTACTGATTTTAAAACGACTTTTAGTAATTTGATCTCATTGATCTCAAGCGCGACTGTTGAGCGTGGGGTCCTGGGTTCGATTTCCAGCAGCATCAACATCAGCCAGAAGACCACTGCTGAACGAAAGCCTCCCTCAAGGGGGTGGATTGCCATAATCCCCACGCTTGGCAGGCGGCTTGGGGATCGCAGTGGCTCACCGATTAGTGAGAGGACGCTGCTGCCCGTCCTCCGGTGTTTGGCCGCAGTTTTAAGACGTACCCGGGTCTCTCTCTCTGCCAGCAGCATAATTACGTAAAAAAGCGTAAATTCTCAGTAGCAGCACGGAGTTTGGAACTGTGCCCGTTAGGTGGTAATAGGCTCGACCCCTATTACATGGGACTCAATAACAGCATCAGCGAAATGTGGGTGCAGATATTGTACTTCTGTTTAATCCTTCGGGGTACATGCGTGATGCTATGTTATGTTATGTTTTATAAAAATGTCTTCTCGTTTGTAAGAAATTCAGAAGACTTCTTCTTGTTTCTTTGTACTTTATACTTTTTTCTTTGTTCGACTATAGGTTCAAGTGTACGTCAATTATTTTTAAAAGACTAATAATAGAGTTTCTTGTCGGTTTTTCTCCGTAAGATCAACTTTTTGAATCATGCAACTAAAGTCATAATAAGTTTTGATAGGTTTTTTTAAAACAGTACCTCTATCACGAGTTTTCTAACTATTTACTATCATAGTAAAATAAATTTTCATGATAGCGATTTTAGTTCTTAACTTAGTTACATTAGGGATTAGAGTCCCTTATGTGACATATGTGTCATAGTTAAGTTTTGATTTACTATTTACGATATTATAGAGATGTCATGTTAGCGACTCTAATCCCTAATGTAACCAAGTTAAGAACTAAAATCGCTTGCATAAAAATTTACATTTACTATGAAAGTAAATAGTGAAAAACTCAAATAGAAGTACAGATATCTATTCCATTGTATTCTATTCATCCTTAAACTAAAACACAGGAGCTTTTAAGACGTTCTTTACAAAGTAGGTACTATAACTAATGATCAAATACTACTTCTCACTTAGCCCGTAAACCTGAAAATAAAATTTAACCTGCGCTAAAGAACCTCCGGTTACTTCAATCCACTTTACAAGAGCACTTGAGAACTATAAGTTCGTGAGATCTGTTCTAACACCACACAAGAACATTATACGGTAAATTGTTAAGAGAACTTTTTGTTGCACTTGGGGTAATAAATAAATCGAGCTTTGTTCGCGGTTTACATAGTAACCGCATCAATGTTAAGAGGGTTACTTTGAAAACGTTTTATTTTGTTCTGTGTAATTGAGATTGCGGTCTAAATTATATTGATTCAAAGAAAAATAAGTTCGTGTAGATACAAGAATTTAAAAGAGTAACCATGGAGTTTCTTGCCCGTTCTTCTCCATAGGAAAACAACACTTTGGAACGTGGCAACTAGAGTCTGACTATTCATAAGTGCCTTTAACTGGTCTACATGTAATAAAAATATTAAAATATATTTTTATTACATGTAGACCAGTTAAAGGCACTTATGAATAGTCACTTATTATTATTATTTATATATTGCTGTCATTCTAACACGTAGGAACCTAACTATAAGGAATACTTAATCAAGTTTTTCTAACGGTGATGTCAAAAATCTCGGACATTTATCTTTAGAAAATGCTTGAAAGGGCTCTTTTGGCATAAATAGAAGAGTTGTGGACGATTTCAGACTCATTTAATCTTGTTCACTCAACTATTTTGGTGACACTGAAAATATAAAATAAATTATGTATGAGAAAAATTGTTAGCCCGTTTTTTTTTTGCACAGAATGAGTAAGCACTAAATGATGATGATAGGCAGTGTACGAGACTTATGACTAAATATAAAGTTAGTCCACTTCTTCTTCGCACTTAGGCCCAATCAGAATTTTTTTTCACCCTTTGAAAATCTAAGTACCCACTTAAATATTCTCAGCTCGGATCGGTTCTATTGTGCTGAAGTTTTTCTGAATTAAAGTTAGTACATTGTTTTTCTAGTGAAAGCAAACAGTCAGACTGTCTGTTTATTTCTCAAGCTCAAGTTGAAAGAGTCAATTGAGGGGACTTGAGTAAGTTAAAGCATCGTATTTTTTGCCGTGTCTACTGCTTTAGGAAGCTATATTTCCTTTGCTTTTTACATTTTTCTTGTTATTTCTCGACAGAGTGGATAACAGCAGGATTCTTAAACCTAGCAAGCATCTATCGGTTTCTGATAAAGTAAATAATTTTCTTGCCTTTTTATAAGAAGAGAAAAAGGTAATAGAAAATTCTTAGAAGATATTATACTTTGCACTGAAATTTCTATTTTTTAATAAATATTTGCTGAGTGAGGAATTTTTTTGTTAATTATTTTAGATTTTAATACTTGTTTAGAGAGAGAAGAGGGAAACGATTTTTAATATGATCAGCGGCCTAATTACCGATGTAGCGACAGGCGTAGATCGCGCGATAACTTCTGTCAAACGTCATTTTTGTGTCATATAATGTATTGGCTGACAGTGAGATTGCTGTCGCGTGGCTGTCATGTTGCTGTCGCTTTTTTATGTAATTAGGCTGCCGGTCATCTCCAGTTTTTGGCTAAGATGGCCAAGATATAAATATATTTACCATTTCAACTGTTGCTGTCCCACTGCTGGGCAAAAGTCTCCCCATAGCCGAATATAGTCCTGTAATAAATAATCTTATAACACCGTCTCTCGTTTGACGCGACAAAAACAGAAATTTACACGGAGAGGACTCCCATCTGACCTTTACAGCCTTAGAGATACCGATGTCTCAGTTTTCAGCTGTTGACTGCCCGTAACCACTATCTTAAGTAATACGGAAGACAGTATCGACTTTATTTCTTTTCTTCCGTGCCCTGGATAGTTTACAGGTGTCATTCTCACATATCTGTAAATTATACAAATGTGTATTCAGTAAGGAAATTGAATCTATGACCCGTAGCGCAAAAATCCAATCGCTTAGCCACTGCACCGACCGTGCCTTCAAAACTTAATCTCTGAGGCACAGAGGGTCTCGAGTAAGGAAATTCCCATTCAAGGACATATAGCTAACACATGCCAAAGTAACAATTTTATTTTTTAGCATGCGTAATGTAAATTTCAAATTCAAATTTAATTTATTCAAAACTAAACTACTCATGCTTTTTGAATGTCAAACATAATATTATGGGCAGAACTAATTCGCCTGCCCTTTACAAAGGCCTTGTACAAAGGCTGTCCTAGTTAACATATTCGTATCATCATCGAGAATTTCTAAATCTTATATTCCTACTGGCTATACTGTCTCTAATCGCTTCAGCGCCCGCTTCCGCCCGTTGCACGGCCACGTCCTTACTGACCTTATTGTAGGGCTCTCAATATAGTAATTACTCTATTACACAATCAAGTTCATGTTAATTTATTAAAGGGCCAATACGATTGCAATCCCCTCTGTACGCGCACCATATTACTGGGATTTAGTTGGGACATTCCTGATTGATGATTTCCTAAATTGTACCGAAGTATTACGTATTTAAACTTATATTTTTCTTTTTTATCTTTGTAACAAAATCTGTCAAGGGAATAAAAAGTCTCTACGTAATTTGCCGTTTTTAATTTATATTTTTTGGAAGAATTCAATAACTCGATGTTATTTTTTTACGCCCAAATTATCTTGAAAAGTAATTATGTGACGAAGATAGCTGGTAGATAGTGGATGCGGAGAGCCAAAGATCTCAGAGGCTCGAGGGTGCTTACTGATTGAGGCATATATTCATCAGTGGACGAAAGTGGGCTAATAATAGTAATGCTTATGTAATGATTAAAATAAAATGGGTCAACTTCTTTATCACGGAATATTTTAGTACCTACTTAATTAAGTAGATGATTGTCTGATTTTATTTATTTTTTCGGCATATATAAACTACATATAATATGCAAATAATAATGAAATAACTGACAGTATGTGAAAAACAGCCACAATACAGGCAAAACAAAACAACATATATGGAAAACATTATAACAGGATATATTATGAATAGTCCAAAAAAGCAAACTGTTTTTACGAACAATATTGAATATGCAAACAGAATTTCGTTACAACATTAATTTAATTTCACGTTCAATTTTCCCAACCGGAAAGTTATTGAAAAGTCTAGCGTTACCGTTTTGTTCATTTGTTAGTGTACGGTGTTGAAATTGGCAAAACGAAACATTGACATCGTCATCTGTACATCTGTCACAGACTTTTATTAACCGGCCGAGTGCCGCATTTGTACAAAAACTTTTATTTAACCTCGTATGTGACAAACGAAAAGGCGGATTTTTGCGTCTTGCGAATAGAATAATTTAAAAAAAAAGCTGTGGGCAAAATGCTTAAAAGTTTATGTTAAATTTACACTCGTTCACTCAAACGTTTTAGTACTTAAAAGCTAATTAGAATGAACTTTAAAACAAGCTCACGTTGCCAGACACAAGAGAGCATCGTGCAGGTGAAGTTGACATTTCGGAAAGTTGGGTTTTATTATGCTTTTCTTCATTATCCCTTTGAAATATGAAATAATATATTTACCATTTGTAATTATACGTTTTTGTTTCCCGAATGAGTTTGCAAACAGGATGAATAATTAATTCATGAGTTCCTCGTGGACTTCGATACCATATTAATGTTAATAATTATTATTTGTGCTTTCGGATACATCAATATTGTAATAATTTCGGGACGTAATTTCTGATGAGGTTCCGGAAATTTGGGGCCGGGTTAATGCAACAGTAATTATTGCGGTTTAAAGATTCATTGGGTTGTTAATAAATTGATGGTACGTTTTGAAGCCGTGTTGATATGAAAATCTATCATTCATTCAAACTGTTTTTTTTTTAGGATTAGTGCTTTAACTAAATCGTTAAGAAATTGTTAAGATTTTCTGTGCAAAAATATTGTACAAAAAAGGACAAGTCCCACCTAAAACAGGGTATCACTATTCAATAAATAAAGGTCCTATCCCACGGTAATTTTCTTCCAATTATCTGAGAGACCACTTTCCAAGAATTATTTCTCTTATTTCATTGATTAGCTTTCCTTTTCTTTTGTATGCGTTCACGGCCCCGTAGATGAGATAGGAAATTGGTAGTTATATCGGTTTTAAATCGAAGCAGACGTCGGCTTTTTCTTTGTGATTTCCATTAAAATATACGCAACGGAACCAGAATTCGCCAGGTTTAAGATATAAGTCCAAAGTAAACGTTAAAGATCTTTATTCTATCCCAAAAAAGTCTGACAACCGGTCTAATCTTAGGTCTTTCAGTAATTGGGTAACGGAAGTCAGGTGGTACCTCCGTGTAAAGTATTGATATTCAACCGCATCTGGTTAGACCGAGAGCGGGCTGACGAATTTTTGCTTCCAATCCTTCTGACACATCATTATCGTTGATAAACGGCGTAAAGTATGTACAGTACATATTTTCACATGACATAGACTGTCGGTAAGTTGTATATCTTCGAAATTCTTACCGAAAATACGAAAATAGATGACTTTTGTCATGTGACGTGCGACATGACGTGGCCTCCTATTTTACCTTTTACGAAACAATAGGTTCATTTCCGTGCTTATCTGTTCACGTTTCATGTTCACACCTCATGGCATAAAGAAAAATAGTTTTGGGTTATGCGCATTATATTCTCGGCGATCTTCTTGATTTTGTTTCGGTCTCTTGAGGTATCTGGCGTAGGTACAACATACTTATGAAATAAACAACACAATAAACTCAATAGTTGTGAACAACAGCTTGTAAAAATAAAATTGAAATAATCCAACTTTCAAGTGTTGAGTATATTAAAGTTTTCCTGATAAAGAAACATGAAAATATTGCCAATCTTAAATAGACACTTACGCATCTAATACAAGGTGACGTATGCGTTCAATACAGAGAGGCATGAAATTCGTATAAAAACAATTTGATCCCGACTATCAGTCCCCTGTCTGTTACTACGTGTCACCTGTCTATCCCCTGTCCGCTTTGAATTTATTCCATCAAAATAAATGACTGTTGTTATTTGGTTGTTTTTTAATATTTTTTTTGGTCCATTTGTTGGATGAATTTGTAAAACGGATTAAATCTATGTAGATGCAGTCAATTGTTTAAATTAGGAGTTTTCCAATCATAGCCAATATCGTTCAGTTTAACTATATTACATTTTACTATGATCACGAAGTTTTATAGGCCTAGTAAACGCCATAATATCAAATCTAACTGATGTTTTTAAAATGTGCTACAACTCTTTAAAAATCTTTATATAAAATTGTGTGCGTGAGTTAGTAATTATTTTGTTCCTAAATTACTTGATATTTTTTTTTTGTACTTTTGGCTTCACCTGAATGATTCTTAGCTATAGTTGGATTCGGTAGGTGGCGCTTTTATCGAGATCCAGAAAACAAAATACGACATAACACACAGACAAACGCCAAAATAAGGTTCTCCTAGCTAACCAACCCCATTTTTCAGGTTACAACACGTACACTTACAACGACACCGCGCACACTGAACGAGAGCCAGACGAGATCCTCTCGGTGACGTATGAAGACGGAAAGTGGTCGAAGCCTTACTATGACTGTGGTGGTGGGAACATCTGGATGCTGACGTACACCGTGCCTTTCTTCGGGTACAGCAACGGAACTTATTTCTTCAAGTAAGTCACTATGTTATACAAACTCTTTCTTTTATTCTTTTGTAACATGATCTTTTGTAGAACATTTGTCATGAAGTGGAGATCTTTCTACTTCTTCTTCTGTCAGTTTGGCACAAGATTTCACATTGGAAAGTACTTATTTGGAAAGATTTGGTCATCTAGCAATGGTAGCGAGGCTGACTGCCCAATGTGCGCCCGGATCTCAGGCATCCTTAGTCGGGGAAGATTAGCGAGTTAAGTTGGATTGTCATTCAAGAAATGCTACTCCAATTCCATTTGAAAAATCACGTTCTTGACAGCTTTGTTTAGGGAATCAAGTTTGTTTTTTTTTAGCTTAGCCTCGTCTCGGTTCTTGGGTACGGTCTGAGTAAAATACTTAGGGCCATTAAAAGTACCCTAGCGTTTAGGAATAAATGGAATAGTCAATGTATGGATTCATTTTGAAATTGATTTATCGAAGAAGGTAAATAAATTATTTACCAAAAATTACTTCAATCTTAAATCTCAGTTTTGTTATTCTATAATGGTTAAGCTGTTAAACCCAAACTACATTTAGCAAACCAGTTCTTGGCCACAATTATGAGAAAACACTATAATAAAAATAGACAGAAAGAAAAAACATATTAGTATGTTATACCTACACCCGAAACAGACCATGAAGAAAGTCATAAAAATATTATCATTACAAATGATCCATAAAACCGAACGTCCTACATCAAACGACGCATTACGACTACGATTTCCGTTGTTAGAAACAGGACAAAAAATTCCCGCTCAAAAAAGATTGAACGCGAAAATAGAAGTTATCAGTTCCGTTTGAAGTCGTTTGAGCAATAACACAGATCGGGTCAGTGATATGCGCCGCCGGCCGTTTGTCCCAGAAAATGGATTATTCATGGATACCACAGTATCGGGACAATCTGATGGTGTAACGTTTGTTAGTTTTCTTTTGGAGATTCTTGCTGAAAAGGCCTAGTTGGATGATAACGTAAGGTTAATAAAAAATATCACTTTTCAATGAATAAGTTACTGGAATTAACATAACGCCTTCGCGAGGGAAGTAAATAAAGAAATATATATATAATGTACATATTTTCGTTATAACCGCCTCATGCTCAGCAGTTGCGCTTGCAACCTAGTGGTTGCAAAACGTCCTGGGTTCTGGGTTTGATTCCCGGGTCAGGCAAAGTGTTATTTTTCTGTATGGAAATTGGAACCGTGTCCGGTAGATGGCAATAGGCTCGCCCTCTATTAAATGTAGGTATACATAATACATCTATGTATGCCTAACCTCTGACTGACTCAGTAGCTGTTACGTATGTTTATTTATAATAATTCTTTAATAAGGCGACCACAGTATACACAGCTAGATTGATATTTAAAGGATCTCGTAATTAAGGTGTTTATTTGTCAACCAAATTTCTCCTAAACTAACATCTCTGCCATGCACGAGCAAGCGATACTTTCACAGTAATATAGACACTTAAAACAGGCAAATGTAGGTGCGGTAAATTTACAAGCTGACGCCGAGACGTCAACGCGACGTCGGCGTCGCGCCTTATGGCGACCGTTTAGCATGGCTCGAACTGTTTTTTCTAGTTGGCTTCAGGCAGTAGGTATGCTTTCAGATTTATAAATCTAGTTCTTAAATATAGACCCGGGTACGTCTTAAAACTGTGGCCAGACACCGGAGGACGGGCAGCAGCATCCTCTCACTAATCTGTTAGCCACTGCGATCCCCAAGCCGCCTGCCAAGCGTGGGGATTATGGCAAACCCCCCCATTGGGGGAGGCCATCGTTCAGTACTGGACGTCTTTTAGCTGATGATGATATTAAATATAGCAGTGATAGTGCAGCGGTTGAACGCTTGCCTTTCATGCAAGAGAGTCTGAATCTTCGAATACGGATCACAATTTTCACTTGCGTTCACGAAATAACTTCGTGAGGAAACTTGTAGGTACGCCTGAGAGGGTTCCATAGAGTTCCCGATGGTGAGTGTAAACAGTCCTAACGCTTCAGTTGTAACCAACAGTGGAAAAGTAATAAGCTGGATCAATATTATTTCAAAATTTCATTCAATCAATAAATGTGAAAGTTTGTGGAGATGGATGGATGGATTTGTTACTCAATTACGCCAGAATGGCTGAACGGATCTGGATGAAATTTAACACAGAGATAAATTATAGTCTGGAATAGCACATGGGCTACTTTTATCCCGGAAAAATGTACGGATTCGTAAACCACGTGGGCGAAGCCGCGAGCGGAAGCTAGTCATTTATAAGGCCAGTAACAGTAACCCGAAAGTGAAGGATTGTATATTTAAAAATAACGGTTACATTTTTTCTTAACTTGCTATTATTGAAGGATGTCAACAAAGATATAAAAGACACTGAGTGTACAGATTGTATCAACCGTAATTATATAGTGACATTCGAAGAGGAATGTAGTATAAGTTACTAAAAGGTATTATTTTGCAAAAAATATAATGCATCCTTCCAACCGAACGTTTCTTGCCGTACATGAAATTGTAGCCATCGATTTATTTTCTATAATTGTAAATCATGAAGTAAACCCGAAATTCATCTGTTCTCGAATAAAAAAACCAGTTAACCCAACAATCAACCACCAACCTATCATAATTTCAAAGATCACCAACATATCTGACAAACTTCCGCAAAAAATATCGTAAGGAAGCAATATTTTCCTCTGAAAGGTCTGAACCCTTGGCTATAAATCTTTTATTACAAAACTGTAAGAATATTATAAGATTAATACGGGGGCTAGTCCAATATGTTTACGACGAAATAGATAAGAGCAGTAAATCCACTCACACAATGTGTTATAGGGAAAAATTGCTCGTGGTGTATTGAGCGATCCAAGTTGTTACAAAGTGATGCAATCTTGAATGTAAAATAATTACAATTGGATTTCTTGACATTCCGAAATTCACCTGCAATTTTGGTTGACGTTTTAAATATCGCGAATCAGGAACAGGTAATTAATTTTATTTCTTTGCACTGAATGAGGGTCCTCATTAAACAGCGCTTGCCGCGATCAGTCCTAGGACGGGTGACCATTTTTAACACATCTTGATCCCTTCGTGCCTCGGAAAACACGTTAAGCAGTCGGTGCCGGGTGTCAAGACCTATGACAGTCATTACGGGTGTCAGCAGCCTAAAAATTATACCAACTAGTCTAACCTTAGAGTATCAATGTGTCCTAGTAAATTTTGCGCCTGCAATGATTTCAGTGTGTCTACTATTTCCTGACGCCACGTTGTTCGTAATAAACCTTCTGTCCCTTTTTATATTGTGTAATGTATGTTTATGCACATCCCGACATGTTATTTACATTTTTGCAACATCAAAAGGGTTGTAACGAGTTGTTACGATTTGGGATACATAGGAAATGTTTAAGCCGCATTTGTTTTTCATCTTAATCGTAAGGGATGTTCTTTGGAATGTGAAGACTGTAATAAGGGTCTCGCTATTTTTGGAACCGAGTGAAGAGAAATTAAGGTCTGATTTGTGTAATATGTTATGTTGAGAAGCCGAGGGTCGAGTCATACTGTTAGCAAACAAAGTTAAGCTAATCATTGAACATTTTTAAAAATAAAATCTTGCATTTTTTTAAATTAATTATTAAGCAACGGCTTTAGTTGATCGACTGGTGAAATGGTTGGTTAAAAAAGAATTATTATATACTAGCTTCCGCTCGCAGCTTCGCCCGCGTGGTTTACGTACCTGTACATTTTTCCGGGATAAAAAGTAGCCTATGTACTATTCCAGACTATAATCTATCTCTGTGCTAAATTTCATCCAGATCCGTTCAGCCGTTCTTTCGTGAAAGAGTAACAAAGATCCATCCATCCATCCATCCTCACAAACATTCACATTTATAATATTAGTAGAGGATTCTCAATAAGGAGTCGGGGATCTATTTACATGTTAGTGTTATTCTATAAGGCTTAGAGTACCTACTGTGAGATGAGCGTGTGAATGGAACGTCTTTTTATTATTTTCTTTATTTATTTTTTATTTATAAAACGTAGTCCCACACTATGATTTCTCCCGTATCGTGGCTACAGTTTACAAATATATATGTCACATGCACACACAACCAGACTCGGAACAACTATTTGTAGATCATATCATACAAATATATGTTCCGTGCGGGGATCGAACCCGCGACACGTAGCGCGAAAGCTAATCGCTCGGCCACAGAAAAAAGATTTCGCTTTACGGCGTAAAGAATTTTATTTTCTCAAAAGAATTACAAATTCACTTACAGAGAAAATAGAAGGCACGAAACAGAGAAGGTATGAAACTAAAACAATAGTAACCGTCAAGCGTGGCTTGATTATAGATTAACATTAACATAGCGATTGCTTAGACTAGAATATTACTAACTTATTTATCTTTAGATAAAACTTAAAGGAGAATCATGTACGTGTGAGGAACTAATTACCACTACCTATAACGCAGTTCAGTATGACCCGGGTACGTCTTAAAACTGCGGCCAGACACCGGAGGACGGGCAGCAGCGTCCTCTCACTAATCGGTGAGCCACTGCGATTCCCAAGCCGCCTGCCAAGCGTGGGGATTATGGCAAACCCCCCCTTGAGGGAGGCCTTCGTTCAGCAGTGGACGTCTTCTGGCTGATGATGATGATGATAACGCAGTTCCTGTGGTGCCGAACATTGAGCCAAATCAATTTAAACTGCTATAGACTCGACAAGGAACTATGTGGAGGAAAGTGCAATCGATAAGAGAACAAAAAGAGCTTTTAAATAGCAGATAAATTTAACAATATCAACTGCATTCCCCGAAGGTGCAGAGTTAGATGTACAGTCAGCATCAAAAAGATGTATACACGTAGCGAAATTCAAACGATTATTTTTGGAAAGGTATTTGTTAAAATCATATAATTTAAATTACCATTCATTATTATGTATCCGCTATTCCTCTAAAACTTCTTTTTGATGCTGACTGTACTGACTGAGCCTATTGATTATGAGTTCTTGGAATTGGTTCTCGAGGTAATTAGCCAAAGTAGAAGAGAGTAGAGACAGGGACAAGAATGTTCCTGTTAAACAAAATCCCAAGATTTGGAAGTGTTCCCGATGTGATAAACTGTGGGTGAATAGCAGTACACCGCTGTCTCTTTTCGGGGAGTACATGCCTAGTTATATTAATGCTACACAAACCTAGCAAGTCCATTAATGTACATAGACATAAGAGGCTTCCTTGTACGCTATAATGGACGGTCTTGGGGCAATGTTATTACTAGCTGGGTTGGCAGCTAGATGGGTGATTGCAAGTACATGTTATTAATGCACAGGCATCTGCCTATTATTATATTATCAAGCCGCACAGAATAAGGTGATGTTAGTTTTCTTGAGATTCTGAAAATAATATTTTAACTTAACTTAGTAATTACAATACAATACAATACACTTTATTG
This sequence comes from Shargacucullia verbasci, assembly GCA_947562105.1. NCBI lineage: Eukaryota > Metazoa > Arthropoda > Insecta > Lepidoptera > Noctuidae > Shargacucullia > Shargacucullia verbasci. The sequence goes on from OX387280.1 coordinate 15,659,137, forward strand.
CACACCAGAAACAGAAAACATATGTAAAATGGAAACCAATAGAGATGTACAAGGGGCGATGTTATCGCACTTGGCGATTTCAGCCAGACAACCTTAGGATGGACAGAGTAGCAGGTAAAAAAAGAAAGGGTAGTTCGCGGTGCAACATAAATATAAATATTGTGTGTGTATAAATAAAAATTGGATATATACTAAAATAAATACAATAAAACATATTGTAAATAATAAATGATCTTGATAAAATGACCTGTAGTTGAACATTATTATATATAATTCAACATAGCAGCTCCGAAGTTAAGTTAGTTAGAAGTGTACTGTAATACACCCACATTTCAATTAATAGGGGGCGAATATTATTACCTTCTTTACAATTCCAAACTTCAGGCTTCTACTAAGAATTTTTAAACAAAAAGACCAAACTCAAAGTTTTTTAATTCAACTAGGCAGGTACTTTTAAAAAGTCGTGACTCCAAGCGCACGGTTCCAAAACGAGTAGATTCTATGGAGAGGAGTTCGACAAGAAACTATATGGATACTCTTTTCAAAAAATAAAAAGTTAATTTGCGATTAATAAACCATAATTTATCAAAACATTACATTGCATAATGATATAGTACAAGTTATACAAGTGATTTGAGTACCTAACCAATAAAAACGACATAAAACAGTTCAAGGCGGATAAAAAAGAATACAAAATAATGAAGTAAATCCAACCAAATAACACTACACGACAAAGGTAATGAATCCAGGACCGCACGCTCAGTAGTCACGCTTGCGACTAATAAACGAGCTATAGACTTATTCTGACTATACTTGAGTCTTTCTTCGGCTAATTAAAGCAGAACCGTTCTTTTTCATCTTTGTTTTATTCAGCCAATCCTTTCCAAAAGTATCAAAATTATCACGGTACTACAACAAAACAATATTGAGAGTTTATTTGCAGTGGCTACGATATCGTATCTGTCATGATGTATGTACATTTTCTGTTTATCTTGCCAGTTTGCGACGTCAGCTCCCAAATGAAAACACATTTTCAAACTTCCAGCGAAAACTTTGATTCAATCCAGACATCTTGATTTCAATAGTCTTGATCTCGCTTGTCCCAAACTTATAAAGGCGTGAATAATAAATACATTTGAAATTCAAGCCAGTCGATATTGGCCCATCTTATTGGCCCAGATATTGAGGGACGGTTTCATTAAAATAGATAATCGAATTATTCAAATTTGTTGCCGAAGACAATTCTATTGGATATCGGCTATCCATTACGGCTAGACGATCGGGTGTTTATGATTGGCTTTTATTGAAATATATATAACTAGCTTCCGCCCGCGGCTTCGCCCGCGTGTATTAAGAATCTGTGCATTTTCCCGGGATAAAAAGTAGCCTATGTGCTATTCCAGACTATAATTTATCTTTGTGTCAAATTTCATTCAGATCCGTATAGCCGGTCTGGCGTGAAAGAGTAAAAAAGATCCATCCATTCATCCATCCTCACAAACTTTCGCATTTATAATACTAGCTTTCGCTCGCGGCTTCGCCCGCGTGGTTTACGAACCCGTACATTTTTTCGGGATAAAAAGTAGCATATGTGCTATTCCAGACTATAATCTATCTCTGTACCAAATTTCATCCAGATCCGTTCAGCCGTTCTGGCGTGAAAGAGTAACAAATATCCATACATCCATCCATCCTCACAAACTTTCGCATTTATAATATTAGTAGGATTAAAGTAGGATAGGATGTATATGAATCTTACATAACTTTGTAATATTACAATATGTTATGAAGTAAATTTAAAATGTGCTACCAACTGCCTCATAGGCTAGTGGCCGATTCCCAGGTCTGGTAAATTGGTATTGGAATTTCTAAAATTCTTACTATTAGGCCGGAGTCTGGAATTGCGCTCGGTAGACGGTAATAGGCTCGCCCCCTATTACATAAGTCTTAATAACGACATCGGCGAAATGTAGACCTCTGCCGATCCCTGCGGATAATACAGACGTGATGCTGTTATACACAAAGTATATCTATGTCCATATGAGGTAATGGTTCTACGCGTATTTTACGCGAAATGACCAAGCTAATGACGTAAAATACCACAGTCCAAGTCCACCCATCTGAATCTTCTGGGCTGTGAATGTTGATGATGTCCATGTTTGCCAGAGAAAGCTTCTGCATACCTACGTATTTCATATATATTTATATATATTTTAGATAACATTCCCTTTTCCCATGGAAGGCAAAAACCACACAACATCACCTGCTATGATTCTTTAATCCACTTTTTGCTTCATCCACATACATGCATGCTGGTTATGAATACTGCTCACCCCCAACCGTATAACGTAACAACAATGTGACAGTTGCTATCGCTAATAATCGTGCTATCCCGTATCCTCTTATCATTACATATATATAAGCGAGAAAGGGATGCGCTATTTCTTGGTTGCTATAGCTATGAGATGTTTCTTACGTAATCAAGACGCCCTTTGGAAGGACATTGTAGAGGAGGACGGACCAATGAGCTCAATATCCTACTCATATATTGCATACTAGCTTCCGTCCGTGGCTTCGCACGCGTGGATTACAAACCCGTGCAGTTTGGCGCGGAACCCTAATTCTTATTCTAGAATAAAAGTAGCATAAGTTAATCCTTATAACATCAGCTATATGTCGGTGAAAGTCTTATCAAAATCGGTTCTGCCGTTTCGGAGATTAGCCGGATCAAACAGACAGACAGACAATCATTTTACAAATTGATTTTTTGTTACATTTACCGTATATACTTTCATATGCATCTAGTAAAAACCTGTTATTAACATAGCATAACATAGCATCACGCCTGTATTCCCCGAAGGGTTAGGCAGAGGTGTACTATTGTACACCCACATTTCGCCCATGCTGTTATTGAGTCCCATGTAATAGGGGGAGAGGCTATTGCCATCTATCGGGCACAGTCCCAGACTCCGTGCTGCTACTGAGAATTTCCATACAGAAAAACCCAATAACACTTTGCCTGACCCGGAAATCGAACCCGGGACCTCACGCTCAGCAGTCGCGCTTACGACCACTAGACCAATGAACAAGTCAAATTTATTATTTTGACATTACAAACAGTAACTTCAATTTATTTTTTGTTCATCGACCCTAGGAACAGGGAGGGAGGATAATGCTCGGTTCTACTCGTCTCTGCAAGGCACCCAATTCGTATTTTAATAAAATATCTCACGAAATCAACTGCATCTAATATTCCGCCCACCTGCAAAGAAACGCACAGAATGAAAGCTAATTGCCAGCCTTAAATAATCAGCTTTATCGTCCGCGTTCGAAGTACGAAGAGGAGGAAATGGCCACAACGTTATAAATCTTGACAAAAATATTGCTTCCCCAAATGAAATTTGTTGGAAAATTTGTTAATTCAATGGCAAATGAAATACTGGTTAAATTCATTTTTAAATCTGTGTTAGAGTGCGGAGTGAAATAAATTAGCGTATGAAAAATTTCAGTAGGAAATAAAAGAAAAATTTTAGTAGCACTAGGATTTCTCCTGTATCGTGGGTACAGTTTACAAACATACATGTCACATGCACAAACAACCAGACCCGAAACAACTATCTGTAGGTCATACAAATATTTGTTCCGTTCAGGGATCGAACCCGCGACACGTAGCGCAGAAAGCTAATATGTTTAGCCACTGCGCCAACCGTGTCGTCAATCAAACACGGTAATTACGATGAAGGTCGAAGAAAACTGGCACTTAGCAATATAATTGAAGTAAGTAGTATTCACATTTATTAATTAATGGATTGAAAACACACGTTGTATTTAGAACCCACTTCTGGCTGAACGATCTTCGAAAATATATCAATTTTCCATTATGATTAGGGGATGAAACAAAAACAGTAGCAGCTGTGTTCATCCTACGAAGGGTTATAGTACATTAAGGGTATGTCGAATTTATGAGAGTTACGTGAATTCATTAAATCAAATATAAAATTAAATAAAATGATAATAACAATGAAATATCCTACTATCCTAGTCCTAGTATATATATACGGGTTCGAACCCGTACATTTTTCCGGAATAAAAAGTAGCCTGTGTTATTCCAGACTATAATCTATCTTTATGCCAAATTTCATCTAGATCCGTTCAGCCGTTCTGGAGTGAAAGAGTAACAAAGATCCATTTATCCATCCATCCATCCTCACAAACTTTCGCATTTATAATATTAGTAGGATTAGTAGGATAGTAGGATTATAGAATCATTTTACTATTCCTGTAACTAACTCCAATAGCTCACATTAAATGTGAGCCTATAATCCATTAAGTACAATGCATCATTAAAATTATTTTTCATAGTTTACTTCTCTAGAGTATAATGTTCTTATAATTACGATTACATACGATTGAATTTGCAAGTGCAGATTCTTAAATCGAATATACAAAATACAGTAAAATATATATCAGTATTTGCCATACAGCGTGGCAACGCTGCCAGTCTTCTGGGCACACTGCCGGTTGACAGCGATGCGGAGGAGTATTTTGATGCGTAATATTTTTTATATTTTTTACTTTTCTAATCTGATTAGTGTGTAAATATGGTTTATGAAACTTAGAATTAATATTTTGATGTAACACCCGATTTAATGATTAAAAATTATAATCTGTGTCTATATACAAAATTCAATGTTTGTTTCTTCGTTCTTTTTTTATTTGCTGCCATACCGCAGTCTAATTACCGATGTAGCGACAGGCGTAGGTCGCGCGATAACTTCTGTCAAACGTCATTTTTGTGACGTATAATGTATTGACAGTGAGATTGATGTCGCGTGGCTGTCGCGTTGCTGTCGCTTTTTTACGTAATTAGGCTGCCGTTCATTGGATTGCGATAAAACTTTGTCAACTTATTGCTTGCACTTGCGCGAAGGTTATAGGCATAGTACAATTAACTTACAGTAGATGGCGTGTCGTACCGGCAAATGTATTTATTGAAAGAGCATTTCTGCAATTCCACAATTATTTTTGCTGTGACAGCAACGCGCCGGGTAGAGTAAGATTAAAGTAATTTTTTTTTTAGTTTTTTTGTACAAAAATTGTTTAAGGCCCCTCACTGGCTCTCCATATTTTTCTCATTCATATAAGAAAATGTTGCTTGAAATTTGTTACAGTGTTACAGTGTACCAGTCGCTGTAACAGTTGCAGCTAAATTCCACTTCTCATTACTGAATACCACGCGTTGCTATCAAGTTGAGTGAGCAGTAATGACACAAGTGATCTCAATAGCGTCATAAAGTTCAGATCTATGCGTGTATTCTATAGTTAGACGTGCAAATTAGACGACGCAGCCTGTCTAGTGCGCAAGCTCAAGACTATAATTTAGCTAAAAGTTTTCATACAAAATGCGTTAACGTTTTTACCCCACTAAACATGAGCTGATTTTGCTGATTTTTTTTATATCTTTTAGACACAAGTAAAAACTAGGTCGTCACGTTTTTGTTTCTTTGATATTATTTATACAATAGATTGAGAAATAATTAACCATCAAAATGCGTTTTTTAACTAAAAATCTTCATTGTACTTATCTCGTTGTAATCATTAAATTTTTATATTCATTAAATCTGACAAAACGATAGACCAAAATCAAGTTAATTCATTAAGATGTCGATGTAAGAAACGTTAACGCCCAAACACCTACATATTTTGCACGTATTTACATTATATACCTACATATTTCAAGACAATTTTCTTAGAAGCCGAAACGATAATAAACGATACTCTTACTCTGTGTGAATTGAGTGATATAACATGGCAATATGTCTTATTTTTGTTTGTGCAATCTTTGTAATGTTGTTGATAAATACAGATCATTGCGGAATAAGGTTTTTATTAATTACTAGAGACCCGCCTGGGCTTCGCACGTGTAATTTACTGATGAAGAAAAATGAGGATTGCGGTCAGCAAATGGCAAATTACAAAAGCCCAATAACATTTTGCCCGACCCGGGAATTGAACCCAGGTCTTCGCCTGCAGCAGTCGTAAGACGACCACTAGGTTAATGAGACAATTCATAATTATAATTTCAAGTTAAATTCGTTTCATACTTTAATTAAAACGTCAAAAACTCACGAGTGTTATTTACATGGGTATATTTTAAATAAAACCACGTAATTCAACTTTAATACTTCAACAAAACAAACAAAAAACAACTTCAACATTAACATCCCACTCGAATTTGTATATGACGACGAAAACCTTTAATCAACAAAAATGTCGCATAACCGTCACATTACCGTCATATAACCGTCATATAACCGTCGTATAACCGTCGTATAAACGTCGTATTAATTGTGTGGTAGGGCTAATGGGTGGCAAGGCCGGTGTCCTTTGCTGGGACGTTACTATAATCTGTCATTGAGATGTACTGGTCGCATATAATTTGGGGCGGGTGAAGGGTGAGGGGGGGGGGGTGCAAGGTACAGGATACCTAACTAGATTTTAGGATTCGAAATTGTATTATTGCGACATTAGTTTGATGGTCGCAAGAGCGACTGCTAATCTTGAGATCCTAGTTTCGATGCCGTGGTCGGGTAAAGTGTTATTGGGTTACTTCTGTATGGGCATGCATACAGCACGGAGTTTGGAACTGTGCCTAGTTGACGGCAATAGGCTCGCCCCTCGCTATTTAATATTAATAACGGCATTGGTGGAAATATGTGTACCATAGTAATCCACTGCTTAACCCTTTGGGGAATATAGGCGTGATGTTATATTATCATAATTATGTTTAATTATAATGTTCGCAAGATGGAAAATAATCTCTGAAGCAGTCAGATCTCAGTCGGGATAAGCTCGTAGGTAGGATCTCTTGTTGAGCGAGGGTGCATGAGGGGGTGGCCTCTTTAGAGTCATCCCCTCCGGGAAGTGCCTTTCAGCATGGCATCGTGATGGGCTTCGGTGCGGTCTTCTAAGAGTTCCCGAGGCCCACCATATTGTGTCGAGGCGGACCACCGTGGTGAGTTTAGCTGGTAGGAGTCCGGCACACCCCGGCCTCCCCAGGCGGAGGATAGCCCATGACGGGTTCTCACGAAGCTAATAAAGAAAAGGATCTCTTGTTGAACGGTTGCGACAACTTAACCAATGAGGTTGTTTCGCAGTTTTTGTACGGTCAGAAAAGTTGTTTAACACTGTAAGATTATAATATGAATATTCATAGTTTTTTTTTTTTTGGGCTACTGACACCCGCAGCCTAATTATGTAAAAAAGCGACAGCAACGCGACAGCCACGCGACAGCAATCTCACTGTCAGTCAATACATTATATGTCACAAAAATGACGTTTGACAGAAGTTATCGCGCGTTCTACGCCTGTCGCGACATCAGTAATTAGGCTGCCGGCCATCTACTTAACGTGCTTTCCAAGGCATTTTCTCGATATGTGAAAAATGGTTACCCATCCACGGAGTGACCGCGTCAAGCTCTGCTTTACCTCGGATCGACCGATCTGCGCGGTAGCTATGTAACCTCTCTCCTAGTTCAGATAATATCATTTGAAATTCAGCCAAGTTCGGTTTCACAGGCGTTCACTGGGTTTAATCCAAAAAGTTTCTGATGAAATTTAATTTGATTCAGGCAAGTTAAATGGCCGCATTTTAAGTGTCATGCAACGCAGAATTATGACTGTTAATAGCCTGTTTTGGGTATTTCATGGGTTAATTTGGGATATTTTGTTAATTAAATTTAGTTGGGCACCTACTTTTATTTTGTTTATAGCTGTTACGTTTGATATGGATTTAAAACGCTATAGCAACTCTGTCAGTAATTGATTATCATTTATGACCTGTTTATGAGTTCTATATACATATGTTATTTGGTAAAGGTATTTGTACAATAAAAAAATAAAAAAAATGTTTATTTCTTCAACTTATGCAAATTACAACTATATGACACTTGGAATCACCTTTTAAGCAAAGATTTGCTTGTATTAGGTTGATTCGCTCTTCCAGTTTACGGTAGCTAGTACATAAAGATGAGAAATAAGAGACAACTAAAAGTAAAAGATAAAACAATGGGAATATAAATATAATAAAGAAGGAGAGAGCACAGGTTATATGATTGTATGTGCGTGCGTGCGTGCGTGCGTGCGTGCGTGCGTGCGTGCGTGCGTGCGTGTGTGTGTGTGTGTGTGTGTGTTTGTGTGTACGTGTGTGTGTGTGTGGCTAGGAATGTGAGTGAAGTTCCAACCATTCAGATAGTGTCTTTTTGCAATCGTGGTAAGTCAGGTGATATACGTGTAGTTCTTTGTCTAGAATATTGTAAATGCGAGATGACAGTTTAGAGTATTGTCTTGTGGCAAATGTAGTATTGACTGTGGGTTCCGGAGCAGCTTTCTTTTTCCTTCTAGTTTGAATACTAGAAGGGTTGAAGGGGAGAGATTTATGTTTTTTCAAAGAGGTTTGAAGGCACAATAGTACATAATTTTATTAACAATACATACTTTGACAATTTATTCGTGTTTGAATTTATAGAAATACTACCTTCCGCCCGCGGCTTCGCCTGCGTGGTTTACGAACCCGTATTTTTCCGGGATAAAAAGTAGCCTATGTGCTATTCCAGACTATAACTTATCTAGATGTGCCAAATTTCAAAAAAACACTCAGGAGCCTGCGACCACTAGACCACTGAAGCAGTAATACGATATTTATATTTTATTTTTTATTTGTTAGAGGCACCAGCGGCATCGACATAGACCTAAGGAGGGTGGACATCGACCAGTGCCCCATCAGGTCTGGCTCCACCCAGCTCAACATCTTCGCAGGAACGGATAAATGCAAGAAGAAGACCACTGAGGTGAGTATATTTATTACTAGCTGTTGCCTATAACTGTCTGCGTGTATTTTGTTTTCTGAATCTCGACAACAGCACCATCATCCAAGTCCAACTATAGCTAATAACCCCATAAGTACAAAACAAAAAATCATCAAAAATCAATCAAGCCTTTTAGGTGGACAAGAATAACGAACACACGTTCACCGGAATTTTATTCATTATATAAATACTAGCTGTTACCCACGATTTCTTCTGAGTTTCATCATCATCATCATCAGCCAAAAGACGTCCACTACTGAACGATGGCCTTCCCAATAGGGGGGGGGGGGGGGGTTGTCATCATCCCCACGCTTGGCAGGCTTGGGGATCGCAGTGGCTCACCGATTAGTGAGAGGATGCTGCTGCCCTTCCTCCGGTGTCTGGCCGCAGTTTTAAGACGTACCCGGGTCTATCTAATCTGAGTGTATTTTGTACTATTTATTATCTAATTAGGGTTTTGCTGCAATAGTAAAAATAGTCTATGTCCTTCTCTAGGTCCCAGGCTACCCCTATGTAAACATGATGATCACTTCAGTGGTTTATTCGTAATGAGGTAACAAACAAACCGACAGTAACGTGTACTTGCGCATTTACTTGTGGATTATTTATTAGCCTACGGTATTTCACTGCACTCTTTCAATTTGTCTTTGTCTGCTGCTATTAGAGACCAATCGTTTGAATGAGAGTCTAGCTTTGAGACTAGTTTTGACTTTGCTCTACTATAAACTTGAGATGGTACGGTTTGTGCAGTGGTGAAGCGATCGACTGGTGCGTTACGTGTTCTGGGTTCGATTCCAGCACGGAACAGATGTTTGTATGACCTATAGAAGTTGTTCCGTGTCTGGGTATTTGTGTTTATAAACGCACCCACGATACAGGAATTATTCCAATGTTTCAAAAATCTTATAAGGGGCCACATCATGTAATTACTTACGACTAAAGATCTTAATAGGTAGGCTTACCTGAAAACCGCCATTTAATTAACAATAATACGGTGTTACAATAATAAAAATACTAATAAAACTTTAGTTGCTTGTAATATGTTCAAAATCTGACACTTTACTGAGAATATTATGTTTGTATTGTCGTCAGCTATTAAATTTTATAAGGTTCTACTGAGGACGCCATTTGAAATATAAAATGGCGGGTGCGTTGAAATCTATGTTCCTAGTATTCAATTTACAACGAAATTTATTTGTTACACTTGTTGTTTATTTAAGGGCAAGGCACATTATTAAATTCAGGACTGATATACATAGACTTATGGTCGTAAACGCGACTGCTGAGATCTTGGGCTCGATTCCCGGGTCGGCGGGTGTTATTGGGCTTTGTTTGCCTATTAAATGAAACTTGGTAATAGTATCGGTGAAATGGGTGCACAAGTAAATAGTACACCTCTGTCCCACCCTTCAGGGATACAGGCATGTTTTAATTTCATTGACTCAATGAGATCCCTTTTGATAGTGGATCTTCAAAGGAGACAAAAATTAATTACATAGGATCGATATTATATGTTACTAATTTGAGAAGCTGAAATTATTGCTAACGAGACAGTCAATGACCTATTGAAATACGGAAAAAAGAGATAGAACTTGTAAAATTAACATTAAAAGTGTCTCACTAACGTTAGGTCCTGGGTTCGATTCCTGGGTTGGGCAAAGTATTATTGGGTTTTTCTGTATGGAAATTCTCAGTGGCAGCAAGGAATCTGGAACTGTGCCCCGTAGATGGCAATAGGCTCGCCTTCTATTACATGGGACTCAACAGCATCGGTGAAAAGTGGGTGCACAATAGTACACCCCTGCCCCCTCACCCTTTGGGGAATATAGGCGTGTTGCTTTTTAATTTTTTTTAATTTACGTAAGTACATCGATCCCAAAAGTTATGCGAGGACAATAGCCTGGCATGTCCTAAAACAAAGTATAAAACAAACTTGATTACAAAATTAATGAGAAATTTTTGATAAAATTGCTGTGGCAGCTCCACCTTCCTTCGGTACGAGGGTCGCAGAAGACCAGAAGTGTCTGAACTATGTCAGCTAAATCGTTCAACTTTGGGGTCTCGTGAAAGCAAAGTTACTCGCGGTTTGAACCAGAAGTTACCATTATTTTGGGTCTTGTTAACGATTCTGTTGTATGGAAAATTTTGGGGTAGCTGCAAAATGTTGATTGGATTATTATTTTCGATTTTATTGGAATACTGGTTGTGCCTGGGGCTTTGTCTGCGTGGATTGTGATCGTGAAATTTCCTATACGTTACGTTATTATTGGCATTTATTATTATAATGTACTCCTGACCGAATTTCGGTTACGGCGGCCAATCTCACCGGAGATTAGCCAAATACGCAGGAGATATTATACAGCTCAAGTGTGTGCGCAAATACAGGTGCACTTTCTATTCCTACACTCTCATAGTCCGAGAGGACGGCAATCGGACACGACCGGAGAGATCATCATGGCGCAGGACCAACGTACTTTCTGAGACACGGTGTGTATTCACATACACAAAGAACCAGACCCGAAACAACTATCTGTAGATCATACAAATATTAGTTTCGTGCGGAAATCGAACCCGCGACACGTAGCGCAGCACTTATAAATAGGTACTCCATGAAGATCAATTTTATTATTCATCACCCTCTATTTTTCGGGCTTACTTTATAGTGACGAAGCTTCTTCTAAAGTGGAAACAGACATAATCAATAGTACTTACACCAATCTTCATGACAAATTCTTCAAGTTAGACACCTGATGGACCCATGTTACGACGGTTATTTACTTCTAATGTGACAGTTAAAACGATACGTGTTGGCTTTCTCAGAACATTTGAATTTATTATTCATTGCCGTAGATACTTTTTCTTCGTCCTTTTTGGAAATTGAACTGTGATCATAATAAATCATCGATTTTTTTTATTGACACGTAATAAAATTACTCATTACTCGACATTCGTTGTCCTATTTAAAAAACCACATTCATTTTTTCCCGAATTTTCCAATTTTTCGAGTAACTTTTCCAGATTTTCTTTTCTTACAAACCTTATTCGGAAATTAAATGATTTATTTTACAATTAAGATTTTTCAATCACTTTTACATGTCATTTTTTTATATACTAGATGGCGCCGGCATTTCCTTTCACCACCTCTGACTTCTGAGAAGAAACGCCGAAAAAAACTCAGTAGTCAGGGTCTATTTTAAAGTCCAGACAAAATCGTAGCTTTATGTGAGAATAATGTAGGATATTATCAGCTATTACGAAAATTAAAAAATATTGCCAAATCAGTGCAGTCGTTCTCAAGTGATGTGCAGACATTTCTGGGGTTTAGCACCATCTTTACCATTATTTTGATAAAAAGACTTGTGACAACCATCTTTCTGTACTAGTCCCGCGTGCATTATGACTCCATGCCATAATCTACCTTCGTCGAACTTATCTCCGAGAGAGTAGATTTCTTCATTCAGGGGGGAAGACCTGACCTGACTCCCAGTAGTGGAACATTAATAGGTTGAGATTGATTTCTCGACTTAGGAAAGGCTTCTGAATTATCTTTCTAAAGCCACAATTATTGAACAACCATTATTTCTTATAATAATAGACAATAGAAGCTCGCCAAGACACGGATATGTTTTGGATTTACCTGGATTTTCAGCTCGTTTTGATTGACCGTTATGACTAATGAAAGCATTGTATTGGTGGAAGAAAATATTTTGTATCACTACATATTATAAAACATAGTAATTTTTATGCGGTTTTCACCAATAGACAACGTAATTCATGAGGAAGGTTTAGGTGTATAATTCTTTAAGGTTTTGTGTAAATTGGCCGAAATATGACGATGATAGTTGAATATGTCGGAAAAATTCATACCAACTGGGAGCTTTACTGGCGTTTGCTGAATAATTGCTCGACGTAAGAAAATGAAGGCGTATATACTCTACTACCTGTGCGAAGCCGGGACGGGTCGCTAGTATTTTTATAAATTTACTTGACTTATTTGCTTATTATTATCATTAGATACGGAGTGACTGCCTGTGCGGAGTGAGTGACTGCCTGAGTGGCCGCATGCGTGACTGCTAGGCGTGAGGTCTTCGGTTCGACTCCCGGGTCGGGCAGTGTTATCAGGTTTTTCTGTATGGAAATTGTCAGTAGCAGCACGGTGTCTGGAACTGTGCCCGGTACATGGCAATAGACTCGCCCCTATTACATGGGATCGAGGAAATGTAGGTGTATAATCGAATACCTCTGCCTAACCCTTCGGGGAATACAGGCGTGTTACGCATACGGAGTGTTATTATAACTTATTCACCTTATTCGATAATACCCTAAAATTCTTTCCCTAACCCCTGATTACACAAACAAAATAATCCTAACCCTCAAATTTCATACAGAGTGGAAAAAAGGGACACAAAGTTTTCTACTTTTCTAGTTCATATTTAGGTTGCTAGAGACCCTCATAATACAATTTCTGAATCAAAATATCAGCAGAAATGTTCTGTTTCTAAAAGATAACTCAAACATATTTACATTTGGGACCGTCCGCTTGTTAGTAAGGCGACAGGTCGGGATTGAATCATTCTTTTATCTGTTTTAGTTAGTACAGATTGGGACCCAAATGTGCTTGTTTAGGACAAGTATAGTTATTAGGATGATATATGGTAGTTGTTGGCTAATATTAAGTTCCCCGCCAAGTGATGCAAAGTAAATACAATAAAATCAGACAAAATAAAATCTAGCTGGCCGCCGGTCGATTGCTGTCTAAATGATTTAATTATGTTTTTATTTTAAGTGAAATTAAGCGGATTTATTAGAAGGTGGTACACTATAAGGATTCCATTTCAATTTTCCTGGTTTCCAGAAAAAGAAACTGACCTTAAAAGACTTTGAACGGCAAGTTTTGTTCCAAATTTGGCTCACCTATTACATAGAACATTACTTATATCAATAAGAAATACCGATTCATCGTTAATATTTAAAGTTTTCGTTATCATCAAGTTATTACAGGAGGCTTGTTTCCCAACAGTGGGAACATGGTGGCACGTACTGAGACATTCTCCCTAAAAGAGGGATTAAGGCGTAATCCCCACGCAGGCTTTCATGAGGCTAAGTGGATGTCATAGTTATCGAGTTTTCGTTTTGAAGGACATGTTCTTCCCGGATGAAAGCTTTCTTTCACGGTTCGAATTTGTTTTCTTTAAGGCGAAGATTATTAGGCTATGAATACAAGTCTGGAGCGCAAACAAAACAGAAACACATCAATACTGCGTCCGTCTGAACGTTTGCTGACCAAACAAGAGCATTGTGTCCGTTTGTGCATACGCCGACGTTCCGAAGTGCTCGCTAGAGACCAAGATCAAACATGTCATAAATAGGATTGAAGATATTGTGTTTCTTGTTCGAATGGGCGTTGCTAGTGCTCGGTTTTGGGGACTGGAGAGCTTTGTTGGAATTTATAATGAATTGCCTTTGTGTTGGGTTCTTGCTTCTTCTATCGTGGATATGTTCAACATTTTTTTTTTTAAGAACTTATTTGTGTTCTTGCATAATGAAATGATGGACATTTTTTTTGAAGGTTAGCCCCAATCTTTTAAAATGACGTCCATAATGGAAGGTTGGGCGATCTCGCCAAAAAAATTGTTTATCGGCTTTTTAACAGGATCATTTAACTATCAATAATGCATTCTATAAGCATATTAAATTAATAAATTATAATAAAATAAGAATGATAATATCATGAAGTAGGCACATCACTATTAACGTGTGGCTTAAATTATGTAAGTACTTAATCAATTTGCCACTTTTTCACAACACAAACATAATACAATTTCCTAAAACTAATTACAATATGCGCTTTACTTTTTAACATTAAACCGCATTGGAAACTGATTTGGCATCAAATGCCGTATGCGACTTCTTACATCGCCGCTGAATTTAGGGCACACTTAAACAAGTCTAAAGTACAAATCAACAAAATTCAAAACGGAAAACTAACTTCTACATGTAATTTATTGGAGTTGATAGCAAACTAGATTCTATAAATTTCCCTCAAAAGTCGCTAGCCCGATTTGAAATTTTTCATGGTTTTCACCTTGAATACATTTCGACGTATATGCAACACAACTGGTAGCGGTACATTGGACGTCATCCAAAAGGCCGAAACTTTTTGAAATAGTAATAAGTCACAGTTTAAGACTGCACCTGATAAGAAAAGTGCTGAGTTTCATTTCTAAAAACTATTTTGTTTTTACTTCGCCTGTAGTTTGTGCATAAATTTTTGTTTTGAAGTGTTTTCGAACCGCTGAAGCGGTATCATGAGTTATTGTTGTTTGTAAAGAAGTTTATTTTGCATTAATATTTTGTTCATTGAAATACTGTAATGTAAAATAGCATCACGCTTTCCTCGAAGGGCTAGGCGGAGGTATAGATCCTATTGAACACTTCACAGATGTCGTTATTCAGAACCAAAGTATTCTTACCATCTACTAGGCGAAATTCTAAATTTCGGGCTTGCTTCTGAAATTTTCTGATATTCGACGGCACGGTTGACGCAACAGTTGAGAGATCATGCTGCGCTACGTGCTGCGGATTCGGTTCCCCCACGAAACAAATATTTGTATGATCTACTCATAGTTGTTTCGGGTCTGGGTCTTTGTGGATGTGAATATGTGTTTGTAAACGCACCCACGATACAGGAATTATTCCTAATGTAGGGAAATAATTAGGAACAAAAAAAAAAGAACAACACTGCCCGGCTCGAGGATTGAATCCAGGACCTTAAAATCCAAAAGGCCCTATTAAGACAGCAATGGTAGTATGTAAAGTATAAATACCTAAAGGACCTAAATAATAACATAGAACATTAGTGTTCCTTGGCGTTCTCTACACCTTCGTACGAGCACTGGTGATAGGCACAGGGGTTTTCAGAATGAGAAGAGTAATGGTATGGAGCAACTACGTATGGTGTTCCTCCATTGAAAAGGGAGCATCCTCCGACCAGGCAAGGTGGTTAGCCTGGCGGGCCGAAGCCCGACGGTTGATGTCGGACATTCGTATGTGTTAGAATCGTTGTAAACTCTTATAGTGCGATTCAGGGTATTCTGTTGTCGTTTCATTCCGATAGATGGCGCTTTACTTTTTGCTGTTGCGACGATAGTCGGTACAATGGTATATTTCACCACGCTGGCCTGGTGCTTTAACAAAGTTGGCGGATTTAACACACAATAACTCAGAGGTGGGGTACGGAATGAATTTAAACCTTACTGCATCGAAATAGAGTATTCAATTGTTTTGCCATCTCGTAGCTTGTAAGACCTGTATATCCTGCTAAAGATGGCATATTCTTGAATGAGGTTCACGAAAATATTCTCTGGTAACAGGCAATGAATCTCCATAGATATTTGTGGAGGATTATGAAAACCTTTATTCCTTTAGAATATATGAAGATTTTTAACCACCGAATTTTATTTACTGTTTCAAAGTAAATCAATCATCAATTCGTTTTAGAAATATTCGTTCTTATAAATAACATGAAAGACCTTATTTGATATTTTTTCACTTTATTCGCTCGTTTTTTTTTTATGTATTGACCTTTAATCCGCTCTCCTGTAATTATTCCGTATTCCTTTAGAAATTCGACATCAAAAAAAATTTCTATAGAAATATTTTTTTCGCATTTTTTGTTATATTTTCCTCAAAAAGAATAAGTGATTCAGATCGATGTTATTTACTTTGCCATTACTTACCACTGACTTAAATCTCTTTACCACAGCTGACTCAAGACAACTTCAAAGTTTGCGTCTCCGCGACTCCTCAAAATAGAACAAACCATTCCATGCCACTTAGAAACAAAAAACGAGTTATTTTCATAAGCAGATTACCTCACCTTAAAACAAAAGTTTCCAACAAACTTAACAGCTACATTTCTGCCTACACAACCGTGAGAAAATACACATACACATTACATTGTTTTCGTGTAATCCTTTACACGTGTTAACAGAATAATGTGAATTAAATCCTTCTTCCAGAACCTTACCTTTCCAAAAATAGACAGTATTGTAACGATTTTAGTTAGAAGTTTGTTATACAACATGATGACAACAAAACGATAACAACGTACACAAAAAAATATATATATATATATTAAAGCGTATTTTTAACTTTAACAATTTGTACGAGATCTGAGGCAAATTCACTGAATCAATTACCTAGACGGACCTTAATATTTTGAAGTTGTATCAGGTTTATATAATATCAATTTGACGGCACGGTTGGCGCAGTGGTTGAGGGATCCACTGCTGAGCTACGTGTCGCGGGTTCGATTCTCGCACAGAACAAATATTTGTATGATTTACAGTTAGTTGTTTCGAGTCTGGGTCTTTGTGTATGTGAATACACACCGTGCCTCGGAAAGCACGTAAAGCCGTTGGTTCTGCGCCTGATCTCGCTCCGGTCGTGTCGGATTGCCGTCCCATCGGACTATGAGAGTGAAGGAATAGAGAGAGCACCTGTGTTTGCACACACACTTGTACTCTATAATATCTCCTGTGTAGCTGGCTAATCTCCGGTGAGATTGGCCGCCGTGACCGAAATCGATCAGTACATTTATCAATTAACACAATCCACCGTTTGACATAGTGTTCTCCCAAGTACCACTATGTCACTAGTCCAAGACGACACGGTTGGCGCAGTGGTTAAGTAATTAGCTTTCTGCGCTATGTGTCGCGGGTTCGATCCCCGCACGGAACAAACATTTGTTTGATCTACAGATAGTTGTTGTGTGTGCATGTGAAATGTATGTTTGTAAACTGTACCCACGATACAGGAGAAATCCAAGTGCGGGGCAAGGTTTTTTAAAAGAAAAGAAAAAAAATAACAAGAAGAAAGTACCACCACAACACACAGTGACAACTTCCGTCAATTAAGTTAATATTTGGGTGCTTAAATTTGACTTTAGTATACAACATTTACTTCCTCTGGGCCTCCAAGGAAACTACTAAACCAATATTGTACGAACTAACCAAGATTTAGAGCAAGCTTGCCGAAGCTAAATTTCATCTATGCTGTTTATATAATATACACAGGTTCCAATATACAAACAAATTTCGATAGTGGTACCTACGTATATCTAAATATTGTAGCAACACATTGGCATTTCCCTGAAGCTGTAATTTCGCTGGAGTATCGGGAACTATTGGAATAGCTTCGCGATTAATTTTAACGCACGGAACTTGTGTAATCTGCGACGAAGGAGGAGGAATATATCGAAGGTAAAGCAGTGGTGGCCTAGCTGTTGAACGTTGCCTTCCATGTCGGAAGGTCGGAGATCTGACATGCAGTCTAATTTTACCGATGTTTCAATCAGTCTGCGACAGGCGTAGATCGCGCGATAGCTGCTGTCAAACGTCATTTTTGTGTCATATATGTATTGGCTGACAGTAAAGCTGCTGTCGCGTTGCTGTCTATTGCCATGGCTATTTTTAAGTTATTAGGCTTGCCGGCCCAAACTTCTTACCGTACGAATTAATGCGCAGATCAAAATCTGATTACCACATGCGTGAAGGAAAACAAACACACAATGAGAAGGCTCTATAAATTTTCGATGGTATTTGTAGTCCGCTAGATCCAATCTGCACAAGGTGTGGAAGACTTAGGTACCCTTCTCATTCAGAGAAGAGGCCATGCCCAGCAGAAGGTAAGTAATGAGCCAGATTTATATTCTTATATATTTATTAAGTGTTTTATATAATACGGGCGGCAGTAAGCGTTAAATTGATAAATTGCCTCGAATTTTCATCTAAAACATAAACATTTAACACAGGATTAAAATGAGGTTGGCTGTGTGAAGTCTACCACCCGTCTTCTGTCTAGTGCGGTTAAGCATAATTGTAGGCAATCTTGAAGCGGGACACATGGTGAATGCCGTGGTCTTGTGTTTGCGTTTTCAAACTATTCAAAGATTAAATCACCTATATCTTCTGTGGTGCCATACAGCTCTCCCAAGGCAATTGCTCATATCTTGGTGGACAGATTAGGCAGACAGCAAGGCTTGTAACAAGGCACTTTGTTAAGTACAACTAAGGTAGTACATATCGCCAATCGAAGAGGCTCTTTCTGGGCAACATATGAAACATGTGACAAGAAAATTTTCGCCACAATTTTTTTTTGTTGGCCTGAAATCCGAATGACAATTATATGCTGTATTATACGTAAATAATACCTGCTAGCTATCAGAGAAGAAATATTTTTCATACAAATTTTCAACCCCATAGTGGTAGAATTTTAGCGGGTGGCTACTTCATAATATAAGGAACCTACTTGCCAATTTCAAGTTTATAGAGTTTATAGTTCCTGAGTTTTTATGATTAGTCAGTGAGCGAGTGGTTTGTCCCTTATAACATAAATCAAATTTTATTTCAATAAGAAAATATGAGCTCTGATTCAATCTCTTCTCGTTGTAGTTGCGCAAGTATATCACTATTAGTTAGCGGTCGAAGAGTCATTTTTATTCAAAAAAGTGAATCGTCGCGGGACGCCTGGAAGATGTGAAACATTGAAATTATTTTATACAGTTAATTAATATGCATAAAAGCATAGTTTATTAAAGGAAATAAATATGGCAAAATAAAAAATACAGGTTTATTTTAAAGAAAAAAAAATATTTATTTAAAAAAAATATTTAATATCACAAATGCCAAATTTATTTTCTTTAAAATAAACCTCCTTTCATGCATATTTTATATTTTTGTTTCTTACTATCATATAGTGAAAGAAAGAAAGAAAGAAAGAAAATAATTTATTTTTGACCACACACACAAAAAAAAAAATACAAAAATAGAAATAATTATAAAAAAAAAAACAAAAATAACAATAACACTAAAAACATACAAACTAACTAAGGTCAAAAATAGGTCCCCAACTCAGCATGATGCTGCTGCTGGATAGCTGCAGCGCTGATTTTCAGTTGGGGCCTGTACTATATTAAAAAAAAATAAAAAAATAAAAATTAAAATAAAATCTAAAACCAAAACTATAGACTATAGACTATGGACTATGGACTAGTGCTACAATAAAACTCGGTCCTACCGGCCGCATTAGATGTTTCACATCAAAAACACAAACAAACCTAATTTGATAGTTGATATTTCAAAACATAATATAATAAATAAAACGACGACAGATGCCTGGCGAGCTTACGACGTCTGCGCCGCGACTAAAACAAATGCGATCTATGCGCTCCAGGGGGCGCGGGTGGCGGAACTAATCTCTTTATTTCTTGCACAGTGAAACAATGACAGGGTATTAGGGATGGGAAATGCATATGACAAGAAATAACGATATTAGGAACGAAAATATACCGAGTGCGGTCGATTCGACGCCGCGCGACCGCTTGAAGGTTAATATGATTTCTTTATCAAGGTAATCTACATTCTTCTCGACGACAGTTACTTAACTAAATATACGCTACAAAGAACTCTTGTTTTAATATTCTTCGCTTGCCACTATGATTGAGGTACTATCGTGTTTACAATTGGTTGGCGAAACGCGTTGCCGCAAAGATTTCTGGAGTTGGCGTAGATTTTCGCCGCCTTTTTATATACTACTGTTTATTGCTTTTCTTTGATGGTCTCATAGGCTAATGGATTAGGCTAATACTAAAATACGTTTCTAGTAGTCGGAGAAATTGTTTGTGTACAGAAAAGTGTTGGTCTGATTATACGCTAAAGCGTAAGTGTAGGTCCTGCGATAAACAGAAACTCATGAAATCGGATATATTTTTTGAGATTAGGTTGTGTTTCTTGACAGATACGGCGATATATTTTATTAAATAAAGTGGATTATACATAGACACTATTATTGGCATTGAAATGACCTCTATCTTATACATGTGTAGATAAATAGATTACTTATTATTATTATTTTTTTAAACTTTGCCCCACACTATTAATAATTCGTGTTGGGTGCGTTTACAAACACATATATTCACATACACATACACCACCATTATACTATAGTAGTCTGCGTCTATAAGAGGGGCTCACAGTTACATAGCTACCGCGCTGATTGGTTGATCTGCGAGGTTAAGCAGCGCTTGCCGCAGTCAGTCCTTAGATGGGTGACCGTTTTTCACACATAGTTAGACAACTAGTTTAACCTTAGAATATTAGTGTCTATCAATAATTGGGTGGCGAAGTTCAGATGGTAATTGCCGTGTAAAATACTGATATTCAGCCGCAACCGGATAGATTGGAAGCCGTCCCCAATGTAGTCGGGAAAAGGCTAGGCAGATGACTATTGTACAAATACCTTTACCAAATAACCTACATAGAACCCAAAAACAGGTACTAAATCACGAATGAATGACATCCGGGATCAAGTTAATATGTTATGAAAGGCACTCAGGCTGTCTCGATGTGTGAAGAACGGTCATCCACCCAAGGATTGCAAGCTCTGCTAAACCTCTCATATCGACTGACCTGCCGCAGTAGCTATGTAGCCATCATTAAACGATCACCTCATTAAACGAATACTATTAAAATTATATAGGATATTATGTTTGTTTTGCCATAACATGACGTATATGTCTGCCATATAGCAACACCACGGTTTACGGTTATGGTCTATATAAAACGAGATAGGTATAAAATGATTTTCGGTGTTTTTTGTGTCACTAGGAGTAACCAGGCTGTCGACCCAGGACCAACTGGTATTCAATATTTTATACTAAATCGATACAAGCGATTTTACATGTAACATCACGGCTATATTTCCCGAAAGGTCAGGCAAAGGAGTGGGTATTGTCGTACAAACATATTTTGTTGGCTATTGCCATTCCGGGTACGTCTTAAAACTGCGGCCATACACCGGAGGATGGGCAGCAGCGTCCTCTCACTAATCGGTGAGCTACTGCGATCCCCAAGCCGCCTGCCAAGTGTGGGGATTATGGCAATCCCCCCCCCCCTTGGGGAAGGCCTTCGTTCAGCAGTGGACGTCTTCTGGCTGATGATGATGATGAAGCACAGTTCCGAACTTCGCAGTAAAATTTTGCCTGACCTGGGAATCGAACCCAAGATCAGCGATGTTATTTATATTTATGGTATCGGATACAAGATAAATCTAGCAGTCATATTTAAGAAAGCCTGTTCATAATCTAAGAAAGCATGACTGCCTATGATGTTATGGAGGAACGAGGTATAGTGTTCCTCCATTGGTGAGGGAGGATCCTCCGACCAGGCAAGGTGGTTAGCCTGGCGGGCCGAAGCCCGACGATTATTGTCGGACATTCGTATGTGTTAGAATCATTGTAAACTTTCATATTGCGATTCAGGGTTTGTTGTTGTAGCTTCAGTCCGATAGATGGCGCTTTACACTACAGTGTTTAGTAAATAAATAACTACATGAAATAAATGAGTGCTTTACTAAAGTATTATGTAATAGACTGCTTCATTGGTCTATTGGTCGCAATCGCGACTGCTGAGCGTGAAGTCCTGGGTTCGATTCCCAGTTCGGGCAAAGTGTTATTGGGATTTTCTGTATGGAAATTCTCAGCAGCACGCCGGGGTCTGGAACTGTGCCCGGCATTGTCAAAAGTCTTCTTATAAAACCCGAGACCAACTGCTTAACATGCTTTCCGACGCACGAAGGGGTCTCGATGTGTGGAAAATAGTGACCGGTCTCGCCGATCGACAGATCTGCGCAGTAGAGAAGAATCACAAACACACGCACACCGGAGTTTTATATATAAAGATAAATTGTCGTATCTTGTGTGTAACCTGGTTATACCTGTCAGCGTCTTCTTGTAAGAATACAATGGTCGCCACTCCAGCGCTGGGTTCATCCTCCCCGCACCTCGCGGACGTCATCTGCACCCTCACTGTGTTGACATAGTGTAGCTCCAAGCCCCTCGCTCCCCTTATCGTGAGTGCATTTACAGACAGAAATATTCACATGCACTATCTCGCATAGCAGTCCAACCACTGCGCCAACAGACCCGTTTATTTGGATATGGCAAAAAACCAAAATAAAATATTAACCCATTCCTTCCCAAGCATCGAAAACATTGGAATTTTTTATTCAAATCTTTAAATCTCTTAATACAAATCAAGAAAAATTAATTTAGACGTGTTCCCAGTGTCATATTTATAGTACGACTCATTTTGAAGGTATACAATTTGTTTTCAAAATCTATTTTTTTAATAATTATATATTTGAAAAAGGTCATAGAATTGTTTTTATGTACTTTGAAGTAATTAGTTTCTTATTTTTATACGATACATAAAATAGAAAATAATGCTCTTCTTAACGCAAAAAAAGTGATCAACTTTAAATAATATATTAAAAGGACATAAATATGTTTCACTGCCAAATAAAAAATATTTTAATAGAAAAATAGTTTGTAAATACAAATTTTATTAGAAACAATAGTTTTTTTAAATTAATCTGTTGAAAATAAATATCAAATTTAGTGTCCTAAAAATATGACAGCGGGAAAAAATGGGTTAATTTACGAAACAACTAATCCCTTACCCACATCATACAAGGTTAATACTTTCCAATAGGCGTTTCCATCTCTCCCAACTGACCTCTCAGCACTCATTTGGACCCTCAATATATGGACGATAAAAGTTGACCATTACAAAAATAAACCCACTACCACACACAAGAGAACGAATAACCGTCAAAACACATTGAGTTGGCAATAAAAAGAAAGAAAAATTAATCGTAACAAATACACGACGTATTTTTGTTACAAACTTTTACATGGGTTTTACGATATATGCTTGCATGTAGGCACTTACATTTACAGTATACTCGAGGCAGTTGGCGTAAAAATACCAAACTTAAGAGTATCGTTTAGCTGCTTCTGAAAAATTGGCTTGAAAAACGCGCAAATAGGTGTTTGGGCGTTAACGTTTCTTATATCTAAATTTTAAGGAATTAATTTGATTTTGATGTCTATCGTTTTGTCAGATTATAAACTAGGTCGACACGTTTAGTTTTTTCAAAATTTGGATTAATTTAATAATTATCACAAGATAAGTATAAAGAAGATTTTTAGTTAAAAAACCGCATTTTGATGGTAAATTATTTCTTAATCTATAAACAATATCAAAAAAAAAAAACAAAAACGTGACGACCTAGTTTTTATTTGTGTCTATAACATATAAAAATCAGCAAAACCAGCTCATGTTTCACTAAAAATGAGCTGGGTAAAAACGTTAACGCATTTTGTATGAAAACTTTTAGTTGAACTATAGTCTTAACTGTTAGCTAACCTATAGTCTTATCTGACATTTTTATTTATGAACGTAACATCAGTGGCTTTATTTTATTTATTTATTATGTTATGGAACTCCAACAGAGGGTACAAAAATTACGTTCCATATTAAAGTTAGTACATTTGTATTTGTGAGGTGTGCTCCACCAATTAAAGGAGATCACAGCATGCATATATAACTAGGTGAACTAAAATAATAAAAAACATGATTCCAATTAAGTTAAATTAAACTAGAAAAACTACTCGTAAATACAGGATAAAAACACAAAAACAACAAAACCATGTCATCACAATATTCTCTAGATAGAAATGTAAGAAAATAAAATTATATTACCCGACAATAACAATAATTATGAAAATTAGAAGAAATGAGAGAAGTCGACAACAAGGAGACCCAAACAAACCGTTTATCTTGCATTTTGATTAGATTAGGGTTGGCTCATAAATTACTTTTACATGTGTAACGAATAAAAATATTGAAATAATTATTAGGTGACGAAATGAACACTATTTAAAATTATAACACACAATTATACACAAAATTATAACAGCTGTTGGCGCAGTGGTTGAGAGATCGACTGCTGAGCTGCGTGTCGCGGGTTCGATTCCCGCACGGAACAAATATTTGTATGATCTACAGATATTTGTTTCGGGTCTGGGCCTTCGTGTATGTAAATACACACCGTGCCTCGGAAAGCACGTAAAGCCGCTGGTCCTGCGCCTGATCTCTCTCCGGTCGTGTCGGATTGCCGTCCCATCGGACTATGAGAGTGAAGGAATAAAGAGAGCACCTGTGTTTGCGCGCACACTTGTGCTCTATAATATCTCCTGCGTAGTTGGCTAATCTCCGGTGAGATTGGCCGCCGTGACCGAAATTCGGTCAGGAGGACATTAAAATTATAACAAATCAAGAGATGACTGCCTCATTGGTCTAGTGGTCGCAAGCGTGACTGCTGAGCGCGAGGTCTTGGGTTCGATTCCCAGGTCAGGCGAAGTGTTATTGAGTTATTCTATATGGAAATTCTCAGTAGCAGCTCGGAGTCTGGAACTGTGTCGGGTAGATTGCAATAGGCTCGACCCCTATTACATGGGACTCAATAACGGCATCGGCGAAATGTGGATGTACAGTCGGTGACATATTACCTGACCCCCGTCGACATTATATGATACAATTCTAAAGGGGTCAGGTAATGTAGGGCACTGACTGTACAATAGTACACCTCTGCCTAACCCTTCGGGGAATACAGGCTTGATGCTATGTTATGCAATCAATATTTTCTGTGTTTTTGTATATCGATATGACCAACCAAGAAAGAATAACCAAGAAAGAATGTTCAAAATAGTTATTTGAGGTTCATTTGGCGTGTAGTTTGTAAAAAATCAAACATTATCTAATCTATTATATCTAAGAAATAACTGCATTATCTAGTAGTCACAAGCGTGGCTCCTAAGCGTAAATTATTGTGTTCGATCCGGGTCGGGCAAAGTATTGTAGCGAATACTACTCGCAACATGGCAAAAAGTAAAGCGCCATCTATCGGAGTGAAACTACAACAAAAAACCCTGAATCGCACTATGAGAGTTTACAACGATTCTAATACATATAAATGTCCGACATCAATCGTCGGGCTTCGGGCCGCCAGGCTAACCACCTTGTCTGGTTGGAGGATCCTCCCTTTTCAATGGAGGAAAAGTATACCTCGTTCCTCCATAATATTATCGAATTTCGCTGTCAGAATATTCTGGGTAGCAATTCAGAGCTTGGAATTGTGCGCGGAAAGATGGCAATAGGCCCACCCTTATTACATGGGCCTGAATAACGGCATTGCCGAAATGTACGAGTATTTATAACAATACATTTCTGACTAACCATTCGGGGACTCAAGCGTGATCTTATGTTATGAATTTGAAATAAACTAAACATTGTGGTTCCGTAATATTAAAAAAATAGACTCCATTTATTTCTTCTTTGGAAATTAGGTAGTTTTGTAAAAAAAGGTTATAAATTAGGGTACGGCTGCTTCGAGAGCTCGGCCGTTTGATTCGCGAGCAAGAAATGGACCTAGATATCCTCAAGCATCCGTCTTCATTATAAATGGAGGTTTAGGTTTTGCAAACGTTTCGTTAGCTGCAGAAAACAGTTGGTCTAATAATTAAACTTTGAATTTCTCTCTTCAAGTTAAGTGCTAACCACTTGTCAGTGTAGAATTTTCCATTTTATTCTGCCCAAAGCAGGAAGAGCGATTGGACATAAGACATGATACATTTATAACAAAGATAATAGAAGGATAACTGGAGGCAAAACGAAAGAAAAGGCGGCCAAGAATTAAGTATACAGGGTGAATTTATCAAGTGGGCGTGGATGGAATATCCGAAACTATAAGGAATAGCGAAAAATACTCAAAGGAGTCTCGAGCCCAATTTTGATGAGAATGAAAACTGGAACATTGGATTTTTGAAAAAACAATATTCGTAGCCAGGAATTGAACCAGTTGATTTTGGAAAAAATATACACTGTATTATTACACCATCCGATTATTTTTAATACCTAGAAGGACTTAGCCATCCACGCCCACTTGAAAAATTCACCCTGTGTACTTTATTCTTGGCCGCCTTTTCTTTCGTTCTGCCTTCATTTGTCCTTCTATTATCTTTGTATGGAGAAGGCAGATGCAGTAACACACAGAGAAATGAAGGAGCTAGCTTTGGACATAACAAACCTTGAATATTTCCCCAATAATCCTCTCATAACGCTTTCACACTGCTATTTGGTAACACTTCACTAGCAGTTCCATCACCATCATTAAGATGGTTGGCAGTCCACGACTTTGCGTTTCTCCAGAAACTTTCTGCCTCGCACAACAAAACTGTGAAATGAACTGGTGCCTGAGGTATTTCCGGACCAATACGATCTACAAATCTTCAAGAAAAGAGCGTACTCCTTTTTAAAAGGCCGGCAACGCACTTGTGTCTCCTCCCGTGCTGCGGATGTCCATGGGCGACGGTAATCGCTTACCATCAGGCGATCCGTCTGGTCGTTTGCCGCCTATACCATAAAAAAAAACTATATTAAATACAAGGTAAAGCTGAATTTATCTACCTCTTTAGGTTCAGTGGTCGACGAGACTGCTGAGTGTGAGGTCCTAGTTCAGTCCATCTCATGCCGATATATTCATTAATAATAATGATATATTTCAACAGGCATCACGCTTGTGTTCCCGAAGGGTTAGACTGAGGTGTATTTCTGTACGTCCATATTTCGCTGATACGTTTTGAGTGAGAGTGAATCTATATAAAAAACATAATAAAACTTTTGTTTTTTATGCACACTTTGACACTTTGCCCGATCCTGGAAAAACCTAGGACTTCACGCTCAGCAGTTGCGCTCGCAAGAAGTGATAGATTATAGTCTGGAATAGCACATAGGCTACTTTTTATCCCGGAAAAATCTACGGGTTCGTAAACCACGCGGGCGAAGCCGCGAGCGAAAACTAGATATACTTTTGTATGAGTATTTCTTCCACCAACTTATTCTTGCTTTACGATAATGTATCGGGAGTCGGAATGCCCCGTTCGTTTTGTTTATTGGCAACGTGACTTGGTTTTTTTAGGGCAAAGGGACACATGTGACTCAAAGAACACTTCAAGGGTTATGTCAGTAATAAGACCGAAGGACAGAAACAAATTATATTGTAAAAAAAAAAACAACTTTTCTGAAGCACAATTCTACCTAATCGGTAAGTTCCTAATTCATAAAATATTTTACTTGATCTTTTATTGGCCTGCGAAAAATACATTTTTTTTGCGAACTATAATACAAAATCTTTACAATAGGTACACTTTCCCTGACATTTACTGATCCGAGTCGGGTCTGAGGTCATGAAAAACATTTCTAGGCTTGTCCCGTCAAACCGTGACGTTTGGTCTCGCTATTTATCCCTCGTATATTGTTACCCGACTTAGCGAACCATTTGCTCGAAAAAATATTTTCTAGAAATGTAGCAGCAATATTATTTGTAGGACTTTTATAAAATTACCTAACTTAATCCAGTTTATTACGAGTGGTTAAACGAGTTAACTATACTAACCAAATTATAAGTGTTTACACGAGGTACACTGACTATATTTAAGACTAATTTAAAACAAAAAAAAAAAACACCTAAAATATTGCACAAAAAGTTACCACCATTTGCAAAAATTTGCAAATGAAAATCATTTTTAACACGCTTTTATTTTTACATTCTGTTTTCGTAAATCTTTTATTATATATATATAGATATCAAAGTGATGATATTTTAGTTTCCTCCATAACTCTGAAATAAGGCTTGTAATTTTTACGGTACTGCCCCAGAGTGGATAAGATGTATTTCGATAACTTGGTGCGAACATGTTATAGATTGACGGACCAACACGTACAATTTTACGCTAGCACCGAACATTGCCAGATCCAATATATCAATCATTTCCACAACGAAACAAGCCACTGGCATTCACGTGCCAACGTGCATTGTGAAGCTATGAAAAATGCCTGAGGTTGTACGTTTTTATTTCAAAGGGAGGAAAAGGCGAATTTTTCGGTCCATTTAAATAAGGCCTACGTTTGCTGCTTATTATTTGGTGATTCAGCTCATGGTATAGCTTTATGGTAATTTGATTTTTATAACAAAACTATGCTCTTCTTCTTGGACCTACCTGTAAAATAGTATTTCGTTTGTGACATCGTTAATGACTCTTGCCCGTCCCATTTTTAGATCTCGTCCCATCTAATTAGATCTACAATAACTTCTACAGTTTCTTTTTTCTAACTTAGCATTTCAATTTTCCATTCTGAAATTGGCTGTTATTATCAACATCGGCATAGAACAGACGACGTGCCTCGCGAGAATATCTACCTTAAAAATTAAATATTACTGCCGCTGCTTGCACGGCAACATTGTGTCAGTGTCACCGGGAGAATAATATCTTAAAAGGAATTGTAAGATGCAACTATTAAATTAAATTGATAACAATTGATAATATATTGTTGTTGCAACTTCACTACCATTCCACACGTACCTGCATCCCTAACACATAGTTTGCCATTATTAAGAATATAATAGGATATCCTTGATATATTTACGCTATAAACGGTTATTAAAGCTGTGTTATGTATAATTCAATAATACGCGGAATAACAACTAGGCAAAACAAACACAAAATCAGACGTTTCTCATAAACACCAAATTCTCTCCCGCCTGTAACAAGTAATCCTTTATTCTCATTGGCCAGTAGGCTCAGTATGACGTCTTGAACAAATGGCGGACCTTCGCCTACTATTTATTTTATATCGGAAACTTTTCCTAACATGAAAACAAATATTAAACCAATCTATCTCGTAGATAAATTCGTAAGAAAAAAGCTGTGTCTATATTTAGGATGGACGAGATTTGTGATGTTCGATTTTTATTACGACGAAATGTGGAGGTTCGGCTGAAGATATTTCTGGTCTTCAGAAATTAGCATTTTTCCCAGCTATATTGGGATCGGCCCTCACCACCTCATTACTAAAGGCCACTGATAATCTAGACTGGTTGTCACACTCTTTGGGCTGCTGACAGTTATCACGACTGTCATAGGTATAGCATGACTCCCGGGACCAAGTGCTTGACTTGCTTTCCAAGGGACAGAGGGGTCTAGATGTGTGACAAACAGTCACCCATCCAAGGACTGACCGCAGTAAGTGCTGCTTAACCACGCAGATGACAAACGGTTTTAAGAACCTTTCAGAGAATAGAATAATTCGATTTTATAAAGGGATATTTACCATGTGCTTTTCGGTCAGTCACCAGTTTATACGCGGGCAAGTGCCATGCTCGCAACGGTCCTGAAATATCAGATGCTCAAAGCAACCAAAAAATACGGTAAATTTCCCGTTTTAATATCTTTTTTAATATTCCAAAGTAGGAGTTTTTAATTCACTATTATAAATTGATTATTTTAGGCGTCTTTATGTAATACAATGTCGTCTGCCCTTTTTTCCAGGAGTCACTTTGATGTGTAACACTGATACCAATTGTGTAAATAA
Organism: Shargacucullia verbasci; assembly: GCA_947562105.1. Lineage (NCBI taxonomy): Eukaryota > Metazoa > Arthropoda > Insecta > Lepidoptera > Noctuidae > Shargacucullia > Shargacucullia verbasci. The sequence continues at coordinate 15,689,339 of OX387280.1, forward strand.
AGATATTCTGTGGCCAAAGCCAGTCAAGATTACGTCAGCTAAAAGTTTGGTTGACTTTGTGGATATATTTAGGAACAAAGAGGCCAAATAAAAGCCAAGATACTCTACCTGATTGATCCGAGTCGAACAAAATTGTTAGGAACCTGAAAGCTAAGTTTGGGAACGACTTTGTTTTTTGTGGAACAAGACAATTTTGGTGTCATGTCAAAGAGTACTTGTTGGGAACATTCGTAGGAACACACTATTTATATAATGACTATTTAAAAGAGGAGTTTTAACTATGCATGTGGATGGTTACATTTACATTACCTGAGCATTTTATTACGAAATGCTAATAAAAAAAAAATTTATACTTTACTCCTCCGCTAGGATTTCTCCTGTATCGTGGGTACAGTTTACAAAAATACATGTCACATGCACACACTACCAGACCCGAAACAACTATCTGTAGATCATACAAATATTTGATCCGTGCGGGGATCGAACCCGCGATATATAATGCAGAAAAACGAATTAGCTTAGCCACTCCGCCAACCGTGCGGTCAAAATGTTAAATTATAATATTTTATTATCTTATATAGTATAAATATAGTAGTCCTTGTGTAATATAAATATTGCACTGTGTAATGTAATGTAATATTGCAATGTGAGAGTATTTTTTAATAACTACATGTACTTAAAACTAATTTAATTCATTGTAAACCAGTATATTGACAAGATTATCCATGGAGTTTCCTGCCAGGCAATTCGTCATAGGACCAACCCACTTTGGAACCGTGCTCCTAGATTCTTAACGTTTTAAAAGTGCCTGCAAAGGCCCATTTGAAATAGAAAACTTTGACTATAAGAGGATGGATAGAAAATCAATTTGAAAATGACGTCTAATAGTGATAAAGGCAAGAAATAAAACGAAATAAGATAAGACAGAAGTATGAAGGAATGTTCTAAATTTTAAATCAAACTTAATTGCCTAGCTCATAAAAGCTAAACTCTGTTTCGAGCTATCAAAAAATCTTAGCTCAGCACAACAATCCAACTTCTCTATCTGAAAAATATCATCTATTTTCTCGCTTCGCTACAAAACAGGAAATACCAAGTTTCGTTACACATCTCACAGTACGAGTTGAAGAGTCAGTTTGCATATAAATCCCAAATCCCATGAGTTTGAAGGATATCCAATAGTTGCACGATTTGCAACTGTATACAACCCTATTCGTAATGGTTTCTACATACAGCTTTGGACCCTTTCTAAAGAGTGATATCGTAAGCAAAACATGAACGATGTCAATCCTTTGCCCTGTGGAATTGTATTATATTCTAAAGGAAAAATAATAAGGGATAGTGTTGTTTCCAAGTTATGGTCGTACGTTTGCATAAAGGCGTGCAAAAAAGATTGTATTCCACGAGGGGTTGAGCAGAGATGTACTTTTGTACACCCACATTTCGCCACTGATTATTACGTCTCATGTAATAGGGAGCGAGTCTATTGCCATCTACCGGTCTCATTTCGAAACTACGGGCTGCTCGTAAATTTTTTTATGAGAATCTACACCGTCCAAATAGGGCTTCAAACCCTGGACCTCACGCTTAGCAGCCATACTGGAGATCATTAGGCAAGTAAAGAAAAATAAATCACACCATTTTATCCAAGACTCATATGCGCATTATGAAATATTTCACATAGATATATTTATGTTACTAGCTTTCGCTCGCGGCTTCGCCCGCGTGGTTTACGAACCCGCACATTTTTCCGGCATAAAAAGTAGCCTATGTGCTATTCCAGACTGTAATCTATGTCTGTGCCAAATTTCATCCAGATCCGTTCAGCCGTTCTGGCGTGAAAGAGTAACAAAGATCCACCCATCCATCCTCACAAACTTTCACATTTATAATATTAAGTAAGATAGGATAGTAGGATATATATTTTTGATGAGTTCGGATTTATGTGCATTACTCGAGAACGACAACTCGTCACAGTCACACCCTGTCTCCCGCTACCACATCCGACACATGTCTGTCGCCCACAAAATTAATGCCTACACACTCACGCACAGTCATAATACAACGTGTGAATTAATTAACGCAAAACCTCACACATCCCTATTAAAATATTGAGTTATAGGCATAATAACAATAACCAAACCTGTCATTTTTGACCTCAGGAGGACACTTACGATTTAGAATAGAATAGTTATAATTTCAAATAATTACAGGCACGTTAAACGTTATAGGACTTTAGTAACTAGTTGCACCGTTTAAGAAAGTTGGTCCTATGCAGAAAAATAGGCAAAAAACTCCATGGATACTGTTTTATTTAAAGTCTCTTTTTTCAATAGTATCATTTCATTCATTCTGGAACCGAATGAAAATAGTATCATTTAATGATGATATTGTTGAGAACTGGGCTTGGTTTTTTAAACTGTAGCGTGAACACAGTTTACAAACAATATTTGGGCGACCGAGCACCCGCCCAATTGGGACAAAATCTTATTTGTTTTTACTGAAACCAAATTTTTCCAGAGATGAGACCTAGCTAGATCGTTTTTGATCCCCGAAAACCCTGTTATTTTAATTTTCCATGGGTCCCACGTTCAATTTTTGCATGAAACAAATATCAGTATTGTATATATGTAGTATACACGACAGTCTAATGGAGAGCATCTTCAAGGTAAACTTATGTACACTAGGAATTATTCCTGCATTATGGGTGCATTTACAAACACAAAGATTCACATGGACATACACCCAGACCTGAAACAACTAGAAAGAAAGAAGAAAGAAAATACGTTTATTTGACCCAAACTAAAGACACACAATAATAATATATAAAACAGAACAAAGAAAAAAAAAAGGAAACAAACAGAATAAAGAATAATGATACTAATACCTACTCAGCTCTAGAGCTGCATTGTGTGCCTACCCGTAGATCATACGAATATTTGTTTCGTGCGGGAATCGAACCCGCGACACGTAGCGCAGCAGTCGATCGTTCAACCACTACGCCAACCGTGTCGTCAAAACCGTTCCTTAATCATCTGCTTCTTACCTGTGCAAGACTCGTCGTTTCAATACGACGTGTTAAGTCTGATTAGATCGCTTTACTGAATAAAAGATTGTATTGTATCTCCAGACGGCCTAACCTTGCGCGAAATAGAATCGATGTTGTGGCCCTGAGCTCTCAAATGAGAACTTATTCATGATCCGAAAAAATGATATCCAACTGATGCTATATTAAAAATAGTCTTCTCATAATATAGCATCACGCCCATATTTCCCATATAATAGGGGGCGAGCCTATTGCCGTCCACTGGGCCCAGACTTCGTGCTGCTACTGAGAATTACCATAGGTACAGAAAAACTCAACAGCACATTGCCCGACTCGGGAATCGAACCCAGGAATTCATGCTCAGCAGTCACGCTGGTGACCACTAGACATATGAGGCAGTCAAATAGTATTTTCCTATAAAGAAAATATTTTCCGAAACCTTGATTGCGTCCAACCCACGTTCAATTTTGAGCGTCTTAAGCAGCCATACTCAAACTGCGGCCCAGGCTTTCGAAAGTGGCCCACTCGTTGTAGCTTCAAATTATATTAACGAATTTACTAAGCCAATTACCTATTTAAAATTCCGCGGGAATAATAAGCCAGGGCACTGAATGCACACGTGACACGAGGCGTGATCATCATTCTCACTAAAATTTAAATAAACAATTAAACGTAATATGTTTTTTAATTCACACCTAAATAACAGATGTGATTTATGTAGCGGCTCGCGGGACATAGTTAAAATCTGAAAGTGGCGCAATAAAAAAATGAGTCTGGCTGGTCTAAAGTAAGGATACATCTAATGTGATACTACAATAATTCGAAAAAACGTAGACAAGCGATCTTTGTGATGTATTTCGATTTATCTCGATTTCTACAGGATCTCTAATTGTTCGAGAAGTTCACTGTCTAAAAGGCAAAATTGGCTTTTGAATATATTTTTTATACTTACATAGTTGTTAAACGGATATTTTTATAATCAAGGTTTTTTTATGTACTGATATATTTCTTAAATTGCTCTTATTCTTTGCACATCGCCCTCAACATATTTTCAAATGGGGGGCTGGGCCTTTATTTGAAAAAGGAAAAAAATATGTACAATTTTTTTTTTTAAACCTTAAACCAGTTACAGTTTACAAACATTCATGTCACATACAAATATTATATACAAGGATGGAAGATATCGTGATGGCGACTAAATTGACGTTCATAATAAGCAAGTTATCTAATTTTCACAATCCTAAGTATCTTCCATTCTTTTCTCATGTTTTTCTCAGAGAAAGACATAGTGAGGCTAAATTAGATTAGTCTGTAAAGCACGGAATCAGCTAACGTGCCATTCAATTTACTCAATATCAAAGTCTGATCCTCATCCAATGTAATCTTTGTATCTTGATCAAACGACCACATTGATACGAACCTTCAAATGGCAGACCTTCCGATCTGACATGATTGGGCAGCGAAATGAAACAATATTTCCTCATGTACCCCAAGGGTCTCCTCCGTTGATAAAAAAGTGCCCCTCATCCATTCTGTGACGTAAGCATAAGGTTCTGTCGTCACTCCATTGGTCCTCCGAGACGTGGACAAACAAACTGTTTGCAGTTATTTTGTTCGAATATACAATATAAAGGACCAATGCGGTATATACCAGTGTGGGCTTTCGATAAATTGGAAGGGATTATTTGTTTTATTTTTATCCCCTTGCGTGGATGAGCGTAGATTAATATTGGTTATTTATAACGGCATTTTATTTAAAAATGATTCGTGTATTTAAAAAAGCTTACAGTTTAAAACGTTATTCAGCAATTGTATTTTTTTTTGTTATTGTTTTTTTTATTAATGTATTACAAAGCGTTGTTTCAGACTAGGAATAATTCATGAACCATATGTGCGGTTACAAATACAAATAGGCACTCAGAAACAGAACAACTATCTGTAGACCATACAAATATTTGTTCCGTGTGGGAATTGAATTGAACAGTCGACTCAACCACCAGTATCGTCATGTAATTCATAAGAGATCGTTGATTGCGAAAAGGCTGCCCATTGTACATGTTAATTGTAATTTTTATGTATATGTTTTGAATAACTGTGTCGTGTGCAATAAAGTGCATATCTATTTATCTATCTTTACCTATCAACCAGATCTAACCTAGGTTATTGTTCCAGTGTGTCCCGGTGCCCGGTTTGGGGTTCCGTCGCGGCTCCTACCGCTGCGTGTGTCGCAGAGGATTCTATTTCCCGAACACCACAGCTGACAACCGGTACTACAACGGCAGCGATATTGAAGAGGAGTACGAAAAGCATTTGTTGGTAAGTATAATAGAGTTTAAACTCAGCTCATTACTGTTCCACTGCTTGGTGAGAACCTCTTCTCAGGATGAGAAAAGTTAGGCCTTAATCCACCATGCTGGCCCGGTACGGGTTGGCGAATTATACATACCATCAAGAACTTTATGGAGCCCCCTCAGGTGCAGGATTCCTCATGATGTTTTCCTTCGCCGTTAACACAAGTGATAATCAAATTCTGATCTGCACCCGATTCCGAAAAGTCAGAGGTGCGGGCCGGGTTTGGACTCAAACTCTCCTGCATGGAAGGCACTCAACCGCATTGTATAATTTTATCTAATATGTTTAGAATTCCGAACGATGATTTATACTATTTATGTTTGATAAATGAGGTCCTTTGTAAAATAATATTATATTTTAATAAACTGCTTAGCCTTAATTAAAATAGTATTCAAAGGAATAGTGTAATATTATATTCTTGGGATATTAAATGTAATTAAAAATATCTTTGTTAATATTTCATTTTTATCTCCAGAGATAAATAAACTTTCTATTTAGACCGCCTAATTTAATTTATTTTTGTAGACATAATTAAACCTCCTCTTATGCCTAATGGGTCACAAGCGCAATCGGTGAGCGTGAAGTCCAGGTTTCGATTCCTGACTGGGGTCACAAGGCTTAGCGTGAAGTTCTAGGTTCAATTCCTGGTCGGACAGAGTTACATTCGTTTTTTTTATGGAGAGTCTCTATATCAGCCCGGAGTTTGAAATTGTGATGGTTCGATAATAATAACCATGGGGCTTAATAACAGCATCGGTGAAATTTTGCTGTATAACACTTCTCCTCCTCCTTAGAGAAATAAAACTTAGTATTTTACCATCTTACAGCAGATCCCTAGTTCAGCATCGTCACTGATATCTATAAATTTCTTCCCAACAGCTCCAACACAATCTATACTCCATCTCAGAGGCCTTCGAGTGCCTCCCCTGCGCTGAAGGTTGTGAGGCTTGCTTAGACGGGTCCCCGTGCGTGGCAGCCCTGAACTGGGTGGTGAGGACCACCATCTTCGCGCTGGCTTGCCTGGTGATATCCTGTTTGCCGTTCATCGTGTACTTCACCATCAAGTATGGACATGTCAGGGTGAGTATGAGTTGGAAATCTTAGCGAAGACAATGAGAACCAAGTGTCGCGCACGATGTAGGTGGAAGAGATCAAGAGGTGCCTCTCTAGGAATCATATGACAAGCTCTATGAAGCTGTAAAGATGTCATATAATCGACTAGTATGATTTTTAGATTAAATCAATATAATTACTTACTTTGATAATGTTTTTTTTTCTTCAAAGTTTCAGTCCTAGAGCTAAGAGTTTTTAATATCAAATTAAACATTTATATAGCAATAACACGATACCTTAGAGCAAATCACATTCATACGCGCCCGATACGAGCGTCCCACGGTCGTATGCCGCCGCAGTATGTACATGCGCCGTCTCTTTCGCTCGGGTAAACTCGTAACCGAGTGGGACCGGCTGGTAGTCGACCGCGCACACGTAAAGACCTCCTGAGACAACCATCACCCATAACCTACTAATATAATTCCTAACTGTAAAATAATTCCACTACCTACAGTACTGGCCGGTTCTCACATGATAGTTTATTCGAACTAAAGAAGGATAGCAATAGAAAAAACATTAGGTATTTTGCATCCAGCGATAGATCCTCACAATATTAATTTTCTATCTGCATCAACTTCATATCCAAGACGAAATCCTCGCTTTCATACGCAACTAATTGCTCCCAACGCGCATGCGCCGCCAAAGCGATTCACGTTGTACGGAATAACTTATTATGATTATGGCATTGACGGATCACCTTGGGTTATAGCTTCCAAGATTGATGTATTGTCCTGTCTCCCTCGTACTTGAAGAAATATTGATGGTTGTCTGACTGAGAATTGACTATGTTGTGTAACACTAGGGATGGGTGACAGTAATTTTTATAAACATAATGAATGGATTTGTCTGTGCTTCGTCAAATGTACGTATATTCTTCAAATGATTTTCTTGGAATTTCCCTGCATAGAACCGTGGGTACAGGGTACATTGGAGAGGATTCTAGCGTATGGTTTGACCAAAAAATACGACATATAATTACATACAAATTTTCGTTTCGGAAATCGAACCACGCGAAATCCAAGCCGTCAATTTGATGCTAGAATTCAATAAATAAATTACAGACTACTTTCGTTCGTACTCTGTGTTCAGAAATGAAATAACAAGTCATCAAACTCGGATCAGCTTCAGCAAATCTTAATAAGCTGAACCGCATAACAACTGCAAACTTATCAAGTAATACCGCCGTAATTACCCAGTCTTAATTATGTTTCGCAGTCTACTAAATTAATATAGGTATATTAAAAGAGAGTAATAGAGAGTTATTGATAGTGAGAGCCTAGCGGTTGAACGCTCGCCTTCCATGCAGGAGGGTCTGAGTTCAAACCCGGCCCGCACCTCTGGTTTTTCGGAATCACATTTGATTATCTCTTGCGTTTACGGTGAAGGAAAACATCGTGAGAAAACCTGCACACCTGAGAGGGCTCCATAAAGTCCTTAACGGTGTGTGTAGTCCGCCAACCCGCACCGGGCCAGAAGAGATCCTTCTTAGAAGAGAGGGCCATTCTTAGAAGAGACCCTTGCCCAGCAGTGGGACAGTAATGGGTTGAATTATTATAATAGAGAGTATTATTATTTTATTTTATATGAGTTTTACCTTCAATGTGTCTGGAAACACGTGATAATAATTGGTTTGTGTTTAGATTCTTCTAATTTAAGAGCCTGGCTCTTGTCGGTGTAACTGATGAAGTTCTTTCCATTTTTCTCTCTCCAGTGAAAACGTTAAAATAAATAAAATGCGCACGTCCCGGCTTATCTGAGAGCGTAGTCGAGGACACGGAAAAGCCTGCGTGTACTGACCATAGCTGATTGTTTGTGTGATGAAGTTATAGAGTAATTGCGGATGATCATTTTGTGAGGAGATTGAGACACAGATCATGTAGGACTTGTCCGCGAGGTATGCAGTTGAGTTTCATTTGCTCTTTATGCACAGGACTCGCTCCTCGCTGAATATTTATTGTCAGCTAAGCAACAAGCTACTTATCGCTCGTAACCGTACAGACGCTTGAACTTGTATCTTTTTTTCTCTCTCCTTTACCTCTTTATTCGACATGATGGCAACCTTTAGATTCTAAATGTGTAAATATTTTTGAACCTGACAGTTTCTACAGCTTGGTTTTATATACCCTTTAATTTAGAAATATTACACCTGTCACTATCGCGTAAAACGTACCAGTGACTTCAAATGCCAAATCTGTGAAATGAAATAAACTAACCTTTCGAGCTTTTTTAATAGTAGCGTGCACAGTTTTTAGACAGGGTAGGCAGAAAAATTTAATAGCTTACTTACCAAAAATACCTACTGCATGTTGGTATTGGTTCGTCGTCTTGTCGATTAATTAATGATGTATGTGATTTGCCACCTCAAATATCTTATAATAAATATTTATCTGAGTTGCGTAGGGTAGGCAGTGTCTTTTTATCTTTATGAACCGCACGCCACTGTAGCAGTGTTTCGTGAAAAGCGAAAATGCTCACTAACGCTTGTTATTTTGCAACTCCAAACCACTAAGGCTAATTTTCTCAGAACGACTGTTGTGTTTGCAAAACAGGCATAATGTCAGTTCTCTAACTTAGACATTTTTAAATCCCCCCAAAGCACTAAAGCTATTAAACAGAAACTTTCTGCCACCACTAAATGTTGCAAGTCGCGCGCCCATTCCGGATATTTCCGACTTTTGTAACCACAGTGGTCTATTCCAGCGGAGGTAGACAAAAATTATGATTGTACTTCCAATGTTTCCGAGTCGTATTTTGCTGTGCTATCCAAAATCTCCACGGATTCCTATGCAGATACAAGTTGGGACACACGTCAGCGTTTTCGACCTTGCATGTTTAGAAATATTGCTGTTTTTGAATTGAAATTTAGATAGAGCATACATACATAGCATCACGCCTATATTCCTCGAAGGGTACTATTGTACACCAACATTTTGCCGATGCCGTTATTGAGTCCCATGTAATAGGAGGCGAGCCTATTACCATATACTGGGCACGATTCTAGACCCCTGCTACTGAGAATTTCCTTACAAAAAAAAAAACCCAATAACATATTGCCTGACCCGGGAATCGAACGCAGGACTTCAAGCTCTGCAATCGTACTTATGACCACTAGACCAACGAGGAAGTTACTAGAAAGTTAAAGTTAAAAGAAATTTTGTTAGACAAAGTCGATGTTCTAAGCCAATCTAAGCTCTATATCATTATGAATGGCGCACTGTGCAGAGTTAATTATTATAGTTAATTATGTTATCTTATGTACTCATACCTACGAATGTGAAATTACAAGGCTTGGCACAGCATAAATTGCAATTAACGAACACATATCTTTTTTTATTTAACCTTTTTTTTGTGGTGTTTGGTGTTTTGAAACTATTCCACTTTGCTGTAGGTCGTAAACAAGTAGCGAGGGTAACGGGGGAACAGTCTCCTCCCCTTCTTGCAAGAGGGGGTAGCCTCTTTACAGTCACCCCCTCCGGGCAGTGCCGTTCAGCATGACACGGTGGTGGGCGTCTGTGCGGTCTTCTAAGAGTTCCCGAGGCCCACCATATGGTGTTGAGACGGATCACCGTGGTGAGTTTAGCCGGTAGGAGTCCGGTACACCCCTCCCCCCCAGGCGGAGGATAGGCCATAATGGGTTCTCACCCCGCTAATCAAAAAGGTCGTAGAGTAGTGATCAAAGGCAAATAAAGTAAAAATACCATGAATTCCATGGAGAATGCTTCATTGGTTTAGTGACTGCTAAGCGTAAGGTCCTGTTTGTATTGAGTTTTTCTGTACGGTAATTCTCAAAATCAGCACGGAGTCTGGAACTGTATCCAGTAGATGACAATAGGCTCGCCCCCTATTACATGGGGCTCAATAACAGCAGCGGCGAAATGTGGGTGTTAAATAATACACCTCTGCGTAACCTTTTCGTAACTTTTTCATTCGCGCATCATCCGTCATGGCGGGCGATCGATTAAATAATGAGTCTCAACAAAAATATTACGGCATTAAATACGCTTCCAGGAAACTGAACTGTCCACTGAAACAACTCTTGCCGAGTATTTCATATTTTATTTAACTTTATACGTCCGACATTTTGTGAACTTTTCGACGCCTGTGGCCGCGGATGTATCAAAGCGGTTTAAAGTTTTAAGGTTCGCGATAACGTTTGAAACAAACGTTGGGTGACTGTAAAATGCACTGAGTTTATCATGCAACCGATTCCATCTACCCAGAGTAGGTTAATTAAGTGCGCCCGCGCATTCTGGTTAGTCAGCCCTATTAGAAATCTTTCTGACTGACTTTGATTAAATTTTTAAGACAAAAACAGAAATAAGTAATTCAGCTATTCTACCGACGGGTGAGCAGTGAAAAATAAGAGAGGGAGCGAATAGGAGAAAGGGATAGGAGGGTCACTGCTTACCCCACCACCATAGCTTCTAGCGGGTTGGCGGATTATACACCATCTATCTTTATACAAAGATCCAATAGTACAGGTTTCCTCACGATGTTTTTCATTCAACTTTTATGCAAGTTATTATCAAATTCTAATCTTGAAATGAATTCAGAAATTCAGGGTTGAACTCTAACTCTTCTGCAAGGGTTCAACCGTTTGACTATCACACATATAATTTTAGTTCACTTTTTTTGTCCGCAGGTCGTCAGAGCAGCTAGTCCAGCTCTCCTCAGGGTGATAGTCCTGGGAGCTCTTCTCATCTACTGCACCACTTTAGTCATGTATGGAAGGCCCACAGTCTTCACGTGTACTGCCAGGGTTTGGCTACGGGAGGTTGGATTCTGCCTCACGTATGGAGCTCTCATGTTGAAGACTTGGAGGTAAGTTTTGACCACGCTCCACCATATTTTTGCCTCAATTTTAATATTTGATATTTATATTCGTTTACATAAAATAACATAGTTTCATGCCGGTATCCCCGAGGGGTAAGGCAGAAGTGTACTATTATACAATCACATTTCACCGATGCTGTTATTAAGTCATATGTAAAGGGTCCAAACTCCGTGCTGCCATTGAGAATTTTTCACTTTGCCCGGCCCGGGAATCGAACCCAAGGCCACTAGACGCACGAGGCAGGAATTGATATATTTTTTTTTTTTTTTTAATTACCTAATTTGAAATCTTTCTACTAATAAACACTACTAAACATCAATTTTTCATACCAAAACATGATTTCCATACATGCGTGATCTATACATACAGCTTTTAGATGGGTATCTTAAAGTCACTATTAACTAAGGCTCTTAGTAAATATGCTTTCGTTTTTTTAATATAATGAACTTTTATATACAAATACTCTCGTATATATATGGCTACTATTCCACGAACAGAATACACCGTATTATTTTCCCGACGTTATAAAAAAGTAATTCCATATATTATTAATATACTAGATTATATTTACAATTAATTTTTATAGAATATTGTCATTTTCTGGGCTGTTCAAGAGACCGATGAATATTACGAAATATTGCAAAAAAAAAACAGCTTTTATTACACAGACAAAACACGATAATATTATTAGGGTTTACCTTAGGTTTATTTTAAAAGAGAAGCAGTGATAGCCTAGCGGTTGAACGCTTGCCTTCCATGCAGGAGGGTCTGAGTTCGAACGCGGTCCGCACCTCTGACTTTCGGATTCATGTGCGGATCAGAAATTTCATTATCACTTACGTTTACGGTAAAGGAAAACATCGTGAGGAAACCTGCACACCTGAGAGGGCTCCATAAAGTTCTTGATGGTGTGTGTAGTCCGCCAACCCGCACCGGGCCAGCGTGGTGGACTGAGGCTTAACCCTTCTTATTCTGAGAAGAGACCCTTGCCCAGCAGTAGCACATTAATGGGTTGAAGTTTTTGAAGTTAACTTCTTTTGGCGCGCTTGATGAGAGTGAATTCTAACGATGCGCGCGCACACCGACAGATAAAAGCAGGACCATGAAGTTGGCTGGTAAATGTCTCTTAAATTTTCTTGGGAATTAATAGCTATATTCAAGTTAGTTATTGAATTATTTGTGTATCTGTAACACGTGTTTCATATAAGTGGAAATAAAAAAAATTGAAGTATAACTTCTTACGTGCGTACATAAGTACACACACACGCACACACACCATTTTTATGTTTAAGCTGTGTTGTTGTTATCTTATATTTTAATTTAAAACCTTACTGCGTCGCCTTCGGGTTTTGTTTCAGGTTTTATTATAATAATGCTACTCACGAGAGAGTTAATTATTTATACAGGTATCACAAAAATGTAGCGGGCCGCAACTAAGCCCTGAATTAGGACGGGTCTTCAAAATAGCGTACTAAAATCCTACCTTAAGCATATAGCTACGTTGAAATTTCAATTTCAATTTCAAAATTAAATTTCATTCTTCATGAATGCCGAGCGATTTAAGTTATTAATTTGTTTAATTTGAATTGGAATCAATTTGTATTGAATATCTTGTTCCGTTCGCTAACACTTGTGAGACTGGGCGCCGGGCGGGACGTTTAGTGAAAGGTTTTCTGTTTATATTACTTTGGTAACTGGTTGCCGTAATATTTTGACGTTTGTAATATCAGGGGTATTACTGGTAGATAGCATTAAATCCTACTTCCTAATAATATTATAAATGTGAAAGTTTGTGAGGATGGATGGATCTTTTGTTACTCTTTCACGCCATAACGACTGAACGGATCTGGATGAAATTTGGCACAGAGATAGATTATAGTCTGGAATAGCACATAGGCTTTTTGTCCCGGAAAAATGTACGGATTCGTAAACCACGCGGGCGAAGCCGCGCGCGGAACCTAGTAATGTATTTCAAGAACTGTGAATATTCTCCAAACTGATATTTGCACTACACCAGATATAACTATACAAACGGCTTATTTAAATTATGTTATAATTCAAATTGACTACCTCATCAGGTCTGGTAGTCGTAAGCGCGATTGCTGAGCGTGAGGTCCTGGGTTATATTCCTGGGTCGGGCAAAATGTTATTGGGTTTTTCTGTATGGAAATTCTCAGTAACAGCACGGAGTCTGGAACTGTACCCGGTTGATACCAATAGGCTCGCCTCCTATTACATGGGACTCAATAACAGCATTGGCGAAATGTGGGTGTACAATAGTACACCTCTGCCTAACACTTCGGGGAAAACAGGCGTGATGCTATGTTGTTTAATGCTAAGATGAATAATTTACCGTGTTATATCATTAGACTGTTGGCATTTACATTGCCTATATACTGTAAATAAAAAATAAAAATTTTACTGAAAAAGAAAAAAATAAAAAAACGCCGACCGTAAATAATCTCGTAAATCCAAATTACGTTGTCTAAAAGATGTATTTTTTTAACTAATTTATAAGTACTGCGTAACGTACCTTAAATCCTCTGTGATATAATATTACATCAATAACTTTTTTAAGCTCCCATCTGAGACTCATTTCAAGTAGATAATTGGGCTAAACTTTTGAGATTGTGATCAAATTTCTTTTAATTAGATACCGGCTGAATAAAATTGTCTCTTGTCAAGATAAGAATGAAGTTTCCCCTTAAATTCGGAAGCCTCTTTTGGAATACGTAAATAAGGGGTGTCTGTTTACAAGTCTCATTTATGATTATCTTTTTCGTTCTAAATTGTTTTGATTAAAGGCACTGTTTGTGCAATCATTAAATATATTACGGCTTTTGCTTCAACAAGGTTTAAAAAGCTACGTTTTATGAGAGACTAGCTTCTGCCCGCGGCTTCACCCGCGTGGTTTACGAACCCGTACATTTTTCCGGGATAAAAAGTAGTCTATGTACTATTCCAGACTATATCTATGTCTGTACCAAATTTCATCCAGATCCGTTCAGCCGTTCTGGAGTGAAAGAGTAACAAAGATCCATCCATCCATCCATCCATCCTCACAAACTTTCACATTTATAATATTTAGTAAGAAAGTAGGAATATTAGTAGGATCAGTAGTATGAGTAGGATTTATTTTTAAATTGTTTAATATACCTTCCTATCGTGGAAAAGTAGGTATGCGATAACAAAGATCGGCTTAAATGGGACCAGGCTTTTTTTAGCGTTGAGTCTGGCCCAAATAATTAGATATTAAGAATTGTAGATTCTATAGAGATGTTCTCAACAAAACTTCTAAATTACGCAAACTGTAATGCCTTATTACAAAAATAAATTCAGCCCATTACTGTCCAAGAGGAGAGCAAGAGCTTCTTCTCAGAATGATAAGGTAACACTATTTTAAGGGAGAATATACTTAAAATTGTGCTGCATATATTTGTACCTAGTTTAATCCTTAAACGAAATACGGTACTTTAAAATAAGGCTAAGAGTTTTAGCAGGCCACTTAAAGATATAGACACAAGATATGTGACGTGTTTCGCCACTCCACGGAGCATCCTCAGGAGATGTTGACTCTGACTGATGTTGATTCGGTTTGGTTGCATGTTACATTATTTCTATCGCACCTCCTGCATGTGCATATATTTGCGGGCGGGAGGGCGGTGCTGTGCATGCACCCAAGCTTGCAGTAGTTTGGCGGAATTAAAACTAAATATTATAGTTGTATATCTTATATAGACACAAATTTATTAAAGTATTAATTATCATTCTCTTGGTCCCACAACACATTCATTCAAGTGTAATTTATAAAAACTCCTCGGGTCCTGATAAGGTTCAACGTATAATGTTTGATAACATTTACATTTATATTAATACAATCAATTTGGCTTCCTTTGTCCACAGAATATCAGTCATATTCCAAGTACGGTCAGCAAAAGCTGTCAAGATATCCGATATGTATCTCCTCCGTCGTATCGGAGTGATTGTTGGCGTAGCGTGTGTGTTGCTGGCTATACGGACGCTGGTAGCGCCGCCTGCTGTCATAGTTGGCAGGACCAAGGATGACCTGAAGGCTTATCTGTGTAATACTGACTGGTGGGACCACTCTTTTACTACGCGTAAGTATTTTTTTAAATTGATATAACCTAACATAACCTGTATACATATGTGGGTGCACAATAGTTACGCTATGCATGAAGAATCAATTTAAGAACCTAATAACCTTTTCTGTCCACCAGTGGAGGTGATATTCTTGATGTGGGGCATCAGGCTCTGCATCATGGTGCGCAAGGCACCATCAGAGTTCAACGAGAGCCGGTTCATCTCCATGGCGATATACAACGAGTTCCTTCTCTCTGTCTTCCTTAATATATCCATGTAAGTCTATCTCATTCTTTCTTTTGCGCAATTTAGAATAAAATATGGTGAAAGCTGGAGAGTAATAACGATATACACTAATGTTGAATGTTCAAGAATGTTGTTCAACATTGCTTTGTTTTATCCGTCAAGCGGGGAAGGTTCAAAGCAAGCTGCGCAATGTACATAGCTGAATTGTCAAAAATGAATCAATTTAGATTAGGTATAACGTCTATCCTGTCTATCTTGACCCGGGTACGTCTTAAAACTGCGGCCAGACACCGGAGGACGGGCAGCAGCGTCCTCTCACTAATCGGTGAGCCACTGCGATCCCCAAGCCGCCTGCCATGGCAACCCCCCCCCCCCCCCCCCCTTGAGGGAGGCCTTCGTTCAGCAGTGGACGTCTTCTGGCTGATGATGATGATGATGATAGCGTCTATCATAATTAACTAGTTGGTCTTGCATGAATATTAAGTACAGTAGTGAAACGTCCGCC
This sequence comes from Shargacucullia verbasci, assembly GCA_947562105.1. Classification (NCBI taxonomy): domain Eukaryota; kingdom Metazoa; phylum Arthropoda; class Insecta; order Lepidoptera; family Noctuidae; genus Shargacucullia; species Shargacucullia verbasci. The sequence continues at coordinate 15,705,536 of OX387280.1, forward strand.
TTCTGTGTTTATGACAGATGTCTGAATGAGAACAAGATATATCATAGTATCATCTAGTCATAGTAAAAATTTGATTCACTATTTACTATTTTATAGAGATGTCATGTTAGCAACGTTAATCCCTAATGTAACCAAGTTAAGAACTAAAATCGCTATCATGAAAATTGACTTTGATAGTAAATAGTAAGAAAACTCATGATAGGGGTACAGAAGACTACACGTCTTCTGAATTAACACTTTTTGAGTTATATTCAGTATTTTTAGTTGAGTAATCCTATAACCTTTTGATTGCTGTCGTAGGATTTATACGACATCTCCACTCGTCTTACGTATTTATTGCGCAAAACGTTCGAAAAGCTTATGGAGGAACGAGGTATGGTGCTCATCCATTGATGAAAAGGGAGGATCCTCCAACCAGGCAAGGTGGTTAGCCTGGTGGGCCGAAGCCCGACAGTTGATGTCGGATATTTGTATATGTGTTAGAATCGTCGTAAACTTTCATAGTGCTATTCAGGGTTTGTTGTTGTAACTTCACTCCGATATTTGGCGCTTAACTTTTTGCCATGTTGCGAGTAGTTGTCGCTACAAGCTTAACTAAAATCACTTCCCACGTCTATAAAAGAATTAGACATACATAAAACAATATACATACCACTTCAAATCTGTAATCATAGACACATGCTCCATAGTCCGGCGATTCTTGATATCCACTACACAAACACCCCCCTCTTTAGGAACCGAACCATCCCACTTGGTATACCCGTGATTGGTTCGTCAATACGACCAGCTTTTATGCTGAGATTCCAAAAGGATATGTAAACATAAGATTACATTTATTTATAAAACATTGGTGAAGAATACAATATATAAAAACATACATGTCTGGTGTTAAAGTAGAGCAAAGTAGCTAAACAATGTTTGCCAATGGTGGCGTACAAAATAGAACTAAATATTCGTTTAGTTAAAGTGTTGAAATATTTTAACCTGGAGCTTAAATTAATTCTTAAACTAGGATGAAAACCCGGCTCCAATATATTATAGAAGCGAGATAGTTGGTGAAGGTTAGAGTTAACGACAGAAAGTTCAGAACTCCGAACTCATTTAACTATTGTAGTAGTTTCCGGGCTGAAGCAATTTGTTTTAGAGGGATCACGTTTCCATGAAGTGCAATATGCAAATAAGTCATTACGTAGTTTATTATGTATATATATGTATGTAGTTACCGCCTCTTGGTATTTTTAATGACTGCTACAAAAACAATTACGATGATAGGTCGCTTTGATATAAGAAAAAAATTAAGATTTTAATTAAGTAGTCCTTTACTAAAGATAGTGACATCCACGAAGACGCGCCCCACTCTTCTTCCTAATTGTATAAGTGTGCAACCTTCCGCTAGTGTTTTAGTTCTGTCGATACACACTAATTACCTATGAGTGCACACGCACACTACGAAATGTTAACTGATCACGAAAGATCATTACGGTCAGCTGGAAAGCTTCGGCCAAAAATAGCGGGGCGCGCCTTCGTGGATGGCACTATCTTTAGTAAAGGACTACTTAATTAAAATCTTAATTTTTTTCTTATATCAAAGCGACCTATCATCGTAATTGTTTTTGTAGCAGTCATTAAAAATACCAAGAGGCGGTAACTACATACATATATATACATAATAAACTACGTAATGACTTATTTGCATATTGCACTTCATGGAAACGTGATCCCCGTCCCCGTGATGCCACGTCCCAAAGTGATGATTTCCTGGCAAGGATTCCATGATTACTCTTTTATTATGCTGAATTATTACAAAGATTTGTGGATAAATTATTGTTAAAGTTTTGTTTATGCAAGGACGATGTAGAGCTTGATTAATTTATGATGAACAGCTCTTCTGGTTATGACCAGACACACTGGTGTGACCAGGATTTCAAAACGATTTGCCTTTGCTAATATAAAAAAGCTTACGATAGGAATCAGTTCTATCATCGGACACTGACAAGAAGACTAACATAACATAACATAGCATCACGCCTGTATCCCGGAAAGGTTAGGTAGAGATGCTGTAATTTAGTCCCATGTACCAGTGGATGAGCCTACTGCCACTCACCAGGCACAGTTCTAAACTCCGTGCTGCTGCTGAAAATTTCTTTACAGAAAAACTCAATAACATTTTGGCTGACCGAAAAATCGAACCTAGGACCTCACGCTTAGTAGCCGCGCTTGCAACCACTGGACCAATGAGGCAGTTATATTACCAAGTGATATAATATGAAACATACTTCATGCAAGATTATGGGTAGTCAGCCTCGCGAACCTTCCAGATTGGTTTAAATCCCCAATGAGTATCTCTATATAATTCTCATATTCAATTAATTCAAAATATTCCCAAAAGTTGTAATACCAAAGTTACTTTCCGTCCGCCAACCCTTAAAAGAAAGGCCATTAAAAAAAGCTTGATCATCAATTTTAAGCTTTCCTGACACTTTCTAATGAAACCAATTCGTTTCTAATGAAACAAATTTCGAAAGAAACTTGGTGTAAATTTAATTATTATTACTCGGATACACCGTCAGAGAAATCTTAAAGTTGTTAACCTAATTACTTGTCGTTACCTGCGATTCGGTTTACTGACAAAGTTGGTTTCTTTGATAAATGACTGAACGACCAGTTTCGGACCGGGCTTCAGCCAGTTCTAAACAGTTTATTTTAGTTTTCAGCATTAATTTAATTTCATAGCAGAGCACATACTATTTTACACCCACATTTCGCTGATGCCGTTATCAAATCCCATGTAATAGGGGACGAGCCTATTGCCATCTACCAGGCACAATTCCATACTCCGTGCTGCTACTGATCGTTTCTACTGAGAATTTCCATACAGAAAAACCTAATAACACTTTGCCCGACCTGGGAATAGAACCCAGGACCTCACGCTTAGTTCTGGCGCTTGGGACTACTAGACAATAAAAGAATTACCACTGCACCATACATATATTACAGCACATAATATTCTCCATAGTGATTCGTTAGGAGAAATTTGCGTCACGCACGATTTTTTTTATTCAGCCGTAGTCGCCCAAGGCCTCCCTATCCTCTCGCCACTCCTCTCGGTTAATAGCTTTCTGTGCCAACCCTTCAAATAGGTTTCCAGCTCGTCCCGTCATTTCCTTCTGGGCCTGCCGCGACGTCGTATGACGTTGCAACTGCGCTCCAAAACTCAGGTCGCCGATGTTGGTCATAAAGCCGCAAGCCTGAAGTGAAACTGAGCTGGCCATGTCTGCCGCATGTAGGACGAGATGTGGGCAAAACTCTCCACAGAGTGGAGCCAACACAAAAGTTTTACTTCAAGAAAATATTGATGTAAAGTTTTATGGAGCGTCTTAGTGTCACAAGATAGCCAATTGTGAGGCAGTGCCAATTTATGTGGCTGTAAAGACGAAGAAGGTTTAGTACAAAAGCAGAATGGACTACATTTTCTGGACAATTGATTCTTTGTTCAGGGTTTTATGCTCATTGAACCCAATTTTAAGCCTTTCAAAAATATGTGGCATGTAATGGCGTGGGCTATTAGGAACTAGAATTTGATTTTTAAAATTACTTTTTGTTCTTTTTTTGTGATGCATTTTAATCTTTACTACTAAGTTTGACTTTCAAAAGTTTGATAAGAAGCATAAAAGAGTCTAATATTAAAAAAAAAAAACAGAAATAAGCTTTACATACTATTACGAATTCATGAAAATCGGCAACGTTTTACGTACTTTCTTTATTTTTGTAAATCTTATCCAAGTCATACCGACGATCGGTTTTAAATGTACACCAAATTAAAATATAAACCCGTAATATCCTTTCCAATTTCCATCATACGGATATTCTGAATGACAAATTTAATTTCGCTAATAAGATAAAATCGTCTGCAAGGGGATTTATTTCGTGTTGATATTTTTTTACGAAAAATTTGTGTCAAAAACAACAAAAAATCTGTTGAATTTCATTTATAAACGCATATAAGTTGGGTATACCTTCATTCAATCTAACATTCATCTTCATTCGATTTAACTCTTTATAATAATAGTCGTAATACCCACATTTGCCTAACAAACAACGAGTACGTAATGCTCCCCAAAAACAACAACTAACAAATGTTTTGGCTCAATACGGGAATTAAATTATCACAGAACCTTTTAAATTGCTCTAGAACCAGAACCGATACAAATAGTATTCATAGCCTTTAAGATGAACAAAGTTTTGAGCAAAATCCTGGAGCAAATGAGAATTTCTTGAGAGTAATGTATCATAGTCATTTTTGTTCCCGCTTGATAAGATTCAATCACAAGAACTTCGACGATAAAAACTGCAGCTATAACAAAACTTGGAAGAACTTACAGAAGGTTGCCAGAAGTAGAACGTTGTGAATGTTCCATTTAATTCAATATTTTTTGAGTATTTTGAGATATTTTGCAATTTACTCAAAATTTTGATGTTTGACCTCAAAATTGGATTCAAGGCATCGAAATACATAACGCTTGATGAGTCTGGTCAAAAGTACTGACCACTCTTTTTTTTTTGTGTGCCTGTGTTGCCTTTAAAGCAAGATAACCTAAAAGAAAGTAGAGAATTTAAAAAAGAAAGTCTAAAACTCAGCGAAACCGCATCGCAAATAAATAAATCTTACCTTATCTAATGTACGAGTTGCACTTTAAGGCTATAGTTTAGCTAAAAGTTTTCATACAAAATGCGTTTACGTTTTAATCGAACTGATTCTGCTTATTTTTTATATGTTATAGACACAAGTAAAACCTAGGTCCTCATGTTTTTGTTTTTTTTTTTAATATTGTTTATAGATTAAGAAATATTAACCCCAAAATACGTTTTTTTAACCAAAAATCTTCCTTATACTTAACTCGTGATAATGATTAAATTAATCAAAATTTTGAAGAAAAAAAAACATTTCGACCTTGTTTATAATCTGACAAAACGATAGAGACCAAAATCAAATTAATTCGTTAAGATTTCTATGTAAGAAATGTTAACGCCCAAACACCTATTTTGCGCGTATTGCAAGGAAATTTTGTCAGAAGCCGGCAGCTAAAGAGTACTCTTAAGATAAAAGTGCGAGTGTGCGATTCAAAACCAAAAGCGTGACAGAGAACAGCCATCTGGCAGGACGGATTCCTAGTCATCCTTTTTCATTTAGTCCTCTTTTTATGGACTTCAAAAAACCGACCCGTCTTCCTGTTCCATTTATTTAAATCTTTAAACCCTACACTTCCATAAAAATATTAGTCTTGAAAGTAGGACGATCATAAATCGAGAAGAAGAACTTTCCAAACTTTTTGATATCGCACAGGAACTAAGTGAAACAATGATTGTGTAGCGAAGCCAGACATGCCAAGTCCGAGTGCATAGTTTTAAATGTCAGCACAGTTTCAAATTTTTCTGTGCAATCTGGGGATGGGAAAAGTTTTGAGTGTCAACTGTTTATTGTCAGGGCGAGTTGTTTTGGAAGCGGGTTATTGAGACTCGTTTATATAATGTACTTGTCTACTTGGAATCTATAAAGACAATGTTTCTCTTTGTCACTCATTAAAATAGTTTAGTTTAATAATTGCACCATTTGTATCTTAGCTTATTTTATCTTACAATCTTATTTTATTTTGCAATTAGGATTTTTCGATCACTTTCACACGTCTCTTTTAATCTAGATGGCGTCGACATTTCCTATGTCTATCTCTGAGAAGGAAGCTGAATCAAACTCAGGGGTCAATGTCTATTTTAAAATCCAGACAGATGTTATTGTAATCATCCATAGTTAATATTGATAGACTAAATTATAATAAGTAAATAGAAAACTGTCTTAAGACTGCGGCATTAAGTAGACTTCTTATAAAGACTCTTAAGGAACTCTAAAGAAAGAAGACTTTTCATTATGTTTAAGATTTAATTTGTCAAACTTATTTAATCAACAGCCTTAATAAGTCGAGCTCATGCTCACCAGATGATGACGATAATCTTATGAAAGTTCTAATCAAAACTTTCCTTCTAGGTTGTTCCTGCAATCACCAGCGAATCCTGACCTCCTGTACATCATATTCTTCTGCCATACGCAGCTCACCGTCACCCTGCTGCTGTGTTTCATCTTTGGGAGCAAGGTAGGCACGGTAAGGTTATGTCTATGTCAGAATGTATGTATGTGTTGGTTTATTTGCACCATGGAACCGAAGAATACCTATGTGTGCTAGCACAGACAGAACATTACTTCAAGTCTTGGGAGCTTTTGTGTTGTTTTTCTCAGATGTGTATGTATGTGTTGCTTTATCTTCATGTGTATACCTACCTGTGGCTGTGGCTGTCGACTCCAAATTATTGGAGCTTTTGTGTGAAATTATAAACGTGAAAGTTTGTGAGGATGGATGGATAGATAGATCTTTGTTACTCTTTCACGCAAAAACTACTGAAAGGATCTGGATGAAATTTGGCACAGAGATAAATTATAGTCTGGAATAGCACATAGGTTACTTTTTATCCCGGAAAAATATACGGGTAAGTAAATCACGCGGGCAAAGCCGCGACCGGAAGCTACTCAATTATAATTTTATGTTACTATTAGACAGCCAATCTTTTCGTTCCAATTTTAATTATTGAGGAGAAGCGTTATTTTAATTTCGATACGGTGTCAGCTATCAAATATATTAGCTGAATTTTCAGCAGAATATTCTTTGATTATTGATTAAATATATATCTTCGCGTGAAACGCTGTTTCCGCAAATTCGGATTTCACTATCTATAGGTATGTTATCAAAAGAAACGACTGCCGCGTTTTTATTATTAACAAAATCTTGTCTAAACGCTCCATGATTAATGTTTTCAACAATTGTATTTAGCTACATCAAAGTATAGTACCTAGCTAGTAATATAGGTTATGTGGTTCTGCAAATCCACTTGACGTAATCCATTCATCACTTATAAAGCTTACAATATACATGGCATATATCTAACTCAAAGTAAGGGTAATATGGCCATATGGTAATTATCACACAAGAGTTAAACACCAATCCCGGTACGTGAAGTAACTGCAAAACAAACATTTAAGTATAATTCAGAATTTTCCGGAATGTATAATTTATTTGTGCGGAAAACCAGAAGTTAAGTGACGGAATTTATTAGCGGGGGCTCTCGTAACGAGCTGGCTTAACCTCGTGTGTAAATGAAATTGATTTCATTGTGTTTTTGTTGTTTATTGTGCGAAGGTAGTATAAATTGTTGTGAGGGTTGAATGGCATTTACATTTTTTTAATTACTGGTATTGGTAATATTGCCTCATTCGTCTAGTGGTTGCAAGTGTGGGTGCTGAGCGTGAGGTCCTGGGTTAGATTGCCAGGTCGGGAAATGTTATTGGTCGGTTGGTCCCGGGTGTTATACGAAGACCTATGACAGTCGTTACGGATGTCAATAGCTCAAAAAGTCTGACAACGACTATAACTTTAGAGTATCAGTGTCTCCCAGTAATTGGTTGGTGGAGGTCAGAAGGCTTCGTGTAAAATACTGAAATTCAGTCGCAACCAGTAAGATTGGAAGCCGACCCCAATATGGTTGGGAAAAGGCTAGGCAGATGATGATGGATACTTAGACACATTTCATATTAAATATCAGTTCCAATAAAATCTGAATTAATACGAAGTTCTAAAGAGACAACATAGTCTGGATGGATACCTACTCAATCTCAAACTTTTACCAATACAGGTAAGCTAAGAAAACTAAAAATTAATTTTCTCATACCAGTGTGTATCTTTTCATTCTGTATAGTAGTTGAAAACTCTTAACAGTTAAAACTTTCAATTTTCCCTACGTAAGTACTCACGTACTCGCGAAGAATCCAAGTAAAAAAATCCGGTAGAACTTTATATTGAATCATGAAAGTGGACAAAGTTTTAAACCGATTGCTCAGGAGTTTCCAACGAAATTAGTTTCGCTACAGAATTTCAATTGGCAGGTAAACTGTTAAGTGTATAAGTTGGTTCATCAGAATCTTGGGGAAAGACAGGAATGTACCAAGTATACTATTCATAAAATAAGTACAGAAGAATAAAGCAAAATGTACACTGCAGCACACACTTGTGCGTGTCATACTATTATTTTTATTATTGGGTGGTTCTAGTATGCGACTGCCGAGCTTGAGTTTCTGAATCCGATCGCCGATTGGGCAGTGTTATTGGGATTTCCTGTATGAAAATTCTCTGTAGCAGCACGGAGTCTGGAACTGCCTGGTAGATGGCATTAGGCTCGCCCCCTATTATTTGAGACTCAATAACGGCATCAGCGACATGTGGGTGTACAATAGTAGGTATACCTCTGCATAACCTTTCGGGGAATACGGGCGTGATGCTAAGTTATGGGCTGCATGGAACCAAAATCTTCGAGTGACCACCTACACCCCTAGTAAGAGTTTACCTCAAACTCCTTCGTAGTCACCGTTAAGCCAAAAATGTATAAATACATCGTGGGCTACTAAATGTAGGTGTCGTCACACGACAACGCCATATAATGTGACTTTTAAAAAAAATGAGAGGTCGAGGAAACTTCGTATGGAGTACTGCGTACGTCCGCTGGACCCTGAATCGTGATATAGGGCTTTTCTATTTACCAAGGGATGAGCAATTTCAATATATGGGCTCATGACAACATAATAGAGATTTAGAATCCTGAGTGTTATGATCTAATATATTTCTTTGTATTTTTACTGAAGCGACAGGCGACCTACAACGCAAATGCCACTCAATACGCCAATCGAAGCGTATTTAGGTCAAAAGCTTTAGTAGCCACAGCTGTAACATAACAGATTTATAAATATCATCATATTGCCAGTCTTTCGGTTTTAACAAGCCTTTCCTCAATCTTGGCCCACATGCCCTAAATTTATGCTCTAACACCTACCCCTAATATCCCAAATCCGGTGAACCAAATAAGCCCAATTGATTCTACCTTGCCTAGTTTTACGCTCTAATAATTGGGCCTCACAGGCCCGACATTAATCTCTATTCGATCCGACAACGGTTCTGGGTTTCCTTGATTTAATCTTAGTTGGAATTTTGCTGTCTGAAATCTTTTAACGGAGTGATTATTAAATTGTATCTGAAAATAGATTTCATTCGTAGTATTTTTCATCGAGTGGTTTTCAGATATTCTGACTACTCAACGTTTTGAGGGGCGATAGGTTTTTGAGGTCCTAAACAACCGCTTCCAGCGCTACGATTGGTGAAGAACTCGGAGCGAAATCGATACGTAAAATCAAAATTGTTAAAAGAAACTTATTCTGAGGCCTGGAATGTGTAAAAAACAGCCACTCTTCCAAGGACTGACCGCAAAAAGCGCAGCTTAACTTCGTGGAGTGATTGATCTATGCGGTGACTAATTAGCTACGAGCCCTTCGATTCTCTTCGATAAGCTAACTTAATATGATTTTGCTTGAGCAGATACTTTCTGCCCATGTTGGTTTCTAACTCAAGCTACCAACGATTTATGTTTTCTTCTGTAGAATTTCATAGTTTATGTAATCATTTGCAACGCGTCCAATTTATATTATCTCCGTTTTAAACATAATCAAATTGACTTTACTTATTACCGGACCAAATAATTTTCTACAGCAAATTACTTGAAGTTTCTCTTTTACCTTTTTATCTATGTTAATGGATCAAAATATCTGATGTGGAAACATGGGTTGACTGTCCATATAAAGACTTAGGTCTTTATGTATAACAACACAAACATCCTACTCCCCTCAAGTTTACTGACATAAGCAGTTGACCATCTAAGTACGCTCGTAAGTAAGCCGTCGCTGCAGTTATTACCGTTAATTTGGCCGCGATCCCAAAGTGGCTGGCAAGTGGTGCCGAGTGCTGCAACATTCTACTCGTAATGTGTTATAATATGCTGCCGGTTTATCTTGTGCTCGCGAAAACATATTATTAATGTTTTGTTTTGGTGTCTTAAGCTTCGGATATTTGAAGTCCTATCCTCGGAATTTTTAAAGAGGAAATAAGTTTAAAAAATTTGGACGATACTCAAACATGGGCTTTGGAAGTTGACTGCAATATTCTATTCTATAAACGTTGCCCCATATGCTGTTTTTCTTATGTCACGAAGCCATTTACGGACACAAATTTAAGGAGAAATCTACAGCGACCCGGAGCAACTATTTATAGGTCATACAAATATTTGTTCTGTGCGGAAATCGAACACGCAACCCATTGCACGGAAAGTCAATCGTTTGGCCACTGGCATCAACACACCCCATTCTTTGAACTCATAACCGCAGAAAACTTAGGCACACAAAGAGCCGGTTATTCAAACGGGCCGAAATAGAATGCGAAAAAGATATGCTTCTTCCTTGTTACTCTTCAAATGGAAGCCAAATGAGTCTCAAAGTCTTGAACATGCGGAAATCCTATCTCAATACGTCTCTGACGAACGGAATAATATTCCACATCAAAGAAATCATACGCAAACCATGTCTTGTTGGACATTTTTTAAAGGAACATATTTTTCTTAAAGGCACGTTGGATGTGTGCTCTGTGATATTTTTCTTTTCATTTTTGCATGTCTTTACGTTATGAGTGTTTCTGGAGTTATTCAAGACTGTTTGATGTAGTTTCTAGTAAGAACAGAAGAGGAAATGTTGTTTCCTAGAATAAGCTTTCGAAAGTGTTTATTATGTTTTTGAGACTGAATGTACAAATGCGAGCGTAAAGTGAATTGAGTCTTCTACGTACTACCTTGAAGGAATGGTTGCAATGTGATAGCTTTCTGCGTGTCGTGGGTCCGATTCTCACATAGCACAAATACTTGTATGATCTACAGATAATTCTGTTGTTTCGTCTATTTGTGTGCATGTGGGATGTATGTTTGTGATCTGTACTCATTATACAGAATAAATTATAGAGGATCACGTTTTTTAAAGCAAATAATCAGGACCAAGTTTAATGCTAAACTTTCTTCTCCTAGGCCTACATGGTATACAAGGGACACGGCAAGGATGAGCGAGAGAAGACAGGCAAGTTCAGATCCAGGCCCGCAGAGTCTACCTACACCATGACGACCAATCGCAGCGCGAGGTTCTGCGACAACATGACTGAGAGGGAACTTGAGGTGAGAATATTAACTATTGATAAAGATACACAGGTTGTCTTAAATACGCGATGCAGTGAACATTTGCGTGTTACCTGGTGTAATCTTCAGGTAATTGATCCTGAATCGTTATATTATTTTGTTTTACATAGACTCTAGAAACATATTTATTCTAGGATAAGGTTATAAATAACTTGTAATATTTGTATACTCATTCAGATTTAGAATCTGGTTACATCTTCAATTATTCATTCATGGTTAAGACCGTTTATCTTGTAGTATTAAATTGCTTAGCTATTTCTAGAACCGGCCAGTCAGTTTAGGTGAGAACTTAATCATTTGCGCTCAGACCGTTTCACTGAAAACGCCCGACATTGTTGTCTGATTCGAAGCTTTGAGTCAAGTATTTTGTCGAATTATTCAAAGTCCAGTTTCAGTCTTTTGCGAGATACCAATTTCGTTAAAGAATTTTATTGATCTTATGAAAAATTATATTATTCAAAGGATTTCTCATAATGTTTACATTCAAATATTCATTTGAAATATTTTTATGCCTACAAGGAGGAGTTCAGAAAAATCTGCAACCAGTTAGAGAAACTCCGCGAGCGGTGTGGAGCAGGGGCAGTGATTTCTCGTAGAATAGGTGCAATGCAGGACGCTGCAGCAGTTTACGATAGAAAACCTCCCCCAACTGACCACTCAGCTCCATTGAAACTGAACACAGTGTTCAGTGCTGTGGCGGATCGATTAATGTGTACCGTCACGCCAGCTGAAGAATCATCTAGTAGCGGTAGGGACTTGCCTTTCGAAGCCCCTCCCGCTTATAAACACAAGCCTTTCAGTCCCACTAAAAGCGCTGAAATCAGCAACGCAGAACAGAGTCAGACAGACGTCACCACAGATTCTCCTAAAAAACGCACAGATTTAAACGAAGAAACAAAAGAAGACAAACAGAATGGAGTGTTTAAAATTTCCGGGGAAGCAAATTGTGGTGATATCCGACCACCAGAAGTAAGTCGTAACGGTTACAATAGTAAGAGTGAGAAAACAAGTGAATTAAAGTCAAGTCCAAGTAGTACTGAAACTGTGAAAGGTGTCAGATCAGGACACGCGAGGACTCATGCTATAGTTATTAATTTAGATGATAAGAGTCGCTTTACTGAAGAGGTTACTGTCTAAATGAAGACTGTACTTATGTTTTTATTAAAGAAAGTATGGATGTAGCAAAGATTGGATATTTTACATCTTGAAAACCAAAGGTTATCGGAGACGCTTTTTTGTTGCCTATAAGAATAACAAGTATATTATATACATAAAGTCATACATAAAGTCACGCCTTTTTCCCATGGGGGTAGGCAGAAACTACGGAACGCCACGTGCTACGATCCTTACATAACCCTTTTGCTTCATCTACATTCATGCATCGTTTCATACATAAACGCCGGTTGTGGGTACTACGCACCTGACCTTTTTATACTATATATCGCACAATTATTCAGTAAAAATAACTCTACATAGTTCTGTAATCCCTTAGGAACATTATTGTGTTTTGTTTTGTTGCCGGTCACCTAATTCTAAAGCAAGGAACTTCCCTAGAAATGCTTTTGTGTAGTAAGTGTATTTACTACAATGTTTCAACAGGATCAAGCTCGAACCCGTGACCTTTTTAGCACTCAACACCTCACGTCACACACTATTAAATTTTCACCACTATTACAATAAAGTAGGTATAACAGCTTACTAATTGATATCACAAAATAATCTCAGTAGCCCAATAAGAAAAGAAAGAAGAAATTAAACAAAGAAGATCATTTATTTTGTCATTGAACAGCGATAGAAAAAAAAGCGAATCACTATCTATAAAATAAAAATAAAATCTTTCACGTATGATATCTTTCACATGATTTTTATCGTAGATTTTTTTCGTGGCTGTTAATTGATGATTGACTTCCAGAAAGTCATTTACGTAAAGTGAAGGCCTATAATAGTGGATCACAAAAAAAAAACCACTTCAATAGTTAGCCTTCTGTATTTTTTATGTTATGGCTATATTGCCTGCCAAGCTCAGAAAATGGAAGTTTGTCATTAAAGCCGGTATTTGGCGGAATCTCTCGCTTCAAGACATCGATCGCTCTCGGCCTAACTTTGGAGGATTCTTCACATTTTTCCTCGGAAATACCAATCAAACTTCCAACCTCAATTTCTCCGTACTTTTTTAAAGGGCTTGATACCGTAATTCAGAAAGTAGTAGTCGAAATTGAAGGAATAAGGTTAGGTTAAAATGATTAAGGCTCTTTCCGCCAACAAACTCTTAACACAAATTGATATTTTATAGGTTTTATCAAAGGTTTTCACGGAAAGTTGTCTGTTAAAATTAAAATTTACAATATTTTTCATATGTTCTGTCAATACGAGCTATCACATTCGCTCTCATTTTATTGTAAAAAGATAAGTCTATCAGCAATGGTAGCAAGGTGCGCCAGACAATTTCGGATACTGTCATTCGTGGAGACTTTCCAATTTACAATCTTTTTTTATATTAACGTCAGAAAAAGCTGTTATAATATATTCTAAAGCAGTGATAGCCTAGTTGAACGCTTGCTTTCCATGCAAGTTCCGAGTTCAAACCCACCTCTGACTTTTCGGAATCATGTGCGGATCAGAATTTGATTATCATTTGCGTTTGCGTTTGGGCTGAATTTATAATATATTCTTTAGCGTTAGGAATTTATTGGTGAATTAGATTTTATTTATTATTTTTTATTACATTTGTACTTCATCTACTTAATTATGCAGTAACAAGGATTTCGTTCGGCTAGTCGCCTGTGTTTAGATATATGAACTGGTATTGTATGTTCATTAACTATTGGGAATAGGGAACCACGGTATCACGGTATGATTTTCTTTGCATATTTGGCGCGAGTGCTGGTTGGATAATAGGGTCGGGAAGAGTTAAGTAAAATTCTAATTTAACGCATGCGCAGCTAAGTTGCTGAGCTTTGACACAAAAAACAGACAATTATGTATTTTTAAATTATTTAGATGTAGAAACAATAATACTTTCTGTACAAAACAAGAAATACCGTCTTCTACGAACCAATCTATGTTACATTCATACTTGTTCTATATTATAAAAGCTAGTCCTTACTGTGATTCTTAGAAATATGTATGTTTGTTTATTCATAGTTTCCAAGATGCATATCAAAGTACTTCTGTGTACGTGTGTATTGTTATCTGGTATATTTAAAATATTGTATAATAAGCAGCAGCTTTATGCTTGAGTGTTTCAAAATATACTGCCATAGTTACAATTTTGTTTTTGTATAAAGTATTAGAAATAGATAGATGGTTATTTTTAGTTTTGTTCCGAAAATAATTGTATATTGATAAAAAAATATTAGGTATATATATTATTCATGGAAAGAAACATCCCACCGCAACAAATAATATAAATTTGTCGGAAAATCAGTCGCATAATTATTTTAATTGGATCCTCCTGCGATTAATTTGCAATTATTTAATTCACTGAACTTTTCAATTATTATGATTTCATTATCACTTCACCCGTATCTAATATGACTGTTGCCTGCATAAATTATAAAAACATGAACACGAATTCAAAAGTCATTTGTTCGATTTTTTTCGACATTTCAAACATTTCGCGTTATCGCTTGAAGTCTCATTAGCCGGGTAAAGCAGTATTCCGTTTACCGTGCAAATATTTGAGCTCAAGTTTTGAACAATAACTTTACTTTGGTATGATTTCAAAGTAGTTATCGCCGTTGTTATTATGCAAGAATCTTTAATGCTTGTTGTTTGCGCATTTCAGTTATGAACTGGCAAGAAATTCTGTATAGCGTCGTCAGAATTACATAGTTTATTTATTATCTAGAGATGTTTGTTTTCAGAAATATGAATCTGTTGAAGCTTTAAAATATTTTAACTGTGTTTTCCACTATGAACCTAAATATTAAACTTTTAAACGAAATAATTTCGGCTGCAAGGCAATTAAATAATTATGTAACATGTTCGAATGACCATGACATCATTATTATGTTATTGTTGGTTAAATTTATAACGTGTTTATAATTTTTTGACTTACGAACATTGAAGAGCGCGTGTCATAAAATGTCCAATCGCAGGTAGGTCAGGAGTGGTAATAACTTATAATAATAAGTAAGTAGTAAGGTCAGAAAAAACAAATAAAAAAAAAATCAAAATGAAAGAAAAACGGAAGGTAATGTGGTCTATTAAAAAGACTCCATGACTAAAATGTGATTTTCCTTCCTTTTTGTCGCGACTTCAAAGTGTATTACATTTTAATCTGCGAATGCAAAAATGTATGTATCATAAGCCAAAGATTTTAGTTATAACTTAAAACTATTAAAAATAAACGTATTTAAGTACTTTGTTTGCAATTAGCGCTCAATAAAACGCTTTAACGAGAAGTAATAGTATTTAATGTTGTATTAGATATAACATGTCATTAAGAACGGTGAGAGTCCGGAGAACGGTGAGAGTCCGGAGTTCGGTAACGTGTTTTTTTTTTTTTTGATAATTTACGAAATGAAAAAATATGCAATGAAAAGAAAACATATGGTTATATTAGTTTAAGCGACAAACCTATTACTACTATACCCTTTTTTGTATCAATATCTGGAATATTGAAAAAACGATTTTGTGAAAATATTTTTGTGAATTTTGGCAATAAATTCGCCTGGGGCATAATCAAATTTACCATCCTCATATTTATGCTAATAATTTTTCAATCTCCGGACTGTTTGACTTTGCTGATTTTGCTAATTAAAAAGTTAATGTACACCTTCAAAAATCTTTGGACTCTCACTGTTAATTGTAAATATTTAAGCCACAATGAAAGACAACTAGTGAATGTAATTTTTGTAAATAAGTAAGCATGTATAGTTAAGTATATAAAATACATCACGACTGTACATATTATAAAGATGTGCCATTTATTTACGCTAACAATGGACACATACTAGAGTCTGTTTATAAATTATCTTTACCAGTCAAACGTCTATAAATAACAAGTTTTTAAATTTTAAAAATGTTAATATACTGCGATAAAAACCTAACCTAACCTAAAATCAAGAAATAATACTCACGAATAGCAATAATTAGTCTTCAAAGCCCTTTGACACGTAAAGTACAGTAAAAACAAATTATATAATATTTTTAAATTATCAGATGTATAATTCTGGTAATATGAGAAAATCTAATTATTTGGTTTTTAAACTAACATCAGTACAATCGACGTTTATTGATAAATACTCCCAATCTCTTTGACCAACATTTAAGATATTTCTAACATTAACTGGTCAAAGTCAAATTGTTTATAATAAACAAATATGAGTAGCATTAAAAAAAAATCTTTAAAATAAAAGCGTGCTGTTATATTGGTTTTGAATAATCATAACAATACATTAATATCACTTACGGGTAAGTGTCAGTAAAATAAGTAAATTTATCCCTTTTCAATACGATTCTGAATAGAATTTTAACCTACCTAGTGATATCTGAAAATTGTACATAAAAGAGTTTAAGCGCGATTTCAATCCAGTCTTAATAATTTCCAATTCACTTACTTTTCAACACTTAACCGTCTCTTCAACATCAATCAATTTCTGGTCGGTTATGCGACATGTATAATAAACGCAAGTTCTGCAAATAGTTGGTTTATAACTGATTTATATTTCAAATAAAATACCAAATTAACGATCAATTACGCTGAAAAAATGCTCTAAACGCTATAATATCAGTCAAATATTTAATAATGCTATGTTTTACATAATTTTGTTAAAAATAAATAATAATTTTCAAAAACTTTAATTTTTGTTATCCAGTTTAACTTAATATTTTAATTAATTAACGCCACATCGTATGAAGCCTTTGGGTTAATAATTAAGTTACACGTTGTTTAAAATAATAAAAACAGTTTTCAATTAAATTACTCAGTATAGTGGAGGCGCGAAAAGTCTGTCAAAAATTTCTTAATAGATATCATGGATTGCCTGCATGGATGGACCTTACCATCATTTCCGATCAAGCTTCTACTATTAGAAATACTTTGACATGTGTTGAAATGTCAGTCACTTCGTTATATCCAATAGCTTGGGTATCAATCAATGCTGAATGTCAAAATGCCAAGTCACACACAATTCAATCTTTCGTGAGCAAAGCAACAATACAAAAGTCTCTTTATACAATTAATTGTCTTTGTGTCGTGTTGACATGAGCATATGAGAATTGTTTTTGACGTGATGCATAAGTTTAGCCGGTCAAAGTTGGTAACGAGGCTAAATGCTAAGACTATCTGTATATCGTCACTCCGTGAGACTGTTTAAGAGGTTGAGAATATTAAAACATAGCATAACGCTTGTTTTGCATCTGCCGAGCACAATTTCAAACTCCGTGGTCAAAAAATCCCAGTAACACTTTGCTCAACTTGTTTTGGTTCAATTCCTAAACCGTCATGCTCAGTAGCCGCGTTATGTCTAGATCAATGGGGCAATTGAATATTATATCAATACTTAAAACGAGTTTAGTTAAAACGATTTAAAGACCTACTCTTAAAAATGTTGCCCCGTGATTCTTCGAGCAATGGATTTAAAAATTATCTTTAGCATTCTATTAATAAAACAGTCATCAATATAGATTAAAAGCAATGTTCGATAATGTATCCCGACCGGTTTTAAAAGCAGATACCGTTTTAATAATCCACGAATCCATTAGTTGTAGTGTTTTATAATGAAAACTGTTTTATCACACATTTTTTATTTTACTAATGGCGGTTATTAAGCTCAGTTTTAAAATAAAATGAACAATCAACATTATCCAAATAGAATTTTATAATAAGGTGCTTTATTATTACTTTCTCTGGGACAATGTTTTTCAGAACTAACAATAAAATTGAGACAGATATTACACTTATTTATTT
This sequence comes from Shargacucullia verbasci, assembly GCA_947562105.1. Taxonomy (NCBI): domain Eukaryota; kingdom Metazoa; phylum Arthropoda; class Insecta; order Lepidoptera; family Noctuidae; genus Shargacucullia; species Shargacucullia verbasci. The sequence continues at coordinate 15,723,612 of OX387280.1, forward strand.
AATTCTTAATCTGCACATACGTACATCTCAATCCGGAATTTGGCCATTCTGTACTTCATCCAAGCAATCCAGAAAACAGCTAAAGTGTAAAATGGCCAGAGAAACTGTTTTTACCTAGAAAATATTGCGATCGATGCCACCAAGTGGCCATTTTAAAATACATTCCATTTTAATATTGTTATAATTGTGTAAATATTGTAAATAGATGAAATTAATTAAAATGCTTAAAATATTGTATATACTTTAATTCGTTATCGAAAACAAACACTGTAACAACCACCATTATTTAACTCCATTATTTATTTAGTTACCTACTATAATTAAATGAAGATTATTGGTGTGTAATTAAATCTGATATCCGGTGAAATTATTTTCATAACAGTCTGAAAGTTGTAACGTAATAATTATTCATCCAAAAGCATAATTTATAAAAGCACTAAAGGACCCTTTTTTGGATCTCGAAAACAGCACCACCTACCGGGTCCAAATATAGCTAAGAATCATCCAGGTGAGTCACCATAACTACTGAAAAAAAAGTCCATCAAAATCGATCAATCTGTTTAGAAGGAAAATAATTATGATCACACGCACACTGGAATTGTATATAATAATTAAATTAATTAAATATAAAGATTTACATGGAGGAAATTCACTAAGGAACCTATTCCAAGTTCATTGACCGAAATTATCTAGTAAAGTCAAAGTGGCCAACTACGCACTCAAATTTGCTTACACTAAAGAACAGATAGCGACTCCTCGCTCCGATTAAATTAAAGGAGAATGAATAAAACATTTATAATGTTACAAAAATCTATTGTTTTAATACAAACTGGGCAGAGCTGGGGCCGGTATTATCATTTACCCTTCCTGTTTATCTGTTAAAATATCTGTGGAGATACTTCAACCAGTCAAATGTAATTCCATTTTTACTTTACTCTTAAAAGACCAGGCAAGACAAGAACATAGCTAATAAAATACAAACTTTCCATCCTACAGAAAAATATAAAAGAAACAAAAGTGCACAGTTTTACAGAGGACATAACTTTCCAGCTGACGTCCGGGACAGAAAAACTCGACTTTTTTAATCTTAGTCATTTCTGAACAGGGCTGCTCATAGGCTAGAAGTCGTCAGAAATCTATATTATTTTTCTTTACTGTCAACTTATTTTTTACAGGAAAAACACTAAATACCGTTTAATCCAGGGATCATGGGAAGGGAAGAGAAGATAGGGAACAGTTTGATGCCAATAATGACCAAATTATTCTACTTGAATTTAGGAAAAAAGAAAAAAATAAGAAAGCTATGCTTATTCAACGTCGAAATCCTTTCAAAGTATTGTCACCATTTTCCACTGAATACCCATATACATTTGAATAACTTCATGTCTAATGCACGTCGTGTTTCTGGGGCAATAAATTATATACACACAATACACTTTATTGCACACCAGAAACAGAAAAAATATACAAAATGGAAACCAATAGAGATGTACAAGGGGCGGTCTTATCGCACTTGGAGATTTCTTCCAGACAACCATAGGCTGGACAGAGTAGCAAGTAAAAAGAGAAAGGGTAGTTCGCGGTGCAACATAAATATAATATATTATTATTATTTTATTAGAGTCGCGTGTCGTTTTTTTTTCTGATCGGAATCCCTAGTTCTTTCTCTTAACTTGTGGTTGAAATGATTTCCAATAAAGAAAATAGGACCTTTTGCCATTTTCTATGGACATTACCACTTATCTTTTTATTTAACGTGTTTTTGTATAAGAACGTCAACAAATTTTTATCAAAACGCTGAAAAGCAATGTTGGCTTTAGTACAAGCTTTATCTGACAACCCTATTCCACAAACCTGTTTCCAGCCGCGATTCATCTTCGCAACGAGTTCTGACATGTTGATAAAGATTCTCCTGCACCTGGGCATTGCAACATGACTAGTGCGACAGATAACTTTTAAGGTACCTGGTCGGTACTTTTTGGTAACTTTGTGTTTGAAGAAAATTTTATTATTATAATTATTGCTATCTTTTGCCCGCGACTTCGTACGCGTGGAATTTAGAATCTGATATTTGCCTGTGGTAAGGGGAGCCTATGTTGTAAGTTAGACCACTAGCAATACATCGGTGAAAATTGCATTCAATTCACTGCAGTAATTTTTACGTGATGCGTGTACAAACATACAGACAGACAAAAATACTAAAAACTGTTGTTTTGGCTTCTGTTGCTCTAATAAAGACCCCCCACATTAGTTTTTCTCCAATATCTATAATGTACAGACATCGGCCTGTTATAATGTTATTATTTGTATAGATGTTGGTAAGAGCAACTGCTTCAATGGTTTAGTAGTCACATGTACTGGTGCGGAGCATGAGGTCCTAGTTTAGATTACCAGGAAGGGTAAAATATTATTGAGTTTTCTAAAATTGTCTGTAGCAGTTTTAGTTAGTAACCCTAGTTTGGAATCGTACCCGATAGATGGCATATAGGTTTGCCTCCTATTCTAAGGGTCTTAATAACGGAATTGGCGGAATGTGGGTGTATTCTCCCTTAGGAAAATGTAGGTGTGAGGTTATTTAGGTAATAAGTATAGTCCGGTTTCTTAATAACGCGCATTATAAAGATATGAGAACTAGTTTTTTTTTTTTGCAATTAATACTTAGGAGAAAGAACTAGTTTTCCATTAAAGTTTTTTTTTCCAAATGATAATTAATTATCTTCCACTTTGTAACGCCAAAGAATAAATATGCTTTTTTGTCTGTATGATCATTTCTGTTTACAGGTTAAAAAAACAAAGAACGATAAAATTTATGTTTAACAATGTATAATACAAATCTATCTAAAGGAATAACAGAGAGAATTATATATTGAATCCTTTCCTTCGGGAGAGATGAATCATCCCATAAATTTAACATAATAACATAACATCACGCCCTAATTCCCCGACGGGTTAGGTAGAATCGCCGAAGCTGTTATTAAATTATCGCCCGCCGAGCACACTTCTGAACTCCGAGCTGCTTTCTGCTCCAATAACACTTTAACTGAAACGAGAATAGAAACCAAGACCACAAACTCGTCAACGGCCCTTTCCACCGCAAAACCAAAACGTAAAGGAAAAACAGACGAAATCATATTCAGTTACCGTACTAATATTCTGGATTCTGTTCCTCAAAGCATTCCGACAGATGATGTCGCTAATACAAGCTATTCCGTATACGGAATCCGTATCCGTATACGGAATAGCTTGTCTATAAGCGTATACTCTATGTTATACTCTTATGAAAAACTAGCTTTTGCCCGCGACTTCGTAGGCGTGGAATTTAGAATCTGATATTTTCCTGGGGTAAAATGGAGCCTATATTTTAAGTTAGACCTCTAGCAATACATCGGTGAAAACTGTATTCAATTCCCTGCAGTAATTTTTACGTGATGCGTGTACAAACATACAGACAGACCAAAATCCTAAAAACTGTTGTTTTGGCTTTCGTTGCTCTAATAAAGACCCTCATAATAGTTTTTCTCCGATATCTATAATGTACAGACATCGGCCTGGTATAATTTTATTATATGTATAGATTCTTAAGCGAGAAAGGGATACTCTTCGTTGATCCTCGTAGCTGCCAGATTTTTGTAATGTAATCAAAGTAGATCATGATAAAGTAAATATTAATAGCTATCTGAAATTGAATGATGTACAACTTCTATTAATACAAAAACTTTTGGCAGATAGATTGAGATTAGACAGGTCTCGTTTAAATCTATCGATGTTGGTTCACAGAAAAACAAATTATAGACTTTCATCAATATAAAATAGGTTTAGCAGAACCGTCTTTTTGCTATCATTTAAAAACTTGTTTGTTAAAGTGTCTTCCAGAAAATCCTAGTAATACTACCAGACCTAGGCATCGAATCCTGAACCTCATGTTCAGTAGCCGCCCATGCTTATTTTAGACCAGTGAGGCATTAGTAATACGGTGATCATCATCATCATCAGCCAGAAGACGTCCACTGCTGAACGAAGGCCTCCCCCAAGGAGGGTGTTTGCCATAATCCCCACGCTTGGCAGACGGCTTGGGGATCGCAGTGGCTCACCGATTAGTGAGAGGACGCTGCTGCCCGTCCTTCGGTGTCTGGCCGCAGTTTTAAGACGTACCCGGGTCCTAGTAATGCGGTATCCTAATCTTTATTTCTAATTAAATCATCTTTTTAGTATATTCTAAAATATAATATGGAAACATAAAAACTCAATTAACTGTATAAACGAGAGCGCGTCCTTACACAATAAAACCTTTGCCCGTAATCGCAGAGTCCTGCGTTTAAACCTGTTTGAACCTAGGCTTTGTAGGTACTGCCACCTGTTACATCTAGTGTTTATAGCTAGGACTGATACTTGGTGTGTATACATTGGCTGTATTTAATTAATGCCCGATTTAATCTGTCTGTTTGAGTTCTATTTAAGGCACTTCCAAACTTAGCGTAAGATTAAAATGTTAGCTTATAATCTGAAGCTTACGCGCTTCGCTCGACTGAGCTTTGCCGCTTAGGCGTTGACTTTTGTTGTCAAGGCGATGACGTCAAATTTCGCACACTAATTTTTATTTTCATGCGAGCCAAACTTCAGCATGAAGATTCACTGTTAGTATGGTTGTGAGTTCTGATGTCCTAGCTTATTACGCTACGGGTCGCGAGTTAAATTCTCGGAGCAAATTTTTATTGAACTAATAACAGATACTTGTTGACGTTTCGGGTCTGATTGTATCTGTTTGTTAGTCTTATGACTGTAAATGCACGAATATAGAACAAATCTTAGAGACCTTCAAACGATTAAAAATTATCTGCTAAGGTTCTCGTTCTGCAATAAATCCAGTGAATATAACTGCCGGAGTGAAAAATGCGGAAATTCAATACGATTATTTCGTTTAGCATTTCCACAAAAGTTTTCTCTCAAATTTTATTGCTAGCTATAGATGTTATAGTCAGGAAAACGACACAACAGAGGCAATAAACATTTTTGTCTAAAATCGATTCGTATGGATTTCTACACATTTCTAAAGTGACTGGAAATCTTCAGTCATTATAAATAGAAATACGGCAAGTTAAAATCATAAATAACGGTAACAGGTTGTCAGTCCCTGCCTACGTCCCGATGGTAATCTGTACGCGTCAACATTATTGAATGGCGAAATCGGGACATAAAGGGAAGCAAAAGTAGGGCAGAGCTCACTAATAAAATCACATATAAGAGCTGATTGAGTAGGATACCTTGTCCTTGTCACTTGAATAATGATTTAAGTGAAACAGGCTATCCTTCTCTTCCATCAACTGTTCTTATTTCACATTAATTTTGCGTAAGAACCGCTCGTTGGAACACTGAAAAATCATTACATGTTGCAACGTACTACACTGTTTCCGTGCTTCGGAAAGCACTTCAAGCAGTTGGTCCAGGATACATAACTAACGCACAGGTCAGTGGATCTGCGAGGTTAAGCAACGTTTGCTAAGGTCAGTCCTTGGACGAATGACCCCTCCGTAAATCGGAAAGTACGTTAAGCAATTGGTCCCGGGTGGCAAACGAATACCTAAAGTAGTCATTACGGATGTGAGCAGCCCAAAAATATTGTCAACCAGTGTTACCTTAGAGTATCAGTGTCTCCCAGTAATTGGGTGGCCGAGGTCAGATGGCAGTCGCTCCGTGTAAAATACTAAAATTTAGCTGCAATCAGTTAGACTGGAAGGCGAAGGCAATCAGTTAGTTGGGAAAAGGCAGGCAGATGATAAATTTAATACACTATTTCGAAACTTTACGGGAATTATTCTGATATTTACCTATTTCATTTATATGTGTTAATGTAGAAGCGACAATTTAATATTCTTTACTCCGGACTTCAGCAAGGATATCTTTACTTAATCAGTCTTATGTATATTTCAACCTACTAATTGTTACAGTGTTTTTTAAGCGATAACCAATTAAAATTACATTTCTAGTTTATTGCAATAATAAATAAATAAGGCATTGTGATTTAGTTATTGCGTTAATGTAATATATATGAAACTATGTCGTCGATAGAATGAAATATGTTGACTATCCAAATAAAGAAGTTGATAAAATTATTTTTGTGTATTTATTCTTTACTAGGTACCTAAGTATATCAAAACATCTGGCCAACACCTCATGTAGGCCAAAATAACTGGTATAAATTCCTGACTCAGCACATCGATATTGGCAGACTGGGAAACGGATGACGAGAGGTATTGGATTGGATTTGGCAAGGATTGCTTATATTTGGCCTTTGTCCAGCTGTGGGATGTGACATGACGGTATATGTAATCACAAAGCAATTATCACTACGATTAGTGGTCGCAGCATTAGCAGTTATTAGCGCACAGGAGATTCCCTCTGCCTACCCTTACAAACCCTTTCTCGCCTTTGGAAATCTTGGAGGCATTCCAACTGCAGCCTTAATCAGCAACGCATCGATAATCAAAATAATGAGGTGCTCTGATCTCTTACCATAAAAGGCTTTAGTCTAAACTTTTAACAATTCCGATTTTACGCAATCCTTTGCAGCCTTATAAAAAAAGCGACAGCCACGCGACAGTGGTTTCATCGCTGTCGCCCACATAATAAATATATGACACAAAAATGTCGTTTGACATTAATTATCGCGTCTGTCGCAAACTGATTGCAACATCGGTTATTAGGCTGTCGATCGGTGGAGATTGGAGCTGGCGAAACCGCACGCAGAACACGGTCGATGTATAAAATCGACATTGTAAAAAGAACACTTACACTATGACGTCATGTAAAACACAAGCTGGTCTGACTTCCCCTAAAACACTAGGGGTGTCGTTAAAAACCTGGGTTCGTCCAGAGGCCTTAGTGTAAGCTTCTTTCGACAAATTCGATTTACTAAATCGAACGCGTTCGGCGTTCCGATTGGTGGAGAGCACGATACGGACCAATCAGAGCTCCGAACGCGTTCGATGTAGTAAATCGAGTTCGTCGAACGAAACTTACACTAGAGCCTCTGGTCGATATTTTGCGAGTGACAAACTCGGAGCCTATTTTCTGCATCGAGACAAATAATAACAAAAGATCAAGTGATATTTTATGCTACATTCTGGACCGAATCCTCTATGACGGGATTAAGAAGAACATGATCCGTGGTACTGGGGACAAAAGTAGCTGCTTGATAGTACTAAAACATACATTTTCTATGATAAATTTAATTTATAAATGACTTTTTTATATCTACATAGGTCGCTGAGTTGGTTGTACAAAAACACATGAAAATCACGGATCATTCAAAGCAGATATTGTAAGTATGACCCAAAAACACAAAGCCAACTTACCCTCAAAAGAGAAAGTATACAAAGCTTTGATATGTATATGAAGTATGTAGTTATTGGCACTTCCTATACTTTGGGGAGCTTAAGTTTTTGATGTGCGCGCATTATGTGGGAACACTTAGGTATATAAAAGTATATATAAGGATAGAAAGTTATTTTTACTTAATATAAGGAGGTGGAGAGGCTTGAATGACAGAGTGAGAGATAGCGTGATCGTTGCGGTCTGAAAGAAGATGTAGTGACAAATATAGAGAAAAGTATGCTTCGTTGGTTTGGTCTTGTAGAAAGGATGGATGAAAGGCGATTAACGAAAGGGATTTATAATGCGGTTGTTAGTGGAAATGTCAAGGAACGTCCTAGAAGAACATATACGGACCTTATTGGTGATGTCCTTCAAAAAGGCCAAGGTACGCAGTACCCACAACCGGCGTTCATTCAGAAATTATTCATGAATGTAGATAAAACAAAAGGGTTACGTAAGGATCGTAGCACGTGACGTTCAACAGTTTCTGCCTACCCCCATGGGAAAAAGGCGTCACATTAAGTATGTATGTATAAATTCGAGAAGCTATCGAAGGGAGGAGCCTAAACACAAAATTAAACTTATTTTACTCGAAGAAAACGTTAATGTTTTTTTTGGTAGCCTGCTCTCTGTCTACCTAAAAATAATTCATGACATCACTATGTCATGTGACATGGATGACACATGACCGCTGATTACATGCAAAAAAAAAGTATATTTTGTTGAAACTCACTTTTATAGATGAGAGAGATCAGGCACAGGACCAACGGCTTTTATGTGCTTTCCAAGGCACGGTGTGTTTTCACATACACAAAGACCCAGACCCGAAACAACTATCTGTAGATCGTACAAATATTTGTTCCGTGCGGGAATCGAACCTGCGACACGTAGCTCAGCAGTCGATCTCTCAACCACTGCGCCAACCGTGCCGTCGTCATAATACGATACAGTGTGGGCAGAGACCTTTAGACAGACCTAAATATTCAGCCATCCTAACTGAAAAGATAAGGTACCACGAGTAAATAAATGTTACGCGTTAATTAGTGGCTTTAATATGCTAAAGTAAAACTCATCAAAGAAAAAGCTCATAAATGTCGGCGAAGAAAATAACACAACATAGCATCACGCCTGTATTCCTCCAACGGTTAGGCAGAGGTGTACTAGTACACCCACATTTCGCCGATGCTGTTATTGAGTTGTAATGTAATGGGGGCCAGCCTATTGCCATCTACCGGGCTTAGTTCTAGACTCCGTTCTGCTATTGAGAATTTCCATACAGAAAAACCCAGTAATTTTTTGCTCGACCTCGGAATCGAACCCAGGACCACTCAGCAGTCGCGGTTACGACCACTAAACCAATAAGACTGTCAGGTCTGCGATAAAAATAGCAAAGAAGCGTGAAATGTTTGTTAATTTCTCCCCCTCGAGTCCCATATTAATTTCAAGAGACCTGTGGACTCTGATGACGTCATATTTTCTTGTCTACTGTTAATTTACCGGTTTTAATTTCCGGCTCCTTATTCACAATTCAACTAATTATATTTTCCTACCCAAAATCTATTTTGAACCTTACGCGTTTGAGGTACAGTTGAATTTTCAACGGGTGTTCTTATTTCTATTTTGCCTGACAGATTTCTACACTTTCAATAGAATTTCGAGTTCTTTGATGTCCTGTGAGAGATCAAAAGATCGATTTTCAGAGTAAAGGTAGCAATTACTTAATATAATTCAAAGTAATATAAATTGGCTATTTACGAGTATGTAAAGACACTTAAGCAAAAATGATGTAAAAATTCAGAAGCAATGTGATGAAATTTTATGATACGTAATTAATCTAACTAATAAAAATTTCATTTATGAGACGTAATCTGACTATCTTTCATTAATATCAATTTTCTTTATTTTTTTTTATGTCAAGGTATAGATCAGAGATAGCTTTGAGAAACTATTTTGAATCATAGCAACAGGTTCTTCATCTGTCATAAATACAGGGTGGATTGGCTTCAAGCTAAACATGGATCTTGTCACTGAAATTTACGAAAATTATATGACTTTTTTCTTAACGTTATTTTTTATTGAAGTATTGTGAGAGGTCGGTGTGTTAATTGTGTCCTTAATTAGTTTAACTGGATGCGGCCGTTTTAAGTAAATAAATAAATAAATAATGGCATAGTACTCGTAGTTTTTTATGGCAGCATTTATTTTAATTACCAATTTTTAATAAAGTTACAGCACCACAACTAGATTTCCTCTCTAATTGTAATTAAATTGGCGTCTCGTGGTTTATTTATAATTTCAACACAGTCATAAAGCTATTAAATTTTTCTAGGTTCATTTGAACATTTTTATTGCATAATCTGATTAGACATTTTATATTTAAAAAAAAACTAAATGCTCTGGAATCCTTATGTTGATAAAATAAAAATATAACTCGAATTTTTGTTACTTGAGAATTCTTTTCATTAAAAAAAAAAAAAAACTTTGCTCTAGTTATAATTCCTGTATCGTAGGTGCTTTTACAAACTAATATCTTCACACACAAAGACCCGAAACTACTGTCTGTTGATCATACAAATATTTGTTCCGTGCGGGAATCAAACTTGCGACACGTAGCGCTCTCTCAACCACTGCGACAACTGTGCCGTGAATAAAAATATACGGATTTTTATTAGCTTTCTATGGTTTTAAAAAATCCGATGTGAGTTGTTAGTTGTCAGTTTTAATTATGTAAATTCGCAGCAAACGGGCTTCTGGGTAATTTTTAATTAACCCTCCGTGTATCCATCACGAAAACTTAGGTTGCACTCTCCGATTCGTAGAATCGTTGCTATACCAACTAAAAATGAAATTAATGTTCAGGTGTGTATAAAAAAAAAAACGCAGTCAATATTTTTTTTTCTGAAGTTCTCGTTATTTTTTTAATTATCATTGTTTTGTATCACCATGTATAACTAGCATTTACGTTTGTGTGGTCAAAGGGTTTGCCCTTTCACTTGTTCAAAAAAATCTTTTCTGAGTAACTAACTTAAGTTTAAACTTGGGCATTTATATGTTAATCATGTAACGAGCTTCTTGATTACACAGGTATACTAGCTGTTACCCGCGGCTTTGCTCGTGGAAGTCGTATTTTATATCATCATCAATTACACTATTTTAAGTCAAACACATTAAGTTTCAAGTTCATAAGATAGGATCGCGTGCATATCTACATGGATAACACGGTTGGCGCAGTGGCTAAGCGATATTATATGTATAATATTTGTATGATCTATAGATAATTATTTCGAGTTTGGGTGTTTGTGTATGTGAATATATGTGTTTGTAAACGCACCCACGAAACAGGAATAATTCCTAGTGCGGGGCAACGTTTTTAAAAAGAAAAAAAAAAAGAGAATATCGATATAAAATGACAAAATTACAGTCAAATTTTCTTAGGGGTACGTAGAATTTTCAAAAATACTGAAACATTACATGACGCTTATTGCCTCAATGGTGGTCGCAAGCGCTACTGCTAGGCGTGAGGTCCTGGGTTGGATTCCCGAGTTGGGTAGTGTTATTGAGTTTTTCTGTATGGAAATTCTCAGTAGCAGCATGGAGTTTGGAACTGTGCCCGTTAGATGGCAATAGGCTCGCCCCCTATTACACAGGACTCAATAACGCAATCGGCAAAATGTGGGTGTACAATAGTAGGTACATCTCTGCCTAACCCTTCGGGGAATACAGGCATAATGCTACATTGAAAATATACATACATAAAAAAGTGGGTATGCAGTTGCACGCACTTGCCATTTTGCTACAAAATATTAACACGATTAAGAAAATATATTTCATACAGTTTAAATCCTTCCAAGAAACGCTTTACATCACCACGGTTATTTAATCGTTCACTTTCAAAAGCCTCTTACACCGGCTTCGAACAAACGTCAAAGGGTGTAAACGTTAAAATTAAAAGGTAAGGCGTACATTAATATTGCTTTAAAAGAACCTTTTACGTTGCATTCCGTAGAAAGTTTTGCGTAAATGGGTTGGTGTCGATGACCTGATGATATGGAAAGGGGGGAATGAGGAGTTATAACTAGAAAGGTCCATATTTATATATGTATATCACACAGAAATGGCACATAACAAAAATTCAAAAAAACAGCCCCCTACTGTCCCACTGTTGGGGAAGGGCCTCTTCTCAGAATAAGTCCACCAGCTAGCCTGGTGAGGGTTGGGAGACTACACACACCATCGAGAACTTTATGGAGCCCTCTCAGGTGTGCAGATTTCCTCAAGATGGTTCCCTTCACCGTTAACGCAAGTGATAATGAAATTCAGATCCGCACATGATTCCGTAAAGTCAGAGGTGTGGGCCGAGTTTAAACTCACACCGTTCTGCATGGAAGAGAAGCGTTCAACCGCTGTAACTCATAACATAGTGTAGTATATTTACAAAACCAATTTAGAAGAAATCCTATTAAGAATTAAGTTCCTTTTGATTATTTAAAAAATATCTGAACTGATACAATATTAATTCTTTTCTGACTAAATCAGCAAGGAAATATCAAAAGCCCTCAGGCAAATTATTAAAGCTTTAGTTACGTAGGCAATTAAAATGAGATTACGGTTTCGGTCAGAACAAAACCAATTCTGGTGGCTATATTGTGAAAATTAATTTAATTTTTCGATAAAAATATCTACCAGGCTTTTGTTTGATACTGTGATAATGAGTAGAACGTTAAAAGGGCTTTAGAAAAAGCTTTTTAAGGTCAATTAATTATTTTAGGAGTGGAAATATTATGTTGCGTTGCCTAGACCTCAAACAATGTTTATGAAGCTTCCTTTCATATATGAGATCTTTACCGTTGTATGTACAATCGCGAGCACAAATATTAGTATACATATAGCTTCATTAAAAAATGTATTTTTGAAGAAATATTTTAGCATTATTCACATGATAAATACGTGGTTTGTGTTTAAAGATTCCACGATCAAACTTTTTATATTCATTAGGTACTTTTGGATATTTGTATCTATGTTAGCAAATGATACGTTGGTGGTTTATTCACGAAACACAAAATGAAAGATTATCTTGTAACTAACCTTTTTAAAACATGTCATTCTTTTTTTTTTTCATTTCCTATCCCTTCGTAAAAGAAAGAAACGTACTCAAAGGTCAATGTCTCAAGTCCAGACATATTTCTTATTATTATTTTAAGCAAGAACAATGGCGTGGCCGGTTTATTGAAAAAAGACCATGATCTCATAATCACCTCAAAGGTCTCATAATAAACCCTCAGGTAGTATGTTTGAGACTAACATGGTACTAAAAGTTAAAAAATTATAATCACAGATAGCGATTCTACTTTCAAACTTCAACCATAAAAAAAATTCACGACAAACGACCTTACAAACTACCCAACAATCACTCCAAAATATCAAAAAAAAAAAAAAGAACAATATACTAAGAAAATGGGGTAAAATTTTGCAAATTGAGCATCTGGCAGCAGAAGCTTCGTTGAACAGCCGTTGAACAAGTCTTGTTTATTCTCAAGGCAATAAGCGTTATGGTTATATCTAACATGAGGCGGTTCCGTTGAGGCTCATTATAAACGGCTTATAGGACTTCGGCAGTGGTCCAAAGGTGGAAAGAAGTAGGAAATAATTTACATAAAGTTAAAATATTAAATAGATGTATGGTCCTCGTTTAAAAATAGGTCAGACCCTTTTTTACCTACACAGATGGGAAGTAGCATCCAAAAGGGTTCCCAAAGGTTTGCAAAGGTCAGACGACAGATCTGCACAAAACGAGAAGCATTATGAAAGCTTTTCAGAAAGTCACTATGTTATTAGGTATTATCTACGCGCTTTTAGGGCGACAAAGTAATTTGCACTGGAAATTAGTTAGTCTATGTTACTACGCATACGCATAAATTTCAGAGAAAATGAAATCAATTGAAATATATTTTCATTCATCTTTCATTTCAACCATTTTCTTTTGAATAGTCAAACTCTAGGTGCCATGTTCGAAAGTATTGATTTCCAATGGAGAAAATCGGCTAAGAAACTCCATAGTTACTCTTTTAACTCAGAATACTGTATACAATTTTGATTCGTACATTGTTCTCGAACAAAAGTTATATGAGTACAAAAGAGACGAATCTTATAAAAATCTGTAACTCAAGCCTTTTATATAAAATATAGAAATTTTAGTGAAAATGCCAGAAAGGGAAGCCCTGGAAGGACTTATACAAATGTTTTTGGTGATGTCCTTCAAAAAGGTCAGGTACCTACGGAGTACTTAACTACCATCCATGTACAAAACGAAGCATGAATGTAGATTATGCAAAATTATTTTTTAAGGATATTAGCGCGGCGTTGGCGTGCCAACCTCTATCGGAAAATGGCGTGACGTTTATGTAGAAAAGTAAAGTTATTGGCAAAAAACAAAAAAAAAAAAAAACTCGAGGACACAGTTGGCGCAGTCGTTGAGATATCGCCTGCTGCGTTAGCGTTTAGCGGGTTCCATTCCCGCACGGAACAAATTTAACTTTTGCAAAACGAACAATGCGCGTGCGACGCGAAATGCTTTACAGTAGGTATAGTTTCGTAGAGCTTTCAACGGTATCAAAGAAATGGGAAAAAGTATCATATTTTAAAACTTGTGAAAGTTCGCTTTTGTTTTGTTTTAAATAGGTATAGTTTCGTAGAGGTTTCATGTATAGCCGTAGGTAGCTATACTAGTTTTGTTTAGGTATTTAAATAAAGGTAAACAATCTTGATGTGACTTTTTACACAAACACATATCAAACAAATAAACTACTGCTTAAATCCTAGATTCAATTGATGAATTGGTAATCGTTATTGTTGTTTTACATTGGTTTTTAGTAGAATTTTATTTTTAAACGGAGTTTTTAAACAAAAAATATTAAAAAGACACATCAAGATTGTTTACCTTTAGTTAAATACCTAAACAAAACGAGTATAGCGTCTTTGATATAAAGTCTGCTAGGTAGTCTAAGAACAAGTATTTGAAAGAATGTCAGTGTTTGACATTCCAAGATTATTTCCATGCAGATAAAAAATACAGTATGTTTGTTTTAAACGTCATCCCGATGCAACAATCCCTAGGTATTTGCCTGAAAATAATCCAATCATTTAGCTAGCCGACTCACTATATTCATTCTTAATTTTTATACCTTCATTTCCGAAAAACTTTATTAACATTGCAACTGTAATCCTATTTAATCTACAAAGTAAAATGTCCGTTGAAAATTGTACGTACAGAGGAAATCAAAAAACAATTTACCCTGAACAAAGAAATTCTCATTGAATCTCTGTATTAATCAGCAGAACGTCCAATAAATTACTTTGCAATCACAATTAAAAAAGTTTTTCCAAATTAGTCGAACAGCTAAAGGAACGATCAACGAAATGGGAAAAAAGTATCATATTTTATGACTTGTGAAAGTTCGCTTTTGTTTTGTTTTAAATTGAAATGTATTTTGAACTTAAATAAGTTAAATAACAGCTGCTAGCTGAAAAGGGATTTGTTAAGTTTTTTTTTTTTGTGACGCTACGGTTTGCGGATTAGTTGAGAGATTAACTGCTGCGCTACGTCTCGCGGGTTCGATTAAGATAAGATAAGATAAGATATGTTTTTATTCATGTAGACCATATACAGGTACTTAAGAATAGTTACGACTCTAGGTGCCACGTTCCAAAATGTTGACTTCCAATGGAGAAGAACGGGCAAGAAACTCCATGGTTACTCTTTTAAATTCAGAATTTCTTACAATATTTTGTTAAAATACATTGTTCTCGAAAACTTATGTGAGGACAATGTAAAAAAAAAGTCTAAACTAAACAAGCCTGATTTTTAAATTAATAACAAATATTCTGATAAGATTGACATGGCAGCTATGAGCTGACCAGTCCCAACAGACGGCACCCGTTCACGAGTATGACGCACGTATCGGCATCGCTCAACTCAACCACATTGCAGGGAACTCAACGACCCGACACGCACGCCACCATCAGCAGGACATTTAAGTGAGCATGACATTCTCAAACTGCCAGACAACTATCACGTCAATTGAATAAAATATCTCTTTAGGGCTACATGGTGCTCACATATTACAAATTGCCAACATAATAACAAAAAATAGCAGGTAATACAATATGGCAGATACAAATTAACAATAAAAATGCCAATAAAGCCAATGAATGTCAATGAAAAATAATAAGGCCAATAAAGCCAAAAGATGTCAAAATAATAATAATAATACAATAAGGCCAATAAAGCCAAAAGATGTCAAAAATAATAATAATACAATAATGCCAATAAGGCCAATACAAGTCAATACTAAACTATATTGCCAATAAAGCCGAATCTAAGTCAAGATAAATACCATATGAAGCCATATGAAGTCAATAGTAAGTAAAAAAAAAATTATAATAAAAAAATGTCACAACATCAATAAATACATAAATATATGATGTCCAATTTTAAAAAAAAATTACATTAGATACATATTGTATTATTCATGGTCTTGCGGAGCTGGAATAGCATTTCGCCAAACATTTTTATCTACAAGATAATCTTCTAATTTATAGTATGCTTGTTTGCAAAGAATACGTTTAACTAGTATTTTGAATTTATTTTCTGGTAAATTTAACACGCTGTCTGGTATTTTATTATAAAATTTGATACTGTATCCTATAAAAGACGTATGGACTTTAGCTAAGCGATGATAGTGCTGTACTAATTTGGTCTTATTCCTAGTATTATAATCATGTATATCACATTGTTTACTAAACATAGTTATATTTTTTCGTACGTACATAATATTTTCGTAGATATATTGACATGGGACTGTCATAATATTAATTTCTTTAAAAAGTTCTCTCAAAGACTCACGACTATGCAGATTGTAAATAGCCCTAATGGCTCTCTTCTGCAAGATGAAAATAGATTCAATATCAGCAGCCCGTCCCCACAATAAAATACCATAGGACATAATGCTGTGAAAGTAGCTAAAATAAACCAGTCTTGCGGTGGCTACGTCTGCAAGTAGTCTGATTTTTCGCACAGCATAAGCAGCTGAACTAAGCCGTCCTGCTAGGGATTTGATATGCGGGCCCCATTGAAGCTTTGAATCTAACGTTACTCCCAAGAAAACTGTTTGATCGACGAATTCGAGCTTCTCTTTATTTAACACAACGTTACATTCTCTGCTTTTTACATTTGGTAAGGCAAACTTTATGCATTTAGTTTTTTGCCCATTTAATACTAAATTATTAACTGTAAACCAGTCATGCACCTTGAGAAGAGCGTTATTTATCTCGTCAATATTAGAAACACGTCTATCTATTTTAAAAATTAAGGATGTATCATCAGCAAATAACACAATCTTTGTTCTATCCTGAAGCATATAAGGTAGGTCATTTATGTACACTAAAAACAAAAACGGACCTAGGATCGAACCCTGGGGTACACCCATTGTCACTAGAGCGCCAGATGATTTAACTCCATTTATTTGAACTTTTTGTTGCCTGTTTTGCAAATATGATTTAACAACTTTTAGTGATTCATGCTTAAGCCCGTAATGCTCTAGTTTTAGAAGCAGCGTCTCATGCCCTACACAATCAAAAGCTTTTGAGAGGTCACAAAATACACCGATGGCATCTTGAGAACCTTCCCAAGCATCGAAGATGTGTTTGATTAATGTGATGCCCGCATCAGTTGTATTTCGTCCTTTAGTGAAGCCGTACTGCTGGTTGTGAAAAAGCTTGTTTACGTTAAAGTGCAATAGCATTTGATTAAGCATAATTTTCTCAAAAACCTTGCTAAGAACAGGCAAAACTGATACTGGCCTAAAGTTACCCGGATCTCGACTGTTACCGGATTTAAACAAAGGGATTACCTTACTGTGTTTCATTAAATCCGGAAAGGATCCCTGATCTACGCATTTGTTAAATATGATCGCTAAGTGGGGAGCGATAGTTTTAATAATACTTTTACATACTTTTACCGATAAACCCCATAAATCTTCAGTTAATTTAATTTTAATTTCATTAAAAGCTTTTATAATTGACTGAGGACTAACGCGCTTGAATGTAAATTCAACGGTACAAGCAGGAACATTCTGTCTGAGTAAGGTAGCAGAAAGAGATGGTGATGAATTCAGAAATTCTGTAGTTTTTAAGGGAATATTAGTAAAGAAAGACTCGAATTCTTGAGCTACATCAATATCTGTATATAACAGACCACGCGCTGTGTTTATTGTGTAATCAATGGTGTGTGACTTCGATTTACAAGTTTCATTATTAATAATCTGCCAAGTAGTTTTAATTTTATTATCTGCATGCTTAATTTTGTCACTAATATACCGAGCCTTGGCTAGTTGACACACCTTTTTATAAGTTTTTGAGAAATTAGTGACATATTGAAAAAAGTTTTTACTTTTATTATAATTTTTCTGTTCATACAGTTCAAATAAACGTTCCCTACTTTTACGAATACCCTTAGTCGCCCAGTCGCTGAACTTAAATTTATGATCAATATTTTTTGTTTTTATTTTAAAAAAATTGTCAAACTCTGTTTTCACTATGGCAAAGAAGTCTGCATACAGTTTATCACAGTCTTTTGTATAATTTTTAAGAACAGACAATTTTTGAATTAATGATTTATTATAATTTTCCAATTTCCTTGCTGTTATAAACCTAGATTTAATTTGAATTTTACTTGGGTGCTTATTGTATTTAAAAGTAACGGTTTGCCCACTGTGATCTGAAGGTAAGCAATTCATGATAGCTTCCTGTGAATAGTCACAGTTGCAGAATACATTATCAATACAAGTAGCAGATGTAGACGTTACTCGAGTTGGTTCTGAAAATATATTTACCAGATTAAAAGATTTAAAAAGACACAAGAACTTATTAGTCATCAAATTATTTTCTAGTATATTAATGTTAAAGTCGCCACAGATTATAATGGATTTATTTTTACTAAAAATCTTTTTCAATACATCCTCCATTACACATTCAAATGTTGATAAATTTTGGTTATTTGGGGGTCTATAAACGCAAACTATAATATGCTTATCCAGCTCAACACAAGCCAATTCAATGGAATGTTCGACCGACAATCTGACTATATCAGTTCGTTCTTTTGACTTAATGGAATTCTTAATTAATATTAAAGAACCCCCATGTAGCATGGACTTTCGGTTATAACAACTAGCCACATAATAATTTTCATAATATATTAACATTTGGTAATCTTTCATCCAATGTTCTGTTATACAAACAATATCATATTTGCTTTTTTCTAGGAACAACTCAACTTCTAGTATTTTGGAAGAGAGACCTTGAATATTTTGATGAAATATTTTTAAGACATTTGTATCTCTAACCCTCTCCCCCTTCGTACATAAGGATGGTGATATGCCAGAAGATATGTTTATCTTATTACATATTAATCTTGTATTATTATTTATAACAATATCTTCTGTTGTCTTATTGACTAGTTTAAATTAAAATCAGGAGTTAGATCTGCAGTATTTGTGTCAGCACAAGTGGGTAAGGCAATACATCCCGTATGCCCTACGTGTGGAGAATACTCCATGTTGCTGGTGAGGCCACCAAAACTAGCAGTCTCTAAAAATGACAACTCCTTCGTACTATCACCAGCATTACAAGTGTAACTAGATAATGCTGATTTGTCACTTATCCTATTGACTGTTATATTAACCGTAACCATGTTAATATTGTATGCTATTAATGTAGCTATCAAACACTTACATTTCTTAGGAAGAAACATGGCTTCCTGGGTAATTTTAAATCCACTGACAAACTTGTTAGTATCAAAGTATAATAATCTGTCACTATGGCGACATGTCAGCATATGCATTAAATTATTTAATCTAAAAATCAAGTTATTTTCATAATCTGACAGAGTTTCAGAATATGGGAAAGCACACAACATAAGTTTCCCTGTATCGCTTAATTTTAATAATGTGTTGATACCATCCACAATGTCCTTTTTCTTTATACCTGAACTGTTACCTAATAGTAGGATTACATTAGTATGATTGCCTATCTTTTTATTTGAAATGTGTTTTACAATCTGTCTAAACTTTAAATTGTGATAACAATAATTGGTAACACTATGACTCATACAATTTTGCAGCAGTGATCCAAAACCAGAACCCACCTGATCTGTGAATACTAATGTTTTTGTTTGGTTCTGATAATCACCGCTGCCCTCAGGTTGAACCTTAACAGAGGAGGGTGCAGCATGCAGAGTCTTGGGAGCTAGCGATGGGAGGACACAGCTGCATGAGAGATTATTAGCCAGAGACTCGTATCTCTCAGCATTGTACCTCACCAAGTCCACCAGCTCACCCGCCTCCACCATGCGTTCACTTAGCTCCTGTTGAGCCAACTGATACTTGTTAAAAATATCTGATAAAATGCTCTCCCTATGAAGTAATTCTTCCTGCAAGCGCTCAGTGTCAGCATCATAAATTGCCCTACTCTGTTCTAGCTCAATTGTACAAGATTTTAACTTATTCAGCAAACTAACACGGTCTTTTCTAAGACCCAGATTTAATTTTAAAAGGTTTTGTTTTTTCATAGTAATTCTGGACCTTTTGATAAACTTTTTAATTTTAATGTATTTTTTTAATTTCTTGTGACTCATAAGTAAAGGACATGTAGTAATAGTATCATCACCAGTCAAGTCAATAGTTACAGCTGATGCACACATCGGACCAGACCCATTGCCTACCAACTTATTATATAGATAATGAGTGTTTGTTGACTGTTCGTTGGCTTTGACCGATTCATAAGAAGATATAGCCTTATGGGCATCACATAATTCCTGCTCAAGTTTAGTAATGCGTTTCAAAGCCAATTCATAGGTGTCACTGCACTGTTGAAATGTTGACATATTTTCTTGAAGTTGGCTGTGTTGGTCGAGTAGGTCCATATACTGTATGTGCAGCTCAGCCAGTTCATTCTTGAGAAGTGTGTTTTTGTCAATGATGTTCTTAACTTCCACTTCGCTGTCTTCCCTTTCCTGGAGGAGTTGTTCACACATGTGTTTAGAAGACTCCAGTTCCTTCAGGGTCGCTCTCATCTTGACTTCCATATCTCTGACAGTTGCACTGCGGGTCATCATTATTCCCTTAACTTTCCTATTACCTGGAATGTGAAAATTTTACAGCTAAATGGCTAGAGATAACAATTATAGTAAAGTAAGGTGGAAATACAAAGGGTAGTTAAGAGAAAAACAAGCAAAAAACTAAAACAAATGATTAAATGATATTAATAAATTGAAATTAAAAGGAAAAATTAATAACACAAGTATGAGGTCAAGTATATTAGAAAATTTGAAGCAGAAGTCTTTAATGAATTAAAGAATTGATTAATTATCTTAGTATTAATGTTATTCTTGCCTCTTAATTGCTATACATACAAAAGTACTTTTAATTGCTTAATATTACAAGCATAGGTATCATTAGTGACAAATTATAATATAAGTAGGTTTTGCTATACAGATGAAAGGATCTCACAAGTTTATGAACGGTGAGCTTTGCAGTTTTGTCTGATGCCAATATGTATGCCTTGCAGTTTGCTATGACAAATAATGTCAAAATTAAGGGACAAAATTTAAGCCGGTGGGTCAGAGGGTCGACTTAGGGGTGTGTAATGTATGAAGCTCGTATGTCTGAATAATATTTAATTATAGGGAATAATAGTGAAAGCAAATACTCCCCGGGATCGACGATTTGAAATCCACCCGTTGACAGCTGATAGAAGTTTTCTTGATTTTCCTTTGATCTTGTGACAAAACACAGTGCAAACACTAGGTACATTGCTTTATATCTAGTTTAACAATATTCACTTATTTTAACACGAGATAAACACAATTTATTAAATATAATAAAATATTAATTTGAGAAGTCGTTTTTTCACGACCGGCTGCCAGTGTTGCCAGAAAAAAAAAAAAAAAAACTAATTAACGCACGGAACAAATATTTGTATGATCTACAGATAGTTTTTTCGGGTCTGGGTCTTTGTGTTTGTGAATATATGTGTTTGTGAATATATGTGTTTGTGAACGCACCCACGATACAGGAATTTTTCCTAGTGTGGGGCAACATTTTTAAAAAAGAAAGAAAAAGAATCAAGAAAAAAAGAAGAAAAGTGATAGCTTGATGGTTGAATGCTTGTCTTCCATGCAATGAGTTCTGAGTTCAAATCCGGTCCGCACTTCTGACTTTTTGGAAACAAGCCTCCTCCTTTTTGAAATCGGTTAAAATGAAGATTGACACCAGCTATCGCGCGATCTAGGCTATCTAGAATGAGGCAATCTAGAAAATTATAGGTATGAATTTTTTAACATAACAACAACTATAGTCCATCTTAAAACAAGTTCGGTTTATTTACGGTAAATTCCTTACCGTATATGGAACCAAATTTCTGATATTCTAAGTTTACGCTTGTTATTTTACACACTTGAGTTCAACTTAGTCTGGGATCAAGTAGTTCTTACCTTGTTTATCGCTGTTAAGTTTATACGAAGACTCAAGTTACGTTATTTAGTTTGTTACTTGACGACACGGTTGGCGCAGTGGCTTAGTTATTAGCTTTCTGCGCTATGTTTCGCGGGTTCGATTCCCGCACGGAACAATTTTTTGTATGATCTACAAATAGATCATACAAAAAATTTATCAATCATACAATAGATTACCGATGTAGCGACAGGCGTAGATCACGCAATACCTTCTGTCAAACGTCATTTTTGTGTCATATAAAGTATTGGCTGACAGTGAGATTGTTATCGCTTGATAGTTGCTATCGCTTTTTTACGTAATAAGGCTGTGGATCTGGGCGTGTGTGCGTGTATGTTTGCAAAACTGTACCCACAATACAGAAGAAATCCAAGGGTGGGCCAAAGCTATATAAAAAAAATGCTATCAATCAATAACTGGTGCAGAAGGGAGCAAGATGGAAATCTTCTGTCTGTGTAATGCTGGTATTGAGGCTGATTGCCCAAGATGCGCCAGACGAACTCAGGTTTCGTCACTCGTTGAGGCCAAATATTGTAAATGGAACAGGCTTTCTAAACCATCTCTGGCTGAGTGAAAACTAAAGCACCGTGGCCTTCACAATTAAGGAGCTTCCACATTTTTTTTTTTATATTATTATTGGTTACAAAAAATATGTTTTGGAATAAATGATTGAAAACCTGATTTCTACCGTTCAACCTCAACATGTTTAACAACCTTGACATTGGCAGAATAATCGTCATATTATGATGGAGCCATTAAATTAAAATTGGAATTGGATTGAAAACCTGTAAAAATTGAAAATAATTCATGGAAAAAAATGAAGTGGGGTCTTATTTGGCCCAGGGTCTTTAATCTTTAAAAAACAAGCTGGAGTGTACTAATCTCAGAATAATTTCAACCAGGAAAAGCGACCGATTCTATAGAGAGCAATTTAAGCTTAGTACCAATATACTAAGCTCACAAGCAGTCGTAACTTACCACATAACTAACTAGTTGAGAATCCTTACAGTTTAACCTAAGTTAGTCTTGAACCAAGAAGTTTTGATACTGTTTATTGTTGGTGCTAGATTTTTACAAGTTTGAAGCTACAATCGATTTTGATACATAATCATAAAAGCTCAGAATATGAATAATAAAGGAGTTAAGATTATCGTTTAGCTTCTGACAAAATTGCCTTGAAATACGCGCAAAATAAGTGTTACGGCGTTTAACGTTTCTTACATCTAAATCTTAACGAATTAATTTGATTTTGGTCTCTATCGTTTTGTTAGATTATAACTAGATTGACATGTTATGTTTATTATTTTTTTCAAAATTTTGATTAATTTAATAACTATCACGGCACGGTTGGCGCAGTGGTTGAGAGATCGACTGCTGCGCTACGTGTCGCGGGTTCGATTCCCGCATGGAACAAATATTTGTATGATCTACAGATAGTTTTTTCGGGTCTGGGTCTTTGTGTATGTGAATACAAACCGTGCCTCGAAAAGCACGTAAAGCCGTTGGTCCTGCGCCTGATCTCTCTCCGGTCGTTTCGGATTGCCGTCCCATCGGACTATGAGAGTGAAGGAATAGAGAGAGCACCTGTGTTTGCGCACACACTTGTGCTCTATAATATCTCCTGCGTAGTTGGCTAATCTCCGGTGAGATTGGCCGCCGTGACCGAAATTCGGTCAGGAGGATATTATGATAATTATCACGTGAAAAGAATTAAAAAAAAAAATTGTTTAATAAAAACTCTGGAACTTTATTATTTCTCAATATTTATAGATTGAGAAATAATTAACGTTAGCATTGTTACCCCATTAAACATGAGCTAAGCTTTTGTATGTTATAGACACAAGTAAAAACGTGTGTTTAATGGGTTAAAAACGTTTACGAACTTTGTATGAAACCTTTTAGCTAAACTATAGTCTTAATTAGAATAGTGTGTAACAGGGGTAATTGCCTGTACACATTAGGCAATTTTTGACATCAAAAGATAACTATACAAAATTAAATAACACTCGAAACATGACTTTACTCTAGAGTCATAGGTGTTAAGTTCAGAAGAGTTAATCTTAACTCTCCGGAGTAATCGAAAGTCCTAACAGTGTGACATAACTTCGTCTCAGATCAAGCACTTCTGATTCTGTTGGCGTCAGTTTCGTCTGGAACTTGGGATTATTCAGTCGTCTCAATTATTAGTGATGCACTTACAATGCCCCAGTACGAAATATGTGCCGTGTAAACTTCACTTTAATCTTAAAGATATTTAGCGACTACTACTCGCAACCTAGAAAAAGTAAAGCGCCATCTATCGTGAGTAAACCGACCACAGGAAGTCCTGAATCGCACTATACGAATATTCGACAACCACCGTCGGGCTTCGGCCCCCCAGGATAACCACCTTGCTTGGTCGGAGGAACCTCCATTGATGGAGGAACACCATACCTCGTACCTGCACAGATGTTTGATTTTGCGTGTCAAGATTTTATTGACGGCACTGTTGGCGCATTGGTTGAGCGAACGACTGCTACGCTACGTGTCGCAGTTTCGATGCCCGCACGGAACAAAAGTACTTGTATGACCCATAGATAGTTGTTCAGTGAATGTTTGTATACGTGAATAATTGTGTTTGTAAACGCACCCACGATACAGGATTCCTAGAAACGTTTATGTAGAAATAAATATACTAGTAGAAATATCAAGGGTTTCCTCTAAAATAAGCACTCGACTGGCATGTTTGCCCTCTGTGCGCTTCAAGATCGGAAGGATGTTTGATCATGCGAAGAATTCTCTGCCGGGAGTGCACTGACTCGTACATATATAATACTAGCGAGCCGCCCCGGCATCGCACGGATAGCAGAGCATATACACCTAAATTATTTCTGTCAAAGTGTCGTATGTTCTGTTGCGTGGAGCATTTACGCGGCGCACAAAGCTTCCAGTCGGCATGATTTTATCCGGCCATCTTCAACAATCATCGCCATATTTCAGTCAATTTACACAAAACCTTAATGAATTATACACCTAAACTTTCCTCAAGAATCACTCTGTCTATTGGTGAAAACCGTATGAAAAATCGTTCAGTAGTTTTTGAGTTTATCGCGTTCAGACAGACACGCGGCGGGGTACTTTGTTTTATAAGTAATATGTAGTGAAAATGTACGGGTTCGTAAACCACGCGGGCGAAGCTGCGAGCGGAAGCTAGTACCTACATACAAACACACATATATTGAAGACTAGCTTCCGCTCGCGGCTTCGCCCGCGTGCATTTTCCCGGGATAAAAAGCCGTGAAAGAGTAACAAAGATCCATCCATCCTCACAAACTTTCGCATTTATAATATTAAGTAGGACCTAGGATAGTAGGATCTATTCTGTATAATATTATAGAGATAAATAGTAATGAAATGAGATGGAATGAAATTGTTTATTTTGCTATCAGGACTTTTTAATCACTTTTGTACGTCTTTTTTAAATTAGATTGCGTCGGTATTTTCTATGACTATCCCTGAGAAGAAACGCCGTAACAAACTCAGAGGTCAAGGTCTATTTAAAAGTCCACACAGACTGTAGTAAAGATTAATGGGAAACAGATACCTATAGGGGTAGGTACACCTATGTTAGAAGGTTCTAGAGGGTATATCAACAATATTTTTGTAACTTTTATTGGCTTACGCACGAGTGGTATTTTATTTGCCGGTAGGTCAAAACTGAAGTTTTATGTCATGTTTCATACCTAATAACCAGGTGAAGTCGTTTGGACGGCCATAAAGCGGTGTTAACACACATTAATGAAGACTTGCCGCCCTATTTTCGGCGCAACGTGTTATGTGCTAAAATACTGCCTAGAGCAAAATATTGGTAAATGTGTCGAGAAAATATACAGGGTAGCATCCTGAACTTTGAAGAAAACAGAAACAAATTCAAGTATGACTGTTTAATGTGATTAGGTTTAGCCGTTGTTATTTTTAGTTCCCAGTGTAATGGCTTCCCTGGTTATCCATTGTATTGTATTACCTCATTATGCAATGTAACATTTAACATTTTGATAAGTTTGTTTTTCCATTTATAACACATATTAAATTTAACATTATTAACTATATATATATCAATTTATTTTTTTAAAAGAGTATCCATGCTTTTTCATGCCGGTCTCTTCTCCATAGGACCTAAACTTTTTAAAAGTGCCCGCAAAGCCTTAGTTGAAATAAAAATTGTTGACTTTGAGTTAAAATAGTCTTATTTATTGTTAAGAAGTAATAACAAATTCACAAATCAGTTTTGTAAGGTTAACTAAATTCACACCGAGTAAAAAATATAACTCATATAAAATCTGGGTCAGCCGAATTTGTGGGTTCAGCAATTATAGCAGACTGTACGTAAACCCAATAATAATATTAAAATAAAAAGAGCTCAGAGCTCAAATAAAATGGGATAAGGATACGAAAACAATGGCTACGTTGTGAATTAGTAGTCTTCTTCTTGTCTGTTGTTTCAATTGAAATGAATATAACACAGCATCAATTTAATTAATTAATCAGTCAGGTTAATCAGTGGTGTACTTTACACCCACATTTTACCGATGCCGTTATTGAGTCCCATGTAATAGGGGGCGAGCAGTGGCGTGCGGTGCATAAAGACAAAAAGACACTGCCTACCCTACATAACTCTGATAAATATTTATTATAAGATATTTGAGGTGGCAAATCACATACATCATTATTTAATCGACGAGACGACGAACCAATGCCAACATGCAGTAGATATTATTGGTAAGTAAGCTTTAAAAATGTTCTGCCTACCCTGTTTAAAAACTCTGTGCACGCCACTGGGGGCGAGACTATTGCCATCAACCGGGCACAGTTCCAGACTCGCGCATCGCAGTAGCGCTTGCATCCTCTAGACCAGAGGCTCCCAGACTTTTTCTCTCATAGACCACTTTCAAAATTTTGCTGGTTCCCGTGGACCCCCTACAGCTACATTTCTACATATTGTAAATTGAATTGTAAACCCCCATTTTTTGTCACGCCAACGTAGAGCCCCGTCGAGTCTCCCGTGGACCCCTGGGGGAACTAATGCTCTAGACCAATGAGGCAATGAATTCATTGAAATGAATTATGGTGCTATCAAAGAAAAAAGTAAAAACTTATATGACTGTAATAATTTTCTCATGAGTACCTACGTGAGAACATGTCGATGTTTTTCATAAACCTTTATGATCAAAACATGATATATCATTTGAAGTACCTACCAATGGACCCTCTTCATCACTCAAAATAACAAATCAACGCCTCGCAGTTGACGTGGGCTCGTATAAAGGTGTTCAAAAAATATACACAAACCTTTAATATCATAATGTTGATGTATTGACAACGGACGTAAGGGTCACGGGCGAGGCTATTTATGTAATAATATGTTTTTGACCGTTTCCTTGAGAGGGCCGGGTCAAACAGTTCTGTTGCTAATAGGGAATCGAACAGATTTTAAGTTTACTTTTGTGACTGTTTCGTTCTATTACGAATGGTAATTATGCTCGTATGAGCGACAGCGTAATGATACATATGTATTATAAGAGCTAAACTTATAAGTAGCTGCAAAATAGTTCCACTGAGTTTTTAAGTGATCAGACAGACAACCTAAGACATACAAGTTTAATTGCGTCAGGGAGCAAGTCGACATAATCTATATATAAATAAAAAAAAATTGCCACATGTATGACGGAGCATCAGTTGAGAACGGCAGCCTAATTACGTAAACAGCGACAGCCACGTGACAGCAGCCGCACTGTTTGTCATTACATATACAGGGTTGATACGACCGATGGGCATTAAATTACACCACGTATACTATGCGTGTTCAGTAATAATTCTAAACGGTAAAAAAATTGATCACGTGAAATATACGAAAATACATTTTTCAAACAAACTAAATAGCTTAAATATCAAAGGAAAATGTGAACACCATTTGTAAACACTGACCTCTAGGTAGGTAACAAAGTGGCAACATCGCACGCCGGAGCGCGGCGCGTGCGATCGTAGCGGGCGGCCGCGGTAGCGGGGCGGGCGGCGGCGGCTGCCTAGGGCACCGCTGTTTATGTATACGTGTACGCATGTATGTAGATAAGTAGGTAAAGTTTTAAAATTCGGGCACAACAATAAAGCACTGTAAATTTTAAAATTTTCGATGTGTTCCCCATTTACACGAATGCACAAATTATACCGACTATAAGTCACTGTTCGTTGCTAAACATTTTAATTTATTGAACGCTAAAATTATCCTATTTTTGAGTTCATCAATGGTATTCACTTCTGTGGCATACACTTCACCGTTGCGGCACTATAGGTTTATTGTCCCGTAATCTTTGTACTGCCAATAGTATAGTGCGGGCGTTCCTAGGGCATATGCGGCTGTCACCATACCTTTCTCGGTATGTTCGCAGAGCTAAAGCCGCGTTTCCATGGCATTCACCGTAGATTAAAACCATGTCAGTGTATTCTGACGCCGTGTATGTAGCACGAGGCATTGTTGTGAACGTCTTTGATTAATTGATTAACACGCACGATCACACTTTAATAACGTGTCCTATCACAATAAAAAAACAGTCATGATCACAAAAAAACACTAACATTAATTAATAATCCATAGTTCCGTGTCCTGTCACAATAGAAAGAAGAAATACTATCACTAATAATAACCTTAATCGGTGCCCTATCACAATAACACAAAAAAAAAAAAAAAACAAAACACAATCACTTTCGGCGCGCGTGTCCGACAATAACAAAGCTGCGTAGGAGCTTCCGCGTTGCGTAATGTGTAACCCGGTGGAACAGCGCCGTCGCATTAGAAATCAAAGTTTTTTTGGTGCCCCTCTTACCAATCGCAAAGATGCAATAGCAACACACTGACCTATTTCTTTTTCTTTCACCCTTTATTACGTTAGAGCGGGATGTTTTACTATGATTTGTCACTCTCGTAATGAAAGTGTAAGTGTGTGCATTTCTTGCCTCCTTGTTGTATTACTAACTTTTTAGTGTGATATTTGGTTGTGACCTTGTGTTATGTCAGAGCGGCAACGACGTACCGTACATTTTACTCAGATTTATCGTTTTAAGGTACATGACCCTAGATACCTATGCGTATACACATAAACAGCTGTTAGAACAGATACATCGTGTTCAAAACGAGCAAAAACTTTAAAAAATTCTTGTGGCTAAACTACTTAATTGATTGATTTTTGGTATAGAGCCTGAAAATGGTACCTACTATATGCAGTTTAAAGGAAAGCCCCTCGGTCGTATCAACCCTGTATAACATAAAAATGACGTTTGACAGAAGCTATCACGCGATCTACGCCTGTCGCAAACTGATTGCTATATCGGTAATTAAGCAACTGGTCGACCGATTTGGTTGATATTTTTGTTGTGTTCGTAATTATCGACAAGGTTTGTATGAAAGAAATTTTACAAAAAATCGGAAATTTTTGAAAAGTCGGAACTTTGCATGTTATTTTTGTATGAAAATCTCAGTAGAAACAATGTGACGTTCAATTTGACTATTTTTTGGCCAAGGAATCAGCATTGCCATACAGCGTGGCAACGCTGCCAGTCTTCTGGGCACACTGCCGGTTGACAGCGATGCGGAGGAGTATTTGGATGCGTAATTTTTTTTATTTTTTTTTACTTTTCTAATTTGATCAGTTTGTAAATATAGTTTAATGTGTATAGTTCAAATATGTATCTTTGTTAATTAAATATTTGACAGTTCTGCTTTCTTTAATTAGTAAATTGCACCCGTGCGAAGCAGGGGCGCGTTACTCTTTATGTATGAAAAATCATGCACCATATCGTTGCTCTAAATTTTTCCGAATTCTCGTAATAGGTATTTAAAGCTTTCCTTCCTTTAAACTGTTGAAATGCAACTAGTGCAGTGGTTGAACGCAGTCGGGATTTTAATGAATTTCTCATTGCAATTGCGGGATGGATAAAACATTTGCTCTTGATTTGCATGGTGAATACATACAGTGGTAGTCATATAATTAAGAACTATTTATAAGCAAGAATTATTTATAAGCAAGCTTTTTTCAAACTTACGAGAATAACACTTATTGCATGTCTTTTTCTATTTCTCTTGATATCTCAAAACTGTTCCACACTATCATTGCATACAGTTATAACATGATTAATTCAATAATATATGCATAAACTTTTTACATTAAACCTTAACATATTATTCCAAACTTACTGGCTTGCCACATAATTAAGAACGCTGGATGGTTTATGTTTTTATTCAAATTTAAATAGAGAACACTCTGTAACTAGGCCACTATTCGCGTATTTTTGGCGCCATTTAGTGATGTAAAAGTCAAGAAGTTGATTGTTTCATATAAAAACAATGCGGAAAAATAGAAGTTGTGATGAATCTACAAGGGAAGTGATAATAAAACTTCGCGATAAGAATTGGTCATATAAAAAGATAGCCGATCTTCTGCAGTGCTCAAAAACGATGATATTCCACGCTGTGAAGCACTTTAACACGTATCAAACAACTTCAAATATTCCGCGTGTACCTAAACAGAGAAAGTCATCGAAGGCGAGACGATCGAAATATCGTGCGTTTGGCAAAACGAGTTGAGAAAAGAATATTTTGGTGAAAATAACTCTTCAGCGATCTCAACGCGCACTATCCGAAGGCGTTTGGCAGAAGCAAAGTTGAACGGAAGGATAGCAAGAAAGGTTCCCATATTAAAACGGTTTCATAGGCAAGCCCGGCTTGCATTTGCTAGGAGGTATGAAAGCTGGACAGTAAGACAGTGGAAAAATGTTCTTTTCTCTGACGAGACAAAAATTAACAGAGTATGTTCTGATGGGAAACGATATGTTCAACGCCCTCCGAATACAGCATTCGACCCCCAGTACACAAAAGTGACATTAAAGCATGGTGGTGGAAATGTGAAAATTTGGGGGTGCTTCTCTGGTCATGGTGTTGGACCTGTTAGACTGACAGAAGGAAACATGGATCAATTCCAGTACAAAAATATACTGGAAGAAACAATGTTACCATATTCGATTATTTCGACATTCCAACACGACAATGATCCGAAGCACACAGCACGCACCGTTAAAGAATTCCTCACATCTCAATCAGTTTCTGTCTTAGAATGGCCACCAAACAGCCCAGATTTAAATCCCATAGAGCATCTTTGGTGCGAATCCAAGAAAATGGTTTCAAATCGACGGTGTGTATTAAGTCCTGTGTAACAGAGTGAGCCAATTGCCAGCCAACACGTATTATAGTAAATCTAAAAAGGTTTCAAAACATTACACGTCTATTAATAAACTCTGAACAAAGTTACGTCAAGTGACGTGTAAGTCAAAAAATGTATGGTTATTCATGAAATTACTGCATTTAGCATTTGTTAGTGTGGGGATCAGTGTATAAAAATACTGTACTTCAAAGAGCCAAAACATGAAACTAATTCAACACCAACACACTTTATAGAGATGTCGCAGTCAAACTATAAACATGTTAGGAGTTTTGTGATATCACCAGATATTACTATCTTTAATATATAAAATTCCGGTGTGCATATGTTCGTAATTAATTCTTCTCCTTCTAAACGGTTTCGTCCAATCGATTTTGATGGATTTTTTATTTTACTTATGGGGTCACCTGCATGGTTCTTGGCTATAATTGGACCCGGTAGGTGGCGCTGTTTTCGAGATCTAGAAAACAAAATGTTGTATAAAAAATACGTCTTTAAATTGGCCGACCTCCTATTGTCCAATTTAAATATAAATCTTTACTAAGGTCGCGTGTTGTACCTATTGTTGTTTATCAGTATAATAATTTACTCGGAATAAGAAAATATAAGATGCTCGTGTCTCAAAAAAATTGAACACAACTTTTTTTAATTGGTGGATTTTTAGAGAACATCTGTTGAGTTCCTGTTTATCATCTATTTGCCTAAGGTTGACTAGCGAAGAGCGCCTAAACACATACAACTCGCCAAGAATATTTATTACAATGCACATAGAAAAATCTATCTATTTTTTTTATACGACTTAGAATAAATTCCAAAGTTCTATCTATATGAACACTTGTAAATTACAAACCAGTAGCCGGATTTTTATGGGATTTTCACTGTAGGCTAATTTAGGATTTCTAATAATAAATATGTGTACCTACATCACTATTTTCTTAATAACCTTCATGAGCGAAATCCACACTGTCGAAATCTATAGCTACTAAAAAATAATTTCAGAATCGTTCCGAATTTTTCCTCAATCACTCGCAAAATTAGCTATTTCTCAGTATGACAAATATTAACATCGTTTTGTAACATAGTTGTGTCTCATATATTTGTCCTGCTTCCAATCTACTTTATGTGTGTCGTGTAATTCAGAGAGGCGTTCACTGAAACTGGTTTCATATCTATGTGTCAAACTTGTGTTTATGTTGTTGACTTACTTGGCTAGTATTGAAACTGGCTAAGTATTTTTGCAAGTTTTAGTTTTTATGGTTCGTGTAATAAATCTTGTTTATCTTTAGGCTTATTATGCTTTCGGTATTTCGTATCAACATCGGCAAAATGAGACACTTATGGAATCTCCTTGGCTTGGGTCTTGTTGTCTTCCATCTGTTTTAGGGAGTTATTTACTTGTGTAATCGAATCTCCGTCCAGATCTTTACTCTCATGTCATAAACTCTTAAATCTTATTACTCATGCCATAGAAAGATTAATTCAAAAACTTGATTTTTCCGTTATTAACGACTTAAGGAGGCTCTTTCTGAAGAATATTGATTTTTTTATGTATCCACTTGAGCATGAAAATATCACTGCGAGTAACGACAGGCTCGAATACGATGATAATATCTAAAAAACCAAATAACACTGCCCGATCTGAGAATCGTCAACACCTCGCGCTTACCAGCCGCGCTTGCAATCACTAGACCAATGAAATAGTTAAACAAAAACACGACTGAGATATTTTATTCAGGTATCTTAGCGTATTATTCATCTTCCCTTATTTTTACTTAACACAGTGGGCATTTACCTAACTTAATAACGTCGTAGAAGCAATTAGCCTAAAAGCATTGTTCTCATTACACCAATATGTCTGATGGGCGGATGATCGTAAAATTTCGGCTGTAGTGTATCGCTTGTACTTTTTGACGTAAGGGGAAAAAAGGACCAATATTTTTATTTCTTTTCTACTATTTTGTGAAAGGTCGAATGTTTTTATTAACCTTTCGGAATTCATTTAGATTAATATCCGGGATAGTAGGACGATACCCGTTGGCGATATTTCATCGTTTTGTTAGAAAGGAATGCGGTATTGTAGCAATATTGAAAAAATATACAACAGTACATACATTTTGTAGTAAATAAAATATTCTCCAAAAAAAATAAAAAAAGTCTTTGATATAAAGATTATAAATTCAACCTGATTTTTTGTACCCACTAATAGGACAAGATTTTTTTTTTTAATGTACCCACCTTCTATAAACAATGTAACATAATATGTAAAGCTTCTAGATTCCCAAAAATGTACGAGTACTCTTCTCACCCAAACGGAAAGTCCTCATCCTATTGCTATCCTTTTCCCAAGTATGTTGGGTTCGGCCAGAATGCCATTTCACCTTCGCAACCCAAATGATATGCGAGTGACAACCGAAATTAACTTGGTCCGAAAATTTACTAAGAGGGCCCAGTGTGTATATTATCTAAGTACGGCTAAGCAATTTATACTCTCAGAGCAATATAACTTAATAGGTACGCGCACTAAGTACACGAAAAGTTAAGTGGTCCAATGTACTGGCCTTTGTGTTGCGAACTCGGATTATAAAAAAAGGAAGATATGCCAAAGTACCTACCTGGTATTTACAAGAAATATACGAAAAAAAAACTAATAAACAATCTCTCTGCGATACTCAGACTGCGTTGGTTCAGTGATCGCAAATGCGATTGCTGATTGTTATTTTATGGGTTTGATTCTCGAGTAGGAAATCACGAAATTCTGCAGTGTCAACTTGAGGTTTGGAATATCTAGTAGATGGCAATAGACTCCCATATCAGACAACAACATTGAAGGCGTCATTGGCCAAATGTCAGTGAACAACAAAACCCATTTTTCTAAACGAAGGATTAAGAAATTGTGTAAAAAAGGGGGGAAATAAATATACATACATAAATTCCTGTTTATGCAAGAAATCCATATGTTTACCAAATGCCTGTCACAATACTTTTGTATTTTTTTTTTGTGATCCACAAAGCTATCCTTCAGCCAAATCTAAGTTTTATATTTATTACTTTAAGACGTCTAATTACGTCTCAATTTGCGACATTGCAGGCGATTTCAAACAAAATTCATACCCAAAATACCCTCCTTTCTATAATCTAAGGAAGAAAATAAAAGTGGCTATCCCCTTGTCGCTGACTTTTTTACAAATAAAATTCTCGCAATGAATTGTGGGGGTTTTAAATGGTCTGAGTGTTCCGTTATGGGGGAAGGGACAATTGCGAATTGCTCATAAAGTACCTGTAATAGAGTTGGGAGGTAAGTATTTTTATTTAGGGACTTTTACTTTGCTATGGAGACTGCCTCGTCGAGTCGAATGGTTGTAAGCGAATTGCTGAGCGTGACGTCTTACTTTCAATAGCCAGTGACTGCTTAGTGTAATGGTGTTTTCCTGATAAGAATTTTTTCAAACAGTGTGGTTGTCAGTCTTTTAGCCAACCTGTTTATATACCTATATACTTATCGCAATAAACTGCCAACAGTCACGACATTCATACGATTAAAGCTTTTGATTTAACTTTACGAAAGGTCATACAAAATTCAAAATTCAAAATTCATTTATTCAAAATAGACTACTACTAGTGCTTTTTGAACGTCACGCATATTATGGACAGACTAATACGCCCGCCCTTGACCGCTTCCTATTTGTTTTAGCTTGGGGAGAAGAAACGGCCCAACAAACTCCCCAGCAACACTTCCATCTCTGTCTGATGAAATATTTGATTCCGTACGAGAATCGAACAATTCGTAGCGTAGCAAGCCAATTGCTTAGCTTCTGCGCAAAACGGTAAGTAAATAATAATTTTAACATGGTTGTATTTTTAAAAGTACAATTATGGCACATAAAATAAAATAAGTACTAAAAATAAAAATGGATTTTTCTGTACGAAAACTCTCAGTAGCAGCACAGAGTTTGGAACTGTGCCCGGTAGATGGCAATAGATTCGCCCCTTCATACATTGGTCTGAATAACGGCATCTCTTCCTCTGGCGATCCCTTCATACATGCTATAATCATGATCTTAATATATAAGTAATTTTCCATAACTTTTGTTAACCCCTAAAAAAAAAACTCCCTAAACGGTACCCTTATCAAAAAGCGATGAAACATCTTCTAAATTGGAATTATGTAAATAATTGTCGACAACACTTATGTCGGGAGTATAGGGGAAGATTTATAGCCCTACCCAGATCTACAGACATTGCAAACCACGATAAGGGTCTCGCAATCCGAGCTTTTCGATCAATACTATACTTGTATAACCTGTACCGACCCGGGTACGTCTTATAACTGCGGCCAGACACAGGAGGATGGGCAGCAGCGTCCTCTCACTAATCGGTGAGCCACTGCGAACCCCAAGCCGCTTGCCAAGCGTGGGGATTATGGCCATCCCCCCCCCCCCTCACTTGGGGGAGGCCTTCGTTCAGCAGTGGACGTCTTCTGGCTGATGATGAAATGAAATTATAAATATGATGATGATAGCATGTACAAAATGATAGGTTTTAAATTAGATTTATATGAATATTAGTTTAAAAAAGCATATTATGTAAAGTGGTTGTATAAATACATATCGTCGTTGAAGTTCTAACACTACGTAAGTCATTTTTTGGCGGTTTTGACATTTTGATGCCATTTGCTAGAGAATCAGAAGCCGTGTTGTTTTAGCCAATCAAAAACAAGTATCGTCCAATAGAAACTTGTAAAATGTAATGAATATACAATTGTATTGTAATGGTGTCTATGCAAAATTGTGTTTTAAAAAACCGAACATTCTATCCTATCTCTCCATTTATTTTTACGATATATTACGAAGGTATATCACTAACAATCTAAGGACGATATAAACCATTACGTGAACGTTTACGTGCCGTGAACGCACGCTTGAGAGGCCATCAAAAGAACCTTTTAAGATACAGTGCCATCCTTTTATATCAAAGTGTCACGTGACCTATACAGAATGTAAGGAAAAATAGATATCGATTATGTTCTATACATAATGAATAGAATATCGATCCATGGATAGATAGATTATTCCTTATTGTGCACCAAAGGAAATACTACAAAATCAAATTACAATTTACAGATAGGGTACAAATGGGAGGGGCTCGTAGCTACATACAATACACTAGTGTAGACTTAAGTCGTCCAACACAAAAATAATAGCCTCATTTTATAAAAGTATCTATCCATTTAGAAAAAGGTCTATACATTTCATTTAAAGCCAACAATCCGCCATCTTAAAAAAAAAGTGCTAATCAAACGAAAAATTTCTTTATCAACGCTCGAAAGATGTCTTTTGTTCACGGTATCTCCATGAAACCCACCATGACGTATTGTTGGTTATTATTAAAAGTAAAGATGTATTCCTATTCTTTGGTCCTTTTGTTCTGTTTTAGGGAAAAAGGACCAAGGTTTTGTATTATATTATATGTGAGTTGATCATCTTGAAGCTATTTGTAAAGCTGTGGATAAAAGCTAAATGTTTATTGCTTTTTATCAAGTTAACTGAAGATGTTGATCCTTTGAGTGTCAATTGCTTGTAGAAGTAGTATATTAAGGTCTTATCACCGAAATACAGATCTATGATCAGTTCAGAGATCAGAGATCAGATCAGATCAGTGGATAGGTACAGGCATTATTTTAATGACCAGTAACTGCCTCATTGGTCTAATGGTCGCAGACGACTGCTGAACTTCTATTAGGGTTTTTCTGCATGCAAATTCTCAGTGGCAGCACGGAGTCTGGAACTGTGCCCCGTAGATATAGGCTAGCCCTCTATACAATAACAAAAATAAAAGTGAAACTTTTAAACCAATTATACTTCATTCCAATATCCACAAAGGATTATGAATCGATACTTTCCTTGTTAAACTCAAAAGAACTCTCTATTAACATTGGTTAATTAAATAAAGAAATCGTAACATCCTAAAGAAAAGCATTGTTCGGTTTATTTTTACTTTACATAATGAGACCGTCCGCGTTTCCCACCGGAGTCGAATGAATACATTTGGTATTCGCAGAACGTCCTCTAATGATATAATATTAGTATTCATTCCTCACGTATAAATATTTTAAAAGGAAAACCACAGGAAAAATGTTAATTTTTTTGCGGATACGGAAATTTCTTATAAAAATATAAATGTAAAAAGATTGGTTTGCAAATACGTAAATATGGTAATTTTGGTAAGATAAATTCTACTGCGATCAGGAATTGAATCTGTGACCTTTTGTTCTAGGACACAGGTTCAGTAGAACAGTACAAGCAGACGAGATCATTTCATGTAAATCCAATAAAATTAAAACTAATCGTACTTCTGATGCAGTCACAAGCGCAAGTTAGCAATATATTTAACAACTTAAAATTATAATGCAATATATGTTATTTTTTTTAAATTAATTCCCGCACTATTGTTTTTCCTGTGTCATAGAACAGTTTACTCACATATATATCTCACACATTGCTCTAAGTCCCGAAAAAATAGCCATTACATTACAAACAAATAGCCGGCTTATTCAAACTCCATTTACTTTGACACTATATTAATATTATAATACATATCAGTATAATTACTCGCCATTTTAAGAAACCCTTACCTATCTCATTTGGCAGCTATTTTTAGCTCTTACAGCATACTTTGATCACATTCCTGAAATCTATTGTCTTGAAAAACCGGCTGTATGTATATATGCTGATGATAATGTTAGCTACACTCTACTTATCGTCTCAACTGGGTTAGGCAGAGAAGTACTATTGTACACCCACATTTAGCTGATACCGTTGTAGTGTCCTATGTAATAGAGGGCGAACTTATTGCCGTCTACCGGAATCGAACCCAGGACCTCACGTTCAGCAGACGCACTTGCGACCACAAGATCAATGATGCATTGCACCAACATTAAAAGAACCAATACCCACAAATCTATCTGATGGCACAATTGATTTAAATAGTTGAAACCAAAAATAATAATCCCAAACATACATATAAACAAAACATTCCTGTACATCAATTAAGAATGACTGACTAACATCAAAGGGAGCTTATTACCGTTAACTTCATTATCACGGTGTGATTGCACGATCCTAAGTTAAATTAACTTGGTCAGACCTGCTTGTTCGACTGTCAGGGACATGCGTCGACATGTCGGATAGGGAGAATGAGTTGTTTTGCTTATGGAAGCGTAAAAGAGTTATACACATATATTTAATTATATAAAAGCAAACTGTGATTACGTATAAAACCTCAGGACCAATACATAAAACCTACAAACTTAGAATTTGGCATTTAGGTGCTTTATATCGGGTAGGCGAATGGCTTCTTCCTATAAAGATATAAACGCATGCTGTAAAGCAATGTTAAGAAAGGATGTACCAAAACCAATTGCCAAGGGGGTTAAATAGAATTCAAGATTAGTATGAAAATAAAAAAATCTACGCGGATAAATTCACAGGCACAACTAGTTTCATATGTACGTACAATATTTTCAACATGTATTAATGGTCCTTTGCGTCGAGGCGTTCGAATCGGGTGATGAACATGACACATAGGAATCGCTCATGATGCGGTGGAAAGATGACCCAGTCAGCAATAATGGTATCGATGCTAACTGCGCAGGTGTGGCAGACAACCTCAGGTATCGTCACTCGTGGAGGCTTTTACCATGCATTTACCCCATTTTATAATGCACTCGTGAATGTATATGGCAGAACTAAGAAAATCAATTTAAAAAATGTTATGGCTACTATCTATTACCATATTTTTACCTACCAGTGACGTTTTCTCACTTTAACATACTAGCTGGTACCCGGAACGTTGCTGCCGCAGAAGAAAAAAAATTGCTCTTTCAAATACATATGCCAGTACAACATGCGCGCCACCTACTGTAAGTTAATTGTACTATGCCTTTAACCATCGCGCAGGTGTAAGCAATAAGTTGGCAAAGTTTTAATCGCAATCAGATGAACGGTATGGCAGCGCATAAAATACGAACAAACAAATAAACATTGATTTTTATATATTAGAAGATTAGCAATGTAGTGTTATCTCACTCTATTATTCCAAACATGTCGTTAAATAATTGAACCATTCTTCAAGTATAGCTGAACTTGATGAATTGCTTCAATGCGCTTGCGCCCGGTAGAAGCGTTTGACGCACTGTGCGTATGTGAAATGGAGGCCGCGGGATAACATTTGATTATATTTGAGCTTTTAAACTCTTTTATGCCCTGATCTAGAAGATGAACTCTATAATACAAAAAATTCTTATTTCATACTTAACTATTACGGAGACAATTTCATCTCGAAGTTACTTTCTCGATGAAACTGTTTATTTCAATTTATAATACTCATTCACGATACGAAAACCCGTCTCGGCTCTTTTCATTTTTCCGTACAATGACCAAGTTGGTATAACAATAAACAAACAAACAAGTCGAAATAACAATGAAGGATACTTCACAATACTGTTATCGTCACTCCGGACTATTTGCTGCCAAATTTAGGCTCAAAATGTACTGACAATTTCATCTTACCTTTTGTATTTGTATTATGTATTAAACATTGGTATTGCGCGGATCTTAGCAATATTATTATTGACCAAAGCAGACTTCAGACCATTTCAAAAGAGCGTAAAAATCAATACTACAAAGATCTACACAGTTTAAAGAAGAAGTTATTAAATAACACGGTAGCATTCTCAAACAATTTCAAACACCTGAAAAAAACAATCCTCTTATTCTTCTGGTATTTAGGCGTAGGATTCTGACAAAAGCGTAGGTTTTATTAAATACTTAATGGAATTTCCACATTCCGTTTTCTATCAATAAAAAGCCACGATAATTTTTGTACGAAAACTACTAAAATAGGTATTTATTTACCGAATACACTTATAACCTTTTTCAAACCATTTAAGGGCTTGTTCGAGTTACACTCGTGAGAACAAGCCCTTAAATTTGGTTTGCTGTCGGTCGCTGCGTAAAGTATGAAAATTCTACGCCACGCTGTCACGGCTGACTGGCGCTAACTTAGAAATAGTTTTTAATGACCTTATTTTATATTAAACGAAGTATTGCCCACGTATGTAATTAGTATTTTCTTGCAATAGTAAAAATAAGACTATATCCTTCCGGACCCAGGCTACCTTTTTGTAAAATTTCATAACAATCGGTACAATGGTTTAGACGTGATTAAGTAACAAATAGACAGATATAACGATATAAGATATGTTGATGAAATCTGCGTCCGTTGTAGCGTCATGAATGCCAATTGTTTTCCGAGCAATTCGAAAACCAAACATTTTGGAATATATTTCCAAAAAAAACAAATTAACGGGCATTACATGGCCAGATAGGTATACCATTATAAGTTGAAATAATTATACAAAGCCTAAAAATTAGCCAGCGGCAATTATTAGCCTTCAATTTAAATAGCTTCTGCCGAACACATATTTCATCTAAACCACCTATAACCACCACACGAAAAAGGGATCCCCTCCAATTTTACTAAGTAAAATAACCAAACAAATTGGCTGTACCATATCAGCTGCCAATACTTCCCATAATATATTGCCCCCGTGTACGCAAGGGTTTATTTAGGGCAAGGGACATGATAAGCCTTCGTAGTGTAGGGTTGTCGGCAACTTTATCGCTTATTGACATTATAGTAGGATGATTTACTGGCGATCAAAAGAAATCCTTTTGGGTTGTGACAGCCGTATTACGAAGTGAGTGATTTTTATCTTAAAGCCTTTCATGATACAAGTAAGTTTTTTCCGGAAATTCTGTTCTAGTTTTTTATATAAATCAGGGAAATCGAACAGCACATGGCTACATCATCTGATTTCTGGAATACCTATATAGTTCACCTACGGTCATCGCGTGGGTGTCGTCAAAAATAATTGAGGAAACTCATACATATTTTATTGATTTATTTTAAGTATTTATCTATGGTATAGTTTATTTATTCGTATTTGCAAATAAGTGTATGACAAAAAAGAGTTTTAATACGAGTTCACTCAAATGCGCGCGCATGATGTTTTCATACATTTTTAAACACTTACCTACTTAGTTTACTTATGTATTTAATGTCAAAACTTATACTCAAAGCACTGAAACAGTCTACTTTTATGACTTGTTAACGACGATCGCTCTTTAAAGGTCAGCGCACACTTGTGCGTACCGAAAGAACCGAATTTAAGAATTATTTATATGGAATCTTATAAGAATCCCACGATTGAATGCACCTAACGGTTAGTATTTGGAAGGTTGCCAATCCCTGACGATTACCGGTGACGTCATTAAATTCAGAGCGGACGAAGCAGCCGGCACGCGACTGACATCATTCTATCATTGCGTGATCTATGCTTTTGTTGAGGGCGGAAAGCTGTGAGAGGCCATTATTATATTTTTACAGATGCATTGCTAGATAATGAATAGCTGGATCTGGAAGAATGTTTAATATTTGTACATCAAAAAAATGGTGAAATATGAAAAACTAGAATTAATAGATTGACGACACGGTTGGCGCAGTGGCTAAGCGTTTAGCTTTGCTAAGCTAAGCGTTTAGATTTTAGCTTTCTGCGCTACGTATCACGGGTTCGATCCCCGCACGGAAGAAATATTTGTTTGATCTACAGATAGTTGTTTCGGGTCTGGTTGTGTGTGCATGTGACCTGTATGTATGTAAACTGTACCCACGATGTAGGAGAAAACGTAGCATGGGGTAAAGGCCTTTAAAAAAAATACCTGTATCTGTACCACATTTCATGCAAATAAAATTATTTGATTTGATTAGAAGTTGCGTTAACTCCGAAGTATATAAGTGTGCGTTCACCTCACACATAAAAGGATACGGCAGAACATACCTAAACCACATACCGCAGAAAATACACATGACTGAAAATTAATACCTCCTTTGACTTTGACGCGGCCAATATGTGTTTTAATATTAAACATTTCGCGGGAGTTACCAGGGAGCGTGTATAAAATAATTTTGATACTTTGTGGAGAGTTACGGAGTCTAATCCAGTTTCGGGAATGCGAACGTTTTCCAGGAAAGAGCGAATAATTCCTGGTGAAATTAAAATTCTTATGGCTGATAAAAGTGGTTTAGTTTTCATAAGTTATTCCTCCTTCGTGTTAACCTCTTTGGGTGCTTTTATGGGATTACAAGTTTTCTCTTTCGTTTTATTTTTTTTAAACAATTCCCCGCTCCCATGTTTCGTCTATAAATCTTTCACAAAAGGAATACCTTTTTTATGTTGAAACATCTTTTGGAGAACATTATTGAAATATGAGAGACTGGAATGAAAACGAATATTCTCGGCGTTTGTTAAGATGATCATCATTGAGAGATTGACAATAAAACCCTTAAGGATGCTGCAGAAACTTCTTTGGACTTAGTATTGATCTAAGAATGGCACGGTTGGGGCAGTGGTTGAGAGATTGACTGCTGTGCTACGTGTCGCGAGCGCGATTCCGCGCGGAACAAATATTTATATGATCGATAGATAGTTTTTTTCGGGTCTTTGTGTATGTCTATGTGAATATATGTATGTGTTTGTAAACGCACCCACGATACAATAATTTGAGAACATCAGGTACTACAAAATTAGCATTAATAGTAAAATAATCTAATATGACATAGCCAAAACGCAATGGCTACCTCTATTATTCATTTTTGTGAGAAATTAATTTAAAACGGGATACCCATGGTGCCTTGATGCTTTTTATAAATTAAA
Source organism: Shargacucullia verbasci (assembly GCA_947562105.1). NCBI lineage: Eukaryota > Metazoa > Arthropoda > Insecta > Lepidoptera > Noctuidae > Shargacucullia > Shargacucullia verbasci. Next base: position 15,766,568 of record OX387280.1, read on the forward strand.
GCGAATAGCCTTTTCATGTCCAGTGTAGCGAGCGAAATGAATTCAGATGAAAAATGATTTAATAGCCGATGCGGCTTGCTGGGCTTTTAATATTACTTACTTGTATTTACGTTCTGAAAGCTCAGTTTTGAATAAAGCTAAGCATAAATGTCATTTTTAGCAGTGTAGATTACTTTTACCTACGCAACGGCTACGACGTAGCTGGTATCGCTACTACGAGATACGCAGCTACGCTGTCGTAGCAGACTTATATATGATTGGTCCTATTTGAATTTCAGTACCTATTGCATAAAACCTATACTCGGTTTGTTTAGATACTTAAATAAAGGTAAAAAAACAATCTTGATGTCACTTTTTACACAAACACATATTAAACAAATAAACTACTGCTTAAACTAGTGGTTCAATTGATTTGGTAATCGTTATTGTTGTTTTACATTGGTTTTTAGTCGCGTTTTATTTTTAAACGGAGTTTTTAAACAAAAAATATTAAAAAGACACATCAAGATTATTTACCTTTATTTAAGTACCTAAACAAACCGAGTATAGATAAGATATAAAGCTAAACGTTATCTTTATATTATATACATACAAGTGAGCCGTCGCGGGACGCCTGGCAGATGTGGAACATCGAAATTATTTTGTACAGATTATAAACATAAAAGGATAGTATATGAAAGGAAATAAATATGGTATAATGAAAAATAAAATACTAACATTTATTAAAAAAAAAACCCTTTTCATAAAAAAAATATTATTTATATAAATGCAAAATTTATTTCCTTGTAATAAACCTCCTTTCATGCTTATTTATATTTTTGTTTCATACTATCATATAGCGTGGTTGACGATAGTCGACGGGTCAGACCGGTTATGCGTTACCACGCTAACAGTCGGTCTAACCCGCGGCAGTAGATGTATCACATCAAAAAATTCCGGTGTGCGTGTGTTCGTAATTTTTCTCCTTTCTTATGTTCTTCTCGTCTCTTAGTTCTCAAGACCTAGAAAATGTCAGTTATGTATTATATTTATTCATACCTCTTCTGCACTTCTCTTAAAAAATGCCTAAGTATAGCTATTCAATATTTGACCTTTGTTTTTTTTTTCTTTTATTAAACGTTGCCCCACACTAGGATTTCTCCTGTATCGTGGGTACAGTTTACAAACATACATTTCACATGCACACACGACCAGATCCGAAACAACAATCTATAGATCATACAAATATTTGTACCGTGCGGGGATCGAACCCGCGACACATAGCGCAGAAAGCTAATTGCTTAACCACTGTGCCAACCGTGTCGTCAATATTTATTATATATTTACGCCATAGGAAAATAACTAACTGCGATCAAAACCTTGAAAGCATTTTTTATCGATATGGAAACATATCAACTTATAAACTTTCTACATAAAACTATACCAATTACGTCTTGTTTACACTGTATCTTATCCATCCTTTTTTGGTAAAACAGTGAGAAAACAACTTATCACACCCATGTTTGCCCAAATCAAAATTTAGACCTCGGACCCTTTGTCAACGACGCAGCGACGCGGACGTTACTAAAAATATAAGATACGGAAAAGTGGGGTCATGTTAGTTTAGACCACGGAAGAATGGGTAAATGGAATGAGAAAGTGCAGGCAAATGGTGCGGTTAACACGACGATCACTCGGAACGGTAGAAACGGGATGCTATGCTAGCGATTCTATGAATCAAGCTGTGTATATATGCTGCCGCTAATACCATTATCAGTCTGTAAATATCCACTACTGAACGTGAATTTAATGACTGATGTAATTTATATGAAACACTGTACAATAATCGTACGTTATTACGGCATAATAATATTGTATAACAACAAATTATCAAAATTTAGAATTTTCTGAAATCCAAAAATTGAGAGGGCTGCCATCCCTTTGCCAGGAACTACACGACTTTTCCCCACGCATACCCACAAATGCGGTTAATATAAAAATGTACCATATCCTACTATATCATTTCATTTGCTAACTTCTCTATTCTCCAAATATAAGATACGAAAAGCGAGAACATGTCACCTTATACCCTATATATGCAAAAATCTTTTCTAACATTAGTAAACAGAACACGAAAAAATCCAATCAAACTTGGTGTACCAGAAACAAAGGCAGTTCTTATCCACAAGTATAACGCATTACAAGTATTAAAACAAAATAAATAACTTCTTGTATATTAGCACAGAAATACGACCTGATCTCTAGATAATAAAAATAGGAGTTTCGGGCAAAAATTAAATACGACTGAAGGTTACGCAAAAAGAATACTAATTAGTTTGGGTCTTCGGTAAACTTCGTCGAACTTCGCGAGACATCGGTCATGCTAGCACATAAGTAATTATAACTTTTTCAACGAAAATAGAGGTATAAAACTTGGCACACTGTTGGCAAAGTTTTGGGGCACAAGATTATGTTATTAATAATATCCGGATATCCGGATTTTGTATTATCATACGAAAAGGAAAAGCGAACACGTAATTGAATCTTTTGGATATGTTTATTTCTTATTTCTGACCATTGTATTTTTCAGATCTATTTATATCTTGTGCGATTGTACAAATGGTTATTTAAATTCGTATTTCTAGAAAAGACGCAACTGGTACCAAAGTTTCAGGAAATCAATGATTTTTCTCAAGCTCAATTATATATATTATATCAGATTTTCTGATAGAAAACAAATAAAAGATGTATTTAAAAAATATATTGTATATGTTTTTGGAAATATTCATATCTATAAGCAAACTATCTCATGCATATATTACCTTTAAGCTTTTTGTACCGAAGTGATCATTAAAACCGAGCAAAACTGACAAGAGACGACTTAAAATTTACACGAGCTAGGCAGATGGTCATTTGTCATTTGACATTTTTTCATGTTGGGCTTCACCACGACATTTTCCCAAGAGATCTCGATTAACATTACATGACTACTTAAGTAAATTCTATATGTATATTTATTGGTATACCAGCTCTAAGGTGTAATATCAGCGAAATCGACACATAGCTAACAAACGATAAATCGGAGCGACGGCTTCCCAAATTGCATTGCGGTTGCAGGACAAACGTAGGCTGGAATTAAGACGCCGTAATAACGGGAGCCAACAGACCCTTATTGTAATCTAATTTATTTAATGTTGTTGGAAACTGATATCGTAGTTGTAGTAGCACGGTTGGCGTAGTGTGTTGAGAGATCGACTGCTGCGCTAGGTGTCGCGGGTTCGATTCCCGCATGGAACAAATATTTGTATGATCTACAGATAGTTGTTTCGGGTCTGGTTGTGTGTGCATGTGACATGTATGTTTGTAAACTGTACCCACGACACAGGAGAAATCCTAGTGTGGGGCAATGTTACAAAAAAAACAGAAAAACAGAAAAAAAAACAGGAAATAAGGTAATGCTTAAGGAGGATTGACGGCTTAAATATGATCAAAGTGTAAGTAATCTTTGTTATTTTGAGTTTTTTCAGGGTTTGATTTTAGTTCAAGTAATTTTGATTAATTTTTATTTTTCTATTTGTTGTAGTGTAGCTTTTGTCCGCAGCTTCGTCTGCTTGTTCAATTTTTCGGGCAACTTTACCAATTTTCCATTTCGGACGAATCGGTCCAGCCAGTGAGCTACGTGACCCGGGTACGTCCTAAAACTGCGGCCAGACACCGGAGGATGGGCAGCAGCATCCTCTCACTAATCGGTGAGCCACTGCGATCCCCAATCCGCCTGCCAAGCGTGGGGATTATGGCAAATCCCTCCCTTGGAGGAGGCCTTCGTTCAGCAGTGGACGTCTTCTGGCTGATGATGATGATGATGATGGTCCAGCCAGTTCTGAAGTGATGCGCTTACCAACAAACAGGATTTCATTTTTATTTATATTGATTAGCATTATAATAGGTACTTCCATACAATATTTTGCTTTTGATTTGGATGGATCTATATGCGTTTGATTATGACCAAATCATAGTCACTCAAGTATTCTTCTTAAGACGTTCTTCTTCTTTCATTTAACAGTTCAGCTCTTGTCGGCGGCGCAATCCACACTGCCTTCGTTCTTGATATGACTCAACATTTATCTAACTAATAACAAATCATAACTTTTTTACACGAATAAAAAAGTTTGAGTTCATTTATCAACTCCAGACATTATGATACAGAATTATGTAAGAGTCCGCCAGAAATGGTCTTTTGAGGCAAGCAAAATATAATTCAGTACTTGTTTAGAAAATTGTAAGTTATAGTTCAGGTTTGTTAATATGGTCTGGTAAATGGTGATAGACTCGTATCGCTAAATATATGTGTGGTGTTCAAAAAGAGCCTCCCCAAGTGACGATATCCACGTACTGCCAGTGAAAATGTGCAGCCATTAGTTACGAACTTTGCTGCTGGCGCCATTTTTCCACTATGCCATCCTATTGTGAGGGCTTGCGACAGAAAATTTGCGTTGTGTAACACATCTGTTTTAGTTTTATATTCCGTGGAAAAGGAGTAATGTCAAATGCGGTGAATTGTAAATGGGTGTAAAAGGCTATTTCGTACGTCCCGTTTAATTTCCGTATGATTTTGTATGTAGGACCAACCTACTTTAGGAACCGTGCAAGTAGAATCAAAAGGTTTTAAAAGCACTTGTAAATGCCCAGTTGAAATAAAAATCTTTGACTTTGAATTCTCAGCATTTTTTAAATAAAATACACTATAATCCACTCTAGTATTTCTTCTGCATCATGGTTCCAGTTTTAAGCTCTCATAAAATCTTACATGAAAATACACGCAGCCTCAAATATTAATTCTAAAGCAAAGGCCCAGAACTATAGTCACTGAATGACACTACACAAGCCTGGATGGGACAGCCTGGTATGCCCAAATGGGACCAAAAAGGGTTCTAATAAAGGTTGTTGCTGAAAAAGAAAGGAAGCCTCAGAGTTCGGCGGCACACAATATTGGGCGTGGAGATATTTGGACGGGGTTATGTAGGACGGAGAGAATATAAAGATAGTTTTTGTTTTTTGAGTGCCGTTCGTGTTTAAATGTTTTACGTGTTTAAATAAAAAACAAAACAAAATAAATTAAGAAGGGCGAGTGGTTTCTTCAAAAAAAATTTTTCTTAAGAACCAATCTATTTTGCAAGGTTTGTAAATTTCAAGTCACATGAAATAAGCAAACATGTAAGTAAAGCACTAACTATATAATTATATCATTTGCTGATTAACGTATCGTTCATGTGGCGGTGCCATGATTAATTTTAATCTTGACCTAATATTGAGGAATTTTCTAAGACATGAATGATCTGAAAATACTAATTATATTTTCTCAATAAACTCCCAAAGTTCCGTAATAGCTCACTATAAAGTACAAATATAGTAAAAAACTTGAGAGGTGTCAAGGGACACCCGGATGGAACGAAGTTCCTTTTTAGTGAAGGAATTGTAATAAAATTTTATTTCACAATAATAAAGAGAGGTTATAGTGCGTACTTGCTAAAAATACAAAAGCATTTATTATTATCTGTATATAATCTCTACTTACCTAACTCCATCAGCAATATCCGGAACTTGTGCAGAAACACTGTCAGGATTCATTATTATTATTATTTTTTATTATTTATTATTTACAAAAAACCTGTATACACTCAACAAAAATAATCGTCGCGACACCACACTGTTCAATGCGAAATAGAAATGAAAATATCTGGCTTGCTTTCTATAAGAAAGAGAGAGACAGAGAGAGAGACAGACCAAAAAGTGTCGTGACAACTTTTCGTAAGATTTTTTTCCGTCTAGCCCCCTTTCACAACGCGCGATAAGGAACTTCGTTCCAAAAAGCTCTATTTTTGCAGTATCATATTCCTCATAACACCATCCCTATATGAAATTCTGTTGACTAAGCAAAAGTAAGACATCATACATAAATATTTATGTCACAACACTAACTTGTAAAGATGTACGATATAATATTTTTTATTTACGACTATCGCCTTGTATAATAAAATCTAATACACTTTATAGCGAAGAAAAATCATAGCTTAGAGGGAACAGTCAGTTCACATCATAAAAGTAAATTCATGCCCACAGCGTCGTATTGAAACGAAAGCAACGGCTACACTATGTAACGAGCAGATGCGTACATGAGCTAGCTGTTTTGTTGCGGCTGTCGTAGGCATAACGTGTATCTGTTATTTTTTGGTTTTCCGCGAATGGATTTTTCTATTAGACTAAGATAAAAGCTTAAATAAAATATAAGTAAGATAGTGAATTTGAGTTTGCCTGAAGAATTATTAGACTTATTAATTATTTTAGGCAACATAGTTTACCAACGTTTTCATAGAGTACGATTACATCATATAATAAATGTAGTAAAATCTAAAGGGTGGAGACCTGTCGTCTTGAAATACAGACCAACGGCCAACAGCCACAGGCCAAGCCTTGTTAAGGCACCAGTCTCCCACAATATACAAACCTGTATTTATTATGTTGCCTTAGAAACCATGTAATTATCGTGTTATATTATATATATATATATGAATATTTATCTTATCTTATCTACGTCACTTAGCTTTCTCCGCTGTGTCGCAAGCTTGATGTCGTCATGATACTACAATATATTTGTATGTTGTACAGGTATTTGTTCCGGGCTAGGATGTATGTGAGATGGCGAAGGGCCTTAGGGGTCGCGAGCGCGCAGAGTGGGGACTCTGCTAGTGCTCTCGTCTAGCGACCCCCGAGAAGACGGCGACACAGTGTGGTCGCGTGTTGACGTGCACACAGCACCCAGCGAGGGTAACGGGGGATATCTCTACAGTCTCCCCCGGGACGTGCATGAGCGGGTGGCCTCTTTACAGTCACTCCCTCCGGGAAGTGCCGTTCGGCATGACACCGTGGTGGGCTTCGATGAGGTCTTCTAAGTGTTCCCGAGGCCCACCATATGGTGTCGAGGCGGACCACCGTGGTGAGTTTAGCCGGTAGGAGTCCGGCACACCCCTCCGCCCCCCCCAGGCGGAGGATAGCCCATGATAGGTTCTCACTATGCTAATCAAAAAAAGTTTGTATGTGAGATGGGTTTTGTAAACTGTCTGACGGTACAAGAGACATTCTAGTGCGGGAGTCAAATCCCACAAAACTTGAAAGACAGATCCTCGTAAGGTATAGGCAAGGATTTTGAACCCATCCATTTAATCTCCTCCAAATCCTATTAAGACGAAATTGAGATCAAAAATTTTTATAAAAAATATTTCTAACGATAGCTTACGTCTTAGGATAATCCCAGAAGAAAAAAAAAATAGTATAATTTCTCACTTTGCTAATGTGATATTAAAATGTAATGTAAATACCTCATTCTACGAGTATAATACTACGAAACAATTTCAAAAATTTCATCTATAGTCCATCTAAAATTGCTAAGGCTGTAGCACATTACTTCGGTCATAAAACCAATGTATTAGGTCCGTGGTCCACCGCGATGCTATGAATAGCTAATAGCCGGAACTAACGCTTCGACCGATTCAATTGCTTCCCAATCGGAATGCCGATTGGTTTGTTGCTGTCCAATAGTTTGTAGCCCCGTGTGAATGGGCGAATATAAGGAAGCTAGTTTTGATGAAATAATATATTTTAAATTGACGACACGACGTTTTGGCGCAGTGGCTTTCTGTGCCACGTGTCGCGGGTTTGATTCCCGTAAGGAATAAATATTTGTATGATCGTTTGTAATCGGTACCCACGATACAAGAGAAATTTTAGTGAAGGCCAACGTTTCTTCAAATAAAAATAATTGGGAAGTTAAAATAAGTAAAATAATGGTAAACGAGAATCGATATTTGCGAAAATAACAACTAAAAGGAAATTATGGAATACATTACATTTCCAAGAAAAAGATATCTAATTTTCTTCAATAAGGAAGGAAAATCAGAATCTAAATTACAATCCACACAAAATACTGTTAGTGAATAATTTAAAATTCCTATAATTAATCAAAACTATTTATATCAAATGAAATAGGCGCTTTGTATTCAGAGTTTTCAGAAGTGCCTTTTAGACAAGTCTTTGCCCTTTGAAGAAAAGCGTGACGTCATTCGCACAAAATTTGTTTTGGAATTATTAATTCTTTATTTGAATATTTTATTCGGGTGTCTGAATTTAGAACTGGCCATCACGAACAGGCAAAGGCGGTGTGAGAGACGACTCTGTATTTTCGAATCAACTCGCTCATCTCTAGGCTTCATCGAAAAATAAACGACACTATTGGTACAGTGCTAAGCGATTTTATCAAGATTGCCTACTACAGAACGTGGGTTCGATATCCACACGGGAAAAAAGTATGGTCTTAAAATAGTCTTTAGTCCCGAATATGCCTGTAAGATTTCTGTCAAAATAATGTATTTCTATTCGGTTATAATTTAAATACAATAGAATTATTTCCAAAACTATAAAATAACTGCCTCATTGGTCTAATTGTCGCAAATTTAACTGCTGAGGCCCTGGGTTCGATTCCAGTAGCAGTACGGAGTTTGGAACTGTGCCCGGTAGATGAAAGTACGCTCGCCCCCATTACATAGGACTCAATTACGACATCAGCGAAATGTGGGTGTACAATAGTACATGTCTCTAACCCTTTGTGAAACATAGGCGTGATGCTATGTTATTACTACTACTAAAATAAAGCGTATCCTCCACTGGAAACAAACCTCACAGAACCAGGTTTAAAGGCAACAATTTAACGGTTTACGATCAAGTTTAGTATTTCATTACGTGCCTTATCCCGTAGTAATGATATTGTAAACTATAAAGTGAGCCACACTACGTTACGATGAGACGGGTGATAAAAGTTTGTACGAATCTATATATATATTTTAAAACATTGCCCCACACTTGTTGGAATAGTTTTGTTAAGATAGTAAAATTGTAGTATAATATTTAGTACCTAGTAGCCTCTTTTTTATGGGATAGGCGGCAAACGAGCAGACGGATCGCATGATGGTAAGCGATTACCGTCGCCCATGGACACCCGCAACACCAGAGACACAAGTGTTTTGCCGGCCTTTTAAAAAGGAGTACGCTCTTTTTTCATTTTTCTTTGGCTTAGTGCTCGCAATCGTGTCTGAGCTTGACGTTCTACGCTCAATTCCCGGATCGAGAAAATAGTTATTGGGATTTTTTGTATGAAAATTCTCGGAGGCAGTCCCTTGGCGGCCGGTAGTGGGCAATAGGCTTACTATTACATGGGACTCAATAAGGGCGTCAAAATGTGAGTGAAATGGTACACCTCTGCCTAACCCTTAGGAGAATACAGGCTGATGCTATATCATGTTTAGTAGAAGCACCTCATGGGATTTGTTATGGTGATTGTCCCGATTAAAAAATAAAACTTAAGGCCTGCAATCAATCCAATTGAGTAAAAAAGTCAAAAGGACGGGCAGAAAGCTTAACTCGTTGTGGTAAAAAAAAAAAAATATTGCAATAACCATTTTATACATCTGCCATTCATGCTCATCATTTTATCTTCTTCTTCTGTCTTCTCTAATATATAAAAATCAATGTTTGTTTGTTCGTATTTTAGGCGCTGCCATACCGTTCATCTGATTGCGATAGAACTTTGTCAACTTATTGTTTGCACTTGCAAGAAGGTATAGGCATAGTACAATTAACTTTCAGTAGGTGGTTGTGACTAGCTAGTTTTATTTTATCATATATGTAAATTAATATAAAATACTAACTACACGAAAAGTACCCACACACACACACACACACATAAACATGCTCACCCACACACAAATACATATACTAAATTGTTCTAAATATATATATTTATAAAAAGAATTTTAAATTTATATTTTTATTTGTTAAATTGTAAAGTACATTTATAATAATTTATAAGTTATGCCACTACTGCATAATTTCTTTAAGCTGGGTCCATATCGAGACTAATCCCTAAAATGTACCACCTTTCTGTTAACATATGGAATGCCAATAAAGAATTTGAATTTGAATTACATATATTATATTTAAATTAACTTTCTATTTTTTTAAAGAGTCACCTTGTATATATTTCTTTCCGGTCTCTTCTCCATAGGACTTACCCTCTTTTTCGACTTTTTAAAACAGCCTGCAAAGGCCTATTTGAAATAAAAAACTTACTTTGATTTTGACTTTGCCAAGCTTGGTAATTGTAGCATAATCCCCAATAACCATTTATTGTAGCGGTCAATAAGACCCAAGCCATATTGTAGACAACTACAAAATATACTTTTCTCCCTCTCTCTATCCGTGTCTACTAAAGAAAACATTACTAAATAAATCGAATTTCACGTACTTTTTCATTCACGATAGATTAAAATACCAGGCGTAACCAAACCCAGGTAGCTTTTGTTAATAGCTAATAAAATGCAGTTGCCTCGCGTATTATTAATTTTTCCTGCAATTATCACGTTTATGGAGAAAATATATGGCTTATGGCTTTCTGGGTGCAAATCGATACATCATCTTTTCTATTTCAGGGATAAAGAGAGGAAAGAAAAAGTAGGCGATCCATAGCCATTTACTGGGTATATATAAACTCCGGGAACTACTGAGAATTTTTCTAACGTGAAATCCAATTTCCCTGATGTGACGCCTCGTCAAATGCCAGCTAGCCCTCGTGTGTACCACGCCAAGTCAAGCATAACCAAGCAAGCCAAGCTAAAGCTGAGCTACGACAGGAAGCACGCCACCTAACCCTGTCAGACGCCTTGATAAATTATTGTGATGTCACAACCGGTCGACCACCTAATCGAGGTGGGGGTAGAATTATAAATAGTCGCGAGAGTTCATTTGAGGGATCATTCCAAAGAATATAAAATAATTATATTTATCACGAGTATGTTGTTATTACTGGCAACACGTCACACAAACGGATCCCTGACAGCGGAAGTCAGTTCCCCACTAGATCATTATTTTTCGGTGTGAGGAAACTCTGTGTTTATTGTTTCTTTAACTTAAATTAAAAGTGTTGATTATGATGGATCAAACTCAGGACCTCACGCTCAGCAACTCCGCCGCTTTTGACCACTAAACCAATAAGGCAGTCACAAAAAAGAAGCCATATCGCAAATAGGCAACGTCATACCACAAAATCAGTCACAAAACAAAATACGAAGTTTAAATGTCCTATGAGATAGGCAATCATAAGTTTTATCTGCTAAAAAACGTCCTAATTAGAGAGGAGAGGAACTATTCCCTCAGAAAAAAATAATGGAATTATAAGTTACTAGCTTCCACCTGCGGCTTCGCCCGCGTGGTTTACGAACCCGTACACTTTCTGGGATAAAAAGTAGCGCATGTGCTATTTTATACTAATAATCTATCTCTGTGCCAAATTTCATCCAGATCCGTTCAGCCGTTCTGGAGAGTAACAAAGATCCATCCTCACAAACTTTCACATTTATAATATTAAGTAACATAGAATAGGACAGGATAAAAAAAAAAGAAAATAGTGATTTCGCAAAAAGTTACATATAACGTGTTGTGACACTCTTGTTGGCGATGTGCGATATTTTGGTAAAGAAGAGACGGAAACTAGGCCAACACAACGTTTTTTTAATCTTCCAACTAACCTCACCTTTGGACATTCAAAGCAATTCCCCATACCAATAACTTTCTCACCTTAATTTCCCAAGCGTTCTTGGCGAAATACTGACAAAGTTAGTAACAAAAGTGTGCCATCAAAAACACATCATGTCTCACGCGGAGGCATCTGTCAGTATCATAGAACTGGTATTGTTCCTCAGGGATGCCTCACACGAAAATCGTATGAAAACAAGTATTTTTCTGCAATTATTTCACACTTTTCACATAACATTTCCTTTGGGATCGCGATTTATGTTCGTAAATGTAATATGTTTTGTGTGCTTAAAGTTCCTCGATTTTGTGTCCATCTCTTTCGGATAAATTATTTCGATGAACATGGCTGCCCTCGTAAGAAGCATTGCCATTATTTTAATAGGCTTGTCTAGTGGGTGTGGGGGGAAAGAACCAAAAAAGATCGTTCGTCTCACCCTGGGCAGTCAGCCACAATACTATGCTAACTGGCTAATCTTTCCAATATAGCATGAGCGATTCGTTGCTGCTTTTGAAATCTATATATATAAAATGTATGTGTGTATGTATATTACCTATGGACTCCAAAACGGCTGGAGCGATTTTAATGAAATTTTTAGGTAATCTTCAGATTAGCCCAGCGGGTGTTCCTGTGAAGTTTGGTAGCTATCGGATCAACATTTTTTTTTGTATTTTTGTTAACTTTGTGTGCTATCCGCACGAAGCCGGGGCGGGTCGCTTAGTTACTTGATAATATGGTTGTGACTTTTTTCTTTCTTGCTTTATTTGCTGTAGTAGTAAAATATAAGCTAGCCAGTTTGTATCAGGACTAATTAAAGGACAATTTAAGAAAAAGATGGCTTAAATTTGACATCTATGAAATTTTACGTATAGTTGATTTCTATTGAATTTACTAACGATTGAAAATTCGTTTGCGCTACAGTAACACATTGTACCTACATTGCCAGCGTGACACGGCTGCAAAAACCACTTTGTATTACCAAGTTGTTTCTGCTGTCGCGTACCTTTCGGTATCTATAGACGGTGTGTTTTTAGACTGCAAATAAGTTTGGTAATCATTATATATCAATTGAAAGCAGCGCAAGATTATCAGAATATTTACGCCTGGATCACATTTATCAGCATTAACTCGCATTTTAACTATTGAAACGGCTATTCTGTATGAAGGTGCGTACGCATCAATTCTTCTTTCGTATTTTCGTATACCCTAAGCATCAAAATATAGTTTAGGCTTTATAGTTACACTAAGCCTTAACTATCCTCAGCTGCCAAAATAAAATCGTCACGATTTACCGTCAAAGGTAAGTGGTTACTTAAAAATACGTACCTAGAAACGCGAAAACGAAAAAAATATCCGTTAAATATAAATCCACTGTCTAGACTACCCTCGTCAGTGCAACAGACTGTATGACAGATGACAAAATACCAGCAGATATAGTAAGGAATTTCTCTTTGTAAATCATTTTAGTAATCTTCTCTCGTCGTTTACGAGCTCGCTAGATTTGAATGATGAGCCATGAAGGACGAAGCTGACTGCATGGCAAGTAGACCCGATACACATTATATCAGAGGTGCACAGAGTTTTTCTTTATAGTAATCCAGATCGTCATCCTTCTAATATTATAAATGTGAAAGTTTGTGAGGATGGATGGATGGATCTTTGTTACTCTTTCACGCCAGAACGGCTGAACGGATCTAGATGAAATTTGGCACAGTGATAGATTATAGTCTTGAATAACACATAGGCTACTTTTTATCCGGGAAAATGTACGGGTTCGTAGTTATCATAAATGTGAAAGTAACTCTGTATGTTTGTTACCTCATCACGACTAAGCCACTAATCCGATCATAATGATATTTTACAAAGAGGTAGCCTGGGCCCTGGAGAAGGACATAGGCTTATTTTTAATATTGCTGCAAAGTACTAATTAAATAATATTTACAGAAAGCATGCAACAGCTGGTCTTATATAATGGTTTTTATGACTGGCTTATGCAATATATAGGAAGCGCGACTGCTGAGCGGGAATTGTTAGTCATAGGCCCCCGATGGGATTACATGGAACTCAATGACGGAATCAGCGAAATGTCGGTGTAGAATAACTCTGCTGAACCCTTCAAGGAATACAAGCGTGATGCCGTTATCCTGATATCTGACAACCCTAAAACAAATTCTCAGTTTACGATCTACAGTTAAGAGCTACGATCGTATAGGTGTCTCATGAGGCGCTGCCGAATTAAATCCGACGCGACGATTTATATCCTACGGAATAACCAATGTATTGGTTCAAAAGTAACGGCTTCAGGGCAATGTAATAAATACTGACCCATCTCTTATCATCTCATAAAACACACTACGCATGCTCAGACTCATCTTTAGTTTTAGAACCATATTAGCGGACCTTTTCTGAATCTCGACAACAGTGACAGCTACTGGGTCCAACTATAGCTACAAATCATCCAAGTAATCTTATAGTAATTTTTTTTTTTATCAATATCCATCAATCCATTTATGAAGAGTAGAATTACGAATATAGGCATACCGGAATTTAATATTTTAAGAAGATAATAATGTCTTTATTTAATTATGCTGTTGGCATAAACGTTACTATGATAAATGGAAAAGTAAATCTGTCTGTTTGTTACCTCATCACGACTAAACCATTGAACTGATTATTATGAATTTTTACAAAGAGATAGTCTGGGTCCTAGGACAATTTTTTATATTGCAGCAAAACACTAACTAGATAATAAATACAAAATACATGCAGACGAAGTCGCGGGCGATAAGTTTATTATTAAGGGAAATACTCTAGCTCCTGTAACATAGTTTACACTAGCGTAGGAGCCAAGGTATTTCATTAACATCATGCACAACAAAGTATATCAATAAATAATAAAAGTTGTTAAGGCAACGCTTTTTTATTTTTGATCAGCGTGGTGAGAACGTATCATGGGCTATCCTCCGCCTGAGGGGGCGGAGGGATGTGCCGGACTCCTACCTGCTAAACTCACCACGGTGATCCGCCTCGACACCATATGGTGGGCCTCGGGGTCACGGTATCATGCCGAATGGCACTTCCCGGAGGTGGTGACTGTAAAGAGGCCACCCCCTCGTGCAAGTCCCGGGGGAGACTGTAGAGAGGTCCCCCCGTTAAGGCACCCCTAGCCTGACCCTGTGCAGTAGCAGTAGCAGAGGTCTGGGAACTTTAGGTATGACAGCAGCACGCAATGGTTACGGGATGCTGTTAACAGTGCTAAGGTATCGGCAGAATCAAACGAAACTCTCACATTGCCTTGGGAGGGTGTAATCCTTACCCATATTCTGCAAATATCACTAGCAAAACGCATATTGCATTTATACTTGATAATTTTATACTCATCCTAGTACTTATTTTAAACTACTAGTACATTAAGCTACCCATTATTCTACATTTTCTAATAAAACTAACTTTAAAGCGTCTCATTTAACTTTTATTTCTGTGAGGTGGCTCTTTACAACTTGTTCTGAAAAATGTTCTACCACTAAAGCTTTTATTTGTAGCGATAAAATGTACGGATTTATAACATTATTTTTCAGGCGAAAAGGGCACTGTATTTTTTCTGTGGGTTTTGTTAACGGTAACTTAGCAAAAAGTGTAAATCTGGAGGACAGTTAGTAGCTTATTTTATATGTACACATGCCATATTGCTACCACCCTAATCCATCTTTAGGAGGACCTTATTCAGCCCCTATATAGGCTGTTTGGTACTTTTATTCAGCTTATTAAAATCAACTATTGCACATAGACCTCTACAGTTCTCGCTACAAGACAGGAGCATTGCGTTTGTGTGACACCGTTCTTCTGTTTTACAGCGCCTACTCACACACGCAGAGCTCATATCTAGTTGCAAGAACTCTTCTAAAGGTCCAGTCACTACACCATTTGAACACAACGCTCTACACAAATACGTGTATGAGCCTAAACGCTCGCTAAACATAAGTAAAATGAAAACATTAATAAAAAACAATTTGCTATAATTTTGACTTCAAACTTAGTACTTCAACATTTTCGTTGTCACGTTTTTATATTTTCGGCCATTTTCAGAAGTATATTTCGTAGGAGGTTGGCTAGTAAGGGATAGTTTTGACCTAATAATGGAGCACGAAGCTGGGGGACGCATACCTGTAGAAGTGAGATACATAGGTAAGAAAGACAATGTACGAATACAAAATTGAGGATATCCTCCTCCCATTGATCTACTGCCTAGATAACAGAAGGAAGCCTTCAGAATCTATAACCGAGTTGTGGCCATCGTCAAACGCGAATACCCAAGGGTCAACCTGAATATTCGTTAATTTAACCAAGGGTCAGCCTGAATATTCGTTAATTATCCCAACTATCGTCTATCTGTACCTTATGTTTCAGCTCTAGCTTAAGCTTTTCCTTTCAATCTTACCCTAATAAAAAATGTTGATTCAGCCAATATTAACGAAATAGTCAATTTAGGTCGTATACACTTACCACTGCCAGTATGACGACCAACAATGGACAGACCAGGTTTATAAGGAGAGTGAGAACGGCTCGTACTAGCCACCACAGACCTATTACTACCAGAATGCTGGCTAACATCACCTGGAACAATAGAATTCATCATCAGTGCGCCTCAAAAGGCCATCCGCTATATTACAGCAAAGCGCCACGAGACCAAGTTAGGTACGAGGCTGTAGTCACGAAGAGAGATTAGTAGGTATTTAATTGAAATTGAAATCTATAAATAATCCGCAAAAGACAGCAATTTCAGCGACTGTGGTACACTTGCTCACGATACCTCGGCGCCTTTTACAACAACCAATAGAAGAGAGGCACCCATTTTGTTTTTCGTCACAAACACATATCTTCCTCTAAAAATAAGGCAAAAATGCTTGGCGACATAGCGACAAAGAGCGGTAACAATTGCAACAGGAAAACAAAACGGTCGCCAACTCGTTGGACTTTAGACTAAACGTGCATTGCACGACTACAGCTAAGAATAATGGCTGGAACTCATGAATGTAATAATAACGACCAGGGTGCTTAGAAAAAGCCTCCTCAGGTCACAATATCTAAGTACGTTCAGCGCACCGTGTCAGTCAATCCCGTTACGAACTTTGTTGACTGACAAGAAACTAATACTAAGATATTGTCACTCGAAGAGGCATTTTCTATGGATAATAATTTCTAAGGACTAATCCATATGATCACGCTACCTGTGCCTCTTCATGAGTTCTCAGCCAATTCTTGAGAACACTCACAATGGTGCCATTTTCTTGTTCTGCACATCCCATGCGAGAGACACTAAACTGGAAATAACAGAAATATAGCTGCTATTATTTTATATTCTGATTGCCTCATTGTGTGGTTGTCAGCGCGGCTACTGAGCGTGGGGTCGTGAGTTCGATTCCCTGATCGGGCATTGTAAATGGGTTTTTATGTTACACAAATTTTTAGTAGTTCGGAGTTTGGAATTGTTTATCTACCCCATATTTTTCCACTTTGTCCCCGCACATTGTTCTTAATAATAATATTGGCGAAATTTTGGCCCTAGCAATCTCCCTAAAAAATGCAGTCGTGTCGCTGTATATTACTATTTAGTATTTAATTTCCAATATAAGTGGAGTCTCATAAAAAAATACTACCTATAAAAATAAAAATACATTGATTGAAAAGTCATAGATCAAAATGCAGAGTTAAGTGACATTGCAGAGTGCACCGACATCTCAACAATTTTAAAGTTTCAAAATATTAAGCTAATGGCTGATTGTCCAATAATTTGGATAAACCTCTAAAAATTCCATATAAAAACGCTCTAATTAGCAGCAATTCGAAATCGGGGGTAAAATAATCAAATATTACGTACACTGTGGCCAAACATGGCCCTCTGCCACTGGTGGTGATCTGTGTACATGTTTTCGGCTACGTCACCAATGGCTTGAGTGGCGTCAACCAGCAAAGCATACAAGCTCCTGTCTAGAACACGTGGGTCTGCAAACAAAATATACTATGAAAGTCAGTTTGCAGACTTATGGGTAAAATCTCTGCAATATCACTTATCTTTGCAAGGTAACAATACAATATCTCCTTTATTTCACATTACCTGGGATACAGGTTTATCCTAGTTTACGTGATCCTATTAAATAATAAATATATTCAACTCATTACTGTCCCACTGCTGGCCAAGGCTCTCTTTGGTGGACTACACTCACCATCGAGAATTTTATGGAGCCCTCTCAGGTGTGCAGATTTCCTCACGATTTTTTCCTTCACCGTAAATGCAAGAGATAATCAAATTCTGATCCGCAAATGATTCCGAAAAGTCAGAGGTGCGAGCCGGATTTGAACTGAGACGTTCTTGCATGGAAGCCAAGCGTTCTACTACTAAGCTATCACTGCTTAGCACTGTATAGAGTAGATATGGGTAAAACTATAAGTATTTTTAAACATTAATATTGTAATGTATTCAAATTCTTATTTTGTTTATATATTTACCAGACTAATTTACATAACATCCATAAATTTATTCTAAAGACATAATTATTTCGGGTTTTTGTTATTCTTTCTGTATTACATTTACATAATATCATAGTTTTAATAAAATTATCATAAAGGGTCTGTTACGTGGTCACTAATCGTAAAGTTCAGTAACTTTCAGAAAATTTGATGAGAATATTTAATTTCAGTGTTATTGTTTGAAGCACATTTTTTTGTTTATCCGTGCATATTTTTCGTGTGTTACATAATTATTTATTAATTTATAACTAGCGATCCGTCCTGGCTTCGCACGGGTGCAATTTACTAATGAACAAAATCAAAAATATCATACATAAATACCATTCAAATTTCCGACGTTGCCGGTAGATTTTCCAAAAAATTTCTTTCATACAAACCTTGTCTTCACAATTACAAACACAACAAAAAAAGAGTGAGCCAAATGGGTGCATTCGTTCTGAAGTTATGCGCTTACATACATTTTTGGCAATTGATTTTTATTTATATAGATTTCTCTAATATTGTAAGGTCATTTAATTACTTTAAAAAAAAGGTTCTTAGCCTCTGAAACGTCCTGAACTATCAAAGACTACGCAAGACTTAAAATTGAGATATAGACGATCATAACAGTATAGTCACTCATAAAAGTTAATTTTTTATCCTTAACTTTAACCTGCTGATCTGTAAGACAGGTCCTACCTTCGACAGAAACCAGTCTATTTTTTGTGATGACAAGAAAATATATACTTTATTATTATCTATACATATAATAAAATTATAACAGGCCGATGTCTGTACATTATAGATATTGGAGAAAAACTAATATGGGGGGGTCTTTATTAGAGCAACAGAAGCCAAAACAACAGTTTTTAGATTTTTTGTCTGTCTGTCTGTCTTTATTTTTGCATGCACACGCATCACGCAAAAACTACTGCATGGAATTGAATACAGTTTTCAGCGATGTATTGCTGGAGGTTCAACTTAAAATATAGTCTCTATTATACTGCAGGAAAATATCAGATTCTAAATTCCACGCGAATAAAGTCGCGGGCAAAAGCTAGTTATAACTAAGTTCAAAGTCTATCATGCTCTCAAAACAACTAACTTCAATTAAGCAATGCAAAAAAGCATAATAGCATATAGCATAATATATATTTCATCGTAAATAGTACTATTATAAGGGCATTCACCACAAAACTCTATGTTACGTAGTTAAGTAGGTCTACCGTATGTCTTTATAATTCAGTACAACACTTAAGTACGCGCAAACGCTCATTCTTCATAAAGATAACATAAAAAATGGCGTAAGAAACGACCATCAACCACAGAGTACGTGCATTTACTTTATATTACTTATCGCTATAAAAAGACGCTCCGTATGATATTACTTATGGCAAGTAATGTAACAACAGCGTAGACAAGTATTAGTCGGAGTGCGTGAGTTTATTTTTATTTATTAGACGCTATGTAGTTGTTTTATAAATATATAATTTATGTGACGACACGGTTGGCGCAGTGGCTAAGTGATTAGCTTTCTGCGCTACGTGTCGCGGGTTCGATCCCCGCACGGAACAAATATTTGTATGATCTACAGATAGTTGTTTCGGGTCTGGTTGTTTGTGCATGTGACATGTATGTTTGTAAACTGTACCCACGATACAGGAGAAATCCTAGTGTGGGGCAATGTTTTATAAAAAAACAAAATACAAAACAAATATTTGACGGCACGTTTGGCGCAGTGATTGAGAGATCGACTGCTGCTACGTGTCGCGGGTTCGATTCCCGCACGGAACAAATATTTGTATGATCTACAGATAGTTAAACCATTTAAACTGTTTTATTTAGCCACACAATATAGGATACATTAAACAAAGAAACATAACAAATGGATTCTGTATGTGCGGCAAGGAATTCAGTTGTTCCGGGTTTGGGTATATTGTGTGTGTTTGTAAATGCACCAACGATACAGGAATTATTTCTAGTTTGGGGCAACGTTTGAAATATATATACAATACAGAGTGTTTTATTTGACGGGTATGGGAAAATAAACCAATAGAAGCTAAAGAAAAACTTCGTAAGGAAACATGTACTTATTTTTATGCGAACATGGACAAAATTAAAATTAGTAAAATGAATTATTGTTCAATTATGAACTTTTTATAAAAATATAATTATTGGGAAAGCATTTTATTATAATTAGGTCACACTTTCTCGTATATTTTTGGCAAACCTTAACTCTGGGGACATATAATGTACTAGACCCCCGTTGTACACCCTTAAATTGATCATCATTTCAAAGTGTTTATCGACTTCTTATACTGACAACATAAAAATCATCGAGCAAAGAATTAGTACACATTCTCAATGCTTTCTCAATGTCAAAACACCAACATTTTCGCAGTTAACAACTTAAATTATTACAAAGCATGACTGTCACACCGGCGTCGCGCAAATTTCGCAATTTCGTGCCCAACCTACCTTCCTCGTCTTCCTGAAGGAAAAATACCTCATTAACGCACCCTTAATTTTCTCACACACTGATCTGTGTCACATACCACATAATTTAAATGCTCATTGCACAAATAAGTTGCAGAAGGCCTGTTTCCAACGACGGTTGAAAAAAGAAGTACAACTGTACATAAAGCGAAACACTGTAGTCGTAAATTGCTTGTGTATTAAACTAGGTTCACTTCAATATAGGGCTAGTCCTTCATTGACAAGACAATAACTTTCAGTATTGTTCTTTTAAGTTCGGCTTATTTATGTCTGTACCACAGTACTTGCGAAGAGCAGGTAGGGTAGACTAGGTGGAAAAAGTAGAAGACCGCGTGTTGTGGGACAACCTGGAGACAAACTCAGTTGATTGAATGATATGTGCTTTAATTTAGTACCTCGGTTTAGAGTTGGTAGGCCTTCTGAACTTTTTCTACGTTGTGCTTAATGGAACACGATTTCTCATGATTATGTAGAAATTTATAATACTATAAAAATTTAAAAGGAAAACGTATTGAAGAAAATCATGCAGGTCATGGGGATGACGTAAAAAAGTAAAAGAAAAACTCACCAGTCCTCGAAAAACTGGGCACCATTTTTGACAATAAAAATCACCCATTTTTATTCAAAGAACTGATTAAAAAATTACATCAACAACATGTTTGTATAAAATGTTATATTTTTGGGCGAGTTTTATTTTTTACTTACAGGTTGAACATGACGTGTGATGTCAGATCTATTGTGACGGATAAAACTTATTTCTATTTTTAAATTGAAGTATATTAATTTTCGAGCAAAGAGTTTTTATGCATCACGACTGCATGACTGAGGGCAAGGCAAGGCGTCCAGTACGAGTTTTCCTAGACCTCGATCGTGGTTACTGGTAAGCCAAAAATGTATATAGAAAGATGTCCGCGCGCATTTGAGTAAACTCCCGTCGTAAATACTTCCATATTTTTTTCACTGTATACGCTCAGACTTCAGCGATGCCGATATTGAGTCCTATATAACAGGAGGTGAGCCTATTGCCATTTATTGGGTACGGTGCAAAACTGAGAGTTGCTACTGAGAATTTTCTAATAGAAAATCGCAATTTATTTATTTATTATTAACACACCCGAGGATCGAACCCCGGACTTCCCGCACAGCAATCTCGCCTACAACCACTAGTCCAATGAGGCATCCACGTTTTTATACATATTTTATAGTTATATAACCACACTCTCACTTTCCACCTCTTTTTACCCGATATCATCACAATAAGGAACGAGTTAAAAAGAGTAGCCATGGAGTTTCTTGCCCGTTCTTCTCCATTGAAAATCAACACTTTGACTGACTATTCATAAGTGCCTTAAAAATTTTTTTCTTTTTTTTTTTCTTTTCTTTCTTTTTAAACGAAACGTTGGATTGGAAAACACAAGGATTTCTCCTGTATCGTGGGTACAGTTTACACACATACATTTCACATGCACACACAACCAGACCCGAAACAACTATCTGTAGATCATACAAATATTTGTTCCGTGTGGGGATCGAACCCGCGATACATAGCGCAGAAAGTTAATTGCTTAACCACTGCGCCAACCGTGTCGTACCAAAAATAGTGTACATGAATAAAAATATATTTGAATTTGAAAAAAAAAAAATACTGCAATTTATTAAGGTATAAAAACATCAAGTCCCAAGGCATTATATCCTAAAACAAATTAAACATTTTAATAACTACGTCACGGAATTCCCACATAAAATAACTCTGTTAAGATTAAAGTCACAAATCACAATGTTACTTAATATTTGACGTCAACTTAACCACGTCAGCGTCGCAATATTTATAAATACGATTTATAAATACGAAATTTGCAAAACATTAAAATTTCGTTGGCATTTGTCAGTTTTATTAATTCTAACTAATATTATAAATGCGAAAGTAAGTTTGTTTGTTTGTTTGTTTGTTACCTTTTCACGCCCAAACCACTGAACCGATCATCGTGAAATTTTGGATATACATTGTCAGGGATACAGAAAAGGACATAGTGTACCTTTCATCCAGAAAAAAAGTACCTAATGTTCCCGAGGGAAAGAACAATAACTTTCTTAGGACGCTAGATGGCGCTACGTGTGACCCGAAAAAATGTACGGGTTCGTACTCAATGCGGGCGAAGCCGCGGACGGAAGCTAGTTAAGATATATTGTAATGTACAAGGAAACTGAATTATAATTAATAGTATACAGGACGAACCGTTTTTTCTTTTATTTACTGCTCCTCGTTATACAGGGTGAAAGGTAATTCAACCGATTCCGTATAAGGGGTTATATTAGAGCCAATTTGCAACAAGTTTGATCCTACAGACCATTTGTTTTCGACTTGTGACCTATACCTGCTAATCATGAAAAATCTAGTCTTTCACAGCACTAAATAAACACTTTTATCAAAGCTGAAGAATTAATGAAGACTGTAAAACCAAAATCTATATAATTAAGCGAAATTCTATGTCTATGATAAATCCTGTATATACATAGGTACATAACGAATCAGACCCCAATCCGCTATCTGTAGGCTATACAAATATTTGTACATAAAAATTGAGTTAACATCTGGTTTACAGCAAAAAGGGCCTTCCTTCCTCTTCTGTCCGTGTCGGACATGACTGCCATGCGAATTGCTTATCTTTTGCGGTTATCTGAACGGCATGGATGCGGATACGGGATTGTGACAGCCTGTGTATCAAGTTTCGAAGTGGAGTTGAATGCCCATTGCCCAGAGGCCCATGTAAGATCCTAACAAACGAAACGAAAATATCTTTTTTCGCATTCACCACGCTCTGTTTGTCACGACCCGCTCCGAACTTATTAACGATCGCAGTGAACGCGGCGAAAGAAATCAGATGCTCTTCATTAATCGACAAAGTACAGAGCAAATACCGTTTTTATAAACAGTTTAGTAACTAGGGTTACTGGGCGCGCTAGGCGCAGTCGCCATTGTCATTGAGGGAGGCTCTTTCCGAATAATCAAATAAAATACATTTTATTTATATTCATGTACCAGTTAAAGGCACTTATGAATAGTCAGACTAGTTGCCACGTTCCAAAGTGTTGTTTTCCTTTGAAAAGAACGGACAAGAAACTCCATGGTGACTCTTTTAAATTCTGATTATTTAACATTAGCGTCTGCCCGCGGCTTCGCCCGCATTGATTACGAACCCGTGCATTTTTTCAGGTCACACATAGCGCCATCTAACGTCCTAAAGCAATTGGGACCGTCGAAAGTTATTGTTCTTTCCCTCGGGAACAGTACTTTTTTTCTGAATGAATGATACCCTATGTCCTTTTCTGTACCCCTGACAACATTTATGCAAAATTTCATGATGGCCGGTTCACTGATTTAAGCGTGAAAAGGTAACAAACAAACAAACAAAGTTACTTGCGCATTTATAATATTAGTTAGAATTAGGATTAGGATTTCATACTTATGAATACATGTGTAGAAAAATAATAAGTAAATAATAATATTGTGCTTTGAATGTTATTAACACCTGTATGTAACTCATATATGCAAATACAGTTTCTATTCTAGTCTAAGACTTAATCGTGACATCCAGGCCTAACCTTTGGTTTCTAAAACACATCGACAAAATAGTTATCTGTTCTACTTTAGTTTTGTATTCACAAAAGACTTTATTTCCGAATACACAAATAACAATCACTCTTTGATTTCAGTAAAAGCTTTTTTGTCATACTCTATACGTATTCAAAGTTCAGTTTTTGCCTAATAAAACTACACGAGCGGAAAATGTTTGAAAGTAATTAAATGAAACTTCAGTAACATGCTTGAATATTTTATTTTAATCCAGACTTTTATTTTTATACTGCCCGTATGAAACTAACACACGTATGATTATATGTCTAGGCTAGTTGTTTTAAGAGACACTCACGGGTTACAAACCATTTTTGCTCTATATCAAATTTAATACAGCCACAGTATATATCTTTCACTTTTTTAAAAAACGTTGCCCCACACCCTTAATATTTCCTATATCGTAGATGCATTCACAAACTCATATATTCACATGCACAAACAACCAGACCCGGGACAACTGTCTGTGAGCCATACAAGTATTTGTTCCGTGCGGGAATCGAACCTACGATACGAAGCGCCGAAAGCTAATCGCTTAGCCGCTCCGCCACCCGTGTAGTGCACGATATAGGAGAAATCCTAGAGTGGATAAGGTTTTTATTAAAAAAAAGATTTGTTTTTTCCAGCAAGCTTTCAACACTGTATAATGCTTTTATAAACTACTAGCTTCCGTCCGCGGCTTCGCCCGCGTGGATTACGAACCGGTGCATTTTTTCGGGTCAAAAATCAGATATTCTCCGATTTCCCTTTTATAAACATGTCTCTGATGTACCTACTTATGTACCTACATACATAATATGATGCAAGCTTTTTCTCTAGTAAAATCTGTCAGCGGTTACTATAGATAGACTATATACATTAGGTATTCAAAGGTAGGTAAGTACTTTAAAAACAAAATTGAAATGACCCTCTATTTTACCCTGATTGGTCAAAACGTAGAAACATTATTTATTTCTTACCAAATATATAGATATAATTAATTTATATATCCCTAACTTGAGAAATTATTGGTTCCCCACACCAGCTTTCATCCCTTTCAGTTTTATTTTCAGGACAAAAAGTTGCCTATGTCCTTCTCCAAGGTCTCACCTATCCATATACCAAAATTCATCAAAATTGGTTCAAAATGCATCAAAATTAGTTTAGGTGTGAAAACGTAACAGATAGACAGAGTTACTTTCGCATTTATAATACTAGCTTCCGCCCACGGTTCCTCCCGCGTGGTTTCCAAACCCGTACATTTTTCCGGGATAAAAAGTAGCCTATTTGCTATTCTAGACTATAATCTATCTCTGTGCCAAATTTCATCCAGATCCGTACAGCATATATTCAGGTTGTATGTGCATGTGACATGTATGTTTGTAAACTGTGACCACGATACAGGAGAAATCCTAGTGTGGGGCAATGTTTTTATAAAGAAGAAGAAGAAGAAGAAGCCGTTCTGGCGTGATTGAGTAACAAATATCCATCCATTCATCCTCACAAACTTTCACATTTATAATATTAGTAGGAAGAATAGGATAGGATTAGTTAGGATAACGGTCAATCAAGAAGACGTGAAACTACTAGAAAAAAATTGCTTTGGTGGACCATTTTTGACTTTTTAATTGGAGTTTATGAACACAAAAATAAACCTCAACCAGAACCGCCCCAACATCGCCGTAAGAAAAAAACAATTATTAATTTAATTCTCAGTCCATTTCATTTTCCTTCCTACTATAAGCACAAAAGTTCTTTTCTCTAAGCGTCCCAGATTCGTTTGATCACAAAGTATGAACCTTTCCAATTTTATTTTCACAAAAACCCAGTGGTGTACGTAAAGTGTATATTTTTTGTAGATTAAATCAACGGGCTGGGGGTTGCACTAAATTTTGTCATGATATTATGTTCTGACACACAATGTAGTGCAGGGTAGGGTGACCATGTTGATATTTTTTGGGGATTGTACTTTTATTTGCCTTGTTATGTAGTAGTCGCAAGCGAGGCTGCTGAGGATTCAATCTCTAGGTTGGACAAAGTGATATTAAGTTTTCCTGTTAGGATATATGGCTTAATAACGGTGTCGGCGAAATGTGAATGTGTTCACTAAGTACACCTGTGTCTAAATCTCCTCCTTCAGAGAATATAAGCGTTTAAAATTTAATGGTCTTTGGTAAAGCCTGCAGGAAGGAAATATAATTCGGTTTGAGTAATCTCCTTCTTTTCAGATTACTGGAAGAAGTTGGATATTACAATGTTTGGTGAGCCAACAAACTGCTTAATTGAATAGTAATAATAATAATAATAATAATATGGTTTATTTCTCTCATAAAGGTAGTACATTGTTACACTAATTTAAATTTATACAATTTGCCTTAACCTAATAGTGGATAGTTCTCTCTGCTTATTTTTAGTACTCCATAAGACTTCAACCAAGAATATATCTAGCACTAAGTAGCTAATAAGATATTATTACTGATAAGGTAAAAAGATAAATGATAGAGTTCGGAAAACTCTTTATTTGATATAAGGTACTAGCATCATTTCACCTGAATATTTCAGCTTAGGACAGGGTAAATATCAATTTACAATCTTCTCCAAAACCAGAAGAAAAGAAAACGTCAAAAATATGAGTGCACTGTTCCAAATAGTAAGTCTAACTTTCAAAGTAGATAACTTAATAAAAGTCCCATATTATCTCTAAACCCAGTGTCCCCCTACTCTAAGCGAAGTGATAAATTAAAGCTTAGCATGGTCGTGACATCTGCGGCCGTTATATTTTTATTTAGACTAGTGCGAGCCCGTGGCGTCGCCCGACAGACATTAAGACTTGGATTATGTTCGGGACTGGTCAAGCCAGTATTTCATTATGATTAAAATGTGTATTGTTATCTTTTTGTTCGTTGCTCATTCTGGAGATATTGCCTAAAACAGCTTTTCTTATGGCACCTGTTATGTTATGGCAAGTTTCTGTCAAACAGTTATTCCCGTAGCACTCTGTCTCGGCCAGAAAGTTCGTACCTCTAGGCCATAATAGTGCCTTTGTGTCGGTTCAAGGGGGCAACTGTGTATGGCCCACATGTTTGACACTAAATATTGCATGAATTTCTATTTCAATTATTGAAACCTATACATATATTAAACGAGCCTATGGACATCTACCGGGCACAATTCCGAATTTTAATTCATCAGGACTGGAAATCGATTAAATTCGCTGCCTTATTTAATAGACATACTTATTAAAACGTTCTTTTTAATTAGTACTAGCTACCCTCCCTAGCTTCGCAGGGGTAACAGAGCTTATAGGCCAAAAAATTTTTTCACGCCCCTAAATCTCCCAGTGGGCGTGATTTTTTCCGACATCTTCAACAATCATCGTCATATTTCAGCCTCATGACTCACTTCGTCCATTGGTGAAAACCGTATGAAAATCCGTTCAGTAGTTTGAGTTTATCGCGTTCAGACAGACGCGGCCGGACTTTGTTTTATAATTAGTGAATATGATTAACAAAAAACAGGGCCCAACTCTTTTTAAAATTGATGGTCAAACTTTCTAAAATATTTAGTTAGCATACTTTATTTTATAAATAAAGTTAAAAAGAACAAATCAAAATAAACAGCACGTAATTAGCAGAGTAAATATAGCGTTCACACGTCAAGTTGAGTTTTCTCAGTGTAAAGATATACTCTGTGTCGCGTAAAACAGTGTTACGCCTCTAACTTTCTCAAACTGAAGTGTCAAGTAATTTCAGCACATCTTAAGACTAAAGTCGTCTAAAATAAATGTTCGCTCTACCATTAAATGGATGAGTACAGAAGTTTCAGTCCAACGTAAAAAAAAAACGACAACAGTCTAATGAGTAAGAAATCTAGTTGTTGATTGGAAAAATTGTATACATTCAGTCCTCACAGTCGCAAACTTAACCCGATGACAAGCATTTTTAACTTAATTGGAAAGGTTAACTAGAATAAAAATGTAATAAAATCCACTGAATTAAAAAAAAAAACAGGTGTCATGAAAATGTTGCCTTCGTCAACGGCGTTATCTCGTTAACACCTGAGACTGATGTTCAGTAATAAAAAGAAATAACTATAATATTGTTCACTATTATAAAATTTCGATATAGTTTAATAGAACTATAAATATAAACTGCTTAAAACATAACAAAGCTCTGGGCAGTTTCTGCTATTTGTGCTTGAGTTTCTACTAATTGTATAGAGTGAACCTTTTGTTCCATCTTTACCCTAGAATTAATGTCTCCGCTACCAGAATTGCTGAATATTTAAACTCTATCTAGACTTTGTCGAGCTCTTGAGTGTGTTTTACATTTTAAATGTGCGAAAGGGTTTTTTGATAGTGCTTTGCTGTGCAAGAGCTTTTTGTTGACGGTCGTTAGTGCAGTGCGAAACAGAGACAGACTGCACAGTGCACAAGTTATTTTTAATGGTACGATTAGGCTCGTAGTTAATTGAAGATGAGTTGATGGGATTAGTGATCTGCGAGTTTGGTCTACGGCAGCAGGATAAGCAAACCTTGGCACGGTCATTTTTTTAATGGGCCACCCGTGCCTCGGTGTGAATATTAAATAATTGCTGATTCCGATTATCATACAAATACCTTTGACAAAGCTTATTTTTAAAAGCCCTACGTTTCACCTTTTAAAATCTGCTTGAAAAGCAGCTATTTACGGGGTTACTTCTATAGAGGACGCTTAGTTAACTTGGGGTGATTTAACACCACTATGACAACAATATTCTTACTCTGAAGATAAATATGAATTTATTAGGTAACGCTACTTACTCTCCAAAGGAATAAAAGCGTGAAGACACTTAGTTACTTTATATTTTTCCAAACTTGTCACGACTTCCAAAATTGTTGCGATTACGAAACTTTTTTTAATGTCTCGACTTTTTCGGAGGCAAATGAGAGGAAAATTAACTTAGTTGAGTTTTGTCCGCATGATTTATGATTGTGGCGCACTGGCGGTGGAGAAAAGGAGCACTGTGCGGTGTTATCATTAAATCAAAGGTTTTTAGCTGACTGCGAAGTTACACAGAGTTATATCTGGGTTTATATCTAAAAATATAACTTGCGGAAGTCGAGATGTTCTTGGTCAACCCTTGTCAACGTTAATTCCAGGAACATCTCGGTGACGCAGGTTTTTGTACTGTACTGAAGTTATCACTAACTGATACGTTATATATACTGCCTCATTCGCAAGCGCGACTGCTGAGCGTGAGCTCCTGCGTTCGATTCTCAGGTCGGGAAAAGTGTTACTGG
The DNA here is from genome assembly GCA_947562105.1 of Shargacucullia verbasci. Lineage (NCBI taxonomy): Eukaryota > Metazoa > Arthropoda > Insecta > Lepidoptera > Noctuidae > Shargacucullia > Shargacucullia verbasci. Next base: position 15,796,079 of record OX387280.1, read on the forward strand.
GTTTTTCTGTATGGAAATTCTCAGTAGCAGCACGGAGTCTGGAACTGTGCCCGGTAGATGGCAATACGCCCCTTAATACATGGGACTTAATAACGACATCGGCGAAATGTGGGTGTACAATAATAATATACCTCTGCCTAACCCTTCCAGGAATACAGGCGTGATGCTATGTTATGTTATGTTTAAAATTCTGTTTATATAGCCGCATGCACGAACCGGAGGCTATGGGTTTTTCGATTTGCTTTGTTCCAAAAGCCGACAATCTGCCCAGCCTCAGGGCGTGGGGATTTTGAGTTTCTATGAGAATTTATGGGAAACTATTCGAATTGTTTTTAGTGTTGTGTGTGCATCGGATCCGGAGCCAGTTAAGGGGCTTATCGCTAACACTTCTATTATCAATTAAGCCGTTGTGATGGGTCACTCCTGAAATATTTTTTTCTTGAACATATAATATAATTTGGGAGTGGACATAAAGAAGGCAGATCTATTATCCTCTAACGGGCGCAGTTCCAAACTCCGTGCTTCTATTTAGAATTGCTATACAGGAAAACACAATAAAACTTTGCCTGACCCGGGGATCGAACTCAAGACCTCATTAAGGGTTCAGCTCATTAAGGCAGTAGAAAACTATACAATTTTAGCATAAATATATTTATGATGTGGTTTTCACCGTCCGTTTGATAAGAGCCTTTAACCAAGATATAAAGGTTTCAAATAGAAATTTAAAGTGTTCAAAGTAATCTGACGTGTCATTAACATACTCATGGGAACTCTTAAGTTATTGTGTTCATGTTCACAAACACTTATCAAAAAGTTGTAGAAAACTACATTAAGTTTAAAGCTACTTTAGCTTTAAGCTTAATGTATTCAGTGTAAGAAAAAATGTATATTATTTTTTTGTTTAGTCACGCGACAGCAATCTCACTGTCAGCCAATACATTATATGTCACAAAAATGACGTTTGACAGAAGTTATCGCGCGATCTACGCCTGTCGCAACATCAGTAATTAGGCTGCCGGTACTGTTACTGAAGTCTACTGCAGTACAAAGTACTGGAGAATATCCGGTACGCCAAAAATAGATAGGACTAAATTGACTGGCTTGCATTGAACACTTGGTTCAATACAAGCCTATCATCAAGACTTCACAAAAATTTGAGATTGATCACAAAAATCCGAGTTCAAACTGGAAAACGTGTTCAATATGAAAGTACCTAGGTACCTGCCGAATCGTTTCCAATCTGCAAGCTCTTGTGTGTACATGTACCTTTGATCCGACCATTCGAGAGGAATTTAAACAACTCCGAAACTTTCCGAAGTAATTTCAAAGCGCGTTCATATTGCTCTCTGTTGCGTTAGTACAGACAGCAGAAAAATCTAATATTTAATTAAATGCTGAGTGTAGTTATCGTAGTATTTTTGTTAGTATACAAACGAAAGAGCATTTTCAAATTGTATATTCAAATTCCATCATGAAAATCGTTATTGTAACGTCTTCAAAAATGCCGATAATCCAGTAGCCAGACACGCCTGGCCCGTTGCCTAATTACCAATGTAGCAATCAGTTTGCGACAAGCGTAGATCGCGCGATATCTACTGTCAAACGTCATTTTTGTGTCATATATGCAGCCTAATTACCGATGTAGCGACAGGCGTAGATCGCGCGATAGTTTCAGTCAAACGTCATTTTTGTATCATATAATGTATGGTTGACAGTAAGATTGCTGTCGCGTAACTGTCGTCTTGCTGTCGCTTTTTTACGTAATTAAGCTGATGCTGTCATATATACATTAAGGTTGCTGTCGCATGGCTGCCGCGTTGCTGTCGCTTTTTTACGTAATTAGGCTGCGGAGCGTGCATGTGCGGTCGCGTTGACGCAATGCTTTAAAAGCCTCTCTGGGACCAATTATAATTACCAATGGTATATTTTTCAAACTTAATTTCCAGTTAATAAAATAATTATTGTTATTCAACTTTACCTGTTTTGCTAGCGGTACTAGCTCTAGCGCTGTGTTGTCTATACTGTTTGTGTTTGTAGTAGGTAGTAACAATTTCACTGGATGCATGCTGTTTGTGGGTATTAGCAAACTCATGATCACTATAAGTACACACTGGTGATAAATTAATCATAAGTTGACGACAACTTCTCATTCCAAGGGTATTGTAACTGGCAATTGCAATGTCAATGGCAACGACACGGTTGGCGCATTGGCTAAGCGATTATCTTTCTGCGCTACGTGTCGCGGGTTCGATCCCCGCACGGAACAAATATTTGTATGATCTACAGATAGTTGCTTCGGCAGCCTGATTACCGATGTAGCGACAGGCGTAGATCGCGCGATAACTTCTGTCAAACGTCATTTTTGTGTCATATAATGTATTGGCTGACAGTGAGATTGCTGTCGCGTGGCTGTCGCGTTGCTGTCGCTTTTTTACGTAATTAGGCTGCGGGTCTGGTTGTTTGTGCATGTGACATGTATGTTTGTAAACTGTACCCAATGGTTAAAAAAAAAAAAAATATGGTGTCATACTACAATTATATGACAATACTACCGCACATGGGGCTCGAAGCGACTATATATAATAGGTACCGCGCAGATAAATCGATCTACGAGGTTAAGCACCGCTTGCTACGGTCAGTTCTTTGATAGGTAACCGTTTTTCACACAGAAACCTATCCGTGCCGTCTCGGGTGTCATACGAATACCTATGATGGGCAACAGCCCAAAAATTTAATCAATCAGTTTATCCATAGAGTATCAGTGTCTCCTATTGGATGGTAGAGGTCAAATGGTAGACGCTTCGTGTAGTTGTGCAGAGGCTAGGCATATGTTCTGTACCGCAAAAAAACCATTGTTTGTTTCATCATCTCCCAATGCACGCCACTGAGCCCGATCCGCGGCTATCCTCTTCCAACCGCCACCAGCTACTTTGCGTATATCGTCGCTCCACCTAGTTCGAGGACGTCCTGCATTACGTTTGCCAAGTTGTGGTCTCACTCAAGAACACGTCTACCCAACGATTATCGGTTCTGCAGCAAATATGACCAGCCCACTGCCACTTCAGCTTACTTATCCTTTGTTATTGTTTGTTTACCTATTTTAAAATTAAGAATAGCATCTTTGTTACATAAAATGTAGTAAATTTTTCCGCTTTTCCCCCATAAATCTTCTGCATTACATTCAATTTCATGGAAATTGATTCCATGAAATTCTCGTATAAATGTTAAAAGGTACGGCACGTGCCGCAGAATAAAAATATGTCGCATTCATATTCCATTACATAACATTCGGCAAAAAATGAGAATTACTAGAAATATCATATTATGGTAAGATGTCTTATTACGAATAGACGAAAAGTAAACGGGTAACTATTATAAAATGGTTTCTATTATTTTTAGGAGGAGTTCGTAGCCGAAGGCGACCGCCCAGAACCACAATCGTAATGAACGCAATGAAATTTCATCGTAATTACTAGATTGATTGATACAATTACTAGAAGATACTGATACTTATAAGGTTAGACTGGTTGTCAGACTTTTTGGGCTGCTGACACCCGTAACGACTGTCATAGGTCTTCATATGACACCCGGGACCAACTGCTTAACGTGCTTTCCGACGCACGGAGGCGTATCGTTGTGTGAAATATGGTCACCCATCCAAGGACTGACCGCGGTAAGCGCTGTTTACCCTCACAGATCGACCAATCTGCGCAGTAGCTATGTAGCTACGAGCCCCTCCAGATATACCTAATTATACATAAATATTATACAAAAACAACCTAGATACATCTACATTAACAAATCACTGAACAAATCATTCCAAAAGATCGTATAACTGAAGGAATCCAACAATGTTAAACAATCCTTTATCAACACCATTCTTCAACAAATGCACCCACAACTTCATACTGTGAACTGTAAAGAGCAAATACTCTCAAGCAGACTAAAATAAAAGCAATAATAATAACAACAAACAGGGCATTAGCCTAAAAGCCTTGGACCTGACTTTGGGCCGCGTAGAGTTCCAGCCAATAATCTTATATTAAAAGAGAAGATGGCGGCTAAAATCTACAATATTGAAGTAATAATGTGATAAACGCTAAGTTCTGATCTGACACACGGTTGTCGAGGATGATTAGCTAATATTAAATAAAAAATAAAACAAACATCCTGACGTAATCGCAAAGTTTACCGAGATTTGATTGCCTCAATGGTCTAGTGGTCGCATGCGCAGCTTCTGAGCGTGATTTACTGAGTTAGATTCCTGAGTCGAAAAATATACTTAATTGGATATTTAAAAAAAAAGTAGTATCAACCCGGAGTTCGAAATTGTACCCAGTAGATGGCAATAAGTTCACCCTCTATTACATAGGACTTTTACGGCATCCATGAAATGTGTGTGTGAAATGATTATATACCTATAGGTAAATATTAATACACTTCTGCCTAACCTGTTGGGGTAAACAAGCGTAATACTGTTTTGTTTTTTATCTGAATAGTAATTAAGGAGACACCAAAATACAATATGTATTGTTCATATCAGCATGACTCCAGACAGAAATTTTCTGCATCGGAAATACACCAGCCAAGGTATTATTAATTCAGAATTTATCCTCAACATTAAACACAGGAGCACAAAATACAAAAGCTAAACGCGTCCTTCTCCACAGGATTCCAGATAACGTCAGTTTGGCTGATAAACAGAAATGCGCCGCTAAACGCATTTGTTCACGACGCAGATAAAACGGCTAATGGAAAACGGAATACAAAAGCTAAACGCGTCCTTCTCCACAGGATTCCAGATAACGTCAGTTTGGCTGATAAACAGAAATGCGCCGCTAAACGCATTTGTTCACGACGCAGATAAAACGGCTAATGGAAAACGGGCACATTTCGCGACTTATAAGGAGCGTGACAAAATTATACGACATTTTCTAACGGAGGGTTTAGTGAATTGATCTAATCAGTCGACTAATCGCCGGATATAGTTCAGAACAGAACTTATGATGGCAGCTGTCTTCCATTTTATTTTTTAACCAAGCTGTGAAATTACCTAAATTTACTCGGATAATGTCAACATGCGTCATTCGTATGATAAGTATTTAAACATGATGGAGATAACACGGCTAATAGAAATTGCGATTTCATCCGTAGCGTTCTAAATATCTACCCGTCTGACAAAACTAAACGGCATTCGTGTGACGGAAGACTTTAGACTAATTGATCTGATACGTCTTGAGATGATGATGATGAGCCTCGTCCTCAATCACATGGGACTTAATAACGGCATTTGCGAAATGAGAGTGTACAATACACCTTCGCTCAACCCGTTCGGGGAATAAATGCGTTTGTGTGTGTGTGTAACTTCACGAAGAATTCTTTCTTTACTTTATTTTGTGCGTAAAACTTAACAACTTATGTATCTTCTTGAATGTTTACGAACTTTTCTTCCATTTCCCAGTTAGTATTTATTTACAAAGACAAATAAATGCTACTGCGAAAAACACTGTTTATTTTCCTAAAAGCATTCGTACATGATGCAGATAACACGGCTAACAGAAAACTCGTACATTTCGCGTCTTACTAGGAGCGTGACGTAATTATATGATATTTTTGTTACGGAAAGAGAGCGTCGAGTAAACGGAGAACATAAATCTTAAAAGAAACGTTTCTTTTTCTTTTGTTTAAGTAGGAAGTACACAAAGACATATGGGACTCGTGAGAGATAATTTTGTTAGCAGCTAAACGTACATGAGGAAGAAAAGACCCAACGTTCAGTGTTCAACCAACAAGAAATGATCATGAAGCTAAGTATTTTTTTGTCTGTCATCTGAATTTCTAAAGTAAGTCAATAATTATACACATGGGCGTGCCCATCTTTCGTCCTGAGGTAGGGAAGAGGTATTTTTTGTGGGAAAGGAAGAGTTTGTGGCTGATATCGTGACGTTCACTACTGCTGTAAGCATTTTCGCTTGTTTTTTGAGAGCGTGATCAAAATGCTGACCGAACTATCGACCCGTGAGTAAACCACACCCGAGGCGATCGTTAAATTTTATTTAACTTCGAAACTTGTTAGAAGACGTGTTAAACCGCCCGAGCATGATACACTAAACTAAACAGTAACACTTACTTGTACAGTTATTTTCCATTTTCCTGGCTACTAACGACCGAGTGCATTATGCTAAAGTTTCTAACTGTCAGACTCATTTAGAGGCTCCTTTTAAGGACTACGTAATGGCTCCGTTTTGTTATCTCTTTCTCTTTGTGGGAAAACAAGTGTACTGATTTATATGTCGTTTGTTAAAATATTTCAGACTATTTATTTGTCTATTATGTTTGACATAACATCACGCCTATTATTCCCAAGGGCTAGGCAGAGATGTATAGTTGAACGAAGAAACAGGCATATGGAGTCACCAGATAAATATCGTTTAACTAAGTTCATCAAAGACGTTGCAGACTGGCTGGTCTTTTCATTACAGTATGGGCAATTTCCTTATAAATACTCTTGCCGACACAACAGAAGATGAATGAATGCTCCTTCAAACTTATACATGCATTTCGTTCGCACGTTTGCACTCTACACACGTATTCACAACACGCGTTTGGCCGAATTTATGTTTCTATTACAGTGTAAACTAAATATGCCATATTTAAATATATTAAAAATAACTTTATATTTTTTTTACAATAATTCAACAACCCTGCAATTTACTCATTTTTTTATTAGTCTGCCTCATTTTTGGTGTAGTCACAAGCACGAACGTGAGATCCTGGATTCGATTCACGGATTGGGCAGTGTTTTTGTGTTTTGTGTATGGAAATTCTGAGTAGAAATACGGAGTCTAGAGCTATGTCCGGTAGATGGCAACAAGCCGCCCTCTATTATATGGGACTCAATAACAGCATCGGCGAAATGTGGGTATAAAATAGTACCTACAAATCTGTCCTCGGGGAATACAGGCGTGATGTTATGTTATGTTTTTTTTTATTATAATCCTTTAACAAACAATTTGGTGACCCCTTTTATTTACGCGGACCAATCCGCGTAAGTACAGTCGCTAGTAAAATACCCAAGTATGTAAAGTCGTATGCAGGATTTTTTATTGATACATGCAAACTTAAAATAATGGACTATTTCAAGAAAAATTCTTGATTTCGTAATGACGTCACATAATCTGGGGCTTCCTTACCTAAATAAACTACATACCGAATTGAATCCATAGAGGTACTAAAATCTTATAATATCATAAGTATATGATCATAAAGCAAAACTGATGTAGGCTGCAAGTTTGGTTAATTTTCTTTGTTCTTCGTTTTTTAAAAACTTTGCCCCACACTAGGAATAATTCCTGTGTCGTGGGTGCGTTCACAAACACAAATATTCACATGGACACACAACCAGACCCGAAACAACTACCTGTAGATCATACAAATATTTTTTCCGTGCGGGAATCGAACCCGCGACACGTAGCGCAGCAGTCAGTCGCTCAACCGCTGCGCCAACCGTGTTGTCAAAATTTATATTAAGTATATATTATGCGCGATAAATATGTGTATTCTCCTGCCAATCATATTGACACAATTCTATATCTGTCCTTCAATCCTTCTGACAGCCACACAAAATAATGATTTAATTTCTACCTGCCGGCAAAAAAACATTTTTAGTACTCTTTTTTTATTTACGGTGAAAAAATTCGCGGCCAAAAAATATTTTACACCGAATATTTGCCCTGCAGAGTGTGTACATATCTACTGCGAAAACCTTTGGAAAAAAATTGTTGGAATAACTGCCCGTATTTTTTTTTAATCTTCGTTGTGTTAAATTATTTTTCTTTTCATCTATATCGGCAATATCAAATGTGAATGATCTATTTGATATAAAAAATATGTTAAATCATGTGTTACATTAACATTAATCATCGTGCTACATGAACTTACGTGTAGAAAGAGATTTGAGATTTTAAAAGAGTATCCATGGAGTTTGTTGCCGATTCTTCTCCATAGAACCAAGTTTTTGGAACCATTCAACTAGTCCTACTAACGTTTTAAACGTGCCTGTAATAGATTTATTTGAAATAAAAACAAGTATATTCTAATTTTCATGGTACTGTATAGTGCCACTTCAATATTGAATGGGCCGGGGGCACTTAGACTTTCCATTTATTTCTTGGATTGACACAGGTAAACAAACAAAACACGCCCCACCTCGTTATATCAAGTTATTCCCCATAGTTGACTCCAATCTTGACTACCTTGAAAATTATCCTTCACAAAGCGCCTAAACACGGGCGTCCATAAGATCAGAACTAAGTATAGACGGGTGACCCAATAAACTCCAAAGACGAACATAATCTGTTGTCACATAAACTCCCCAGGATAGAACTGTTACGTCCCCATTTTAGTAATGGCGGATATTCCCGCGCTCCCCGTCCGACGTCCACTGCGAAATAGGGTTGACAGAAAAGCCAGGTGTTGAGTGAAAATTCCATTTCATTTGTGTGGAACAAACAAACAATCATTTCTGTGTTATTTTTCTTAAAGGGCACATAGATTTTTCTATTAATTAAAATTGCCTATTTTTCCGGGTTTACTCAACAAATTAGTATAGCTTTTTTATTTATCAAAACACTATTATTAATGTAAAATCTATGAAGGTTTTAATGTTACTAAAACGGTTCAAAAAGGTTGCTTTCGATGAATCACTACTGATTTATCATAATATACCAAAATATTACATAAAAGTAATAACTTAATTGACGATTTCGATTATGATTCGTGTAAGGAATATATTTAGCAATCATTTGTTTAAATCACATGAGACTTGTAAATAAATTTAGCCTTTTTAGTCACAAAGGTTTCCTCTGATTACAGATCTCCGCATTCTGAAGTGAGTATATCATTCAGTTTTTTTTTTCTTAAGTACTGTACTTATAACTCGGCACCCCTGGCCGGTCCCCACGTCCCGCGTCCCACGTCCGCGTCATTCGTCGAGTTTCGGCTAACGACGCGATTTATTATAATTCCACTGTAATTTACTTTGTGCTTTGTTGATGGACTATATTTAAGGGATCATTTCGTCATCATCATCATTTGTGTGAATGTAGGCGGATTTCTGGACAATAGGTCACCGCCGTCGCCTATTATGGATTTGCCTTTTCGCATCAAAATTGAAATAACTAACTGTTGCCCGCGACTCCGTTTGCGTGTATTTTGTATTTATTATATAATTAAATTATTTCTTTGCAGCAATAGTAAAAAAAACTGTCCTTCTCCAGGACTACCTAATTATAAAATTTCATAATTATCAGTTCAATAATTTAGTCGTGGTGAAGTAACAAACAAATTTCGCAGCTTTAATATGCACTGGTGTGTTACCAAGTTCGAAAATATAATAGCTGATCACGATTCCCGAGTATTGCTATATTATAAGTAGGTATAACCAAGAATAATAACAATCATTGTTGTATATAACAAAAAAGCAAATATTTTTTATTTTTTGCATTTTTTATCAGTCTAATTCTTAAGTATCTATACAAAAACTCAAAGATCCAATGCGAAATTGCCAAAAACCAAAAAAAGCTGACGAAGGAAATTGAGAAAACTAACTATTACCCTTATGTTTGAGTTCCACTTCCTGTTCTCTGAAACTAAACTCCCTCAATTTTCCTTATGGTGTGATGAGAATGCCAAACAGTCCAACGATAAGGATGCCCCTAATAAAAGCTTGTATAACGATAAGTTATGTGGCGCAAAAATAACTTTAGTGCAATTGGACCAACGGTAGTAGGGTGGAATGCGGAAACAAGTTTTTAAGGGCATTATGTCGACTTGTCACGATGACAAAATTTCTTCGCGGCGCTTATATTATTTTCCATTAGCTTGTATCCTCAGTGTCCGAGACTAACCATCAGGTTTCGATGTGCATGACTCCAGGTAAAGAATAGCTCGGGAGGCTTCACAAAACGATAAAGAAAAAATTTAGTTATTTTAGTAGTTGGTTCACGTCAATATAGCATCAGGTGGAGTTCGAACCGGATGACTTGCCCGTCGCCTTTACTTTTGGGCTTAATTGCCGCTCTCATTAACATTGCTTAAATGCCTATTTGTTTACAGTATAAAACCAAGAACGCATTTCTTGCAATCTTACCACCACAAAAGAAGTAAACTCTCATTTTAATATGGGAAAAAATCTGTGCCATTCAAATGTTTTCACCAACTTTATGAAACTCATAGCTTTACACCACTAGTCATATTCAGGCCTCACGTAACATAAGTCCATACGGTTCAGGCTCGCCAACCAAATATATTTCAAGCTATATAAAACGCAAACGTCTTTTAGGGTAGATTCAGACATTACTATTGGGTCAGGAGATCAGCGTTTTTTGTTCCTAAAGTATTAAGAAATTATCGGTTTATATATTATGAAATAACATAGCATTATGCTTGTATTCTCCAAGGGGTTAAGAAGAGGTAATTTTGCACCCACATTTCGCCGATCCCGTTATTAAGTCCTATGTGCCTATTTCGTCATGCACAACCTAGGACCTCACGTTCGCCGCGCTCGCGATTAGACCAACGAGACAGCCAACTAAATAGTTATTACCTAAAACTTTTATCAACCATGCCTGTGATGGATTGTGGTCTGGTGCCTTCCTCAGAGTGGAGTCCCAGCAGTGGGATACGAATGGAATAGATAAAAAGGGGATGGAAGACCAATCAACAATACACCTGATAATTTACACAACATTAATGGCGCAGTGGTTTAAAGGTTGACTTTGCGCTACATGACGCGGATTGTTCAGAATGGAACAAATATTTATATATCGCTAACTAACTGTGTTTTGTGAAGCAAAGTTTCTGGAAAGCGTAGTTAAGGAATTGTTTGAAATATTCGCTTAATCGCCATTTTGTTAGCCCGACACAACGCAAGTAGCCAGCCTGTGCGGAAGTGGCAATTGGTCCACTCTCAAGGGACTGACCCAGTCCACGACACGCTAAGCGGCCCAGATTTAAGGCCCTTCTTAAGGGCTTTTTATAAGTCAGGTAGATAAAGCTTGAAAAATTATTGGATTTAGCATTTTTCATATGTGAGTTGTAAGTAGCCCCATATAGAAACCCACAAAAGACGTTGACTTCTTTCGAATTTAGTCAGAATTCTGTCTAGCTTTGACCGAAATGACAGTTTTTATAGCGTTAAGTATTAAAAAGGATATATGACGTCATTAATATCTAAATTAAATACTTTACATCTTCTCATTTCCCATCCTATCCATTTTACCAGTCATAAACGAGAAGCGTTCCCAATATAATAGTGTCTCAATATAGCTATACCTATCCTCTTCGCCACAACACATTCATTCATTAGTTAGGTACCCATAATATTGAGCTTCTTGCAGTTGTTTTGCTAGTTTTTTTACAAATAACCTTATACAGCAAGATTTTTTAATCACCATCGAAATATAAATATTATGATCTTTAGTAAAAATAATGAAATGCGTACGTTTTCTTTTAGTATCACTTAGTACTAAAATCTTTAATATATCTATATAATTCTTCTGTACGTGTGTTTGTCACCTAACTCCTAAACGGCTGGACAGATAAGAAAAAAAAAAAATCCGCTTTTTTTAATTTGTCTCTTCTCTTTCACGAAAATAAACCAGAGACCGAATATATTACTTCCAAACTTTTGATGTCAAAAGCGTGGGCAACATAATGCCCACTACAGTCTTCTGGTACTATTTATTTCATAGTAAGAGATGAAGTATGATGGCAAATTGACTAACATTTCAACGGTAGTCGTTGTTCTTGGTCAGGACGGGAGGTGGTCGTTTTTGTTGCCCCGAGACGCACGTCTATGCCGGAGCCACCCCTGCCCCTTCCGTGTGCAAGTCCAGATGCCCCTGAATATCGGTACTTTGCACTGATGATTACGAAAAACATAAAACGGGGAGCATCTGGTATTTCCTAACAGGAAATATTAGACGTTGTTCAACCTTAATTTTGAACCGCATTGCTATCTTTGGATAAAAAAACTAAGGGTCTGTTTCACCATCCGATGATGAACCAAGTGATTGCGTATCTACAACTCTTCTGATAGAAAACTTAAGTGTAAGTAAATCTAGCTGATAAATTCAGATTTTTTATCAAAATAATATTTGTATCTGTTTGATAGCTATCGGAAACTTATCCTATTATACTATCCTACTAATATTATAAACGTGAAAGTTTGTGAGGATGGATGGATGGATCTTTGTTACTCTTTCACGCCAGAACGGTTGAACGGATCTGGATGAAATTTGGCACAGAGATAGATTATAGTCTGGAATAGCACATAGGCTACTTTTTATCTCGGAAAAATATACAGTTTTGTAAACCACGCGGGCGATGCCGCGGGCGGAAGCTAGTCATATATAATGTAATGTTAAACCACTGACACGATAGAAGAACTTATCAATAACTGGTGAAACAGACCTTTTATTTTAAGTGCTAACGTGGGCAGAAGAGTACTTAGACCTAAACTGTGGCACATTTGAGTGGTAGTATTAATTAGGGTCGTAATAAAGTGGACTGTAAACGGTGAGTAGGTAATAGGTTTAAGTAAATACCTACTGAACGAAAAACATCTAGGTTTCCATAAAAATATACTTAAACATATGAGGGAATGAGAGATAGTAAAGTAAGAATAAAGATTGGCTATTTTTAGTCTACTACTGACTATATGCACGCACATCTTTACATCATCATCGTCATCATCATCATCATCAGCCAGAAGACGTCCACTGCTGAACGAAGGCCTCCCCCTTAGACCACCACATCGAACGAAACTTCGCCACTTGCATCCATCGGTTGCCCGCGACTTTCACAATTATTCGTCATCTTTACATACATAAATATAATTCCTATGTACGTGTGTGTGTCACTGAACTCCTTCTAAACGGCTGGACCGATTTTGATGAAATTTTTTGTGTTTGATTGTTTGTTTAGATTTTCAATTGGTGACGCTACGTACGGTTTTTGGATCTTTATTTTTATTCTTTCTTTGTTTGCTAGTAAATGTATGTTTTTCGTTCTATAAAAAAAAAACGTTGCCTCACACTAGGATTTCGCTTGTATCGTGGGTTCAGTTTATAAACATACCTACATGTCATTTACAGATATAACAAGACCCGAAAGAACTGCGTGTAGATCATGCAAATATTTGTTCCGTGCGGGAATCGAACCCGCGACACCTAGCGCAGAAAGCTAATCACTTAGCTACTGCGCCAACCGTGCCGTTAAAATGTCCATTGTTATTCTTAACTCTGGTTTGATTATAAACAGGGAACCGCCTTTTTTAGTCTAGTGGTCAGTGAGTTCGAATCCCGACTAGGGCTAGATTTTTTTCTTTACTCGGGAGCAGAGCAATATGCTGGCATTACATAGGACTCAATATTCATATTCCTCATCTATTTTCATAGATAGATTAATTTTAAAGAGGCTCGCAGCTACATAGCTGCGGCACAGAACGATCGATCTGCGACGTTAAGCAGCGCTTGCTGCGGTCAGTCCTTAGATGGATGACCATTTTTGACACATTGAGACCCTTCCGTGCCTTAAAAATTACGTTAAGCAATTGGTCGTTACTATTAACTATTAACAGCTCTTTCAACTTAGTGCAGTGATAGCCTAGCGGTTGAACGCTTGCCTTCCACGCGGGAAGGTCTGAGTTCAAACCCGGCCCGCACCTCTGAGTTTTCGGAATTATGTGCGGATAAGAATTTGATTATCTCTTGCGTTTACGGTCAAGGAAAACATCGTGAGGAAACCTGCACACCTGAGAGGGCTCCATAAAGTTCTTGATGGTGTGTGTAGTTCGCCAACCCGCACCGGGCCAGCGTGGTGAACTATAGCCTAACCCTTCTCATTCCGAGAAGAGACCCTTGCCCAGCAGTGAGACAGTAATGGGTTGAATTTATTTATTTATTCAACTTTGCCCAAAGCACTTGCTATCGTTCATTAAGTTTCTGAAAAGCTTATATCCTGTTTCTCGATATAGCACAGTATTTATTGACTCAGCTGGTAATACGTACATTGTCATAACTTCTTTTCTTTACTATCAAACTATAGCGGATAAAACAGCTCTACGGTGCAGCTGATACTTGCAATCAGCTATCCGACTTCCAAAGTTTTTCCATTTCCCTGGCAGTTTAATACTAAGTTGCAATGTGGTCACATCTGTTAATAGCTCCACGTTGCTCACTTTCAGAATCTTTCTTGAGAAACCTTTCAAAATAATGGTGATTAAATAAAATCACTATGATGCAGTAATAAATCTAACCAAGCACAGTATGTTAAAGCCCGCAGATGACGCGGAACGAGGTTCGGTTAGTGTTTATGCATCAGATGGCCACCTTCACGCGGAGGAGCTACATGTTCATAATTAAATTCGCCGACAAAATGTTAAAAAACATTAAATTACATCAACTATTCAAAGTTTTGGTATCGATTTAAGCTATCAGTAGATTTGTCGCGACACTACAAAACGTGCTTTAGTGCCATTTATCCGAGCGATGCGCTAGCGAGAGAGGGTTTACAAGGACTCTTAGCATATATAAGTACAGACGCCCAATGCCCGACAGCAATCGTCAGATTTCTTCAGCAAGGAACTCTATAATTCATACTTCAAAAAAAGCCTAATGATGGCCTATTCTTAATACGAATCACATGCTGGCATTGATTTTACTTTTGGACTCGGTTTTGTTATCATTTTAAAGAAACATTATCCTTAGAGACATGTTTAAAAACTTTCCTCCACAATGCACCTGATACCTGCAATCAACTAGCGGAACCGAACTTTTTAATTCCCCTGACAGTCTGTCTTGGTAGTCATCGTAAGTAAACGGCGTCCCCCGGCGTGTACCTACATCTCGTTCCCAACAATATGAAAGTGCCATAAAATTTGTGAATTGCCGGCTCCCGGGGGCGTGATCGGAACACAGGCAGCAACGTTATGGGACTCATTACCAAGTTTGTGCCACAGAATAGACGTATGTACAAAAGGACCAATCAATAAAGTTCGTGTTGTGAGGTTTAAAATACAATAATAGGTCGCGGGGACCGTGAACAGAGACTCTAAAAATGAGTTTCCCAAAGTCTTTTTAAAAAAGCCGCAATATGAAATCTCGTAATTGTATGTAACTAGTTCCTTTGACCTCAGGTTCGCAAGAGACTTACACATCCCTTGTGTGACAGCAAAATTGGTAAAACATATGCAGATCTGTCTGCAGTGATCTCAAGTTGTTCTGCATTTTACATATGACGTACCTACCTCTTACCCTTACTATCCACTTAAGAAAAACGCGCGTTTTCCATTGCCCATTTTTCGAAATCAAACGAGAAAATGTTTTATCAATATCGCTGAATTTATTGTTGGGAGTAGGACTTCTTTGATTACTTGCTATGTAATTTTTACAGAGATAATATCTCATTTTTCCCGCGAGTGTCATTTCCGTGTCCGAAGTTAACATTAACGCGGTTTGTTAGCACTTACCTCCGTTTTCTTTTAGATTTTTTGTTAGAAGCGCGTAATTTAGGTGCCGATTTTGTGCAGTAGGGACCAAAATATGTTAAGATTGTTTTTATTTTTCTGCAATTTGTTACTATTCATTAAAAAAACACTTCTAATGCCTGGGTTATTAGTATAAAAGTTATAGAAAAGTTATTTTAGCACAAAACAGACCAATAAGAGTTACGTTACCTCGCGGAAGTTCAAGTCAGTAAGATGAACTAAAAATAAGAGAAAGAAAAAGACTTGAATTAAAAATAAGAACTTGTACCTATTTTTTTACTAATTAACTACCAATCATATATGTTTCCCAATATTTACTTACTGGGGTTATACAGCAATTTTTTTTGACTGAACTGAATCCTTCCTACTTAAACGGAATAACTTATTTTTGACATTTAATTAAGTCTTCTAAACTCTTCAAGAATCTTAGGCGTGACTAGAATAATAAAACAGTTCTCAATTCAGCTAAAACTAAGCGCCACGAAAGACCAAATTTAAGCTAACTGCATCAATTAGATTGGAAGCTTCATGAATCATGCAAACAGAAATAGAGGTAGATAAAGACCTAGTACAGACCAGAATAGCCTATACTTTAAAAACGAATAATTAAAACGGTTATAATTTAATTGTAGATTTCACGGCACGATTGGCACAGTGGCTAAACTGTTAGCTTTCTGCGTTACGTGTCGCGGATTCGATTCACGGACGGAACAAATATTTGGGTGATCCACAGATAGTTGTTTCAGGTCTGGCTGTGTGTGCATGTGACATATACTTATGAATGTAAAACTTTGCCCAAGATAAAGGAGAAATAGAAGGGTGGAAGAATGTTACTTAAAAACAAATTAAAATTGTCTGATTTTATTGCATATTATTTTCATCAAAATTAGTGCAACCTTCGAAACATCTCCAGAAAGTGAACCATCCACTCTATGATGTGTAACAGCTGAGATTGCAAGAGTAACCCTATTACATTTATCTATACGCGTTAACAGAAATTCCTGACTTCCCTTAAAAAGTCACGTAACCAACGAACATAAATTTTCACTGCTCTCACTTCATAAAACTCCAAGTCTACTCGAACTCCACTTGAAAAGCAAACCACAATAGCTGGAATAATCCAGCAAGATTAGCGACTGCCCGCCTGGCTTGCCAAACTCCGCAGCCGACCCCGATTAATCCGGATAAAACCAGCTCTGAACCAGCCAAAACCGGTTACAGAGTCGAAAAGCCACTCTAATTATCTAATGTGAAGTAGTTTTGTCTAACTATTAGTGCAGCGGCTGAAGTGCTGAACTAAATTATCTCGTCTTAAATAGGCTTTATTGAACTAATTTTATAACAAGCAAGGAGAGATAGTGGATTTTATAAATATACCGAAGAGTTAGGCAAATATGTATTGTACACCCACATTTCGCCGACACCGTTATTGAAGCCTATGTAATAGGGAGCGAGCCTATTGCCGTCTACTGGGCACAGTTCCAGACTCCGTGCTGCTATTGAAATTTTCCATACAGAAAATACCAATAATTCCCTTTCCCGGGAATCGAACCCAAGCTCCGTAGTCGCGCTTGCGACCATTAGGCCAATGAAGTAGTCAATAGATTATATAGAATGATTTTATTAGATCATTTATACAATGATTTCATATTTAAAATATCATGTCTGGTTCTACGCTAGTTTTTAATTAAAAAATATACTAAAATCCTAAGCTTTCTTATTCTGAGAAGAGGTCGGTGCCAGATCTGAAACCGACGATAATCGTGTATAATAGATAGGTTTAAATCAAATCAAAAGTCACAATTGCTCCTCTACCGCTTAATAACATTTATCTCATAAACCCAGTTCAAACTACTTGTTCAGTTAATATCTCGATGTCAAAGTTTGGCCACAGTAAATCAAAGAGCAGTAATCCTGCTTGAATACGGACAAGTTTGGGTTCGAATCCTTATCTCTTAAGTAACAGATGAATCTCTTGGAAGGGACAAAGGGCACATTAAGCGATTAGGCATGTACGAAAAAGTTTGTTATAGTTTGTCATAGTTTTATCTTTGGCTGGAACTTTGAGAGTTAGGGGCTGGGTCCCGCGACGGGCATTTGGTGAGATATTTTTACGTATCTCGAACTGCCAAGAGGCCATAATAACACTAACTCTTAAACACTCGTGTTGCATAACACACGAGTATATAATTCTCATAAATCTTTAGTGTACATGGTGTTAACATCATTTAAGAAAGGATTTGGTTTCTCTTCTCTTCTCCTTTGGTTTCAAAAGTTTTTGACTCCGATATATTTTATACATAAACTGATTCTCGCGCTCATCTAGTTAATAACATTATCCGGGAATTAACGAGCATTAAGGGATCTGCTGGCGATAATTAATCAGTGCATCCAGATCGAAATATCAAATAATTTACCGGTTATTTCGCTTTAGGCGAATAACACACGCTACCTGCCGCAAATTTAGTACAAAATTTTGATCCTCTCGACCGCGCTTCGCTGCGGGTTGTGGTGCCGCACCGCACTGCGTGTTATTCGCCTTAATTCCCAGGTCATGTTATTAATAAGTAATAACACACACCGGACCAAAATTTATTTGGACGACAACTAATTTTGACCACATCAACCCATCCACTACCTTACCCCCCGTCGCTTAACCTATCGAACAGCCTACCCGAGCAATTTGCACGAAATACGACCAGCGACCTCCACAATTTGTTACCGTCATAATAAACGCTTGTTGCAACGAATTTTACGACCGGCCATAGTCAACCAGCAATGTATAACGCAACAATGTTAATATTTGAAAATTATGGCGCCAAGGTTTAAATAATTGAAATTGGTGTTCAAATTATGTGCAGGAAAACTAGGTAGCAATGCGGGTCTGTTTACAGGATGTTCAAAATTAAGTGATATGGCATAAGCTGGAGATTGTGGGAGATAATGGAACCGTCACAATTGTCTAGTCCAGGGTAGGCGAACCTTTATGTATGAACGTGCCATTTTTTTCTAAAGAAATGTTTAATGAGTTCATAGACGTGCCATCAAATAATTTTGACTTCGTGTTATTGGAAAAATAATATACTATCTATTGGGAAAATAATATAAAGAGTATCCATGGAGTTTCTTGCCGGTTCTTCTCCATAGGACCAACTTTTTGGAACCGTGCAACTAGAGTCCTATAAAGTTTCATAAGTGCCTGTATTAGGTTTATTTGAAATAAAAACAATACTATCTATCAACTCAAAACTCTTTATATACTACAAAAAAAAAAAAAAACATTTTGCAATGTCTCAATTATACGCGTAATTTAAATTATAGTAAAATTAACGTGACTTCCGCTGTTACAGATTAGATGACGCTTTCGCTCGTCATATAATACTACTACTTCACACTTTTTTTCTTAGTGCATAATGAATTTTGTGATCGGTGACGCGCCCAAAATATTGTGTCACGTGCCATTAGTTCGCCATCTCTGGTCTAGTCTAATGGCAAGAGGCCTCTGTTCTAACGAAGGCCTTTTTATTAGACAGAAACGAGATTTAAATCTATACATTGACTCTATACGTAGAATAAATTCTCTACAATATTGACTGCGTTTTACCACTGTTGTGTTTCATACATTTGAAGTAACGATACCTAGATACGTCTAATGTTCTACGAAAACCCAGAAAGAAGGCAGGTGGGTGATATCTGGCATGTTTTATCGATACATGTCGATTTCAACTTTTTTTTTAATTCTTGATAGGCATGCGTTTGACCACTATCTCACCTGATGGTAAGCGATGATGTGGTCGAAGATGTAGCACGCTTGCCTAGAAGTAACCTATTCACTCTTGACTTAAAGACTCCCAGGTTGTAGCTATCAGGAAACACAGACTTTGGCAGGGAATTGGAATTGAAAACTTGATCTTTATTCATGCAAGAATTGTCCCCCTGGGTTCATAGCCAGACCCTACATGGAATGCAGGCGTTCAGCTCATTCTCATTACGATTAATGAATCCCAAAAACTCAGTTAAATCTGTCTTTCCCCTAGCTTACTCATATTATTAAATTTCTTGGAAACTCCAATTATTTTTGTACATATGTCAAACTAGCTGTGCCCGCGACTTCGTTCGCGTGGATGTCGGAACTTAACAATGTATTTTTTAGTGAGACCAAATGCACTTAACCCTTTTTTTTCTAAAATAAAAGAATTTTTCTAAAATAAAAGTAGCCTAAGTTACTCCTTATTACATTAGCTACCCGCCAATAAAAGTCCCGTCAAAATCGGTCCGGCCATTTCAGAGATTAGCCTATACAAACAGACAGACAGACAAAAATTGTAAAAAATGTTATTTTGGTGTATGTACTGTATATATATTCATATGCATGTAGTAAAAAACGGTTATTTCAATATTACAAACAGACACTCCAATTTTATTTATATGTATAGATGTATAGATTAACAATCCGACAAGGAGGATTGACAAGAGAGACAATTTTAAAAAACCGTTTTAATATATTTTTTTCAGCTATCTGCCTCATTTTTCTAGTGGTCGTAAGCGCGACTGCTAAGAGTGAGGTCCGATTTCGATTCCCGGGTCGGGCAAAGTGTTATTGGGTTTTTCTGTATTGAAATTCTCAGTAGCAGCACGGAGCCTGGAACTGTGCCCGGTAGATGGCGATAGGCTCGCTCCCTATTATATACGACTCAATAACAGCATCGGCGAAATGTGGGTGTACAATTGCACACCTCTGTTTAACCCTTCCGGGAAACCGATTAAGGAGAAGGGCATAGCAAATTTTTACTATTGCAGCAAAACACTTATTATAATTAAAATAAATTATAATTCGCGGGCAACAGCCTGTAAATTATAAAGCCTAAATTATCTAGCTCAAATATGAGTAAAGCCGCCTACATACTATTAATAAGTTTCGTAGCTACGTGTGGTTTGGAACGGTTTCAAATTATCTACCTGGTGTACGAACGCCCTAATTTCGCGCCCAATATTCAAAGCGTTCATGCGGTACCTAGCAAGTGAAAAGTGGTTCGTAAAAGGTAATTAGAAGAGTATGTTAAATCAAAGCAACAGAACGTTCCAAAGGCCGGCAACGCACTTGTGACATCTCTGGTGTTGCGGGTGTCAATGGGCGACGGTAAACGCTTACCATCAGGCGATCCGTCTGCTCGTGTGCCGCCTATCCCATAAAAAGCAAAAATGTACTGATCACCAATCTGTTAGCTAGTATTTTCTTTCATTTATACGTTGCATGATATTTTCATACATTTTTGGCTTGACGCTAATTATGACTACCTGATTAGCCTATTGGTCGCAAGCACAATTGCTGAGCGTGAGGTCCTGGGTTCAATTCCCAGGTCGGGAAAAGTGTTATTGCTGCAACATGCCCCCCCCCCAAATCATCCCCCATCCAAAGGTCAACTATAATATTACACCCCCATCCTCCAAATCACTTTACTGTTAATATGACCCCTCCAAAGTCTTTGGCTGCGACCGCACCTGTCTGGAAATGTGCCCGATAGATGGCAGTAGGCTCGCCCCTTAATATATGGGATTTAATAACGGCATTGGCGAAATGTGGGTGTAAAATAATACACCTCTGCCTACCACTTCGGGGAATACAGGCGTGATGCTATGTTATGTGTGTTACTAAAATCGAATCAGTAGTCAATTAGTTTGGTTTTACATTAATTACGACGAAATTTCATTGCACTCAGACTGAAATATCAATACACAAGATTCGATAGGACTTATTTTCAATGCTGCACATTATTCAGGTTGCAGAAAGATTTGGATGAGAGCCAATTCCTGCCTGCATTGGGGTCCTTACACCTGTGAAGTCAAGAGTTGGCTAACGTCCAAACGGCTGCTTAACAGGAATAAGGACTTCTACGAAATCATATATGCACGGATGATTTTCTCCCTTAAATCATAAAAGTTGTTCCCTAGTAATGTAACAAATGAAATGAAATGAAACGAAATCCTCCGACGAGAAAAAGGCGGAGGCTCCTTTTTGTGAAGTCGATTAAAAGACACGGTTATTTCCTGTATCGTGAGTGCGTTTACAAACACAAATACATATTTACATGCACAAACCGACAGCCTAATTACCGATGTAGCGACAGGCGCAGATTGCGCGATAACTTCTGTCAAACGTCATTTTTGTGACATATAATGTATTGGCTGACAGTGAGATTGTTGTTGCGTGGCTATCGCGTTGCTGTCGTTGTTTTTACGTACTTAGGCTGCTGGAACAATCTATAGTCCATACATATACATATTTGTACCGTACAAAATATCTCGTTCAATATTTACTGCTAAAACTTTTATCACATTTCAATTTCCTCATACATCACATGAATCAAAGAAAAAATACATACATTATAAGTCAAGTAGCCTCGTTTTACTTTGAACCCGACGACTTTGCTCAGCAGCTAAGCCTCGGCAACTCCCAATGAAATCCGTTCAGTTGTGAAGAAAGCAAAACAAAAGATGTTGTACCTTTTATCTCCGTTTCGAGGATAACTGTGGTTAAGGGCGGAGAATTATGGATGAACACGTCTTTTGTGTTTTGTCTTCTTGGGCACCAAAAGTTAATGTTTTGCATCCTTCATGACATCTTTATTTTGCATTTACTAATAGTAGTAGTAAGAGGGCTAGGTTTATATTATACTAGCTTCCGCCAGCGGCTTCACCCGCGTGGTTTACGAACCCGTACATTTTTCCGGGATAAAAAGTAGCCTATGTGTTATTCCAGACTATAATCTATCTCTGTGCCAAATTTCATCCAGATCCGTTCAGTAGTTTTTGCGTGAAAGAGTAACAAACAAACAAACAAACAAACATCCATCAATCCATCCTCACAAACTTTCACACTTATAATATTAGTAGGAAGTAGGATTGTGGTATGTCATAAGTATATTTATTTATTTATTCAGTTAACAATATAATAGCTAAATGATTTTAAGTTACAAATATTGAAATAATGATATTGCTCGTATGATAGTGGAAAGATTACCCAGTCAAAATGATGGTATTTAAGCTGATTGCCCAGGGTTAGAAGAGGCTCTTACCCTGTACTCCGTGTCTATTTGGTTGTCAATAAAATGTGACATATTCACAAATTATTACAGAAGACGTGGACAATAGTCAGCATTAATGATATAAAGCCTTCAATTATTTCCGAAACCAATGGCCACGGCTAAACAAAACAGCTAGCTGACTTCGTGGTCGCGTTGCATGGTTCGGTATTAGAGTAACCTAGCTATTGTCTTTAAGCGCTGTCTCTTACCATGTAGGTAATATCTAGACTTCATACAATATCAAACAATAAAAGTACGTGTCGTTAACATTCAGCTTATTACAAGTCTCGAGACAACTGAACACTTACGAGAAGCGGTTACAGTGTAAATAAAGCTTACTTTGTAAGTACTCGCCTGAACAAAGATTCTAACTTCGTAGTGCTGAGTTTGCTTTATATTGTTACATTTACGTGTAATGTTAAATGTAACATGTTTTACATACAGAAGTTTGTTAATGGTTTAGTATTTCTGGTTATAATTTGTTACATTAAAATCTAGGGTCATAATTTACTTACCTACATTGATTTATTTATTAAATATTAGCTTTTGCCCGCGACTTCGTACGCGTAGAATTTAGTGTCTGATATTTTCCTGCGGTAAAATGGAGCCGATATTTTAAGTTAGTCCTCTAGCATACATCGGTGAAAACTGCATTCAATTCCATGCAGTAGTTATTGCGTGATAGCAACCCCCGAGAATACGGCGATACGGTGTGGTCCCGTGTCGGATGGTCGCAAGCGCGATGCTGAGCGTGTGGTCTTGGATTGGGTCCCCGGGTCGGGAAAAATATGATTGAGTTTTCTGTATGGTAATTCTCAGTATCAGCACGGAAGTCTGATACTGTACCCGTTAAATGGCAATAGACTGGCTTCCTTACATGGGAATCAGTAACAGCATCAGCGAAATGTGGGTACATAATAATACACCTTTGCCTAAGCCTTCGGGATATTCAGGCGTGATGATGCTATACCAGTCGCTCTGTGTGTGAATGAACTGGAGACCGACCTCAACTTAATTTTATTTACTCGATACTATGATATCTCATGTATCGTGGGCACAGTTAACAAAAATACATGCAATCATGCCCAGAACAACTACCCGTTCAAATATTTGTTCCGTGCGAGAATCGATTGTGTCACGTTTGATACTTACAGGGAAAGAATATCGATTGCCACTGCACCAACCGTCAGTTAATAAAAAGGATATGCATATCAAGATCACGGTATTCTAATAAAATTTTGTTTCTTTTTCAAATATAAGCACAAAATCCCGTTCTATAAAACAGACACTATCCGTATGGGCAGATAGCCCGAACACAGCATTAAACCCGTGGTTCCGTAACCGGCATTTAGCCCGCAAATGGGGCATTTTGCATAAAACATCGCACTTGCCACTGACATCGGCTGAATAATGAGAAAATGTGTTACTCTCTGGGAACTGTTGATCGCGCTAGTTTACGCACTTAACATGACTTAACTTGGAATATACGAGATACTACTAATAAAAGGATTAACTAGAGAATAACTGAATAACATAGAGATTACAGTTCACCATGGCCATACCTTACCAGATGTTCTAGAAACATGACAACATAATCATCACGCGTGTATTAAGCAGTCTTTTCTCTATTTATGCCGTTATTAAGCCCTATGTAATAGGGGACAAGCGTATTGCCATCTACCGGGCACAGTTCCGCAGTCTCATTACCGATGTAGCGACAGGCGTAGACCACGCGATAGCTTCTGTCAAACGTCATTTTTGTGTCATATAATGTATTGGCTGACAGTGAGATTTCTGTCACGTGGCTGTCGCGTTGCTGACGCTGTTTTACATAATTAGGCTGCCGGACTCCGTGCTGCTACTGAGAATTTCCACACGGAAATATCAAATAACATTTTACTCGATCCGGGAATCGAACCCAAGACCGCGTTAAAAAGTAAGCAAAAAAAAAACGGTTGGAGCAGCCACAGAACAGATAAAGGAGGTTAGAAGGGCCATCGAGCCACTTTTGTATCAGAACCACTGTCGCCAGTTGCACACACCTAAATAACATGTCATATTTACACTACATACAACGCTTAACAGCTATTCGTCAAATTCCACAATTTGCACACACTTACATTATACGTTATATTTACACTACATAAAATACTTATCAGCTATTCGTCGAAATGCACGATAATCACTACTTTTAAAAACTAACCTTAATGTAAATCTAATAAGGATATTTTTCCCTCGTGATAATTTTTGAAACAGTCAAAATTTTGACGTTTATTATCTGTGTTGTCATGTAAGTGTAATTTTTACAATTTCCTTAAATAATAAAATTTGCACAATATATAATAAGTAATATTTATGCAAAAGCAATACTTAGTATTTGTGTGCAAAATACTGTCATAAAGAGTTATTAATAAAATAATAGTTGATTCAATAAAAAATACTGAATAATTAAGAAAATGTCGACTGTGCAATTTTTTAAATCAGTTTTTAACTGGTATCACAGTTACCCAGTTAGAGACGTGCCCATATTTATCGATGAATATATTTTAGAAACTTGTTTAGAATTCAAGTGCGTATCTATAAAAAAATACGCTGTATATCGAACGCACAAGCTATTTATTTGTCATAAACGTTAGGCATTCTAAAAGCCGATTATTTAAATAGATAAAATTACTTATTGACATTTCTTAACTACTATTATTTGTATCGACTTTAATCGTTCTCACAAGATTTGGGTGTAATACGTAAATAAATAACACAGGTAGAAAAACAGTTACCTATATAATCTTATTATTGTCCCTTAATTAAAATTTATTTATTAAATAACACACGTTTGGTATATTTTATACTTGTGTAGCGACTACTACTCGCAACATGGCAAAAAGTAAAAGCGCCATCTATCGGAGTGAAGATACAACAACAAACCCTGAATCGCACTATGAAAGTTTACAACGATTCTAATGAAATGAAATTGAAATGAAATTATTTATTTTGCAATTAGGATTTTTCAATCACTTTTACACGTCTTTTTAAAACTAGATGGGGTCGGCATTTCCTATGACTATCCCTGAGAAGAAACGCCGAAAGAGGTCAAAGTCTATTTTAAAGTCCAGACAGATTGTAATGATGTAAGGGTTTATGTGAGACAAATATAGGATGGAATAGCCTTTTGAAGAAAGTGTCATAACTATTTGAGCTAACCTGTCGCAACAGAGTGCAAGCATGCATCAGTTATCGTGAGTAACACATATACGAATATCCGACATCAACTGTTGGGCTTCGGCCCGCCAGGCTAACCACCTTGCCTGGTCGGAGGATCCTCCCTTTTCAATGGAGGAACACCATACCTCGTTCCTCCATACTTGCTTTATTTAAAAATTAAATGCAATTAAAATGTTTCGAGCAAATGGTATTTGTTTTTGTAGGTATCCAATTTTCTCTACTCGTTACACTCATCCAATGCTCTCGGTTATTGGGATCCTTTGGAAACCAAAAATAAATAATTTAAATTAGTACTACATTACATTAGTTCATCCTTGACATTAGCTATTTCTCAACATAGAAAAACATACTTAATTGAGGTCAGTTTGTCATTCATAAAAATCCGATGACTTATCGAAAAAATTATCTGAGACGTGCACAACACTATTTCCTATCTCGATGTGAACATTGCGAACGAACGCGGCCGGACCATGCGAGTTGACAGATCGCATCTCTGGAACGCAATACAATGCGCGCGAACTATGTGTTCGTGTGGATATTTGCGTATGTACTTACCTTAATTACCGGCAATGTATATTTTTTTACAATATTTTGCAATATTATTGTCATTATTTCTAATTTCATAATTATAAACATATTTTTGTAAAAAAAACTGATTAAATGATACTTTATGACTTACCGGTGAAAAGTAATTCCTCCTTGCCTTATACTTGATGTCTGACTTTTATAATAATTGCACAAGACGGCATTTTAAAACATTTTTCGGCAATTTTAGCGCAGCTCTTTACACAGACGCACTCCGAAAGCGACTAAAAGCATGAACGCGTGATTTCGGTTGAATTATGATTGTCTAATCATAACTGCGGCGCGCCTGCCACGCCCACATTTCCATTCTAACCTCTTGTATCTGTTCTGTGGGAGCAGCGGCCTTAGCGCTAGGTACCGCGGATTTGATTGGCGCGGAACTACTATTCTCAGACAGATTTCAGTGTCTTGTTTGCATTTGAGATATAGGCTTGATCATCTTGATTTTGATGAAATTTCTTTTTTTACTTTTATAGGGTCACCTAGTTGGACCCGGTAGGTAGCGCTGTTGTCGAGATCCAGACTTTTTATTAAGCTTCCAAAAAAATTTAAATGATTTTCTTTTTTTGGATTTATTACATAAAATATAATATATATAATCACATCATAACAAACACACAAACCAAACAATAATTACCAAAGCAATTTTCAAGATCCTTTTTCTAAGTCTTCATTAGAATAAAACATACTATATACTCCTACGCAAAAGAGATTTTTATTTATTCTGTTGAATTTGAAAGCTGTACTTTCTTATGTTTTGTTTAAGTAAATATTAATAAAGTCTAGAACGACGCACTCGAGATTAAAAGTCTGCATTGAACGACAGAAAATGTATTGTGAACTGAACTGCAGGGTGAAAATGAATGGAAAATTATCCGTTATTTCGATGAAAGCGGAATTATAATGTACGGTTGCGCCATCTGTATGAAAGTGGGTGAATTATGGTCTCAACTGAATATTGTAGATCAATATAATGTGGAATTATGGAGGGTCAGATTCTTTTTTTTTTTTTTTTTTTAAAACGTAGGATTTAGGATTTCTCCTGTATCGTGGGTACAGTTTACAAACATACATGTCACATGCACACACAACCAGACCCGAAACAACTATCTGTAGATCATACAAATATTTGTTCCGTACGGGGATCGAACCCGCGACACGTAGCGCAGAAAGCTAATCGCTTAGCCACTGCGCCAACCGTGTCGTCATTGGTCTATTGGTCGCAAGCGCGACTGCTGAGCGTGAAGTCCTAGGTTCGATTTCCGAGTCGGGCAGTGTTATTGGGTTTTTCTGTATAGAAATTTTCAGTAGCAGCACGGAGTCTGGATCTGTGCCCGGTAGATAGCAATAGGCTCGCCAGCTATTACATGGGACTCAATAACGACATCGGGGAAATGTGGGTGTACAATAGTACACCTCTGCCTAACCATTTAGGAAATACAGGCGTGATGCTATGATATTATTTAGGGTTGAAGCCATAATCATACCATTTGCCATGCATTTCCGATCAGTTTGCATTAGTTTTCATTCATCTAAATCAGTCTTTCTCAAAGTGGGCGATAATACCCCCTAGTGGGCGCTAGAGCGGGCTTACAGAGGGGCGGTAAAGGGCTTTGAAATGTAAGTTTGAACTCAGAAACAGGACAAAATATGGCATACAGGCATGCTATAATTAAATTAAAGTAATAATTGTCATTTTTAAGATGTGGAAATCTTAAATATTTTAGGGGGCGCTAGAAAATAATTGAGTCTCAAAGTAGGGCGGGGCACAAAATAAGTTTGAGAACCTCTGATCTAAATGATCATATATGACAAAATATTAATAAAATGCATAATTAACTGTTGAATCAATAGTCAAAAAATATATAAAGTTCGCTAAACTGTCAGTCTATACAGCCAAATAAAATGTCTTCTTATCGTAAGGTAACAACAATCCATTATAAATGCAGTAAGTAAGTAAATGCGGTAAGTCAACATTATTTTCGTAAAAAATAATAATAAACTCGTTATTTTTTTAAAACATTTCATACACTCTAGTATATTGTTATATACTGTTATATAGTATTATATTGTTATAGGTAACTAAATATGCTAATTAGGATATGTGAGGATTAGCATGAATTAATTTACACCTTGTGTAAATCATTGTTTTTTTCTTGTTATTTTTTTTCATTCAAACCTAAATTGTACTCTTGAATAAAACTGTATCAGAAAAACAATAGGAAATAAATATTTTAAATTAATTAACTGTGCCGAATATGTTTCGAATTCGAAAATAAATAATGTTTTAATTTAGTATTACGTATTAACATTACGCTTGCAATATTTCTGAGTAAACTACACGTTCTTTCCCCAACGGCGGGTCTAAAAAGTCCATTTTAATTTAACTACTAAACTTCAACATATTCAGTTAATATAATTTGTATATTGTGGATGATTTTTTTCAATGTTGCCTTTTATATAATATATAATAGGCCCCCTGTTCATGTTACCATATTTTCAAAACAATTCTTTGTTACATAAATATAAATCCTAAAGCCTTTACCTACAAAAGAGCCTATTTTTCTTCCATTCCCCGGTCAGCTCGGCACATATTTCCTAATATCAGCCGTCAACCCTCAGTATAAATCGGCCATAGAATAGCGATATTGCGTACACCGAGTGTGTTTTACTACTGCCCAGTTTAGTGATTGGACTTTAATAAATACACACTGGAAAGGTTGAGAGAATACCTATGTACATGTGCTTGACAGTACAGGTGGCACAGCGATTAGTTGTCCACGCTGCCGGTCAGGGATTCGATACGCGCATGAAACAAATATATTTATGACCTACAAATAGTTCTTCGGGGTCAATGTTTATGCTTGTGGATATTTGTATTTGGAAACGATATATACTATGTACCTACTAGTGTTCAACATAATAAAAAAAATTACATCTCACAGTTAAGCCCTCTATTAGATCTGCGATAACATGACACCTCTGCCTAACCCATCGGGGAATACAGGTGATATGCTAAAAATTTCAAAGAAACCTCAAGTAAGGTAATAATTATCCAATTATGGTATAACAGCAAGTAATCACTTCGAAGCTCCACAACATCCTTAACCGTTGAGTACTGACGTGGTAGACCCGGGTACGTCTTAAAACTGCGGCCAGACACTGGAGGACGAGCAGCAGCGTCCTCTCACTAATCGGTGAGCCACTGCGATCCCCAAGCCGACTGCCAAGCGTGGGGATTATGCCCCTCCCCCCTTGGCCTTCGTTCAGCAGTGGACGTCTTCTGGCTGATGATGATGACTGACGTTGTTTAGCCAGGTCATAAATGGTGATGTCTCTCAGGCTAGTCACAACAACATCAATAGAAATCTTAAACATTAACAATTGTTTAAAATTAATTTAAATTTGACGACATGGTTGACGCAGTGGCTATATGGTAAGCTTTCTGCGCTAGGTGTCGCGTGTTCTATTCCCGCACGGAACAAATATTTGTATGATCTACAGATAGTTGTTTCGGGTCTGGTTGTGTGTGCATGTGACATGTATGTTTGTAAACTGTACCCACGATACAGCAGAAATCCTAGAGAGACACAAAGTTTAACAAAAAAAATTTGCTCGCATAAGGTTTTTTTTTTTTGACAAATTTGTACTACTAAAACATTACTCTAACTAACGTATTAACTAAATAAGATTCTGTGATCACTCGTCGTCTATGAGACACCCACGTCTATACTTACAGGTTAATTGATACTAGGAAAGTAGATTAATTAACGTATCGTGTAACTATGGAGCTGATTAAAACCTGATCGGCAATATGTTTCAGATAATTAGTCGATATATTTTTAGATATTATAAGCTGTGCTCGCGGCTCTGTAAAGAAATCTCGAGGGAACAAATTTATGAAACCCTAGGTTCATTCCTCGGATTGCTGTGTTATAAAGATTTTCGACTAGAAAATTCGAAAAGAATTTAGAATCGTACCTGGTACAGCATCGGCAAAGTGTGGAGTACAATAGTACACCTTCGTCGATACCTTTGGGAAGTGGAGGCGTGAGACTGTTATGTAATATAATTTTTCAGACCTAATAAAATAAAGTGACGACATCTAGTCATTATATATCAAGGGTAATACCTGAGACAACCTTCACTTCAAAACCACATCCTTATTCCATCTCAAGTTCTTACTAAGTATAACAGACGCTATCGATCTCCAATCCTCGTTATCACTTCACAATAGTTTGAAACTCCCTTGCAGTCCCGTCACCATAATTGAAAGCAAATGCGGCAACCAAATTACATGGGACGGAGAAATCCGCGTTGAGTTTGCATCGGGTATTTGAACGCGAACCACAATGTTCCCAAGAGATCTAGATATTCCGTTTGCTTTCCTGAATCTGCAATGATACTCCATGCTATGCAAATCGGTGCTTATGCTTTGCTTTCTTTTATGCTAAAGAAGTTTAGCTTAAAGCGGTCGATTTTACAGAAATCTAAATAAGAGATTGGAAGCGTATGCTCGCTTCAAGCCTGTCCGGACATTGTGTAAACAACACAATTCCAAGAGACGCGATTCAATATTGCTGGAGACATTGGACAGAAATAAGCGCCCAATTTTCTTTATATATTCATAACATATCAAAATATAGCATCACGCCTGTATTCCCCGAAGGGTAAGGCAGAAGTGTACTATTGTAAACCCATATTTCGCCGATGCCGTTATTTTGTCCCATGTTATAGGCTTAGTTCCAGACTTCGTACTGCTTCTGAGAATTTCCATATAGAAAAACCCAATAACACTTTTCCTGACCCGCGGGTCAGGGAAAGTTAATTAATTACCTATGTAGAAATCAGTTTGCGTAGATCGCGCGATATCTTCTGTCAAACGTCATTTTTGTGTAAGATAATTTATTGGCTGACGGTGAGATTGCTGTCGCGTGGCTGTCGCTT
This sequence comes from Shargacucullia verbasci, assembly GCA_947562105.1. Lineage (NCBI taxonomy): Eukaryota > Metazoa > Arthropoda > Insecta > Lepidoptera > Noctuidae > Shargacucullia > Shargacucullia verbasci. The sequence goes on from OX387280.1 coordinate 15,827,468, forward strand.
TTTTATGTAATTAGGCTGCCGGAAATCGAACACAGGACCTCACGCTCAGCAGTCGCGCTTGCAACCAGCTAGACCAAAGAGGCAGTTCTTATAGGCCTTTATTGTCTATTCTGCCTGATTACACCAAATAAAAATATTCATTCGCAACATTATTTTTCTCTAAGTTTGTGTATTTTTGGTGACTGGTCTTCAAAGAAAATCATCGTATCTGTTAACCAATTTGAATTTTAGTTGTCAAATTCCCGTTTAGTTGCATTGTGATTAGAACACAACAATTAGCACAAAGTTTTAACATCGTGAGGATAGGATGCTATCCGGCCATTTTATTCTATTCAATTCTTGCGATGCGATACGAGTGAGTAGAAGAGGGACAATAAGCAGACAAACATAATAAGGTTTCTTTTTGTAATGCTTTCTAGGAATAATTCCTGTATCGTGGGTGCATTTACATACACTAATATTCCCATGCGCAAACAATCAGACCCGTCCAGTTGTTGATGGGCAGTATTGCCGGCGCCCCGTAATTCACCCAATGAGCAACAATCCACTGATGCTTGGTCTGTACTTGTAAGCAAAAGCTGCCTATTCCCTTGATTCCTTCATTCGCCACATTTTTATGTCCTTATATTACTTTTTCCTTACTCGCCACGCAAATTGTATCCTCATTGGCACAGGCTCATAACTACAACACAATGTTTTTTATATGGCATATGTCTAGTCATTTCCGTAGATAGGTTTTGAAGCACTATGTATTGGTACTATCAGGGCGTAGCTACCGCCGTATCAGCCGTATCAAAGATACGAGGCCCCCAGTTACAGGGGCCCCGAAACCGTGTAAGCAAAAATTCGTGAAATGTTATTCACAATCTCACTCAAACTCTTAGGCCGTACGTTAAACTTCCCGGGAAAAAAATAAAAACCGACTTCAAAACACTCAAAAACAAAACTAACTAAAAAGCAAAAAATAAATGTTTTATTATACAATATAGTAGTTGAAGAATACTGGCTAATCTTTACACTACGGCATCAGCAATCCCAATGTGACAGGTCATGCCGACACAATAGAAAAAGAAGAAGAAATATGTACTTGATTTTTAATAAAAAATCGACAATTAATCCAAAGTTTACTCCGTCTCATTTTTATACGAAAATATTTTTAAGTAAACAAGCTACTTGCCGAATTAGCTTGAAACTAATTTGAGTGAAAAGGTGCCGCGCTACACAAGTTTGTTGATAATAACATAAGAGCGTTTTGAGAAAACATAATTGGATTTTAACTTTCAGCCTGAGATGCGTGACTCCTGGTGTCTGTTTCCATTGTATTACTTTTTTAAACACCGACTATTATTTTCTGATATATAATAAACCTGAGTTAGTTTCGGCGTTGCTACCACCTAGATAAAAAACAAGAATTTTAGAAGTGATTGATAAATCCTAATTGCAAAATAAACAATTTCATTTCATTTCATATCATTAGTCTGTAGTTTTGAATTTTAATGTGGAGACAGTATTTGAATTTAGCTTTTAAATGGGCTCACCTTGGTTCTTACCTCTCACAGAATATTGCCAAAAGTATTGATCCGATTAAAAACAATTAGGTAATTAAGTCCAGCATCACCAATGCTAATTTGTCGTGTTTAATGTAGTGTTACTAACCATCATGAAGGTAGCCTTTCTTTCGATGTTCCTAAAGCGCTCTACACACCAAACTCGTCGACACAGCCGGTCGGCAACCTTATTTCAATTCAATTAAGGTCGCCAATACCAAGTCTGAGTCGAGAGGCGAACGGCAGCCTAATTACAGTGTGTATAAAATGTGACAGCCACGTGACAGCAGTCTGCCTATCAGCTAATACATGTATGACACAAAAATGACGTTTGACAGAAGCTATCGCGCGTTCTTTGCCTGTTGCAATTGATACATCGGTAATTAGGCTGCGGGTTCAGTATTTAGAGGGCTTAATATAGAGAGAATGATAGACTCGCGAATAAATATTTCGACACATACGATTCACACGTCTCTTCTGTAACAAAGCAAGTCCATTCTAACTGATCTGTGAATATCGAGCAGAAGTTCTAAACATTTTGCTGTCACTATCATCGTTTATCATCAGATAAGTCGGTTGCTCGCTGCATTTCCTTTGTGCATCGTAAATCTTGTATTACGCCATTTTATATAGTATTTCACGAGACGCAGCATGCATTTCCTCTGTGATCCATTTTCATGACATGTTCTGTAGTAAAATCTTATCTGCATATTTGTTTTTATGCTAGGTTACGACTCCCACCGTTTTACTTACGTATAAAACAATAATCTTCACTGACAAAATACTTATATAAAAAAGATAAATTTAATGGACACGCTACTGTCTGGTTCTTGATAACTTATTCAAGAAAGCAAAAATAATAGCTCAGCAAATGGAAAAATTCTGATAGTAATCTAATCTATACTTCCGCCCGTGTCTTCGCCCACGTGTATTACGAATCCTTGCATTTATTTTTTCAGATAAAAAGCAGCCTAATGCCTTCTTCAATAAATAGGCTATAAGATGCAAAAATAACTTTTCAAATTGGTTTGGTAGTTATATAGTGATAAGCGCGTTCAAACAAATAAAGAAACAATTTCCTCAGCTTTATAATATTAAAGAATATATAGATTAGTATAGAAAAAAATGGATGTTGGTATATTTGAGATTGATGAACTCCAACACCGTTTGATCAATCATCATGAAAGTCGGCTCGTCTAAATGTTTTCATGGAGAAGGTTTTAATGCTATCCATTTTGCTATAACTATTGCTATTGCAGTGCATCATTTTGAGATATACATATGTATAAAGAGACAAAATAAATATACATTGAAAGGAGGTTTGCTACTCCAAAAAATGTTTTAATAAAAAATACATTTCAGTCAAATGCTTCACACACCCACGATTTAAATATACAGCTTCTATTAAAGAAGGAATTGCGCCATAACACCCACTTCTACACCTTCCAACGGAAATTGTGCTTCATTAATTGTACGCTGCATGAACTTGGCACAAAGCAAAAGTAGTGTATGTTGTGTGTATGTTTCGTCCTAGCGATATTAATTATTATTAATTACTAGCCGTACGTCCACGTAGGAAGATACAAACATTGAACTCCCATTTCGCCCCCTTAAGGTTTGGATTTTGGTTACACTATATAAAGTGGTGGTCTAAGGAGGAGGCCTTCATTCAGCAGTGGACGTTTTCTGGCTGATGATGATGATATAAAGAATCTACATATCTAATTTCAAATTAGTAGATTATAGTTTCTGAGATTTGTCTGCGAGTGGTATAGTGGATATGTAATTTAAATCAACATAATTTTGGATGTTTAAGATTGATAAATAAGGGCAGGTGTCTTATTTTCTTGCTGACTGTTCATATTTCTGTAGCTTAAGCAGTTACGCTACCAGCCTTAAAAGTTCCGTGTCAAAAATCCATGTACGTACACAGAACAAGGAACGGCTGGCGTTCCACAGTAAACAGTAAATGCACGATGACAGTCATGTTTCAGGCAGTGGTTATTTAGCGCCGTGGTTACATTACATATTTAGAACTCGGACAAACAGGCTGCAGGCAGGCGCTCTACAATCTCATCCCGCATACTAAGCTATAATTAATGCATACAGTTGACACCTTAAGTGCAAGGCAATAGGGAGGACTTGCAAGCATTTCTCACACACACAGAATGTCAATGCATAAAGTAAAGGTTGATTTATTAATGTTGACTCATTTAATAAGTATAAGATATACAACTAGAATATTTAGTTTTAATTCCGCCAAACTACTGCAAGCACATGGGTGGGTGCATGCACAGCACCGCAGAAGGTGCGAAGGTGCACATGCAGAAGGTGCGATAGAAATAATGTAACATGCAACCAAACCGATCCTCGACATGTGTTTCGCCCCTCCACGGAGCATCCTCAGGAGATGTTGAATCGTCGACCGCTTGGACTTTAAAACTAAATATTCTAGTTGTATATCTTATATATCATGGTTTTCCGCAAAGCAACGCCTGATTCCATTAACTATCATTTAATAAGTTAAAGAAATATTTGTTCATATTGGTTTAGTCTTACTGGTCTTTTGGTCGAAAGGTGTTATATATTTTTTCTGTATAGAAATTTTCAGTAGCAGCACCGAGTCCAGAACTTTAGCCTGTAGATGGGCTCGCCCCCATTACATGAGACTCAATAACGACATCGGCGAAATGAGGGTGTACAATAGTGCACCTCTGTCTAACCCTTCGGGGAATACAGGCGTGATGCTATACTGGGTATTATATTGCTACTTTCTTTATAAACTATTGCATGTATCAGGTTTAGTTCTAAACGTTATTGACCTAAAATATAAGAGTGTATTGGCAGCATGTTTGACAGGCGAACGTGCTCACTCTCCGATCGGCGGACTTAGGTGTTGAAAAACTGTATATTTCCTTTGATTTACATTAACTTGAACAGTCTGGCTACTCGAAGAAATAACAAGCGTTTGTTAAGATAAAGTGACGTTCAATTGTTTACGTTCAGTCTGTGACTCTATATACATACATTCTAGAATGCTCCTACGTCATATTGTTTTCATCTTTTTAGTACACAGTTCGATGATTAAACTTTATTTTTTTATTATTTGCTCGAGAATTTAATTTCGTACTATCGTACTGTTATCCACCATGAATACGCCACCCTGTATGAATACATTAACAAACAGTTAAGTCCATATTCAGACGTTAACAAAACCTCATGACTTACGACTTCGTCAATAATGAAAACCGTCACACAATGGGAACGCGATCCCCTCCCTAACGAGATACGGAGGTTTAATTACTTCTGCGCACATGCGACTCGCATTAACACTATTGCTCTTATTTTATTTAAAACGACTCTCGTACGAACAGCGGTGTTATTTTCGAACAAACTCTGGTTGAAAAACATAATATAGCATCACGCCTGTATTCCCCGAAGGGTTAGGCAGAAGTGTCCTATTGTACATTCACATTTCGCCGATGCCGAAGTCCCATGTAATAGGAGGGGAGCTTATTGCCATCTACCGTATACCGTTCCAGACTCCGTGCTGCTACTGAGAATTTCCATATAGAAGAATCCAAAAACGCTTTGACCGACCTGCGAATCAAACCCAGGACCTCACGCTCAACAATCGCACTTCTGACCCCTAGACCAATGAGGCAATTTATAAGTTCTTTTTTTTATGGCATAAGCGGCAAACGAACAGACAGATCGCCTGATGGTAAGCGATTAACGTCGCCCATGGACACCCCAACACCGGAGGATTCACAAGTGCGTTGCGGGCCTTTTAAAATGGAATACGCTCTTTTCTTAAAGGTTTGAAGGTCGTATTGGTCCGGAAATACCGCAGGCGACAGTTCATTCCACAGTTTTGTTGTGCGAGGCAGAAAGTTTCTAGAGAAACGCACAGTTGTGGACTGCCAACCATCTAAATGATGGTGATGGAACTGCTGTCACGTAGAACGATGGCGGAAAGAGGCGGCAGGGATCAGATAAGATTAGATCAGATAAGTTAACCTTTATTAATTCCACAGTCTAACAGAACGTTGTATTTGTTAGAAATATTTGATATTGTTTTGTTCACGAATTTGAATATTTGCTGCAAGCAATCTCGTTACATTGTAATGTGATTGCTTGCAGGAAATACAGTTTAATATTTATTTATCGTTTGTATTGTTCTAAGTTACAACAAGTCGGTGTTCTATAAACTTTGTGTGATAATCGTAATACTTAACTTGTATGAAATTTTATTAATTCGGGCGTAAAGATGATAGCCCGGTTTGAAAAAAGGACATCACGGTTCGCCATAGTTCGTGGTATCAAATCCCGCTCGCGTAATATATTTTTTCCATTTTTCTTTGTATTTAGTAGGTAGGTATTTAGATGGGAATCGTAATCCTTACTTATACCTAATATTATAAATGAGAAAGTAAGTTTGTTTGTTTGTTATCTTTTTACGCCTAAACCACTGAACCGATCACCCTGAAATTATGTTAGAGAAACGGACATAGGGTACCTTTCATCACGAAAATTAGTACTGTTCCCGAGGAAAACAACAAAAACGTTCTTATGATAATAGATGGCGCCACGTGTCTTTCGCAAGCAGATTGCACCCCGAATTGATTGTCAAATTCTAAATTAAAGCCAGCGAAAGCCGCGGGCAAAAGTTTGTGATAAATATTGTAAAAATGGGTTACTCATTGCTCGTTTTTTGTGGAGATGGCGTTCATGTTATGCGTTCATGCGTTAACAATAAACGTACCTCGTGGTTTTTTTGTATTTCTGGTGAAATTAAGTTATTATGTATTATAATTATTAGATTAAATAGCAGCGAGAAGACGAAGATTAGATAGGTAGGGAAAGAATAGAAGTCCTTAATATATAGAATCCAACGGAAATTTAGGCTAAGTTCCTTCAAATGTTCCCAAATACCGACCCGAAAAAAGTAAGACAGCAAAAAAGGAAAAACAACAAACAAAACTCATTATAATATTCAAGATCCATTCCCCATATTTCAAATAACGTTCTGCCGACCCCAATACGAAATAGGGCGTGAATACACACAATCAAGCTAACATCGGTGATCAGAATTCTAAGGGAAATCTCTAAGAATATTACAAGAGAGGTATATCCGAAACAGAAATGAAATCACGCGTTGACTTTTCCTTATCCGTCAACCGTCAAATCAGATTGATCAAAACGGCGTGACAGTTGTGTATTACGGGGGTGTGAAGGGTAGGCAGGAAAATAAGTTGTTTGTTATATTAACAGCAAAATGTTTTAGACATTGAGCTATCTCTGATGATAAAAGTACCGCACTTCATTCAGTAGAATGATATTTGTTATCTTGTGGGTGGGCTGAAGAGTAAGCAGTAGTTTTAAACAGTCGGAATTCAAACCAAGGACGAAAAGAGTAACCTAAGTACCCCATCTATGTGTTATACGTTTTTTTCGACGGCACGGTTGGTGCAGTGGTTGGGAGAACGACTGCTGAGCTACGTGCTGCGGGTTCGATTCCCGCACGGAACAAATATTTGTATGATCTACAGATAGTTGTTTCGGGTCTCGGTCTTTGTGTATGTGAACACACACCGTGTCTCGGAAAGCATGTAAAGCCGTTGGTTCTGCGCCTGATCTCTCTCCGGTCGTGTCGGTTTGCCGTCCCATCGGACTATGAGAGTGAAGGAATAGAGAGAGCACCTGTGTTTGCGCACACACTTGTGCTCTATAATATCTCCTGCGTAGTTGGCTAATCTCCGGTGAGATTGGCCGTCGTGACCGAAATCGGTCAGGAGGACATTATTATGTTATACGTTTAGAAAAGACACAAATGGCGCAGTGGTGACGCGACTGCCTTTCTGTGGTAAGTGCCGCGAGTTTCCCGCACGGAACAAATATTTGTATGACCTAGATATACTTGTAGTTGGTCCGGGTATAAATAGTATGCATTTGAGAGGTTTGTTTGTAAACTGTACTCACAACACAGGAGAAATCCTAGCATGAACAAAATTCCATCTAGTGTAATGCGCGCTCGATTTTTTCATACATTTATTGCTTAACGGTACCGATGTTCGAGGCCGAGAAAATCTCTTACTACCCCCAAGTAACAATCAAAAACTAATATGAAGACATTCAGGCACCGAAAAAAATTAAAAACAAAACAAAACCACTTTGCTTTAAGTTCAACATTAACAAAAACCATTTCATTAAAAATTCATAGATGTCCGAAATGCTAAAAGCAAAAATCTTCAAAAGAAAACTGTCTTAAACCCTGTACCTGAGTACAGGTACATAGGTATACCTTTACCTTTCTGATCTGTTAAGGGGTTCTATTTTTAGCGCCCTCCGTCCTTGAACCTTTTCGAGTGATATAATGTTAATGACTCTGATAGCCTGTAGAGGTGCACGCCACAGAGTATAAATAAATGAAGTGATTATATGCGCGGTTATCTTTCTTCGTTCACGCCTTGTTCCGATTTTCGAATGTCGCGATTTTATTAAATGTTTCTGCATACATTAAGAACATGTATTTGGTCCGGCATTATTACTTGTCTATCGTTACTGCTCTATGCTCGAAAAGTTCTAAATCCTTTCAAAATTATTTAGCTAATATTATTAAGTTCAAGCTGTTTCTGTTAGACGTCTGTCAGGTCAGACGAATACCATGAACCTACATTAGTAGATGAAGTAAATTTATATGTTCCGCGATGACGATGGAAATAGTATTTCTGTAAAGCAGAATAAGATAGATAAGTATTGCAATTGCTGAAAAAGCTGCAATAAAGAATATCAACTTCTCAAACAATTCTGAAATCTGAACAAATTATACTGAACTAATTTTATATAGCATAAGCGAAAAGACGGATTGACGTTTTTAGTTTCTAGCTTCTACCTAATCTTATATTTGATCGAGTGATATTCTCAACCACAGACTAATCAAGAAATCTCAGAAAATATAAAGCCTACAAACTTGAAATTGCCATGTTTTTTTTACCTTTAGGTACAGTGTAAGCCTGTTGCGAAAGGTTTTTCCAAAACTCAATCCCTATCGGGCTGAAATGCGGGTAGAAAGTTTGTATAAAAATCTTTCCACGGAAACGGAATCGCGGAAACAGCTACTATATTTTATGTATGTATGTAGGTAGGAAAAACTATTGGTTAAAATGAAAATTTCAATGACTATGTATTTTTATGTATCTGCAAATACCTACTATATCTAAGTGACTGCTACATCAATACCTACACCAAATCGAAACCGCCGAACTACTTCGCGAGAATCTGTTGATCAATCAGATAGGATTTACGGTTCTCAAAGGAACTGAAATCGCTTCCACTTCGATCTCTGTCGTATTTAGAAGTTCCTCAGAAATTAACAGGATGAAATAATTAAGTAGCGAGTCTGATAAATAAAAATATATAATTCATAAATTTTTTTCTTGGTTTTCTACCTAGTAGAACTATCTTCTTAAAAGAGTCTCAACCGGGAAAGACCGGCAGCTTAATTACCTAAGAAAAGCGACAGCAACGCGACAGCAACACATCAGCCACGCGACAGCAGCCTCACTGTCAGCCAGTACATATTATGACACAAAAATAACGTTTCAATGTAGATTTCGCGCGATGTACGCCTATTGCAAACTGATTACTAAATCAGTAATTAGGCTGCGGGACTAATATCAAGTGTCTTTTAAACAAACAAACAAATCTCTTTATTATCATGATACACATAACAAACCCCTACCTGTAACGTACTCGTCGTAAACGAACCCACACAAGAATCAATCAAACTTCCATGAAATTGTGCGATTGCTTTGCATAACAAAATTTCTTTTGAATAAGAATTCTTCCATCATGATAAGGGTGCGTAGCTATAATATCGAATTTGATGGGGGAAATTACGTGTCGTGTCGATAAAATTGGCCACGGAAGAAAGAAGAAGCGACTAAAGGATATTAAAGGAAAGAGCAGATACAGAAATAAATACAATAGTAACACGTGTATTCGTATAATTCGGTGTAATACATCTCTGCCTAACCCTTTGGGGAATTGTAAACCCACCTTTCGCAGATACCGTTATTGAACTCCTTGTAATAGGGGGCGAGCCTATTGCCATCTACTGGATAGAATTTTAAACTCCGGGCTGTTCCTGAGAAAAGACCTAATACAGCCTAATTACCGATGTAGCGACAGGCGTAGATCGCGCGATAACTTCTGTCAAACGTCATTTTTGTGACATATAATATATTGGCTGACAGTGAGATTGCTGTCGCGTGGCTATCGCGTTGCTGTCGCTTTTTTACGTAATTAGGCTGCCGGACATCGTACACAGAACCTCACACTCAGCAGCAGCGCTGTTTCGTTGATCTGCAGCCTAATTACCGATGTAGCAATCAGTTCGTGACAGGCGTAGGTTGCTCGATAGCTACTGTCTAACGTCATTTTTGTGTCATATATGCATTTCTTTACTGTATTGACTGAAAATGAGACTGCTTTCGCGTGGCTGTCACCTTGTTGTCGCTTTTTTTACATGATTAGTCTGCTGGTAACACCAGACCTAGACTAGACTAAACACCAGACTAAGGTTAATCGAAAGTACTACAGGAGTCACTACATGGGGGTATAATGACTCTTGTTCCACTCTGTAACCCATAAGTATTATGTAAGAGAAGGGACACCCGATTCATAACAGATAGCGCCAGTTGCCATCTCTTACAAGCTCCTTCCTTCATCCCGATATAATATGTTATAACCCTTATGATATTAGCGTAATCATGGAGACGATCGTGCTCAGCATAAGAACAAGGCGTTTGACTAAAATAGCCTTTTTATGAGCACGGATCACGTTCAGTCTTGGAGAAATTCTAATGAGAATTTAAATAATTATAATTTGAGAAAGCTGATTTGATATTTGAGCTTGTTTTTCTAACAAAATCAGTTATTGTAGAAGGTAGGCTCATTAGCAAAGACATGTCCAAAAAAAAACAAAATATGGCTATATTATCTTCTTGCTGTTGCCCGGGACTTCGACTGCATCGATTTTTTTATCCTTTAAATATTAAATAGCTGAAAAAAGCTTATGATTTTGATGAAAGCTTAAGCTTATGAAATGATTCAAAAGACACGTAGCGCCATCTAGTTTTTCTATTCGTTACAATCGTAGAATATTCTGGATAAATACTCTATGTCCTCAGGTTCCAGGCTACCTTTTTGTAAAATTTCTTTGCGATCGGTTTAGTAGTTTGATATTTTTGACGTAGCAAACAGACAAAAAGAGTTACTTTCGCATTCATAGTATTAGTGTGATAGTAATATGTATTTATTGATTCGAAGTTGCAGTGGGGTCCTCATATCAGAGCTCTGTCGAAGAGACTTAGCTCTGCAGCATTTGCAGTTAGAAAAATCAGGCAGTTAACGGATGTAGCCACGACCAGATTAGTTTACTTTGCATATTTTCATAGCATCATGTCCTACGGCATTCTGTTGTGGGGATCTGCAGCTGACGTAGATTCAATATTTATTTTACAGAAGAGAGCAATTCGTGCAATCTACAACATGGGCCCCCGCTAGTCTTTACGAGACTTCTTTAGTGATATAGATATTCTGACACTGCCGTCACTATACATTCTAGAAAATATCATGTATGTCCGGAAAAACCTGCAACTGTTTAACGTCAACAGTGACTTCCACAACTTTAATACTAGGAATAGACACAAAATAGTGGTACCTAAATTTAGATTGTCCAAAAACTAATAAGTCGTTTCTAGGTAACGGCGTGCGCTTCTATAACAAGTTACCTAAAACTATCACCGATCTCACTGGTAACAAGTTTAAATCTTATGTTAAATCCGTTCTAATAAAGAAAGCCTATTATAAAGTCAATGACTACGTTGATGATAGAAACGTATGGCGTTAATTACCTTCTGCACATGTGGCTTCCCTGGTGACTAGTTGTTTCTAATCCCCACAATCTAGTTGTGGTGTTTTCTGCATGACTAGACATTTGTATCTTATGTGTACTTTATTTTATTTTATTGTATTACATTTTTTTTTTCTTCTTTTTTTTACATAACATTGTTATACATTTTTGTTTAACAAACAAAGACTTGAACATTTTATTTTGAAAATGTTAATTTATTTGATTTTATTATTTTATATAGTAGTCCTTGTATGTCATATAATGTAATATTGCATTGTAAGAGTATTTTATATTTTATTTTGTTATTATAAATTGCTTCAACTCATTGTAAACCAATATTTTTAAAAGAGTATCCATGTAGTTTCTTGCCGGTCTCTTCTCCATAGGACCCACCCACTTTGGAACCGTGCGCCTAGATTCATAACGTTTTAAAAGTGCCTGCAAAGGCCCATTTGAAATAAAAAACTTTGACTTTGACATGACAAAAAATTCAAGTATGTCATTTCAGGCACTATTAAAAAGTTGAGGCTCTAGGCGCACGGTTCCAAAGGGCTACCCCCTTTCATACATACTTTCCAGACATACTCGTTTTTTTTTTTTTTTTAAACAGGTCCCAATGAAAAATCCTTACATAATTGTTCCACATATTCATAATTTGTAAGACAGACTGTTTAGTATACCTTCCGTACAATCAAAACTAGAACCTATTCACTGAAATATTGCTAAACCCTTTGAAAAAGCCAACTTCTACGAGGGGTTCAGCAGAGGTTATAGCGTTGCACACTATATTTTTATTCGCCGAAGCCGGTATTCGGTCACTAAGTACATTAAATAGGTGGCGAATCTGAGCGAAAACCAAACCCCAGCTTGCTTCTGAGAGAGGGGCTCGAACTGCGAAGTTAAGCAGCGCTTGCTACGGCCAGTCCTTGGATGACCATTCTTAACACATCATTACCCTTCTGTGTCTCGAAAAGCATATTGATCAGTTGGTTCCAGTTCTTATACAAGTACCGAGAGAAAAAAAAACTGACTTGCGATCTAAGAGTATCAGTGTTTTCCAATAATTGGGTGTCAAACGATGACAGAGACAAAAGGCTTGGCGGATGATGGGTTGCTTCCGAGAACTTCCATAGTGAAATCTGAAGGCCTAGCACGAATATTTTGTCCTATAGTAACGTAACTGTATTCTTAATGTCATTAAATTTTGCATTGCAAATACAATTGTCAAATAGGATTTTGTCTTTTTGTCTTTGATTCGTGATGCACAAACTGTATCATGACAAAGATAGGAAACAATTTATTAAAAAAAAAACGTTCAAAATGAGTATATCCAATTCAAAATCAAATTCAAAATGGTTATGATACCAGACCTCATTACATTCATTCTTGAGGACATTCCATATTGCAGGACAATCAACTTCGAATTCAGATAGTTTATAGCATAGATATAGATAGGGAAATTCAATAGTGTAGTGTATTGAGATTTGCTTTGAAATTGCAAGCCTTTGTGCCCCCTTCAAATTCACAAGGACGTCTCAGCGTGATACAAAAACGAATCGCTTTAAATTCAGTGCTGGAGTTGATCTTGCTTTGTTTATTTATCCTCCCCGGAGTTTATAATTATAATACAATCGGTTTCTATATTATTGGGTCTAGTTCTTCTTTTTTGAAACATTGCCTCACACTAGAATTTTTCCTGTATCGTAGATACAGTTTATTACCGGACAGTATATTTACGGAAGCTACAACCAAAAAGGAAATATTAACCCCTTAACTCTCCACAACGAAGCAAACATTCGAAATTGACTTTCCAGCGTATAAAGCGAAGAGTAACATAAATTCTAACCAAACGAAATGTACCATTTGGCACACCAAACACACGATTTCAGAAACTTAAAGGTATCGGATACAGAAAAGATTCCAGTTCTCCAAGAAAATCTTAGCGGTGAAACTCTAAACGTTCTTTAGTTTGTCAAAAAAGGTTTTTCGCATTCTCCAGTGACAAATCCAGTTTTCAGTATAAAACGGCGTCTTGTAAGTGTGAACACGACCTCTTTGAAGTGGCCTTTATACACACCGCAGCGTAACTTGAGTGCAATTAGAAAATTTTAGGATGTGTTTGACGTTTTGTGGATCAAATAATGATGTGTGTCGCATATTAAGTAAATAAGTTGCTCGCAAGAATTCTACTCTAAGAAATATATAGAAGAGATTTCGTTGCATGGTGGTAAATACCTATAGGCGTCCGATGGGAATTTTGGATTTTGTGAGAAGTCACATTCCTCAACATTTTTGTTCTCATTAGAAAAGGTCCTAATGTGGACATAAAATGTATTCAAGGGAAAAGCCAGGCTAATCGCGTAAACAGCAGAGCCCAAATCGAATTTAACGGTAGAATTCATAAAGCTTCAAATTCTACGGATGCTATACCTCAGACCTTAACAAAGCAATATAAATATCTTTCGAATTCTTCACAAAGGAAATGTAAACCCTCTATACAAAAAGTTGAGTGCCAAAAAGTCTGATACTCCTTTAGCAGCGCAGCACAATGCTAAAAGTTTCTGAAACTCGACACAAAATGTTCGAAATAAAATAACCCGAAAAAGAAAGAGAACGAAAGCACTCATCACTGAATCTACTGCATTGCATTTGTTTCCATAACTATTCACAAAGGAAATTTTCAATGTTTCTTTTGTTTTACGTATATCGAACAAAGGTAACCTGCTTTTGTTACACCAGATTTTACCTTACTGAAAATCTGAAGCAAGTTATAGAATATGTTAGCTCTATTTTGCTAGATGTATTTAGCAAGGATTTTAATACCACCGAATTACCTCAAAGGCTTAACAGATGTTCACTGTTCATAGTTCAAAAATAATACATACAAAATTTTGCTTCTTATTGCACCTAAAAAATTATAATCCCACCTCTATTTTTTTCTTACAAGCATCGATGAAAAAAGAAAGAAAATATTTAGAACTGTCAAATTATTTGTTATTTATCCCTTTTTATGACAGACATAACGATTGCTCAGTGGGGTTTAGAAAAAATAACTTATTGAGAATGAGTGCTGACCCAGTTAAGTTATTTTTTTTAAACGTTTTGCCTGCGTAAAAGACTAAAATAACGGGCACAGAGGTTATATACCATTATTCTATACTTTAGATAAATTCTTTCTCCGGTCGTGTCGGCACGCGGTCAAATTGAAACCGCTCATGACCGAACCTGGGTCTTTTATATACCCCAAACTATACTACATAGAAAACTCCAGTTCCAAACAAATATTTAATATAAATAATTAGGTTGAAAGAAATATTATTTTTATCCAACTGATAGATACAAGTGTCTCCTGAAATCACCTGGGACACAGTAGCCGAATAATGACCAATTATAAGAGCTATTACGATCGAAAAATTACCGACATTACGATTAGCCGTGTTTGTGAATTATTTTCACGTTCTGTGGTCTGGTGACTATAGAATCCTTAAACTACAAATCTGTATAATATCTTGATAATATTTAAGAAAAGTGGGAGATTTTCGCTTGATGTCCACTTGCGATTTTCTTCACGATAGGGTCGACTGAAAGATCACTAACAGTAATCTATTTTCGACCACTGAAAATCGGTCAATAATTAGTATAATATCA
Organism: Shargacucullia verbasci; assembly: GCA_947562105.1. NCBI lineage: Eukaryota > Metazoa > Arthropoda > Insecta > Lepidoptera > Noctuidae > Shargacucullia > Shargacucullia verbasci. The sequence continues at coordinate 15,842,582 of OX387280.1, forward strand.
TTGGTCATCAGTGTCATGTTCTTCAATTACCTTTATCATCTAACGAACTCTATATTTTTTTTTATATCTATTTCGTCGTTCTGTCACCAAAAACTTTGCAGCTTCACTCAAAAAACAAACTAAAATGTCGCAAATTTATAAAAATCAAATAAAATACTTTTGTAAGCACTTTCCTAATTCCAACCGAAGTTTTTTCAAAGGACATGCCTGAGATCTATAACAAAGTTAGTCCAGTTAGTCCCTCTTCACTTGGACTTCGTAAATGCTCATACAATATGAGTAATGTATTTTACCATTTCATATAACTGAATAAATTGATTTTGTCAGGTAAACGAGTATTTTTTTTTTTGTAAAAATAAATGGTGCGAATTTCACAAATGTCAAAATATAAAGTTATTTATGTCGTACGTGAATTGAGTAGGCAATTTTATTGGTAAGGATTAACGCACACATAGATCACAAAGATTATTATGCTTTTGGTGACCGTGACATAATAACTTGATCTTTAAACGCAGTAAAGTAATGTCAGTGATTGCAAAGCAGACACTGAAATTTCTCATGCGTGCTTTTTTTTGGTATTATTAATATTAAGTCACAAAAAGTTATTTTTAGAACTTCAAACCCTAACAGAATGTTGGCAAAGCGTTATTCTAAAGTTGAAGACCGAGTAATCTTTAGTAACGCTCAAAATGACAACTTCAAGATTCTATTTCTAACCGCGCCATTTTATTTTCGTTCAGTATACGAAGCTGTTTAGATAAACACATTTCTAAAACACATAAAATATCAAATATACGGTATCGTGGACACAAATGCAGTCGGGGCATAAATTGATATATTACGACAGGGGATAATATTCTAATACCGAGTGAAATGTGAATAGAAATTTGAACGTAAATATTTGTATTGAGATATTGAATTCACACAATTTTATTTCTGTACTGGACTGAATATAACCTATTTTTATTTTAAATTGAAATTATCTAAAAGTTACTACGCAAGAATTTACGCCATGTCAACGTAGGTGCAACGTTTGCATTTGAGATCGCTCCAAATGTTGCAGCAACAGATGTTGTTACAATACATTGCTGTTTTATGGGTAAGACGTTACGCTTTATTGTGAGTAGGGCCACGGATACCTGGAAGTATACATGGACGTTTAAGTCGAGTGTAACACTTGAGGTGGCATTGCAACACGTATCGTAACATTTTCTTGAACATTTGAATTTTTACGTGACAATTGTTTGTACACTGTGGAGTGGAAGAGGATATACAACACGTTTTGATGGAGTGTGCCAAGAACTGAGTTGAAAGAGAGGCACTGCTAGGAACAATGAACCTAAATCAATATGATGTAGGCTTAGCTCAAACTATTCCGTCATTACCAACCTCAAACCCAGCAAAAATGTTATGTTATAGAGCAAAAATATTTGGCGTTGACACTCTTTCTGAGAAAGAATGAGAATATTGATGGTCACAATGGGGTTGACATGTTCAATTATGGAAAAAACCCCTAACTAATAAAATAACTATAAACAAATTGTTTGTATACTATTGGAACTTTGAAAAAATGAACGCTATCTATCAGCGGCGTACACAGAGTTTTTAGACAGGGTAGGCAGAACATTTCAAAAGCTTACCTACCAAAAATACCTTCTGCATGTTGGTATTGGTTCGTCGTCTTGTCGATTAAATAATGATCTATGGGATTTGCCACCTCAAATATCTTATAATAAATATTTATCTGAGTTATGTAGGGTAGGCAGTGTCTTTTTGTCTTTATAAAACGCACGCCACTGCTATCTATAGAGTTCGCTGGACTTTCTATTGAATTATAACGCAATGATATCATAAGAAATGCTAGGCCATATAATGAAAAGTAGCAGTCTAAACGAGCACATATGCGGCGGATGCAACACTTCAGGTGTTGCTGCAACACAAGTATTGTAACACTGCCACGTGCAAACGTGTAACCTGCTCTTAGTTAACGTAATCTCACGTTTTTGTGAAAGCTGAGTCACCATTTATGCACCTGCAGAAAAATAGCTAAAATATAGCCATAAAAACAGTGTTTTTCCATAAAATATGGGTGGTTTCCATAACATCACATAGCATTACTTCTATAATCCCCGAAGGCTGTTAATGAGACCCAAAGTAAGAGGCTAGTTCCATCCACATTACGCTTATCATCCATCTTGCAACTCCTAGACCAATGGGGAAGTCAAACAGAGATATAAAAGATTTAAAAAAAAAAAACAAGTTTCCTTAATAGATAAACTACCTATTCTCCATGTGCCCTACCCCCATAAGTCAAACTACCCTACATTTCTCCAATAACCATATTTTGATATCTGACCCCATAAATTCTGTGGCAACATGCTCGAAAGATTTCCGTGTCATTTGCGCCGGTATATGGACGATGCCGTGGAATTGTTTCGAGCCGTTAGCTTTACGACAGGCGACAGAAGAAACCGAGGTCTTTCGCGTACTATTTGTGTTTGGAGCGTAAGTTTGAGCAAGTACTTGGAAATAATTCATATGAAGTAGGTTTATTTTCGAAAGTATGGCTAGTAAAATGGTAGGATTAATTTTGAATGGATTTTCTGTTAACCTAAAATATGGTGTGGGTTATGCGCATAGACATACCCATTATAAAATAACATCAATTGCCTAGCCTTTTCCCAACCACATTGGGTTCGGCTTCCAATCTAACCGGTAGCGGCTGAATATCAGTATTTTACACGGAGCGACTGCCTTTTGACCTCCGCCACCCAATTATTAGGACAGAATTTTTGGGCTTCTGACACCTGTAACGACTGTCATAGGTCTTCATATGACACCCGGGACTAACTGCTTATCGTGCTTTATGAGGCATGGAAGAGTCTGGATATATGAAAAATGATCACCCATTCAAAAACTGACCGCATCAAGCACTGTTTAACCTCGCAGATCGACCGATCTGCGCGTTATCTACGAGCTCCTCATTATACAGTATGTCACACAATAATTCCCAGACTTTTATCATTCTCTAACAATAAAATTTTAATCTCACAAGTAGGCAGAAGTTACAAGCCCCTGTGTTTTTGACTGTACTCTCTTCAGGGACTTTTGAAACTTTCTTCTTCTTCATAAGATGCCTTTCCGACTAGCGAAGGTCGGCAATCAGCTTCGCAAACTTTTCTCTATTCCTCCCGAGGCGAAAAAGTTAGGCAGAAATCGCAACTTCTGTCCATTCCCTTATGTTTCTCAGCCAGGACTTCTTTCTGCGACCCACGGACATCTTTCCTTCAACATTTCCCATCATTACGAGTTGCAAGAGTTCGTATCGATCATGCCTAAAAACATGATCCAAAGTATCTACTTTCAAACTTTAATATTAACAACATCACTTGGGAAAACATTGTAAAGACCTTAAACCTTACCTACCTTTTTTTTTTTTTTTTTTTTTTGGGTGGGAAATCATCCAATGACCCCCCTCCGCCCTGGGCAAGAGCGAAGGGATGTGTCAGACTCTTACTGACTAAAACCCACCCGTGTCCCCATGATCGCCCTTGGTGTACCGGGGCCGCGATATCTGTTATATTGGCTCGCAGCCCCGGCAGGCGTTGGCCCGCCCTTAGCCCAGGCGGGCCCCACGACTGTTGCTGACTTCACTTTGTTAACGGGGGGGCGCGTGGAACACTACGCTGCCCCCCCCCGTCTCGGGCCTTTCTCTGGTCGGGCGACGGACGGCCCAAGTCCGCCGCCCGCAGGCCCTCCTCTATGGTGGCTGGAGATCGTCGCGCGCCTCGCGGCGTCGACGAGCCGGGCGTCCCCTTCGGCGGCCTCCTGGGCGTCGCCAGTCTACCTCCTCCTTGGCGGCCATGACCGCCTCACAGAAGGAGGCGACGGCCGCCCATGCGCTCTCGCTCCGAACCATGGATCTCACCAAGGTCGGGAGCGAGAGGTCGCCGCCGATCTCCTCTACGAGGACACGGCGCATCGGCTCCCATGCCGGGCACACCTCCACCGTGTGCTGCACCGTGTCCTCCGGGGCGTCCTCGCAGTGTAGACACCCCGGTGTGTCGATCCGCCTGATTCTGTGCAGGTACCTCCCAAAGCAGCCGTGCTTGGTGAGGACCTGCGTCAGGCGGAAGGTGAGGACGCCATGGCGCCTCTCCAGCCACTCTCTAAAGACGGGTCTTACCGCCTCGATCGAGGCGTGCCCTGCGCGCGGTTGCCACAGCCGCCGCTCCCATGCCGCCATGAGATCGCGCCGGAGCTCCGTCCTCATCGCAACAACTTGTCGCGGAAACCTTACCTACCTAACATAAACCTTTTCCCGACACGGTTAGCAGTTGTTAGGTTTTGCAAGTACTTAGATTATTGTTTTGTATTCGTGTGAAAATGCTATTTATAGGGCACAATTAATTCCATGTACCTACACCCACCCTCAACTTACAGCCCACACCTTGCGTCACTTGATTTATTTATAACCTATACTGCGTCTCCAATATGTTTGTGCGTTGAAACTCTTTAAAACCTAAAAACATATTGTAGGTATATATTATATTTAAAAACGGCATAACTATAAAATCAATTCAACCCATTACCGTCCCATTGCTGGGCTAGGGTCCCATCTCAGAATGAGAAGGGGTAGGCCTTGGTCCACCATGCTAGCCCGGTGCGGGTTAGCGGACTACACACACCGTCGAGAACTTTATGGAGCCCTCTCAGGTGTGCAGGTTTCCTCATGATGTTTTCCTACACCGTAAATGTAAGAGATAATAAAATCCTGATCCGCACACGATTCCGAAAAGTCAGAGGTGTGGGCCGGGTTTGAACGCAGACCCTCCTGCATGGAAGGCAAGCGTTCAACCGCTAGGCTATCAATGCCATCATATTTAAAAACGGCATAAGTATATAATATAAAAAAAATTATATTACTAACATTTATATAAGTTTACTAAAATGTTTGAATAAAGAAATATAAATAAAATAAACAAAAAATAAAAAGGCCTAATTGAAAAATTTATCTACAAAACCGTTGTAACCGTCAAAGAGACGATTTCTAAATAAAAACGGAGCGAATCATAATTAAAAGAGTTGTCAATTAACCCGTCAAGGGACACAAAGTATACACAATACGAAATCTATTGTTTGTTTTCCGTCGCTGTTCGACTACGGATTTATGAATTAAGACGCCATTTTGTATTTGTAATGTAAATCATATTATGTCTCATCCAAGACCCACTGTTCTATACTATGTTCAGTCACAAAGTCAGAGAATTCTGTGTTGTGATCTTCATACTAAACTAACCAACTGATTAAATAATTACCGTAAGTACCTAACTGATGTATGCATTACAGTAATGTCAACCCACCGTTTGTAAGACTAGCGTGCAAGAACTTTGATAGTTTGCACAGGCTTCTGTGTTCCATAGGGAGATAGAGTGACTGTAGGATAGTTCTACACTACAGGCAAAAGTTAAGCAGCGAGCAAGGATCAACAACGAGCAAGGATCAACAACGAGCAAGGATCAATAACGAGCAAGGATCAACAACGACCAAGGATCAACAACGAGCAAGGATCAACAACGACCAAGGATCAACAACGACCAAGGATCAACAACGACCAAGGATCAACAACGAGCAAGGATCAACAACGAGCAAGGATCAACAACGAGCAAGGATCAACAACGAGCAAGGATCAACAACGAGCAAGGATCAACAACGAGCAAGTGAAATTTTTGCGTTCACCACAAGACTAACGAAATTCTTTGCAATCCTTGCTGGTAAAAGAATGGCCTTGGACACCAATATTCCAGTTAGGGGCTTCAAATAGGGACATATTAGATTTCAAAGCTTTAATCGCGCTAGCAGAATCGATATCTGTCTTTAATTTTAGCTTGGCCTAAAACTGAATAAAGCATGAGCCCCACAACACTTTACAAAAACATCGGACATTCGCAGATGATTTAGGGACAAAGTTTTAAAGTCCCGCTTCGAGAACAATACTTTATTTAGAAGTTTGGCTCTTAACTCCGTGAATACCATTACTTCATAAATTAGATGCCCTAAATAACTCTTATTTCAAAGGCATTGTTGGGGAAATACTGGATTTAGGGATCCGTTTTTAAATTGGCAAAACGGTTTACAGATCTGTGTATTTTTTTGTATATCGAAAAATAAGCTAAAATAGAAGAATTCAACTGTAATCAAGTCAGTGATAAATTAAATTGATTCATTGGCAGATTTATTGGTAGCAAGCACGGCCACTGTGCGTGAAGTCCTAGATTCAATTCCCAGGTTAGGAAAAGTGGTATTTAATTTTTCTGTGCGGAAATTCTCACTACCCCGAAATTTTGAACTGTACTTAGTTGATGGCCATAGACTCGCCCATTGCTATTATTAAGTCCAATGGAACAAGGCAAGCTTTTTGCCAGCTACCGGACATAATTTCCAAACTTTGCAACTAAGAATTTCAGAAAATCCTTATAACACTTCGCCTTACTTGATAATCAAACCCAGGACCTCATCCTCAGCAGCCACTACACCAATGATGCAGAACAAGTAATATACTCAAAGTGGGTCAAGCTCCGAGTGCAATAAGGACAATCCAGCTTAAACCGATCATAAAGTTGCAATGTCATGTCTTGAAACAAATACAAAGGAAACAAATTAAGTACATTTATACTGGAGAACAGTGATAGCCTAGCGGTTGAACGCTTGCCTTCCATGCAGGAGAGTCTGAGTTGAAACCCGGCCCGCACCGCTGACTTTCCGGAATCATGTGCGCATCAAAATTTGATTATCACTTGCGTTTACGGTGAAGGAAAATATCGTGAGGAAACCTGCACTCCTGACTGAGTTCCATCGAGATTTTGATGGTTTGTTTAGTCCGCCAACATGCACCGGGACAGCGTGATGGAGTAAGGCCTAACCCTTCTCATTCTGAGAAGAGAACCTTGCCCAGCATTGGAACAGCAATGTGTTGAAAATATATATACTGGAGAAAGAGAAATAAATCGATCTAGTGCCTGCCCTGAAGAGCTTCTTGGAAAGATGGATGAACACAGCTTACCTAACTGGTGATACCTAATAACGAGGGCACTGGGCAGTCACCCCCTTCATATTTCTATTTTTTTATTTTTTTTATTTATCAACCAACGTACATTAACATATAATTCCACACATAAAAGGTCTAGGTTACATACTATTTGACTAGTCATCTAAATACAGATTGTGCTAGGACTGGAAATGAATTCAAAGTAGCTACAAGCTGCGCTCAGCAATCTCGGCTCCGTGCTTGCAAAGACATCTAATGATGAGTCTTGTTTTAAAATGTTGTTTGTGTGAGTTAGTGCTAAATACATTGCCACGCAATTACAAGCAAAATTTTCTAATCTATTTTTCTACTATGGTTTGACGAATTCTACCATGAAAGCCTGTACCAATCACAGCAATAATATAGCATCACGCCTGTATTCCTGAAAGAGTAAGGCAGTGGCGTAGCTTCTATTATACACCCACATTTCGCCAATGGTGTAATTAAATCCCATTTAATAGGGGGCCAGCCCATAGCCATTAACCAGGCACAATTTCAGACTCCGTTCTGCTACTGAGAATTTCCATACAACAAACCCAATAACACTTTGCCCAACCCGAGAATCGAACCCGAGACTACACGCAAAGCAGTCGCGTTTGCGACCAATTTGGCAAACTTTTATCCAGACTTCGTTAAAAGACTTTAATAGATCCAGTAAACCAGCTTAAACTAATCATAAAACAGCATCTTGTTCCAAACAAAATAAAATTAAGACCGGCGAAATTAATCCTACGTTATACGAGTATAGCCATGAAAGTGCTAAACCTCGTGACGTCAAATTCAATTAATACGGGATCCTCAAAGAGTACATTAGGAGACCGGTTTATGTGGTTTGGTAGCAGCTTCTTAAGAGAGTTAGTAGAGGACTCCTTATAAGTCTTAAGTTGAACTAAAGTAGGAATTCTGAGTTAAGAAAGATGTTTTAATTCATATATTTATATAATATTTGAAGATACAATAGTGCGACAAAATAAAATAGTTAAATAGTGCGACTGCTAAGCATGACGTCCTGTGCTCTATTCCCGGATCGGGCAAAATGTTACCGGGCTTTTCTATATGGAAATTCTCAGTAGCAGCACGGAGTCTGGAACTGTGCCCGGTAGATGGTAATAGGCTCGCCCCCTTATTACATGGATACAATAACAGCATCGGAGAAATGTAGGTGTATAATAGTACACCTGTACCTAACCCCTCGGAGAAAACAAAGTGAGAGAATACACAGTACCCACATCTCTTCCGGATTTTTGGTACCTGCTTATCCACCATGAGTCCAAGCTATCCAGGGAATATCATGTCCTGGAGGCAGATTCAGACCGTAGTGAAAGGATTAGCCAGTCAGCAATGGTACTATCAAGGCTGATTCTCCAGGTATTACGTCGAAGAATCTCTCTGAATGACGAAACATGAAATCAACTTACGACTTCGTAGAAAAGTTGTCTTCATTATTGTAGTTCCTCTATGTCCTCACTGATGAGCTTCGTAGTAAACTCCTTGCAGTTAAGCGGATAAAACAAAAGGCTTTACAATTCATTAAACAAATAAATTGGTCGGTTCTAATTTATGGGAACTAAAAGTGAAGTATGTACCTAAGTACATTGCGTAAAGACTACGTCAAAAGTAGCTGAACATTGTAAATTCCACATAATGTATATAGCATCACGCCTATATTCCCCGAAGGGTTAGGCACAAGTGTATTATTTACACTCACATTTCGCCGATGCCGTTATTGAGTCCCATGTGATAGGGGGCGATCCTATTGCCATCTACCTATTCTAGACTCCGGACTGCTCCTGAGAATTTCCATACAGAAAAACCCAATAACACTTTCCCCGACCCGGGAATCGAACCTAGGACCTCACGCTCAGCAGTTGCGCTTGTAACCACTAGACCAATGAGGTAGTCAATAAATAAGTTAATTAATATATGAAATTTAAAAAAGTGAAATTTTAGTATTTACTTTTAGATCAGAGAGCAGACCGTGATAATTTTGAACAAAAATAACTTCAAAATATTTTCTTTTGAAAAAAACGAAACAACGCAAAACGTAAAAGTCTCTCAAAGTCGAAGATAATATAAAAAAAAGGATAGGAGGGTCATATGGTCATATGCAGACAATGTCATATACTATGAAGAAGGAAACCTGCACACGGTACACACCTAGAACGGCTCTAAGTTATCAATGTGTATTCCGCCAACTCGAACCAGACCAGCGAGATGGAGTACGGCCTAATCCTTTTAACTCCGAAGAAAGGCCCAACAGTGGGGCCCAACAATTATAAGCTGAATTATTATTATTAAATTGTGGGAAAACAGTTGACAGAACTGCCACATGCTTCACTAAATAGTAAGTAATAAGACTGATAGACGAAAACAACAACTAGGGATGGGCAAAACTGAAACAGAACGTTCCCGGATAAGTACTTTGTACACAAATATATTGTTTTATGAAGTTTTGTTCGCAGATGGGGGAAAGAAAAACAACGATTAATAAGCGAATTGTTCACGCGTTAGAGCTACAAAGGATTTGAACAAACAAAAGGGGCAAATTAAGAAATGTCTGTTTCTCTTTATGAGATTCTTTTTCACTGCTCGCTAACAGTAATAGCCATCGATGTTACATCATATTGTTATTATTTAATATCGTCTTCAACCTGGTTAAGTTATTAATACACAGGTGCATGCTGTTGCCGTATTTTTAATAAAAAGTTTTTCCTTTAACGTCAACGAAAAACAAGTTGTTTCTTTATAATAATAACCCTAAGTTTAGCGAACGAAGAATAATTCTAGATATATGTTAATTTTTCCACTGTGCGAAATACTTATAAGATTTGGAAAGTAAAAGAGATAAATCACTCAGTGTGTGTGGTGTCAATTTTGGGCTCCAGAATAAGGCCGACTGATTTAAATCGTTATGAATAAAGTTTAGAATGTTACCAACTTAATTTCCAAAGTTTGCCCATAAACAAAATCTCAATTTCTCATTAATATCTGGGATATTGACGGAGAGCTATTAAGAGCAATAATTATTTCCCCGTTATTAGCGTGATTATTAAAGATCGATAAGACAATTAAAATCTTTTGCCATATCTTGCTTATAATAGCCAGAAAACGTTTAAAATAAACATTAAATATTTAAGAAAGTTTGTCGCAAAAAGTCCCGTAAAAATAAAGTAAAACCAACGGTCCACTGTAATGGTCGGGCCAATGTACTAGAAAACTGTTATTACAATCTTTAAATACGTTCTGCTGCACATCCAAACGGGACAAATCCGCTTCGTAATGGCGCTACTGGCATTTTCATTTTCTTTATGTTTTTTCTTACAAACTGAGCAGAGCTTTGTCTTATTCTCAAATCTAATGGTACATAGTATGCATAATAAAATGAAATCTAAGAAATAAACATTTTTGTCCAAGTTCTTTGATGACAAAAATAAATACAATTGAACACGTTGTTGGTATTACCACGGAGCAACACGTTTTTGTCTTGTTTTTTATTTGAATTTCCATATTAAGTGCGCCTTTGCCGTCGTTAGTACAGTACGCGGTATTAGTAAAACCTGCTTTTATGAGTTACCTTCTAATGCCTATTTGATATATTTCGAGGTATATATATAAACATAGCATCACGCCTGTATTCCCCGAAGGGTTACCACAGGTGTACCGACTATTGTAATCCCACATTTCGAGGTATATACGAATATGCTTTCAGAATACTTTGACTATTTAGCTGTGTATATAATATTTTCAACGATAAATCATAAAATCCCGGGATTTCCCGGACTTTTCCCGCACTAGTATATACGTAATAAGGTAAGAGTATCAAATGAGAAGCGAAAAAGCTTGTATTTCGAGCCTAATGAACACAATCGTCCCGGAGAGAAACAAGCCTTTCAAATTCCTTACGATTAACGACAGTGACTACTTCTCCTTAAGAACTAAATAACTAGCAACCAATTTCAACTTTATTTTGCTACCTTTAAGGTTGAGTTTTGGTAGTCTGCTGATTGGCAGTTGAGACTGTTTTATTAAGGAGTTTTAAATACTTTCTTTTAGCAGAATAAGTGACCGCTTTAGTAGCTAATTGTTTGTGATAATAAAAACAGCTTTTTCCTTTTATTATTGTATGTCAATATGCCTATAAATCTACGAAGGTCTGGCTCTTAACTGATTTCTATTTTTAGATGTTTTCGTCTATGAGCAAGATACCTACCTAGATGATTTTATAAATATATACAGGAAGATTATATATGTAGGCACTGGCGTGCGGTGCATAAAGACAAAAAGACACTGCCTACCCTATATAACTCAGATAAATATTTATTATAAGATATTTGAGGTGGCAAATCACATACATCGTTATTTGATCGACAAGACGACGAACCAATACCAACATCCAGTATATTATTGGTAAGTAAGCATTTAAAATTTTCTGCCTACCCTGTCTAAAAACTCTGTGCACGCCGCTGTATGTAGGTATGTTAAAAATGTCTAATGATTTATTTTTTTAAATAGTTTATATAATAAATTCTATTCCATCATCGATCAAGTACAACAGTTATTAAGTTTTATAAACTACAATATTATTATGAATTTTTTAAAGTTTGAAGTTTCTCCAAATCCAATATCGTTTCATAGTATTGTCATAAGATTTACATAGTCTGCAAAGTTATAATACAATTAGAAATGGGTCATAATTTAGTTGACAGATTGTTTTAATATTAGTTAGTTACAAGTGAAGTTAATATAAAAAAAGAATACTTCATTCAATAGCCATTACCTAGTATACAATATAAAATATAGCCCTACAAGAAGGTACCTAAGAAATGAGCCTAACTAACACAAGCTAATTAGGATTCAGTACTGCAGAACGCTTTTCAGTACATTTGTAAGGCTGAGCCCAAATTACTAGGCGCTTTTGTTTTGCAGCAATTGTCTTCCGAAGTGTAATTACACTACTCTACCCCGGCTATAGGTTTCCATTGTATTGAGACGAGTGTTTTACTTTTAAAGCTTTAACCCCTTTTTAATGAGGAGGCAAGCTGAGTTTTTGTTATTTTGGCCGTGATGGCCGTAAATCTGAGCATACTGAATCCAGTAAAATATACCTAATAATCGTACAAAATGTGTAATTCCGGTTTGTCAACAAAAACTGGTTGAAGGAACAGTAAAAACCGTATCATATCATCCTAGCTCATTATGTAATTAATGTTTTGCTGCAATACTAAAAAAATCCTTCTGCAGTAACCTAGTACCTCTGTGTAAAATTTCGTTACGATCGGTTCAGTGGTTTAGGAGTGATAAAGTAACAAACAGACAGACAGAGAAACTTTCGCTTTTTTTCTTATAAAAATAAATAATAATAATTGCAGCATTTCCTGTAATAATGGCAGCGTAATTACCGACGTAGCGACAGGCGTAGATCGTGCGATAGCTTCTGTCAAACGTCATTTTTATGTCATATAATGTATTGGTTGACAGTGAGATTGCTGTCGCGTGGCTGTCGCCATGCTGTCGCCATGCTGTCGCTTTTTTACGTAATTAGGTTGCCGATTTGACACAACGTGCGTGTGAACGTCACGTTCAGTAGGGATGGATCCGAAAATAACGATACTATAATACAGGATGGCTGTGTGAACAAGGACTATAAGAAGTAAAGAAGCTCCATCAAGTGACGCATCATGGACCATCAGCTCCATTACGAACCTCTAATGACTTTAACACCCCCTGATCTTGCAAGACTGAGTTTTCCCAACAAAAATAAGCAAACATATTTTGTAGAAAAGATATTTCTACCAAATGCAGTCCGAACACTCAGACCGTAAAGTCAACACAAACATCAAACGATTTTACACGCCCACTACACAGTTTGTTGAAGTATGTGTAGCAACTTAAGCGAAAACCAACTTTACGATCGTATTTTCAAAGTTTAAATTTCAATGTGAATGATTCAGATGTTTGACAGATGCGCGTTTAGTTGCACTACTCGCAGATAGTTCAGCCGATTAGTTCTCAAAACTTTCTCTTTATAGACTACGATGCCGTTGAAGGCGCGAGAATCTACAAAACTTTTTACGTTCCTCAGAAGAAGTTCCTACTTGTATGTACATTTGTTTTAGTGCCTTGGCAACATATTTTTTTTTTTTTTTTTTTTTTTTTTTCTTTTTTTTTTTTTCTGAAAAATAATTTCCGCTTGTGACTTCAAAATATGTAATTAGTACTGTAACGAATTCAGGAACACTAATTTCACTCGTTACTTTCTCGACTTCAGTGCAGATAGAAAATGAACTATAATGAAATTTTACGGCACTCGAAGCGAGGCAATACCGATTCCAAGGGTATGTTAAGGCTATTTAAAGAATCTTCTGTTCTAACTGGATACGCGGACACGAACTCATACCGACTGCCCCGCACGAAGTTTGATATCGAGACTCAGGAAGGCTGACTTCATGCACCCTAGCTGTAATCTAAATGGTAAAATATGACTGCGACACTCTATAGACAATGCCTCATATGTTCCCCTCGTTGCGCTCCAACCTGTTACTTTATTGATCTGTGCACAGCCACGAACAATCTAACTGATGAGGCCAAGTTCTGGTCAAAAGATATTTGACTTGAAGATAGAAATCGACACAAAGTAGAAATCTAAACAAATATTTGAACAAACCCCGTTAGACCGTTAAACACAGAAGCAGTGGATACCTTAATAACAGCTTCTCAAAATAGCCTACCCTCATCTAACCCAACGCTTGCCTACCGCAAACTGTACACGTTAATCAATTTAACTCAATTAAAATCAATTAATAGAACCATCATATTTAATTACTAGAACTAATGTTATCGAATGCCGATATGAAATTATTTCTAATTGTTATTATAGTGATAATGGCTACCGCTTTCAGTTTATAATATCAAGTTATTAAACTCATATATTGTACGTTACTTGAATAATCGGTTGCAAATTGCGTCCCTCCTCTCCTGGGTCGGTGTTGCTTGATGTGAACATAATGTGGGTTCGGCCACCGCTATCTACATAATAAGTCAGTAGATTCTTTTTCAATTAGTAAAATCACGCCTCTATTCTCAGAAGGGTTAGCCAGAAGTGTACTACCTACTGTACATCCACATTTCGACAATGACGTTATTGAGTCTCAGGGGCAAGCATATCGCCATCTATCGGGTACAGTTCTAGAATCCGTACTGCTACTGAGAATTTCCACACAAAAAACCCAATAACACTTCGTGTGTACTTTGACTGTGTAACACTTAATAACATTTAGTAATTTATTAAAAAAACAATATAAGCTTGATTTATATACAATGTCCTCCGAAACTATCTACCTCATTAGTCTTGAGCTTGAGGTCTTGATTTCAATCAAGAAGTTTCACTCGTTTTTTTTTTGGGCGTAGCTTTGTGTTTGAATTTGTTCCCGGTTGATGACAAGAGATTACGATACTAGACTGCGCCTAACTCTTCGGGGAAGAAAGGGGAGATGCTTTGTTATGTTCTAAATAAAATTATTTGTTTGATAAAAGCAAGCAGTAATTGGGTTGCGGAGATCAGATGGCAGTCGCTCGCGGTTGGACTGGGAGCCGTCCCCAATGTATATGAGAAAAAATTAGGTAAGCACATGATGATCAATGAGAAAGATCATAATTTGACTGTCACATAACGGTGAAAGAAAAATCATGATGAAACCTACACACCTGGTTCTATATGTTCTCGATGGTATATGTATGTAGTTCTCCAACCCAAACCAGGCCAGCATGGTAGATTAACATTAAGAAAACAAGCGTGCCCACTAAAATACATATCATTCTGTATATTATTTTATGATAAAGGCTAAATCAAACCCTTTCCAAGTAGGTAATAATAATAAATAATAATAATAATAAAATATATTTTTATTCATGTAGACCAGTTAAAGGCACTTATGAATAGTCAGACTCTAGTTGCCTCGTTCCTAAGCGTTTTTTTTCCTATGGAGAAGAACGGGCAAGAAAGAAGGTTTAAATTCATTTCATCTTTCTTTGCAAGAGCAGTGTACCTACATAAAATAATGGAACTTCTCAAACATTCTACCAAACAAGAAACATTTTTTCTTACATAAAATCCAATCAAAACCAAACAATAACAAAAGCACTGTAACATTATAAATCAATAATTATCCAGTTTCTGGCAATCATAACCGGTTATAACCGGCCGCATCCGGTTCTACAATGGACCGATTAATTACGTTGGCTATGTAATTAATTTTGGCGAACGACACTAACTTTGACCGCGAGGTCATTACCGTTTTGTATTAGTGTGTCGCATACGCATGTAATGTTATTAATGATGAAATCTACTGCTAAGTAAGTAGACGTTACAGTCAGTCCAAAAAGTGAAAACAACGGAAAAGAGAAGAGGTTTACTAACTGTAAACTTCATCCATGCCGTTATTAAGTCTCTGCATGTAATAGTGGGCAGGCCTATTATCGTCTACTGGGCATGTTTCAAACGAGCTGCTACTGAGAAATTTGTAACAGAAAATTCCAGTAACATTTTGACTGACCCAGGTGCCGAACTCAAGATCTCATGCTCAGTAGCCGCGGATACAACCATCAGACCAGTGAGGTAGAAAGTAAAATAATAAATAATTATATTATACGTACTTAAGAAATTTTCCCTGTGAGAAATTGTCAAATTCACATAAACTTGCCCTACAAACTTAATAATACATTTTCATTTCGGCAAGATTTCATCCCCGTGTTATTGACGTAAATATTAATTACCCCATAGAATTTAATATATGGGCGAACTCAAATACTTGGTACAGTTTCCCGGCCCTAACGCCCTACAAATTAGGATTCTTTCGAAATAATCAAAGTTTGATTATTATACTTTAACTAATATGGCCACTATGTTGAACATATTTTAAATTGTTCACGTTACTTTTGCCCCGTATTGGTCAAAAATTTATTATAATATAGGCTCACCATTAAAATGTATCCAACTACAGAAAATAATGTATACTAAGTAATACAGTTAGCCTAAAAAATATGCACTTAGTACTTTTAAGAAGAAATTCGCGTCATGGTAAAAAGTAAAGCGCCATCTCTCGGGGTGGAGCGATGACAGAAAACCTTGAATCGCACTATGGCAGTTTAAAACGATTTCAAATTCAAATATATATTTATTCATGTAAACCATTTTTAGGCACTTATGAATAGTCAGGCTCTAGTTGCCACATTCCAAAGTGTTGATTTCCAATGGATAAGAACGGGCACGAAACTCCATGATTATTCTTTTTAACTCACAATTTTACATGCAATGTTAATTCATACATTGATCTCGAATAACAATTATGCGATTACAATAAAGTTCAAAAGAGTCTAACTTATGTAAGACTGAAATTCTTCTAACTCACCTGACTAAAAATGATTCTAACACAAATGTCCGACAGCAACCGTCGGGATTCGGCCCGCCAGGCTCACCACCTTGCCTGGTTGAAAGATCCTCCCTTTTCAATAGGGGAATACTATTGCTGAACTGAACACCATACCTCGTTCCTCCATAAATTTGTGTTTGAAGTCGCGGTTACACAAAAATTCACGAATTTTATGATTTATATTACTACTTAACCTTGAATAAGCTTTCTGGGTCTGTGCTGTGTCATCAAAAATATTATTTATTAAGATACGAGAGGCCTGAAGCCTGAACAGAGCATTAATGTCTACGTCACTTGACGGATTAACAGAGAAAAATATATGACAGGAGAGAAACCTTTATAATATAACTAACGACCCGCCCTGGCTTCACACGCGTAGCAGAGCATTATACGCCTTTCTTTCTGTCGTAGTGTCGTATCAGCCTGTTACGTCGAGCATTTACTCGGCGCACGCCTGTAAAGCTCCCAGTCGGCATGATTTTTTCCGACATCTTCTACTATCATCATCATATTTCAGCCAACAAAAAACATTAACGAATTATGCACCTAAACCTTCCTCATGAATCACTCTGTATATTGGTGAAAACCGCATGAAAATCCGTTCAGTAGTTTTTGTGTTTATCGCAAACAGACAGACAGATGCGGCGACTTTATTTTATAATATTGAATTGAATTGATTTTTTTTTAAAAACGTTGCCTCTCACTAGGATTTCTCCTGTATCGTGGGTACAGTTTACATACATACATGTCACATGCACACACAACCAGACCCGAAACAACTACTGGTAGATCATACAAATATTTGTTCCGTGCGGGAATCGAACCCGCGACACGTAGCGTAGAAAGCTAATCCCTTAGCCACTGCGCCAACCGTGTCGTCAAATATGTAGTGATACTACATAGTTAACTTAAGTATTCTGTGCAATTGACTTCGTATTTTTTATAAATGTCATTAGAACTGAATGTTTCAAAGTTTCCGTGTTCACTTATTAACCTAACATTGTCAACCCCGTGTCGGTTCTCGGTCGTGACTTCGAATGAGTTATAATATTACAGGGAAGTTCTAGAATCTTCGGTTAGCTAAGAAAACTCGACTTGCAATTTATTTCGCTGAACGCTTTGAAATTTGAATTTTTTTTATAAAAAACGGTCAACATCGGTCTTGAAGTGCGACTAAATGGGAGGTCCGGTCGGACAGAGTGATATACTCGTAGTAGCAGCGTACAGTTTAGAGTTTTGTGCCCGGTGGCTAAGTCACTTTATTTACAGATAATAAAGAAAAAACATATTTGCTTGTTAGAAAGCTGATCAAATCACTATCTGATCACTAGTCACAAAAAACTACTTAAAAGTTATTTATTCCTTACATTTTGAAAAAATATTAAGTTGTAAATTATAGCAATAAAGACTTTATTTGTTTTTTCTAACAGTGTCCTCAAGGATGCCAGGTTTGATTCCCGGGTCAGGCAAATTGTAATTGGGGTTTTCTGTGTGGAAATTCTCAGTAGTAGCACAGAATCTTGAACTGTGCCCGGTAGATGGCAATAGGCTCGCCCCCTATTACATGGGACTCAATAACGGTATTAGCGAAATATGGGTGTAAAATAGTACACCTCTGCCTAACCCTTCGCGGAATACGGTCGTGATGCTATTTCCTCAAAGTCATTATTGTCACAATGGTTTGGCGACAGTTTTGGTACACCATACCCCGACCCACACTTAACCGGCTTTGACGTTACCCTCCCTTTAATCAGGAACCATTTCAAAAGACACTGCGGTTGACACTTGACTTTGCGCAATATCTTTTTACACACAGTGACAAATGTTTTATTATTACTAAGGGTTGGTATGCATTGATTAATTGTTTGGGATAAATCGTGCATAATATCCAACAAACTATGTATTGATTTTATTAAAGGCTTACTTCAGATATTGATTTAAAAAAATGAGAATAATTTTTCTATGTGAATAATTTTTTTTTATATAATAGAACAGCTATTTTTACTTAACATGACTTAGCATCAAAGTCAAAGTCAAATGTTTTTATTTCAACTGGGCCTTTACGGGCGCTTTTAAAACGTTATGATTCTAGTTGCGCGGTTCCTAAAGTGGGTTGGTCCTATGGAGAAGAGACCGGCAAGAAACTCCATGGATACTCTTTTCAAAAACTGCATCACGCTTGCTCTCCCAGAAGGGCTACGCACAGGTGTACCATTCATGCAGCAGCATCACCGATTCCGTTATTAGTCCAATTTAATATAATTATTTCATATAATTTTATATAACTCCAATTTAATAAGGTGCAAGCCCTGCCATCTATCGATCACAATTCCAAATTGCAGGCAGCTAGTTTTTTTTTTTACGGAAATGTCGAATAACTATTTACCCAACGGGAGATCAAACCAAGACCCTCACATTCCGCAGCCAGGGTTGCGTCAACCAGAGGAATGAGGCAGTCAAATTAAAAAAATGCGTGAGAAAAAAAAAACTTTAACGCAGTTTTTCCCATTTTTCTGGCGATATATCTCGGTCGTGAATTTATTTCAGTTATTCAATTGTGAAATACAGTCTCAATTGACAGATTGATATATGATAACCCTGAGGCTGCGTTCTCGACCACAGCGGGGAGCGGGACGGGATCGGCATTGTTTGCGTAGTTGTATGGAGTCAACACCCCGCCGCTATCGCCCCGCTCCCCGCTGGGGTCGAGAACAAAGCCTCAAAGATACAAATAGAAATAAACGAAACAAACCAGAAGGATATTTTCTGATCTGTTTTGTACTTATTTCAAACAACTAACCGAGTTTTTGACGAAATTAAATTTTTTAACAAAAAATAAAAACCGACTCCAAAAAAATCAAAAACAAAATCAATAACTAAAAAGCAAAAAATAAATCTTTTATTATACAATATAGTAGTTGAAGAATATTGAAATCGGTGCCAAGTAAAACATAAAAGTAATATACCTTGCTGCTATAATAGCGACATTAAAACAACGAGTTCACGTAGAAATTGTCGAGTGCGGAGTGAATTATGTGTCGGACACGACAAATGCACTTCGCCAATCGTGTCGGTTTATCATTGCATGTTTTACTTGGCACCGACTTCAATATTCTTCAACTACTATATTGTATAATAAAAGATTTATTTTTTGCTTTTTAGTTATTAATTTTGTTTTTGATTTTTTTGGAGTCGGTTTTTATTTTTTGTTAAAAAATTTAATTATTTTATAATTTTGAGTGATGGGTAGACCTAGTAAAGACGATTCTCTTGAAAAACTTTACAAAGGTCAAATGTATGTTGCCCCAAGTCGAGTGAAAACCTTAGACGGTATTGCACTATGTGATTTTAAAATCAAATAAATTACTTAGCCGACCACATGATGAAAACGCATTACGAGAAATGAAAAGATTAAGACGACTATTGTAACTAATACTGTGATAGTTTTGACTTTTAGAGGTTTAAAATGAGCCCAAACTCGAGGGGTTTACTAGTAGCTACTGAAGAGTTCCACCATCTATCTCCTGGCTCCATCATCAGACCCTCTATACCAAATGTTCTATATACGGGACTCATCAAAATATATCGAGTGATCCCAAACTCGGAAGTTTTATTCCCTAACTCTTTACCGTTGAGGAGTACTATGACATCTATCATCAGCTCAGCATCATTAAATGATGATTTTCAGACGCCAATACCTAACTTATTAAGAAAAAAAGCTCAAACGGGCTATTTGTCTTACAATATTTGAGGGTATCCCTCGATTTCCCTAGGATCCCATCATCAGATCCTGACTTGGTGATAATGGGACCAAATGGGAAGCATGCTCTTTCAAACAAAACAAGAATTTTTAAAATCGGTCCGTAATTGACCGAATAATCGCCCAAACACTATGTAGCTGCTATCAACCATTAAGGAGTTCCCTAAACTGTACTGCACCTGCATCACGGACCTTGCAGTGGCAATCATTACCCATCTCGGTGTAAAGATCTTGTCAACACGAATAAAATAAGCCCAAACACGAGGTAGTTAAGATGTACCGTTGAGAAGTTCCCTCGATCCTCTGTCGTCTCCATCATCAGATCTGCCCTAAACCTCCATAGTATTGTAGTCTCATCAGATATACACATAAATATCAAGTTTTTACCCCATGCTCGCCTACAATTTTCAAGAGATGCCCTCGATTTCTCAGGGTTTCCACCATCAGGTCCTGACCTGATGACAATGGGACCAAATGACAAGCATACCCTTTCAAATAAAAAAAGAATTTTTGAAATCGGTCCAGGCGTCTTCGAGCAATCGAGTAACAAACATAAAAAAAAAAAAAAAAAAAAAAAAAAAAAAATACAGCAGAATTGAGAACCTCCTCCTTTTTTTTGAAGTCGGTTGAAAACGAGAAGTCTTGTTATGAATTCACGCTTTCCCTGAGGAAAGTGGGAAAACGGGGCATTTTGCCTTGATTCCATTACGTAATGGTTTTACTTGAGGAAATTTAATTGCACATTTTGGCAATCTGAAAGAAAAAGGACATTTTAGGGAGAGCCCCTATTTTTCCTGTTACTTATTTTAAATTGATAAATTCCCAAACTCACAAACTATCAAAATAAATTTATAAAACAAATATTAAACAAGTAAGTACGAAAGAAAATACGTTTATTTCCGCAAAGAGGAAGAGGGAGGAATATCTGTACCAAAGATATTAATAATTCATAAAGATTGTACTTAAGAATAGTCAGACGCCACATGCCTTGTTTGAAGTGTTGGTTTCCTTTTCAGAATCTAAGTCTTACAATTTCCTTTACATAGGTCGAATCGATCTTAAGAACAGTACCTCTATCACGAGTTTTCTTACTATTTACTATCGTAGTAAAGTAAATTTTCATGATAGCGATTTTAGTTCTTAACTTGGTTACATTAGGGATTAGAGTCGCTTATGTGACATATGTGTCATAGTTAAGTTTTGATTTACTATTTACGATATTATAGAGATGTAATGTTAGCGACTCTAATCCCTAATATAACCAAGTTAAGAATTAAAATCGCTTGCATAAAAATTTACATTTACTATGAAAGTAAATAGTGAAAAACTCATAATAGAGGTACAGAATACTGGCCTCCCCCCGACCGTTGATCCTTCCCATTGACTCACATAATTAAGTTATCGTGTGCCGAAAAATAAGGAAAATCTTGTCCAAATACAATCATTTCCTTTGTTGTCTTGTTCTGAACAATTATCCCAAAATAGACAAAAGTTACCTTATTATCTGTATCCGGTACATATTTTTGTATAATAAATCAGGCAAAAATAATTTCTTTCATTATAATTATTTCTTTCCAGTCATTAGAAATGAGTCTCGTATAGGAAATGTGTAAGTACGATTACCGATGTAGCGACAGGCGTAGATCGCGCAGTACCTTCTGTCAAACGTCATTTTTGTGTCATATAATGTATTGGCTGACAGTGAGATTGCTGTCGCGTGGCTGTCGTTTTGCTGTCGCTTTTTTACATTATTAGGCTGCCGATTAGAACGCAAAAAAAATGTTGAACTTGGAAAATTCAATAGTAAATATAATAAACTGCCTCATAGTTCTAGGGGTTGTAAGCAGCTGAGCCTAAAATCTTAAGTATGATCCCCGGGTTGTTTGACATATTATTTGTTCTTTTTTACTAATAGATGTCGCTGTTAGAAAACCACCTTTTTTTGAATGGCGATGTTAAGATATTTCCAGTATTTACCTAAGCTAATGTTAACGTTCTAATGAACGATGTCTTCCAAATTTTCTAATATAGTGTTGTATGTACCAGTGTGTGTGTGTGTGTTATTTATCTCACCCTTCGCTTATCGTCGATCATCAGCCTCATTACGTAAATAAGCGACAGCAACGCGATAGCCACGCGACAGCAATCACACTGTCAGCCAATACATTGTTTGTCACAAAAATGACGTTTGACAGAAGTTATCGCGCGATCTACGCCTGTCGCTACATCGGTAATTAGGCTACGGGAGTGCTACTAAGTTGGTGTTGGTGAACGGTTGTTCACTGGTATTATACCATATACCTAGATGGCAAAGATCTTATAAAACGTGCTTAGCAACGACTTTAAAATGAGCGTGTACATACAACTGTACAATAGTACTTTTTTGCCTAATCATTCAGGAAATATAATGATGCTATATGTAGTAGCTATAATAAGAAATGTTGACACCCAATTAAATATGACACGCTAAATAAAGTCAGTACTTGTATATTAAGAGCACCGAGGATTCAGTCAAGACGCTAACGGCATCACTCATGCGCCAATCCCAGGAGACTATATCAATTTATCATCGTCATAGCAACGCAGGATAAATTATTCTCCCTACTGAAAATATTGTTGTAACGAATAGCTGTTATTTTTTTTAGTTAATTACTTACGTAGAGAGACAGCCTCATAGATCTAGTGTTTGCAAACACAAATGGTGAACGTGAGGTTTTGGATTCGATCCCCGGATCAGGTAATGCTTCATTTTGTTTTTCGGTATAGAAATTCTCAATAGCAGCGGATTGGCAGACTGCGCACAACATCGATAACTTTATAGAGCCCTCTCAGGTGTGCAGGTTTTTTCACGATGTTTTTCTTCACCGTTAATTGAATCAAATTCTGATCTACACATGAATTCAAAAAGACAAAGGTGCGGGCCAGGCGTGATCTCAGACCCTCCTGCATGGAAGGAACTCGTTCAAGCGCTAGGCTATCATACTTTAGTGTAAAGTAGGGATGTTTCGGAGCTTCAACTCCGAATCCGATATGTCGGAACCTCCGATTAAAATTACACCTCCGAATCCGGCTCCGGTTCCGATATATCAAAACGGAGGTATATATCGAAGTTACAAGTTATGACTTGCTATCGCTGCAGCGCTACCGAGCGCTTTCTATGTGACACTGACAACTGACTGAGTATATGTGTTCTGTGCAACTGATGAACGAAAAGTGAACGAGTTGCTAAAAGTTTTTTCTTTTTTATTTATTTACATTTTACATTCGTAGATTTGCTCCGACTCCGACTCCGACTCCGATTCACCTCCGGCTCCGCGGAGGTCACTACGAGAACCTCCGACTCCGATTCCGCTTCCGATAAATCCACCTCCGTAACATCCCTAGTGTAAAGTGATGCTTATATTAAATCTTCGAAAGCGCCTCATATAATATAAATCGAACTTCACTTTAAGAAGCTCGTCTCATCGTGGTATTTGATATATATATAGTGACTTTGCTTAATAATAATTTGGTTAATACTAGCAGTCTATTGAGGTGATTTATTTAATTCTGGTGAATGAAACACCTTTGTGAACTTGTAGCGACTAATACTTGAAACGTGGCAAAAAGTAAAGTGAAGTCTTGCGGAGTGAAGCGACAACAGAAAATCTTGAATCGCATCGTGACAGTTTACAAAGATTCTAACACATACGAATGTTCGACATCATCCGTTGGCTTTCGGCTCGACAGGCTAACCACCTTGCCTGGTCCGAGGATCCTCCCTTTTAATGCTGGTACACCATACCTTGTTCCTCTATAAGTCTATAATCGAATTGATATATTATTCGTGATCTATATAGTATGTTGACTGTTTCATTCCCGATTCCCAGGTTGGGTAGTGTTATTAGGTTTTTCTATATAGAAATTCTCAGTAGCAACACCTCATCTGGGTCTGTGCCCGGTAGATGGCAATAGGTCGCACCTATTACATTAGACTCAATGACGGCATCGGCGAAATGTGTGAGTACAATAAGTCCACCACTGCCTCACCCTTCACGAAATGAAGGGGTGATGTTATGATGCTATATTATGTATGGAGTTTATTGAGATTTTTTAACAAAGTCAAAGGCAATATTTTTTTATTTCAAATGTACCTTCGCAGGCAGTTTTAAAACGTTATGAATCTAGGTCCGCGGTTCCAAAGTACATTGGTCCTATGGAAAAAAGACCGGCAACTACTACTAACAACAAGACCAAAATCTAGCCAGTATTAACTTTCACAGTACTAACACGGGGAAAACATTAATAAGATTTTATAAAAACATGTATGAAACTGGCTCAAAGCCAGGAAAGCCCAAACAAATTAATTTTTAGGTACATCCCGGTCCAATTTAATAAGAACATAGATTAGCAGCCCCCAGGCACAAACATAACGTTGGATCCTTTATTAAGGTCATGACAAATTAATTTTAAAATGGATCCCAAATGCTTAGGTACTGTTATTGCTCTCCTGTAATGTCCCACAGTTGGGCAAATACAGAAAGGGGAAATAACAACATTTGTTGAAACTCCACAAGCTTTGTTTGTGGTAATTACGAAAATAAACACTATCTACTTAATTTTCCTAATATTATTTATTACCAGCTTCCGCTCGCGGCTTCACCCGCGTGGATTACGAACCCTTACATTTTTTTCGGGATAAAAAGTAGCCTATGTGCCATTCCAGACTATAATCTATCCCTGTGCCAAAGAGTAACAAAGATCCATCCATCCATTCTCACAAACTTTCACATTTATAATATTAGTAGGATTCAGTACAGACAACCAAATAGATAGGTACACCAGGTCACTATATATAAATACAATATTCTCAAAGTCCAACCAAATTTATACATACATATATAATGTCACGCCTTTTTCCCATGGGGGTAGGCAGAAACTACGGAAGTCCACGTGCTACGATCCTTACATAACCCTTTTGCTTCATCTACATTCATACATCGTTCCATACATGAACGCCGGTTGCGAGTACTGCGCACCTGGCCAACCAAGTTTATGTAAATAACTATTTTTAGTTTATGTAAAAAAAAACGTTATATGTTCTCAAGAAAACTTAATGTATATCTGTTAACCCTGTAGACCTTCTGGTTAGACTGTTCTTGCCTAAAAATAGAAGGCTACATTTTTCTCTAAAAGTCTATAAGTAAGTTGTAAAAATGCCCTTTGCCCTTTTTTATACGACCCCGAAAGTTTAATGTTTGAAACTTTAATCTGAAACCCAAGACAACACCCACTTGTCTGGCCTTATAATTATATTCATTTATCATGAAAAAAATATATCCTACTTCCTACTTCTTATCCTACTAATATTATAAATGTGAAAGTTTGTGAGGATGGATGGAGGGATGGATCTTTGTTACCCTTTCACGCCAGAACGGCTGAACGGATCTGGATGAAATTTGGCACAGAGATAGATATAGTCTGGAAAAGCACATAGGCTACTTTTTATCCGGGAAAAATATATGGGTTCTTAAACCACGCGGGCGAAGCCGCGAGCGGAAGCTAGTGGTACATAAAACAATTTAACACGACCTTCACAAGCTCAGCCTTCTCAACCTAAATTACCGCCCAAAAATCTACAATTTTCGTGCGTTAACAATCTAGGGCATTCCATTAATCATAATGACTGGACTTACACTAACAAATCATCACGCCTGTATTCCCCGAAGGATTTGGCAGAAGTGTAGGTACTACTGTACACCCCACTTCGGGGATGCTGTTATTAAGTTCACCGTAAAAGGAGGCCAGTCGATTGCCCTCTACCAGACATCATTTTAATCTCTGGGCTGTTACTGAGAATTTTAAACAGAAAATCACTTTAAAAAAAAATCATGACATCACGTTTAGTATCCGTAACTAACAGACTAATGAGGCCGTCAAAAATTACACTTTAAAAGCCTTTATTGCCGTCCTAAATCCGTCATTCACGTCGTAAGCCCATCATTCACAAAACAAGCGTAGTAATGGTGATCACTCCTTTTTCCGCTCGAGATGCGTAAGCGCGTTAACATGGTAGAAAGCCTTAGGATATCCTAACAGTGTTTAGTTGTAAATATACGGGCAGAGAACTGGTAATGGCCCGCTAAATGCAACATTAACTTAGAAAGCAAGAAAATAAAATTTACTAAGGTCAATTTAAATTACAATAAAAAGAAAACAGTGCCGCTATCACGAGTTTTCATACTATTTACTATCAAAGTAAAGTAAATTTTCATGATAGCGATTTTAATTCTTAACTTGGTTACATTAGGGATTAGAGTCGTTTATGTGACATCTAGTCATAGTAAAGATTTGATTTACTATTTTATAGAGATGTCATGTTAGCGACTGTAATCTGAACGTAACTGAACTAAATTCGCTATCATAAAAATTTACTTTACTTTGATAGTAAATAGTAAGAAAACTCGTGATAGCGGTACAGGTAAACACTAGACACTAGATTTCAATATGGCCGAAATTATAAACAAAATGGCTACCGTCAGGCTGTTTTCTAAATTGAAACGCATAGTCAATAGCATATTAAATTTCAAATGGTTAGTATGTATAGGTACGTAATTATAAATGAAATGAAATTGTTTATTTTGCAACCAGGATTTTGCAATCACTTTATCACGGTATTTTTTAACTGCGAAGAAGAAACGCCGCATGTTATTCTAATGTCAAACACTAACTTACTTATTTAAATTTAGCTGACTGTGTTATATATAATATTTTCCGGACAATATAATAGCCATAAAATCTATAGCAAACATCAATTACTGTGATTCAGAACGAAACAATATCACTATGTAGGTGCACCATATTATCGTTTTGGTATCTATTTCAGTCAATAATGGCTGTAAGTTAAAATAATTTATAGTATCATGCACTGTAATTATTGATAATTTGAGGTTAAATAAACGGTTTTGCTACCGGATATTATAATGATGGTTATCGAAAATAAATGTGAGCACACAAAGGCGAGCATGGCCATAATTATCTTGACATCACATATGTTATAAATAGATGTCCACAATAAAAATGGTCCTTTTCATAAACCACTATTAATTACAGTCGGGTGAACGACATTTTCACTCCCCTAGATGGATTGGTTACAACAATAGGTTATTATTGCGCGAAAAGAATATTCATAATTCATCTTGAATAAATTGCTTAGTCGCTTGTCGTCTTCTATTTATACTAAAATAAAACACTACAATTCGTCTGTCAGATATTGGTCCTACTGCCACACTGGTCTTGTGATCGCAAGTGCACCTGCTGAGCGTGAAATCCTGGGGTCGATTCCCAAGTCGGGCAAATTGTTATTGGGTTTTCTGCATAGAAATTCTCAGTAGCAGTACGGAGTCTGGTACTGTGGCCGGTAGATGGCAGTAGGCTGGCCCCCTATTACATAGAACTCAATAACGGCATCGGCGAAATGTGGGTGTACAATAGTAAACTTCTGCCCAACCCTTCGGCGAATACAGGCGTGATGCTATGATCTGCCTATATAGAAATAATCACTAAGAACTCGTCTGCATTCGACCCCTAGTTATATTTCGAGCGTCATTTTCATTATAACCAAGGAGTACCCGTGAATATTTCTTGCCCCTATATTCCTACCCGCATATTCATGTGACCTCAAACCCAGTATAAATGAAATCCAACCACAAGGATTATTCGGGTTTTTCGTATGAACAGACTTGTAGCCCGGACGAATGATTACGTTACTTGCCAAAACTAAATATAGAGATTCTTATTTACCTTTTGATTATTAGATTTATTCTAGCGAGATTCGCTTGCTATTTGATTTGCGTGGGTTTTTGATGTTTGAATTTATTTTCGATTGCGAGAAGGAACATAAATTAAGGTTGTAAGGTGCTTCCCGGAATGGATGCTTATAAAATTGCCGTCGCACGTCTGGTTGTGGGTGTCGGAGAATAATGTGCCTTAGGCGTTATTGATACCAAAGTACGCGCACCTTAGTGGTATGGAAAATATATTTTTATCTTACAACTAGTTTCAGCCCGCGACTTCGTCCGCATGGTTTACGAACCCGTACA
Organism: Shargacucullia verbasci; assembly: GCA_947562105.1. NCBI lineage: Eukaryota > Metazoa > Arthropoda > Insecta > Lepidoptera > Noctuidae > Shargacucullia > Shargacucullia verbasci. The sequence continues at coordinate 15,870,938 of OX387280.1, forward strand.
TATTTCCGGGATAAAAAGTACTTCAGACTATAATCTGTCTCTGTGCTAAATTTTATCCAGATCCGTTCAGCCATTCGGGCGTGATTGAGTAACAAACATCCATATATCGAAACTTTCGCATTTATAATAGTAGTAAGATATACATATTTATGTTATTATAATATATGATAAACATACATAAAGTTTTTTTATTTCAAGTAGGCCTTTTCAGGCACTTTTAAAAAGTCTAGACTCTAGGCACACGGTTCCAAAGGGGGTAGGTCCTATGGAGAGGAGACCGGCAAGAAACTCCATGGATACTCTTTTCAAAAACAAAAAGTTAATTTACAATTAAAATCTTAAATTAACATGCATTATATAAGAAAAAATACAAACTTAACAGAA